>CM060923.1:260658195-262058195 GCA_030737875.1 Allium sativum
GAAGGCCGAAACCAACATCAGATCAATATTCAGAAAACCATTCTGCTTGGCTAACCGACAGTTAGTTTCTAAATTTCACGTTCATAGGGAAAGGTTCCCATTAATTTTATCCAAGATAAATTCCTTGAATTTATTCTTTATTCTATTTTTGAATCTCAATCCAAACTAGTCGGGATTAGCGAACCTTACCGAAGTAATTATTTATTTTAATTTCCCCATCCCAACCTATTTATCCCATGAAGTAAAACTGGTAATACTTCATATCTAACACCACAGTGTTATCGGTAAATTCAATTACCATTTCACGTTCAAATCTAATTAAAGATTTAACTATCGCCTGGAGCAAAACTGGTGATACTCCATTTTCGATCATTTCAATCTAATTAAAGATTCATTAAAACTCCACTTAGTTTTAATCTTCGACTGGGTTAAAGAATCAGTGTCATTTAAAACACGGTTCACGATAAACCCAAAATCACATTCATTAAATATCGGGTTAAAGAACGAGTGTTATTTAAAACACTGTCCACGATAAACCCAAAAATCAATATCAATTCCAATTAAATATTATTTAATTGGTACACTTCATTAAATCTAAATAAAAAGATTTAATCTTTTCTCAACTGGGTTCAAGAACAGTGTTAGTGAAGACACCATTCACGACAAACCCAAATCACATTTGATACTCAATATAAGGCTCTGAATAGAAAATATATCGGCTTATATTCAATATCAAATTCTACGATTAACAAATGTCGTATTGGAAATAACGATATATATATATCTTTCAAATTTCCATAACAACATCCGTATAATCACGAATTCCAACATCGAAATATTCCGAAGACAATTTCGATTCAAATCCACTCCAATGCAATCATTGGAAATTCTGGTTATTTTTAGAACCCTTTTCAAATTCAATTTATTTATTTAAAAATAAATAGGATTATATTTCTAGTTCAAAACTAGTTCATTTCGATAAAAATCTATTTTTATCTTTTCAAATATGGAGTTTTTCATCCCAAATCTTCACAAATCACTTCTTATGATTTTACACAAATTATTACTATTTTTAATAATTTTATCAAGGCCTGTACAGTCGATTTCCATCAATGGCCATCGAACTGCACTTACAGCGACCTTTTTCAAATTTGATTTGGACATAATTCCAAATCCAACCGTTAGATTTCAAATTTCTAATATTCATTAGAAAGCCCTTTTCGATACGAACCCAACGGTTCCGGTTTTAGGAGAATCCGACGGTCGGATCTCCCGTAATGTCCGTTTGAAATAAATGGTCGAAATTCGCGAACTGCCGCGGCGCGGCGCGTTCTATTCAGGCCATTATATTATATATATAATATATATTTCGTCGATTTCTATTTAAAACGAATTATATAAATAGTTTTAAAATTCGTTTCAAAAGCAATTTCAACTTCCATTTCAATTCAAATCAAAATTGAATTCTTTTTTTTTATAAATTCGTTTTAAAATTCATTTCTATTTAATTCAAATTTCAATTCAATTTGAATTCATTTCAATTTGAATTCGTTTTCAATTTAATTCATTTCGAAATCGTTTTCAATTCAATTCATTTCGAAATCGTTTTCAATTCAATTCATTTCGAAATCGTTTTCAATTCAATTCATTTCGAAATCGTTTTCAATTCAATTCATTTCGAAATGGTTTTCAATTCATTTCATTTCGAAATCGTTTCAATTCATTTCATTTTGAAATCGTTTTCAATTCATTTCATTTCGAAATCGTTTTCAATTCATTTCATTTCGAAATCGTTTCAATTCATTTCATTTCGAAATCGTTTCAATTCATTTCATTTTGAAATCGTTTTCAATTCATTTCATTTCGAAATCGTTTCAATTCAATTCATTTCGAAATCGTTTTCAATTCAATTCATTTCGAAATCGTTTTCAATTCATTTCATTTCGAAATCGTTTCAATTCATTTCATTTTGAAATCGTTTTCAATTCATTTCGTTTCGAAATCGTTTTCAATTCATTTCATTTCGAAATCGTTTTCAATTCATTTCATTTCGAAATGAATAAAATCGATATAAATATCGTTCACGTCAAAATGGCGTCAATCTAATCAATACGGCTTAATAAATTTCTATTTTCAAATATTCTATTTCAAATATTTCTTTTTCAAAATAGTTGTTATTATCAAAATATTTCGTTCAACACATGACCAATCTCAATGGATGAGTACTGTCAACACATGAACCTTTATTTTATATTATAAAGATGTAAATTTTATTACTAAAATATTTCGTTCAACACATGACCAATCTCAATGGATGAGTATTGTCAACACATGAACCTTTATTTTATATTATACTTTATTTTCTACATTGGAATGAGGCCCAATCAATCACCATATAATGTTAATTATATGGATTTTCATACATCACACGTATATAATAACCTTGAAAAATAATCAACCATCAACCAAAGTGCACTACACTGTATAAGCATCAAATATAGATATCTAACGCTCATAACAGCCTGTCAATCAATCGATCGACATATTCAATCAATCAGGATGAGTGAACTTCATATTTCATCCTAACACCCGTGTGGGGTTTCAAACAATCAAACACAGATTTAGTTGTGCAGTTGGGCGATGTGTAAAATTTATCGTCCCAATCAATGTCCTTCAAATAGGTGTACATAAACAAACCGTCTGGTTTGTAAATGAATATTTATTTATTCACATTCACGTTAAAAATTATATTTTTAACGGTAAAACATTTTATTTCAACATATGAATTTCTATTCAGTTCATTCTTTAAATAAAATGATATTTTTATTTTTCTAACTTATTTTAGAAAATTTCGGCGGCATAACGGCACGATACTAGAAACGGGACAAGGCCTAGCCTTATCCCCGGTCTAGTGAAGGCCCACGCCATTCACACATCAATCAAATCCATTCATTTCACCAAACAATTCAATTTCAATCAAATAATCTAACTAATCTATGCAACCAAACAAACAAGTCCATGGTCTGTGGACGATTGTGTCGGGTGCTACTAAGCACCGTCTGCATCCTAGTATATATACATATAACTAGAAAAAGAAATTGAAAGGTGAGAAATTCTCACCGATAGCTATCCCAATACCACGGCTCTTCTTTGCAGAAGTCTTCGTCGTTTTCGCATTTTTGTCATCTTCGTCGCCCGTAGCCACTACATACATAAAAATCGAATTTTTTACCCCGCTATTCAATATATAAAAATCGAATTTTTATTGCGATGTCATATAGATAAAAATTCCATTTCAAAAATATAGATTTCGCCTTTTCAAAAATATAGACTTCACCTTTTCAAAAATATAGACTTCATCTTTTCAAACATATAGACTTCATCTTTTCAAATATATCATTATAAAAATCACATTTTTATTTTTCTACACATATAAAGATGCTATTTTTAATATTTCTATCATGTAAAAATTATATTTTTAATTCTTCTATATAGTAAAGACTATATTTTTAATACTTTAAAAATATAAAAATCATATTTTTATTACTTTAAAAATATAAAAACCATATTTTTACTACTTTAAAAATATAAAAATCATATTTTTATATTGCTAATTCATTTTAAAAACAACGCTAATTTTATTTGAAAAATCTATGCCATTCATAATTGAAAAAAGTCAATGCCATTTATATATATATATATATATATTAAATCAATATTAATTTCAGTTTTATAAACAATCCTATTTAGTTAAATTAAAATTAATAAAACCTAATTAAAAACTCACCTTTGCCCTTTTTTCGGGTTTGCAGTGTAGGGGGGGTTTGGGTTATCGGGTCTTGGGGTTGGGCGCTTTTCAGAGGAGGGGGACAGCGCCGAGGTCGAGGAGAGGGCGGAGGCTTGGCGTTGAAGGAGGCCGGAAAGAATCGATGTCGAGGGTGGGGCGTGTTGGTGGTTCGTCGACGCGCAACGCATTGGGTGGCAGTGGCCATCGACTAGTGAGGGCTTGCGAATTGAATCGAAGAAGGTGGAGAAGATAGAGGCGAGGCGGAGTGAGAAGGCGGAGGAACTGGGGAAGGGGCGACGGGCGGTTGGGGGGGTGACGAGTTGTGGAGCGATATTCAACGGCCATTTTTTTTTATTTGGGGAGGGTGGGTTCTGAACGATAAGGAAAGGGGAGGGGGTGATATGCAAATATATATTATTTAATTTATTTTCTATTTAATCCACAAAAGGTTGACTTTTCATTTGAACCCCAAACGAGGCTCAACGACTGTCGTCCCTAGCGTATTATCCCCATTCCGAACACAATGGGATATGTATCGCAAGCTGATTCGATCGTTTTGATCGGTTTTCGTTGAATTTAAAGTATATTTCTTTATATATTCAATTTAAACGCACATTTCAAATTACCGGGGTTACGTACTAGCTCGAAAAATTCCCGAAAAATAATTTCTAGCTTCGTATTGACCCTACGGTCCTAACAAAACTAGTTTCGTCGAATTCTGAGACCGTTGGAAAATTGGCCAATTTCCAGTCGATTAAAATCAACTTAAACTGGTCAAACGCGTTTTCCTTTGCCACGCTCACATATTGAATCGAAAAATTATGAAATTCTAAACCTAGCAATAACTTGACATCACGGACCCAACAAAACTGGTTTCGTCGAAATCCGAGGTCATTTGCAAAATGTCCATTTTTAAGGGCCTGAATTCCATAGCGACTATTCAGAATTTTCAACTGGACATATCTTTTGATTCCCGCTATGAAATTTCGATTTTTCGGATTCGTTGGAAAGATATTCTCAATTAGATCCTATTGTTTTTGGTTTCACTAAAATCCGGTTTATTTTGTACCCGGTACATTCAATTGAAGTTTGAAATCGAATTATCGAACTACCGCGCCATTTTCAATTCTATTTATAATTATATATAAATATATATAAATATTTATATTCTAACGTCGATGAATATAATATATACGATTGAATTTTATTCAAAAGAAATTTTCTCGTCGATATTATTTAAATAATTCATTTTAAATAATCAAAATTCGTTAAAATTGCCAAAATAAAAATTTTAAACTGGCCCAGATTTTCCGGGTTGTTACAATCTCCCCCACTTAAAACTTTTCGTCCCCGAAAAGGAACAAAGTCGGAAGTGGTTTGATCAATTAACTCTACGTTCGATCTGGCTTCCACTCTCCAACTTTTCAGTTTCTGAGAATTTTCAAATTTTCAAAAATTTGGCTAACACCTTAAATTTTCGAAAAATTTCGCCATAACCTCCCCTGCACCGGGAGCATCGGGGAATTTCAAATAGCTTCCCTGGTCCTTCTCATCTCAAAAAGAAAAAGAAAAAGCCAAGCGGCTAGCCAATAGGCTCATAAAATCATCATCACCCAAACAAAACAGTAAATTATGTAGTAAACATGTACCTATTTGTCGGGCAAACTAATTTTATTCTCTGCTCTAGCCTCCTTGCTAGGACCTGTTCAATGTAAGCACATGTATATGCAAGAAGATGTGACCAATTTTCAATACAACTCACTATTTGATCAAATTGGCTATATGGTTAAAATTTTAATTAATCAAAACAGTAATCAAACAACACAACCATCAATCAATTAGTGAATTAGAGTTTCAAATTCATAATTTGGGTACATATACTAAAATCATGTTTTTGATGCCAAATCACAACAATAGGCCCTATCTAATTTTGGTTCTCACACCAGTCAATAGGAAGTATATAGATATTACACGTTCGTCACTCGACTATCAATTCTAATGATGGAGCTCCATCATCAAAATCATCTCCGGGCGATTAGAGTGTAATTCTATATCTATCCAATATATCAAAACTTCGAATACACGCTAGCTAGGCGCATACGCAAAATCTTTATATTTTGGATTGTCCTAATCAATATAAAATAAATAATCAAATACGAATAATTGATTTAAATTTTCAAAACAAAATTGGTTTTCATTTTAAAAATATACTCTCTACACTCGTCCTAGGATACTACTGATCCTATCTCTAACGAGTCATTCCCATTGGACATTACTAATCCAATATCTGATGAATTCTTTCGTAGGGTTCTAATGTGCCTTGTTCTCTGAGCTTTGTAAACCAAAGCTCTGATACCAACTGTGAGAACCCGTAACTTCCCCGTAAAGGAAAGCGTCGGATAGTTCGAGAACAAGCCACAACAGAACGCATATAAAAGAAAATTTCATTGTTATTACAACAATGCACCAGATTACAAGAATATACAGAGTATAAATGAATATTACACAGAAATATCAGAGATTTAAATTACATTTAAATACATAGCAGCGGAAAAATAATACAATACACAACTAGAATGAGATATACGGATACAAAGCTTTCCGGATATCGTTCCAGCTGTAAACCAGGATCCTGTGAATATAAATCTGCAAAACCAAAACTACTAGCTGCCCGTGTCAAAATAAGGGCACCCAGAGTTTAGGTTAAAACAATAAACTCCAGGTCAGTCATGTGACTGGTGTGAGAACTAAAACAGTTATTAATCTTTATTTTAAAATTAGGTAAATCAAGGGACCACGCCGTATAACACGGAACGGGTTTCCTCCCAAGAACACCAGTGCATATAAGTAAACAGCGCAATGCTTTTCTAAAAATGAAGCTATTATAAGACCCAGGTCCCATCACACAATGCAACGCAGCCGAGGATAGGGTTTTCCCTTATAATAGCCAAACATGCTTAGTACGTTTAAAACAAATCATTTGATACTATTATAAGTGTATAGTGTATAAAACAACTTCAAATCATAAGTATCAATCATAGGCGGCATGAATGGCCCATAACACTACGTCGCCATATATAAGTTTACAATCAAAACCGCAAATGTCGTATTGGAAGTTGGGTTATCATTTATGGTATGAACCGAGGCTAGGGGCAAGATCCTCTACCGATTCGAGACAATCTAGTCCATGTCTCAGGACCTAGACTCAGGTGGGCCTTGGATCGTCAGGGTCGGTCCACCGATGTGGATTATTATGCATGAACACTACGTTTCTCCGCCCTTTGGGGCGTAAGCCTGGCCCGTCAGCCGACCAGAAGCATCGGCCGAAACCGATATCACGAGGCGCCTCGCTTTTCAGCAAGTAATAATAAGCAATATCCACATGAGTCAAACTCGTCAGCCAGTTCAAGCACTGACGCCACTCATAACTAGAAAGAAACGCATGTCCTCCCTGAGGTCCGTCTCCCGTTTTTGATTCATACCGGGTGTGATACTCGCGAATCAACGTTACACAAAGCTACGCCACAAAGGTCGTGCTTCGATCATCAACCACAAGACTTTGCTTTTCAACAGAAGCCTTGATCATTTGCATCTTAGCATGCCACACAGGCAATTCACTCCATGCGATTGATATCCATCAATATATAACCCCTGAGCTCGTACGTCTCAGAGAAGGGCGTTAAGCAAGAGAATAAATTCTCCGCCGCCAAACAGATATATATTTAATAGAGATCAATCACACGGACTAAAATCCAATGTCAGACACACAGTCCATTTACAAGTCCGTTCTGGGTCTGAACGAAACCGGAGGCACTTTCCTCGCATATCCATCCATCTCCAAGTACGTCTGGACGACCACCAACTATTTCCATCCTCTCGGGTGTACAGCCCAATCAGGATCGTCGGTAATTATCCAAACGATGTGAAGACTTCCGGTCTTCTACCACCGTCTTCATCTTCGACATATCGTCGTATCAGTTATTCAGAATGGGATAAACCCAGTCTTTCCGAATAACTCGCGTATATTTTAAATAAGTGTTACACAAACACAACATACGCCTCATTCCAATTCATTGGTCACTAACTGTAAATTAATCAAGAGAATAATTCCCCAAATATTAACCCCGAAGGCCGAAACCAACATCAGATCAATATTCAGAAAACCATTCTGCTTGGCTAACCGACAGTTAGTTTCTAAATTTCACGTTCATAGGGAAAGGTTCCCATTAATTTTATCCAAGATAAATTCCTTGAATTTATTCTTTATTCTATTTTTGAATCTCAATCCAAACTAGTCGGGATTAGCGAACCTTACCAAAGTAATTATTTATTTTAATTTCCCCATCCCAACCTATTTATCCCATGAAGTAAAACTGGTAATACTTCATATCTAACACCACAGTGTTATCGGTAAATTCAATTACCATTTCACGTTCAAATCTAATTAAAGATTTAACTATCGCCTGGAGCAAAACTGGTGATACTCCATTTTCGATCATTTCAATCTAATTAAAGATTCATTAAAACTCCACTTAGTTTTAATCTTCGACTGGGTTAAAGAATCAGTGTCATTTAAAACACGGTTCACGATAAACCCAAAATCACATTCATTAAATATCGGGTTAAAGAACGAGTGTTATTTAAAACACTGTCCACGATAAACCCAAAAATCAATATCAATTCCAATTAAATATTATTTAATTGGTACACTTCATTAAATCTAAATAAAAAGATTTAATCTTTTCTCAACTGGGTTCAAGAACAGTGTTAGTGAAGACACCATTCACGACAAACCCAAATCACATTTGATACTCAATATAAGGCTCTGAATAGAAAATATATCGGCTTATATTCAATATCAAATTCTACGATTAACAAATGTCGTATTGGAAATAACGATATATATCTTTCAAATTTCCATAACAACATCCGTATAATCACGAATTCCAACATCGAAATATTCCGAAGACAATTTCGATTCAAATCCACTCCAATGCAATCATTGGAAATTCTGGTTATTTTTAGAACCCTTTTCAAATTCAATTTATTTATTTAAAAATAAATAGGATAATATTTCTAGTTCAAAACTAGTTCATTTCGATAAAAATCTATTTTTATCTTTTCAAATATGGAGTTTTTCATCCCAAATCTTCACAAATCACTTCTTATGATTTTACACAAATTATTACTATTTTTAATAATTTTATCATGGCCTGTACAGTCGATTTCCATCAATGGCCATCGAACTGCACTTACAGCGACCTTTTTCAAATTTGATTTGGACATAATTCCAAATCCAACCGTTAGATTTCAAATTTCTAATATTCATTAGAAAGCCCTTTTCGATACGAACCCAACGGTTCCGGTTTTAGGAGAATCCGACGGTCGGATCTCCCGTAATGTCCGTTTGAAATAAATGGTCGAAATTCGCGAACTGCCGCGGCGCGGCGCGTTCTATTCAGGCCATTATATTATATATATAATATATATTTCGTCGATTTCTATTTAAAACGAATTATATAAATAGTTTTAAAATTCGTTTCAAAAGCAATTTCAACTTCCATTTCAATTCAAATCAAAATTGAATTCTTTTTTTTTATAAATTCGTTTTAAAATTCATTTCTATTTAATTCAAATTTCAATTCAATTTGAATTCATTTCAATTTGAATTCGTTTTCAATTTAATTCATTTCGAAATCGTTTTCAATTCAATTCATTTCGAAATCGTTTTCAATTCAATTCATTTCGAAATCGTTTTCAATTCAATTCATTTCGAAATCGTTTTCAATTCAATTCATTTCGAAATGGTTTTCAATTCATTTCATTTCGAAATCGTTTCAATTCATTTCATTTTGAAATCGTTTTCAATTCATTTCATTTCGAAATCGTTTTCAATTCATTTCATTTCGAAATCGTTTCAATTCATTTCATTTCGAAATCGTTTCAATTCATTTCATTTTGAAATCGTTTTCAATTCATTTCATTTCGAAATCGTTTCAATTCAATTCATTTCGAAATCATTTTCAATTCAATTCATTTCGAAATCGTTTTCAATTCATTTCATTTCGAAATCGTTTTCAATTCATTTCATTTCGAAATCGTTTTCAATTCATTTCATTTCGAAATCGTTTTCAATTCATTTCATTTCGAAATGAATAAAATCGATATAAATATCGTTCACGTCAAAATGGCGTCAATCTAATCAATACGGCTTAATAAATTTCTATTTTCAAATATTCTATTTCAAATATTTCTTTTTCAAAATAGTTGTTATTATCAAAATATTTCGTTCAACACATGACCAATCTCAATGGATGAGTACTGTCAACACATGAACCTTTATTTTATATTATAAAGATGTAAATTTTATTACTAAAATATTTCGTTCAACACATGACCAATCTCAATGGATGAGTATTGTCAACACATGAACCTTTATTTTATATTATACTTTATTTTCTACAATGGAATGAGGCCCAATCAATCACCATATAATGTTAATTATATGGATTTTCATACATCACACGTATATAATAACCTTGAAAAATAATCAACCATCAACCAAAGTGCACTACACTGTATAAGCATCAAATATAGATATCTAACGCTCATAACAGTCTGTCAATCAATCGATCGACATATTCAATCAATCAGGATGAGTGAACTTCATATTTCATCCTAACACCCGTGTGGGGTTTCAAACAATCAAACACAGATTTAGTTGTGCAGTTGGGCGATGTGTAAAATTTATCGTCCCAATCAATGTCCTTCAAATAGGTGTACATAAACAAACCGTCTGGTTTGTAAATGAATATTTATTTATTCACATTCACGTTAAAAATTATATTTTTAACGGTAAAACATTTTATTTCAACATATGAATTTCTATTCAGTTCATTCTTTAAATAAAATGATATTTTTATTTTTCTAACTTATTTTAGAAAATTTCGGCGGCATAACAGCACGATACTAGAAACGGGACAAGGCCTAGCCTTATCCCCGGTCTAGTGAAGGCCCACGCCATTCACACATCAATCAAATCCATTCATTTCACCAAACAATTCAATTTCAATCAAATAATCTAACTAATCTATGCAACCAAACAAACAAGTCCATGGTCTGTGGACGATTGTGTCGGGTGCTACTAAGCACCGTCTGCATCCTAGTATATATACATATAACTAGAAAAAGAAATTGAAAGGTGAGAAATTCTCACCGATAGCTATCCCAATACCACGGCTCTTCTTTGCAGAAGTCTTCGTCGTTTTCGCATTTTTGTCATCTTCGTCGCCCGTAGCCACTACATACATAAAAATCGAATTTTTTACCCCGCTATTCAATATATAAAAATCGAATTTTTATTGCGATGTCATATAGATAAAAATTCCATTTCAAAAATATAGATTTCGCCTTTTCAAAAATATAGACTTCACCTTTTCAAAAATATAGACTTCATCTTTTCAAACATATGGACTTCATCTTTTCAAATATATCATTATAAAAATCACAATTTTATTTTTCTACACATATAAAGATGCTATTTTTAATATTTCTATCATGTAAAAATTATATTTTTAATTCTTCTATATAGTAAAGACTATATTTTTAATACTTTAAAAATATAAAAATCATATTTTTATTACTTTAAAAATATGAAAACCATATTTTTACTACTTTAAAAATATAAAAATCATATTTTTATATTGCTAATTCATTTTAAAAACAACGCTGATTTTATTTGAAAAATCTATGCCATTCATAATTGAAAAAAATCAATGCCATTTATATATATATATATATATATATATTTTTTAAATCAATATTAATTTCAGTTTTATAAACAATCCTATTTAGTTAAATTAAAATTAATTAAACCTAATTAAAAACTCACCTTTTCCCTTTTTTCGGGTTTGCAGTGTAGGGGGGGTTTGGGTTATCGGGTCTTGGGGTTGGGCGCTTTTCAGAGGAGGGGGACGGCGCCGAGGTCGAGGAGAGGGCGGAGGCTTGGCGTTGAAGGAGGCCGGAAAGAATCGATGTCGAGGGTGGGGCGTGTTGGTGGTTCATCGACGCGCAGCGCATTGGGTGGCAGTGGCCATCGACTGGTGAGGGCTTGCGAATTGAATCGAAGAAGGTGGAGAAGATAGAGGCGAGGCGGAGTGAGAAGGCGGAGGAACTGGGGAAGGGGCGACGGGCGGTTGGGGGGGTGACGAGTTGTGGAGCGATATTCAACGGCCATTTTTTTTTATTTGGGGAGGGTGGGTTCTGAACGATAAGGAAAGGGGAGGGGGTGATATGCAAATATATATTATTTAATTTATTTTCTATTTAATCCACAAAAGGTTGACTTTTCATTTGAACCCCAAACGAGGCTCAACGACTGTCGTCCCTAGCGTATTACCCCCATTCCGAACACAATGGGATATGTATCGCAAGCTGATTCGATCGTTTTGATCGGTTTTCGTTGAATTTAAAGTATAATTCTTTATATATTCAATTTAAACGCACATTTCAAATTACCGGGGTTACGTACTAGCTCGAAAAATTCCCGAAAAATAATTTCTAGCTTCGTATTGACCCTACGGTCCTAACAAAACTAGTTTCGTCGAATTCTGAGACCGTTGGAAAATTGGCCAATTTCCAGTCGATTAAAATCAACTGAAACTGGTCAAACGCGTTTTCCTTTGCCACGCTCACATATTGAATCGAAAAATTATGAAATTCGAAACCTAGCAATAACTTGACATCACGGACCCAACAAAACTGGTTTCGTCGAAATCCGAGGTCATTTGCAAAATGTCCATTTTTAAGGGCCTGAATTCCATAGCGACTATTCAGAATTTTCAACTGGACATATCTTTTGATTCCCGCTATGAAATTTCGATTTTTCGGATTCGTTGGAAAGATATTCCCAATTAGATCCTATTGTTTTTGGTTTCACTAAAATCCGGTTTATTTTGTACCCGGTACATTCAATTGAAGTTTGAAATCGAAATATCGAACTACCGCGCCATTTTCAATTCTATTTATAATTATATATAAATATTTATATTCTAACGTCGATGAATATAATATATACGATTGAATTTTATTCAAAAGAAATTTTCTCGTCGATATTATTTAAAATAATTCATTTTAAATAATCAAAATTCGTTAAAATTGCCAAAATAAAAATTTTAAACTGGCCCAGATTTTCCGGGTTGTTACAAAACATTGTAAGTATGAAGCGGAAAATGTGAGAAAACAATCATGCAGTATTTATAGTGGTTCGACCCGTCGGAGCCTATGTCCACTCTTGATGTTTAGCACTTTATTACTTCACTTTTACAAGTTGCAATATAGGATAGGTATATTTCCAAATGTATAAGAACTATGGTAATTCCAGTTGTTATAGTGAGCGATCCTGGGTGCCGTTCTTGGATAGGATAGTAGTTGGTCGTGCTTCGTGATCCAAATGCTCGAAAGTGAGAGAAGACTTCTCGAGTCCATAAAACCAAGTCAAGTCAAGTGGCATTACTACAAAACTGGTCATTTGCATAAGTTGTTAAACCCCTGTTATGTCGGTTATATAACTAATGCAAATGAAGATGATGCAACAGACAAATTTTTATTGCATCAGTTAAACAACCAATGTAAATGATGATAAGTTGCATCGGTTGTTTGATACAACCGATGCAATAGAGCAGATGTAAATGGTTGCATTTGCTTTCAAGACAGGGTTTATTGCATCGACATTTTTAAACAACCGACGCCATTGTACAGATGCAAAAAAATAGCATTTATAACAAACATATAGTATTACATCGGTTGGTTGCGCTATAACAACGGACGTAAACAAAAAATATTCATTTGCACTAGATTTTTAAACCCGAAACAATATCGAACGGAATTTAAAATTATATAAATGCATTATTACAGAAAATCTAATCAAACAAAAATTATAATTATGTTATTAATAAACATAGTTCATGTGTACAAACCCAAAAAAACATAAATTACTCCGTCACAAAACGAAAGTTAAAGTACATAACAAAAGACTAGCATATATATAGAAAAAGATCGACTACATCCAATTATACATGATATAACCAGTTATGGTATCCTAAGTCTCGTCTATCTCTTGTTGGTTATAAGAACCACATTGTGAAAAATCCTACAATTTATAAATGAATATTGAAAACCACAGTTGGACTCTAATGAGTAAGTTGAGTGCTTATGTCGGCTAAAACATATAATTTTGCCTTTTGTATGGTATACAATACCGTAAACTTGTTTAGTATGAAATATGAGTGTAAAATATGTTTTTTACTATCAAAATAAAAAATGCAGAAAATTTTACTATGATGCCTAATCATATGTATTATACGCAATTGGCATTCAATCATCGAAATTGCTAGCTCAGTGGTGCTTATAAGAAGCTACACAGTTATGAACGAATTTTTGGAAAGGGAAATAAAAGAAAATTGAAAAGAACAATGTGCTCCTTAGCGTTCGATTTGAATCTTGCAATTTATTCTTGGTGGATACGACCAGTATCACTACATCTGTATTTTCACTACACATGAAGCTAAAATGTTTAACCTTCGTTGAAACTAATAGTAGTTGTAGAAATCAGCTAATGATGCAGTTATTAATTAACAAGCTAATGTCTTGCAAAATGCTCTTGAAATTGACCTGAACATCCATATGCAAAGTCCATCCCGCCATTTAGACCGCTTCAAATTGGCAATTAAACCAACTTAAAACAGTCCAAAACAACAGATCGTTCTTTAGCTTACATAGTTTAAAAACAGAATCAACACAGAAATACAGGATAAATAAATAACACAGTAATGAACAGCAAAATAAATTTCATTTATTAATCAGAATTTTGAACATAAGATATTTATATAC
This sequence comes from Allium sativum, assembly GCA_030737875.1. Lineage (NCBI taxonomy): Eukaryota > Viridiplantae > Streptophyta > Magnoliopsida > Asparagales > Amaryllidaceae > Allium > Allium sativum. The sequence continues at coordinate 260,672,873 of CM060923.1, forward strand.
AGCAGAATGTAAAAATACAATTTGGAAACAAGGGAAAAATATATAGTATATTAATTCTTTAGAGGGCGCTGCTTTTGGAATCCCTAGCTTCGTCAATCTTTGGATCTCAAGATGTAATCTCTAAATCTGTAACGCCCATGGTCTGACCCGAGCGTTCCATGCAAAAACATACAACACTCAAGTAAGGATTAAACTTATTTCAAGTCAACTTCGATAACCCTAGAATATAATTTAGCAATCCAAAATTATTTAAAACTCAATTTCAGTAACCATAGAATTGCCTAAAGTATTGACACAAATAAATCGAACCAGGCAATATCAATAGTTCCAATCATCGTGAAATTTTAAATGACATAGTATAGAGAAAACAATACCTATACGTATAATTCCATGCGGTTGCATGTAGCATATATATAGGACATGGCATGATTCAACATGACATCAGAAAGCATTATGTAAGTTGTAATTCAAGTGGTGTGGTCAAAGCATGTCTTACATTTCAGGCTATAACTACTAGGGATTTTCTCTAACTTTTCGATAAAACATGGGGTATATACATGCCCAGATATAAATTAACACATACATGTTGGCATTCATATTTATAAACATCAGTAGTTATAACCAACAAAAACAGGTAGCATGCATAGGTAGCAAAGGTAATGGACATGTTATAATCATTAGCATTAAGAAGTTTGCACGGATATGATAACGATACAACCAAGGAAAAAATGAACTGGAATCAAATGAAAAGCATGAAGTACGACAGTTGCAAATGAACAAATAGGGTATAACAAGATGACCAGATACTGGTTAACATGGCTAGTCGAAAAGGGTACTCATGACGAAAACATGTCCAGAGATGCAAAAATCATGAGGACTTTAAGTGGATCATTCAGAACAACTGAAAGTGTGGGTTTTTATGGCAAAAGATAATGCAAATAATTATTTTTCTAAACATAACAGACTTGTTAAAACCCTTCCTGCTTTATGATTTATGATTTCCCTTCTATACACTAATATTTACATGAAGAATTGCATTATTGAAACCCTTAGTTCGGAAAACATAGGCAATATGAGCCAAAATCGTATGAATCAAAGAGCAACAAATACATAACTTATATGAGGTATTTGCATGCATATATGTATGCCATGGTTATCAAGACATAGTATCAATTAGTATTAGGAACTCAAATGAAGGGAATCAATTCTACAGCTATACATGAAAGCAATTTAACAAAAAAACACTACAACTAAAAAAAACCATTTCGAACGTGTATATCTGTTGCAGATGGATACGCCAACTTTATTGAACTAAAATGCATGTGTATTGAAAAAAATACCCACCTCTTCCAGTATTCATATGGTTTTTGGTTGTGAAAGTATTGAGTTCTTGACTATAACAACTTCACTTTTAATTCCATTAGCAGGATTTAGTTGTTTTCGGACTTTCCATAAGTATCCAAGCTTGGAATTAATGTATTTCAACTACAATTAAAAATTACTTCTTTTTCTTTTTGATTAAGGATGAACTTCAGAGCATAGTCTAATAAATAGGTAATAGATTTCAATGCATAGGACGGTAACAAGTGAAAGGATTAGCTTTCAGTATCAAGGCAACAAAGAGTTGATAGCCCAGATTTGTGAACGAGCAAGGTAGTAATTCTCACAAGTCTTCAAAATAAAATGGAGTGTATTCATGGCTGAAGCCACTGGTATGTAGATATATATGGCAACAAGAATGAACCATGTACAGTTAACACACACATGAACATAGATCAAGACTAACTTACTGCACTGCAGGGTATTTAGCGTGTATTCGAAACAAACAAATACCTCAACTTAGATAATAGGAAATGTAGCCTAGCTTGAAGAACTAATTTGAATAGTGTTTATGAGATGTTACAAAAACTATCAAAGCATGCGAAATGCTGATGGGCTCAGGTCTAAGGCAAATGGGAAAGTGCAGCTCATAGTTCGAGCATGCAAAACTGCACAAGTATATAGGCCATGGCAAATGGTTACGGCAGCGCGAATCTAAATTTAAATGTATGTCGTAAATGTATATATACGCACACATAGTATGCATATATACACAAATATAACAGCCACCACACTTATACTCAAACCCACAGTGGGATTTCCAGCAAGTGATAACAATAATTAGACAAATCAAATAACCAAACAGCCATGCAATAGCCAATGTCTACAATAGATTATACTTAGTGAACATGAAGCAAATAAAACCCGAAACAAGTTTAATCGTAAGTTAAACTTACCTTCGGTGACGGCGAAGGGAAGCAGTAGCGATTTTTGGCCTCACTGGTCCTCCAGCTACTGTCACGATAGCGACGAGACTGGTTCGGCAAGGGGTTTGATCAAAGGCTAGGCACTGATTTCAAGGAAAGGTAATGATGTGGTACTGGATCGGGGACGGTGGATGTTGACTGACAAGGCGGGGCTGCTCGAGTGGGCACCAAATTTGGTGGCGAAAATTGTAATTAGAGTTCGGGAAAGGAATTTATTTCGGCTTCCATTTAAAAAGAGGAAGGAAGCAGCGATTTTATTTGTTGTTGGAAATGGGGGAAAGCCATGATTTTGGCTTCGGCCATATAAAAAAAAAGAATTGAGGAAACAACGATTTTGGCTAAGGAAATTTGGGGAGGATATGCTGATTTTATAGAAGAAAAATAAAGAGACCAGATTGAAATCCAACCGATAGGTTTTTAGGGGGAACAACATTTCAGATATATGGTTGCGTTGCATTATTTGGGCAAGGTTACATTCAGGATTTATTAAATATTAAAATCTATCGCGAACGCTTTAAATTTGTACTGCCAACACATCTTAAAATGCAAGAAAAATAGACGTACTTTTACATTTCAATGTTATGATTCCAATAAAATTAATTTGATTGTAGTCTGACTCTGATTACATATGTCGTTATTTTAAATTTTAAATCCACTATCGGTTCACCAATTTTATTTCATTTGTCCGCCAATAACTTTGTTCGTTTTGAAACGTTAAATTATAATCTCTTTTATACATTCAAGTACGCATATATCTAGTCCAATTTTCTTTATATTCGAACAAAGAAAATTTCCAATTTATTTAACGTTAACGACGTATATTTTTATATCCAACCATTTATATTTTCCAGTCGAATTTCAACTCCAATTCGAATATCCAATCAAATTCAATTCAATTATTCAACAATAAATATTCGATTTCTAATCAAACATTCTGAATTACATATCTAGTTCAATTTATACACAACCATATATTCGATTTTACATATCTAACTCCAGTGTCATTATAAAATTGATTATTCATAACTAAATCTTTAATTAACTTCATCTTCCATTTGTCGAAATTTCTGGGACGTTACAATCTCCCTTACCCCCTTAAAACTTTTCATCCTCGAAAAGGAGAGATCGTTAGAGTTATACCAATGTATATTTCAAATCTTCGTATTTATGTGAAATTTTTCCACAACAAATTTAAATACTGGTATTTAAGCCATCAATCTTCTTTATTTATCCATCATATTCAATTAATTCGGAAAAATCAAATTTCTTTACAAAATCAATCTCTTCTTAAATTTCAAATTCTGCAGACTAGTTGGATTTATGCATCTCAAATTATTCCAAATCTCTTTATAACCTCATCAGTTAATATTTACTTATCCATCGTTGCACATATTCCTTACAATCCCAGTTCAACTAATTCAATCCATTTTTCCAAACACTCATTGGAGAGTGTAAATAACACTCCTCTTCAAGTTACAAATTGTCGACTTAAAAATTTCCAACATCCACAATCTATTATAACTGTGTATACAGAAAATATTTCTATTATTATTCTAAAGCTATGGAATTTAAAATACTCCAAAATCCTCTTTCTTAATTATTAAGTTAGATACATTTTAATTTCAAACTATAGATTTGAAAATATTTGATAACTCAAAGTTTGACAAGTCTATTGTCGTTTTTACAGATGTTAAGCATACATTGGTCAGGTGCACGACTAAAATCTCCAAGTACTAAATATCCTTGCTTCAACCCCTAGTGACAATATTTCCAAAAATCCCTTTAAAACAGATATGGAAAGTACCAATGTGATATTGATATGTTGATTGTTCATGAATCGCATATACACAATGGTTTCGTCCCGATCCCCAGAATACATCCGTATCCATAGGAAATCACTTCGCTGCGAATTTCATCATGGACAGATCAACGTGTCATATTTAAGAACCAAAAGAAAATCTGAGGTCACTAAGTGTTGGCTACTCTACCTCAGAGTCATGAAAACAAATCACGGAATTATGAAGATACTTCAAGCCACAAGGATCAATCATGTCACAAAGACAAACCAAGTCGCGAAGACAAATTAAGTCACGAAGACACAGTGCTACATCAAACAGGTGGTCCAACATCACTAAGATTTCACAAACATTGCATGGCTTCATTCTACCTTTAGTAACTTTAGTGGTTACATCTCTTTCATTTGTAGATATGTCATCTGGTCCGCAGGTACACAATGGTAACGCCTGGGTCCCCTAGAAAACATCCATGCCCTTAAGCTTTCTCAGCTCTGCGGATTACGCCCTTATCACAACCTTGATCGCAGCAGACACAATGGTTACGCTTGGTTCCCTCAAGAAACATCCGTCCATCGTAGGCCATCTATAGTCCTGCAAATTACGCTACACGGTCGTGTTCTTCCAGGAAAAATGACAACTCATGAGTTTTACGTCCGAACAACCTACTACCAGCACATCTCACTAAGCTCGAAATTCAAAGGAGGAGGAAGGTACTTTCTTTATTTTGCTTTGGAAACATATAGTACTTATTTCATTTTCCTCAAAAATCATACTTATGCAAGTAACTTAAGATTTTTCTTTCCAAATCATATTTTAAACATCTTGTTCTTATATAAATTTGGTTATATAAGATTTTATCTCAAATCAATTATCCTCTACTTCAGTAGTTTCCAAATTCACTAAATTCTTATATTTTCCATATAAGTTTCGAAACTTCTATATCCAATATCTAAAATCGAATATCCTCAAATTCCATTTAAATTTCAGAATTTATTACTGAATCAATTAAGATATCTTTCCAAACTCAAATTTATGAATTTATTTGTTACGAACCAAATTCTCCTCCGAATTCCAATTATTAAGTCCAGTACTTAATTCCAGCCTTGCCGATTTCAACTTTTCATTCAAATCTATTAAATACTAGATTTCATACATCCTTGTATAAACTCAAATTCAAATTCAATTGCTATTTAAATCTTTCTCTTATTTTCAGCTTTTAAAATAGTCAACCAATTCATTTCAACTTAAAATCTAAATCTTTTTTGACAAAGATTTAATTATTCAATAATCGGAAATTTACTTTTTAATTCAATAATTGGAAATCACGAATTCAATTATTCCCACTAGACATCTCTTAAGATGTACAAATCCATTATTTTGATATATTGGATTACTACTCAACCCAACTCGATAATCAATTCTGGAATTCGTTTCAAATATTTAAAACTATATACACATATTTATATATCAAACCATACTTCAGAAATCAATTTGTTTTATCCAAAAAAAATAAGTAGCAAATCTACTAAAACGGTTTTTCTCCATAATTTCTGTTTGAAAATATTTGTATATACTACTAATATTGGTTTTAAAAACTATTGAAACCAGTTTCAAAATATTCCGAAACCAAATTCTCTAATCAAAACAACAGATCTCCTTAATTGCAGTTTAGATTGATGTGCAATTTATTTCACACCCTGGCTTTATTTCGAATACGCCTTTTCATCTCCTTAAATGATTTCATTAATTATATCAACCATTATTTGGTTGAATGGAATATGTTCCTTTTCATTTCTTTTAGCGACCTACACCTTCAAATTCATTATTTCTTATTCCATTTCAATGGAACTTGCAAGGAAAACGAGAATAGACCTATACAGTTTCCATTTCCAAACCATCATTTCTTTACCAATTCATAAGTTGATATCATCAATGCGATTTCCACTATATTATCGCTTTAAATTCCAACAACCCTTCTATAAAATCATTTGCACTTCTAAAATAGAGATTCCAAAATTTTTATTAATTTGTTAGTTAGGGTCAACAATCATCGAAGATTATCTTCTTGCATAACCATCTCCATGGTGCTAATCATCCTCATTTATCATAATTTCTGAAATTTTACGATCTTCAACAAATCTTCTCATACCATTTTCTTTTCCTTAATTCTTTTTATATTATTTTCATTTCTTGAAAATATCACTACATATACTCAACCAAATGGTTATATGTATTATCACATTTCTATCCTTCCATATTCATCAATTCTTAACCGTAAATTAATGAGTGAATGACTCTCTATGTATCAATCCCGAAGGCCGAAACCAACATCAGATCAACACTTAGAAAGTCATCCCATTTGACCAATCTCCAATCAGTTTCCAATTTCCTTAACTATATTTCTTGCTTACGCAATTCCTGAATTCAATTTACGGATACAATTCTCTTACGTTATGCCGCTCTTCATTCTTGTTGTATGGCCTTTTACTCTTCCGTTCTTGCCATTTTGATTTATTAAAACCCGTTAGCATCTCACGATCCTTGAAAAACATTTCCAGTTATTATATTTAATTTCTATAATTCTAGAAAATCTCCCATCAAAACATTTCCAGATATACACAAATCTTTATTTACTATAGAAAATGTACTTTATTCTCAGGGGAAACATTTCTAAATTCATTATTTCAATTAAAACAGATGTTAAATGAAACATCGTTATTGTCGCTTACTGTTGACTCTCATTAGCTCACTTCCCTATTCTTGCGATCGAACATTAATCATTTCTTAGCCAACAATGAAGTCAATCAATTTAGGGTATATTTACCTCTCAGACCTTAACCGAACAACATTATCTGCTTTGAAATAGATAAGTCCACAACTTCGAACAAAACATTCATTCTCGTAACTTTCAGATTCAAATTAAAATTTTACTTCTTTAAAGAAAGTCATTGATTGTAACAATAATTCATGCCTTCAAAATATTTAACTTTAAAATTATACTTTATTCTTTTAATCTGAATAGCCAGTTTATTAATAATATTTTAATTTTTTAAATAAAATAGAAAGTAAACAGTTGTTATTACCAAAATGATCTTAATACGAGACGACAGTGAAGGGATGTCAAATGAATGAGGAATGAAGAATTTGAGAGCAACTCAGGCCGGCACCTTCTTTAGAGAAAAGTGGTCAGAAACCTACTGAGCATCAGGGAACGTTTATCCGATAAGGTCTACACGTTAAGGGTCAACCAATGGACTCCAACACATTAAAAAAGAAAAGTATCAGATCAGAGCATGAAAGTAGTCTGAAACCAATCCCTGAAGAATGGCTCCACAAGTGACAAAAGGGGTTGTCATTGCATCACCAAAAGCTATCTTCCAGAAAGCCAAATCGGAAGGCTAAACTGAGACTAAAGCACGGATACAGGCTACCGGTACTAATCCGCCTAGTATCTGAACCATCAGAGATTCTAAATCGGTAGACATACATGTATATCATAAGGGCAAGCCCCTTTAAGTACCCGTGATAAAGGCGAAAGCCTACATCTGAAAGCCTACGACCAAGGACATACACTTTGAGGCATCCACTGAGAAATTCGGAATGCCTCTGCAATCCGTCTCGGCAATAAACTCCATTCCATCTAGGGGAGGCCCCAATTCACCTAGAAATCTCGCTTCAAAGAATGTAACAGACACCATGAGGAGGACCGACAGAAGATGTCGAAGCCAAGAGAAATAGCGGCCGACAAGAATCGTTTCGGCCCAATACCCTACTGATAGAAAGACCCCGAATTCTCTATAAATACGACCCCAAGAACTCCGTAAAGGGGGACGATATTTTCATTTCTCAATTTACTTCCTTCCTTCTTGAGGGGAGCAAATCATCAGTTCTTGTAATATATCTACAATATATGAATGGAGAATTCTTAGTCCCATACATCTTGGATTTTTTAATCATGTAGTATCATAATGATGAAACAGGGAGTCAACACTGACCTTACTGATGAGGGGATCAACCAGAGTGCTCCGGCAGGGGAAGAAGAGGGCTTTGTGGAAACATGAAGTCCCCTTCTCTTTGCCTAAAAAGGGGTTGCCATGATTGATCCATACTCTCACGCTGAGCCTAACGCTTCCTGAGCATTGATGTGACAAAATCGTATACGAGTTCCTAACCCGATCCCTGTTGTGATCCAGAACCTTTTATGGGAAGATCTGACATAGGAGGATCGTCGGAGTTAATGAATGTTACGACGTCCTCATCCATGAATTCAAGGGAACATTTGCCTGTTTTCTTCTCAATGGAATACACGATGTCATTGTTGGCTTAGAGGTCTACCAATTTCGGATTCAAGATTATATCCTAAGAGCTCTGAGTCATACCCATAGAAAATTTCATGAACTCATACATTACATACTATACTCTGGGTGTTGACGAAAAATATCGTTAACATTTTGGCGCTAGAAGGAGGGCTTGAACCTCCGACCCTGTGGTTAATTTGTTTAAGCTAACTGGGTGAATTTATCATTCCATGGAAGGAAACAATGAAGTCGAAGAAACTGAAAGAACAAAACAAAGAGCTACATCCCAACGTCACCCTTGAAGGGAATGAGGGCCCAACGCTCAAACCGAATAATAACGAGAAAGGCGCCGCGCCTAATCCGCAACAACCACCAGACTCAAATGTCATAGAAGATAATGTCGCAAGAATCTCGATCTTGGAAAGGCAATTTCAAGAAATGCTGGCTCAAGTCAACGCTGTCCAGGCATAAAAATCCTCAAGGCTCACTAGATCTAGTCAGAGAGAGACGAATGGATCTCCAAAAAGGAAGGCTCTTATTCAACAATCAGAAGCAAAAGGGAAGCCTCAGGCAACTTCTTCCAAGAAAAAGAAGTCCCATCTGATGGGAGTAGATCATCAAGGGAATCAGTGCGAGCAGGAAGAGTCTGGGAGCTCCACCTCCAAGAGCTATAATACAAAAAGGGAAAACTATGACAACACGGGAGCTTACATCCGAAATGTCACTCAGAAGACCATGAAGGACTTGCTAGGAAGCAAGGGGAAGAGAACCCAGGATGACAAGTTAATAACAACGAAAGAGTGACACCGTTCATCGATGAGATTATGAATACCATAATACCATCAAGAGTTAAAGTTCCCACCATAAAATATCTGAGAACAACTGACCCCGACGATCATCTGATGGCTTTCGACAGCCAGATGGATCTTTACAATGCTTCGGAGCTGTCAGGTGTCGCCTCTTTCAGGTGACCTTTCAAGGGACTGCGGCAAAGTGGTATCGCCAGTATAGGGAAAACACCATTAACTCATGGAAACAATTCTCCTATGAATTCTCCGTGCAGTTCTACATTTGCAAAGATCCAACCATGGACTATAAGGTCATCGCCAACATCAAACAGAGACAAGGGGAGTCTCTAGTGGACTATCTGAAAAGATTCAACATCGAAGCCTTAAAGGCCAAGGATATGAATGATTGCGACAAGCTGATAATCGTACACTCAGGGCTGATTGAGAACACCCCCTTCTGGAAGGAGTTATATATCCACAGCTGCAAAGACTTGCAGAATTTCAACTTTCAAGCTGACAAGTTTATCCACATGGATGAACTATACTTCACGAAGAGTAAGTTCGGGTCCCGAAGGGAAGGAGGAAGGTCGAACTTTGGACAAAAGCCCCTGGAAGGGAATCAGAGGAGGTCGAAGTGGGAAGACTCTAACACCAACCCGTTTGCCTTGAAGAAACCCATCTCATATGTGTATGTTGTTGCAAGAGAAAGGGTCAATAACTTCTCCTTCTCATTCAAAGCCAAAAATTGCCCCAAACCTCATGTCGGCGTTAAGTACTGCGAGTTCCATAAAACCAACGGGCACAAGACAGACGAGTGCAAGGTATTTGACGGGATTATCCAGAAATTAATCCGAGAGGGACACCTAAAGGAGTTTATTTTTCAAATAAAGCAGCACTAGTTTAACGCGCAGGAGGACAGCAAATGGTTTCGGTAAACACGATAGGAGTCACTGCGGGGGAGAATAGCTTGGATTTGGGGCCTCCCATAAACCGAGTCAATGTGATCCATTGGGGACCACACCCTGCCGGAAGCTGTCCGAAGGCAAGGAACCAATATGTGAAGGAAGCTTTAGAGGTAATCTTCTCCATCCAAGAAGTACCACCATTGAAGAGCGCGCGTTATGCCCTCAAAATGCATAACCTTGTGGTCTCTCCGGAAGAAATGAAGAAAGGGGTCTGTCACCCACATAAAGACCCCCTCATGATAACAGCGCAGATAGGGCTTTCGGTCATTTCTAAAATATTGGTGGATATCGAAAAGAAGCTGGAGCTAGCAACGAACCAATTTTCTGGTTCAACAATAATGGATCAACCCCAATGTGTCAAATCAACCTTTTGGTTCAAGTACGGTTGTCCCCTCTTCACAGGACTTTTGAAACTCTCTTAGTCGTGATTGATCAGCCGTCCTATTACAACGCCTTCTTCGGATGACCAACTTTAGAGGAAATGGATGTCTTTGTTTCTTCCAAATATCTCATTTTAAAATTTCTGACCAAACAGGGATGGGGTACCATCCGAGGAGAACAGTTTAGCTCCCGAGAGTTGTACTTCACAACGGTCGTAAAATACAAAAGGGAGTGTTCTTCGTATTTTGATTCTTTTATTATTTTTATGCCTTCAGATAAGGGATTTTGCATCCCTCATTTAAAGCCAAGATAAAAATAAATAAGACTGACATACGCACTAATGGTAGGTACGCTTCTTTAAAAAGGAAGAGGAAAAGGTCCATTGAGGTGAACTCAACTGAAAAGGAGAAATTATCACAGATTTAGACTCTAGAGGAGATATCGAAAGGATAAAACTAATATAAGAAGTAGAACAAGTAAACGTCGACCCGAAAGATAAATGAAGGTCATCAACATAGGGAAAAGGCTAACGAAACCTCTCCGAAGCGACTTAATCCACTTCCTTCAGCTCAACAAAGATGTTTTTGTCTGGACCCATTCGGACATGGTTGATATTGATCCTTCAATTATGAGTCACGCCTTAAACATCGACCCTTCGGTAACCCCGGTCTAACAAAAGAAAAGACAATATAATCGAGACCGAATAGAGGCCTTGAAGGAGGAAGTCAAAAGGTTGGAAACTAACGGATTTATCCAAGAGGTCCATTACCCGAAATGGTTAGCCAATCCCGTGCTCGTGAAGAAGTCCAACAGAAAGTGGAGGATGTGTGTTGATTACACGGAATTTAAACAAGGCTTGTCCGAAAGATTGTTACCCTCTCCCGCGGGTCGATCAGTTGATTGATGCCATGAGTGGACACAAGATACTATCCCTTATGGACGCTTATTTGGGGTACAACCAAATCTCGATGCATAGACCTGACGAGGAACACACAAGCTTCATCACCGATTAGGGAACGTTTTGTTATAAAGTAATTCCCTTCGGTTTTGAGAAATGCAGGGGTAACATATCAAAGGCTGGTAAACCGGATGTTCCAAGAGCAGATAGAGCGTAATATGGAGGTATATGTGGATGACGCGCTGGTGAAATCCACCAAAACCTAGGATCACCTAAAGGATATGGAAGAAATGTTTGATGTCTTGAGAAGTACCAGATGAAGCTAAACCCTCAAAAGTGTTCCTTCGGAGTTCAATCAGGGAAATTTCTGGGATATGTGGTAAGCGAGCAAGGAATTGAAGCTAGACCCGACCAAATACAAGCCATTAGGGGAATGGAGGAACCTAAAACCAGCAAGGAAGTTATGAGCCTAAACGGGAAGGTAGCGGCACTCAATAGGTTCATTTCTAAGGCCACTGATAAATGCAACCATTTCTTCGATGTCAAAAAGAAATAGAAGAATTTCGAATGGAACGAAGAGTGTAGGAAGGCATTCCAAGAATTGAAAGTTTATATGGGAATGCCTCCGGTTTTGTCCAGTCCTAAGAAGGGAGAAACTATATACCTATACATGGTTGTCTCCGAATATGCAGTAAGCTCGGTCCTGATAAGAGAGGACAAGGGGATTCAACACCCTATCTATTATATTAGCCGAAGGCTAAAGGACGCGGAAACCCGATACCCGTTCATAGAGAAACTAGCATATTGTTTAATTCTTACTGCACGAAAGCTCAGAGGCTATTCCCAGGCGCACCCTATTAAAGTTTTAACTAGCTTCCCACTCAAACAAGTGTTCAGAAAACTGGAGACCTCGGGGAGACTAATTAAATGTGGCATTAAGATTAGCCAATACGAAATTGAGTTCCGTCCTCGAGCAACAATCAAGGGGCAAGCTCTTGCAGATTTCATGAACGAGTGCATGAACATCATTTCAGAACAGTCAATTAAAGAAATGACTCAAAGGCCAAATGGCAACTCTTTGTAGATGGAGCTTCCAACGAGCAAGAAGCAGGAGTAGGCTACGTTATAATCACCCCTGACGGACACCGCTTGCACTACGCCATGAAGTTAGGGTTCCCGGCAACCAACAATGTGGCTGAATATGAATCCATGATAGCTGGTCTGAATTTGGCATTATAGTTGAAGATATCGAGGGTAGAAATCTTCAGCGACTCACAATTAATGTTAAACCAAATAAAACAGACATATCAAACCAAGGACAAGCGGCTCATCTTATACATGAAGAAGGTAGTAAAGATGCTTTCCCTATTTGAGGACTTCTCAGTTCATCAAATACTCCGCGGGGAGAATACCTAGGCGGGTTCACTAGCCAAATTAGCTAGCTCCCGGGGAGCTCCCGAAACCCGTATAGTGCCAGTGGGATATCAGGAGATGCCCAGCATCGAACAGGAAGAATCAGAAACGGGATAGGAGTTACTAGTTTTGACCAGATCCCAAGCCTTAAGAAGGGGAGACGAAGAAGATCAAGAAGTGAACTCTGGGAGGGAATCCCCCATAACAGATACACGCCACCAACAAAGAGCTATGTGGATGACTCCCATAGAGGACTACCTCTTAAGAGGGACGATACCCCTTAGTAAGCAAGACGCAAGAAAGATAAAACATCAAACTTCCACATTCGTGATCTTAGACGGCGTCCTTTATAAAAAGGGATATTCACTTCATTATTTAAGTTGTGTAGGTTTCGAAGATGGACTCGGTCTATTAAGAGAAGCTCATGAAGGATGGTGCGAAGACCATTACAGTGGAGTTAAGTTGGCCAAAAGGGTCATGCGGCAAGGTTATTATCGGCCACGAATGGTTAATCAAGTGGTCGAATACGTCAAAAGATGCGATCAATGTCAGAAGTACTCTAAGGTGCATCGACTTCCTCCCAGCGACCTGACCACTATATCGATCCCTTGGCCTTTCGATATATGGGGGATTGATTTAATCGGGCCCTTACCACTCGCCAAGGGAGGAGCGAAATATGTCGTAGTAGTTATCGACTACTTCACTAAGTAGGTGGAGGCAGAACCCCTTCCGGTGATCACATCCAAAAAGGTATTAAGATTCAAAATAAAGAATATCGTTACCTGCTTTGGAATCCCACATAAGATCACATCGGACAACGGAGCACAATTCGAGAACGAAGAGTTCACCCGGTTTTGTGAGAAAAATGGAATCATCAAAAGTTTCTCCTCATTAGCCCACCCGAAAGCTAATGGAGCCATGGAAGCTGCAAATAAGACTATTAAGACAATCCTTAAGAAGCGCCTAAATCTTGCTAAAGGAAATTGGGCAGACAAGTTGCCTCTAGTACTATAGGCATACAGAACTTCTACAAAAACAGCTACGGGACACACCCCCTTTCCCTGACATATAGATGTGAAGTTATGCTTCCGGTTGAGGTCGAAATTACATCACATAGAAGGGTAGCATACGCATTTGACCCCAACCAGAAATTAAGAAAAGAATCACTAGACTTGATACAAGGATTAAGGGATGAGGTTGTTATCAAAACTGCCGAACACCAAAGAAGGATCGCAAGATATTACAATTCGAAGGTCAAAGCTAGGACCTTCAATAAGGGTGAATTAGTGCTGCGAAGAGTAATGGCTAACACCAAGAATCCGACTGATGGCTCTCTCGGTCCAAATTGGGAAGGACCCCTAGTTGTCCATCAAGAAGTCATACCCGGCACATATCGGCTATGCAGACCCAATGGCGACCTTGTTCCAAGGACATGGAACTCGGAACATTTGAGACCATATTTCTCAGCCACAAAAGAATAGAGGACAAGACCTTTCCCCCAAGAGATCGTCATACAACTAGGGGCACGGAAACCCTCTCAGTAGCTCGTGAGAAACCTAAAAGGGGTCGAGCTGGAAAATGGATTGAATCCCTCATCATCGCCAAATTGGCCAGGGCGAGGCATCCCCCGGAGGGGGATGATTGTGTTAGTCTTTCTCCATGCCCAAGGGTTAAAGCATCGAAAGGTTAAGCAGCCGTCTCACACTAGAAATGGTCGTGGCGGTGCATCTAAAAATTAGCACGCTCTGCCTCTGCTCGAACTAAGTACATCCTACCTCTGCTTATGTTCCGCATTACCCGCAGAAGGGAGCGCAAACCCCCTATCATCGCCTACGATGGTCAGGATAGGGCATCCCTTGGAGGGGGTGGCGTATAAGCCTCTATCGGTGCCTACGATGACCCATGTATAGCATCAAAAGAATAAACCTTAGTTCTGTGCCTACGATGGCCCTGTCTAAGTTTCTAAGCCCTTATCATCGCCTACGATGGTCAGGATAAGGCACCTCCTAGAGAGAGGTCAGGTAAGTCCTTGGGCCCTGCTTGTGGATAAGCTAGCCAAGCGCTCCGGACGCACAGACCCAGAGAGTGGCCAACAAAGCACGTACATCCTCTGCTTTGACAACAAAAGTCCAAGGAGAGGCTCAAGAAGCACGTATAACCTCTGCTTCCCAAAATAAATCCGAAGGGGATACTCGCTTCATTAATACCGGAGGGAGTTCCGGTTCTCTACACTTATACCCGAATTTGGATCAATTCGGCGCTTCATTAATACCGAAGGGAGTTCCAGTTCTCTACACTTATACCCGAATCTAGGTGGATTCGGCTCTTCAATAATGCCGGAAGGGTTTCCGAACCTTAATATAGAAATACCCGAATCTGGGTGGATTCGACTCTTCATTAATCCCGGAAGGGTTTCCGGTCCTTAATCTAGAAATCCCGAATCTGAGTGAATTCGGCTCTTCATTAATGCCGGAAGGGTTTCCGGTCCTTAATCTAAAAATACCCGAATCTGGGTGGATTCGGCTCTTTATTAATGCCAGAAGGGTTTCCGGTCCTTAATCTAAAAATACATGAATCTGGGTGGATTCTGCTCTTCATTAATGTTGAAAGGGTTTCTGGTCCTTAATCTAAAAATACCCGAATCTGAGTGGATTCGGCTCTTCATTAATGCCGAAAGAGTTTCCGGTCCTTAATCTAAAAATACCCAAATCTTGGTGGATTCGGCTCTTCATTAATGTTGAAAGTGTTTCCGGTCCTTAATCTAAAAATACCCGAATCTGGGTGGACTCGGCTCTTCATTAATGTCGTAAGGGTTTTCGTTCCTTAATCTAAAAATACCCGAATCTGGGTGGATTCGGTTCTTCACTAGTACCGAGAAGGTTCCTGACCTTCAACCTTTAAGTCCTCGAATCTGGGTAAATTCGGCTCATTAATCTTGATCCTTCCGAGTTTGGATAGTATTCGACTCAACATCATTGTTGGAAAGAGTTTTCAATCTTCCATCAAGGCCTGAATCTAGGACACTTCATTCTCCCACAAGACTTCGAAAGCAAATCTCTTCAGCAGGACCTATGGCGTAACTTAACATTGAAAGGAAATTGGCAGACAGATAGGAGAAAGCCTGGAAAAAGAAGCTTGACTTGGAAAGTCGAAGACACCCCTTCACTAGAGGGGGAAATGTTACTACCAAAATGATCTTAGCACAAGACGACAGTGAAGGAATGTCAAATGAAGGAGGAATGAAGAATTCAAGAGAAACTCAGGCCGACACCCCCTCTGGAGAAAAGGGGTCCGAAACCTACCGAGCATCAGCAAAGGTCCATCCGACAGGGTCTACATGTCAAGAGTCAGTCAATGGACACCAACACATTAAAAAGGGAAAAGTATCAGATCAGAGTAGAAGGTGGTCTGAAATCAACCCCTAAAGAACGGCTCCACAAGTGACAAAAGGGGTTACCATTGTATCACCAAAAGCTATCTTCCCGAAAGCCAAACCGGAAGGCTAAACCGAGACTCAAGCAAGGATACAGGCTACCAATACTAATCCGCCTAGCACCTGAACCATCAACGGTTCTAAATCGGCAGACATACACGTACATCATAAGGGCAAGCCCCTCCAAGTACCTGTGATAAAGCCGAAGGCTTACATCCGAAAGCCTACGACCAAGGACAGACACTTGGAGGCATCCACCGAGAAACTCGGAACGCGTCGCAATCCGTCTCGGCAACAAACTCCATTCCATCTAGGGGAGGCCTCAATTCACCTGGAAATCTCGCTTCAAAGACTGTAACCGACACCATGAGGAGGACCGACAGAAAATGCCAAGACCGAGAGAAATAGCGGCCGACAGGAATCGTTCCGGCCCAACACCCTACTGATAGGAAGACCCCGAATTCTCTATAAATAGGACCCTAGGAACTCCGTAAAGAGGGACGATCTTTTCATTTCTCATTTTAGTTCCTTCCTTCTTAAGGGGAGCAAATCATCAATTCTTGTAGTATATCTACAATCTATGAATGGAGAATTCCGAGTCCCATACATCTTGCGATTTGTTAATCTTGTGGTATCATAATGATGAAACAGGGATTTAACACTAACCTTACTGACGAGGGGATCAACTAGGGTGCTCCGGCAGCGGAAGAAGAGGGATTTGCGGAAACATGAAGTCCCCTTCTCTTCTCCTAAAAAGGGGTCGCCATTATTGATCCATACTCTCGTGCTGAGCCTAACGCTTCCAGATCATTGATATGACGAAATCGTATACGAGTTCCAAACCCAATCCCTGTTGTGATCCAGGCCCCTCTCTTGGGAAGATCTGACATAGGAGGATCATCGGAATTAATGAACGTTACGACGTCCTCATCCATGAATTAAAGAGAATGTTAGCCTATTTTCTTCTCAATGGAATACACGATGGCATTGTTATGGCTTAGAGGTCCACCAATTCCAGTTTCAAGATTATATCCTGAGAGCTCTGAGTCATAACCACATAAAATTTCATGAATGCATATATTACATACTATACTCCGGGAATTATACATGTAGGCATTCAGATTTATAAACATCAATAATTATAACCAACAAAAACAGGCAGCATGCATAGGTAGCAAAGGCTATAGACATGTTATAATCATTAGCATTTTAAGAAGATTGCATGGATATATGAAGGATAACAACAAGGAAAAAATGAACTGCAATCAAATGAACATCATGAAGTACGACAGTTGCAAATGAACAAACAGGGTACTATTAACAAGATGACAACATACTGGTTAACATGGCCAGTCGAAAAGGGTACTAATGACGAAAACATGTCCAAGGATGCAAAAATCATAAGGACTTTAAGTGGATCATTCAGAACAAGTGAAAGTCGGGGTTTTATGGCATAAGATAATGCAAATAATTATTTGTCTAAAGATAACAGACTTGTTAAAACCCTTCCTTCTTTATGTATTATGGTTTCCCTTTTATACAATAATATTTACATGAAGAACTGCATTAGTGAAACCCTTAGTTCAGAAAACACAGACAATAAAAGACAAAATCATATGAATCATAGAGCAACAAAGACATAACTTACATGAGGTATTTGCATGCATATATGTATGCCATGATTATCAAGATATAGTATCAGTTAGTATTAGGAACAAAAATGAAAGGAATAAATTCTACAGCTATACATGAAAGCAATTTAACAAAAAAACACTGCAACTAAAAAAACCATTTTGAGCTTGTATATCTGTTGCAGATGGATACACCAACTTTATTAAACTAAAATGCACGTGTATTGAAAAAATTACCCACCCTCTGCTAGTATTCATATTGTTGTTGACTGTGAAAGTATTGATTTCTTGACTATAACAACTTCACTTTTAATTCCATTATCAAGGTTTCGTTCTTTTCAGACTTCCCATTAGTATCCAAGCTTGGAGTTAATATAATTCAACTACAATTAAAAATTACTTCTTTTTCTTTTTGGTTAAGGCTGAACTTCAGAGCATAGTCTAATAAATAGGTAATAGATTTCAACGCATAGGACGATAACATGTGAAGGGATTAACTTTCAGCGTCAAGGCAACAAAGAGGTTATTGCCCAAATTTGTGAATGAACAGGTTAGTAATTCTCATAAGTCACTCAAAATAAAATGGAGAGTATTCATGACTGAAGCCACTGAAGCCACTGGTATGTGTGTGTGTGTGTGTGTGTGTGTGTCAACAAGAACAAACCATGTACCGTTAACACACATATGAACATAGATCAAGACTGACTGCACTGCAGGGTATATAGGCGCATATTCGAAACAAACAAATACCTCAACTGGGATAATAGGAAATGTAGCCTGGCTTGTAGAACTAATTTGAATAGTGTTTATGAGATGTTACAACTATCAAAGCATGCAAAATGCTGATGGGCTCTGGTCTAAGGCAAATGGGAAAGTGCAGCTCATAGTTTGAGCATGCAAAACTGCATAAGTATATAGGTCATGGCAAATGGTCACGGCAGAGATACTCTAAGTATAAACTGTTAGGATTTCAGTATACTTTAACAATATCCATTCGTGAAACCCTAGATCCAAATATGTAACCATATTGATTTAATTGAGAACAAATCAGAAAATAAATAACTTGATTAGCGGAAGCGTACCTGAATCTGTATTTAATCAGTGCAATACCTGAATCCGTAGTCGGTTGTTAAACGAGAAGATGAATTAGGTTTGGTCTTCCAAATTGACACAAACCCTAGATCTGAAATCAGCTCTCCGTAGAAGAGGTTAGAGAGTTGCTAAGGCTTGTGTAATTCGGGGACCATAACCCTTTATTTATAGAGTTGGCATTTTGTAATTCGGCCCTTCAACAAATTATAAAATGC
Source organism: Allium sativum (assembly GCA_030737875.1). NCBI lineage: Eukaryota > Viridiplantae > Streptophyta > Magnoliopsida > Asparagales > Amaryllidaceae > Allium > Allium sativum. The sequence continues at coordinate 260,692,089 of CM060923.1, forward strand.
CCCGGTATCTACACATTAGGCCCATGATAACTTAAACTTTAAGCTTATTAATTCTAATAAAAAATTAGATCACTTTAATTAGGCTTTACACCAAAATAGCATAACACATTTTATTTTACCTATGTGACCCAATTGTCGAAATATTCCAACAATCTCCCCCTGGGCCACATATGAAATAACCTTAAAATGTGTTTAACTTTATGAGCTCCAAAATTTGCTATTTATAACATACGATGTATCTGAAACAATCTCGTCCATTAATTGGGTTGACAAAGGATCAAAGCGGCATTCGTTACATTTATCGTAACTAAACCCATCAATGGTCACATATATCAATACAATCAAACGACATAGATCAATCATGGATGTGTAGCATGGAAATTACATGAAATGTGATCTATACATGTCTATTTCCAACTGGTCCTTCTTTAGTGAGATCAAATGTTTAATATTTAAACAACCTGAGTGCAAAGAAAAATTCATTACTTTATTTCTGATCAGAAAAAAAACTTGATATGCATATATCTGTAACTGAAGTATAGAGCAATGAGTTATATGACAATACCAAATACAAACTCCCCCTGAACCAAAATATCCTTACATAAAAGTTACACCAACTGAGCTACATGCTCATGAAAGACCTTAGGTGATAACCTTTTGGTAAGCGGATCCACCATAATGGAGTTTGTCTAAGTGTGCTCTATGAATTACAATACATTTTGCACTCTTCCCTTATTGGAAAATAATATATTCTTTACTGTCACAATATTACTTGGTCTTTCAATTCTTTATCTATAAGTGGAGTCTTGTGACAAAATTTCATTATTATTTTCCATATTTGGATGTCTTATAATTAAACAAAGACGGTATTTTCAAAGTGGTGAAAACTATAAGTGCCTAAGTGACACTTTTCCCTTATATAGTTTCACCTATAAAATATATTATCATTGCTAGAAGTGGATCTTTTACGATAATGACATCCAAAATATCTGGATCGTAATTCTTTATGATCTCCAACCGATCCGATCTTTTATCTATGAGCATATGATCTTTTATTTTATTCCTTAAAGATATCTCATAACCATTTTGGCTACTAAATCAGTGATCCACTTTTAATATCAGTAAGGTATCTGTCAAATAAAATAATACACGCATATCCATATGTATATATACATTAGTATGCATTGGAATTCAAACTGCAAATGCATGAAAGATCTTTTGCATTTCTTTAGTTTCAAGGATGGCAACATTTATCTGTTTTGGTAAAAGAAAATCAACTGAATCGCAGTTTACATACCAAATCTTTTAAGCATTTATCTTCCTAATTCTTTTGTAATAATCCAAATATCACCCCATGAAAAATAATGGTGTATTTGAATCCCAAATACAAAAGACTAATCCATAAATGAGCTTCTTAAGTAGTTTCACCAATGTCTCCATTGAAATATAACTTTAATCTCCATCAGATAATGCTCAAAAGTACAAACTGTAGTAAGCTTCAAAGCGATCGATTCTAAAGAATCGTTTACTAAGTCCAAAATGAAACATTCTTTAAAGAAAATAAAATTTCCTTTTAATAATAGCGATTTCAATAAAAGTGCCTTATAAAATTCAATATTACCCACTTGATCCCTTTTGGCTTTGAATAGTTATTCATAACCGATGATCTTATTACTTAAGTTAGAGGGAGATTTCAAACTTCATTATCCATATAGATTTATGCTATATGTTCATTTCTTAAATCCACATTTTAAATTAATACCTTACATGGATTGATGTAAGTCCATAGCATCATCTTTATCAATCCATTATTTATCTTTATGAAGAAATACTACACAATAATCTGAAATAGCATTTCTTCCTATTTAGGTGGATTTCCATAGTGATCTTTGCATTTTGAGGTTGTTGAGTTTGTTTTCTTGAAACAGTAGAAAAAATTATCTTTAACATCGTCTTATTATGATTTTTAATTTACTTCTTCCTAATAAAAGAAAACAAATCTTAAACTTTAAGCGAAAAAGCAACCGCAGTTGAATCAAAGATATTGATTCTCTTTAAAGACAATGATATTACTTTATTTCTCCCCCCAAACTCAACATCCTCAAAATAACTTTTACAATTCCCACTGTAAAACTTTTCCTTAGTGTGGGTTCATAAAAAATATAAACTTAAAATCCCTTAGAACATCAATAAAGCATTTTCTATATTTATGATACCTCAATCTATAATTCCTCAGTAAACTGAAACAAAAAATATATTAGTCACCAAAACAAAATTTGAGATATCATTACATAAGTTATTTAGCATAAGTAGCCATAACTTGTATGAGCTTCAATTACATAAGATTTGGAATTTATTCATAAATTAACATTACTATTTCTTGATGAACAATAATAACCTAATAAGTTCACGTTAGAAATATAAAACCGAAATCTGTCTAAATGACAGCATAAAAAATATATCAAATAAATCCAAAAAAAATTGACTTAAATTTCAATAATAGCTATAAAATATCAAGTATATTTTACTTTATATGTCTGTATATCTCGTTAAAGAAACAACTATAAAAAAAATATCCGTATGTTATTTCTTTTCTTTGAGATCCTTAGCGACTTCTTAATCCTTATTCATACATTTATTTATAATGTATATCAAATGAGTACTTTTCAATTATAAAAAACTTCAATCTCTATTTTAGTTACCAAAGCGCTAAATTAGCCCAATAAGATAACATATTATTCTTAAAATAATTTTAATCTTTAAATGAATATACTGAAGATAGCACCAAAAATAACGATAACTTGAGCGTCTTTAACTTTTGAAGCAATATCTTTTTCCGTATAGTACTCATTTATATTTCTTTTACTTTTACTTTATGTAATCAAGCACCACAAAGAGTGCTTGATTTCCCTTATTGTTTTCACAAAAAACTATTTCCATTCTCAGTAGATAACTTATACAAAGTTAGTTATCGTTACCTATAGCACATCCTTGAAAACTTCTGAAGTATTTACTTAATGATCATTTAACTCTTGCCTTTGAATTCTATCACCTTTCAATATTCTTCATAACATTATAAGAATATTTAACCGTAGTAGGGTTGGTTGTAACCCTCTTAGTTACAAGAGTTAAATCTATAAAGTCAAGAACAAATAACATGCTCTCATACAAATCCTTATATTTATCCCAAAACATGATGGAAATATTCTTTAAATTGACAGATAATTCAGTTAAATTAGCTGAAAATGAACAAAAATAAAATGAAGATTGACCGTATATGCTCATAGCCAAATATCAACCATAGTAAATTCAAATAATTGGTAAGTCTCTTCTCAAGATACCTAGTACACATTAATATCAAGTCTTTGGACAGTAATATTAACTGTAAGTGGTGCTCTTGTTGTAATGATCAAACACTGACAATAAATTCAAGTCAAATAACAACCTTCCTTTGGACCGATTAATTATTCACTCGAAAACTTTATAATTGTCACGTATTTATCATCACACATGTGTAAGTGATTCGACCAAATATTAGCCTTCCTTTGGGCCGACTAATATTCGCATGAATAATTACACACAAATATTAAACATTTTCATGAACCACCAAAATATAGAGGTCACTTTGGTGACATATTATTTTAAAGTTAATTCACTACTAATGTAAAATATTTACAGCTGTAAAGAGACGCCAAAATTATATTTGAATTTATCCTTAATATATGTGCAATATATTTTGAGTGTTATAAAACACTCTCAATGCTTTAGGTCTATATGACATCTGAAAGACTCAAAATTATAATAATAGCATAACGAGTTTTAGTCATAGTTGTCATAATCTGTTGCTTTAGGTATGTAGTTACATTCATGACATTTCCTTAATAAATATGATATAAGACATCATAAATAAATCACGATATCATAGATGAATGTCATGATCAATTACCACATAAAATTATGTGTAAATAACATAATGAATATCATACTGAATAACCTGAATGACTGAAGTAACCATGATGTATATCCGAAGCATAAAATAACATGTGCCTTTTTATACTGTCAACCGAACCAAACCAAAAAAAAAAAAAATTAAAAAAAAAAAGTAAAAGTTACTGTAGTTTGACCATAATAAAGTAAACTACTGATCATCATTCTAAAACGTAGGTGAAATGGTCAAAGATTCAAACATGATAGCTAATTAGATTAAGCAACACAAATGCAAAATTTTATATATCAATCCCAAAAGACATAAAATAAAAGCATCATGATAGGTTACCGAAGCATCATACACATGCCATGAAACATTATTTGCATATGACAAATAAGTTAATGTGGCATGTCCTACATCCATACAATAAGCAATAATTGTTCCAAACAGTACACATGGTATATAAAAAAAAAACATTTTTTTTTTTTTTGAAAGCCTGTAAGGATAACATGAGATTCGCTCAGTAGAGCTTCCTAAACTTTATGCATAAAACGGGATCAAGACTTGGTCAAAACAAATAAATAGTATAATATAAGACATCAGAAGTAACAATAGACCGGCGGCTGCAGAATGCAACTTATAACTAGACGTAATAAACATATGTTCTTGATATATTTTTAAACAAAAAACCAGAACCCGTTGAATTAACATATTGACAAACTATATTATATTAACATTATTCATGCTGGATCCATAGAACCAATGAAAGAACGTGAAGGAGATAATAGATCTTAATCCATATAGATCTGAAACTTAACCCAAATAAAAAAAAATATTTTTTAAATTATTAGCCGCAGTTAATAAACTCAACCTGTTGTGGAATGAAAACATAACATATAAACAGTATGAATTGAAAACATAATTCAACCTTTGTTCTGAAATGGCAAAACAACATGTATAAAAGAAAAAAAAACAAAATTTTCCCAATAGAATCAATAATGGTTGGCTCTGATACCACTTGTTAGGATTTCAGTTTACTTTAACAATATCCATTCGTGAAACCCTAGATCCAAATATGTAACCATATTGATTTAATTGAGAACAAATCCAGAAAATAAATAACTTGATTAGCGGAAGCGTACCTGAATCTGTATTTAATCAGTGCAATACCTGAATCCGTAGTCGGTTGTTAAACGAGAAGATGAATTAGGTTTGGTCTTCCAAATTGACACAAACCCTAGATCTGAAATCAGCTCTCCGTAGAAGAGGTTAGAGAGTTGCTAAGGCTTGTGTAATTCGGGAACCATAACCCTTTATTTATAGAGTTGGCATTTTGTAATTCGGCCCTTCAACAAATTATAAAATGCCCCGGTATCTACACATTAGGCACATGATAACTTAAACTTTAAGCATATTAATTCTAATAAAAAATTAGATCACTTTAATTAGGCTTTACACCAAAATAGCATAACACATTTTATTTTACATATGTGACCCAATTGTCGAAATATTCCAACATAAACATATGCCGTAAATGTATATATACACATAAATAGCATACATATACACACATATACAACAACCACCACGCTTATACTCAAACCCACTATGGGATTTCCAGCAAGTGATACCAACAATCAGACAAATCAAACAGCCAAACAATCATGCAAAAGATGCCATGCAATAGCCAAAGCCCACAACAGATTATACTTGGTGAACACGAAGCAGAAAAACCCGAACAAGTTTAATCGTAAGTTAAACTTACCTTCGGTGACGGCGAAGGGAAGCAGCAGCAATTTTTGGCCTCACTGGTCCTCCAACTACTGTCACGACAGCGGCGAGACTGGTTTGGCGAGGGGTTCGAGCAAAGGCCAGGCGCAGACTTCAAGGTGAGGTAATGACGTGGTACTTGATCGGAGAAGGTGGATGTTAACTGACAAGGCGGGACTACTCGAGATGGGCACCGAACTTGGGGACAAAAATTGCAGTAAGGGTTTGGAAAAGGAATTTATTTCGGCTTCCATTTAAAAAGAGGAAGGAAACAACAATTTTTCCTGCTGTTGGAAATAGAGGAAAGCTATGATTTTGGCTTCGGTCATGTATAAAAAAAGAATTGAGGAAACAGCGATTTCTGCTCCGGAAATTTAGGGAGGATATATGTTGGGGTCCATCTATTAGCACCCCTGTGATTGCTCTTCACGCCCCAGTAAAAAAATTGAAATTTTATTTCCAATTATACCCTTTAAAAATAAATAGCTTGTTTCATATGTTTATTTATCTTCCATCTTTATGCACATCTTTCAGCCTGCCCCAAAATAATGATTTGAAAATAGAAGATTTTTTTTCTTCTTTTTAAGCACAAATAACAATTAAATCTATAACAACACATACACATGCTAGCCTTAACAGGGTGCACTGGAGCGTTTGAGTAGTAGAATCAAGAAATTCATAAACGTACGTTTTTTTAAATAAAATCAATATTGTGTTTGTAATTATACACGAACATGAGGTACATGCACACGAGGTATATGTCTATTTATTTTCTCGCCTCCACCGCTAAATTTTACGGAGTTGCAAATGTTTGATAGGTAGAGCAGCAAGTTATAAGAAGAAAGAAAAGAAAAAGGAAGGAAAAATAAAATCAATGTGAATAAGAAAGAGAGGTTATTTTTGGAATAAATGGGGTGTGTAGAGAAATAAACGGGGTGTGTGATTTATTTTGTAGTTAGCGGGGGGTGAAGAGTAAATCACGGGGTGGCAATAGATGGAGCCTATATGTTGATTTTACAGAAGAAAAATAAAGAGATCAGAACGAAATCCAATCAATTGGTTTTTAGGGGGAACAATGTTTGAGATATACGGCTACATAGTATTATTTGGGGAAGGTTACATTTAGGATTAACTAAATATTAAAATCTACCTCGAACACTTCAAATTTATACTGCCAAGACATCTTCAAATGCAACAAAAATAGACGTACTTTTACATTTCAACGTTCTGATTTCAATAAAATTATTTTGATTGTTGTCCGACTCCGACTACATATGTCATTATTTTAAATTTAAAATCCTTTATCAATTCACCGATTTTATTCCATTTATCCATCAACTTTGATCGTTTTAAAACGTTAAATTTTAATCTCTTTTATACATTCAAATACACACATATCCAATCCAATTTTCCTTATATTTCAACAAATAAAATTTCCAATTTATTTAATGTTAACGATGTATATTATTAAATCCAACCGTTTATATTTTTCAGTCAAATTTCAACTCCAGTTCGAATCCAATCAAATTCAATTCAATTATTCAATAATAAATATTCGATTTCCAATCAAACATTATGAACTACATATTTAGTTCAATTTATACACACAACCATATATTTGATTTTACATTTCTAACTCCAATATCAATATAAAATTGACTGTTTATAACTAAATCTTTAATTAACTCCATCTTCCAGTTGTCGAAATTTCTAGGACGTTACACATGCTTTATTAGTTGGTGATATATCGGGATAAATGAGCTCAGAGAGTCCTTCCAGTTTGTGTTAATATCATCACTGTGAATTGTACTGTACAAATATTAGCTAACTCAACACAAGAATGATTTGAAATTAGACAAATGCTGCAATTGAAGATATATTGACCATAACAAAGTATATTACCTGCAAGTTTCCCACTTTATTAGTGCAAAAACTGGATTATCATGGAGTGCTCCTCAAGCAAATTAAAATACGTTATCATGTGATTTAATGAAAGGATCATATTTTCCACTTGTATGCAAACCAAACTGTGAGAAAAATGTAACTAAAATATGTAAACAAGCAGAATAATAAAAACATGCTACATAAGTCCATATTAGACTACTTGTAATAAATATGTAGAAAATATTTTTCCTTGACAATGTTAGGGTAACATGACAAGATGAAGTGAAAATTAAATAGTTTTTCTTTTTCCAATTAATAACTCCAATAGCGTTACTACAGTTTTGACAAGATTTTTCCAAACTCACATATAGTAACTCCAATAGCTTTACTACAATTTTACCAAGTAGTAAGAAAATTAAATGGCTCCATATATGTGCACCCCTCTGATTGCTCTTGCCACCCCCATCATTTGAAAATAAAATTTTCACCTCAATTTTTTCTTTACGCACCCCATTTATACCAGTATTGTCCCTTTCTTTTTTACTTACTTCCTTCTCTTCTTCTTATTTTCTTTATTTACTACACTGAATAATTTTTTAAGTTTTTCTACGTTAAATACAACATTGTACATACAATTTTCATGTTAATTTCCAGTGTTATTTATATGTTTTCGACACCAGTTACCAGTTAGTTAGGTTTTTATAGTTTTCACATTTGCATTGCGTGTTGTCATTTTCTCCATGTTGCCTTTCATCGTTATCGGTAAAGTTTGTGATCGATTGACAGCATCACCTCCTCAAAAAAAAAATTTGATTCATGCATAATACGATAGAGAAAAATATAATTGTTTGTTTAAGGGTAAAAGTGGCACTACTTTTTTTTTGTTATTACCGGAGGGTGAAAAGCAATTGCTGGGGTGCAAACAGATGGACCCAAATTAAATAGTGGCCTTATCTTAATGATGAGCCTAACTACAATCTTAGAATTAAATACATTTTTTAAAATAGAACTAACATGCACATCCAAACATGTATTGTTTATTATATGTCTGCATGGAAATATGTTAGCATATCTGCCTAGAGGTTGACAAGTGCGCTACCTATCCATGTACTTAATTATGATAAACAGTAAGAAAGGGGAAAAAAATAAAAGTATATTATAATCATGCTTCGATGGAATTCTATCAAACAAGAAACAGACACGAAAATATAGAATGTTATACTTATTAAGGGATGAGGAGAAGAGTTATTAGAGAGGAAAAATTACAATTTTTATTGATGCAAAACATGATACAAAGAGCACATATATATAGTGCTATGAGCCCAACGGCTAGTACAAAATATACCAAATATATATGAGCATAACGGCTAGTATTAAATATACCAAGTATGCATGAGCCTAACGGCTAGTAGATAATGAAAAAGCATGCTAAATATGATAAAAACGTGTTCACACTCTAACGGCTCTATTGTAACGGCTCTATTGTCTTCATTATGCCCCCTCAGTTCGAACTGGGGTTTCCTTGCTCATTCTGGCTTCCGCCTGCACTGATAACGCGAAGTTCCTCTCTCATTCTGATAAAAATTTTGGTCGAAAGGGCCTTTGTGAGAGCATCTGCTCTCTGATAGTATGCGGGCACATGACATATTGCAAGTCTTCCTGATTGCGTTCTTTCTCTCACAAAGTGGAGATCAATTTCAAGATGTTTCGTCCTTGAATGTTGAATAGGGTTTAGAGATAAAGATACCGTGCTCTTATTATCGCACCAAATGACCGGCTTTCGTCTTGGAGTGAAACCAAGCTCCTCCATCAGTGATTCTATCCACATGATTTCAGCTATAGCGCTTGCTAGTGCACGGTACTCAGCCTCTGTGCTAGATCTTGATGTGGTCTGTTGTTTTTTCGTACACCAGGAAATGATATTGGAACCGAGGTAAATGCAGTATCCTGAGACAGACTTTCGATCGTCAATATCGTTGGCCCAATCGGCATCGCTAAAGCACTGTAGGTTAAGTTCCTTTTCTGAATTTAGGCGTATACCGTAATGTTTTGTGCCTTGTAAGTATCGTAACACTCTCTTTAATGCCATCCAATGTTCTGATAAAGGGTTCTGCATGTATTGACTGAGTTTATTGACGCTGTAGCATATGTCTGGTCGAGTAATAGTTGCGTATTGTAACGCTCCTATTATGCTTCTATATTGTTTGGCATTGTCGATAGCTTCTCCTTTATGCTTAGATAGTCTTAGGTTACTAATCATAGGTGTAGGTAATGAGTTTGCCTTGTGCATATTTGCCCTTTGCAGTATTTCAGTGATATAATTTTGTTGGGATAATATTAATTCACCATTGTTTTTCCTAATCACTTGTATTCCAAGAAAAAACTTTAGTTCCCCCAAGTCTTTAATGGCGAAATTTTGATCCAGCTTGTGAACGATTCTGTTTATTTCTTCGTTGTTGTCTCCTGTTATTAGCATGTCGTCAACGTATACTAGAATGAACACGGTTCCATGTATGCCCTTCTTCATATATAGAGAATTGTCCGATTTAACTTGTGAGAAACCCATGTTAGACAAAGTTGACTTTAGCTTTTCATACCAAGCTCTCGAAGCTTGTTTTAAGTCATATATTGCTTTGTGTAGTTTGCATACTTTATCACCGGTACCATATCCTTCAGGTTGTTGCATGTATACCTCTTCAGTCAATTCCCCATTCAAAAAAGCATTGTTGACGTCCAGTTGCCTCACATTCCATCCTTTATTTAGAGCAATGGTCAGTATAATTCTGATGGTTGTGGGTTTTATGACTGGAGAAAAAGTTTCATTGAAATCAAAACCAAATTGTTGCGCGTAACCTTTTGCAACCAGTCTGGCCTTGTATTTGTCAATAGATCCATCTTCTTTTCTTTTTATTTTGTATGTCCACCTACAACCAATCACATTTTTGTGTTTTGGTTGAGTCACTAAGCTCCAAGTGTTGTTTTTTATGAGAGCTTTATATTCAGTGTCCATTGCCTCCTTCCATTTGTTTGATCTTATAGCCTGAGTGAAATTCAATGGTTCGATCTCACTGGCAGAAATATTATATACTTTGGGTTTGAAGGTGCCTCTCTTTGACCTGGTGATCATGTGATGTCCAGTTGATTGTGGTGGTGTTTGCTGCTGTGTATCATTGTTGCTGGTATTGTCAACATGGTTGTTGTTTTCTGTATCTTCACTATGCTGCATGTTTTGATGTATGTTTGTATCTTCTGAGTCATTGTGTGTCTCATTGGTTTGCTCGTTTGTTTGATCCATAGTTTCTTCCTGGGTGTTTAAATTGCTTGTGCGTTGTTGCTCTTCATTTCTATCAATTGAAGGTGGTTCAGTAATGAATGGCTCGAACCATATGTTATTGTTTATGCTTTGTTCCCCATCCTTTTTGCCGATTTGCTTTTCTGCATAAGGAAACTTGTTTTCATCAAATATCACATGCCTAGAAATATATATTTTTCCATTTTTGTCCATGCACTTATAACCTTTTTGGTTTTGTGTATACCCAATGAATGTGCATGGGCTTGATCTCATACTTAGTTTATGATTGTTATAGTCTCTCAAACATGGAAAACATAGACACCCATAGGCTTTCAGAAAACCATATTCTGGTCTAACATTGTATATCATTTCATGTGGGCTTTTATTGTTTAAAACTTTGGTTGGCAACTTGTTAATGAGGAATACAGATGTGTAGAAAGCTTCATTCCAATATTTCATGGGTAATGAGCTTTGTGATAACAAAGTTAGACCAGTCTCTACTATGTGTCGATGTTTTCTTTCGACTAAACCGTTTTGTTCGGACGTATGTGGGCAAGTTAATCTATATTTGATCCCTCTTTTGAGAAAGTAATTAGTTAGAGGTTTAAACTCAGCTCTCCCATCTGTCTGAATAACCTTAACAGTACTGTTCATTTGTTTTTCGACATGAGTTATAAATTGCATAACTGTATTGCAAGCTTCTGATTTAGTTTTCAGCATGTATATCCAAGTATATCTAGAATAAGCATCCACAAAAGAAAGATAATACATGTGTCCCTGATATGAATTTAGAGGCGCGGGTCCCCACAAGTCAACGGCTATAAGTTCCAGTGTCTCATTATAGCTGGTTTCAGAATCACTAAAAGGGAGCTTGTGGCTCTTGCCGAGTTGGTAGTGCGTGCATGTGTGTTTGATAGGTACATTTTTATAATGAATGTTATTATTACGCAGAACAGTCTTAACAGTTTCCAGATTAGGATGTCCTAATTTTATATGCCAAGAATTAATCACGCTACATTCATCGCTATTATTGTCATAATCAACGTTATTGCAACTATTCCTAATACAGTCATTGTCACTACTAGCATCTACATTATTGTACCAGAATTCACCACTTGAGTTTGTAGTCTTGAATTTGTATAAACCATCGTATAGGTTACCTCGAAGTAGTATTTCATGATTTAGGGAATCTTTAACTAAACAAAACTTAGGATGAAATTCAAAGTAAACATTATTGTCTTTGGCAAATTTTGATACACTTAACAAATTTTTATTAATCGTAGGTACCCTAAGAAGATTGTTTAATTTGAGTTGTCTTTTCCCAAAGATAGTCCCTTTGCCTGTGTGTGTGATACTAGCAGTACTACCATTACCCATATGCAAATTTCTCATACCTGAGTAATTTCTGCTCCCAATGTTTAAATTTTGAAGATTGCTAGTTATGTGGTGAGTCGCTCCTGAGTCAGGGTACCATTCTTCGAAGCCATTGTCTTCATTTTTTACTTCATCATCATATGCAGCATTATGTCTTCGGTTTGCGTTATTATTATTTTGAGTTGAATTCCCTGTTGTTGCCATATTTGCTTGTGCTCTTCTTTGTGAAAAGTAATTTTGTCTTGCATGTTGTCTACCTATGTTTGAATTATACCTGAAGTAACATTTGTTCGCCATGTGACCAAACTTTTGGCATATTTGACATTTCACACGATAGTTGTTGTTATCTCCTTGTATCTGCTTATTTCTGACTGTGGTATAATTGGCAGAGAACTTATTTTGTGTTGTTTTTCTTTGGTCAATTCTGCCTTCATGAGCAAGGAGTGCTGATCGAACGAACTGTAAATCAGGTAAAGTTTGTTGTGTGGCTAACACAGTTACTAGAGATTCATATTCTTCATCTAATCCACCAATAATAAATAGGATTTGCTCATTGTCGCTGATCTTATGACCAACAGTACTTAGCTTGTCACACAGATTTTTAATTTTTCCTAAGTATTCTTTCATGCTTGCCTCCTTTTTTCTAGAATTTTGTAATTCCCTTCTATATTGCATGATTCTAGCAGTTGATTGTGAACTGAAAATTTGTTCAACTGTTTTCCATATTTCATAAGACGTGCTACATCCAACTATTTGTGATAATAAATTCGAACTTACTGACGATAGGAGCCATGAGGAGAGGAGGCTGTCTTGTTTTTGAAACTTTGTGTAGTCTGTGTTAGGCACAATTTCTCCTTCCGAATTGGTTATTGTCACTGGTGGGACTGTTATTGTCCCATTAATGTACTGCAGTAAATCATACCCTCTTAAAGCGATCTCTACTTGATATTTCCATAGAATGTAATTGTCTTCGTCTAGAGATGTGGTGATAATTTGGCTTTTTGGTTTAATCAGGTCATGATGGTTAGGTGGAGCACTGTACCCCAAGCTTCCTGAAACAGCGGAGGTTACTTCATTGTTGTTGGCCATAAAACAAAAACAACTTTCTGCTTGATGATTAAGCCTTTCGGCAATTTGGCTCTGATACCATATTAAGGGATGAGGAGGAGAATTATTAGAGAGGAACAATTGCAATTTTTATTGATGCAAAACATGATACAAAGAGCACATATATATAGTGCTATGAGCCCAACGGCTAGTACAAAATATACCAAATATGTATGAGCATAACGGCTAGTATTAAATATATCAAGTATGCATGAGCCTAACGGCTAGTAGATAATGAAAAAGCATGCTAAATGTGATAAAAACGTGTTCACACTCTAACGGCTCTATTGTAACGGCTCTATTGTCTTCATTAATACTACCTTATTGGACTTCAAGCTTGAACTTCCACCATACTAAACTGTGTCATGGACGAGACAAACAGCAAAATATCTCAGACAAAGCAAGCACGACAGTTAGCAAAGTACCACTACCAAACCTACACATGATCATCTTAGATAATAATCTGGAGTGCCTTACTTTCTAAGCTTATTCTTGGCTTCACAACTTCGAGCACTTGTGAACTCCGGAGTGGCATCAAGATTTTCCAAGCAAATGCGATTTATCAGCCGCAGCACTTCATTCAAAGACAAGGTCAATTATTAGGTAGTCGAGATCTCTGTTTCACGGTAAAAGGCAAAAGAGACGAGGCAGAATCTGTAACACCCCGCCTCCGCTAGGGTCACTCGCAAGGGAATGCACTAGCTTTAGAGGGGCATTATTGGTAAACATGCACAGAAATATCACAAGACAGAACATATATAAATAAATAGCGGAAGTAAAATCAAACTTTCATAAACATGAATACATGAGGTCTAAAGCCTTTTACATCAGAGTACATCAAAACCTGTCTTGCAATAGTAAAGAAGCATAAAGACTTTTTAATAAGTTATTCCCCAAGTAAAACCGTAAAGCAGCCATAGCCAAGATAAGTCTAATCCATCCATGATGACCTTCAAGCAGAAGAAGTCCGAACTAAACAGCATTGTTTCCTCCCTGAAACCGGGGGGGGGGGGAAACGGAAGAAAAGAGGCGAAACAAAACGGGTCAGTCAAAAAGACTGAGTAAGTCCTATCTACTTCCAGTATAAAAACAGGTAAAGGTAACATGACATGCATAAACTGAAAGTAAACATAAGGATAACTACAAGATAGATAAACCAGGATAGCCGGTTGAACTACTGTGGCAAAGTAAACTAAGATATCATGATAACTACGGTGTTATGATAAGTCAAGGTATCACATCGTCAGATTTCTATCGAGTACATTATCCCAAGGTATCTACCCCGTCTAACATCCCACGGTATCTATTATGTATATTCTTCCTAGTTCTAACATGTATATTTGCTCTGCACCCTTCGTACTAGTATCCCAGCCTTGTTAGGTGTTAACCATGAATGTCCCTTACTCAAAGTCGTGTAATGGTCCCTGTCAACCCAATATATCGTATATATAGGTTACTCAAATCATATGTTTCTTTCCATGTATATAAGTTCAGTCCTTTGCCGTACCTCGTACGGGCTTTCTCATGTCGTATTATCCTTGGAATCGTTTGGACTGTCTTCCTTGTTCTAGCTAGGCCCTTCCATATGAATCGTCGTTTGAACTACTAGGACTTACGCCACCTAGCACCACTAGGGATTACGCTTACCTATCGCACGCTTTCGTATTTCGGTTTGGGTTAAACCACCTAGGCCACTAGGGATTACGCTAACCCTCAACCGCGCCCTTTTTCCCCGCATTCATCGTGAATCGTTTTTCTATAACTGTATGCACATGTATCACATCGTGCCATCCGAGTCCTGTCCCAGGGCAAAACAAGAAATACAGGACTCGGTCGGGAGCTTTAGATTTATCTGCCGATGCAGATACTAAGGTCTGCTTTTCTACACGTGGCTATGGTCCCACGAGACCCCTCCCTCAACTAGTGAAAGGCAACACAAGAGAAAATCTTGCATGAGAACTACACTCCGGCCAGCCCACATCCTACGGCCTACCTCACCCATAATTAGATAGCAATCATGGTCTGTTGGGTGTTCCCTGCCTTTCCGTACGTACACGCTTGACTCAAGATGGTAGATGATCGACGAACTTGCTATCTCGGGCACCTTGGGTATTCGTCAACTCACTGCTATCCACCCCAGCCTTTAGGTCGCTCGCATAGCAACCAAGGCATATTCTTGGTCCTTCTACTGCAGACCTCAACCTCTCGTGAGCCTAGTATAATGACCTGGCAGCTCACAGAGGGATCCCAAGAATATCCTCACGTTCCCCGAAGCCGCTGCTTCGTTACCCAGTTCGTTGGAGCCTTTATCTAAATCAGATAGCCTGCTCCTACACGCATACTTAAATGTTGACCTAACGTATCGGGTTACTAATCTATCTAAGAAGTGGTCCAAGTTTCTTTGACTAAGAATTATTACTTAGTTTCCCTTAACTAAGGTTTACCACTTAGCCTTATTTCCATTATCCTTGTTAACTATGGTTATTTACCTAATCCTCCGAATTAGGGTTTATCTAATGGGTTAAGTGTCACTTAAGTTCACAACTTAACCCGTCTACAAAACATGTCGAAACTGGCTAAGTGTCCAAGTCCAAGACTTAACCCTACAGACCATGTGTCAAGTTGGTTAAGTATATCAAGCAATCCATGACTTAACCTCGTCTAATTATCATTTTAGATTGGTTAAGTATATATATTAATTTGACCCTATCAAATTACCGAGTCAAATCGGTCAAGCGTATTCGAAACGATTCGTGACTTAGCCTTATCATGTTTTTACGTTAGGTTGGTTAAGTATAGGTTAACTTAACCTCATCAAATTAACGAGTTGGATTGGTTAAGTATAGGTCACTTAACCTCATCAAATCATCTTGTTAAATTAGTTAAGTGTTTATCTTAACCCCATTAAATTACCAAGTTGGATTAATTAAGTCTAGGCTAACTTAACCCCATCCGATTACCATGTTTAGATTAGTTAAGTCTAATCTTAACCTCATCCATTAACTGTATTATACGGTTAAGTGTCATTAAGAAAATTTACTTAACCTTATCAAGTTATCGTGTTGGATTGATTAAGTGTTGGTTAACTTAATCCCGTCCCCTCGTCGTATAAAAATGGTCAAGTGTCGTTAGGCAAATCAAGTTACTTAACCTACCCAACCCTGTCATGTTTTGTTAAGTATCATTAGCCTAATCAAATTACTTAACCCATTTGTCCATGTCATATTTGGTTAAGCCTCATTAATCAAATTAACTTAACCCTACTATGTGGCATTAATTATTTAATGCACCCCAACCTCTCACATTAGACTTTGTTGTGGTTACTAGTTAAGTCGGGCGGGTCCGGGTAGATTTACACCACAACTTGGTCTAACCTCGGGTTCAAGCACAACATGACCAACTTCTCACATTGAGTCCTATTGTTTGCAACTACTAGTTAGGCCGGTCGGTTCCGGGTAGTTTTACGTTGCAAACTCAACCCAACCTCGAGTTGGCCACTTTCATGTTTAGTCTAGTGTCATGTTCATAGTCAAGTTTTCAAGCAATTGGGTAGACCTAACTTAATAGGTAAATTCCCAATGGGTAGACCTAACTTAATAGGTAAATTCCCAAGCTTATGATTATGCATATTTACATGTTAACTTACATGCTATATTCAATGTTGCATGTTGTCATGTTATACCCATTTAACCCAAATCATGATTCACACCATATTTCATGGAACTTCAAGTTAAGTTTCTCATGTATATTCACGCTCGTCTAACCTAACCCCAAAACGTGTTTCCAACGTAATTATAGACGAGTCAACATAGTAGGAATACTATGACTACAAATTGGCCTCGAACATGCATAGTGTCATAAAAAGGGTTTTGGCCACAAACACACAAAATGTCACAAGGGAATTCGGCCACAACATGCATATTATCAAAAAGGGTTTGGCCATAAACATGCACAACCTAAAAGAGGGGATTGGCCATAAGCATGCATAATCTCATAAAGGATTTGGCCACAAACTTGCATGGTAACATAAGGGGTTTGGGTTCATAAACATGCATAAGCCCCAAAATCTTGTCTTAGCCAATGTTTCACACATAAGTGGTTCCTAAAGGTTCATGCTAGCATTTCATGCATAAAGATCCAAACTTGCAAGTTAAACTAGGCTATGCATAGCATGAGAGGCATGATTAAGTCACTCACATGGCCTTAAAATCATAACCATGAACACAAGAGGCAAGGTAAGGTTCATATAAGTTCGCATAATCATGTTTAGCCTCATTTTATCCCATGTCATTATCAAAACTACCGTTCCATCTAAAAGTAGCTAGAACTTACCTAGGCAAGGCTTAGGAAAGGGATCATGCATCATTATGACGAAGAAAGGTGGCTCCTTTGATGAAGAACCATCACGAAACTCGCATAGAAATGTTGATTTGGCCTCTATTTGGTGTAGCAAGCTTGCATCCTTTGATTTGAACCCGATTTGAATGCATAGGCTCTAGGGATTTGAGATGGAGGCCATGATCACTTTGCATTTGGGCAGCACTTCGTGGAGAGGGTGAGTTATGAGGGTTTCGGGGGGGCTTAGGGGTGTTTTTATAGAGATTAGGATAGTTTTAGGCCCTTAGATTAACCCTAGGATAGATTAGGACCATCAGATCTCGGAAGCTTCCAGAACCAGCCCAAGAACAAGACCAGGTGAGCCAAGCAGGTGCACCAGGCAGCTTGCCCCGGCCACCCCCTGTCGACAGGCAAGTCGACAGGGCTGTCGACTTGGTCTGGGCCCAAGTCGACAGGCCTGACGACAGCCCTGTCGACATGGCCTAGGCGGGGAAACTTCCCGCCTAGCCCCAGATCTGATTTCCAAAACTATTTCCGAAATTCAAATTTTCAGAAATCTTCTTTGGGCCTTTAACGGGTCATACGGACTCCGATTCTCGAAAACTCAGACTCTATTTCGCGTATTTTTCCGAGACGAACGCAATGGCATAGCCCGTTTTACTTGATTCAGAAATTAAAATTAAATCCTGCCTTGATTCTTGATTTAACGTGTTGTAAAAATTCGGGTTGTTACATTCTCCCCACCTTTTAGGATTTCGTCCCCGAAATCTCCAAGTTAGGGAGAACATATCCTACCATCCATCATCCATCTACTCAAAACATCATCCACAAGCAACCATTGTCCTTAGATGATTTCTAATGCCATATGAATATATGCAAAACGTGTGTGTACATGTTCCTTAGCTAATGCTAATGATCAGGCCTGAAAATCTTTTGAATGCAAAAACATGTTTAGTGCTATGAATCCATCATGTATGCAAATAGTCCTAATCATATACATTTATGCGTGCACAAACATTCAACCATATGCAACATCCGCATGATAACACATTCAATTTCATCCCTAAACAAGTATAAATACTCGTGCATATGCAATATGAAATGTGACCGAGTCGAGCTAGTATCTAATGTGTATTCGCGCATCCACGAGCAACCACTTGCAACCATATCAATCATAACATGTTTCAAATACATGTTTACATCCATAGGGTTCTACCTAAGATTCCCTGGAACAGGGTCGAGAAGAAAAACAAGACAAACTCCTTACGGGGTTTGTAACAGAAAATAGGACCGAGAGGATGTCCACAAAAGATAGCCTACAAGTAAGCTCTACAGAAAACAGGGATCAAGGATATACTCCCAAAAGAGATATCATGCGCGTATATAGTCTTTGACCATCAGAGTCGTATTTCCTCGAGCTTAATTCCATTGTGCCTTGACCATCTTTTAACTTCGCGATTTCGTAGCTTCCTATTTCCTGTTTCCATAACATGAGCTGGAACTCATTTCTTCGTCGCCTCTCGTTCCACTTGCACACTTGGCGCAAACATGACTGCGTACTCATGATCTCATGCAAGCTTTCCAAAATTCACTAGTGAATCTCGGACCTCGTACCACAAGGTATTCCACGTAGAAGAACTTTCTCTTGAAAGTAAACAGATGCCAACCAGGTTATCAAGCGCACTTACCAGGGTGATTTCTATAACCCACGCATAAGTAAAGTAAACCATCCGTCTTATCGGCGAACACCACTCGATCGGGCTTCAAATTTCCAATAAAGGCACCAAGGGATTCTAAGTAACTAGTCATGACAGAACCTCAAAAAGGTTACCCGGTACTTCGAGGGCATTACCAAGGCTAGTCAAAAGGTCTAACTACCCTCCTATCAAAACCGAGAGTGGCACCCCTTTTTGGATAACCACTTCATCCCTAGAATCCATCCACAACTTATAAACATAAGCATTATTTCCAAGCTCAACACTTGATATAGACATTCTCAAATCCAAACAAGCTATGAATAAATGGACCGATCTTCCAATAGGACTTGAGACAAAAGCGGGATTCTCTACTACGCTAGTACTAAGGTGCAGAGACTCAACTATCGAAGCGGACTTAAGAGATGCGGTGATCAAAACAAAGTCCCGACAGGATGATAGAGAAGAAAAACTAAACCTTTAACAAGATCGTTACCCTCCTTCCGAGGTACCCTAGAAATGAGAGCATACTATTGCCCTCCGAATGATCTTGTCCCTGTTCCATGATACTTAACTATCCATCCCGTTTCACCATGCCAAAGGTACTCTCTCGTCATGGGTTTCATTGTTCATCTTTCTCCCTCCTTTGAGGACTAAGCCATACCAACAAGTTGCTCATCCTTAAGCTCGTATCCTTTATCCTCTTCCTCACTATCCTTTCTTATAACGCGGCCACTGGTCTCTCGAGAACCACCTCCATCGTAAGGAAAACACTTTCGTAGGTAGAAAAGACTAGTCGTAGTTAAAACTACTGTGACTACAGATGGAGGAAAGAAAGGAAAAGAGATTAAATCAAGGAAACAAGGATGATGCTAATGGCCTTTGGGGAATAGCCTTTTTTTTTTTAAAAGAAAAATTTCTTGAAAAATGCTTCTTTGTAAACGGTTTTTCAAATAATTTTCAGAAGGTCTTTAAAACTTTTGCCCAGTCTGGTAACCTTCTGCTCTGATACCAAATGTAACACCCCGCCTCCGCTAGGGTCACTCGCAAGGGAATGCACTAGCTTTAGAGGGGCATTATTGGTAAACATGCACAGAAATATCACAAGACAGAACATATATAAATAAATAGCGGAAGTAAAATCAAACTTTCATAAACATGAATACATGAGGTCTAAAGCCTTTTACATCAGAGTACATCAAAACCTGTCTTGCAATAGTAAAGAAGCATAAAGACTTTTTAATAAGTTATTCCCCAAGTAAAACCGTAAAGCAGCCATAGCCAAGATAAGTCTAATCCATCCATGATGACCTTCAAGCAGAAGAAGTCCGAACTAAACAGCATTGTTTCCTCCCTGAAACCTGGGGGGGGAAACGGAAGAAAAGAGGCGAAACAAAACGGGTCAGTCAAAAAGACTGAGTAAGTCCTATCTACTTCCAGTATAAAAACAGGTAAAGGTAACATGACATGCATAAACTGAAAGTAAACATAAGGATAACTACAAGATAGATAAACCAGGATAGCCGGTTGAACTACTGTGGCAAAGTAAACTAAGATATCATGATAACTACGGTGTTATGATAAGTCAAGGTATCACATCGTCAGATTTCTATCGAGTACATTATCCCAAGGTATCTACCCCGTCTAACATCCCACGGTATCTATTATGTATATTCTTCCTAGTTCTAACATGTATATTTGCTCTGCACCCTTCGTACTAGTATCCCAGCCTTGTTAGGTGTTAACCATGAATGTCCCTTACTCAAAGTCGTGTAATGGTCCCTGTCAACCCAATATATCGTATATATAGGTTACTCAAATCATATGTTTCTTTCCATGTATATAAGTTCAGTCCTTTGCCGTACCTCGTACGGGCTTTCTCATGTCGTATTATCCTTGGAATCGTTTGGACTGTCTTCCTTGTTCTAGCTAGGCCCTTCCATATGAATCGTCGTTTGAACTACTAGGACTTACGCCACCTAGCACCACTAGGGATTACGCTTACCTATCGCACGCTTTCGTATTTCGGTTTGGGTTAAACCACCTAGGCCACTAGGGATTACGCTAACCCTCAACCGCGCCCTTTTTCCCCGCATTCATCGTGAATCGTTTTTCTATAACTGTATGCACATGTATCACATCGTGCCATCCGAGTCCTGTCCCAGGGCAAAACAAGAAATACAGGACTCGGTCGGGAGCTTTAGATTTATCTGCCGATGCAGATACTAAGGTCTGCTTTTCTACACGTGGCTATGGTCCCACGAGACCCCTCCCTCAACTAGTGAAAGGCAACACAAGAGAAAATCTTGCATGAGAACTACACTCCGGCCAGCCCACATCCTACGGCCTACCTCACCCATAATTAGATAGCAATCATGGTCTGTTGGGTGTTCCCTGCCTTTCCGTACGTACACGCTTGACTCAAGATGGTAGATGATCGACGAACTTGCTATCTCGGGCACCTTGGGTATTCGTCAACTCACTGCTATCCACCCCAGCCTTTAGGTCGCTCGCATAGCAACCAAGGCATATTCTTGGTCCTTCTACCGCAGACCTCAACCTCTCGTGAGCCTAGTATAATGACCTGGCAGCTCACAGAGGGATCCCAAGAATATCCTCACGTTCCCCGAAGCCGCTGCTTCGTTACCCAGTTCGTTGGAGCCTTTATCTAAATCAGATAGCCTGCTCCTACACGCATACTTAAATGTTGACCTAACGTATCGGGTTACTAATCTATCTAAGAAGTGGTCCAAGTTTCTTTGACTAAGAATTATTACTTAGTTTCCCTTAACTAAGGTTTACCACTTAGCCTTATTTCCATTATCCTTGTTAACTATGGTTATTTACCTAATCCTCCGAATTAGGGTTTATCTAATGGGTTAAGTGTCACTTAAGTTCACAACTTAACCCGTCTACAAAACATGTCGAAACTGGCTAAGTGTCCAAGTCCAAGACTTAACCCTACAGACCATGTGTCAAGTTGGTTAAGTATATCAAGCAATCCATGACTTAACCTCGTCTAATTATCATTTTAGATTGGTTAAGTATATATATTAATTTGACCCTATCAAATTACCGAGTCAAATCGGTCAAGCGTATTCGAAACGATTCGTGACTTAGCCTTATCATGTTTTTACGTTAGGTTGGTTAAGTATAGGTTAACTTAACCTCATCAAATTAACGAGTTGGATTGGTTAAGTATAGGTCACTTAACCTCATCAAATCATCTTGTTAAATTAGTTAAGTGTTTATCTTAACCCCATTAAATTACCAAGTTGGATTAATTAAGTCTAGGCTAACTTAACCCCATCCGATTACCATGTTTAGATTAGTTAAGTCTAATCTTAACCTCATCCATTAACTGTATTATACGGTTAAGTGTCATTAAGAAAATTTACTTAACCTTATCAAGTTATCGTGTTGGATTGATTAAGTGTTGGTTAACTTAATCCCGTCCCCTCGTCGTATAAAAATGGTCAAGTGTCGTTAGGCAAATCAAGTTACTTAACCTACCCAACCCTGTCATGTTTTGTTAAGTATCATTAGCCTAATCAAATTACTTAACCCATTTGTCCATGTCATATTTGGTTAAGCCTCATTAATCAAATTAACTTAACCCTACTATGTGGTATTAATTATTTAATGCACCCCAACCTCTCACATTAGACTTTGTTGTGGTTACTAGTTAAGCCGGGCGGGTCCGGGTAGATTTACACCACAACTTGGTCTAACCTCGGGTTCAAGCACAACATGACCAACTTCTCACATTGAGTCCTATTGTTTGCAACTACTAGTTAGGCCGGTCGGTTCCGGGTAGTTTTACGTTGCAAACTCAACCCAACCTCGAGTTGGCCACTTTCATGTTTAGTCTAGTGTCATGTTCATAGTCAAGTTTTCAAGCAATTGGGTAGACCTAACTTAATAGGTAAATTCCCAATGGGTAGACCTAACTTAATAGGTAAATTCCCAAGCTTATGATTATGCATATTTACATGTTAACTTACATGCTATATTCAATGTTGCATGTTGTCATGTTATACCCATTTAACCCAAATCATGATTCACACCATATTTCATGGAACTTCAAGTTAAGTTTCTCATGTATATTCACGCTCGTCTAACCTAACCCCAAAACGTGTTTCCAACGTAATTATAGACGAGTCAACATAGTAGGAATACTATGACTACAAATTGGCCTCGAACATGCATAGTGTCATAAAAAGGGTTTTGGCCACAAACACACAAAATGTCACAAGGGAATTCGGCCACAACATGCATATTATCAAAAAGGGTTTGGCCATAAACATGCACAACCTAAAAGAGGGGATTGGCCATAAGCATGCATAATCTCATAAAGGATTTGGCCACAAACTTGCATGGTAACATAAGGGGTTTGGGTTCATAAACATGCATAAGCCCCAAAATCTTGTCTTAGCCAATGTTTCACACATAAGTGGTTCCTAAAGGTTCATGCTAGCATTTCATGCATAAAGATCCAAACTTGCAAGTTAAACTAGGCTATGCATAGCATGAGAGGCATGATTAAGTCACTCACATGGCCTTAAAATCATAAACATGAACACAAGAGGCAAGGTAAGGTTCATATAAGTTCGCATAATCATGTTTAGCCTCATTTTATCCCATGTCATTATCAAAACTACCGTTCCATCTAAAAGTAGCTAGAACTTACCTAGGCAAGGCTTAGGAAAGGGATCATGCATCATTATGACGAAGAAAGGTGGCTCCTTTGATGAAGAACCATCACGAAACTCGCATAGAAATGTTGATTTGGCCTCTATTTGGTGTAGCAAGCTTGCATCCTTTGATTTGAACCCGATTTGAATGCATAGGCTCTAGGGATTTGAGATGGAGGCCATGATCACTTTGCATTTGGGCAGCACTTCGTGGAGAGGGTGAGTTATGAGGGTTTAGAGGGGGCTTAGGGGTATTTTTATAGAGATTAGGATAGTTTTAGGCCCTTAGATTAACCCTAGGATAGATTAGGACCATCAGATCTCGGAAGCTTCCAGAACCAGCCCAAGAACAAGACCAGGTGAGCCAAGCAGGTGCACCAGGCAGCTTGCCCCGGCCACCCCCTGTCGACAGGCAAGTCGACAGGGCTGTCGACTTGGTCTGGGCCCAAGTCGACAGGCCTGTCGACAGCCCTGTCGACATGGCCTAGGCGGGGAAACTTCCCGCCTAGCCCCAGATCTGATTTCCAAAACTGTTTCCGAAATTCAAATTTTCAGAAATCTTCTTTGGGCCTTTAACGGGTCATACGGTCTCCGATTCTCGAAAACTCAGACTCTATTTCGCGTATTTTTCCGAGACGAACGCAATGGCATAGCCCGTTTTACTTGATTCAGAAATTAAAATTAAATCCTGCCTTGATTCTTGATTTAACGTGTTGTAAAAATTCGGGTTGTTACAGAATCCCAAAATAAAAGAAGAAAAAAGGTGAATTATTTTTACAATGGAGCAAATTTGGGAAGAATAAAAAAAGAGGAGACGAAGAAAATAAAAGGACGAACATGGAGGTAAAAAGAAAATAAGAGGATAGACGACGAAAATAAGGCAGGAAGATGAATATGTTTGGGCGGGAAGTAAAAAATCCTAGAGGGAAAACGAAAGCATGGGGAGGGAAAATGAAAATCAAAGTGTCCAAGGGCTGCGCCTGTTATTTATGTTTCATTCTTTTGGTCAAATTACTCATGAAAAAATATATTTTTCGAGTACGATTCAAAATTAAAAAAAAAAATACTAAAAAAAGAGTACGATTCAACCTGAACTTTAGCCGCAGCGTAGTTAAATTATCATTTTTAGCACAAACACGTACTAGACAAAAAATTAATAAAATAATTTTCTTAAATGCCCCGTTTACAAAATTTCGATTGTAAAGCACACGTAACCATGCTACAACGCGATGTCCCTTAAAGATAATGCCCTGTAAAAAAGTTATCTTTCTTTAAATGGATTAAGGTTTGAACGTTAATGTTATTAATAATCATTAACTATCCTTCTATAAACACTAATGTTTATTTTTCAATAATTTATTAGTTGTTAACTATTATTATTAGTTATTATTATTTAGCTACATATATTAATTAAAAAGATTACATACTAGTCATTAGTAATTATAAATTAATTGCTAAATAGTAAATATTATATGTTATTTTAATGATTAACTATTGTATATTAAGAATTAATTATTATTCCTTAATTTTTCAACAATAAATGCTAATTATTAATTGTTAAATAATATAATTATTCATTAAATATTATATTTTTTGCTAAACATTAAATTTAATAAAATAATATATAATTAACTTAGAAGTAATAATAAATAATTAACATTATTTACTAATTAATATTTAACTAAAAAAATGACTAATGGTTGGTAATTAAGACAGTAGTTTACTATTTACAATTTAATAATTAACTTTTGATAAATGACTATTAAGTATTCATTAGTAAATAATATATAAATAACAAAGTATTAAAAATTAATTGTTAATCGTTTGATAATAATTACTAAAAATTGAAAAAAAAAATACTAACTATTCATAATAACAGTGATTAATTATTATATATAAATTATTGTTTGTTATTAATAATAAATTGTTAACTAGTAATGTTATTAGTTCTTGGTCAAAATTAAATGTTAATTATTAAAAGTTAATTATTATGTGTATGTTAGCAATTACTAATTATTAAATATTTAGTGTAAATTATAAAAAATTACAATTATTTATTTATTATTACTTACTATTACTATTTACTAATTTTTAGAATTAATAATAATAGATAATTAATTATAAAATAACAATAAAATATATTTATTAATCATTACTTAAGGTCATCCACTGTAATATATTATGGGGCACAGAGGGTCATCCGCTAATAGTAATACGGGAAATATCCGACATATATATATAATAGCCACAACCACCAAGCCTATATAACTAATATATATAATAGCCACACAAAAATTTCTATGCATCCAAACAACCAACAACATATAAAAATTATTTTAAATGAAAATTCGTTTATAATAAAATTAAAAACGAACCAGAGAGTAAGTTTACTCACTTTGATTTTAAATTTACTGAATATCCCAATTTAAATTAAACTGAATACCACTCGATTTAAATTAAATCTCAGTCAAACTTGATTGATTCCACATACCTTACTTCACGATTTCCTAACCTTGTATAAATTTAATACATCGCATATAAAAATTTTGATTATATAAAATTAAGTGAATTAATTAGATTAATTAGTAAATTATACCTTAATCCATGTTAACTGTAGCCTTGACTTATTACCACCACTAGCCTTTAACAAACTGTCAATCAAAGCTTTCCCGACCACCATTTGCGTTGCCATTAGCATCGCATTCCATGTTGTTTCACCACCTCCTCTCAGTCCGGGCTTAAACGATCCTCATGCCACCACAAACTTAAGCACCCTTACGAATTCTACTCTAACATCCTCTAAAATTTCCCGTCTAACCTCCTTTGCCCAGCTACATATAAAAACAACAAACCGAACTCCCTTTAAAAGCCATTACAACCAATAAGATCCAACTTCCCAAAGCCCTATTGTCGCACTCATCCTCCAGTTCGACAATCATAGTCGCACCTTTGAAAACCGCAACCAACAACGACGTCGACCTCTCCCAAATTGTGAAGTCCTTTCAAACGCGCACCTCCGAATATCCACGATCAAAAACCCCTCTTTAAGGTCGACACCCTGTTGCGAGCCATTTTCCAGCGCTTGAACCGAAATCGCGATCCCCCTTTCTTTGACCATGCAAACCTAATTTTCTATTGTTCTAGCCGACGTCGATCTTTAGAATTCATGTAATTTAAAATGCGAATTAGCTTTTGATTCTCTTTTTTTATATATATATATATATATATATATATATACACTCGGGATCGATTTCGAGATTTAAATAGTGAAAGGGTAATGAAATTGGAGACCAGTTCATTGCTTGGAGGAGTAAAAATGAAAATAAAAGAGGGGTAGTCGCGAGTTTTAAACAGAAGGTGCGTCCATTTATTTGATTCTTAAGCTTGCGTTTCTCAGAGGATCAAAAATGGAAAAATAAAAGAGAAAGAGTGGTCGCGATTTATAGATGAAAAATACTTAGGCATCAAGGAAATAAATCTGCTCAAGGTACTGATAGGTATAGGCTTAAGTGCATTTTTATTAAATTCTGATTTGATTTAAATAGAATTTTATTCTTTTTAAATAGATCCGATTTGAATTCGAGCTTATCCACTAAAATTATCTTGGGGTTCATAAATTGAAATCACGAACCCCTATTTCAATGTAACGACCGACATTTTAATGTTTTAACGCTATTTTGAACTCAACGGAACAAATTCTGAAATTTAATTCGAATGTATATATAAAATAATCATATTAAATCGATACAATATAAATTAAATTCAAAACAATCAATTCCTCGATAATAAATACTATTATTATTATCATATATATATATACATATATATTCTAACAAAATTTAAATTGATTGTCCGAATCATTTTGATTCAGTTTTATCTTTAAATTCAATTATTAGTTGTTTTCGTATTACGCTAATTCAATATACTTGAAATTATATCATATTTGATTTCTAAATCGTTAAACTCCATATAAATATCCATTTATATTATCAACTCAACATTTAAAATAATATTACATGTTTAAAATAAATCGATCTAAAATCTGGATCATTATTGTATACGAAAAATATCCGTCCGTTGTTGAATTAAATATCCATTTTTAATTTTCAAATTATACTTAGTTCTTCGACTGACGAAATTAAATATTAGAAAATCAAATATTATTTCAACCATTGGATATGTGTTATCAATATCACGCCACTTCATAATCGGCTAATCCAATAACAGTCGCATCTTCATATTCCCTTCCATTCGTTCCCCTAAAACCTAATTCCAAAAAAATGGCGTCTTCTTAGTTCCTCAGCCGAAATTTTCTCTCCCGTTTGTTAATTTTATTAGTTTCTTCGGTCCCTGCTTCAAGTCTTATTCCTCAGCCCTAGCTTTTAGCGAAGCGATGACCAATTTTAAGGAAGACTCGATTTCAAGCGACGACGACTCAATTTCAAGCATCTCCAGCGACTTTGACGGCTATACTTTGATTTTAAGGACGATTTGACTCAATCATCTCTAGCGATTAGATTTTGATACTAACAACGAATGGACCTGTTATATTTTTCACCTGCTAAATTAATACTTATATTGATTCGTTTTTCTTTAAAAAAATCATTCTTTTTTGATACATGGTTAAACACTCATTCCATATTCGCAGCTTGCACCACATTGGAGATACCCACACCCGTTATGAACAAGCAATTTGTATAATTGGAAGAACATTATTGGTATTCGATGAAGATAATTTGATCCCTTGTTTTGGTTTTGGTTTTGGTGATGGTAATAGTTTCATGCATTTTTGTAAAACTAAATTGTAGAAAGCTAAAATGCATAGTTTTTTGTCGAAAAGCAATAAGAATTATGAATTTGTGCAGTAATACTTGTTTCTTGTAAACTGAAAAGAGACAGATTTATGCAATTTTTTATAATGCATTTCAATTTCTTATGTTAAATAGATTCATATGTTTGCAACAAGCACACATGATCAAGATGTCTTTAGTTTCTATCCTGACGAGAGGCCTTGCAATGGATTTTTTTTGAGGCTTTAATGGGTATAGGGAAATTGTTCCTCAGTTAACATTAGGTGGTACAATTTTGATTATTTTTATTATTTTTTAAATTATGGTAGTATCTAATGGTGCTACAAGTTTTAGGTATTATATGCACATTGTATTTCTAAATACATCAAATGTTCAAATCATGTTACGCAAAGTTCGAACTCTTCCCTCGAAACCAAATTCGAGTGTCTTGCCACTTGCACATGGTCTTTTATTAGTTATGAATCTTTCTGTACTACTATATATTTCTTCTAAATATTGTCCCTTCATAATAGAATAACTACTTGTAGGGCCAACATCATTTTCACTAATAATCGAGATGGCTATGACAATTGTTGAACAAAGCAGTGGACAATATCATGTCCTACTTATAATTGTTGATGGACAAGTATGTTAAATTTTTAAGCAATCTACATCCTTGTTTATGTTTCATGGCTAGTAATAACAAATTTTCTTTATTAATCTCATCAACTGTTATTAATGGTCTCCCCATTGTTCATTATTGTTGTATATGGTACTTTTGTTTAATTGCAGGTTAAGTATAACTTAAATGTAGTAGTTTAGTCCATGTGACCGATATATGCCGTAATATGATTTCCTCAATAAAGTTTAGTTTACTTGAATTTAATTCATAAGCACTTGGTTTTAAAGGCATTTTCATGCGAATTAACTTCTAATATTGATATTATTATCAGTGTGCCCATTCAACCGACTAAACACTTTCTAGAATTGTAACATGTTTATCCTGCAAATTACATATTGTTTTTCTTATTAGTAAAATTACCAGCCATTTTGTTCTACCATATTATATTCTCTTTCCCCATATTTACCAATTTATAGTTCATAAAAGGGAAGTGAAATAATAACACTTTAGACTCATGCTTTGCTCTCAAAAATGCAGGTTAAGCTGTAAGTGCAGATGTGGAGTTAGGCCAGCTAAGTCACAAGAGAAAAAGACCGTTGATGCTATATTTTTCACTAATTGATAGTTTATTACAATTTGCAAGTTAGTGAACTCTTGAAGTGACCATGGAAAAATGGAAAATGAATGCAATATATTAAATTATATGTGTGCTATTTAGATGATTTAGGCATTTGCTAGAATTCATGACATGTATGATGTATTTGCATTTATGATTCATGTTGTTTTAGGATAAGGCTAGTTGCATATATGATGTATCTGCTTTTTACGTTGTATTAGCAAAATTTTATGTGTTCGTTGTTATGATGAATTTTCTATCATGTATTTTCTTTTATGATGAATTTGCTACAATTATATGTCGTATTTGTTGCAAGTTATGAATTATGCATTTTTGGATATGCAATTTGAAATTCAAGTACGGATATTTTCGGATATTCAAAAATATATGTATTCATTGAACTGGATGTGGATATTTTCAGATATCCACAGATACGTCTACGAATATTCTGTAACTGATATTCGCGGATATCAGATACGAATTTTTGTTTTCGGATACGGATTCGGATATAACACTATCTGTATCCGATTGCATCCGTTGACAGGCCTGATTCCAAGTCTCAAAACCACGCTCAGCCTCAACAATCTCTCACCAAAACAAAGCCTCACCCTTCAATTGCCACACAGCCAACCAAACCCTCGTGCTATCATTAAGTTCTAAAAGTCCAAATATGCACTCGGTGTTCTTGAGCCAAGCGTAGGCCTCAAAAAAGTCTCTGAACCAAGGAATGTCTTTCCATTAAGAGAAGTAAAGTTTGTGCAAATGTAACATCCCGTATTTTAGTGGTTAGGTATTTAATATATTAAATATTGAATTGGAATTTATAAATGGATTTATAATATATCATTCATTTATATAACGAAGTTTGAATGTTAAATATATATATATATATAATTATAATTCGAACTTGCAAACGTCGCAGTATTTGGTAATATATGATTTGAAATTCATGTATATCGGTACGAATATAAAACGCCCAACAATCATTGACGATGAAACTAAACAATCATATGAAATAGAATGTTCAAATCAATGCGTTGCTTCCTTATGATGAGGCTCGTGCTTCGCACACAGGAAATTATTCGATATATTATATAAGCATTAAAAATGTTTTCTTTTCAAACAACCTCCGTTGTCGACGAAACAAGTTTTATTGGAATATGTATAATTAATCATTGTTAGATTTCTAGTATGGAGCCAATCAAAGTTATTTTTTGGTGCATGTAATTTAAAGGTGAACCGATAAATTAAAATAACACCGTTATACAAATGAAGTGGTTAAAAAAAAAACGAATTTCATTGGGACCGGAACATTGGAATATAGTGATATGTCCATACCCATTTTGTTTGGAGTTTGTGGGCAGCTGGTGTTTCATATCCATCGTACAGTAAAAGACTACAATCAATAATAAATTTGCAAAATAGCTTAGAACCAAGTTTTATCACAAAATAAATTCACAGTGTAAAGCATGCTCTTTTGTTACTTATTCAGATTTGTCTTTCTAATTCATCCTACTAATTAATCTTTACATGTTCTCATGTCTCCTTAAGCTTGGATGCATTATCAGTCAAAAGGTGTGAAGCTTTAAGCAGACTGATCAATAAAGATTGTAGATCCATTTATAATTCGCTTCACACCATGATCATCTGTTCCATATTAGCACATTCAAGTGCAGAAACGTACTATGTCAGATAAAATGATGCTGATGGATATATGAATTAATTTAAGGTTGAGACATAACAAAATATTCAATTATGTAGTCTTACTGTTTGATAAATCCGATAATTACCAACTGCTTTTAAAATAATAAGATTAAATTATGCATTCCTAGTTGCCTACCCAAGGTCAATATCACGCATATGTTGTTATCAATACCTACTTTCCTCTAATTTAAACCAACAGCTACCACCTACCCTTTTCTTCCATCACAACGTAAACTCAAAGTGAAATGAAAACACATGACAGATCTAAAATTAGTACCCACCCAAGTTAAAAATAGTATAAGCCTATCCAACATATATCTTCACCGTACACTATAGAATAATGAATACCACGCAGCACAATGTAACTCAATAGTTTAGTGAAACGAATACTCAACGCTGTGTATATTTTCAAATCAAAGTCACCATTCGCGGACCTAAGAAGGAAAGGAAGCTTATCTACCTATGTTTTCCTCTCGTATGATAGACGTTGTGTCTATTCCCTTATTCCTCTTCTATAAATACCATTTCTAGGACAAGAACATGCAAGCCTTCACTAGTTCAGCAAATAAAACCAAATCGTCCCATTTGTTTTTCCCTTCATGAATTAAACCCGCTGAAACGAAGCAGTGAGGACATGATGATGGCATGGGAAAACAGTTTGTACCGGTCTAGAGAAAACATACAAATGGGGTATAATTGGTTTATATAGAAAAATGGGTTGTAGGCTTGAAGCAGTGTGAAGATATAAGCACGTGGGGAGGGAGTTATGTTGTAAGCAGCAGATGAAGGAATGATTTGAGCTACGAGTTATGGACTTGGCAGAAGTAGATAGCATGGGAAGGGAAATAAGGTGGCAGGTAGACCGTGGGGACAGACGAGGGGATGTGTGGAAATGAGATGGAGTGCAAAAAAATTTGAATCTGGGCTCATGTTCGTATTTTATGCGTGTGGTACAGTGGTAGCTTGTTCGGTTGTAGGTCATCGGAGATGAATGTTCGGAGCTCGGTGCAGGGAATGGATGGGTGTTCGTGACAGATGCTGGAGGAGTTTGTAGTTTGAAAACAAGCAGGAGTAAGTGAAGATGAACAGTGTAAGTTGGCATGGAAATGGTGTTTTCCGGCGAATCGTGTGAGGTGGTGCGGATGGCAAGGAGGTGGACGACAACTTCGAGTGCCCGGAGAAGTGAAGTGCGGCGGCATGTGTGATGGAGGATGGTGATCAATTAGTGATGAAACAACAGGTGAAGTTTGAAGACATTGAACAGTAAGAATGTGAACATGCCCAAATACATTATTTGTGCCTAATTAATATTTACTATGCTTAATTTAAACAATTCCGCGGACCTCATACTTACCAACCAGTATAAATAACGTACTGAGTCTTTTAAACAAGGTGCCTAACTATTTTGATTATGCACAACCCTCATGCGTGCCCATCTGGAAAGTTAGTAGTTTTATAATGTGACCTGTTATAGATTTTATACGGTGGCCTGTTATAGAATTTTTTTTATGTGCCAGATCCCTTCTATTATATGCGTTGCCTAGGAAACTGAATGTGCCCAAATTGCCTAATCAAAATTTTGCGTTCAAATATAGCTTTACTAAAATGCTAAATATAGTTTAGTTAATATATGTAACACCCCACCTCTGTTAAGGTCACACACAAAGGGAATGAATTAACTTCAATGGAGCGTCACAAGTGTATAGAATAGATAAATTATAAAACAGAGAAAATTTTAAATAGCTGAAAATATATAAAACTTTACTTCATTGATAAAACAGTAGCTTGGTAAAACAGCTTGTACAAAGATTGTTTTCCAACACCAAAACACCCTTACCCATTACAACAAAGCATCTGTCATGTTTAACAAAATAAAGAAGCATGAAATGACAATGATATTCCCCAATAAACCATGAGCCAGCCATAGCAGTGGAAAAGAGAGTCCAAAGCAATACATCGACTATCTTCGAGCTTGGAAAGTAAACTGAGCCAAGTGGTGATATTCCCTCCCTATGAACCTGGGAGGGGGGAACGGAAGAAAAGAAGGCGAAAGAAAACGGGTCAGACATAAAGCCTAGTAAGTCCAGTGACTTTCAGAATGTAAATAGATAAAAGCATCATGACATGAATAAACTGGATACCTGACATAACCATGATGATGAGCATAGCAAGACAACAAATGATGATCATTAGATGTGACAGGGTAAGATACACTGAATGCGCTTTGGTTCTTTCTCTGATTTCCTAATTTCTCTGCACCACCCAACTAGCATCCTAACTAGTGTCTTTTATAGAACGATTTCATATTCCCTACTAGTGTCCCAACTAGTATCCTGTGAAAAAGGATTTGTATCCCCTAGTAGTGTCCCAACTAGTATCCTATGTTATAAAAAAGGTGATCCCAACCCCGCAATTGTGGTAGCTTTCAGGTGTACATCTAGTATGAGGATCTTACATCAACCAGCCTAACTGCCATGAAGATGTTAGATGTACCCTTACTACCCTATCGATCGGATCCCTACTTGTATTAATTTTCCTTGAGTCTGTGTCAATTGGCCCTCTCTTGCATGTAGATACCTTGTGCTGGTCCCACCATAAGGTGTATCAATCCCTATGATAGCAACCTGACACAAATTCTAGATGCACAGTGTATACTACTGATGCCGAGTGCCTGCTTTTCCACTCTGGAGCACGTGCACGCCCAAACTCCTTCGGAACTACACTGCTGCACCCCCTACCGCTATTTTGACCGCTTATAATCAACCCAGTAATCGTGCCCCACCCTGCCTAGGTTCAAGGTACCGTGATACATTTATGTGGGTTACTGCTAAAATGGGTCCCCGTTACTAGGGTTTCCTAGGGTCTATTCGTATACCCCCAAATTGGCTAAGTGTTATCCATCCATTCAAGTTAAATTCACCCATCCACATGTCATGTTGGTTAAGTGTTTCTTGTTAACTTAACCCTTCTCATTCATCATGTTATAATTGGTTAAGTGATTTCCATTAACTTAACCCTTTCATTCATCGTATTATATTGGTTAAGTGTTTCCCCTCAGCTTAACCCTATTCGTTCATCATGTTATATTGGTTAAGTGTTTCCCATTAACTTAACCCCACTCGTTCATTGGTTAAGTGTTAACTTAACCCTTCCACTTGTCATGTTACATTATTTAAGTGTTGCCCTCCTGTGTTACTTAACCCTACCACTTGTCATGTTACATTGGTTAAGTGTTGCCCTCTTGTGTTACTTAACCCTACCACTTGTCATGTTACATTGGTTAAGTGTTGCCCTCTTGTGTTACTTAACCCTACCACTTGTCATGTTACATTGGTTAAGTGTTGCCTTCTTGTGTTAACTTAACCCTACCATTTGTCATGTTACATTGTTAAGTGTTGCCTTCTTGTGTTAACTTAACCCTACCATTCTTAGCATGTCCGTTTATTAACACTAATTCATTCATTAATGCCTCAACCTCTCACATTAGAACTGTTGTTTGTGGTTGCTGGATGTGTCGGGCGGTTTCGGGTAGACTTCTACCGCAAACTCATTCTAACCTCGGGTTTTGGGCTTAATGTGCTAAGCTCTCACATTAGATCTATATTGTTGCAGTCGCTGGATGTGTCGAGTGGTTCCGGGCAGTCTTACACCGCAACTCAATCTAACCTCGGGTTAGACACGTTCATCTTTAGCCAACTTACATATTTACTATACATGTCCAAGTCTAGGTTTTATACGCTAATTATCCTAAATTCACAAAACTAATCATGTTCCAATTCCCAAGTTATGCCCAACAAATTCAATTACAAGTTATTACTCAAAATAGGTTACACCCAATCTTCCCAAATTTGCAATAATAGTCATGCCCCAAAATCGCAATACACATTATGCTTGGCATCCCAACCAATAGTTATGCCCAATCTAGATTTATTATTCCAATTACAGTTTCTGCCAAATCTAGATTTAATATTCCAATTTACCCCAATTTCGCAACAATAACATTTATACCCCAAATCACAAGTTACAAATTATGCTCCACTATTACCAAATAGATTATTCCACAATATTCCTGCATTCCAATCGCACGTATAATAAGACTCAGTCTAGATTCTAGGTTAATCTAGATTCATAAAATAAAGGGGGAAGAAAGAAGGAACATAAATGAGAGTAGGCATAAAATAGGCATTATAATGATAGATCTGCCAAATATAACATTATGGACCTAAGAGGATTACAGATCCATCAGAATTGAGGTATAACAAAGATAGATCTGAAATAAACTGACAGAAATAACCTCGTAGACATATAAATCAGGTATAAATAAAATCATGAACCTAAAAGGATTATATATATCCGATGTTCAACAAAGATAGGCACGACTGAATCGATATAATAACTTCCTAGGCATGTAAAATCATAGATTCAATAGAAAGATAAGGGTAAATGTGAAAGATTGTCTCATCATCAAGCATGGACTTAGATTCATTATATTACATGCCAAGATTACTATTATGTATTTAAATTTGAAAATAACATGAACTTACATTGCTACGAGTAGAAAAGATAATTGAATCATTGTTGTTGCAGAAACTCTAATTTGATGTTGATTAATCTTCAAAGTTGATCGTTGATGAAGAACTTCTAATATGATTTAGGTTTTTGAGGCGGCAGCAAAGAGAGTTGAGAGTTCAGCAGCATAGAGTCATCATAAGGAATTGTTATGAATTAGGGTTTAGGTTTAGAGATGTATATATAGATGTCTAGGATTAATTCTAGCCTTTAGATTAGTCTAGGAGAAATCAGAGTCATCAAACCCAAGAGATGTGTCATCCAGCCAACCATAACACGACACATAAGCCCTAATACCTCAAAAATGTCATCGGCCAATCAGAGAAGGCCACATCAGCTCAGGGTTTAAAAAAATCGTCATAGGAACAGGATCTCGAAGGGGTCGACTCCCTATAGGGAGGGTCGACACCTATGTCGACTCCCCCTAGGGGGGTCGACACCCCTGAGCGGGAAATTTCTCGCTCAGCCGATTTTGAATTTCGAACTTATTTAATTATTATTTTCTGCTTACACTAGAAATCTTCTAACCTCTATAAATTCTTCATACGGAGTCCGATTCACGCAAACTCAGACTCTATCTCAAGCAGAATTTTGAGACGAACGCAATGGCGTTCATCTAATTCTTCTTTTAATAATTAATTATTCTTTAACTATATCTTAAGTCTCATTTTAAAATTACGGGGTGTTACATCCCCCCCCCTACTTAAAGGATTTCATCCCCGAAATCTCCAAGTTAAAAACAATGTATATCCTACCACCCAACATCCATCTACTCAACCATTCAATCACAAGCATCCATTGTCCTAAAAAAGTTTATAATGTTTTCATGAACATAGGCATAGTGTGTTTATATGTCCTTACCCAAATGCAAAATCAAACAGTCTACTGATTCAGTTGACCTCCTTAATGCAATTCATGATAGTGCCATGCGTCTATTATGTATGCAAAAGAACCCTATTGATACATATCATTTCTATATGAGTGCACAACCATACATTCAAATGAAACATCCATATGATAACACATCAAGTTTCAATTCATATATATATAAAAATCCACTCATGCATATATGCAATATGGAAGTGACGGAGCCGATCTAGTGCCTAATGCGTGTATATGCATCCACAAGCAACCACTAGCAAACACTTATATCTACTTGCATCCACCAAACATAACATGTCTCAAACACATGTTTAAATCCATTGGCTTCTATTTAAGGATCGAGGATAGGACCGAGAGGATATACTTAAAAGAAAAAGACTAGCATGCAAATAAACTTTACAGAAAAGAAGAGATCAAGGATATATCCTCAAAAAAGGTATGATGCGCGTATCTAGTCTTCAGCCTTCTAAGTCACATCTTCTTGAGCTTCACCCCATTGTGCTCTAACTGTCTTAACTTCACGATTGCGTAGCTTCTTAATTTATATTTCCAAAGTATGAATTGGAACTCATTTCACTATCGCCTCCCGTTCCACCCCTTCTCCTTCTAGTATATTCGGCAATACAACTTCTTCTGTGTCATGCTAAAAAGGTCTTCCAAAATTCACTAGAGGGTATTCCATGTGGAAGAACTATCTCTTGAAAATAAACAGATGCTAACCATGTTACCAAGTGTAGTTATTAAGGTGATTAGAGGCCTCTTCTCTACTTAACTTATCCATTGCATCAACTATCTGAGAGTCTTTTCTTTGTGAAGTACCATTTAATCCAAAAGCGTAGGTCTTACTCCTAGCGATGCCAACTACTAACTTAACCGAAGGTTTTTAAATCAAAGGTTAATGTGTATTCTGAACTTTTCCTTTTCACATAAAGAGGACTTGAAGTCAACCTTTTTCTTCTTAAGGCATCTGCTACGACCTTACCGTTCCTTTTCACATCAAAATGGCGCCCAGTCCCGTGCCGCATGCATCCGTGTATACCGTAAACCTTTTACTACCGTAAGGTAAAAGTCAAAACTGGGGCTATTGTAAGAGCCCTCTTTAATCATTGGAAAGTGACATCACAATCAATATCCCGAGCAAAGGTTAAATTCTTCTTCATTCATCCAGTAAGTGGGGCTAATTCCTTAGTAAAGTTCTTAATGAACTTCCTATATTAACCCGCTAGTCCAAGAAAGCTTCTTACTCTTGCTGCATTCCTTGGGACCTTTTAGTCTTGCATCCAACTACTTTTGCGTGATCTACTGCTATCCCTTCTTTGGACGCCACATGTCCTAGAAACCTTATTTCTTCTCTCCAAAAATGACATTTTGGAGAACTTCGCCTTAAGTTGATGTGCTCGAAGTGTATCCATGACTTCTCTTAAATGCAAAGCATGTTCTTCCTCATTCTTAGAGAAAACTAAAATATCATTTATGCACAAGAGAAGTGAACCATCCGCCTTTGTAGCAAAAACAACTGGAGCACCCCATTCAGAAATACTTCGCTTTATGAACCCTTTCTCAAGTAACTCTTTTACTAAGCCCTTCCTTTTCCTTAGAATCATGTGTCGTACGGGTAATGCAACTGGGTTGGCGTTATCAACCAAGTATATGCGGAAATATGTTTCACGTTTTAGGGGTAAACCCTTCACTTCATCAAAGACATCGTGATACTCACGGACTACTTGAACGAATTGCAAATTACCAACAGATGCATCAAGAGATTCTAGGTAACTAAGCATGACAGAACTCTTAGGGTTACATGAGATTTCGAGGGTATTACCGAGGCGAGCCAAAAGTCTAACTACCCTCCTTTTACAATTGAGAATGGCACCATTACTGGATAAACAACCCATCTCTAGAATCAAACCATAGCCCATGAAATAAAAAAAACGTAAATATTACATCTAAACTCAACGCTTAGTATAGACATTCCCAAATCCAAACAAATCATAGATGAATGAGCCGAACCACCAATTGGATTTGAGACAATAATGGGATCCTCTACTATACAGTACCGAGGTGCAGAGACTCAACTATGGAAGCAGATAGAAAAGAAGGTGAAGCACCAGAATCGAATAAAGTTCTAATAGGATGATTGAAAAGAAAAACTAAACTTTCAACAGAAACGTTCCTACCTCTCTTAGGTACACTAGCAGTGAGAGCATGCAATTGCCCGCCAGAAGATTATGTCCTTTGCCCTTGTCCTTGTCCTTTGGCAATCCTTGATATGATGCCCTGCTTCACCATACTGAAAACAACAACCTTCCTTCTTCTTCCTACAATTAAATGACCTGCTATACCATAGAAACGACACTTCCTCTTTATCGCGGGATCTATTATTTCTTCCACCCTTCTTATATTCCAATCCCTTATTTGTAATTCGTCCACTTTGGCCTCTTTCTTTTCACCATTCTCCTTCTACGTGGATTAATCCATATCAACAAGCTTCTTATCCTTGGGCTTGTGCTCCTTAGCCATAACTCCCTTATTCTCAACCTTACTATCCTTGTGTAGCTTATTGACTAGTTTCTCGAAACTACCTCCACCACATGGCAACCTACTAAGCTTGAAAGAAGATTAGCCGAAAGTGAAACTACTACGGCTACAGATGGAGGTTGGGCACTACTTAGCCCTTGACATGTGCCGAATGCCTACGAAACTATGGCGGAAAGAAAGGAAGAAGATATTCAAATAAAGAATCGAAAGATAGTGCATATGGCTTTGGGGAATATGCCTTTAAAAAAACAATACTTTTCTCTTGAAAAATGCTTCTTTAAAACATGTTTTAGAAAATACTTCTTTATCAAAATGCTTTTGAAAACGAATTTCAAAATCCTTTATCTTTTCTAGTAACCTTCAGCTCTGATACCACGTGTAACACCCCTGAGCGGGAAATTTCCCGCTCAGTCGATTTTGAATTTCGAACCAAATTTATTATTTAATTATTATTTTCTGCTTATACTAGAAATCTTCTAACCTCCATAACTTCTTCATACGGAGTCCGATTCACGCAAACTCGGACTCTATCTCAAGCAGAATTCCGAGACGAACGCAATGGCATAACCCATTTCATCTAATTCTTCTTTTAATAATTAATTATTATTTAACTATCTATTATATCCCGTTTTAAAATTACGGGGTGTTGCAATATACTAGCAAATACTCGTAATATTAATTTAATTAAGTAAATAGCGTGTATATTTATAGCATTGTCATATCATAGAAGAATTGAACAGTGGAGACTATATCGGCAAATGGAATTGTTGGAGCCGGTTTGAACAGAGTGGAGCGCAGACGAGATTTTTAACTAAATTAAACGTCAGTTTAATTTAATCAAAACAGACTGTTTTAGCGATGGACAAATCAAGGTGAGTCCAACTCACTCAGTTTTATCCCATTTATATTTCATATAAATCAGCTTTAAATATTTGTGTGTGCTATGATTGTTAATGGTTTGATGGATGCTGAATATATATGCGGTGACTGGACCGATTAAATTAAACGTTCGTTTAATCTAATTTAATTAATCGTTATTTTTAATGGTTGTAACCGATGGAGGTAACTTACCTTATTGGCCATATTTATAAAAATATAAACGTGTTAAATTTATAGATAAATATTTGGATTGTTGTTGTTGTGTGATGGTTGAACATTATACGTATTATTGAAGTAGATGATATTGTTGAAATAACGTATTTGGATGTAAGGAAAAACAGGTTGGAGTTATCCAACTTGATTCCTCAAATTTATTTTCATATTACAATTATATGAACTGTTTAACCCATATGAATGGATGATGGATTGGACATTTGATTGTTGAATCAAAATTCAATGTTTGTTTTGTTTTAACCAATAGGCAATAATGGTTGAGTATTTGGCAGTAGCTGGCCTAAAAATAAATTATTTTATAAATATTGATTTCTGTCAGGTAAATTGACGGTAATGAAGTTATAAAATTTATTTTATAGCTGAACATAGATTTTGAAAATCTATTATATTTAAATAAAGGTTTGAATAAAAGGAAAATAATATGTCTTATTTATTATCTAAGGTTTGAGTAGTTATTAAATGATTTTGAAAGGTAAATTCCTATATAATAAGATTTGAGGACGGGCAGAATTAATGAAATAATGAAGAGTTGGATAAATTGTTTTCAAGAGATGATTAAATAAAATTATTTAAATTAATTATATTATTAATGGGACTATCTAGAGTTGCTTAATGAGATCATCATGATTTAAGTTAATGAAATCAACTAATATAATTGGAATGGATTATTCGATCAATTTGTTTTGGATAAATCCAATGAAATAAATTAATAAATATTTGTTTAAATTTAATACGATTTAAAAAAAATTATTTTAGTTAATAAAAAACTTAACTACCCCTAAGGTAGTAAATGATGAAGTAAATTATTATTATTAATAACTTATATGATTACTTCTTAATTAGTTTATTTATGTAAGTAATCAAAGTGGGAAATGAGATCTAGTTGATTTTTGAAAGGAGTTGACAAAAGGAGTTGATGGACAGGTTTTATACTTTTAAAACTAAGATTATAAATGAAGCTATAAAAGAGAATTTAAGCAAATAAAATACCTTAAATCAATGTTTACATAATATTGGAATTAAGTAAATAAAAGTGAGATAAAAGGAGTTTTATATTAACCTGAGTTTGTAAACAATGTTTATAAAAATGGGGCGTAAGGCTAAAACGTTAAGTTTAAATTAACGTTATTCAAAGTTGGAATGGGAACTAGAAGTGGAAAATGGTTTAATGAAATTTAAAGTAGAACATAATGGGTTGATGACAAGTTAAGATTAGAATGTTGTTGATCAAGGTCTGAGAGGTAGTTTAAAATGCCCCAACTTGAACGACTATAGGATTATCGAGGGGTGATAATGGTTTCCAAAACAAAAATGAAATTAAAACAAGCTTGAGGATATAAAATGATATTTCCATAGAAAAGATAATAAAGGATAGTGGTGAAAATATAATGTTATTTTCAAAATAAGAAGATTATATTTGAAATGAGTTTATTCTAGAAAGGCAAATGATGATTATAGTATTCAAATAACGAAACCAAAGGAGATGTCACAACAATTATTTTACAAGTGACAAGTTGAATTAAATGATAGGTAATAAATAATGTTGTAAATAAGTATTTTGAAATAATAGAAAGATAGAAATTGGATACGGTTATCAAAGAATTCCAAATATTAGATTCAAATGGTTTGAGAAGATTAATATATTGAAATGAGAATCGAATACCATGTTTTAAAGTATAGAATGTTTTAGAAGTTTAAAATTACCGTTTATTAATTATTTATAAGTTAAAAAGCCAAATGATGCTGAATACTGAACCGGTGAACTCATTGGATTATCATGATTGAATCACTGTTTATTTTGATTGTTAAATAACCGACTATCAAATCTGTCCAATATGATTGTCGGTATGGAAAGTCCGAGATCGAATTTATGTTCGAAAACCATTCCGACCAACAAATACGTGAAGATATCAGAAGATGGTCGAGTTGGAACATTGAAGACCATGGATCTTCATAAATGGAAGGACCACTAATATTCTCTGCCATGCAAGCAGAGATAAGCTATGATTCTATCGTGGTTGGAATCTACGGATTGCAAGGACTACTCGCTACTGATCTGTAAGGTGATTCGTTAGGTGTGGTAGGAGTGTGCCTTTGGTTCCTGTTCCTGGATGA
Organism: Allium sativum; assembly: GCA_030737875.1. Taxonomy (NCBI): domain Eukaryota; kingdom Viridiplantae; phylum Streptophyta; class Magnoliopsida; order Asparagales; family Amaryllidaceae; genus Allium; species Allium sativum. Next base: position 260,735,119 of record CM060923.1, read on the forward strand.
CTTGTTTGGATGGATGTCTGACAAAGTATTTCCAAAAGGATCACGTACGTTGATTTCTTCAAACATGCATAGTTGGATAGCTCCCAAATAGAGTACTTTTGTAGATGTCAATTAGTGATATCTGGCGGTTCTAACAATGTGGCATTCAAAGTGAATGGTGATCAGATGTTCCAGAAGACAATTCAAACCTCAAGCCTCACAACCGGGAAATGACAAAAATCGGGCAGGCAGCATGGCTATGTGGGTCGCTCCCATTAGGGTGTATAATCACCTACCTAGAGAAATTCCATTTGCTTCTTTAATCTATTTCGATGTTGTCCCTTTTTCGGGAAACAGTTGCTGATCCCAACCGTTGGTGGTATACATTCGATACACTCAAGCGAAATGAGTGGTCGGTCATGTGTGGGCCGGGTTGCAAGACGTTCTTGTTGAACCTAGTGTATTCACCTCTAGAGATACACTATCGGCAGGTGGTTCCATACCTTGCCATAGTCGGAATCCAATATCCAATAAGCGCCCGCGGTTTGTATGCTATATATGTGGAGCGTGAGATGTAAGCATTCTGCTAGATTGATATTTATTTGTAATTAGACACCATTACAATATCAGAATATATATGTGATTTAAAAATGTTTTGGGTTATCGTAAGGTATGTGGATTTGGTCTTATGATTATCCTTTTCTTTCGAAAAGATTTCTGAACTTTAAAATCAATTTGGATGGTCCCCTTAAAACTTTGCGAGTTATTATCACCCTGGTTCACCAGACTGACCCAGTATTTGAAATGCTCAGGTTAGACAGGGTTGTACAGGTTCAGATTATCGGATGTTAAAAGAGACGAGCTGGAAGAGTTCAGACATATGATGTTATACAGTTATTATTCTGTTGTATATTGTGTATGAGGACAGTTTATTATAACTGTCCAGATGAATTGATATACTCTGATGATTGTAAGTGCTTTACAAGCTCTCGATAAAAGTTATTTCTATATTATATTTTTGTTCCGCTGCGATGTGAGACTCTGTGTTATGTTGATACTTCTTCTTCTTCTATTCTAATATTTCTTTCTTAGATATCTCATCCTCTAATTTCTTTCTATTGGCATCTGGGTTTCCAGTACTTTTGGGTTAGACTAGTGTTGTTTGATCAGCTCAGAAGGTACTGAAAATTTGGGTCGTTAAACTTGGTATCAGAGCTATTGGTTGAGTAGTAACCTTGGCTTTGTGGCGTATCTCAGTAGAGATAGGGTTAGTAATACCCTAGATTGATTTTGAGTGTATATACGAGAGAATGTATTTGTAGATTTTATATAAAAATGATTTGTATTATGTTGATTGATTGGTTCAAGTGTCGGGAAACCATATTGAACTATCAATTGATACAATATTGTTTTATAAAGAGGGTAAATTAAATAATTTTTCTCGAATTATATATTTATATAGAAAAATTAACTCTCTCAAATTATTGAGATATTGATTTGTTTGATTGATTTGAATGGAATTCAAATTGTATTATAGAATTTGATTGGTTTAATATAACTAAAGCGATTTCAATATGAAATTATCAAATGAGAATTTAATTCTGAAGTAGAAGTGTATTGATTAGAAAAATCAATTAGTCAATTGAATTGGATATGAAAAATGAAACTAAACCTAGTTAAGGTTAAGTAGAATTAATTTGAGAAATATAATCTAATAAAATAATTTTGGGACATGGAAATCGAATGGATAATAATGGAGATCGATCGGATATAAACGGATTGATATTGATGCGTGTTGAACTAAAGTGAATATAATATAAATTGGTTTGGTTGTGTGTTGTTTGAATTATAAGATGTTATTTGGTTAAATTAAATTCAACCAGTTAATGGAAAGTTGAACGAATTGAAACCAAATCCCAATATAATGAACTGGGAATAAAACTAGTTATGAAATGAAACTGAACTGATTGCTAACTGCATTTGTAAGTTGAGTCAAGTGCGAATTCCAGAAGGCAATGGAGTTCATTTGATTATACAGATTGGAAGTATAGATGAAAAGCAGTTAGTTGATTTGCTTTGGAATTGGAATTGAGTTGCCCGACAAATAGGTAAACCTCAATTTTATTAATTGGGTAATTGATTTTATACCCCTGAGTTGGGTTGTCATTTGGTTTTGTTTTCCTCTGAGATATGTGAGGCCCGAAGTGGCGTTTGTAGTTATTCTAATCAAGTAGTCTAGTAGAGATGCTGATGATTTTTTCGAAATTTATAAAAAACAGAAATTTTAAGATAATTCTATGATAATAATTTTGCAAATATTGGGATTAAACTTTTCTCTTACTTGAGTAATTTCGAGGACGAAATTCTTTTAATGGGGAAGAAAAGTAACATCCCGTATTTTAGTGGTCAGGCATTTAATATATAAATATTGAATTGGAATTTATAAATGGATTTATAATATATAATTCATTTATATAATGAAGTTTGAATGTTAAATTTATATAAAATTATAATTCAAACTTGCAAACGTCGTAGTATTTGGTAATTTACGATTTGAAATTCATGTATATCGGTACGAATATAAAATGCCCAACGATCATTGATGATGAAATTAAATAATCGTACGAAATAGAACGTTCAAATCAATGTGTTGCTTCCTTATGATGAGGCCCGTGCTTCACACATAGGACATTATTCGGTATATTATATAAGCATTAAAAATGTTTTCCTTTCAAACAACCTCTATTTTTGGTGAAACAAGTTTTATTGGAATACGTATAATCAATATCGTTAGTTTCCAGTATGGAGCCAATCAAAGTTATTTTTTGTTCATGTAATTTAAAGGTGAACCGATAAATTAAAATAACACCGTTATACAGATGAAGCGGGTTTTAAACAAAACGAATTTCATTGGGACTGGAACATTGGAATATAGCGGTATGTCCATACCCATTTTGTTTGGAGTTTGTGTGCAGCTGGTGTTTCATATCCATCGTACAGTAAAAGACTACAATCAATAATAAATTTGCAAAATAGCTTAGAACCAAGTTTTATCACAAAATAAATTCACAGTGTAAAGAATGCTCTTTTGTTACTTATTCAGATTTGTCTTTCTAATTCATCCTACTAATTAATCTTTACATGTTCTCATGCCTCCTTAAGCTTGGATGCATTATCAGTCAAAAGGTGTGAAGCTTTAAGCAGACTGATCAATAAAGATTGTAGATCCATTTATAATTCGCTTCACACCATGATCATCTGTTCCATATTGGCACATTCAAGTGCATAAACGTACTATGTCAGATAAAATGATACTGATGGATATATGAATTAATTTAAAGTTGAGACATAACAAAACATTCAATTATGTAGTCTTACTGTTTGATAAATCCGATAATGACCAACCACTTTTAAAATAATAAGATTAAATTCTGGATGCCCAGTTTCCTACCCAAAGGTAATATCACGCACATGCTATTATCAGTACCTACTTTCCTCTAATTTAAACCAACAGCTACCACCTACCCTTTTCTTCCATCACAACGTAAACTCAAAGTGAAATGAAAACACATGACAGATCTAAAATTAGTACCCACCTAAGTTAAAAATAGTATAAGCCTATACAATATATATCTTCACTGTACACTGTAGAATCATGAAGACCACGTAGCAAAATGTAACTCAACAGTTTAGTGAAATGAATACTCAACGCGGTCTGTATTTTCAAATCAAAGTCACCATTCGCGAACCTAAGAAGGAAAGGAAGCTTAGCTACCTATGTTGTCCTCTCGTATGATAGGCGTTGTGTCTATCCCCTTATTTCTCTTCTATAAATACCATTTCCAGGACAAGAACATGCAAGCCTTCACTAGTTCAGCAAATGTGACAAACCGATCCGACAGACCAATTTTTTTAAAAAACTCCAATCCATCGGAACTCAAGTTGTTATGCTCGGTATCCTGTAGAAAAGACAGAGACATGAAACATGTAAGAGCTCAGAAATTATCTCACAACGGAATGGATAAAATCTAACCTGCGAGTATGTTATGAGGAGGGGGTCAGAACACAAGTTCTGGTGACTGGATTTAAACTATACACTTTGGATAATCCTACATATACCGTTCAATCATATTTTCTTATTTATTAGGTTGTTTGGGTTAACAACACTCAAGGCTTACACACTCATTGCACCCATTTACTTCCCAGTGGATTAACCTAATACTAGGGTTGTCAATGAATACCCGAAAAATCCGATATCCATCTGAATCCGTATCCGAAATATCTGTTATCAGCATTATCCGAAAAGCGGATACGGATATGGTTATAATGGTATCCGTATCCGAAAAATATTCGTCCGACTAATTGATGTATTATATATTACTTAAAAAAATAGAGTTAATAATTATTTTCTAATGGTTGGATGTTACTATGATATAAATTTTTTGTCTATTTTTAGTGAAAAATGGTAGTTTTAGTGTTTAATTTTGGAATATTTTTTGATATGCCTATGGATATTAGCAAAAAAGAATGTTTCATCATAACATTTCTTTATTTTCTGGTTTTTTACAAACATTAGTATAAAAATCATTTATGTTGATCCAAACTTTTTTATTTATACTCTTAAATTTATTAATTACAGGATAAGCGGATAAATATCCGGTATCCGTCCGTATCCGAAATTTAAGTGGATACGGATATCAGATATCCGAAAATAATTTCGTATACAGATACGGATATGGCACTATCCGTATTTGAAAGCATCCGTTGACATCCCTACCTAATACAGTATATACGTAGCTACCTCCAACATCGAGGTACACCCCATAGTACCCCACTCGCACGGTCTCCACCGTAACACCATCGAAATATACACAGTCCCTCATCCTACGCCATAGTGACGTACGGATAACAATATTACGTTCCGCATATATCTATTATTACTACGTAAATGTACTGACTGCCACCTTTGTTCGAATCAGACTCCATACTGGAGTAATGCCCTCAAATCTACGATACACCACCCAAAGCCGACATGTGTGTATCTAGACTGTCCACCATACGTACCTTCAATTGTAGCTCGATGCCTCAATCACATGTCCTCTAATGTGCACCGAGTTCCATGGTAGGGCGATACAAGAAACACGGAACTCGGTCAGGAGCTTTTCCATACATGTACAGGCCCGCCTTTAAGAGCCTCTAAATACAGATATTTCTATGGCCTGTTTTCACGGTGGCTATGGCCCCACCTCGGCCCCTCCCTCAACTAGTAAAGACTACCAGAGCTAAGAGACTGCCCCTATGAAAACAATCTAAGCATCCATGTGGCATCTCCCCTCAACCCCTTACCCCGATAGTGAAGGGTGAAATGGTATCTTGGGTTTAGCTCAAGTCTTTCCGCATCCCACTGGCTGCCGATGACGGGTATCCGACGATCTACTATCCTTGTTGGTCGTGACCATCTGCATCCCTCTGCCTCCTCGTGCGGAAAATGCTAAACCACCCTGGTGTCACCTCGTTACAGAATTCTGACTGCATAGCTACATCTGTAGTCAAGGCCAACCCATCTAGTAGTTAAGCGCATACCCAACCTCTGTAGACACAGCCTAAGACATCTTCCTCCACGCAGAGGACTACTTGGAGCACCTTACGTACCTCAGGAAGCCGCGTGCTTCAACTTCCCGTCCTTCGGAGCCGTCAGAACAATCAGATGAATGTGCGCTCCCACTCGTGCCTTACAACACCTCGATGATCTACCCCGTTGGGTTATTCACCCTCAATCGCATAGACTGGTCTAAGCGTCTTACTTTAGCATGTTGTTAGACCCTATGTCTAAACATTCTTTTATGCGCTTGTCTCACCTCATCAGGTTTCCAGTTAACTTGGTTTTTCCAATTTATATTGAATTCTTATTCAAATTACCAAGTTCTCTTACTTACTAATTTCAGTCATACAACTTAATCCATTTAAGTTTATTAATAAGCCCACCACATGTTATTCTCTGGATTGTGGCCCAAGGTCTGTAATCCACAACCCCTTTTTATCTTCTTGTTGATTTCATCATTGCAATAACATGTTTTACTTAATATGTAACTAAGTATGTCCAATTCACATGTTTTCTAATTAACATATCACTTACCATTTATGATTAAATATATCTTATTTCATCTCATAAGTTTTCCTCATCCTTTCTTATTTAATCATAATCCCATTTTACATTGTCAATACAACTTATCGTTGTTTACTTATTAACTTAGTTCTATTAACTAAGGCCCATTAATAATTTCTCTACCCGTTTATTACAACCTATGTTATAATCTCCTCGTGCCCCTAGGACAAGCCTAAACATTCTTATCACGGGTTTCAGACTCCCAAGCTTACAGATTACTTAATTTATAATTGAGTACAATATATTTCCCCCCTTTTCTTAACTGGTTTCAAGTTTTCCCCTTTACTGATTACTTAATTAATAATTAAGTGTCCCTTAACTCAATTCACTAGTTATCTCAATCCCTTACTTGTCCCTAGGACAATTCTACCTATTATACAACATCATGTTTATTTATAACAAGTTATTATCATTCCTACAAGTTATGCTTACCCTAAAGGGTGTCTTTAATTACATAACTTTATTATTTCTACCAGTTATGTATACCACTATTGAAACACCCCACCTCCGTTAAGGTCACTCACAAAGGGAATACCATAACTTCGGTGGAGAATTATAGGTAAAAGATGCAGATAAATTACAAGACAGACAAATAAAACAGCGGAAAATAAAGTCATTGTATTAATAATGTGGTTAAGTCAAGCTTTTACAACAATTGTCTCAGTTCATACTAAAAGTAATACATAGAACTTCTGTCTTGATTTAAAAACTTCCAAGTATAAAAGAAGCATAAAAAATAACAATGATATTCCCCAATGAAGCATGAACCAGCCATAGCAGTGGAAGAGAGGGTCCGAAGCAAAACATCGACTATCTTCGAGCTTGAAAAGAAAACTGAGATAAGTGGTAACATTTCCTCCCTGAGAACCTGGGGGGAACGGAAGAAAAGAGGCGAAATAAACTAGGACAGACATAAGTCTGGTAAGTCCAGCTACTTTCAGCATATGAATAAGCAAGAACAACATGACATGAATTAAACTGAATAAAGACATAAGCATGATGATAAGGAATATAGGATACACAGGATAAGCAATAGGCAAGATAAACTAAGTATAACATTGCATGTTAACTATTCTCTGCTTCGCTACTACCCTGCTATTCTCATTTCTATATCTCTGCACCACCTAATGAGTGTCCCAACTAGTAATCTGCATAAAGGATAATATTACAACGTGATCCCAATCCCCGCAATTGTGGTAGCCTTCAGGTGTACATCTATTATGAGGATACCACCTCAATTAGCCTAATTGCCATGAAGATGTTAGATGTACCCTTACTACCCTATCGATTGGCTCCCTACTTGTACAAATGTTCCATGTGTCTATGTCAATCGGCCCTCTCTTGCGTGTAGATACCCTGCGCTGGTCCCACCATAAGGTGTATCAATCCTTATGATAGTGACCCAACATTAATCAAGATGCATAGTGTATAACTACTGGTACCCAATGCCTACTTTTTCCCACTCCGGAGTACGTGCACGCCCGTAAACCATCGGAACCTACACTGATGTATCCTCTGGCGTTGTTTTGACCACTTATAATCATCCCAGTAATCGTGCCCCACCTTGCCTAGCTCAGGGTACCGTGATACATCTATGTGGGTTACTACTGAAATGGGTCCCCGTTACTAGGGTTTCCTACTGGTTAAGTTTGTGGGCCTATATTTACAAATATTACACAGCAACCTGATATGTACTTAACCTTCCCACCGATTCAAGCATGTTTATATAATGGTTAAGTTTTGTGGGCCTATATTTACTAATATTACCCACCAACCCGACGTATACTTAACCTTCCCATGGATTCAAGTATGTTTGTATAATAGTTAAGTTTTGTGGACCTATATATTTACTAATATTACCCACCAACCCGATATATACTTAACCTTCCTACGGATTCAAGCATGTTTATATAACGGTTAAGTTTTATGGGCCTATATATTTACTAATATTACCCACCAACCCGACGCATACTTAACCTTCCCACGGATTCAAGCATGTTTATATAATGGTTAAGTTTTGTGGGCCTATATATTTACTAATATTACCCACCAACCTAACGTGTACTTAACCCTCCTACTCGTCATGCCATATCGGTTAAGTGGTTCTTATTAACTTAACCTTTCTCACTTATCATGTTGGATTGGTTAAGTGTGATTTATTAACTTAACCTTGTTCATTCATCAGGTTATATTGGTTAAGTATTTCCCATTTAACTTAACCCCATTCGTTCATCAAGTTATATTGGTCAAGTGTCATTAATCAATTTAAGTTAACTTCTGGTTAAGTGTTTCCTTCTGGTGTTAACTTGACCCTTCCCATACATCGTATTATATAATTGGTTAAGTGTTTTCCTCTTGTATTACTTAACCCCACCACATGTCATTATATATTGGTTAAGTGTATCCTTTTGTGTTACTTAACCCTACCACAAGTCATTATATATTTTGTTTAAGTGTTACTTTAGTTAACTTAACCCTATCATCTGCTTAATTAACATGTTATAACGGTTAAGTGTTGCCTTAGTTAACTTAACCCTACCATCTGTTTAGTTAACATGTTATAACGGCTAAGTGTTCCATTAGTTAACTTAACCATATCATGTCTTGTTGGTTAGGTGTCCTTTGTCCATTCATGTTTAACTTAACCGTCCCATATGTCATATTGGTTAAGTATCACTTAACCTAACCCTCCCATACTTAGCATGTGTCAATAGCATTAATTCATTCATTAAAGCACCAACCACTCACATTAGACAGGTATTGTTGTGGTCTGCCGGTCAGTTCCGGGCAGTTTTACACTGCAACTCAGTCTAACCTCGGGTTCTTATTGGGCTCAATGCCCTAACCTCCCACATTAGATTTGTATTGTTGTGGTTACTGGACAGCCGGGCGGTTCGTGGAAGTTTTACACCACAACTCAATCTAACCTCGGGTTAGGCATATTCATCTTTCCTACAATTTACATATTTCTTATTTATGACAAATTCCATATGTAAATAATTCCCATTTTAATTATGCCATAATTATCCTTTTAATTATGCTCACAATTATTGGTATACTAAATACACCATTTCATGTACCAATCTATGCCATGTAATTTTCATGTTTATCCTTCATATTTATATATAAATTATAAATCAATTATTGTCATGGCCCACTTCCCTTCTAAATCATGCTCATAATTAATGGCATACCAATTATACCGTTTTCATGCTAATTACCCAAATCCACCGAAACTAATCATGATCCCGTTTCTCAAGTTATGCCCAACCAATTCCAATTTCAAGTAATTAATCAAAATAGGCTATACCCCGTGTCCCCAAACTTGCAATAATAGTCATTCCCAAAATCACTATGTCATATATTTGGTGTTCCAAATCAATAGTTAAGCTCAATCTAGTTTTAATATTCTAGTTTACAGTGTATGGCCAAAACTTGGTTTACAAGCCAACTAACCCAAACTTGCAGTTATAATGATAACAATGCCCCAATGTCAATTACAAGTTTTGCCCAACCATTTCACCAAATATGTCATGTTCAGTCACTTTCCCCAATTATGTTATGCCAATATTGTCAATTTCATGTTTATGCCCCCAATAACCCAAACATTCCCCGTATTCCCATCATACAATATAGCGATTCAACTTAGATTATAGGTCAATCTAGATTCACAAATAAAAAGGAACAAATAGGAATAATATGACAATGATAGGCATTAGAACTGGCACCAGGTGATAGTCCCAAAACACAAGAATTACAGATCTAATAGAATTACAGCATAACTGAATAAACTGATTTAGAATCATTGCAGGCATATAGATCTGATTATGAACAATATTATGGACATGAAAGGCTTGAATAATAAACTAGGTTCAATAACTTGTATAGGTTCGATTGGATCGATAAGAAGCAACCCAAAGTCATAGATTCACTAAGGCTAAGAATAGATCCAAATAGAAAATCAAGCATAGGTCCAAATTCATTTTATTCCATGTCCATGCTATAATTGGTTGTCTAAATCTGAAAGTAATCATGAACTTACAAAACAAAGGCAAGTCTTGTTTTCTGGAATCTGTATTCTGAAACTGAATTGGTCGCCATTTGATGTAGATCATTGAATACTCTAAATTAGATTTGATTTAATTTGATTCTTGCTTTAATCTTGCTTTCTAGTTTGATAAGAGATGGTGGCTAGGTTAAGATGATGATTGATAGCATGGTGGCTCCTTGGAATGAATTTGTGTGGTTTAGGGTTTAGATTTAGGTTGCTTATATAGAAGTCTAGGATTGATTAGAGCCCTTAGATGAACTAGGAGTCCATCAGAACCACCCAGCTCAAATGCACATCATCCGGTCACTCAAAAGAAGACACATCATCATAGAACACTCGAGAATTCTGTGCTGGATTAGTATGGGCGCACTTGGCAGGTGCGCCAGTGCATTTTTGTACTGGTGCACTTGAGAAGTGCGCCAGTGCATTCTGGTCGACTTCCAGTTTTTTTGCCTAACTTCGTTCGTCCATATCTTCTTCATACAGTATCTGTTTTACGCAAACTTGGACTCTATCTCAAGCAGAATTTCGAGACGAATGCAATGGCGTAACCCATTTCATTTAATTCTTATTTTAATAATTAGTTATTCTTTAATTATCTCTTATGTCCTATTTTAAAATTACAGGATGTTACATTCTCCCCTCCTTAAAGGATTTCGTCCCCGAAATCTTCAAGTCAAGAAGAATGTATCCTACCATCCATTTTCCATATACTCAACCATTCAATCACAGGCATCCATTTTCCTTAAAAGGATTTCTAATGCTTTCATGATTCTATGCATAGTGTGTGTACATGTCCTTATCTAATGCAAAATCAGGCGGTCTACTGATTCAGTTGACCTCCTTAATGCGAATTATGTCAGTGCCATGAGTCCATCATGTATGAAATTATCCCTAGTCATGTAAGTACTATATGCATGTATATATCCATATGCTACATCCATATGATAACACATCAAGTTTCCATCCATATACAAATACATTCGTATGCATATGCAATATGAAAGTGACTGAGTCGATCTAGTGCCTAATGTGTGTATATGCATCCACGAGCAACCACTAGCAACCACTTGCATCCACTTGCAACCATCACTCATAACATGTTTCAAATACATGTTTACATCCATTGACTTCTACCTAAGGATCAAAGATATGACCTAGAGGATATACCTAAAAGATGGAAACAAAAATGTATAAAATTCTTAGATAAAGAGATCAAGGATATACCCTTAAGAAAAGGGTATGATGCGTGAGTCTTTCAATCTCCCATGTCGCGTCTTCTTGAGCTTCATTCCATTGTATCTTAACCAATTCAACTTCACGATTGCGAAACTTCTTGACCTCCATTTCCAAATCCCACTAGCAGAGATAGGACCTCGATTACTTACTATGCTAGAGGGTATCCAATGTTGTCGAACTATCTTTCCAAGATAAACAGATGTTAACCATTATACCAAGTGTATATGATTAGAGGTCTCTCTTCTACTTAGCTTATCCATCATGTCAAAATTATGATTTTCTAAAGCTAAAGGCTGCTAGTACTTTTTACCTCTCTTAAGGTCAGTCTTACTTAGGGCGCCAACCACAACCATTTATTTCTCACGCAAACCATCCTAGTCGAACTTGACATCCCTCAAGTACAAGCCCCAAAGGCCTAAACCAATATCGGACAAGCACCTAAGGAATACCTCCTCCAAATTTGGACGATTTATGTGAGATGATACTAGCAAAAAAACCAAACAATTGACCACTTAACCGACTCTGGCTATCCTTGCCAATCTTGCTCCAAAACTATCGTTGATCGCACAACTGGTTTTGCATTGTCAACTAGATATATGCGGAAGTCTATCTCGAGTTTTAGGGGAAAACCCCTAACCTAATCAAAACATCTGCATATTCATGGACTACTCTAACGGGTCGCAAATCGTCGATAGATGCATCAAGCGATTCTATGTAGTTAAGCCTAACTGATCCCCTTAGGATCTCACGAAATCTCGAGGGTGTTCCAGAGGCCAGTAAAAAGTCCAACTACCCTCCTTACTAGCTAACCAACCCATGCCTAGAATCAACCCATATCCCATGAAACCAAAAACATAAGCATTACGCTTAAACCCAATACTTACGATAGATATCCTCAAATCCTTACAAACCAAAGATAAATGAGCTGAACCACTAATTGGATTTGAGACAATAATGGGATATTCTAATATAGAGGTACTAAGGTGCAGAGACTCAACTATGGAAGCAGATATAAACGAATGTGAGGCGCTAAAGTCAAGAAGAGCACTAACAGGAGGATCAGAAAGATAACTAAGCCCCACCTCTCTCAGGTACGCTGGCGATGAGAGCATGCACTGGCCCTCCTGAAAATCCTGTCCTTTGTTCTTGCTCTTGTCCTTAATTATATGACCCGTTATACCATAATAAAGACACTTCCTCTTGTCTTAGGTTTTTCTATTCGTTCCTTTCTTCTTGTCCTGATTCTTTCACTTACACCTCTTTCTTTTTACCTTCGTTGCGAACTAAGTCCATATCCATGAGTGACTCATCCTTGGGTTGTGCTCCTTAGCCAAACTCCCTCATTACCATCCTTGTGTAACATGTTGACAAGTCTCTCTAAAACTACCTCCATCGCAAGGAAAACCCTACAAAGTTCGACAGAAAAGTAGCCGTAGGTGAAACTACTGCGGCTATAGATGGAAGTTGGGCGCTTATTTGCCCTATGTCAGGTGTCGTAGTCCCATCAAGCCTACGGAACCATGTCGCGATGAGGTTACCTCCTAGAAAGTCAGGAGCCCCGGAGACTAAGGAAAGAAGGAGAAAAGGATTCAAACAGAGGATCAAAAGATAGTGCATATGGCTTTGGGGAATATGCCTTTAATACAAAAACTTTTCTTTTGAAAATGCTTCTTTTAAAACCATTGAAAATAATTTCTCAAATATTTTATCTGATCTGATAACCTTCAACTATAATACCAAGTGAAACACCCCACCTCCGTTAAGGTCACTCACAAAGGGATTTCCTTAACTTCGGTGGAGCGTTATAGGTAAAAGATGCAGATAAATTACAAGATAGAGAAATAAATCAGTGGAAAATAAAGTCCTTTTATTAACAATGCGGTTCAGTCAAGCTATTACAACAGTTGTCTCAATTCATACTAAAAGTAATACATAGAACTTCTGTCTTGATTTAAAAACTTCCAAGTATAAAAGAAGCATATAAAATAACAATGATATTCCCCAATAAAGCATGAACCAGCCAAAGCAGTGGAAGAGAGGGTCCAAAGAAAATAATCGACTATCTTCGAGCTTGAAAAGAAAACTGAGCTAAGTGGTAACATTTCCTCCCTGAGAACCTAGGGGGAAAACGGAAGAAAAGAGGCGAAACAAAACTAGGTCAGACATAAGTCTGGTAAGTCCAGCTACTTTAAGCATATGAACAAGCAAGAACAAAATGACATTAATTAAACTAAATAAAGACATAAGCATGATGATAAGGAACATAGGATACACAGGATAAGCAATAGGCAAGATAAACTAAGTATAACATCGCATGTTAACTATTCTCTGCTTCGCTACTACTCTGCTATTCTGATTTCTATATCTCTGCACCACCTAACGAGTGTCCCAACTAGTAATCTGCATAAAGGATAATATTACAACGTGATCCCAATCCCCGCAATTGTGGTAGCCTTCAGGTGTACATCTATTATGAGGATTCCACCTCAATCAGCCTAATTGCCATGAAGATGTTAGATGTACCCTTACTACCCTATCGATCGGCTCCCTAGTTGTACAAATGTTCCATGTGCCTGTGTCAATCAGCCCACTCTTGCGTGTAGATACCCTGCGCTGGTCCCACCATAAGGTGTATCAATCCTTATGATAACGACCCGGCACAAATCAAGATGCACAGTGTATAACTACTGGTACCCTGTGCCTGCTTTTTCCCACTCCGGAGTTCGTGCACGCCCGTAAACCATCAGAACCTACACTGACATACCCCCTGCCGTTGTTTTGACCGCATAAAATCATCCCAGTAATCGTGCCCTACCCTGCCTAGCTCAGGGTACCGTGATACATCTATGTGGGTTACTGCTGAAATGGGTCCCCGTTACTAGGGTTTCCTACTGGTTAAGTTTGTGGACCTATATTTACTAATATTACCCACCAATCCGATATGTACTTAACCCTCCCACCGATTCAAGCATGTTTATATAATGGTTAAGTTTTGTGGGCCTATATTTACTAATATTACCCACCAACCCGTCGTATGCTTAACCTTCCCACGGATTCAAGCATGTTCATATAATGGTTAAGTTTTGTGGGCCTATATATTTACTAATATTACCCACCAACCCGACGTATACTTAACCTTCCCAAGTTTTGTGGGCCTATATATTTGCTAACATTACCCACCCACCCGACATATACTTAACCTTCCCACGGATTCAAGCATGTTTATGTAATGGTTAAGTTTTGTGGACCTATATATTTACTAATATTACCCACCAACCCGACTTATACTTAACCTTCCCACGGATTCAAGCATGTTTATATAATGGTTAAGTTTTGTGGGCCTATATATTTACTAATATTACCCACCAACCCGACGTGTACTTAACCCTCCTACTCGTCATGCCATGTTGGTTAAGTGGTTCTTATTAACTTAACCTTTCTCACTTATCATGTTGGATTGGTTAAGTGTGATTTATTAACTTAACCTTGTTCATTCATCAGGTTTTATTGGTTAAGTATTTCCCATTTAACTTAACCCCATTTGTTCATCAAGTTATATTGGTCAAGTGTCATTAATCAATTCAAGTTAACTTAACCTACCCACTCGTCTTGTCATGTTGGTTAAGTGTTTCCTTCTGTTGTTAACTTGACCCTACCTCAAATCATGTTATATTGGTTAAGTGTTTCCCTCTCGTGTTAACTTAACCCTTCCCATACATCGTGTCATGTAATTGGTTAAGTGTTTTCCTCTTATATTACTTAACCCCACCACATGTCACGATATACTGGTTAAGTGTATCCTCTTGTGTTACTTAGCCTACCACAAGTCATTATATATTTTGGTTAAGTGTTATTTTAGTTAACTTAACCCTATCATCTTCTTAATTAACATGTTATAACGGTTAAGTGTTGCCTTAGTTAACTTAACCCTACCATCTGTTTAGTTAACATGTTATAACGGTTAAGTGTTCCCTTAGTTAACTTAACCCTACCCTATATCATGTCTTGTTGGTTAGGTGTCCTTTGTCCATTCATGTTTAACTTAACCCACCCATATGTCATATTGGTTAAGTATCAATTAACCTAACCCTCCCATACTTAGCATGTGTCAATAGCATTAATTCATTCATTAAAGCACCAACCACTCACATTAGACAGGTATTGTTGCGGTCACTAGATGTGCCGGTCAGTTCCGGGCAGTTTTACACCGCAACTCAATCTAACCTCGGGTTCTTATTATGCTCAATGCCCTTACCTCCCACATTAGATATGTATTGTTGTGGTTACTGGACAGCCGGGCGGTTCCGGGCAATTTTACACCACAACTCAATCTAACCTC
The DNA here is from genome assembly GCA_030737875.1 of Allium sativum. Taxonomy (NCBI): domain Eukaryota; kingdom Viridiplantae; phylum Streptophyta; class Magnoliopsida; order Asparagales; family Amaryllidaceae; genus Allium; species Allium sativum. Next base: position 260,750,893 of record CM060923.1, read on the forward strand.
GGGTTAGGCATATCCATCTTTCCTACAATTTACATATTTCTTATTTATGACAAATTCCATATGTAAATTCACTACGCCATAGATGGCCTATCGCAATGAAAATCCATGGTGTTACTAGCTATATTGTTGCCATTGCTATGCTGTTTTTAGTCTATTGCAACGCAGACTTCAATGTGTTAGCATTGATATCAACAGATGTTGCAGTAGCTCTAGAATATTCTAATTTAAAAAAACAAAAAAATTGACACCTCAGCGATCCGCACCATCGTTTAATGCAAAATCTCCACCATTAATCTACACCATCAATCCACTCCATGGGTATTTCTAATTTCCGCTTTTATTTTCATTTGCCCGCTATCTTTTTTGTTTTGTTTCACCCCCAAATTTCCAAATCTAATCCCTAATTGCGATTTCAATTCAAAATCTAAATTACACCATCAATCCAAATCACCCAAACCACTGTCCGGGTCTATTACGTCTCTACTTTCCGGTTCGAACCTAGAAGTCAGCAGTTTCCTCTCTCTTCTAAGAACTCACTCGAATCCAAAAATCACGGTCGCTGGATTTCCTCACTGCCTGTCTGTGTTCGAACCCCGAAATTAGCAACAAGGGATCAAATTTAGAATGGCTATTCCTGTAAGCTTTCATTCTGTCATTTTCAGTGCCTACTTGAGTTCAGATTTTATTATGCTTCAGGGGTATTCAAGATCTAGGTGCTCAGTGTTGTAATGTTACTTTTTTGGAGGAACAAGATGAAAATTATGCTAGATTTTTGTTTTTGATGTGGTAGAAGCTAATATTTTTTACATTAACTGATTTGAAGTTGGTCATGTATAAGGAGTTTACATTTATAAGTGGAAGCTTTGGATACAAAGGAAATTCAGTGATTCAGTGAACTTCTTTCAGCTGAATTTTCTATAAAACTTAAAATTTTATGTAACTTATAGATTGTATAGCATGATTTGATGTCTGATCTAACGGACTGGCTATAGTTTTTGTTGTACATATATGGACTTGATTGAATTAAAACTAGCACAAAGAATTTCGCTCGGTTATGGCATGGATTAGATTTAAACTATGAGCCTAGTTTGGCAATCCTTTCAGAAAGTTGGTTTAAAAGCCGACTGTATAGAATAGTTGCTTTCTGAAATAATTTTTATAGACAAATAGTTAAGGAAGTCAAACTTATTCGGTTTCATAGTTCATGTACCATCTCTTTTATCTGATACCATATATTAATACAACATTAGTTCCTTGGGACTACATTTTAAAATTTATGTACAGTCAAAAAATAGTTGAAGTTTTTCCTTGGATATACGTAAATAGACTTGCAGTATGATTTGTAATTACAAATGGAGAACACATAGTATGAAAGAGTAAATTTACATCTGGCAGTAAGAAACATAATTTGCCTATATTAAAAACCCTGAAAGGTAAAGTCTATGGAGAACAAACGACTAGGACAAACAATACATGGAACATTATAATGATCCATTAACCTTGTAAAGTCAAGAATATGTGTGAAATGGAACATTGAATTTACTATCAATGAAAGATAGAAAACAATACATGAACCAACAGTAGAATAAAAAACCAGGAGGGGGTGTTGAGGTACGCATAAGTTAGTAATGGCAAAAAATGAATATGATTTGAGTATGATCTTTTTATGTTTGATTTATAGCTAACTTACGCAGCATAACCGCAGGGCTGGATAAGCAGTTTTTGGTCGATCAATCAAACAACAAGGGTTTTACTAAGTGCTGGTAGTAAAATACACACAAGACAAGAATATAATTATATAAAACATTGTCAATTTATTGTTCAAATGCATTGTAGCTTAGCATGGTCCCATATTTAGTCCGTCAAGACATCATTTTTATTGATATTTTGGGTTTCCAGGTTTCTTTAAATATGCAGTCAAAACCAGAAGGCAACCATGTATAAAGCAAGGATCAAGATTCCGTCCACCAGTCTGATGGAGCGTGAGGCTAATGAAGGATCATGGTAGCTAAAGGTCAGAAGATGTCAGGTAATGATTCAGTTCATTTATTAGACAAACCAATTCTGAAATCTACTGAAGTAATGCCAAATAGAATTGTGCATAAGCCTATTGTACTTAATGACCTCATATAGCAGTGCTTTCAAAAGCTTTTGAGCATAAAAATAATGGCCATGTTGCCATCTCTAATGTGTCTAGGTCAATGCCTGATGTTAATGTTGATGGAAAGATTTGATCATGCTCAAATGTCTCTAATATGTTTCAGCTACTGCTCCAAATTAGCAGTAATATCCAAACCTCCTCTACTTCCATTTCTCATATGGAATTGAAAGATCTTTATGTTGAGACTCACTGAAAGTATTGTTATCGGATGCAATATCTTGAGGATTCAATGTAGTAGAACTCAAAGATCTTGGTTTTTTCCAGCAAAATAAATAAAGCAGCTATTTTGTAGGATAGGTACTGGTATGAACTTCTTCGTTGTCTTCCATCATTTTTCTATTATTTATTTTCTTTTTCCACCATAGCAAATAGTACAGCTCAGTGAATAATAAAAAAAGTTTTGAACATGAGCTTACAATTCTGAAAAGAAGAAGAACCAGGGGATGAAATGGCTTAAAGTAGGCAATATGGCTATAAAAATCTCATTTTAATAGTTATAGGAGGTGTATAGCAGCATTTGAGTTCATGATTATTATGTCAAATTAACTAGTCACTGATAACAAAGAGTCAAGAAGAGGGAATAGATGAAAGTACGAGGAATAGTTTGTGTTGGTGATGGTATGATTCGTGGATCATAACTAACCCCCTTTTGTTTTAACACAGTGATACAATAACTCTCTATTATACTATAAAATAATTCGTATTATTTTTCTATGAAACACTGTGAGTAGATTATACACTTTAAGCTCATTTGTTGTTACATATTATCCCAGAAATGTAGTGATGTGCGTTGATTTAATAAGCTTGACTTCAAACGCAGGTTGATGGTGTCCTTTTTCTGATTAATTTCTCTCCATTATACAGGAGCCTAGCGGCATTGAGAGGATAATGGAAATCGATGAACACATTGGATGTGCAATAAGTGAACGGATTGCTGATTGAACTAGAGAAGTTGCGCATACTTTGCGAGCGAATCATTAGAAGGAAAAAAAATAAAGGTAGTAGTTTATATAATCATTTTCATGTATTTTTTCTTGCTTATGGTTGTATGTGTGAGTCTGTATATGAGTGAATCAAGTGACAATGTAGTGAGGATTGTATGTAAATATGAAATATACCGGTGGATGTACAATAGTGGAGTTCAAAAAATTTGTACCATTTGAAATGTTAAAATAAAATATTTATTTGAATAAAATACAGTGTTAAAATAATATTTATTATAATATTATGAAATCTTTGAATAATAGCAATTGAGGTGTAATTACTTTTAGCAGTTGTAAAACAAATTTTAACAACTGCTAGAAACAGTTGTAAAAAGGTTGACTTTATTATGATTGCCAGCTGTACTAGACATATTACAACTGTTTTTGGCAGTTGTGAAAGGGTATTTTTTTTGTTCTAGTGGTGCCTGTGGCAACAGCTGTACTGATGTTAACATAGGGTCGCAAAGGTGTTGCCTTTGACTCTAAGGCAACGCAGCAAAAGGCAACCCCGAAAAAGTGTTGCCACAGATCATTTTTTGCTTACATCAACACTTTTTGGCACCTATTACGTCACTTCTCTAGGGTTGCCGTAGGCCATCTATGGCGTAGTGATTATTCCCAATTTAATTATGCCATAATCATCCTTTTAATTATGCCCACAATTAATGGTATACTAAATATACCATTTCATGAACCAATCTATGCCATGTGATTTTCATGTTTATCCTTCATATTTATATGTAAATTATAAATCAATTATTGTCATGGCCCACTTCGCTTCTAAATCATGTTCATAATTAATGGCATACCAATTATACCGTTTTCATGCTAATTACCCAAATCCCCCAAAACTAGTCATGATCCCGTTTCTCAAGTTATGCCCAACTAATTCCAATTTCAAGTTATTAATCAAAATAGGCTATACCCCGTCTCCCCAATTATGTTATGCCAATATTGGCACAAGATGATAGTTCCAAAACACAAGAATTACAGATCTAATAGAATTACAGCATAACTGAATAAACTGATTTAGAATCATTGCAGGCATATAGATCTGATTATGAACAATATTATAGACATGAAAGGCTTGAATAATATACTAGGTTCGACAACTTGTATAGGTTCAATTGGATCGATAAGAAGCAACACAAAGTCATAGATTCACAAAGGCTAAGAATAGATCCAAATAGAAAATCAAGCATAGGTCCAAATTCATTTTATTCCATGTCCATACTATAATTGGCTGTCTAAATCTGAAAGTAGTCGTGAACTTACAAAACAAAGGCAAGTCTTGTTTTCTGGAATTTGTATTCTGAAACTAAATTGCTCTCCTTTGATGTAGATCATTGAATACTCTAAATTTGATTTGATTTAATTTGATTCTTGCTTTAATCTTGCATTCTAGTTTGATAAGAGATGGTGGCTAGGTTAGGAAGATGATTGATAGCATGGTGGCTCCTTGGAATGAATATGTGTGGTTTAGGGTTTAGATTTAGGTTGCTTATATAGAAGTCTAGGATTGTTTAGTGCCCTTAGATGAACTAGGAGTCCATCAGAACCACCTAGCTCAAATACACATCATTCAGCCACTCAGAAGAAGACACATCATCACAGAACACTCAAGAATTCTGTTCTGGATTAGTATGGGCGCACTTGGCAGGTGCGCCGGTGCATTTTTGTACTGGCGCACTTGTGAAGTGCGCCAGTGCATTCTGGTTGACTTCCGATTTTTCTGCCTAACTTCGTTCGTCTATATCTTTTTCATACGGTATATGTTTTACGCAAACTCGGACTCTATCTCAAGCAGAATTTCGAGACAGACGCAATGGCATAACCCGTTTCATTTAATTCTTCTTTTAATAATTAGTTATTCTTTAATTATCTCTTATGTCCTAGTTTAAATTTACGGGATGTTACAACTATGTGTCTTTAATTACATAACCTTATCGAGCTATGTTTGCAGACCTAAACGTAAATATTAACCATCCCCTTAGATTTGCCTAGCCCACCCACTGTCCAACCATTTTTTACATAACCCTAACTTTAGTACATATTCATACATCCCTATGGATTAGGTTAAGTAGTCCAATTCATTACCATGTCCATTTATGGTTTATAATAGGCTAGACCTCCCACATTAGGCCTACAACTTGTGGATGCTGGATATGCTGGTCGGTTCCAGGAAGAATTCTCCCATAAGTTGGGCCAAACCTCATGTCATAGCCCGTCTCGTATTTGCGCACTTAGACCTCTCACATTAAGTTCAACATTAGTGGCTGCGTGATATGCCGGTCGGGTCCGGGCAGACTTCTACTGCTAATGCAACCTAACTTTGTGTCATAAGTGCTTTTACAATTTCTAATTGTAATCCTAGGCATTCTGTAACGACCAGGGATTTTCGACCCCGAAAATCGACAAAAAAACACCACATTAATATTCAAGCACCGAAAATACCGGAACGTTATTAGAAATAAATTAGAGCATTATAAAAGAAAGAAAGAAATATTAGAATAGAAGAATAAGAAGAACATCAGAAACTCACAGCGGAACAAATAAAATATAATATCAAATGCTTTATACAAAAACTGTATATATAATTACAACATCAGAGTGTATATACAAATCAGTATAACACATAGCGGGAATAAACTAGTACCAGTAAGTATATGAAATACGTCTCGATTTCAACTCCTTATCTGGAACTCCAAGCGAAATATAACCTGAAATATACTCGGTCTGACCCGAGCACATTTGAAGCAAAGCAAAATTCACCCGGATCAGTGTGGAATACTTTCAGTGGTAGATTCATAGCACAACAACTTGTTTAACTTTGGAAATCCTTTTTGAAAGAAAGGATAATAGTAAGACCAGTCCACACATAAACACGGATGGCTTTTACCTTACTATAACCCAAAACATTTTTGAAATAAATATCTTTTCTAATATTATAATAGTGCATATCAAATCACAAATAAATATCAATCTAGTAGAATGCTTGCATCTCACGCTCCACATATAGAGTATACAAACAAAATCGCAGCGCTTATTGGAGATTGGATTCCGATTATGATGCGGTATGGAACCACCTGCCGATAGTGTATCTCTAGATAGGAATACACTGGGTTCAACAAGAACGTCTTGCAACCCGACCACACATGATCGACCACTCATTTCCCTTGAGTGTATCGAATATATTGTCACCCATGGCTACGCAGCTACCTTTTTCCCCGGGAGATACAGAAATGAAAAGAAGTAACAAATAAGAATATTCTCTAGATGATGACAATACACCCTAATGGGGGCGACTTACATAGTCGTGTTGCCTGCCCGATTTTTGTCATTTCCCAATTGATGAGACTTAGGTTATAATCGACTTTTTAGACCTCTGCTTGCCATTTGCTTTGAATTCCACAACATCACTTCATCCAGGAACAGGATGAACCGAAGGCACACTTCTACTACATCCTTATATAGGAATCACTTTAAGGATCAGTAGCGAGAAGTCCTTACAATCCATATATTCCAACCACAACAGAACCACAGTGTATCTCTGGGAGCTAACCAGAGATTTTAAGTAGTTCTTCCGCTTTGTGAAGATCTACGGTTTTTAGTGCCCCATCTTCATTTGCTGCCAGTATAGCATTGGATAGAAGTGGTTTTGTGTTGCCCCCATCCCAGTCTCTTCGAAACAGCACGTCAAATGGTCCAATAATATATTATTTGGTAGTCGGGTTTTTGACTAATTCACACGGTATGATTAAGTATATTGGCAGCTACGATTCATTTTTCATGCCCATTTCATTAGTTCTTAGAAATCGATTTTCATACCTCAAATCCCATTTGTTTTTGTTACGTTGAAAATAATTATATATATTTATTTATTTATCTACCGAACCACATTCATTTCTTTATCCAAAAAAACATCAATTTATATCCGCCAATCTCTTATACTACCTTTTGCCTTGCGAAATCACCATATTTTCTTATCTCGAGTAAAATAATCAATTCTTAATTCATGCTTGAGTTTACCCAATGTTAAATTCTACGTTGTTTTATTTAAATCCACTAGTTCAATAACATTTAAAAATCTCGATAATAAAATTGTAATATTCTCTTGAAATAAACAAATTCCAACACTCCTACCATTTCAAACTAATATCATTCCTTGATAATAGTGAAGTCGTTCAAGTTGGGGTATTTTAATTACCTCTCAGACCTTGATCGACAACATTTTCATCTTGAAATAGATAAAAGTTTGAAACTAAAACCTATCACCTATTTTACTATAGATTCACTTTACCGGCCTATCCAAAACATGGGTTTTAATAACCATCCCTTTATTTGGTGTATTATTCTCAACAAGATCTCTTTTACTTTTTATTCAAGTATACTTACTGAATGCAACTCCTTTTGCTTTTGCAAATCTTCTTTCAATTTATAATCAATTTATTCAACCCAATTCCTTAAACAAAAACTTATTTAAGTTCATCATCTTAGTTTAAATCCCTTTTATAAACCTTCTATACGAAACTTGGAATCTATTTTAAGATCTTCTTATAGAATCCGTAAATCGTTTGCTTTTGGAATCACATTTCAATTTACTTTTATTTAACTCAAAAACTTGTTTAGAACTTAGTCTTTACTTACTAGTCCCCTCTTGAGTTCAAATCCTAAATCTTCTTTATGGAATCTATTGATTATTTTTCTTTTGAAATCATGTTTAAATTACTTTACTTAATTAAAGAATTAAGTAATATAAATCTTATTACAACCTTTGTGTTACTCGTCTCTTCACACCTTCAAATTATAACTTGGAATTTATTATCCACTGTCTTGTGGAAATCTTTTTCCAATTTCCTTGCTTATACTTAATTCAATCCTCAAATAATGATTACCTAAAAACGACATTTTAGCTTTACAACTTGTTTCGCAATTTTGGTATAACATTGTTGTTAGCACTGTTCATTTTAGAACTCGATCCCTTTTCAATTTACTTCCATATAAGAAGTAAATTACTTTAATTATATGTAACGACCCAGAAAATCTGAACCAATTTAAAAATCTTAAATTGGCTAAAATAATGGATTTTAAATATTTAAAATAAATATTTTAAATAAAAGCAATGGAAAGTGAGTTTGAATCGACGATTGAAAACGAATATAATTAATTCTAATTATAAACAAGGCTTGAAAAGGCGCTGCAGTTTCAAAAATTGAATTCAAACTTTGTCGGACTGTACCGGGTGCAAAACAAAACGGATTTTAGTGAAACCAAAAATATTTAAATCTGTTAGTGAGTACCTTTCTAACGAATCTGAAAAATCGAATTTTCATAGCGGAAAGCAAAAGTTATAGCCGAATGAATTTTCAGAAAGGTCGCTATGGAATTTATATAGCCCGTGAAATTGGCCATTTTGCATACGACCTCGGAATTCGACGAAACCACTTTTGTTGGATCCGGGATGTGAATTTATTGCTAGGTTTCAAATTTCATAATTTTTGAAGCTAATATGTGAGCGTGGCAAAGGAAAACGTGTTTTGGTCAATTACAGTTAAATTAGATCGACCAGAAATAGGCCTTTTTGCAAACGGTCTCAGAATTCAACGAAACTAATTTTGTTGGGACCGTATCATCAAAACATAGCCAGATTTATTTTTCTGGAATTTTTCGAATCAGTTTGTGGCCCTGGCAAATTGAAATGTACGTTCAAATCAAATATTGAATGTTATATATTTTAATTTGAAGAAAAACTAGCTAAAACAGTCGAATGGGCCTATGAAACATATCCCATTGTGTTCGGAATGGGGGTAAAACGCTAGGGACGACAGTCGTTGGGTTTAGATTGGTGGTCGTGTCAGAAAGCCCCTTTAAACCCTCCCCGACCAATCAAAATTTAAAAAAAAATCCCCTTTTTCTCGCTCCCCGATTAACGGCGGAACCCCTTCCCACCTTCTCTCCTCAAATCCAGCCGCCTCCGCCACCTACAGCCACCGCCACCTCTCGACTCGCCACCTCCTCTTCAAATCAGAACCGACCCCACCCTCCCTCCCTTCGCCAGCATCGAGAACGACGCCTCCAAAGTCGTCGACTTCCAGTCGACGCCAAGATCGCCAGAGGCGACCGGATCTGAAGCCCCGACCATCGCCAGGAGCGCCACGCCCCCCTCTTCCACGTCGCACCCTCTGATCTTCACCACGATTCACGAATTCCCCACAAAATCCTAACCCTAGTTCGAACAGTTAAAAAAGGTGCAACCTTTATTTATTTTGAACTGTTTTAAACACTCTATAGTGTTGCAAACCTTGTAAAAATCATATCTTTTTGCTATGTCGTCGAAATTCAGTGAAACAAGAGACAGTGGACCCGTGTGGACGTCTTCTACATTTTAGAAGCGACCGCATATTTTTCTGAGCCTTCTGCTATTTTTGGTGGAGCGGAACCCAATGTGAGATTTCTAATTTATAAACGATATGGAAAAACGACGATGTATAAATTATATAGTCGATGTATGAGTTATATAAGCATTGTACACCTCTTGTATAAGCGTTGTATAAGTTGTATGTTCGATGTATAAGTTATATATGCGTTGTAAAAATTATATATGTGTTGAAATAGAAGTGAATTGCTATATATAAATATATATATATATATACGCCCCTCGTCCACAAACCATGGACGATATTTATTGGTTGTGATTGGTGTGAAAATTGATTGATAGCGAATGGTTGTTTGGGATTGTTTGTGGTTGATATTGATTGATTGTGGTTGAAAAATATCCGTTTGTGGTTGAGAAATATTTGGTTGAAACCACATAGGATTAGCTTGTGGAAATGAAATAAATATATACATGTCGCCTGCGTGCGAACTAGATGAATGATTCCCATTGTCAAAAACCACGAGGTTTTAAGGTAGAGCGAGGAGCCGTACTAGGGACGGTCCCGGTTTTAACTACCCTGCCGTTATGCTGCCGAAATTTTGAATAATATTCATGTGTTTGAATTATTTTCATTTGTTGAAACTATATTTATTCGTTGAATAGAAAACCTTCATGTGTTGAATCGATATTCATTCGTTGAATCGAAATTCATGTGTTGAAAGGTGTTCGTGTTTTAAAATATAAAAGTCACATTTTTTTATTATATATATAAACTATAGAAAACCTTCATGTGTTGAATCGATATTCATTCGTTGAATCGAAATTCATGTGTTGAAAGGTGTTCGTGTTTTAAAATATAAAAATCACATTTTTATCTATATATATAAACTATAGAAAACCTTCATGTGTTGAATCGATATTCATTCGTTGAATTGAAATTCATGTGTTGAACGGTATTCATATTTTGAAAGGAATTGTTTTATAATAAAAATCCCATTTTTAACATCAATATGAAAAGTGTAAAATAACCCTGTTTTGAAATAAATTGCTTTACAATAAAAATCCCAATTTTATCCCCTATATTAACTATACGAAATAATGGTGTTTTGAAATGAATTGTTTTACAATAAAAATCACATTTTTATTATATAAACGAATTGTTAAAAATAGTGAAGTGTTGAAATAGAAGACAGTTAGATAAAAATATCATTTCTATCAAATGAATGAAAAGAATGTAGCTTTGAAATCGAAGAATCGATATATATATATAAATAGAATTAAAATATATCGAATAACGACGCTGCAGTTCGTATTTTGAAACCGTGATTTCAAATGATTATACCGGGAGATCCGACCATTGGATTTTCCTGAAATCACAACCATTGGGTTCGCTTTGGAAATATCTTTCCAACGGCACCGACTTTGTAAAAATCCAACGGTTGGATTGTCTGGAATGTTTAATTCAAATATGAAGAAAAACAGCGCCAGAATCGATTATATATATATATAATTATATATATATAATTATATTTAATCGAATAATGACGCTGCAGTTCGTATTTCGAAATCGAAACTTCAAACGATTATACCGGGAGATCCGACCGTCGGATTTTCCCGAAACTGGAACCGTTGGATTCGTTTTGAAAAGATCTTTCTAATGATGTAAATTTTGTGAAGATCCAACGGTTAGATTTTTAGATATGTGTAAATCAAAACTAAAGAAAAACAGCGCCACGGTCGCGTTATGGCCCGAAGCGTCGTTTTGAATAAATTGGCTATTTTAAAATAAATAAAAATAGCGATAAATCGTTATAAAATATTATAAACAATATGGATGTGATTTAGAAATTAACTGAAGGTTGGCTAAGTCGAATGGTTTCCTAGGTGTTGATCTGATGTTGGTTTCGGCCTTCGGGGTTAATATTTGGGAAATCGTTCTCTTACTGATTGACGGTTAGTGACTAATGAATTGAAATGATGCATGTATATGTTAGTGTTGCACTTGTTTATTATATACGCGAGTTGCTCAGAAAGACCGGGTTTATCCCATTCTGAATAACTGAATCGACGATAAGAAATCGAAGATGAAGACGATGGTCGAAGACCGGAGGTCTTCACCTCGTTTGGATGGTAACCGAGGTCCTGATTGGGAGGCATCCCGAAATATGGATAATGAGTGGTGATCGTCCAGACGTACGTGGTGATCGATGGGTTTGCGAGGTATTTAGTGCCTCTGGTTTCGTTCAGACCCAGAATGGACTTGTAAATGGACTGGGTGTCTGACATTGGATTTTATTCTGTGTTGATTGATCTCTGTTAAATGTACATCTGTTTGGCAGTGGAGAACGCACGAGCTCAGAGGTTGTATATCGATGGACATCAGTCGCATGGCATGAATTGCTAGTGTGGCATGCCCAAGTGGCAAATGATCAGGGCTTCTGTTGAAAAGCAAAGTCTTGTGGTGATGATCAAAGCACCGCCAGTGTGGCGTAGCTTTGTGTATAACGTGAATTCGCGAACCTCACACCCGGTATGAACCAGAAACGGGAGAGGACATCAGGGAGGGCCTGCGTTTCTTCCTAGCTAGAAGTGGCGTCAGTGGTTTCACACGCCCTGACGAGTTTGACTTATGTGGTTGTAGCTGTTGCGAGGCACCTCGGTTTGATCGGACGATCCGGGTCCGATGGAGTCATTCGTTGGCTCATTTACACCCCAAAGGGTGGGGAAACGCAGTGTTCAGGAATTTTAATCCACATCGGTGGACCGGCCCTGACGATCCAAGGGTCGATGCGCTCTGACCCTGAGGCTCGGGCTAGGCAGTCTCGAAGTCGGTAAGGACTATCTTTTGCCTTGGTTCATGACGGAAATCCAATTTCCAAATACGTGACTGTGCGGTTTTGATTGTATACCTATATATGGCGACATAGTGGTATGGGGCATTAATGCCGTCTATGATTGATAGTTATGATTTGAAATTGTTTTCAAAACATATAAACACTAGCAATAATATCAAATGCCTTTGTTTTATTCGTATCAAGCATATTTTGGCCGTTATAAGGTAAAAACTCTATCCTCCGGTTTGCGTTGCATTGTGTGATGGGAACTGAGTCTTATAACGACTTCATTTTTATAAAAAGCATTGCGATGTTTAAAAGAAAGATTTGTTTTAAAGCACTGGCAATCCAATGGAGTAAACCCGTTCCACGAAAGTGGCGTGGTCCTGTGATTTGCCATATTATAAATGTGTTGAGTAGATTTCTCATACCAGTCCCATGACTGACTCGTAGTTTGTTTCACTTTCAAACTCGGGTGCCCCTTTTTCTACATGGGAAGCCTTGTATTCAGGTTTAGCTGGTTCTTTCTGGATAGCTGGAGCTGAAGATGGATTCTATCATTTATCTTTTTTTATGCTTTTCAGATCCTATTGTACATATCTTGTTTGTTTTCCACTGTAGACATTTATGTATAGCTGAACTGTATTTGTACTAAGTAAGGTCCTGTATACTGTGTAACTCTGATGATTACTTTTATCCAGTATATTCTATTGTTCATTATCTGGTGTATTTATTTTATTACGTTCTGCTATTTTCTGTTTCTGTGTTATATTCCAAAGATTACCCTTGTCTCCGTCAGTACGGGATTTGGGGTCGTCACATCGTGGTATCAGAGCTTTGGTTAAGCTTAGTGCTGGAATATAACATATGAACGAACTCGTCAGAAATGGAACCAGTAGTGTTCTAGGACGGGTAACTCTATACAGATAGGATCAGTAATATCCTAGTATGAGTGAAGCAGAATGAAATTACACCTCGATAGACACATTCACATATGAAGTATGTGTTTCTATATTTTGAATTATCTTTTCTGTGACCTGACACTTGATCTGCCATTTGCAGAAGTACTAGAAAAATGAGTGTCAGAAACAGGAGAAATGCAGAACCCGATCTAGAGGCTCTATTAAAGAGATATCAAAATCTGAACGGAGCACAGTTCTCAGGCAATGAATCTATAATTCAGACTCAAGCTTGGATGAGTTCTGTAGAAAGAATTTTTGAGCGTATCCAGCTGAGGGATGAACAGAAAAGGTTAGTAGCATCTTGGGCGCTCAAAGAAGAAGCTTTAATCTGGTGGGAAACAATCGTCAAAGATAATCCAGAAGGTGATATCACCTGGGACAGATTCAAAGAGATTTTCCTAGAAAGATTTACTCCTCTAGAAGCAACCTAACGATTGTGTGATGAATTTTCTTATTTGATACAAGGTGATATGACCATCCCAGAATATCATAAGAAATTCAACGAACTTGCTCACTTTGCTCCTCATCTGATTCAAGATCCAAAGAGGAAAAATCTGAAATTTATTCATGGCCTGCAAAGGAGATATCAGAATAGTGTACTGAGGAATGTAAAACTTCCTTTTTCTGAAATGATATACAAGGCTTATCAGTATGAAGATCTCCATAAGAAAGGAATGTTGCGCGACGAAGAAGAAGTCTGTTGTAGTGACAAAGAAGAGTCGGAAACTGATATTCCTGAAGCCAGCACGAGTTCCGAGGTCAGTAAAGAGCCTAAAGTCAATCGAAAAAGGGCTAGACCTGAAAAAGAGTCTGCCACGACTGCCATATGCAAGAACTGCAATCAGAAGGGGCATTTGTCCAGAAAATGTAAATCTTTAAAGAAACCCATAAAGGATGGATATAGAGCCAATCGAAAGCAAAAGAAGAAAAGGTTGGGAAAAGATGGGGAGTTTCAAGAGAATAGGGAGTGCAAACAGTGCCATGAGGCTGGTCATCTTGCAAAGGATTGTCCGCTCTTAAACAAGCCCGAAGCAGTACATGTAAATGAATTGGCAGAAACTTCCGAGCCCTCGGCTAGTCAAGAAAGGGCTGATGTTTTAGAAGGCACGCTCAATGTCAAGAACATTCCAGTTAAAGTACTGTTTGATACTGGCGCGTCACGAAGCTTTATTGCAAAGAGTGCAGTCAAGAAGTTAGATTTGAAATTGAAGAAGCTCAAAGAACCAATGACTGTCCAAAATCCAGTTGGGGGTTCCATCGGTCTCAGTTGGGTTTGTGGGGTGCCTGTCTCTTTTTCCTGCTATAAATTCCCCACTGTCTCTATCGTCATGAATTTTAATGAATTCGATCTTATTCTGGGATTGGATTGGCTAACCAAATATGAAGCAGAGGTTAGATGCGCCGAGAGAGTCGTTAGGGCTAAGATTAAATCAGGGAATTATATAACCATACCGTGTGAAGATCAGAAATCTAATAGAAAGGACTTCTGGGCAGCTCTCGATGTTTCTCCAGCCCAAACAGAAAATATCCCTGAAGTTACAGAGAATATTCCTGACCTCATCAAAGATATTTCTGTCGTCAAGAACTATGCGGATGTGTTCGAAGAAGTTGTTCGCTTACCTCCGCAAAGAGAAATAGATTTCAAGATCGCTTTGATTCCAAATGCAAGGCCGGTAGTTCACGCTATTAGAAGAATGTCCTTGAAAGAGAAAGAAGAACTTGACAATCAAACACGACAGCTAGTATGGAAGGGTCTGATCAGGCCTAGTTTCTCTGATTGGGGTGCAGCAGTGGTGTTTGTCCCAAAATCTGACGGTACTCTACGTCTATGTGTGGATTATCGTGATCTGAACAAGCAGACAATAAAGAACAAATATCCATTGCTGCGGATTGATGATTTGTTGGATCGATTGAATGGCGCACAGGTATTTTCACGAATGGACCTAGCTATAGGTTTCCATCAACTTCGAATTGCCGAAGAGTGTGTTCCAATGATAGCATCAGAGGTCCCGACTTATTCTATGAGTGGTTAGTAATGCCGTTCGGCTTATGTAACGCTCCTGCTTACTTCGTCGATCTGACGAATAGAGTGTTCAGAGGGGTTTTGAATAAATTTGTTTTGGTTTTCATTGACGATATTCTAATCTTTTCTAAATCAAAGGCCGAACATGAAAAACATTTGGAACAAGTGTTAGAAATCCTCAGAAGGAATGTATTGAAAGCAAAGTTTTCCAAATGTATATTCTGGCATGATGAAGTAAAATTTCTAGGCCACGTCGTATCGAAAGAAGGAATCGCTGTGGATCCAAGTAAAATCACAGCTATTCAGAACTGGAAGCAGCCCAGTACCCCCACTGAAGTCCGCAGTTTTCTCGGATTGGCTAGCTATTACCGAAAGTTCGTTAAAAACTTTTCGAAGATATCTGGTCACTTAACGAAGCTTATAAAGAAGCATTCTAAATTCAAATGGACTCCAGAAAGTGAGGAGGCTTTCGAAGAGCTAAAGTTAAGATTGACGACAGCTCCAGTGTTAACCATCATAGATGGCAATCAGGATATGAAAGTCTGGACTGATGCTTCTAGAGAAGGCCTTGGCGCAGTGTTAATGCAAAGGGGTCAAGTGATTGCTTATGCTAGCCGTCAACTGAAGCCGCACGAGAAAAACTACGTAACTCATGATCTTGAGTTATTGGCTATAGTGTTCGCTTTGAAAATCTGGAGACACTATCTTCTGGGTGAGAGATTTGAACTGTTTACAGATCACCAGTCGTTAAAGTATCTGTTCACACAGAAGGACTTGAATCTGAGGCAGCAACATTGGCTAGAGTTCCTTGCAGCATACGATTTTGAAATTGTATATACTCCAGGGAAAGCCAATGTCGTGGCCGATGCGCTGAGCCGAAAGAATGTAATGATCGCTAGCTTTATTATCACGACTTCCTTGATTGACAAAATATCTATTCTTCAGAAGGAGGATAACTTTATTAAGGATATGATTAAAAGGATTCAGAAAGGCGAACCCTCGTGTTTTCAAATAGATAACGACGAGACCTGAGGTTGAAAGGAAGGATTTGTGTTCCCGATGTCCCAGAGTTAAAAAGGGAAGTGTTAGACGAGTGTCACAAGTCCAAGCTGAGTATCCATCCTGGTGTGGCCAAAATGTATAACGATCTCAAACGAACATTCTGGTGGAAGGCTATGAAAAGGGATGTTTCGATATACGTTAGCCGATGCCCTACTTGCCAGCTAGTCAAAAGCGACCAACAGAAATTGGCTGGATTGTTACAACCACTAGAAGTTCCTGATTGGAAGTGGGAACATATTTCAATGGACTTCATTGATGGTCTGCCCATAACCAGAAAAGGAAATGACAGTATTTGGGTGATCGTAGATCGCTTCACGAAGACCGCCCATTTTATACCAGTCAGATCAAACAGAACTCCTCAGAGTCTGGCGCAGATATACTTCAGGGAAATAGTTAGACTACATGGAGTGCCGCTCAGTATAGTCAGTGATAGAGATACAATATTCACTAGCAAATTCTGGGAAGCATTTCAAGTCGAACTGGGAACGAAGTTGAACTTGAGCACCGCTTATCATCCTCAGACAGACGGTCAGACTGAGAGGGTGAATCGTATTTTAGAAGATCTATTGCGAGCTTGTGTTCTAGATTTTGGTGGATCATGGGAAGACCATCTGCATTTGGCTGAATTCTCATATAACAACAGCTACCAGGCGAGCCTGACAATGTCGCCATTCGAAGTGTTGTATGGTAGACCATGCCGATCTCCTGCTTGTTGGGTCGAACCTGGAAATAGACTTGTGTTAGGGCCTGACATGATTCGAGAAGCTGCCGACAAAGTCGATTTTATTAGGAAACGATTACTGGCCGCTCAAAGCCGACAAAAGAGCTACGCCGATAGGAGAAGAAGAGATATATCCTTTGTTGTTGACGACTATGTATATTTGAAAGTATCGCCGATGAGAGGAGTTATTCGGTTCGGTAAAACTGGAAAGTTGGCGCCCAAATTCATTGGTCCGTTTCCTATTCTGGAACGGATCGGAACTCTCGCTTCTAGGGTCAAATTGCCTGATTGGTTGCCTGGAGTTCATGATGTATTTCATATATCTCAACTTCGAAAGCATGTTCATGATCCAGACTTGATCGTGGAAGAAGCAACTCAGCAGGATATTGAAATTACTCCAGAATTAGCTGTGAGGAGAGAGCCGCTCAAGATTATTGGCCAAGAAACCAAAGAGCTGAGGAACAAGAAAGTTCACTTGGTCAAAGTGCAATGGAGTGGTGATCCACGAGATTGTACTTGGGAAACTGAGGAGAGCATTCAGAAAGCCTATCCCAGATGCCGAGTAGATATCTCTGATTGACTCCGGTGCAAGGTACATTTACCATACTTTGCATTACCAATTAGTTCTCTATTCTGTTGATTATTTTCTTTCCATGGATGTGCACTTTTAATTCTATAGTCTGAATGATTTTAAAAGAATATAGAAATTGATTTGTATGATTTTGAAAAGTTAAAAACAATTTGATTGTTTTTGTGTTGTGTGATTGTAAATTGGATTAATTAAATTATTGATACAATAGTTAATTCAATTAATAACAGAATGAACGGTAGAATTTATTCGATTATATCGCACATTTAACTGATTAGAAAATAGATAGAAATATATACATGTGTTTTATATATGTTTGAACAGGTAAATGGATTGGCTGTTGAGTAAAGATTTTATTTGCGTGCCCGACAAATAGGTAAACCTTAATGAGTTGAATGCGAAATATTATTATATCGTCTCCTGTGAATGCCATTGGATGCGGAGTGCTGTTTTTTCTATGTGAAATAATAAACGTCGCCATAGGATAGTAACAATTAATTTTGAACTACATTACATGACATACTTCAGAAGATAGGCATACTTCATCATATACCACATAAGCATTTGGAGCTTGTGTGACGAGGTGGAAGATTTACCATACGAGCGAGAGGCTTGTATGGCGATGACTATATTTTACAGGTTGAACTGATGACTGATATGGACTATTTAATTTATAACGATTAAATTGCCAGATTAATAAAAACCCCACACGGGTCTGGAGTTGACAATAATCACGTCCCTCTAGTCATTTAGATACGGCACATGGACTATTTATTTCCCATACGGGACGAGGTGACGGAGATTTATCCTCTGGAGCATTTTAAAAACACACTCCCTCAGGCTTTGACAGGGTGACGAAAATTTATTCTCTGGAGTTATGATCAATACACACTCCCCTGTAAACACCAGAATATATCACTATAAATATGTGTATGCTTATTAGGATTTATTGGGTACCTAATACGGCCCAATAAATTTCCAAACCCCTCCCCGTACAAAGGAGGTTATGGCGAAATTTTTCGAAAATTCCGGGTGTTAGCCAAATTTTTGAAGAATTTGAAAATTCTCAGAAACTGAAAAGTTAGAGAATGGAAGCTAGATCGAACGTAGAGTTGATAAATCAAACCACTTTCGACTTTGTTCCTTTTCGGGGACGAAAAGTTTTAAGTGGGGGAGATTGTAACGACCCAGAAAATCTGAACCAATTTAAAATTTTTAAATTGGCTAAAATAATTGATTTTAAATATTTAAAATAAATATTTTAAATAATAGCAATGGAAAGTGAGTTTGAATCGACGATTGAAAATGAATATAATTAATTCTAATTATAAACAGGGCTTGAAAAGGCGCTGCAGTTTCAAAAATTGAATTCAAACTTTGTCGGACTGTACCGGGTGCAAAACAAAATGGATTTTAGTGAAACCAAAAATATTTAAATCTGTTAGTGAATACCTTTCTAACGAATCTGAAAAATCGAATTTTCATAGCGGAAAGCAAAAGTTATGGCCGAATGAATTTTCAGAAAGGTCGCTATGGAATTTATATAGCCCGTGAAATTGGCCATTTTGCATACGACCTCGGAATTCGACGAAACCACTTTTGTTGGATCCGGGATGTGAAGTTATTGCTAGGTTTCAAATTTCATAATTTTTGAAGCCAATATGTGAGCGTGGCAAAGGAAAACGTGTTTTGGTCAATTATAGTTAAATTGGATCGACCAGAAATAGGCCTTTTTGCAAACGGTCTCAGAATTCAACGAAACTAGTTTTGTTGGGACCGTATCGTTAAAACATAGCCAGATTTATTTTTCTGGAATTTTTCGAATCAGTTTGTGGCCCTGGCAAATTGAAATGTACGTTCAAATCAAATATTGAATGTTATATATTTTAATTTGAAGAAAAACTGGCTGAAACAGTCGAATGGGCCTACGAAACATATCCCATTGTGTTCGGAATGGGGGTAAAACGCTAGGGACGACAGTCGTTGGGTTTAGATTGGTGGTCGTGTCAGAAAGCCCCTTTAAAAGCTCCCCGACCAATCAATTTTTTTTTAAAAAAAAATCCCCTTTTTCTCTCTCCCTGATTAACGGCGGAACCCCTTCCCACCTTCTCTCCTCAAATCCAGCCGCCTCCGCCACCTACAGCCACCGCCACCGCCACCACTCGACTCGCCACCTCCTCCTCTTCAAATCAGAACCGACCCCACCCTCCCTCCCTTCGCCAGCATCGAGAACGACGCCTCCAAAGTCGTTGACTTCCAGTCGACGCCGAGATCGCCAGAGGCGATCGGATCTGAAGCCCCGACCATCGCCAGGAGCGCCACGCCCCCCTCTTCTACGTCGCACCCTCTGATCTTCACCACGATTCACGGATTCGCCGCAAAATCCTAACCCTGGTTCGAACAGTTAAAAAAGGTGCGACCTTTATTTATTTTGAACTGTTTTAAACACTCTATAGTGTTGCAAACCTTGTAAAAATCATATCCTTTTGCTATGTGGTCGAAATTCAGTGAAACAAGAGACAGTGGACCCGTGTGGACGTCTTCTACATTTTAGAAGAGACCGCATATTTTTCTGAGCCTTCTGCTATTTTTGGTGGAGTGGAACCCAATGTGAGATTTCTAATTTATAAACGATATGGAATAACGACGATGTATAAATTATATAGTCGATGTATGAGTTATATAAGCGTTGTACACCTCTTGTACAAGCATTGTATAAGTTGTATGTTCGATGTATAAGTTATATATTCGTTGTAAAAATTATATATGTGTTGAAATAGAAGTGAATTGCTATATATATATATATACACGCCCCTCGTCCACAAACCATGGACGATATTTATTGGTTGTGATTGGTGTGAAAATTGATTGATAGCGAATGGTTGTTTGGGATTGTTTGTGGTGGATATTGATTGATTGTGGTTGAAAAATACCCGTTTGTGGTTGAGAAATATTTGGTTGAAACCACATAGGATTAGTTTGTGGAAATGAAATAAATATATACATGCCGCCTGCGTGCGAACTAGATGCATGATTCCCATTGTCAAAAACCGCGAGGTTTTAAGGTAGAGCGAGGAGCCGTACTAGGGACGGTCCCGGTTTTAACTACCCTGCCGTTATGCTGCCGAAATTTTGAATAATATTCATGTGTTTGAATTATTTTCATTTGTTGAAACTATATTTATTCGTTGAATAGAAAACCTTCATGTGTTGAATCGATATTCATTCGTTGAATCGAAATTCATGTGTTGAAAGGTGTTCGTGTTTTAAAATATAAAAATCACATTTTTTTTTTCTATATATATAAACTATAGAAAACCTTCATGTGTTGAATCGATATTCATTCGTTGAATCGAAATTCATGTGTTGAAAGGTGTTCGTGTTTTAAAATATAAAAATCATATTTTTATCTATATATATAAACTATAGAAAACCTTCATGTGTTGAATCGATATTCATTCGTTGAATTGAAATTCATGTGTTGAACGGTATTCATATTTTGAAAGGAATTGTTTTATAATAAAAATCCCATTTTGAACATCAATATGAAAAGTGTAAAATAACCCTGTTTTGAAATAAATTGCTTTACAATAAAAATCCCATTTTATCCCCTATATTAACTATACGAAATAATAGTGTTTTGAAATGAATTGTTTTACAATAAAAATCACATTTTTATTATATAAATGAATTGTTAAAAATAGTGAAGTGTTGAAATAGAAGACAGTTAGATAAAAATATCATTTCTATCAAATGAATGAAAAGAATGTAGCTTTGAAATCGAAGAATCGATATATATATATATAATAGAATTAAAATATATCGAATAACGACGCTGCAGTTCGTATTTTGAAACCGTGATTTCAAACGATTATACCGGGAGATCCGACCATCGGATTTTCCTGAAATCACAACTATTGGGTTCGCTTTGGAAATATCTTTCCAACGGCACCAACTTTGTAAAAATCCAACGGTTGGATTGTCTGGAATGTTTAATTCAAATCTGAAGAAAAACAGCGCCAGAATCGATTATATATATATAATTATATTTAATCGAATAACGACGCTGCAGTTCGTATTTCAAAATCGAAACTTCAAACGATTATACTAGGAGATCCGACCGTCGGATTTTCCCGAAACTGGAACCGTTAGATTCGTTTTGAAAAGATATTTCTAATGATGTAAATTTTGTGAAGATCCAACGGTTAGATTTTTAGATATGTGTAAATCAAAACTAAAGAAAAACAGCGTCACGGTCGCGTTATGGCCCGAAGCGTCGTTTTGAATAAATTGGCTATTTTAAAATAAATAAAAATAGCGATAAATCGTTATAAAATATTATAAACAATATGGATGTGATTTAGAAATTAACTAAAGGTTGGCTAAGTCGAATGGTTTCCTAGGTGTTGATCTGATGTTGGTTTCGGCCTTCGGGGTTAATATTTGGGAAATCGTTCTCTTACTGATTGACGGTTAGTGACTAATGAATTGAAATGA
Organism: Allium sativum; assembly: GCA_030737875.1. Classification (NCBI taxonomy): domain Eukaryota; kingdom Viridiplantae; phylum Streptophyta; class Magnoliopsida; order Asparagales; family Amaryllidaceae; genus Allium; species Allium sativum. The sequence continues at coordinate 260,773,101 of CM060923.1, forward strand.
TGCATGTATATGTTAGTGTTGCACTTGTTTATTATATACGCGAGTTGCTCAGAAAGACCGGGTTTATCCCATTCTGAATAACTGAATCGACGATAAGAAATCGAAGATGAAGACGATGGTCGAAGACCGGAGGTCTTCACCTCGTTTGGATGGTAACCGAGGTCCTGATTGGGAGGCATCCCGAAATATGGATAATGAGTGGTGATCGTCCAGACGTACGTGGTGATTGATGGGTTTGCGAGGTATTTAGTGCCTCCGGTTTCGTTCAGACCCAGAACGGACTTGTAAATGGACTGGGTGTCTGACATTGGATTTTATTCTGTGTTGACTGATCTCTGTTAAATATACATCTGTTTGGCGGCGGAGAATTTATTCTTTTGCTTAACACCCTTCTCTGAAACGCACGAGCTCAGAGGTTGTATATCGATGGACATCAGTCGCATGGCATGAATTGCTAGTGTGGCATGCCCAAGTGGCAAATGATCAGGGCTTCTGTTGAAAAGCAAAGTCTTGTGGTGATGATCAAAGCACCGCCAGTGTGCCGTAGCTTTGTGTATAACGTGAATTCACGAACCTCACACCCGGTATGAACCAGAAACGGGAGAGGACATCAGGGAGGGCCTGCGTTTCTTCCTAGCTAGAAGTGGCGTCAGTGGTTTTACACGCCCTGACGAGTTTGACTTATGTGGTTGTAGCTGTTGCGAGGCGCCTCGGTTTGATCGGACGATCCGGGTCCGATGGAGTCATTCGTTGGCTCATTTACACCCCAAAGGGTGGGGAAACGCAGTGTTCAGGAATTTTAATCCACATCGGTGGACCGGCCCTGACGATCCAAGGGTCGATGCGCTCTGACCCTGAGGCTCGGGCTAGGCAGTCTCGAAGTCGGTAAGGACTATCTTTTGCCTTGGTTCATGACGGAAATCCAATTTCCAAATACGTGACTGTGCGGTTTTGATTGCATACCTATATATGGCGACATAGTGGTATGCGGCATTAATGCCGTCTATGATTGATAGTTATGATTTGAAATTGTTTTCAAAACATATAAACACTAGAAATAATATCAAATGCCTTTGTTTTATTCGTATCAAGCATATTTTGGCCGTTATAAGGTAAAAACTCTATCCTCCGGTTTGCGTTGCATTGTGTGATGGGAACTGAGTCTTATAACGACTTCATTTTTATAAAAAGCATTGCGATGTTTAAAAGAAAGATTTGTTTTAAAGCACTGGCAATCCAATGGAGTAAACCCGTTCCACGAAAGTGGCGTGGTCCTGTGATTTTCCATATTATAAATGTGTTGAGTAGATTTCTCATACCAGTCCCATGACTGACTTGTAGTTTGTTTCACTTTCAAACTCGGGTGCCCCTTTTTCTACACGGGAAGCCTTGTATTCAGGTTTAGTTGGTTCTTTCTGGATAGCTGGAGCTGAAGATGGATTCTATCATTTATCTTTTTTTATGCTGTTCAGCTCCTATTGTACATATCTTGTTTGTTTTCCGCTGTAGGCATTTATGTATAGCTGAACTGTATTTGTACTAAGTAAGGTCCTGTATACTGTGTAACTCTGATGATTACTTTTATCCAGTATATTCTATTGTTCATTATCTGGTGTATTTATTTAATTCTGTTCTGCTATTTTCTGTTTCTGTGTTATATTCCAAAGATTACCGTTGTCTCCGTCAGTATGGGATTTGGGGTCGTCTCATTATAATAATTAATTAATTCCATTATTAACTAAAGTAAAAATGGTTTACTTCATTAAAATCAGATCAGCTAATCAGTTACCGATATTATTAACGATAAACACTTCATTAATGATTTATCGATCGATAAGCAACTTTAAATATCATTAAATAAAAAGATAATTAATATTTAAGAAATATTATAAAAATAAAAACAGTTACTTATTTAACCATTTTCATTAGATTAATCGAAGAACGATTAATTCTAATTATCAACTCTAATTTAAATAGTTGACTTCGTCAAATTAAAACATCAGTTATTTACTAAACTAGTTATGATTATTTCTCTTGTTAGATTAATATAATTAATCTAATTTTCTTGTTTAACTATTTTATTTGAACAGTTATCTTCAAAATACTAGCTCGTAGGTTGAATCCTGGCTTCTACACTTGCAAAATATTATATAACTATTTTTACAAAACATTTATAAACGTCGTCCTATTTTTATTCTTTTATTTTAAAAAAAGAAAATCAATTTTAAAACTATACTTCAATTATAAAATAAAATTTATAATTGATATCACATCAATTCATCTGATAGCGAACTAACGTCTTTAACAACAGCGATTTGATCATTTGCTGCCAATACTTAATCAATACCATTTATTTGTTTTAAAAAACATCACATAACATTGAATTTCAATTCAACGTTCAATATTCAATCAATGATCAACATTCAAACAATGTTGTTCGGGGGTAAACAGTTCATATTCGGGTGATATAGAAAAATAAACAACATATAAAATATTTGAGGAATCCGGTGGATCCCTCCAACCTGTTCTTCCCTGCATCACAGACCAAAATAATGTTTGATAACAATTTAAATAAATCATCCGATACGACATATTATAGATGTCGAAAACCATTTGACAAAAAATAAGCAACTAAGGCATTCAATCATCCAATTATTATCACTAATGATAAATTATATTTTAATAAGAATTTAACACGTCATAGAATTCCAGAAGGTGTGAGAGTTAACTCACCTTTATTTACGATTGACGGTTTGATGTATCCAGGTTGTTTCATTTAATTTTAAACCGATGTTCAAAATGAATGAAATTCCAATTATCTCCAAATCCTTCAGAATCAGTCCAACGGAGTAGTATTTACCAGTGTGATTCAGACATCTCCCACTTCATCGAATTCTGTTGATACATGTGCGCGATATGCAATTATAAGCATCCATAATTAATTTAAATAATTAGTTTCTCAACTAAATTAGAATTAACTTTTTTTAATTTTCATTTAGTTCTAATTACTTTGTTCGAACCTCTCTAAGTTATGGTGGTCGGACGTGACCACGATTCCTTGTCCTCGCCTCGTTCAAGCCCGTTCTTTCAGCATGAATTAAACTACTCACTCACGCCTGCATTAGTCCAAGTTTTAGCATACAAGAGTTAATTCAAATAATAACCCTTTTATTAATAATAATTATTTAACTACTTACGTTTATTTTTCTTGACTAGGAAATAGACCAATGCAATTTCGTTCCCCATCTCCTGCTAGTCTTCACTTCTCCTATTCTTGTTGTGCAAAGACTAACGTCTTCTTCTTCGAACTAACTTTCTTTTGTTTCTTATGTTCAAATGCACATGCAGCCTACACCTTAAAAGCCATCTGTCAAAACTCCCATGCTTCTTCCTTGCTTCTTCACCGTTCTAAGGATCTGAACTCACCACCCTTCTCCATGAAAAAGAAACATGCTCCAGTACTTTTGTAAAACTATCCTCCACCCTGACGTCCATCGCTTCTTTTCCCCGTATTCACCAACCCCAGCTACTCTTCCCTCACGCATAAACGCCACCAAGAATCCCAGCTCACATGTATTGAAGAACTCATGTCGGGCTTCCAGTTTGTCCTCTTCACTCCGACTTCACCAAACCATTGACGTACTGAACACTTCTTCTTCCCTCCGATCCTTGGCTCCTGCTCCAGAAAAGAAACCACAGTTCCTTCTTGAACCACAAGACTACCAAACCCAAGCTTCAACTGATTACCTGGTTACATCATTGATCTCGCCGGAGTTCGATGCCTTAGTGCCACGCCTGGAGTAGTCTCTCGCTTGCTGACTAGACCCTCCACATTGCTCCTGCGACTGGTGTAGTTCCGATCACCTTCTCACTAATGCGCCGCCAACCCAGAGTCCACCGTCCCTGTCTCCGATCATGTCCTATCTGTCCTCCCATCAAAATTACATTGCCAGTCTTCACGTCTATTCCACACAAAACAGGATACTACACTTTGGTTACTCACGATATTCCCTGATCCATGAAGCAACCCATCCCCGAAATCTTCCCCACATCATTTCTTTTGTTCATTGTTAAATCACCTCTCAATTCCTTCCCATTCGATGCCTAAATCCATCCATCATCCTCCACACGAGTCTGGCCTCCCCTTTTGTAGTCGCACTCAGTAAACACCTCGCTTCCTTATATCGACCTCATTCTATTGTTTGAAATGAGGACCACTCTGAAGCTCAATGTTTTATTTTAATTACTAGAAGTTTTCAGTTTGGTTTCTAAAAATGATTTCCATTTTGTTTTTAATTGCTAAAGAAATGTGTTTGGTTTCTGGGGCAGAGGAGACGAGCTAGACGTTGTATTTATACATGCGATGGTTGAAGATAAGCCTCACGTTAAATCATATATTCATTAGCCACGTCCTAAGATTAGTAGAGTTGCAGCGTTACAGATTTTCAGAGCAGAAAAAAATGAAGCTTCCATGTGCTTTGATGGATTGGAATTTGCAGTGTTTGTACATTTATACAGTAGGGGAGCTTGAGCTTTCCTTTCACTTTACAGAATCTATAGTAGTACACTAGCAGGAAAAACGTGGGTACGCTTGTCTAAAAATGGGTAAGAAGACCTTATGCTTAGTTTAGCACAAATTTTCTCTTAGTCTGCACTTAGTTTTCAAATTAGTCCGCACACATCATTTCGTTTCTTTTAGGTTGAGCTTGTACCCCTTTAATTTTGAGTTTTCTTTTCAGTGCTATAGAAAAATATAAGTAGGCTTTAGGGTGGCGTGCTGCTAGGAATATTGAATTGACACAAGAACACTTAGTTCATTTTAAACCTTAAAGTATAAAAATTTCTTGTTAGTCATACTTGCCATCATGGTCATTGCATTTTAAATGCTTAGTCGTCTAGTGGACAAAGTTCTTTTCATATGAAAATGGGTAGTTCTTCTTTGCCCTGCCCAAAACTTAGTTTCCTAAGTGTTTTTCATAGTTATTCAGTTCATCTCAGTAAGTGGAGAAATGAGAATATTGAACACATCATAATCATCGACATTGACTGTTGGTTTTGGATATTGCTTACTTGTTTTTGTCATTTTATGTTCTAACCTTTAATTGTATGTACTTGGTACTGTTTCAAATGGGAAAAGTCTATTTCATTTATTTCAAAAATGGTATGCATGTCCGTACATCTAAAATTAGGTACTTTTTAGGTTGAGATATTTCAATTCAATATTTGAGTAACCAGACTTGCACATGCCAGTATGGTTTCATTTTTAAAGCTAGTGTATATTTGTTTGTGTAGTTAGATTTGCTGGGTGTTCATTACGTAAATTTCTGTTTACCTTTGAAAAACCGTGGACAAAAATACGTTGTGATGAGCAATGCTCTAGATCCCAAAAATATAATAATATCGATAGGTTAACTTATACTGTGAAACCCCAAAATGCTAATATAGGGTGCAAAATACTCCAAATTAAAAGTTGCGTATTTTCCAAATTAAAAATTACAGTAAATTCTAAAAATTAAATTATAACTACGTCTTGATGATCCTGTCCAAATTCAGAACCAATATTTAATTATATTAAATTATCGTTATGGTTTATAAACGATTCCATAGCGATTATTTGAAAATTTAAATTGGACATAACTTGAAATCTATAATACGAAATCTCCAATTTTCTCTTTCATTAGAAAAATATAATCATTCTTGTTTCGCTGAATTCTGATTTTTATCGCATCTGATATATTCAATTTAAGCTCAAATCGAAAATTACTAACTACCGTGTCGTTTCGAACTTATATAGTTATATTATAAATGATATATATTCGAACTCCATTTTAAATAAATAAATTCGATATAATATCAATTATATTTCCAATTATAATATATAAAACACATTCAAATATTCCAATTTAAATGACCGAAATTCTGGGACGTTACATTCTTCCCCCTTAAAAGAATTTCGTCCCCGAAATTATAAGGTAAGAAAAATGTTCCGAAACTAATTAATTTAAAATAATTATTTTTAATTATCATCAAAATAAATTCTAACACTTCAAAATTTTCGAAAATTTCGCTAGTACCTCCACTGCACGGCTCGATCACAACAACTACAAACGCCACTTCGGGCCTCAACTTCTCTAAAATAAAACCAAAACCCAAATGGTTACCCAACTCAGGGGTATAGAATCAGCTACTCCAATCAATATATTAAGGTTCACCTGTTTTTCGGGCAACTCAATTCCAATTTCTCAGCAAATCAACAAAATGCTCTTCTTCTGTTCTTGTAATCTGTACTTCAATCTCCATAATCAACCAATTTACATAGCCATTTAGTATATGCAATTATCTCTACTTACAATGCCAGCAACAAATACAGCGTAAAATAATCCTGTTTTCATTTCATAACGATGTTATTCCCAATATCCTATACTGGAATTTAATTTCAATCCATTTAATCATCCTTATTGACCCGTTTGATGGATTTCATCAATCCAATATCCAAACAACAAGCATCCAAATCACTTGAATCATATTCAACATTGATGTTTACAGGTCTGTACACACTTTAATCTAACATACATTTATATAAATCGATTAATATCTGATTGATTTCCATTATTATCCATTCGATTTTCGAATCCCACTTTATTTACATTATTCGATTCCATTTAACCAGGTTAAGTTTCATGTCCAATTCAATTAACCAATTGGTTCCTAACCAGATCAATTCCATTTCATAAAGGGTCCTCTTCTATTATTATTCGCTCAATCACAAAATTTATTTGATTTAATTTTCACCTCCATGTCCATTTCTAATTCTATACACAATTCTATTCATATGAATTTTTTAATAACCAATCAATTCTATTCAATATATTCGTTTAGGCTATTAGACCTTTATTTTAATAAGTTTAACTTATTCGTTCTCCATTGGTTTCAACCAAATTTAAATTTATATTAATTTCCTACTTATATTTATGCAATCAACCATACTGCCCAAACATCCAATTTAAATTCACTGATATTCATATATATTCTATTGACTTATGTCAATTTTTATCTCAATATCCAAGTTAAATTCTGATTCATATTTGAAATTCTTGCTTGGTTAATCTTTTTAATTTCATAACCAAACCAATTCAAATCAACCAATTAATATTCAATCAAATAAGACACAATCAACAAACCATATCATTCTAATTCATACTTTATTCACTTGATTCCAAATTAACTTTACATTGAAGTTTTTATTATTAAATTTCATATTTGAACTTCCAATCTGGTTAGATCATTTAAATTTTCAAATCCACTCTGAATTCTAATTCAAATCAACATTAGTCAATTAATATAATAATAATAATTTAAGAAAATTACACTTTTACGGCTTTGTAAAATATATTGGGCCAAAAAATAATTTTGTAACAAATTACGAATGCGCACACTCATATATATACTGAAACTCAATTAGAGTACTACTAACTCCTTCTCTATTGAGTTACGCCACAGAGCCAAGTTTATTCCTAAGCCATATGCTCTGATACCACTGTAATGGCCAAGGATTTTCGACCCCGAAAAACGACGCAAAAACTTTACATCGATATTTAAGCACCGAAAATATCGGAACATTATTAGAAAGAAATTAGAGCGTGAGAAAAGAAAGAAAGAAATATTATAATAGAAGAATAAGAAGAACATCATAAACTCACAACGGAACGAATTATCAAATGCTTTATACAAAAACTGTATATATGATTACAACATCAGAGTGTACATATAAATCAATATAACGAACAGCGGGAATAAACTAGTACCAGTAAGTATATGAAATACATCTCGACTTTAACTCCTTCTCTGGAACTCCAAGCGAATTATAACCTGGAAATAAACTCGGTCTTACCCGAGCACATTTGAAGCAAAGCAAAATTCACCGGGATCGGTCTGGAATACTTTCAGTGGTAAATTCATAGCACAACAACTTGTTTAACTTTGGAAATCCTTTTAGAAAGAAGGATAATAGTATGACCAGTCCACACATAAACATGGATGGTTTTTACCTTATTATAACCCAAAACATTTTTGAAATCAATATCTTTTCTGATATTATAATAGTGTCTATCAAATCACAAATAAATATCAATCTAGCAGAACGTTTGCATCTCACACTCCACATATATTGTATACAAACAAAATCGCGGCGGTTATTGGAGATTGGATTCCGACTATGACAAGGTATGGAAACACCTGCCGATAGTGTATGTCTAGAGAGGAATACACTGGGTTCAACAAGAACATCTTACAACCCGGCCACAAATGACCGACCACTCATTTCTCTTGAGTGTATCGAATATACTATCACCCATGGCTGTGCAGCTACCTTTTTCCAGGGAGATACAGAAATGAAAAGAAGTAACAAATATGAATATTCTCTAGATGATGACAATACACCCTAATGGGGGAGACCTACATAGCCATGTCGCCTGCCCGATTACTTTCATTTCCCAGTTGATGAGACTTGAGGTTATAATCGACTTTTTAGACCACTGCACGCCATTTGCTTTGAATTCCAAATCGTCACGTCATCCAGGAATAGGATGAATCGAAGGCACTCTCCTACTGCATCCTTATATAGGAATCACCCCAAGGATCAGTATCAAAAAGTCCTTGCAACCCATAGATTCCAACCACGACAGAACCATAGTGTATCTCTGGGAGCTTACCAGAGTTTTTAAGTAGTTCTTCCGCTTTATGAAGATCTACAGTCTTCAATGCTCCATCTTCATTTGCTTCCAGTTAGTTTCGTACGTAGCGTAGGATCGAAGTGGTTTTGGGTTGTCCCCATCCAGGTCTCTTCGAAACAACACGTCAAAAGGTCCAATAATATATTAATTGATAGTCGGGTTTTTAACTATCAATTCACACGGTATGGTTAAGTATATTGGCAGCTGTGATTCATTTATCCCGTCCATTTCATTAGTTCTTAGAAATTGTTTTCCATATTCTTATTACCTCAAATCCCATTTGTTTTCATTACGTTGAAAACAATTATATATATCTTTATCTACCAAGCCCCATTCATTTCTTTATCCAAAAAACATCACTTTATATCCGCCAATCTCTTATACTACCTTTTGCCTTGCGAAATCACCATGTTTTCTTATCTCAAGGAAAATAGTCAATTCTTAATTCATGCTTGAGTTTACGCAATGTTAAATTCTACGTTTTTTATTTAAATCCACTAGTTCAATAACATTTAAAAATCTCGATAATAACATTGTAATATTTCTCTTGAAATAAACAAATTCCAACACTCCTACTGTTTCAAACTAATATCATTCCTTGATAATAGTGAAGTTGTTCAAGTTGGGGTATTTTAATTACCTCTCAGACCTTGATCGACAACGTTTTCATCTTGAAATAGATAAAAGTTTGAAACTAAAACCTATCACCTATTTTACTATCGATTCACTTTACCGGCCTATCAAAAACATGGGTTTTAATAACCATCCCTTTATTTGGCATATTATTCTCAACCATATCTCTTTTACTTTTTATTCAAGTATACTTGCTGAATGCAACTCCTTTTGCTTTTATATAACAACCCGGAAAATCTGAACCAATTTAAAAAAAAATAATTTGGTTATTTTAGTGGATTTTAAATATTTAAAAATAATTATTTAAATATTTAAAATTAATTATTTTAAATAATAACGACGAAAAGTATGTTTAAATCGACATTTGGAAATAAATATAATTATTTTTAATTATAGATAAGGCCTGAAATGGCGTGGCAGTTTCAAAATTGGAATTCGAACTTTGACTGACTGTACCGGGTGCAAAATAAAACAGATTTTAGTGAACCCAAAAATATCTAAATCTGTTTATGAATATCTTTCTAACGAATCTGAAAAATCGAAGTTTCGAAGCGGGAATCAAAAGTTATGGCCAAATGAATTTTCAGAAAGGTCGCTATAGAATTTATATAGCCCGTGAAAATAGCCATTTTGCAAACGACCTCAGAATTCGACGAAACCACTTTTGTTAGATGCGGGATGTCGAATTATTGCTAGGTTTCAAATTCCATAATTTTTGAAGTTAGTATGTGAGTGTGGCAAAGCAAAATGTGTTTGGTTGATTTCTATTAAATTGGATCGACCAGAAAATGGCCATTTTTCAAATCCTCTCAGAATTCGACGAAACTAGTTTTGTTAGGGTCGTATCGTCAAAACATAGCTAGATTTATTTTTCGGGAATTTTTGGGATCAGTATGTGGCCCCGGCAAATTGAAATGTACGTTCAAATCGAATATTGAATGTTTTATATTTTAATTTGAAGAAAAACTGACTGTAACAGTCGAATGGGCCTACGAAACATATCCCATTGTGTTCAGAATGGGGTTATTTAGCTAGGGACGGCAGTCGTTGGGTTTGGATTGGTGTTAGTACGTGAAGAGGGGTATTTTTGAAAATTAAAAATATGTAAATAAATTAAAAAACAAGCCAATCACATTTCTCGAGCCATTCTCTCATCCCGATCCCTTTAATCGCGATAGCGAAAAGGGGTACCAAACTTCTCTCCTCGATCTCTCCCTCCAAATGCGATAAAACCCATCCACCATGTTGAGGATTTTGTAGTACTCTCCGAGCTCTTCAAATCCATACCTATTGGAGATTTTTTCGTGCAGTGTAGAGGCTGAATCACCTCCGGGAAGTAACCGACTTCCCACCGCCGCCGTGAGCAGCTTCGACTACCGAAGTGGGCCCCTTGTTGGCGCACGTGCGCCTCCCCTAGCCTGTCAACGTGGAGAAACCCGATCGTCTTAAAGTGCAACGGATTGGCCAATAAATCCAAACCTAGTTTTGAACAAAACTGAAAGATATCGGCTTGTTTATTTTGAATTGATTTTAACAGTTTAAAAGCATTGCAAATTTCTAAAAATCATATCTTTTTGCTATGTGGTCGAAATGCAGTGAAACAAGAGACAGTGGACTTGTGCGGACGTCTTCTACATTCTAGAAGAGACTGGATATTTTTCTGAGCCTTCTACAATTTTTAGAGGAGTGGAATCCAACGTGAGATTTCTGAATTATAAACAATATAGAAATAATGATTTATAAATTATATAGTCGATGTATGAGTTATATAAGCGTTGTACACCTCATGTATAAGCATTGTATAAGTTGTATGTTCGATGTATAAGTTATATTGCGTTGTAAAAATCATATATGCGTTGAAATAAATTGAAATGATATTGAAATAAAATCGAAATATAGTTATATGTGTGTGTGTGTATATATATATATATATATATATATATATTCCCCTCATCCACAGACCATGGATGATATATATTGGTTGTGATATTGTTTGGATTATTGATTGATGTGAAAATTTGGTGAATATCATGAATGGTTGATTTAAAATGATTGATTGTAGTTGAAATCCCAATAGGATTAGTATATGGGAAAATTCGTCTGTGTACGAACTAGATATTGAAAATCCCCATTGTCAAAAGCTGCGAGGCTTTAAGGTTGAGCGAGGAGCCGTACTAGGGACGGTGCCGGTTTTAACTACCGTGCCGTTATGCTGCAGAAATTTTCTGAAATATTCCTGTGTTTGATTTATATTCATGTGTTGAAATAAAATTCATGTGTTGAATAGAAATTCATGTATTAAATAAAATTCATGTGTTGAAATAAAATTCATGTGTTGAATAGAAATTCATATGTTGAATGAAGTCCATGTATTGAATAAATTCTTTGAAAGATAAAAATAACATTTTTATCATATATATACAGACTATTTAAAATATTAGTGTTTTAAATAAATTGTTTTAACACCAAAAGTAACATTTTTACCTTATCTATGAACTATATAAAATAATCGTGTTGAAATAAATTGTTTTACAATGAAAATCACATTTTTATGATTCATATGAACTGTTAAAAAAATAGTGATGTGTTGAAATAAATAACTGTTGGATAAAAATATCATTTTTATCAAATGTATGAAATGAATATGGTTTTAGAATCGAAAATGAATTATATATATATATATATATATAAATATAATTAAAATAAATCGAATAACGAAGCTACAGTTCGTGTTTTGAAACCGTTATTTAAAACGATTATTGCGGGAGATCCGACCATCGGATTTTCCCCAAGCCGCAACCGTTGGGTTCGCTTTGGAAATATCTTTCCAATGACACCAACTTTGTAAAGATCCAACGGTTGGATTGTCTTGAATGTTTAATTCAAATCTGAAGAAAAACAGCACCAGAATCGATTATATATATATAATTAAAATAAATCGAATAACGACGCTGCAGTTCGTATTTTGAAATTGTAACTTCAAACGATTGTACCGGGAGGTCTGACCGTCGGATTTTCCCAAACCTGAAACCGTTGGATTCGTTTTGAAAGGATCTTTCTAATGATATAAAATTTGTGAAGATCCAACGGTTAGATTTTCATATATGTGTAAATCAAATCTAAAGAAAAACAGCGCTATGGCCGCGTTATGGCATGAAGCGCCGTTTGAATGAATTGGCTATTTTTAAATGAAAAAAAATAGCGATAAATCATTATAAAATATTATAAACGATATGGAATGGAAATAAACCGAATTTTCCCGGTTTATTGGATATTTGACGGTTGAATTTGCTTGGCGTGAAAATTACATTTAGGAACAAAATTATTGATGTCGAATAATTTAACCATTGAAATGAATTGATTTAAATTCTAAATATACGTGAATTATTTGAAAAGGCCGAGTTAAATCTCATTTCAAATAATTTATTGGCGATAAGAAGTCGATGATGAAGACGGTGGTTGAAGATCGGAGATCTTCACCTCGGTTGGATGATTACTGATGTCTTGATTGGGAGGCATCCCAAAATATAGATAATAAGTGGTGATCGTCCAGTCGTACTTGGAGATTGATGGATATGCGAGGTATAAGGTGCCTCCGGTTTCGTTCAGACCCAGAACGAACTTGTGAATGGACTGTGTGTCTGACATTGGATTTTGTTCTGTGCTGATTGATCTCTATTAAATATATATCTTTTTGGCGGTGGAGAATTTATTCTCTTGCTTAATGCCCTTCTTTGAGACGTATGAGCTCAGAAGTTATATATCGATAGAAATCAGTCGCATGGAGTGAACTGCCTATGTGGCATGCCTAAGTGGCAAATGATCGAGGCTTTTGTTGAAAAGCAAAGTCTTGTGGTTGATGATCAAAGCACCACCTGTGTGGCATAGCTTTGTGTACAGCGTTGATTCGCGAGCCTCACACCCCGGTATGAGCCAGAAACAGGATAAGACCTCAGGGAGGACATGCGTTTCCTTCTAGCTTGGGTGGTGTCAGTGACCTACCAGCCGTGACATTTATTTTATTTTCACATGTGCGGTTGTCGGATTGCGAGGTGCTTCGGATATATCGGTGACTATGTGGAGCGATGGAGTCATAGGACTCATTTACGCCCCAAAGGGTGGGGAAACGCAGTGCTCAGGCATTTTGATCCACATCGGTGGACCGGCCCTGGCGATTCAAGGGCTTGACTGAGTACTTGTCCTGAGGCTCGGGCTAGAGAGTCTCGAATTCGGTAAGGACTATCTTTTGCCTCGGTTCATGACGGAAATCCAATTTCCAAATACGACACCGTGCGGTTTTGATTGTATACCTATATATGGCGACATGATATATGGTACCCATGCCGTCTATGATTGATAGTTATGATTGAAGTTGTTTTTGAAACATATAAACACTAGTAATAATATCAAAGGCTTTTGTTTTATTCGTATCAAGCATATTTTGGCCATTATAAGGTAAAACTCTATCCTCTGGTTTGCGTTGCATTGTGTGATGGGAAGTGAGTCTTATAATGGCTTCATTTTTATAAAAAGCATTGCGAAGTTTAAAAGATTTACATGTGATAAAGCACTGACAATCCAATGGAGTAAACCCGTTTCGCGAATGTGGCGTGGTCCTGTGATTGGCCATATTATAAAATATGCTAAGTGGATTTCTCATACCAGTCCCATGACTGACTCGTAGTTTGTTTCACTTGCAAACTCGGGTGCCCCTATTTCTACACGGGCAGCCTTGTATTTAGGTTTTAGCAGGCTCTTTCTGGATAGCTGGAGCTGAGGGTGGATTCTATCATTTATCTCTTTTTATGTTGTTCAGCTCCTGTTGTACATACTATGTTTTGTTTCCGCTGTAGACATTTTATGTAAAGTTGAACCGTATTTTGTACTAAGTTTGATCCTATATACTGTGTAACTCTGATGATTATGTTTATCTGGTGCATTCTATTGTACATTATTTGATATATTTATTTATTTCTGTTCTGCTATTATCTGTTTATGTGTTATATTCCAAAGATTACCCTTGACACCGTCGTACGGGGGTTTGGGATCGTCACATTTTACAAATCTTTTTTCAATTCATAATCAATTTGTTCAACCCAATTCCTAAAACAAAAACTTATTTAAGTTCATCGTCTTAGTTTAAATCCCTTTTCTAAACCTTCTTTACGAAACTTGGATTCTATTTTAAGATCTTCTTATAAAATCCGTAAATCGTTTTCTTTTGGAATCACATTTCAATTTACCTTTATTTAACTCAAAAACTTCTTCAGAACATAGTCTTTACTTACTAGTCCCCTCTTTAGTTCAAATCCTAAATCTTCTTTAAGGAATCTATTGATTATTTTTCTTTTGAAATCATGTTTAAATTACTTTACTTAATTAAAGAATTAAGTAAAAACAAATCTTATTACAATCTTTGGGTTACTCATCTCTTCACACCTTCAAATTATAACTTGGATTTTATTATCCAATGTCTTGCGGAAATCTTTTTCCAGTTGCCTTGCTTATACTTAATTCAATCCTCAAGTAATGATTACCTAAAAACGACATTTTAGCTTTACAACTTGTTTCACAATTTTGGTATAACATTGTTGTTAGCACTATTCGTTTTAGAACTCGATCCCTTTTCTATTTACTTCCATATAAGAAGTAAATTACTTTAATTATCATTAATTGTAATAATTAATTAATTCCATTATTAACAAAAGTAAAAATGGTTTATTTCATTAAAATCAGATCAACTAATCACTTAACGATATTATTAACGATAAACACTTCATTAATGATTTATCAATCGATAAGCAACTTTAAATATCATTAAATAAAAAGATAATTAATATTTAAGAAATATTATTGAAATAAAAACAGTTACCCATTTAACCATTTTCATTCGATTAATCGAAGAACGATTAATTCTAATTATCAACTCTAATTTAATAGTTGACTTCGTCAACTTAAAACATCAGTTATTTACTAAACTGGTTATGATTATTTCTCTTGTAAGATTAATATAATTAATCTAATTTTCTTGTTTAACTATTTTATTTAAACTATTATCTTCAAAACACTAGCCCGTAGATTGAATCCTAGCTTCTGCACTTGCAAAACATTATATAACTATTTTTATAAAACATTTTTAAACATCGTCCTATTTTTATTCTTTTATTTTAAAAAAAGAAAATCAATTTTAAAACCATACTTCAATTATAAAATTTATTTCATAATTGATATCACGTCAATTCATCTGATAGCGAACTAACGTCTTTAACAACAACGGTTTGATCATTTGCTACCAATACTTAATCAATACCATTTTTTTAAAAAACATTACACAACGTTGAATTTCAAATCAACGTTCAATATCCAATCAATAATCAACATTCAAACAGAATGTAATGTTGTTTGGGGGTAAACAGTTCATATTCGGGTGATATGGAAAAATAAACAACATATAAAATATTTGAGGAATCCGGTCGGATCCCTCCAACCTATTCTTCCCTGCATCACAGACCAAAATAATGTTTGATAACAATTTTAATAAATCATCCAATACAACATATTATAGATGTCGACAGCCATTTGACAAACAATAAGAAACTAAGGCATTCAATCATCCAATTATTATCATTAACGATAAATTATATTTTAATATGAATTTAACACATCATAGAATTCCAGAATGTGTGAGAATTAACTCACCTTTATTTACGATTGACAGTTTGATGTATCCAGGTTGTTTCATTTAATTTTATACCGATGTTTAAAATGAATGAAATTCCAATTATCTCCAGATGCTTCAGAATCAGTCCAACAGCGTAGTATTTCCCAGTGTGATTCAGACATCTCCCATTTCATCAAATTCTGTTGATACATGTACGAGATATGCAATTATAAGCATCCAAAATTAATTTAAATAATTAGTTTCTTAACTAAATTAGAATTAACTTTTTTAATTTTTGTTTAGTTCTAATTGCTTTGTTTGAACCTCTCTAAGTTATGGTGGCCGGACTTGACCATGATTCCTTGTCCTTGCCACGTTCAAGCCCGTTCTTTCAGCATGAACAAAACTACGCACTCACGCCTGTATTAGTCCAAGTTTTAGCATATAAGAGTTAATTCAAATAACAACCCTTTCATTAATAATAATTATTTAACTACTCACGTTTATTATCCTTGATTAGGAAATAGGCCATTGCAATTTCGTTCCCCATCTTCTGCTAGTCTTCACTTCTCCTATTCTTGCTGTACAAAAACTAACATCTTCTTCTTCAAACTAACTTTCTGTTGTTTCTTATGTTCAAATGCACATGCAGCCTATACCTTAAAAGCCATCTGTCAAAACTCCAATGCTTCTTCCCTCCTTCTTCACCGTTCTAAGGATCGGAACTCACCACCCTTCTCCATGAAAAAGAAACATGCTCCGGCACTTCTGTAAAACCGTCCTCCACCCTAACGTCCATCGCTTCTTTTCCCCATATTCACCACTCCCAGCTACTCTTCCCTCACGCAGAAACGCCACCAAGACTCCCAGCTCACACGTATTGAAGAACTCATGTCGGGCTTCCAGTTTGTCCTCTTCACTCCGACTTCGCCAAACCATTGACGTACTGGACACTTATCCTTCCCTCTGATCCTTGGCTCCTGCTCCAGAAAAGAAACCACAGTTCCTTCTTGAACCACAAGACTATGGAACCCATGCTTCAACTGGTTACATCACTGAACTCGCCGGAGTTCGAAGCCTCAGTGCCATGCCTAGAACAGTCTCCCGCTTGCTGACTAGACCCTCCTCCTTGCACCTGCGACTGGTGTTGTTCCGATCACCTTCTCACTAATGCGTCGCCAACCCAGAGTCCACCGTCCTTGTCTGCAATCACGTCCTCTCTGTCCTCCCTTCAAAATTACACTGCTAGTCTTCACGTCTATTCCACACAAAATAGGATACTACACTTTGGTTACTCACGATATTCCCTGATCCATGAAGCAACCCATCCCCGAAAGCTTTCCCACATCATTTCTTTTGTTCACTGTTAAATCACTTCTCAAGTTCTTCCCATTCGATGCCTAAATCCAGCCATCATCCTCCACACGAGTCTGGCCTCCCCTCCTGTAGTCGCACTCAGCAAACATTATGCTTCCCTATATCGGCCTCATGCTATTGTTTGAAATGAGGACCACTCTGAAGCTCAATGTTTTATTTTAATTAGTGGAAGTTTTCAGTTTGGTTCCTAAAAATGATTTCCATTTTTTTTTAATTGCTAAAGAAATGTGTTTGGAATTTGTAGTGTTTGTACATTTATATAGTAGGGGAGCTTAAGCTTTCCTTTCGCTTTACAGTATCTATGGTAGTAGCATAGCAGGAAAAACGTGGGTACACTTGTCTAAAAATAGGTAGGAAAACCTTATGCTTAGTTTAGTAAAATTTTCTCTTAGGCTACACTTGGTTTTCAAATTAGGCTGCACACATCATTTTGTTGTATTTAGGTTGAGCTTGTACCCATTTAGTTTTGATTTTGCTTTTCAGTGCTACAGAAAAATATATGTAGGCTTTAGGGTGGCGTGCTGCTAGGAATATTGAATTGACATAAGAACACTCAGTTCATTTTAAACTTTAAAGTATAAAAATTTCTTGTTAGTCACACTTGTCGTCACGGTCATTGCAATTTAAATGCTTAGCTATCTAGTGGACAAAGTTCTTTTCATATGAAAATGGGTAGTTCTTCTTTGCCACGCCCATAACTTAGTTTCCTAAGTGTTTTTCATAGTAATTCAGTTCATCTCAGTAAGTGGAGAAATGAGAATATTGAACACATCATAGTCATTGACATTGACTGTTGGTTTTGGATATTGCTTACTTGTTTTTGTCGTTTTATGTTCTAACCTTTATCTGTATGTACTTAGTACTGTTTCAAATGGGAAAAGTCTATTTCATTTATTTCAAAAATGGTATGCATGTCCATACATCTAAACTTAGGTAGGTTTTAGGTTGAGATATTTCAATTCAATATTTGAGTAAGCAGACTTGCACATGCCAGTATGGTTTCATTTTTAAAGCTAGTGTATATTTGTTTGTATAGTTAGATTTGCTGGGTGTTCATTACGTAAATTTCTGTTTACCTCTGAAAGACTATGGCCAAAAATAAAAATACCTTGTGATGAGCAATACCCCACGATACCAAAAATATAATAATATCGATAGGTTAACTTATATTGTGAAACCCCAAAATGCTGATATAAGGTGCAAAATACTCCAAATAAAAAGTTGCGTATTTTATGAATTAAAAATTACAGTAAAATTCTAAAAATTAAATCATAACTACGTCTCGAAGATCCTGTCCAAATTTGGAACCAATATTTAATTATGTTAAATTATCGTTATGGTTTATAAATAATTCCATAACGATTATTTGAAAATTTAAATTGGACATAACTTGAAATCTATAATACGAAATCTCCATTTTTCTCTTTCATTAGAAAAATATAATCAGATATATCCAAACGGTTCTTATTTCACAGAATTCCGATTTTTATCAGATCCGGTATATTCAATTTAAGTTCAAATCGAAAATTACGAACTACCGCGTCGTTTCGAACTCGTTTAATTATATTATAAATTATATATATTCGAACTCCATTTTAAATAAATAAATTCGATATAATATCAATTATATTTCCAATTATAATATATAAAACACATTTAAATATTCCAATTTAAATGACAGAAATTCTAGGACGTTACATTCTTCCACCCTTAAAAGAATTTCGTCCCTGAAATTACAAGGTAAGAAGAATGATCCAAAACTAACTATTTTAAAATAATTATTTTGAATTATCATCAAAATAAATTCTAACTCTTTAAAATTTTCGAAAATTTCACCAGTACCTCCCCTGCACGGCTCCATCACAATAACTACAAATGCCACTCCGGGTCTCAACTTCTCCAAAATAAAACCAAAACCCAAATGATTACCCAACTCAGGGGTACAAATCAACTACTCCAATAATATATTAAGGTTCACCTATTTGGCGGGCAACTCAGTTCCAATTTCTCAGCAAATCAACAAACTGCTCTTCGTCTATTCTTCCAATCTATACTTCAATCTCCATAGTCAGCCAATTTCCATAGTCGTTTAGTATTTGCAATTATCTCTACTTACAATGCCAGTAACAATTACAGGGTAAAATAATCATGTTTTCATTTCATAATGATGTTATTTCCAATTTCCTATACTGGAATTTAATTTCAATCCATTTAATCATCCTTATTGACCCGTTTGATGGATTTCATCAATCCAGTATCCAAATAACAAACATCCAAATCACTTGAATCATATTCAACATTGATGTTTACCGGTCTGTACACACTTTAATTTATCATACATTTATATAAATCGATTAATATCTAATCGATTTCCATTATTATCCGTTCGATTTTCGAATCCCACTTTATTTACATTATTCGATTCCATTTAACCAGGTTAAGTTTCATATCCAATTCAATTAACCAGTTGGTTCCTAACCAGCTCAATTCCAT
Organism: Allium sativum; assembly: GCA_030737875.1. NCBI lineage: Eukaryota > Viridiplantae > Streptophyta > Magnoliopsida > Asparagales > Amaryllidaceae > Allium > Allium sativum. The sequence goes on from CM060923.1 coordinate 260,792,997, forward strand.
TTCATAAATGGTTCTCTTCTATTATTATCCTTTCAGTCACAAAATTTATTTGATTTAATTTTCACCTCCTTATCCATTTCTAATTCTATGCACAATTCTATTCATATGAATTTTTTAATAACCAATCAATTTTATTCAATATATTCGTTTAGGCTATTAGACCTTTATTTTGATAAGTTTAACTTATTCCTTCACCATTGGTTTCAACCAAATTTATATTCATTTCCAATTTATATTTATGCAGTCAACCATACTACCCAAACATCCAATTTAATTTCACTGATATTCATATATATTCTATTGACTTATGTCAATTTTTATCTCAATATCCAAGTTAAATTCTGATTCATATTTGAAATTCTTGCTTGGTTAATCCTTTTAATTTCATAATCAAACCAATTCAAATCAACCAATCAATATTCAATCTAATAAGACACAATCAACAAACCATATCATTCTGATTCATACTTTATTCACTTTGATTCCAAATTAACTTTACATTGAAGTTTTTATTTTTAAATTTCATATTTGAAATTCCAATCTGGTTTGATCATTTAAATTTTCTAATCCACTCTGAATTCTAATTCAAATCAACATTAGTCGATTAATATAATAATAACAATTTAAGAAAATTGCACTTTTATGGTTTTGTAAAATATAATGGGCTAAAAAATAATTTAAAAAATAATTTTGTAACAAATTACAAATACGCTCACTCATATATATGCTCAAACTAAATCAAGAGTACTACGAACTCCATCTCTACTGAGTTAAGCCACAGATCCAAGGTTATTCCTAAACCATATGTTCTGATAACACTATAACAGCCAGGGATTTTCGACCCCGAAAATCGACACAAAAACACTATATCGATATTCAAGCACCGAAAATACCGGAACGTTATTAGAAAGAAATTAGAGGGTGAGAAAAGAAAGAAAGAAATATTAGAATAAAAGAATAAGAAGAACATTAGAAACTCACAGCGGAACGAATAAAATATAACATAAAATGCTTTATACAAAAATTGTATATTTTATTACAACATCAGAGTGTACATATAAATCAATATAACATACAGCGGGAATAAACTAGTACCAGTAAGTATATGAAATATGTCTTGACTTCAACTCCATCTCCGGAACTCCAAGCTAAATATAAACTGGAAATATACTCGGTCTGACCCGAGCACATTTGAAGCAAAGCAAAATTCACCCGGATCAGTCTGGAATACTTTCAGCGATAAATTCATAGCACAACAACTTGTTTAACTTTGGAAATCCTTTTTGAAAGAAAGGATAATAGTAAAACCAATCCACACATAAACACGGACGGTTTTTACCTTACTATAACCCAAAACATTTTTGAAATCAATATCTTTTCTGATATTATAATAGTGTCTATCAAATCACAAATAAATATCAATTTAGTAGAACGCTTGCATCTCATGCTACATATATATAGTATACAAACAAAACCGCGGCGCTTATTGGAGATTGGATTCCAACTATGACAAGGTATGGAACCACTTGCCGATAGGGTATGTCTAGAGAGGAATACACTGGGTTCAACAAGAAAGTCTTGCAACCCGACCACAAATGACCGACCACTCATTTCTCCTGAATGTATCGAATATATTGTCACCCACGGTTGCGCAGCTACCTTTTTCCCGGGAGATACAGAAATGAAAAGAAGTAACAAATATGAATATTCTCTAGATGATGACAATACATCCTAATGGGGGCGACCTACATAGCCATGTCGCCTGCCCAATTTTTATCATTTCCCAGTTGATGAGACTTGAGGTTATTATCGACTTTTTAGACCACTGCTCGCCATTTGCTTTGAATTCCACATCGTCACGTCATCCAGGAACAGGATGAACCAAAGGCACTCTCTTACTGCATCCTTATATAGAAATCACCCCAAGGATTAGTAACAAAATGTCCTTGCAATCCGTAGATTCAAACCACGACAGAACCACAGTGTATCTCTGGGAGCTAACCAGAGATTTTAAGTAGTTCTTCCGCTTTATGAAGATCTACGGTCTTCAATGCTCCATCTTCATTTGCTGCCAGTTAGTTTCGTATGTAGCGTAGGATCGAAGTGGTTTTGGGTTGTCCCCATCCCGGTCTCTTCGAAACAACACGTCAAAAGGCCCAATAATATACTAATTGATAGTCGGGTTCTAAACTATCAATTCACACGGTATGGTTAAGTATATTGGCAGCTGTGATTCATTTATCACGTCCATTTCATTAGTTCTTAGAAATCGTTTTCCATATTCTTATTACCTCAGATCCCATTTGTTTTCATTACGTTGAAAACAATTTTATATATCTTTATCTACCAAGCCCTATTCATTTCTTTATCCAAAAAACATCACTTTATATCCGCCAATCTCTTATACTACCTTTCGCCATGCGAAATCACCATATTTTCTTATCTCAAGGAAAATAGTAAATTCTTAATTCATGCTTGAGTTTACCCAATGTTCAATTCTACATTGTTTTTTTAAATCCACTAGTTCAACAACATTTAAAAATCTCGATAATAACATTGTAATATTTCTCTTGAAATAAACAAATTCCAACACTCCAACCATTTCAAACTAATATCATTCCTTGATAATAGTGAAGTCGTTCAAGTTGGGATATTTTAATTACCTCTCAGACCTGGATCGACAATATTTTCATCTTGAAGTAGATAAAAGTTTGAAACTAAAACCTATCACCTATTTTACTATTGATTCACTTTACCGGCCTATCCAAAACATGGGTTTTAATAACCATCCCTTTATTTGGCGTATTATTCTCAACTAGATCTCTTTTACTTTTTATTTAAGTATACTTACTGAATGCAACTCCTTTTTCTTTTACAAATATTCTTTCAATTTATAATCAATTTATTCAACCCAATTCCTTAAATAAAAACTTACTTAAGTTCATCTTCTTAGTTTAAATCCCTTTTCTAAACCTTCTTTACGAAACTTGGATTCTATTTTAAGATCTTCTTATAGAATCCGTAAATCTATTCCTTTTGGAATCACATTTAAATTTACTTTTATTTAACTCAAAAACTTGTTTAGAACTTAGTCTTTACTTACTAGTCCCCTCTTGAGTTCAAATCCTAAATCTTCTTTATTGAATCTATTGATTATTTTTCTTTTGAAATCATGTTTAAATTACTTTACTTAATTAAAGAATTAAGTAAAAACAAATCTCATTACAATCTTTGTGTTACACATCTCTTCACAACTTCAAATTATAACTTGGATTCTATTATCTAATGTCTTACAGAAATCTTTTTTCAGTTGCCTTGCTTATACTTAATTCAATCCTTAAGTAATGATTACCTATAAATGACATTTTTGCTTTACAACTTGTTTCACAATTTTGGTATAACACTGTTGTTAGCACTATTCATTTTAGAACTCGATCCCTTTTCAATTTACTTCCATATAAGAAGTAAATTACTTTAATTATCATTAATTAAATTAATTAATTAATTCCATTATTAACTGAAGTAAAAATGGTTTACTTCATCAAAATCAGATCAGCTAATCACTTAACGATATTATTAACGATAAACACTTCATTAATGATTTATCGATCAATAAGCAACTTTAAATATCATTAAATAAAAAGATAATTAATATTTAAGAAATATTATTAAAATAAAAATAGTTACTCATTAAACGATTTTCATTAGGCTAATAGAAGAACGATTAATTCTAATTATCAACTCTAATTAAAACAGTTGACTTCGTCAACTTAAAACATCAGTTATTTACTAAACTGGTTATGACTATTTCTCTTGTTAGATTAATATAATTAATCTAATTTTCTTGTTTAACTGTTTAAAACAGTTATCTTCAAAACACTAACCCGTAGGTTGAATCCTGGCTTCTACACTTGCAAAATATTATATAACTATTTTTATGAAACATTTATAAATATCGTCCTAATTTTATTCTTTATTTAAAAAAAAGAAAATCAATTTTAAAACTATACTTCAATTATAAAATAAATTTTATAATTGATATCACGTCAATTCATCCGATAGCGAACAAACATCTTTAACAACGACGGTTTGATCATTTGCTGCCAATACTTAATCAATACCATTTATTTGTTTTAAAAAACATCACACAACGATGAATTTCAATCCAACATTCAATATCCAATCAGTAATCAACATTCAAACAGAATGTAATGTTGTTTGGGGGTAAACAGTTCATATTCGGGTGATATGGAAAAATAAACAACATAAAAAATATTTGAGGAATCCGGTCGGATCCCTCCAACCTGTTCTTCCCTGCATCAGAGACCAAAATAATGTTTGATAATAATTTAAATAAATCATCCAATACGACATATTATAGATGTCGACAACCATTTGACAAAAATTAAGCAACTAAGGCATTCACTCATCCAGTTATTATCTCTAACGATAAATTATATTTTAATATAAATTTAACATATCATAGAATTCCAGAAGGTGTGAGAATTAACTCACCTTTATTTACGATTGAAGGTTTGATGTATCCAGGTTGTTTCATTTAATTTTAAACCGATGTTTAAATTGAATGAAATCCAATTATCTCTAGATCCTTTAGAATCAGTCCAACAACGTAGTATTACCCAGTGTGATTTGGACATCTCCCATTTCAACGAATTCTGTTGATACACGTGCGAGATATACAATTATAAGCACCCATAATTAATTTAAATATTTAGTTTCTTAACTAAATTAGAATTAACTTATTTAATTTTCGTTTAGTTCTAATTACTTTGTTCGAACCTCTCTAAGTTATGGTGACCGGATGTGACCACGATTCCTTGTCCTTGCCTCATTCAAGCCCGTTCTTTCAGCATGAACTAAACTACTCACTCACACCTTTATTAGTCCAAGTTTTAGCATATAAGAGTTAATTCAAATACTAACCCTTGTATTAATAATAATTTATTAACTACTTACGTTTATTATTCTTGATTAGGAAATAGACCAATGCAATTTCGTTCCCCATCTTCTGCTAGTCTTCACTTTTCCTATTCTTGCTGTACAAAAACTAACGTCTTCTTCTTCAAAATAGCTTCCTTTTGTTTCTTATGTTCAAATGCACATGCAGCCTACACCTTAAAAGCCATCTGTCAAAACTCCCATGCTTCTTCCCTCCTTCTTCACCGTTCTAAGGGTCTGAACTCACCACCCTTCTCCATGAAAAAGAAACATGCTCAAGCACTTTTGTAAAACCGTCCTCCACCCTGACGTCCATCGCTTCTTTTCCCCATATTCACCACTCTAGCTACTCTTCCCTCATGCAGAAACGCCACCAAGACTCCCAGCTCACATGTATTGAAGAACTCATGTCGGGCTTCTAGTTTGTCCTCTTCACTCCGACTTCGCCAAACCACTGACGCACTGAACACTTCTTCTTCCCTCCGACCCTTGGCTCCTGCTCCAGAAAAGAAACCGCAGTTCCTTCTTGAACCACAATACTACGGAACCCATGCTTCAACTGGTTACATCGTTGATCTCGCCGGAGTTCGACGCCTCAGCGCCACACCTGGAACAGTCTCCCTCTTGCTGACTAGACCCTCCGCCTTGCACCTGCGACTGGTGTCGTTCCGATCACCTTCTCACTGAAGCGCCGCCAACCCAGCGTCCACCGTCCCTATCTCCGATCACGTCCTCTCTATCCTCCCATCAAGATTACACTTCCAGTCTTCACGTCTATTGCAGATAAAATAGGATACTACACTTTGGTTACTCACGATATTCCCTGATCCATGAAGCAACCCATCCCCGAAAGTTTCCCCGCATCATTTCTTTTGTTCAATGTTAAAGCGTTTCTCAAGTCCTTCCTATTCGATGCCTAAATTCGGCCATCATCCTCCACACGAGTCTGGCCTCCCCCCTGTAGTCGTGCTCAGCAAACACTACGCTTCCCAATATTGGCCTCATGCTACTGTTTGAAATTGAGGACCACTCTAAAGCTCAACGTTTTATTTTAATTACTGGAAGTTTTCAGTTTGGTTTCTAAATATGATTTCCATTTTATTTTTAATTGCTAAAGAAATGTGTTTGGTTTCTGGGGCAGAGGAGGGGAGCTAGACGTTGTATTTATACATGCGATGGTTGAAGATAAGCCTCACGTTAAATCCTATATTCATTAGCCACGTCCTTATATTAGTAGATTTGCAGTGTAACAGATTTTCAGAGCAGAAAAAATGAAACTTCCATGTGCTTTGATGGTTAGAATTTGCAGTATTTGTACATTTATACAGTAAGGGAGCTTGAGCTTTCCTTTCGCTTTACAGTGTCTATGGTAGTAGCATAGTAGGAAAAATGTGCGTATGCTTGTCTTTAAATGGGTAGGCAGACCTTATGCTTATTTTAGTGCAATTTTTCTCTTAAGCTACACTTATTTTTCATATTAAGTTGCACACATCATTTCGTTGCTTTTAGGTTGTGCTTGTACCCATTTAGTTTTGAGTTTTCTTTTTAGTACTACAGAAAAATATAAGTAGGCTTCAGGATGGTGTGCTGCTAGGAATATTGAACTGACACAAGAACACTCAGTTCATTTTAAACTTTAAAGTATAAAAATTTCTTGTTAGTCACACTTGCCGTCACGGTCGTTGCATTTTAAATGCTTAGCCGTCTAGTGGACAAAGTTCTTTTCATATGAAAATGGGTAGTTCTTCTTTGCCATGCCCATAACTTAGTTTCCTAAGTGTTTTTCACAGTAATTTAGTTCATCTTAGTAATTGGAGAAATGAGAATATTGAACACATCATAGTCATCGACATTGACTGTTGGTTTTGGATATTGCTTACCTGTTTTTGTCATTTTATGTTCTAACTTTTATCTGTATGTACTTAGTACTATTTCAAATGGGAAAAGTCTATTTCATTTATTTCAATAATGGTATGCATGTCCATACATCTAAACTTAGGTAGGTTTTAGGTTAAGATATTTCAATTCAATATTTGAGTAAGCAGACTTGCAGATGCCAGTATGGTTTCATTTTTAAAGCTATTGTATATTTGTTTGTATAGTTAGATTTGTTGGGTGTTCATTACGTAAATTTCTGTTAACCTATGAAAGGCTATGGACAAAAATAAAAATACCATTGTGATGAGCAATGCCCCACGATCCTAAAAATATAATAATATCGATAGATTAACTTATATTGTGAAACCCCAAAATTCTAATATAGGGTGCAAAATACTCCAAATAAAAAGTTGTGTATTTTCCAAATTAAAAATTACAGTAAAATTCTAAAAATTAAAATATAACTACCTATCGAAGATCCTTTCCAAATTCGGAACCAATATTTAATTATATTAAATTATCGTTATGGTTTATAAACGATTCCATAGTGATTATTTGATAATTTAAATTGGACATAACTTGAAATCTATAATACGAAATCTCCATTTTTCTCTTTCATTAGAAAAATATAATCAGATAGATTCAAACGGTTCTTGTTTCGCAGAATTCTGATTTTTATTGAATCCGGTATATTCAATTTAAGTTCAAATCGAAAATTACGAACTACCGCATCGTTTCGAAACACGTTTAATATATTATAAATTATATATATATTCGAACTCCATTTTAAATAAATAAATTCTATATAATTTCAATTATATTTCCAATTATAATATATAAAACACATTTAAATATTCCAATTTAAATGACCGAAATTCTGGGACGTTACACATTCATTATTAATCAATTATTTAAACCTATGCCTTTATAGGTGTTACTGCCCAATTTACCAATTATATTCATGATGGGTTATATGCCTAAGTTCATATTATTCGAATTATGCCAATTCATATTTTACATATGATCCCATTTGCGCCCAAATCATTTTTCTATACTTATGATCCAATTTAAGATCTTTAAACATAGTTTGGTCGATGCCCCAAACCCATATTTATTCGATTCTATGTTAACATGAATCCATATAGTCATATACTTACTCCAATTATTCCCTGAATATAATTAGGACAGATTTACATGTAAACTTTTTAGCACTCCAACAAATCCAATATATGAATTTTTCCCACATGTTCAAATTAATATTATGAGTCTATGACATGTATACATTCCAACATTTCGACTAATTCAATATATAAATTTTTCATATTAAAAATTTGACATTATATCATGCTAATCATTCCCCCAATTTAATAAATTCAACATATGAATTTCCTGATCTATTCATATTAACGTCTCAACTTGTTATAACAACAATTTATAATTAAACTGGAAATTTCACAATTTATTAAAAGGGGAATGCTAAACGATAGTCATAACATTATCTAAAGACTATAGTTTAAACCCACTCACCTTTCATGCCTTCCCGAATTTTGGATCTAATCCATTCTATCATCCATCATTTTCCTTTCCTCTTTAATTAGATTTGAAAACTAATAACGTGGATCGACTATTTTCATTAAGAGAGAAGGGAAAGAAAATAGGAAGAATATGAATAGATTGGATCTGGGACGTTACCATGATTTTCACGTAATTCAGAACGCCTTTTAATAAAAACACCAATCTCTTCCTTTCAGATCTTAATTTAAGATTTCCTAATTTAGAAATCTAAATTTTTGAATATGTTTGAGGAGAGAGAGGGAGGGGAGAGAGAGAGAGCAATGGCGGAGCTCCAGCATAGCCGCCGAATTATGAGATTTAGGGTTAGGCCTGTGGTCTTATTTATAGGAGTTGCGGAGGAACCATGACCCTTAGATCAAAAGCTAAAACATCAGAATCATCCACGTGAGAAAAGAAGGTTCCAGATTCGCGGGTGGGTCGATCCCTAGGTCAACCCCCCCTGTTGGTGGGTTGATCCCTTGATCGACCCCCAATGGTTCATTTTCCCTCCGAACTTTTCCGTCCGCGATTTTGGTTTTTGTACTGATTTTCGAATTTTCTGGATAAATTTATTTAATATATATATATACATATAAGCTCCAGTATACAAACTTCTAATGCTCGTATCTTCTTCATACAATGTCCGTTTTATGCAAACCAGGTGTCTATCCTGACCAGAATTTCGAGATAGACGTAATGGCTCAGTCCATTTTACATAATTTTGAATGTTTAATTAAGTTATCCTTATTTTATTATCTTGTACTAAAAATATGGGGTGTTACATTTTCCCCACCCTTAGGAAATTTCGTCCCCGAAATTTGATAAGGGTAAAATAAATTAACACCTCGCATAAAATACATCAATCATGTGTGCATCCAATTTTTGCAAACATTGTGCACTTGTGCAAAGCGAAGTACAACACAATAATGCATGTATGCCTAATCGGTACCTCCTATGTGTATGCAAGATTTTCAAAAATCCTTTTAAAATATGATGCTCACATCCTAAATATACTGGCAGTTCTACATGAATGCAATATTTTGAAAATCAAATGCTTTTTCATCCAAATTTTCCCACACTCTTACTGAGTAAGAGCATAGTTCATCTAATCGTCGCATCCATAATCCTTCCAACCAACTTTATTTTTTCGAATTTCAAAAAAATCTAATTTTCTAAATTCACTTTCTTATGTCACAAAAAGGTGGAAAACGGAAAACTCTGCATCTCCCGCTTTTCTTTTTCAACCTTTTTCTAACCGTACTTGGATTTTTTTTGTAACTATTTCTAAAGATTCCCTAATTTTTTATCCAAGCACAACCCACATGAGAAAATATTCCTTTTGTCACTGATTTTCTTTTCATCTTATCTTGGAAATTTTTATTCTTATCCATATTTTTCCATTTTTGTTGCTTTACTGAATTTTCTGTTACCTTTTTCAGGTGTGCATTTTCTCTTTTCTTAGCTTATTTAATTATCAAATCTTAGTTTAAATTTAAATAAGCCTCTAGTCTTCCAACTAAAACAGGAGAACAGACACCCTACACAGCTACTACTTAGGGCCAAGAATCTAGGGACTATGTCCCCCTTAGACAGAAAAGTCCAAACTATGGGATCCATGACAGGTTTAGGTGTTACCCTAACTGCCCTACAAAATAACGGAATGATCCCCATAGAAATGTAGTAATGGGTGTTACCCCTAACATGGAAATTAGCAACATGATCTAAACACTTACTTTCCCTTTACTATCAAGTAGTCGCTACTAGTCCTATGCTGTGTACCAACAAATATTTCAAGTAACACCCTAGGCTATTCAATGTCTACGCATTTACGGGAACTCACTATTATTCCAAGATAAACTTTGCTGTTTACTTTATAGCCTCAAAACTTTTCCCATCTTTCCTAGGCATTAACCCTTACTTACTCCATACTTTTAAAACATGGTTTGTCCTTTCTTTTTCTTTTTAATTTTCTTCCAAAAATTCAAAAGTGTCAAAATTTCATTTTCCTCATGAAAACTTACTTTTGCCAAACCACAAAAAATGTCATCTTAAAAATGTAAATCATCATTTTTTTTTCAAATCACAAAACTAGAGTAAATACAAACAACTATTTTCTCCATCAGGTTTATGACTTGTTCTCACCTATAAGGTTTGTTTAGTCTCTTACTACAAGGTGTAGACATCCACTCTATTCTTAATTCCTGCACTTATTTTGTCCACCCAACAAAATTATCTTAAAATAATTTATCAAAAAGGGTTGTCATAAGAATAAAGATTTAAAATCTTTATTTATTAAAGATTCTTCTATGAAATATAACAAGAAAACTAGCGAGTTATACATGCTCTATATTATGCACCTCTTATTTAGAGAATTTTACTTTAGATAAAAAAATTCACAAGAAATCACTGTTTGCAAAATATACCCCATTTTCCTTCAAAAACCCAATATGTATACTTTACATATTTAAAACTTGTAACTTTTAAGATTAAAACTTGAAAACATCGCGAACCATTTTCCCAAAACTTTTATAATTTCAAGTTCTTAAAAGTTAATAATGGGGTTAGACTCAAAGCGGGTTTCAAATTTCCTTCTAGGCTTTCCTAGACACTCCCCAAGGACACTTCTCTCAACTATATATATTCCTAATCCGTTTAGTTTTCTCTTTTCAACCTTTCCCAATTTATAAGGTTTTCAAGCCCGCTAACCCAAAATACTAATCATATGGGATTCACTTTCCTTCCATACAAAATACATTGTACACTTTCCACCCAAATTACATAAGGGTCTCAAATTTTCTTATTTATTCCTTTAGTGTACAAAAAAAACATCTCATTTATTACCTTGTTATACTCTTTCTATTTAGTAGGCTTCTCTATGGATCTAGGTGTATATATATAATATATTTATATTTTTAAAAATACAAATACGTTCACTCACTATTCATATAGGAATCCTAAACCTAAGCTCTGATACCAGATGTGACAACCCGAATTCCGATAGACTAATTTTTTTTAAATTCCAATCCATCAGAACTCAAGTTGTTGTGCTATGGTATCCTGCAGAAAAGACAGAGACATGAAACATGTCAGAGCTCAAAAATTATCTCACAGCGGAGTGGATAAAATATAATGTAATCAAAATATATCCTTACCATATTAATAATACTACCTAACCAGTATCCAAGGCTATCATGTCCCTACCACAAATCTAACCTGCGAATATTTTATGAGGAGGGAGTCAGAACACAAGTTCTGGTGACTGGATTTAAACTATACACTTTGGATAATCCTACATATATCGTTCAATCATATTTTCTTATTTATTAGGTTATTTAGGTTAACAGCACTCAAGGCTTACACACTCGTCGTACCCATTTACTTCCCAGTGGATTAACCTAATTCAGTATATATGTAGCTACCCCCAACATCGAGGTACACCCCATGGTACCCCACTCGCACGGTCTCCACCGTAACACCATTGAGATATACGCAGTCCCTCATCCTACACCATAGTGACGTACGGATAACAATATTACGTTCCACATATATCTATCATTACTACGTAAATGTACTGACTGCCACCTTTGTTCGAATCAGACTTCATACCGGAGTAATGCCCTCAAGTCTACGATACACCACCCAGAGCCGACATGCATGTATCTAGACTGTCCACTATACATATCTTTAATTGTAGCTCGATGCCTCAATCGAACGTCCTCTAACGTGCACAAAATTACATTGCAGGGCGATACAAGAAACACGGAACTCAGTTAGGAGCTTTTCCATACCTGTACAGGCCCGCCTTTAAGAGCCTCCAAATACAAATATCCCTAGGGTCTATTTTCACGGTGGCTATGGCCCTACCTCAGCCCCTCCCTCAACTAGTGAAGACAACCAAAGCTAAGAGACTGCCCTTAGCAAACAATCTAAACATCCATGTGGTGTCTCCCCTCAACCCCTTACCCCGATAGTGAAGGGTGAAATGGTATCTTGGGTTTAGCTCGAGCCTTCCTACATCCCACTGGCTGCCGATGATGGGTATCCGACGGTCTACTATCCTTGTTGGTCTTGACCATCTGCCTCCCTCTGCCTCCTCGTGAAGCAACCGCCGAACCACCCTGGTGTCACCTCGTCAAGGCATTCTGACTGCATAGCTATATATGCAGTCAAGGCCCACCCACCATGTAGTTACGCGCAGAACCAACCTCTGCAGACACATCCTAAGACATCTGTCGCCACACAGAGGACTACTAGGAGCACCTTACGTACCTTAGGAAGTAGCGTTCTTCCCTTTCCAGTCCTTCGGAGCCATCAAAACAATCAGATTAATGTGTGCTCCCCCTCGTGCCTTATAACACCTCGATGATCTACCCCGTTGGGTTATTCACCCTCAACCGCACAGACTGGTCTAAGCACCTTACTTTACCAAGTTGTTAGACCCTATGTCTAAACATGCTTTTATGCGCTTGTCTCACCTCATCAGGTTTCCAATTAACTTGGTTATTCCAATTTATATTGAATTCTTATTCAAATAACCTAGTTCTCTTGCTTATTAATTTCATTCATATAACTTGATCCATTTAAGTTTATTAATAAGCCCACCACATTTTATTCTCTAGATTGTGGCCCAAGGTCTGTAATCCACAACCCTTTTTTATCTTCTTGTTGATTTCATCATTACAATAACATGTTTTACTTAAAATGTAATTAAGTATATCTAATTCACATGTTTTGTAATTAACATGTCACTTACCATTTATGATTAAATATAACTTATTTCATCTCATAAGTTTTTCTCATCCTTTTTCATTTAATCATAATCCCATTTACATTGCCAATACAACTTATCTTTGTTTACTTATTAACTTAGTTCTATTAACTAAGGCCCATTAATAAGTTTCTCTACCCGTTTATTACAACCTATGTTATAATTTCCTCTTGTCTCTAGGATAAGCCTAAACATTCTTATCAGGGGTTTCAGACTCCCAAGCTTATAGATTACTTAATTTATAATTAAGTACAATATATTTCCCCCCTTTTCTTAACTGATTTCAAGTTTTCCCCTCTACCGATTACTTAATTTATGATTAAGTGTCCCTTAACTCTATTCACCAGTTATCCCATTCCCTTACTAGTTTCTTATAACCTAAGTTATAATATTCACTTGCCCCTAGGACAAGTCTACCTGTTATACAACATGTTATTTATTTATAATAGGTTATTATCATTTCTACAAGTTATGCTTACCTTAAAGGGTGTCTTTAATTACATAACTTTGTTATTTCTACCGGTTATGTATACCACTAGGTGCCTTTAATTATATAACCTTATCGGGCTAAGTTTGCAGACCTAAATGTAAATATTACCCCACCCCCTTAGATTTGCCTATCCCACCCACTGTCCAACCAATTTTTACTTAACCCTAACTTCAGTTCATATTCATACAATCCCTATGGATTAGATTAGGTTAAGTAGTCTAATTCATTACCATGCCCATTTATGGTTTATAACGGGCTAGATCTCCCACATTAAGCCTTCAACTTGTAGATGGTGGATATGACATTCGGGTCCAGGCAGACTTCTTCCACAAGTTGGGCCTAACCTCGTTTCATAGCCCGTCTAGTATTTGTGCACTTAGACCTCTCACATTAGGTTCAACATTGGTGGTTTCTGGATATGCTGGTCTGGTCTGGGCAGACTTCCACTACTAATGCAACCTAACCTCGTGCCATAAGTGCAATTACAATTTCTAATTGTAATCCTAAGCATTCATTATTTATCAATTATTTAAACCTATGCCTTTATAGGTGTTAATGCCCATTTACCCGATCATATTCATGATGGGTTATATGTCTAAATTCATATTATTCGATTTATGCCAATTCATATTTTACATATGATCCCATTTGCACCCAAATCATTTTTCTATACTTATGATCCAATTTAAGATCTTTAAACATAATTTGGTCGATGCCCCAAACCTATATTTATTCGATTCTATGTTAACATGAATCCATATAGTCATATACTTACTCTAATTATTCCCTATATATAATTAGGAAAAATTTACATGTAAACTTTTTAGCACTCTAACAAACCCAATATATGAATTTTTCCCACATGTTCAAATTAATAGTATAATATGTAAACATTCCAACATTTCGACTGATTCAATATATGAATTTTTCATATTAACAATTTGACATTATATCATGCTAATCATTCCCCCAATTTAATAAATTCAACATATGAATTTCCTGATCTATTCATATTAACGTCTCAACTTGTTATAACAACAATTTATAATTAAACTGGAAATTTCACAATTTATTAAAAGGGGAATGCTAAACGATAGTGATAACATCATCTAAAGACTATAGTTTAAACCCAGTCACCTTTCATGCTTTCTCGAATTTTGGATCTTATCCATTCTATCATCCATCATTTTCCTTTCCTCTTTAATTAGATTTGAAAACTAATAACATGGATCGACTATTTTCATTAAGAGAGAAGGGAAAGAAAATAGGAAGAATATGAATAGACTGGATCTGGGAAGTTACCTTGATTTTCACGTAATTCAGAACGCCTTTTAATAAAAACACCAATCTTTCCCCTCTAGATCTTAATTTAAGGTTTTCTAATTTACAAATCTAAATTTCTGAATATGTTTGTGGGGAGAGAGAGAGGGAGCAATGGCGGAGCTCCAGCGTAGTCGCCGAATTATGAGATTTAGGGTTAGGTCCAGGGTCTTATTTGTAGGAGTAGCGGAGGAACCAGGACCCTCACATCAAAATCTAAAACACCAGAATCGTCCATGTCAGAACATAAGGTTCCAAATTCGTGGGTGGGTCGACCTGTAGGTCGACCCCCCTGTTGGTGGGTCGACCCCCAACGGTCCATTTTCTCTCCGAACTTTCCTGCCCGTGATTTTGATTTTTCAACTGATTTTCGAATTTTTTGGATATATTTATTTAATATATATATACATATAAGCTCTTCATATGTATACAAACTTCTAATGCACATAACTTCTTCATACGGTGTCCGTTTTACGCAAACCAGGTGTCTATCTAGACCAGAATTTCAAGATGGACGCAACAGGCAGTCCGTTTTACTTAATTCTGAATATTTAATTATGTTATCCCTATTTTATTATCTTATACTAAAAATACGGGGAGTTACAGCAAAGAAAACCAAATCATCCCATTTGTTTTTCCCTTCATGAATTAAACCCGCCGAAATGAAGCATTAAGGACATGAAGATGGCATGGGAAAATAGTTTGTACTGGTCTGAAGAAAACATACAAATGCGGTATAATGGGTTTATACCACAAAATGGGTCGTAGGCTTGCAGCAGTGTGAAGATATAAGCACGTAGGAATGGGGTTACGTTGTAAGCAACAAATGAAGGAATGGTTTGAGCAACGAGTTATGGACCAGGCAGAAGTAGATAGCATGGAAAGGGAAATAAGGTGGCGGGTGGACCGTGGAGACAGACGAGGGGATGTGTAGAAATGAGACGGCATGAAAAAAACTTTTAATCTGGGTTCATGTTCGTATTTTATGCGTGTGGTACAATGGTAGCTTGGTGGGATCGTAGGTCATTGGAGATGAGTGTTTGGAGCTCGGTGCAGGGAACGGAAGGGTGTTCGTGAGAGATGCTGAAGGAGTTTGCAATTTGAAAACAAGCAGCAGTAAGTGAAGATGAACAGTGTAATTTGGCATGGAAATTGTGTTTTTAGGTGAATCGGGTGAGGTGGCGCGGATGGCAAGGAGGTGGACGGCAACTTCAAGTGCCGGGAGCAGTGGAGTGCGGCAGCGCGTGTGAAGGAGGATGGTGATCAAGTAGTGATGAAACAGAAGGTGAAGTTTGAAGACAATGAATAGTAAGAATGTGAACATGCCCAAATACATTATTATGTCTAATTAATATTTGCTATGCCTAATTTAAAAAATTCCGTGGACCTCATACTTATCAACCAGTATAAATAACGTACTGACTCTTTTAAATAAGTTACCTAACTATTTTGATTGTCCACAACTTTCATACGTGCCCATCTGGAAAGTTAATAGTTTTATAATGTGAACTGTTATAGATTTAATATGGTGGCTTGTTATAGATTTTTTTTTTTGGTGCCAAATCCCTTCTATTAAATGCATCGCCTGGAAAAATGAATGTGCCCAAATTTCCTAATCAAAATTTTGTGTTTCAAATATAGCTTTACTAAAACGCTAAATATAGTTTAGTTAATACACTAGCAAATACTCGTAATATTAATTTAATTAAGTAAATAGCGTGTATATTTATAGCATTGTCATATCATAGCAGAATGGAACTGTAGGGACTATATCGCCAAATGAAATTTTTGGAGCCAGTTAAAACAGAGTAGAGCGCATACGAGATTTTTAATTAAATTAAACGTTAGTTTAATTTAATTAAAACAGATTGTTTCAGTGACATACAAATAAAGGTAAGTCCAATTCACTCAGTTTTATCCCATTTATATTTCAAATAAATCAAGTTTAAATATTTGTGTGTGTTATGATTGTTAATGGTTTGATGGATGTTGAATATATATGGGGTGACTGGACCGATTAAATTAAACGTTCGTTTAACCTAATTTAGTCAATCGTTGTTTTAATGGTTGTAACCGATGGACCATGGTTATAAAAATATAAACGTGTTAAATTTGTAGATAAATATTTGGATTGCTGTTGTTGTGTGATGGTTGAATATTATACCTATTATTGAAGTAGATGATACTGTTGAAATAATGTATTTGGATGTAGGGAAAAACAGCTTGAAGGGATCCAACTGGATTCCTCAAATTTATTTTCATATTACAATTATATGAACTGTTTAACCCATATGATTGGATGATGGATTAGATCATTGATTGTTGAATCTAAATTCAACATTTGTTTTGTTTTAACCAATAGGCAGTATTGGTTGAGTATTTGGTAGCAGCTGGCCTAAAAACAAATTGTTGTATAAATATTGATTTCTGTCAGGTGAATTGATGGTAATGAAGTTATAAAATTTATTTTATAACTGAACATAGATTTTGAAAATCTATTATATTTAAATAAAGGTTTGAATAAAAGGAAATTAATATGTCTTATTTATTATCTAAAGTTTTGAGTAGTTATTAAATGATTTTGAATGGTAAATTCCTATATAATAAGATTTGTGAAAGCGGGAGCAGAATTAATGAAATAATGAAGAGTTGGATAAATTGTTTTCAAGAGATGATTAAATAAAATTATTTAAAATAATTATATTATTAAAAGGACTATCTGGATTTGCTTAATAAGATAATCATGATTTAAGTTAACGAAACCAAATAATATAATTGGAATGGATTATTCAATTGATTTGTTTTGGATAAATCCAATGAAATAAATTAATAAATATTTGTTTAAATTTAATATGATTTTAAAAAGAAATTATTATTTGTTTTAGTTAATAAAGAATTTATCTACCCCTTAGGTAGAAAATGATGAAGTAAATTATTATTATTAATAATTTATGTGATTACTTCTTAAGTTTAGTTTATTTATGTAAGTAATCAAAGTGGGAAACGAGATCTAGTTGATTTTTGAAAGGAGTTGACGAAAAGAGTTGATGGACAGGTCTTATACTTTTAAAACCAAGATTATAACTAAAGCTATAAAAGAGAATTTAAGCAAATAAAATAGCTTAAATCAATGTTTACATAATATTGGAATTAAGTAAAGAAAAGTGAGATAAAAGGGGTTCTAAATTAACCTGAGTTTGTAAACAATGTTTATAAAAATGGGGCGTGAGGCTAAAACGTTAAGTTTAAATTAACGTTATCTAAAAATGGAATGGGAACTAGATTTTTAAAGTGGAAAATGGTTGAATGAAATTTGAAGTAGAATATAATAGGTTGATGACAAGTTAGGATAAGAATGTTTTTGATCAATGAAACACCCCGTAATTTTAAAATGTGACATAAGAGATTAAAGAATAATTATTTATTAAAAGAAGAACTAGATGAAATGGGTAACGCCATTGCGTTCCTCTCGGAATTCTGCTTGAGAGAGTCCAAGTTTGCGTAAAACGGATACCGTATGAAGAAGATATGGACGAACGAAGTTTGGCAGAAAAACAGGAAGTCGACCAGAATTCATTGGCGCACTTCACAAGTGCACCAGTACAAAAATGCACTGGCGCACCTGCCAAGTGCGCCCATACTGATCTAACACAGGATTCTGGAGTGTTCTGTGATGATGTGTCTTCTTCAGAGTGGCTGGATGATGTGTATTTGAGCTGGGTGCTTCTGATGGACTCCTAGTTCATCTAAGGGCTCTAAATAATCCTAGACTTCTATATAAGCAACCTAAATCTAAACCCTAAACCACACAAATTCATTCCAAGGTGTCACCATGTTGTCAATCATCTACATCAAAGGCGAGCAATTTAGTTTCAGAATACAGATTCCAGAAAACAAGACTTGCCTTTGTTTTGTAAGTTCACGATTACTTTTAGATTTAGACAACCAATAATAGTATGGACATGGAATAAAATGAATTTGGACCTTTGCTTGACTTTCTATTTGGATCTATTCTTAGCCTTTGTGAATCTATAACTTTGGGTTGCTTCTTATCGATCCAATCGAACCTATACAAGTTGTCGAACCTAATTTATTATTCAA
Organism: Allium sativum; assembly: GCA_030737875.1. NCBI lineage: Eukaryota > Viridiplantae > Streptophyta > Magnoliopsida > Asparagales > Amaryllidaceae > Allium > Allium sativum. Next base: position 260,812,067 of record CM060923.1, read on the forward strand.
GCCTTTCATGTCCATAATATTGTTCATAATCAGATCCATATGCCTGCAATGATTCTAAATCAGTTTATTCAGTTATGTTGTACTTCTATTAGATTTGTAATTCTTGTGTTTTGGGACTATCATCTGGTGCCAGTTCTTATGCCTGTCATTGTCATATTATTCCTATTTGTTCCTTTTTATTTGTGAATCTAGATTGACCTATATTCTAGGTTGAATCGCGATATACGTACGATGGGAATACGGGGAAGGTTTGGGTTATTGGGGCATAAACATGGAATTGACAATATTGGCATAACATAATTGGGGAAAGTAACTGAACATAACATATTTGGTGAAATGGTTGGGCAAAATTTGTAATTGACATTGGGGCATTGTTATCATTATAACTGCAAGACTGGGTTAGTTGGCTTGTAAACCAAGTTTTGGTCATACATTGTAAACTAGTATTAAAACTAGATTGGGCTTAACTATTGATTTGGAATGTCAAACATACGACATAGTGATTTTGGGAATGACTATTATTGCAAGTTTGGGAAGATGAGGCATAGCCTATTTGATTAATAACTTGAAATTTCATGTAATTGGCATATTTGGCTCATAACCATGTAAATGGTTTATGGCATGTAATGGTATAATTTATATACCAAAGATTATGAACATGATTTAGAAGGGAAGTGGGCCATGATAATAATTGATTTGTAATTTACATATAAATATGAAGGATAAACATGAAAATTACATGGCATAGATTGGTTCATGAAATGGTATATTTAGTATACAATTAGTTGTGAGCATAATTAAAAGGATAATTATGGCATAATTAAATTGGGAATAATTTACATATGGAATTTTTCATAAATAAGAAATATGTAAATTATAGGAAAGATGAATATGCCTAACCCAAGGTTAGATTGAGTTGTGGTGTAAAACTGCCCGGAACCACCCTGCTGTCTAGTAACCACAACAATACATATTTAATGTGGGAGGTTAGGGCACTGAGCCCAATAAGAACCCGAAATTAGACTGAGTTGTGGTGTAAAACTGCCGGGAACCGACCGGCACATCCAGTGACCGCAACAATACCTGTCTAATGTGAGTGGTTGGTGCTTTAGTGAATGAATTAATGATATTGACACATGCTAAGTATGGGAGGGTTAGGTTAATTGATATTTAACCAATATGACATATGGGTGGTTTAAGTTAAACATGAATGGACAAAGGACACCTAACCAACAAGACATGATATAGGGTAGGGTTAAGTAATACAAGAGGAAAATACTTAACCAATTATATAACACGATGTATGGGAAGGGTTAAGTCAAAACGAGAGGGCAACACAACCAATATAACATGATTTTAGGTAGGGTCAAGTTAACACCAGAAGGAAACATTTAACCAACATGACAAGACGAGTGGGTGGGTTAAGTTAACTTGAATTGATTAATGACACTTGACCAATATAACTTGATGAACGAATGGGGTTAAGTTAAACGGGAAATACTTAACCAATATAACCTGATGAATGAACATGGTTAAGTTAATAAATCACACTTAACCAATCCAACATGATAAGTGAGAAAGGTTAAGTTAATAAGAACCACTTAACCAACATGGCATGACGAGTAGGAGGGTTAAGTACACGTCGGGTTAGTGGGTAATATTAGTAAATATATAGGCCCACAAAACTTAACCATTATATAAACATGCTTGAATTCGTGGGAAAGTTAAGTATACGTCGGGTTGGTGGGTAATATTAGTAAATATATAGGTCCACAAAACTTAACCATTATATAAACATGCTTGAATCCGTGGGAAGGTTAAGTATACGTCGGGTTGGTGGGTAATATTAGTAAATATATAGGCCTACAAAACTTAACCATTATATTAACATGCTTGAATTCGTGGGAAGGTTAAGTATACGTCGGGTTGGTGGGTAATATTAGTAAATATCGGCCCACGAAACTTAACCATTATATAAACATGCTTGAATCGGTAGGAGGGTTAAGTATATATCGGGTTGGTGGGTAATATTAGTAAATATAGGCCTACAAACTTAACCACTAGGAAACCCTAGTAATGGGGACCCATTCCAGTAGTAACCCACATAGATGTATCATGGTACCCTGAGCTAGGCACGGTGGGGCATGATTACTGGCCAATTATAAGCGGTCAAAGATAACGGCAGGGGGTACGTCAGTGTAGGTTCTGACGGTTTACGGGCGTGCACGTACTCCGGAGTGGGAAAAAGCAGGCACTAAGTACTAGTAGTTATACATTGTGCATCTTGATTCGAGTCGGGTTGCCATCATAAGGATTGATACACCTTATGGTGGGACTAGCACAGGGTATCTACACGCAAGAGAGGGCCGATTGACACAGACACATGGAACATTTGTACAAATAGGGAACCGATCGACAGGGTAGTAAGGGTACATCTAACATCTTCATGGCAATTAGGCTGATTGAGGTGGAATCCTCATAATAGATGTACACTTGAAGGCTACCACAATTGCGGGGATTGGGATCACGTTGTAATATTATCCTTTAAACAGATTACTAGTTGGGACACTCGTTAGGTGGTGCAGAGATATAGAAATCAGAATAACGGGGTAGTAGCGAAGCAGAGAATAGTTAACATGCGATGTTATACTTAGTTTATCTTGCCGATTGCTTATCTTGTGTATCCTATGTTCCTTATCATCATTCTTATGTCTTTACTCAGTTTAATTCATGTCATGTTGTTCTTGCTTGTTCATATGCTGAAAGTAGTTGGACTTACCAGACTTATGTCTGACCTAGTTTTGTTTCATTTTTTTTGTTTCTTTCTTGTTTCGCCTCTTTTCTTCTATTTCTTTTATTAAGAAAAAAATATCTTGTACAGAGATTGTCTACAATACCAAAGTATCTATCTTGTTTAACAAAATAAAGAAGCATAAATGATGATAATATTCCCTAAAAGAGCAGGAGCCAGCCATAACAGTGGAAAAGATAGTCCAGAGCAATACATCGACTAATCTTTAATTCTTGCAAAGTGAAACGGTCCAAACTAAGTTGAGCTATTTCCTCTTGTATTACTTAACCCCACCACATGTCATTATATATTGGTTAAGTTTATCCTCTTGTGTTACTTAACCCTACCACAAGTCATTATATATTTTGGTTAAGTGTTACTGTAGTTAACTTAACCCTATCATCTGCTTAATTACATTATAAATCAATTATTGTCATGGCCCACTTCCCTTCTAAATCATGTTCATTATCTTTGGTATATAAATTATACTGTTACATGCCATAAACCATTTACATGTTATGAGCCAAATATGTCAATTACATGAAATCTCAAGTTATTAATCAAAATAGGCTATATCCCGTCTTCCCAAACTTGCAATAATAATCATTCTCAAAATCACTATGTCATATATTTGGCGTTCCAAATCAATAGTTAAGCCCAATCTAGTTTTAATATTATAGTTTACAGTGTATGGCCAAAACTTGGTTTACAAGCCAACTAACCCAAATTTGCAGTTATAATGATAACAATGCCCCAATGTCAATTACAAGTTTTGCCCAACCATTTCACCAAATATGTTATGTTCAGTTACTTTTCCCCAATTATGTTATGCCAATATTGTCAATTTCATGTTTATGCCCCCAATAACCCAAACTTTCCCCGTATTCCCATCGTACATATATCGCGATTCAACCTAGATTGTAGGTCAATCTAGATTCACAAATAAAAGGGAACAAATAGGAATAATATGACAATGATAGACATAAGAACTGGCACAAGATGATAGTCCCAAAACACAAGAATTACAGATCTAATAGAATTACAGCATAACTGAATAAACTGATTTAGAATCGTTGCAGACATATAGATCTGATTATGAACAATATTATGGACATAGAAGGCTTGAATAATAAACTAGGTTCGACAACTTGTATAGGTTCGATTGGATCGATAAAAAGCAACCAAAAGTCATAGATTCACAAAGGCTAAGAATAGATCCAAATAGAAAATCAAGCATAGGTCCAAATTCATTTTATTCCATGTCCATACTATAATTGGTTGTCTATATCTGAAAGTAATCGTGAACTTACAAAACAAAGGCAAGTCTTATTTTCTGGAATCTGTATTCTGAAACAAAATTGCTCGCCTTTGATGTAGATCGTTGAATACTCTAAATTAAATTTGATTTAATTTGATTCTTCCTTTAATCTTCCTTTCTAGTTTGATAAGAGATGGTGGCTAGGTTAGAATGATGATTGACAGCATGGTGGTTCCTTGGAATGAATTTGTGTGGTTTAAGGTTTAGATTTAGGTTGCTTAAATAGAAGTCTAGGATTGTTTAGAGCCCTTAGATGAACTAGGAGTCCATCAGAACCACCCAACTCAAATACACATCATCCGGCCACTCAGAAGAAGATACATCATCACAGAACACTCCAGAATTCTATGTTGGATCAGTATGGGCGCACTTGGCAGGTGCGCTAGTGCATTTTTGTACTGGCGCACTTGTGAAGTGCGCCAGTGCATTCTGGTTGACTTCTGGTTTTTCTGCCTAACTTCGTTCGTCAATATCTTCTTCATATGGTATTCGTTTTACGCAAACTCGGACTCTATCTCAAGCAGAATTCCGAGACGATCGCAATGGCGTAACCCGTTTCATTTAATTCTTCTTCTAATAATTAGTTATTATTTAATTATCTCTTATGTCCTGTTTTAAAATTACGGGGTGTTACATTCCCCTCTACTTAAAGGATTTCGTCCCCGAAATCTTCAAGTTAAGAAGAATGTATATCCTACCATCCAACATCCATCTACTCAACCATTCAATCATAGGCATCCATTGTCCTTAAAAAGGTTTCTAATGTTTTCATGAGCATATGCGTAGTGTGTGTATATGTCCTTACCCAAATGCAAAATCAGGCGGTCTACTGATTCTGTTGGCCTCCTTAATGCGAATCATGTCAGTGCCATGAGTCCATCATGTGTGCAATTATTCCTAATCGTACTTTATAACTTCTACATGAGTGCACAATCATTCATACAAATGCAACATCCGTATGATAACACATCAAGTTTCTATTCACATGTATAAAAATTCACTCATGCATATGCAATATGAAAGCGACTGAGCCGATCTAGTGCCTAATGTGTGTATATTCAAACACTTGCAACCACTAGCAAACACTTGCAACCACTTGCATCCACCAAACATAACATGTCTCAAACACATGTTTACATCCATTGGCTTCTACCTAAGGATCGAGGATAGGACCGAGAGGATATACTTAAAAGATAAAGACTAGCATGCAGATAGATTTTACAGAAATAGAGGAATCAAGGATATACCCTCAAAAAGGGTAAGATGCACGTATCTAGTCTTCAATCTTATAAGTCGCATCTTCTTGGGCTTCACTCCAATGTACCTTAACTAATTTAACTTCACGATTGCGAAGCTTCTTGACCTCCATTTCCAAAACCCACTAGTAAAGATATGACCTCGATCACTTACTATGCTAAAGGGTATCCAATGTAGTCAGACTATCTTTCCAAGATAAACAGACGTTAACCATGATACGAAGTGTATATACTAAGATGATTAGAGGTCTCTCTTCTACTTAGCTTATCCATCATGTCACAAATCTGAGGGTCGATATCTCTCTCGCAAACCATCCTAGTCGAACTTGACATCCCTCAAGTACAAGCCCCAAAGGCCTAAACCAATATCAGACAAGCACCCAAGGAATACCTCCTCCGAATTTGGACGATTTATTAGCAAAACAACCAAACAATTGAGCATTTAACCGACTCTGGCTATCCTCGCCAATCTTGCTCCAAAACTATCGTTGATCACATAACTGGCTTTGCATTGTCATCTAGATATATGTGGAAGTCTATCTCGAGTTTTAGGGGGAAAACCCCTAACCTAGTCAAAACATCTGCGTACTCATGGACTACTCCAACGGAACGAAAATCGTCAATAAATACATAAAGTGATTCTAGGTAGCTAAGACAAATTGATCCCTTAGGATCGCACGAAATTTAGAGGGTATTCCCGAGGGAAATCGAAAGTCTAACTACCCTCCTTCCACAATTACTAGCTAACCCATCCATGCCTAGAATCAACCCCTTGCCCATGAAACCAAAAACATAAGTATCTCAAATCCATACAAACCAAATATAAATGACCCGAATTACAAATTGGATTTAAAAAAATAATGTGATCCTCTACTATACAAGTACTAAGGTGCAGAGACTCAACTATGGAAGCTGATATAAACGAATGTGAAGCGCTAAAATCAAAAAGAGTACTAACAGGATGATCAAGAAGAAAAACTAAACTCTTTCAACAGAAACCTTACTACCTCTCTCTCAGGTACACTGGCGGTGAGAGCATGCATTTGCCCTCTTGAAAATCCTGTCATTTGTTCTTTCCCTTGTCCTTAATTATATGACCCGTTATACCATAATAAAGACACTTCCTCTTGTTTTAGGTTTTACTAATCTTTCCTTTTTACCTCCTTTGTGAACTAAGTCTATATCCATGAGTTCCTCATCCTTGGGTTGTGCTCCTTGGCGAAACTCCCTCGGTCTCATCTTTACTATCCTTGCATAACACGTTGACAAGTCTCTCGAAAGCTTCCTCCATCACACAGAAAATCCTACAAAGCTTGAAAGAAAATTAGCCGCGGGTGAAACTACTACGGCTATAGATGGAATTTGGGTACTTCTTCGCCCTTTGACAGATATTGTAGTCTTATGAAGCTTACGGAACCATGCCGCGATGAGGGTACCTCCCAGAAAGCCAGTATCCCAAGAGACTCAGGAAAGAAGAAACAAGGATTCAAACAGAGGATCAAAAGATAGTGCATATGGCTTTGGGGAATATGCCTTTAAAAGAAAACTTTTATTTTGAAAATGCTTCTTTTAAAACCGTTTTGAAAATAATTTTTCAAATCTTTTATCTGATCCGGTAACCTTCAGCTCCGATACCAAGTGAAACACCCCACCTCCGTTAAGTTCACTCACAAAGGGAATTACTTAACTTCGATGGAGCATTATAGGTAAAAGATGCAGATAAATTACAAGACAGACAAATAAAATAGCAGAAAATAAAGTGATTTTATTAACAATGTGGTTCAGTCAAGCTTTTACAACAGTTGTCTCAATCATACTAAAAGTAATACATAGAACTTCTGTCTTGATTTAAAAACTTCCAAGTATAAAAGAAGCATAAAATTAACAATGATATTCCCCAATAAAGCATGAACCAGCCATAGCAGTGGAAGAGAGGGTACAAAGCAAAACATCGACTATCTTCGAGCTTGAAAAGAAAACTGAGCTAAGTGGTAACATTTCCTCCCTGAGAACCTGGAGGAACGGAAGAAAAGAGGCGAAACAAAACTAGCTCAAACATAAGTCTGGTAAGTCCAGCTACTTTCAGCATATGAACAAGTAAGAACAACATGACATGAATTAAACTGAATAAAGACTTAAGCATGATGATAAGGAACATAGGACACACAGGATCAGTAGTAGGCAAGATAAACTAAGTATAACATCGCATGTTAACTATTCTCTGCTTCGCTACTACCCTGTTATTCGGATTTCTATAACTCCGCACCACCTAACGAGTGTCCCAACTAGTAATCTGTATAAAGGACAATATTACAACGTGATCCCAATCCCCGCAATTGTGGTAGCCTTCAGGTGTGCATCTATTATGAGGATTCCACCTCAATCGGCCTAATTGCCATGAAGATGTTAGATGTACCCTTACTACCCTATCGGTCGACTCCCTACTTGCATAAATGTTTCATGTGTCTATGTCAATCGGCCCTCTCTTGCGTGTAGATACCCTGTGCTGGTCCCACCATAAGGTGTATCAATCCTTATGATAGCGACCCGACACGATTCAAGATGCACAGTGTATAACTACCGGTACCCAGTGCCAGCTTTTTCCCACTCCGGAGTACGTGCATGCACGTAAACCGTCGGAACATGCACCGACGTACCCCGTGTTGTTGTTTTGACCGCTTATAATAAGCCCAGTAATCGTGCCACACCCTGCCTAGCTCACGGTACCGTGATACATCTATGTGGGTTACTGCTGAAATGGGTCCCCGTTACTAGGGTTTCATACTGGTTAAGTTTATGGGCCTATATTTACTAATATTACCCACCAACATGATATGTACTTAACCCTCTCACCGATTCAAGCATGTTTATATAATGGTTAAGTTTTGTGGGTCTATATTTACTAATATTACCCACCAACCCGACGTGCACTTAACCTTCCCACATATTCAAGCATGTTTATTTAATGGTTAAGTTTTGTGGGCCTATATTTACTAATATTACCCACCAACCAGACGTGTACTTAACCCTCCTACTCGTCATGCCATGTTGGTTAAGTGGTTCTTATTAACTTAAACTTTCTCACTTATCATGTTGGATTGGTTCGGTGTGATTTATTAACTTAACCCTGTTCATTCATCAGGTTATATTGGTTAAGTATTTCCCATTTAACTTAACCCCATTCATTCATCAAGTTATATTGGTCAAGTGTCATTAATCAATTCAAGTTAACTTAACCCACCCACTCGTCACGTCATGTTGGTTAAGTGTTTCCTTTTGGTGTTAACTTGACCCTACCTCAAACCATGTTATATTGGTTAAGTGTTGCCCTCTTGTGTTAACTTAACCCTTCCCATACATCGTGTTATATAATTGGTCAAGTGTTTTCCTCTTGAATTACTTAACCCCACCACATGTCATTATATATTGGTTAAGTGTGTCCTCTTGTGTTACTTTACCCTACCACAAGTCATTATATATTTTGGTTAAGTGTTACTTTAGTTAACTTAACCCTATCATCTTCTTAATTAACATGTTATAACGGTTAAGTGCTGCCTTAGTTAACTTAACCCTACCATCTGTTTAGTTAACATGTTATAACGGTTAAGTGTTCCCTTAGTTAAATTAACCCTACCCTATATCATGTCTTGTTGGTTAGGTGTCCTTTGTCCATTCATGTTTAACTTAACCCATCCATATGTCATATTGGTTAAGTATCAATTAACCTAACCCTCTCATATTGAAACTCCCCACCTCCGTTAAGGTCACTTACTAAGGGAATGCCTTAATTTTGGTGGAGGGTTATAGGCACAAGACACAGAAAATTTTACAAGACAGATAAGTATAAGCAGCGGAATTCAAATCATTTATTGAATACATGGTTCAATACAAAAGCATTACATCAAATTGTCTCAAAACAACTTCCCAAAACATTACAACATAATTTATGTCTTGATTATTTAATAAAGAAGCATAAATCATAAATAAAACTGCATCAATCCCCAAGGATAATGTCCAAGAGCCATAGCCAAGATTGAGAGAGAGTCCAAATCATACATCTACTTTCTTGAAGCTTGCAAAGGGTCCGACTAAGCTGCAATATTCCCTCCCTATGGACCTGGAGGGAAACGAAAGAAAAGAGGACGAAAGGAAACGGGTCAGACAATAAGTCTGGTAAGTTCGGTGATTACTAGTATTTAAACAAGGAAATGGATTATGACAGTAATAACGTAACATAGGATAATACCCTAATATAAGATAAGAGGAACATGTGATCGCACCCATTACTATAATCTCTGCACTTACTTAACCATTGGATCCACCAGCTCTACGTGTTTATAACAAACGATCCCCTTAATGATCAGCTCCTACTCGTATGCATTCATATCTAGTGTCATTTGGCCCCGCTTGACTGTAGATACCTGTGTTGGCCCCACCATGGTGTGTATCAGTCCCTCTAGTGGCAACCCAAACACGATTCAGGATACACAGTGTATACTACTGATGCCCAGTGCCTGATTTTTCCACTTCAGAGTACATGCACGCCCATACTCCGTTGGAACCTACACTGGAACACCAACCGCCGATGTTTTGACCACTTATACTCAGCCCAGTAATCGTGCCCCACCCTGGCTAGTTTCAGGGTACCATGATACATCTATGCGGGTTACTGCTGAAATGGGTCCCCGTTACTAGGGTTTTCTAATCAACATGTTTATTTGGCTAAGTGTCCAAGTTTACTTAACCCCACCCATTCGTTTAGTTAACTTGTTGAATCGGTTAAGTGTTTTCCTAATTGACTTAACCCTGCCAATCCTGACTTTGCTTTAATTTGTTAAATCACCAACCACTCACATTAGACAGGTCTTGTTGTGGTCACTGGATGTGCCGATCGGTTCTAGGCAGGTTTACACCACAACTCAGTCTAACCTCGGGTTATTTTTGGGCTTGATGCACTAACCACCCACATTAGACAGGTCTTGTCGTGGTCACTGGATATGCCGGTTGGTTCCAGGCAGATTTACACCACAACTTAGTCTAACCTCAGGTTAGGCATATTCGTTTTTTTCTAAATTCACATTTTTCTATATATGCCTAATTTCTTTATGTAAATTTAATTTAATTTAATCATGCCATAATTATCCTTTGATTACGCTCACCATAAATGGTATATAAAATATACCATTTTATGAACAAATCTATGCCATGAATTTTCATATTTTCCCATCGCTACCCCCGTGGAACGTACGCATGAATCACATAAAATGTTGGGCTAGTAAATTAGCCCTACCCATAAACAAGAAAAGGGGCAATAAACAAGAGACATGAAATAAACATAAAATAGCAAAATTTCAACTTGTCATGTGTAACTTGGCATAGAGGTATCATTTAACTTTAACTAAATGGGTAAAGGTGAACTTGTGACTAAATTGGGTCTAATTGTCATGTAAACTCGACAAAGGCCTAGCATGGAGGTTTTACATATAATCACAGTTTTGAACCACAACTTAGCATATTAACTTATGCACTTCAAAACATAAGAAAGCTACTATAATCATTTTTAAACTGCAACTTAGCATATTAACTTATGTGTGTTAAACATAAGAGAACTATTATCAACATATTCGAATCATAACTTAACATGATGACTTATGTGTTAAAACATAAGAGGAATATAATTCCAATTTTTTTTAACATAATTAGATTCAACCTAACATGAATATACATGAGTGTTGATCTAACATATAAGCATGTGTTTTAGATCATAAACTTGCAAATAACCACCAATTTATAACATGACATGTTTCATCATTTAATTGGCAGAATAAATCCATTACCCAATCATAATAGATTCCAATAACATACAATATGTTCACCACCACAACCATATAGACATGATTAATATACAACATGTTCATCACCACAAGGATATAGACATGATTAATTACAACGGTACTTTAGGATAAACGAGAATCAAATCATATACATAAGCATCATTCTATCTTCAAATTACAACATGTCATGTTTCAATTAAAAGAACGTTTAAATCTGCGTAATAACCTACTTACAAACTGAAAAGGAATTCTTGCGTTCTGAAATCTGAATTCTGAAATTGGTTAGCTCGCCTTAGATGTAGATCGTTGAATTTGATAATCTTTTAATTCGATTTAGGTTCTTATCTTGTCTTTGAATTGGTGACGGCTACTCCAAGTTTTCCATTGATAGCATGATAGTTCTAGGATTATTTTTGTGTGATTTTTAGGTTTGAGCATAAGGTTGTTTATATAGAATTTCAACTCAATTTAAGCCGTCGGATAATCCTAAGGTTAACCACAGCCATCCAGTGAAGATAGGGTGACACCTCAGCCCTAGTGACTCAGCTCTGAGTCATAAAATTGTCACCATCCAGATCTGTCCAGGGGGGCAGGTCGACCCCCAGGTCGACCTGTAGGGGGGAGGTCGACACTAGGGTCGACCCCCTGGTCGACCTGGGTCCTGGGCGGGAATTTTCCCGCCCAGTCCGCTTCTGTCTTCTGATTTGAATTTGAATTTGTTTTCGAGCTGTTTGAATTTATTTGAATTTCCTGGAAACTTCTGACAGCCATAACTTCCTCATACGAAGTCCAATTTACGCAAACTCGGACTCTATCTCAACCAGAATTCCGAGATGAACACAATGGTGTAACCCGTTTCCCTTAATTCTCACATTTTAAATTAAGTATTGTACAATTCATTACTATAACGTTAACAGAAAATACGGGGTGTTACATTCTCCCCTCCTTTTAGGATTTCGTCCCCGAAATATTCAAGTTGAGAAGAACTTATCTCCTACCATCCAATCACCCATCTACTCAACCATCAAACACAGGCTTCCATTGTCCTTAAAAGGTTTATAATGCTTCATGATCATATGCATTGTGTGTGTATATGTCATTATCTAATGCAAAATCAGGTGGTCTACTTATTCAGTTGACCTCCTTAATGAAAATTATGTCAGTGCCATGAGTCCATTATGAATGCAATTTTTCCTACTCAAAATTTTCTACATGAGTGCACAATCATTCATACAAATGCAACGCCCATTTGATAACACATCAAGTTTCAATCCATACACAAATACATATATGCATATGCAATATGGAAGTGACTGAGCCGATCTAATACCTAACGTGTGTGTATATGCATCCACTAGCAACCACTTGCAGCCACTTGCAACCATCAATCATAACATGTTTCAATTACGTGTTTACATCCAAATGGGTTCCTACTTAAGGATAAAGGATAGGATCGAGGAGATAAAAGACAGATACGAGCATAAACTTAAGGAAAAAGAGATTAAGAATGCACACTCAAAAAGAAAAGGGTAGGGTGCATGTATTCTGTCCTCAGTTTCCCAAGTCGTGTCTTCCTCGGTGCCGCTCCATTGAACTTTGACGAGGTTAACTTCACGGTTGCATAGCTTTTTGACTTCTGCTCCCAAGATATGGGTTGGAATTCTCCTCACAGTTGCTTCTCGTTCAATTTCAACCTCCTCTAGCATACTTGGTTCTACCACTTCCGCAGACTCGTGTAAGCATTTCCGCAGGTGAGAGACATGAAAGACATTATGAACCCCGTCCAAACTTTTGGGGAGCTGTACCCTATAAGCCATCTTCCCAATCTTCTCGATGATAGGGAACGGCCCTACAAATCTTGGTGCTAACTTTCCTGCGGATCCAAAGCGAACGACGTTCCTCAAAGGAGATACTTTAAGGAACACCTTGTCTCCTACTTCGAACTTAAGGTCAGTTCTTCTTTTGTCTGCATAGGACTTCTGTCTGTCTTGGGCAGTCTTCATTCTTCTTCGTATCAAGTCTACTTTCTCTGAAGTTTCCTTAATCATGTCTGGTCCAAGTATGAGCTTGTCTGTAGACTCCCACCAGCAAGTTGGTGACCTGCACGGTCTTCCATATAAAGCTTCGAAAGGTGCCATGCCTAAGGTGGCTTGGTAGCTATTGTTGTAAGCAAATTCCACCAAAGGTAAATGATCCTCCCATGTACCTTCGAAGTCAAGAATGCATAATCTCAAGAGATCTTCTAATACTCTTTTGACTCTCTCCGTCTGGCTATTGGTTTAAGGGTGATAGATCGTGCTTAAGCATAACTGTGTACCTACAGCCTCTTGTAAACTCTTCCAAAACTCGCTCGTGAAGATAGGGTCTTGATCACTCACTATGCTGGAGGGTATCCCATGGAGTCGAACTATCTCTTTGAGATATATGGATGCCAGAGATGAGGCAGTCCTTCTACTCTTGACGGGTATAAAGTGGGCACTTTTTGTGAGCCTGTCCACTATTACCCAAATGCTGGTATTGCCCCTTCTTGACCTAGGAAACCCATCTATAAAGTCCATCGAGATACTATCCCATTTCCACTATGGGACTTCTAGAGGATGGAGCAGACCACCAGGCTTCTTCTGCTCCGCCTTGACTTGTTGGCATATTAAACACTTAGAAACAAGTTCAGCTACGTCTTTCTTCATGCCATTCCAAAAGAAAACTCTTTTGATGTCTTTATACATTTTGTCTCCGCCTGGGTGTATGGTCAGCTTGGAATGGTGTGCCTCTTCTAGAACCGCCTTTACCAAATCCCTTGCTTGGGGGACGCATAGTCTTCCATCTCGTCTCAACCAGCCCTTGGCATCAATGGAGTATCTATTGAGGTGACTGGAAGTCTCACCCCTAATTAACTTGTCCATCACATCGGCTAGCTGAGGGTCTTCTCTTTGCGTGGTTCCGATTGAGTCTAATAGAGATTGTCGCACTTTCAACGTTGCTAACAAGCCAGGTACAAAGTCAGAGGAGGGTTTGAAGTTAAAGCTTGCTATGAACTCCAAGCTTTGCCTATCCACAAAGAGAAGGCTTAAGGCCAGTTTCTTTCTACTTAAGGTGTCTGCTACTGCATTGCCCTTGCCAGGAGTGTAGGAAATCTCAAAATCGAAAGAGGCAAGAAACTCCATCCATCTTTATTGCCTCAAATTGAGATCTTTCTGCGAGAAAAGGTATTTCAACGATTTATGGTCAGTATACATTTCAAATTTCTCACCTAGGAGATTATGGCGCCAAGACTTAAGCGCAAAAACGATGGCTGCCAACTCTAGGTCGTGGGTTGGGTAGTTTTTCTCGTGTACTTTCAACTGCCTTCCACCATAAGCCACTACCTTCCCTTCTTGCATCAGAACAATGCCTAATCCCGTTCCGCAAGCATCTGTGTAAACTGTAAACATCTTGCTTCCATCGGGCAATGTTAGAACTGGGGCTGTTGTTAGAGCCCTTTTCAAGCGTTGGAAAGCAATATCGCAATCCAAATCCCAATTGAAAGATAGGTTCTTCTTTGTCAACCTTGTTAGTGGAGCTGAGATTTTTGCAAAATCTTTGATAAATTTTCGATAAAAGCCTGCTAGCCCTAGAAAGCTTCAGACTTCAGTTGCGTTCCGAGGAACCTTCCAATCTTGCACAGCAACCACTTTCGCGGGATCCACAGCTATCCCCTCTTTTGACACCACGTGTCCATGGAACATAACTTCTTCTCTCCAGAAATGCCATTTGGAGAATTTCGCCTTCAACTGATGTGCACGGAGAGTATCCATGACTTCTTTTAGATGCTGAGCATGCTCTTCCTCGTTCTTTGAGATGATCAAAATATCGTCTACGAAGACTACCCCAAACTTATTGAGGACTTCTCGGAACACCCTGCTCATTAAATCAATGAAGTAAGCGGGTGCATTTGTCAAGCCGAAGGGCATGACAAGCCACTTGAAGAAACCATCTGGAGTTCTGAACACGGTCTTATCAATGCTGTCTTCAGCCACCCTTAGCTGATGAAACCCGGTAGCCAAATCTAATTGGGAGAAAACCGATGCACCTACAAGCTGATCGAAAAAATCATCTATTCTCGGGAGTGGGTGCCTATTCCTTTTGGTCAGCTTGTTTAGCTCCCTATAATCAATGCACAGCCGGAGCGAGCCGTCCGCTTTAGTGGCGAACACTACTAAAGCACCCCATTCAGAAATACTGCGCCTTATAAACCCCTTCTCAAGCAATTCTTTAACTTGCTTTCTAAGTTCTTTCCTCTCCCTCGGAGCCATGTGTCTAACGGATAAAGCAACGGGTTTTGCGTTGTCCACGAGGTATATGCGGAAGTCTATCTCCCGCTTTGGAGGTAAGCCCTTTACCTCTTCAAACACATCCGAGTATTCACTGACTACCCTTACAGAATGCAAGTTCTCAACAGACGCATCAAGAGATTCTACATAACTAAGCATAACGGAGTTCATGGGATTACAAGAAATTTCGAGAGAGTTACTGAGGCGAGTCATGAGTGTAACCACTCTCTTTTCTCAATCAAGGACGGCACCATTACCGGATAGCCAGTCCATGCCTAGAATCAACCCATAGCCCGTGAAGCCCAAAACAAAGGCATTACATCTAAACCCAATGCTTAGTATAGATATTTTCAAATCCAAACAAACCATTGACAAATAGGCTGAGCCCCCAATTGGATTTGAAACAACCAAGGGATCCTCTACTATATGGGTGTCTAGGTGCAGAGATTCCACTAAAGCAGTATATATAAAAGAGTGTGATGTGCCAGAATCAAATAGTGTACGAATAGGATAATCAAAAAGATAGACTAAATGTTCGATAGAAATATTTCTACCTCATTCCTGCGCAGGTTCCGTGAGAGCGTGAACTTGTCCTCCAGAAGAAGGTCCAATTCCCTGCCCTTGCTTCCTTGGGCAAGCCCTAGCCATGTGTCCTGTCTCACCACAGTGGAAACAGCCACCCATATTCCTTTTCTTCTTCTTGCAGTCTTTGATCAGATGTCCAGGAATGCCACAGAAATTACACTTTCTCTTTTCACGGGGTTTGTTGTTTTTCCGGCCTTTCTTTGAATCAGCCTTCTTGTTCTGCGACCCTTCCCCTTCTTATCTTGAGGAACTTCCGCTTTTGCCTCACTCTTGCCCTTGTCTTACTCATGTAAGAGTGCCTTGTCCACTAACCTCTTGTAAGTAGCCCCCATAGGTATATGGGTCATAGACAAGTTGTGAAGTGGCTCATTCAATCCTTTGACAAAACGGAGAGCCTTCTCATGAGCAGTATTCACTAAGTCCAGTCTGAATCGGGCCAGCTGATTGAATTGATTAACGTACTCCTTGACCGTCATACTTCCTTGCTTAAGAGATAAAAACTTTTCCAGTTGTAGACTTTGCTCAGCTTGTGAGAGGAATTTCATCTCAAACCTTATTCTGAAATCCATCCATGTGTCAACTGGTCTTTCAGCATTAGTGACTTCCCACCAATAGGAAGCTTCGTCTTTGAGCAACCATACAGCTAGTTGTATCTTTTGCCTATCGTCCACCTCGAAGATAACGAACAGATCCTCAGTTTCTTTGAGCTAGTTCCTAGCTTCTACGAATGATTCAGTTCCCTTGAAATCCTTTCCACCCATGGCCCTAAAGTCCCTACAAATATTTAAGAAAGCATTTGCACTAGGAGGAGGAAGAGGAACCGCTGCAGCTGGAGGAGGAGGTAGGCCTGCGTCATTGGCCCTAGCCTCTAAGTACCTCCTGAACCAGCCAGGTATCGGTACACCCTCTGGAAGGTTAAGATTCCCAGACATGCTGAAACGAAAAAGAAAAGATTCAAAACGAAGGATAGAAAGATAGTGCATATGGCTTTGGGGATTATGCCTTTTTAAATTAAAAACAACACACTTTCTTGTAAAATGCTTCTTTATATTTCTTTTTTCAAAATAATTTTCAAAAACTCTTATCTGATCTGGTAAACCTTTGCTCTGATACCAAGTGAAACACCCCACCTCCGTTAAGGTCACTTACTAAGGGAATGCTTTAACTTTGGTGGAGGGTTATAGGTAGAAGACACAGAAAATTTTATAAGACAGATAAGTATAAGCAGTGGAATTCAAATCATTTATTGAATACGTGGTTCAATACAAAAGCATTACATCAAATTGTATTAAAATAACTTCCCAAAACATTACAACATAATTTCTGTCTTGATTATTTAATAAAGAAGCATAAATCATAAATAAAACTACATAAATCCCCAAGGATAATGTCCAAGAGCCATAGCCAAGATTGAGAGAGAGTCCAAATCATACATCTACTTTCTTGAAGCTTGCAAAGTGTCTGACTAAGCTGCAGTATTCCCTCCCTGTGGACCTGTGGGGGGAAAAGAAAGAAAAGAGGACGAAAGTTAACGGGTCAGACAATAAGTCTGGTAAGTTCGGTGATTACTAGTATTTAAACAAGGAAAGGGATCATGACAGTAGTAACAGAACATAGGATAATAACCTAATATAAGATAAGAGGAACATGTGATCGCACCCATTACTATAATCTCTGCACTTACTTAACCATTGGATCCACCAGCTCTACGTGTTTATAACAAACGATCCCCTTAATGATTGGCTCCTACTCGTATGCATTCATATCCTGTGTCATTCGGCCCTGCTTGACTGTAGATACCTGTGTTGGTCCCACCATGGGGTGTATCAGTCCCTCTGGTGGCAACCCGACTCGATACAGGATGCACAGTGTATACTACTGATGCCCAGTGCCTGATTTTTCCACTCCGGAGTACGTGCACGCCCATCTCCGTCGGAACCTACACTGGCCCACCAACCGCCGATGTTTTGAGCACTTATACTCAGCCCAGTAATCGTGCCCCACCCTGCCTAGTTTCAGGGTACCATGATACATCTATATGGGTTACTGCTAAAATAGGTCCCCGTTACTAGGGTTTTCTAATCAACATGTTTATTTGGCTAAGTGTCCAAGTTTACTTAACCCCACCCATTCGTTTAGTTAACATGTTGAATCGGTCAAGCGCTTTCCTAATTGACTTAACCCTACCAATCCTGACTTAGCTTCAATTTGTTAAAGCACCAACCGCTCACATTAGACAGGTCTTGTTGTGGTCATTGGATGTGCCGGTCGGTTCCGGGCAGGTTTACACCACAACGCAGTCTAACCTTGGGTTCTTTTTGGGCTTGATGCACTAACCACCCACATTAGACAGGTCTTGTTGTGGTCACTGGATATGTCGGTTGGTTCCAGGCAGATTTACACCACAACTTAGTCTAACCTCAGGTTAGGCATATTCGTTTTTTTCTAAATTCACATTTTTCTATATATGCCTAATTTCTTTATGTAAATTTAATTTAATTTAATCATGCCATAATTATCCTTTGATTACGCTCACCATAAATGGTATATCAAATATACCATTTTATGAACAAATCTATGCCATGAATTTTCATATTTTCTCATCGCTACCCCCGTGGAACGTACGCATGAATCACATAAAATGTTGGGCTAGTAAATTAGCCCTACCCATAAACAAGAAAAGGGGCAATAAACAAGAGACATGAAATAAACATAAAATAGCATAATTTCAACTTGTCATGTGTAACTTGGCATAGAGGTATCATTTAACTTTAACTAAATGGGTAAAGGTGAACTTGTGACTAAATTGGGTCTAATTGTCATGTAAACTTGACAAAGGCCTAGCATGGAGGTTTTACATATAATCACAGTTTTGAACCACAACTTAGCATATTAACCTATGCACTTCAAAACATAAGAAAGCTACTATAATCATTTTTAAATCGCAACTTAGCATATTAACTTATGAGTGTTAAACATAAGAGAACTATTATCAACATATTCAAATCATAACTTAACATGATGACTTATGTGCTAAAACATAAGAGGACTATAATTCCAAAAAAAAATTAACATAATTAGATTCAACCTAACATGTATATACATGAGTGTTGATCTAACATATAAGCATGTGTTTTAGATCATAAACTTGCAAATAACCACCAATTTATAACATGACATGTTTCACCATTTAATTGGCAAAATAAATCCATTACCCAATCATAATAGATTCCAATAACATACAATATGTTCATCACCACAAGCATATAGACATGATTAATATACAACATGTTCATCACCACAAGCATATAGATATGATTAATTACAACGATACCTTAGGATAAACGAGAATCAAATCTTATACATAAGCATCATTCTATCTTCAAATTACAACATGTCGTGATTCAATTGAAAGAACGTTTAAATCTGCGTAATAACCAACTTACAAACTAAAAAGGAATTCTTGCGTTCTGAAATCTGAATTCTGAAATTGGTTAGCTTGCCTTTGATGTAGATCATTGAATTTGATAATCTTTTAACTCGATTTAGGTTCTTATCTTGTCTTTGAATTGGTGACGGCTACTCCAAGTTTTCCATTGACAGCATGATATTTCTAGGATTATTGTAACACCCCACGTCCATTAATGTCACTCACAAAGGGAATGCATTAACTTCTATGGAGGTTTTAGGTGAATATAGAACAGTAAAATTTCAACAAGACAGATATAAAATAGTACTTGGAAATTTAAAAACTTTATTTCAATTGCAGCAGAAGTCAAAACATGTTTGATTACATCATAACACCATAATCAAAGTCAAGTACAATATCTATCTTGATAAAACAAGTACATAATCCCATTACATAAATAGCCATTAAAAAGAAAGATAACAAGCTGGACTTTACTTCAGCAGTCCAAGCTTTCCAAGAGATAAGCAATCCAATCAGACTCCACTGGAACTTGGCCCAACCTGAGGACCTGAAGGGAGAAAAAAGATGAAAAAGAGGGGGGGTCAGACATAAAGTCTGGCGAGTATGATAATTCTACAATACTGTTATCAAAATAACTGGACTAAGGCATAAGCTGGAAAACAAGGAAATGTCTATGAAAGAGCAGATTAAGGAC
Source organism: Allium sativum (assembly GCA_030737875.1). Classification (NCBI taxonomy): domain Eukaryota; kingdom Viridiplantae; phylum Streptophyta; class Magnoliopsida; order Asparagales; family Amaryllidaceae; genus Allium; species Allium sativum. The sequence continues at coordinate 260,832,285 of CM060923.1, forward strand.
ATAGACAATCGCTAAAGGAAACGTTATAGGCGCTCCTAAATACTAAAGGATAAACACTATACTGCACCACACCAGTCACCCTAAAGATTGATTCCACTTAGCTTCACTTAGAAACTTTCTTAATGGCTTTACGTACTCCTAGCTGACTACATAGGTGCCGCCTGCCCCTATCTCCACTAGGTGTACCCCACTTTCCATTTTTCGATCGGCTCCCTACTCGTAGATACCCGTGCTGGCCCCACAGTGGGATGTATCATTCCCCTAAAGTGGCAACCCGATATAACGGAGATGCACGGCTTATACCTACATGATGCAACAACGTCTTACCTACCAGCCCGGGTCCACACACGCATATGAAACCCGTTGGACTTGCGTTGCCACCGCTCCCTGTTTTGGCCTCTTATAGTCAAACCCAGTATGCGTGTCCCGTCCTCGACTTGGGTCGAGCCCACAAAGATACGTTTTGGGATACTGGTTGAAATGGGCCCCCATTATTTCCCATAAGCATTCCACCTAAGCTTGTCCCATTAGTCCATCCACTTAACCCACTTAGTCATGTTCATTTACATGTGTATTTGGTTAAGTCTAATCGTATTTCAAATGCCTCTAAAGGCAGCCACTAGATTCCTCATGCCACCCAAGGCACCTACTTAACCCCCATGTCCCACCTTACATGATTATCTGGCTAAGTATTTCTTAATTCATTAAGGCCATAACCTCATAAAGACCTCTCACATTAGACTGGCATTTATGGCAGCTGGATTTGCCGGGCGGGTCCGGGCAGTCTTACACCACAAAAGAGTATAACCTCGTGTCTTTACAACTGTTATGCTTTAGTTTGGGCCTAGGACCTCTCACATTGGGCCGACATTTGTGACTACTGGATTTGTCAGGCGGGTCCGGGCAGGTTTACGTCACAAACGGGTCCAACCTCGTGTCCTAAGCATTGATTATTATTAATAATCCACTTTCCCCAATTTTAATAATTCCCTACTTGAATTATTAATTAATTCCAAATTTAACAATGTCCATAATTGACTCAATTATGGACATCCATTTAAGGCATGCAAAATCATATCAATTGCACCCCAATTTATTAATTTCCTAATATTACCCCTACCCCACGTTTGAACGTTTATTCGCAAAATGTATGCTAGACCCTATTAGTCTAACTCATAGCATAAAAGAAAATATTCACAACAACAACATATATATGTGACTAAATAAATCATAACAAGGGGTAAAACTTGCATACATTACAACTTGCATAAGGTTATACATGTCATGGATCTAAGGGTGTCAACTTATTCATAATTCACATAATATGATTTTGATCAAATTTCTTAAACTTGTATAGGACATGTGTGAGTCAACATCATTAACAATATGGTTTTATATGGGTACACCTAACTCAATAGGCAAATTCCCAAAAATCAAAATTCATTTAATATAGATTCATGTATATGGGTACACCTAACTTAATAGGCAAATTCCCATATTCAAGATCCAATTAATTTGTAGATTCATGTATATGGGCACACCTAACCCAATAGGCAAATTCCCATAATCAAGATCCATTATAAAAAAAACATAAACTTTAAACATGATCCAATTCGCATAAATACTAACATCATGATTTTACAACTTGTATGATTCAACACAACATAACATGACATCATTATCATATAACATAAGTATTTCAACATATGTGATAATATGAGATCTACAACATATATAAGATTTACAACATAGCATATCATAATTTGCAACATAGCATGATATGATTTACAACATAGCATAGCATGATTAATCACATATGACATAGCATAGGATTATTTACAACATAACAACATATATATGATAACATAATAGCATAACAAGAGATCCACAACATAATTTACAAATACATAACAATTCATATCACTTTCTTGTGATCCATTCATAACTTAATCAAATTATTTTATAATAATATTGTGAGATTCATCATACTCACAGTTTTAAAGAAGATAAATAGAAAGAGAGAGAGCTTTTGATTTGATTTGAGTAGATTTAGTTTGTAGATTAGGCCTTCTTCTTCTTTAGTTTGTGACGGCTATGCTGAACTCCATGGCAACGGCATGTCGGTAGCTCCCCAATCTTTCAAGTGATTTAGGGTTAGAGTCTACCCACTTATTTATAGATGTTAGGATTCATTTAGGCCATTAGATTTAACCTAGAAATAACCGCAGCCATTCAGACCAGATGGGGTTTATCTTATTGACTCAGCAATGAGTCAGAAGTGACTCAGCAAACACTGAGCAAATTAATAAACTTCTATTCATGTTTACATTAACTGCCCATATATATATAAATATATATATATACACACGCACCTATTCATGAATTCAAATTAATCCATAATTAACTTATGACCATTTCTACACATTAATTTTCCAATTAATGTCTTAATTCCATTTTTCGCCTTTTAAGGCAATTCACATATCTCAAATTTGTTATATGCCTTTTTAAGGCTATTTCGTGCAAATTCTCAATATTAATTCTTTTAATTTGTGAATATTAGTATTAACAGAAATACGGGGTGTTACATTCTCCCCTCCTTAAGGGATTTCGACCCCGAAATCTTCAAGTTTATATCCTATCATCAACCATCTACTCAATCAACAAACACTGGCATCCATTGTCCTTATAGACTTCTAATGCTTTCATGTTTAAATGCACAGTGTGTGTCTATGTCCGTATCTAATGCAAAATCAGGCGGTCTACTGATTCAGTTGAACTCCTTGATGCAATTCATGATAGTGCCATGCATCCATTATGTATGCAAAAGATCCTAATTGCTTACAAACTACTTCTATATGCGTGCACATCCATTCAACCGAATGCAGCGTCTATATGATGGTACAACCATTATACATCCATTATACTAAATACATTCATTTATGCAATATGCAATATGTAGTGACTGAGCCGATCTAGTGCCTAAAGTGTGTGTATATATGCATCCACGAGCAACCACTAGCAACCACTTGCATCCATTTTGCATCCATCATACATAACATGTCTCAAACACATGTTTCAACCATAGGATTATCCTAACTAAAGGTCAAAGATACTAATGAGAGGACATACTAAAGATAAGATAAGATAAGCTAAGCGATAAAGGAGAAATTAAAAGACATACCCTCAAAAAGAAAAGGGTATAGCGAACGCATCTTCCCTTCTGTCTCCCAAGTAGCGTTGCTCTCATCATCTCCTCATTGCACTTTAACTAGTCTGACCTCTCGATTTCTCAACTTTTTGATCTCCGACCCAAGAATGCATGTAGGAGCTCGTCTAATTGTTGCATCACGATCTATTTCCACCTCTTTAAGCAAGCTCGGCTCTACCAACTCCGCGGTCTTGTGCAAACACTTCCTCAAATGTGATACATGGAATACGTCGTGTACTCCACTAAGTTTCTCAGGCAACTCCACCCTATACGCCATCTTCCCAATCCTGTCTTTTATAGGAAACGGCCCTACAAACCTTGGCGCTAATTTCCCAACGGACCCAAAGCGAACAACATTCCGTAACGGAGACACTTTGATAAAAACCATGTCCCCAATGTCAAACTCAAGATCTGTCCTCCTCTTATCAGCATACGATTTCTGCCTATCTTGTGATGCTTTCATCCTCCTTCGAATTAAATCAATCTTCTCCGAGGTTTCCCTAACCATATCGGGCCCAAGTAGGATTTTATCGGTAGATTCCCACCAACATGTAGGCGAATGGCAAGGCCTTCCATAAAGAGCTTCGAAAGGTGCCATGCCAATACTAGACTGAAAGCTATTATTATATGCGAATTCTACCAACGGAAGGTGCTCTTCCCATGTACCCCCAAAGTCTAGGATACAAAGCCTTAAAAGATCCTCTAGAATACGATTCACCCTCTCGGTCTGGCCGTCCATCTGAGGATGATATGCGGTGCTCAAACATAGCTGAGTCCCTACCGCCTCTTGTAAACTCTTCCAAAATTCGCTAGTGAAGATGGGATCACGGTCGCTTACTATACTAGAAGCAATACCGTGCAAACGAACTATCTCTTTAATGTATACAGAAGCCAACCACGGAGCAGTCCTCTTACTTTTCACGGGAATAAAATGGGCGCTCTTAGTAAGTCTATCTACTATAACCCAAATCCCCGTATTACCCTTCCTTGATCTTGGTAATCCATCCACAAAATCCATTGAGACGCTTTCCCATTTCCATAGCGGAACTTCCAATGGGTGAAGCAACCCACCGGGTTTCTTTTGTTCCGCTTTTACTCGTTGGCACACCAAGCATCTAGCGACGTACTCGGCCACATCCTTTTTCATACCGGCCCAAAAGAAAACCCGCTTCATATCTTTGTACATCTTGTCTCCGCCGGGATGAATGGTCATCTTTGAGCGATGAGCATCATCAAGAATGGCCTTCCTTAAGTCTTCGTCTTGTGGTACACAAAGTCTATTATCCCTTCGTAACCAACCCTTATCGTCTAGGGTATACCTACGAAGATGGCTAGACGACTCCCCTCCTTTGAGCTTTTCTACTATCTCAACCAACTGGGGGTCATCTTGCTGTGCCTCACCAACTCGTCCTAGAAGTGTAGGTCTAACCTCCAAGGATGCTAACAAACCAGGTACTAGGTCAATGGAGGGTCTAAAGTCAAACATGGAGATGAATTCTAAGCTTCGTCGTTCAACAAACAACGGACTCAAGGACAACCTTTTCCTACTTAAGGCGTTTGCTACCACGTTACCCTTGCCCGGGGTATATGCTATTTCAAAATCGTAGGAGGCTAGGAATTCCATCCACCGTTGCTGCCTTAAATTCAAATCCTTCTGAGAGAATACGTATTTTAATGATTTGTGGTCAGTGAACAGTTCGAATTTCTCACCAAGAAGATAGTGACGCCAAGACTTAAGCGCGAAAACAATTGCGGCTAACTCAAGGTCATGCGTAGGGTAATTCTTTTCATGAACCCTCAACTGCCTTCCACCATAGGCTATTACTCTTCCCTCTTGCATGAGGACCGCGCCAAGTCCCGTCCCACAAGCATCAGTATAGACGGTAAACGGTTTATTCCCGTCTGGCAGCACTAAGACTGGGGCTTAAGTTAAGGCTCTCTTTAAACGTTGGAACGCATCATCACAATCTTCGTCCCACGTAAAAACCAGGTTCTTCTTCGTTAACCGTGTTAATGGAGCTGATATTTTTGCGAAGTCTTTGATAAACTTCCTATAATAGCCAGCCAACCCCAAGAAACTTCTTACTTCGGTTACATTTTTAGGGACCTTCCAATCTTGGATGGCCACCACCTTTGCGGGATCCACTGCTATCCCTTCCTTGGAAACCACGTGCCCTAAGAACTGTACTTCTTTCCTCCAGAAGTGACACTTAGAAAATTTTGCCTTAAGGTTATGCGCTCGAAGGGTTTCCAACACTTCCCTAAGATGTAGGGCATGCTCTTCTTCATTCTTAGAAAAGACTAAGATGTCATCCACAAAGACTACAACGAATTTGTTAAGGTACTCCCTAAACACCCTACTCATCAAATCAACAAAATATGCGGGGGCGTTTGTCAAACCAAAGGGCATCACTAGCCATTCATAGAATCCGTCAGGAGTCCTAAAAGCAGTCTTATCTATACTATCCTCAGCCACTCTCAGTTGATGAAAGACAGTGGCTAAGTCCAACTGCGAAAACACTGAGGCGCCAACTAACTGATCAAAGAGATCGTCAATCCTCGGCAGTGGGTGTCGGTTCTTTTTAGTAAGCTTGTTTAGTTCTCTATAGTCCACACAAAGTCTAAGGGACCCATTCGCCTTTGTAGCAAATACTACTGGAGCACCCTACTCTGATATACTACGTCTTATGAACCCCTTCTCAAGCAACTCCTTCACTTGCTTATTAAGTTCCCTCCCTTCACGAGGAGCCATGTGGCGCACTGGCAAAGATACGGGTTTAGCATTATCCACAAGATAAATTCGAAAGTCTATCTCCCGCTTTGGAGGTAAGCCCTTCACCTCCTCAAACACATCCGGATATTCCCGGACCACCTCTACCGTTCGCAGATTCTCTACAGACGCGTCAAGCGATTCAAGATAACTTAGCATAACGGAATTTATGGGACTACAAAAGATGTCGAGAGCATTACCAAGGCGAGTCACAAGACTAACTACTCTCCTTTCACAATCAAGAATGGCCCCATTTCTAGATAACCAATCCATTCCTAAAATTAGCCCATAGCCCGTGAAGCCCAATACATAAGCATCACATCTAAATTCAATGCTAAGTATAGAGATTTTCAAATCCAAACATATCATGGTCAAATGAGCCGAACCCCCAATTGGATTTGAAACAACCAAGGGATCCTCTACTAAACTGGTGTTCAAGTGCAGTAATTCAACTAATGATGCAGAGATAAACGAATGAGATGCGCCAGAATCGAATAAGGTACGGACAGGATGATCAAACAAAAAAACTAAGCTTTCAACAGAAATTGTTCTACCTCTTTCTTGCAGCGGTGGGGCCGCAATAGCCTGAACTTGCCCCCTTGCCTGCCCTGGTGCCATAAGAGCCTGCACCTGTCCTCCCGAGGTAGACCCTGCCCTCTGCCCCTTCTTTGGGCAGTCCTTCACCAAATGTCCCGCATCTCCACAATGAAAACAACCAGTCTTCTTTTTTCTTTCTACAATCTTTGCTGAGATGGCCAGGCGTCCCACAATTGAAGCATCTCTTCTTCCCTTTGCCATTATTGTTTTTACCACCCTTCTTATTTTGCTGTTGGGGTTTCTTCTGATCCCCTTTCTTTTCAACTGCCTTATCCTCATGCATAAGTGTCATTTCTACTAGCCTTTCAAAGGTGGCTCCCATAGGGATGTGGGTCATAGCCAACCCTTGCAACGGTTCATTCAAGCCTCTAACGAACCTCAAAGCTTTCTTCTCTGGCGTGTTCACCAACTCCAAGCCAAACCTTGCTAACTGATTAAATTTATTGACACACTCCTTCACTGGTAAGCTCCCTTGCTTTAATGTCAGGAATTTTTCCGTATTTAAATTCTCCTCTGCCCTTGAAAGAAACTTTGCCTCAAACCTTCGTCTGAAATCCGCCCATGAATCAACTGGACGTTCCCCGTTAGTGACCTCCCACCAAAACGAGGCCTCTCCCTTCATTAACCAAGCAGCTAAACGGACTTTCCTCCCATCTTTCACTTCAAAGATATCCAATAATTCCTCAGTCTCCTTAAGCCAGTCTCTGGCCTCCACAAACGTCTCAGTCCCTTGAAAAGTTTTTCCTCCCATAGCCTTAAATTCCTTGCACGTCTTTGCAAAAGTGTCAACACGAGGAGGAGGAGGAGGAATGGGTGCAACTGGGGGTGGAGGAACATCTGCTGGGCCTGCAGTGGTGGCCCTAGCCTCCAAATATCTCCTAAACCACCCTGGAATCGTCACACCTTCTGGGAGATTAAGATCTTCAGCCATGCTGAAACGAAAAAGGAAAGATTCAAAATGGAGAATTCGAAAGATAAAGATAAGGATATGGCTATTTGGGATTATGTTTTTCATAAAAACTTTCTCTAAATAACATGTTTTTGAAAGCACTTCTTCCAAAAATACTTTAGAAAAATATTTTTCTAAAAATTTTATCTGTTCTGGTAACCTTATGCTCTAATACCACGTGTAACACCCCACGTCCATTAATGTCACTCACAAAGGGAATGCATTAACTTCTATATTCACCTAAAACCTCCATAGAAGTTAATGCATTCCCTTTGTGAGTGACATTAATGGACGTGGGGTGTTACAGTTATTTTTGTGTGATTTTTAGGTTTGAGCATAGGGTTGTTTATATAGAATTTCAACTCAATTTGAGCCGTCGAATGATCCTAGGGTTAACCACAGCTATCCAGTGAAGATAGGGTGACACCTCAGCCCTAGTGACTCGGCTCTGAGTCACAAAATCGTCGCCATCCAGATCTGCCCAGGGGGGAGGGGGCAGGTCGACCCCCAGGTCGACCTGTAGGGGGGAGGTCGACACTAGGGTCGACCCCCTGGTCGACCTGGGTCCTGGGCGGGAATTTTCTCGCCCAGCCCGCTTCTGTCTTCTGATTCGAATTTGAATTTATTTTCGAGCTGTTGGAATTTGTTTGAATTTCCTGGAAACTTCCGACAGCCATAACTTCCTCATACGAAGTCCGATTTACGCAAACTCGGACTCTATCTCAACTAGAATTATGAGACGAACACAATGGCGTAACCCGTTTCCCTTAATTCTCACATTTTAAATATTGTTTAATTTTTTACTATAACGTTAACAGAAAATACGGGGTGTTACACATATTTAGCATGTGTCAATAGCATTAATTCATTCATTAAAGCACCAAACCACTCACATTAGACAGGTATTGTTGCGGTCACTGGATGTGCCGGTCGGTTCCGGGCAGTTTTACACCACAACTCATTCTAACCTTGAGTTCTTGTTGGGCTCAATGCCCTAACCTCCCGCATTAGATATGTATTGTTGTGGTTACTGGATAGCCGGGCGGTTCCGGGCAATTTTACACCACAACTCAATCTATCCTCGGGTTAGGCATATTCATCTTTCTTACCATTTACGTATTTCTTATTTATGACAAATTCCATATGTAAATTATTCCCAATTTAATTATGCCATAATTATCCTTTTAATTATGCTCGCAATTAATGGTATACTAATTATACCGTTTCATGAACTAATGCATGCTATGTAATTTTCATGTTTATCCTTCATATTTATATGTAAATTATAAATCAATTATTGTCATGGCCCACTTCCCTTCTAAATCATGTTCATAATCTTTGGTATATAAATTATACCGTTACATGCCATAAACCATTTACATGGTTATGAGCCAAATATGTCAATTACATGAAATTTCAAGTTATTAATCAAAATAGGCTATACCTCGTCTTCCCAAACTTGCAATAATAGTCATTCCCAAAATCACTATGTTATATATTTGGCGTTCCAAATCAATAGTTAACCCCGATCTAGTTTTAATATTCTAGTTTACAGTGTATGGCCAAAACCTGGTTTACAAGCCAACTAACCCAAACTTGCAGTTATAATGATAACAATGCCCCAATGTCAATTACAAGTTTTTCCCAACCATTTCACCAAATATATTATGTTCAGTTAGTTTTCCCCAATTATGTTATGCCAGTATTGTCGATTTCATGGTTATGCCCCCAATAACCCAAACCTTCCCCGTATTCCCATCGTACGTGTATCACGATTCAACCTAGATTATAGGTCAATCTAGATTCACAAATAAAAAGGAACAAATAGGAATAATATGACAATGATAGGCATAAGAACTGAAACAAGATGATAGTCCCAAAACACAAGAATTATTGATCTAATAGAATTACAGCATAACTGAATAAACTGATTTAGAATCATTGCAGGCATATAGATCTGATTATGAACAATATTATGGATATGAAAGGCTTGAATAATAAACTAGGTTCGACAACTTGTATAGGTTCGATTGGATCGATAAGAAGCAACCCAAAGTAATAGATTCGCAAAGGCTAAGAATAGATCCAAATAGAAAATCAAGCATAGGTCCAAATTCATTTTATTCCATGTCCATACTATAATTGGTTGTCTAAATCTGAAAGTAACCATGAACTTACAAAACAAAGGCAAGTCTTGTTTTCTGGAATCCGTATTCTGAAACTGAATTGATTGCCTTTGATGTAGGTCATTGAACACTCTAAATTTGATTTGATTTAATTTGATTCTTGCTTTAATCTTGCTTTCTAGTTTGATAAGAGATGGTGGCTAGGTTAGGATGATGATTGACAGCATGGTGGCTCCTTGGAATGAATTTGTGTGGTTTAGGGTTTAGATTTAGGTTGCTTATATATAAGTCTAGGATTTTTTGAGCCCTTAGATGAACTAGGAGTCCATCAGAACCACCCAGCTCAAATAAACATCATCCGGCCACTCAGAAGAAGACATATCATCACAGAACACTCCAGAATTTTGTGTTGGATCAGTATGGGCGCACTTTGCAGGTGCGCCAGTGCATTTTCGTACTGGCGCACTTGTGAAGTGCGCCAGTGCATTCTGGTCGACTTCTGGTTTCTCTGCCTAACTTCGTTGTCCATATCTTCTTTATACGTTATCCGTTTTACACAAACTCGGACTCTATCTCAAGCAGAATTCTGAGACAAACGCAATGGCATAACCCGTTTCATTTAATTCTTCTTTTAATAATTAGTTGTTCTTTAATTATCTCTTATGTCCTGTTTTAAAATTATGGGGCAAGAGCATGCTCTCACCTCCAGCATACTTGAGAGGGAGGTAGTAAAATTTATGTTGAAAAAGTTTAGTTTTCTTTTGATCATCCTGTTCGTACTCTTTTGATTTTAGCGCTTCACATTTTTTTCATATCTGCTTCCATAGTTGAGTCTCTGCACCCTAGAGCTTGTATAGTTGAGGATCCCATTATTTTCTCAAATCCAATCGGTGGTTCGGCTCATTTATCTTTGATTTGTAAGGATTTGAGAATAGTTATATTAAGTACAGAGTCTAAGTGTAATGCTTATGTTTTTGGTTTCCTGGGCTATGGGTTGATTCTAGGCATGGGATGGTTAGCTAGTAATTGCGAAAGGAGGGTAGTTAAACCTTTTACTTGCCTCGGAAATACCCTCGAGATTTCGTGCGATCCTAAGGGATCAGTTAGGCTTAGCTACCTAGAATCACTTGATGAATCTATCGACGATTTGCAATCCGTTAGAATAGTCCATGAGTACGAGGATGTTTTGATTAGGTTAGGGTTTTTTCCCCCAAGACATGAGTTAGACTTCCGCATATATCTAGTTGACAATGTGAAGCCAGTTATGCGATCAACGGTAATTTTGGAGCAAGATTGGCGAGGATAGCCAGAGTCGGTTAAGTGCTCAATTGTTTGGTTGTTTTGCTAGTATCATCTCACATTAGGCACTAGATCGGCTCAGTAATTTCATATTGCATATGCATGAGTGAATTTTTATACATATGAATTGAAACTTGATGTGTTATCATATGGATGTTGCATTTGTATGAATGATTGTGCACTCACGTTGAAGTTATAAAGTACGATTAGGAATAATTTCATACATGAGTGACTCATGGCACTGACATGATTCGCATTAAGGAGGTCAACTGAATCAGTAGACTGCCTGATTTTGCATTTAGGTAAAGGACATATACACACACTATGCATATATTCATGAAAAACATTAGAAACCTTTTTAAGGACAATGGATGCCTGTGATTGAATGGTTGAGTAGATGGATGTTGGATGGTAGGATATACATTCTTCTTAACTTGAAGATTTCGGGGATGTAATCCTTTAAGTAGGGGGAATGTAACACCCCGTAATTTTAAAATGGGACATAAGAGATAATTAAAGAATAATTTATTACTAAAAGAAGAATTAAATGAAACAGGTTACTCCACTGCGTTCGTCTCGAAATTCTGCTTGAGATAGAGTCCGAGTTTGCGTAAAACTGACACCGTATGAAGAAGATATGGACGAACTAAGTTTGGCAGAAAAACCGGAAGTCGACCAGAATGCACTGGCGCACTTCACAAGTGCGCCAGTACAAAAATGCACTGGCGCACCTGCCAAGTGCGCCCATACTGATCCAGCACAAAATTCTGGAGTGTTCTATGATGACGTGTCTTCTTCTGAGTGGCCGGATGATGTGTATTTGTGCTATGTGGTTCTGATGGACTCCTAGTTCATCTAAGGGCTCTAAATAATCCTAGACTTCTATATAAGCAACCTAAATCTAAACCCTAAACCACACAAATTCATTACAAGGAGCCACCATGCTGTCAATCATCATCCTAACCTAGCCACCATCTCTTATCAAACTAGAAAGCAAGATTAAAGCAAGAATCAAATTAAATCAAATATAATTTAGAGTATTCAACGAGCTACATCAAAGGCGAGCAATTCAGTTTCAAAACACAGATTTCAGAACTCAAGATTTCTCTTTTGTTTGTAAGTTGGTTATTACTTAGATTTAAACGAATTTCTTAAATGAAATCATGACATGTTGTAACTTGAATCTAGAACAATGTTCATATTTAAGACAAATGAAATATGATTCTTGTCCGTTTTGAATTACCAATAATTCTGAAAACTATTGTGATTGAGCATGCCTATTGTGAGTTATAAGATTGTGGTGATTGACATAAAATAACCCATTACGCCTATGAAACTGATTTGTTTGACATAATGGAATCCATCATGTTTATGAGACTGGTTGGTGTTAAAACTATCATGTTATATGCAAGCTTGGTAATTCTATCTTATTATGTACATGCAAGCTTTAGGTAGAATAATGTTCACATATGCCTACACGTTTAGATCTACAACCTTATATGTTTTAGATCTAGGTTAATTAGATCTAATTCATTGCAAGTTCACCTTTACATGCCAAGTTTAATTTGTGTAGTTCTATGCAAATTCATATGCTTATGTCTCATATTAAATTGGATCTAAAAATGCAAATTCATTATTTTATGCCAAATATTATGTGACATATGTTAGACCCATATTATGTTTGTTGAATGCTACATGTTTCTTCTTTTCCCCTTTTGACTTTGAGTGTAACACCCCGTAATTCTGTGACATTAAGATTCTCAGATTAAAGTATAATTAATTTTTAAAAGAAAAATTAAAAGAAAAAAAGATCCATGCAGTTGTTTAATTTAAGTATTGTAACTAACATGAAAAAAAGAGGTAAGGAGAGAACAATAATTATTATTGTTCTAAGACTTATTACCAAAAGCCTCTGTAGCTCAGTTGGTTAAGGCATTGGATTGGTAGCATGGAGGTCGGGGGTTCGAACCCCGGCGGCGGCATAATTTTTTATCATTGTTTTAGAGAGGGCCAACTAAACATGCAAATATATGTACGTATACAAATTCAAAATTTGAAAGGATAAGAACGTACGTATAAGGAAATAAAGAATATATATATATATACATATGAGAAATATAAATATATATATATATATATACAAAAATATATGTATACGAAAGATAAAATTCAAGATAAGGCTACAGTCAATGAAATATGGCAACATCATTTGAATTTTGAAAATAAAATGAAAGTTGTGCGTATATATATACGCGTAAAATGGTCGTTAGAGGAATTGTATACATATAAGAATATTTCATGTGAATAAAACAGTTAAATAAATTCCAAAATTCAAAAGTTCGAAAATCAAACTTCTACGCCAAAACAATTCATTCGAAATTCAAATTTCTACGCCAAAATAGCTTGTGGGACCCAATGCTAACTCAGCACTGCGTGTATGATAAGGTTTGGCTAGATTCATCTACGTACCTGGACTATTTTCTTAACTGGGTTCAATGCTGACTCAGCGCTGCGTGTACGATAAGGTCTTGAGCAGCTATATAAACAGCCCTAGTCTTCATTCTCTTTGCACCAATTCTCTTCTATCCTTATGCTGCTAAGATTCATGGCTTCTTCCCCTCCTCTAAATTTTCTTAAATAAATAAAATAAAATATGATTCAAGACGAGGAGATGCTGCTAAAAGATTTTAAGGAGGGATTCAAATCAAAGTTTCAAGTGAAGAATTCAAAGGCTAGCTCAAACAAGTTTCAAGCAACGACGCACGAATCATAGCCATGCTTTCCTTCTTTTCTAGATCTATTTTCTGTAAGTTGGTTATTTCTAGATCTGAATATTTTGTTTTATTTGTGACATAAAATTAAAGGAATAAAGGAATATGCCAAATCTCTCTTTCTCTCTCTCTTCGAATCTGTGTTTATACTCTTGGACTGAATTAAGAACTATTATGATTCGAGGACAAATAAGACTGTAACTGTGACTATGACTATAGAACTGTGGCCTTTGAAAGCATATGCCTTTGGACTATGACATGAGCCTTTGAATTGGACATAAACTATTGCCTGTGACATTTCCTATGACAAGTGACTTATGACTGTGGGGATTTATTTTCCCTTTTGACTGTGAACATTTCCTGTAACTGTGATTATGACTATGAGGATTATATTCTTGACCATGAACACAAGCCTATGCCTTTGACTAGGAAAGTGTTACTTAAGTTTTGTGATTATGAAATTGGGTCTAAACCCGATTATCTATTCTTCTTTGGTTTTAAGACAGTGGGAATTTACCTATTAAGTTAGGTCTACCCACGTTCTTGAACCTATTCTGTCTGTTCTTGGTTTTAAGACAGTGGGAATTTACCTATTAAGTTAGGTCTACCCATATTCTTGAACCTACGTCGTTATCTAAACCTCTTTATGCCAGTTTTTATACCGATCCTTTTTCATAGCATATTTGGTTCATTCCCTATTTGCTACGAATCTAGATTTATTTACAATCTAGGATGAATCACGATTATACGAACGGTGAGAATGCGATTTGGGGAAAAACATGAAAATGAACATGAGCATAGTTGTAAAACTTGGAATTGGCATAGTTTGGAAAACGAACATGGTTTTGATAATTTAGAACATGTGTTAGACATGTGAATTGGGTAATTTTGACAAGAATTATGGGTTATGAATTTTAGATCTAGAAATGGGCTTGAAACTGAAAACTAGAATAATAAATCTAGTTTTGGGCTTAAACAGCGAACTAGAATATACAATCTAGTTTGGCATAAATTATGAACTAGAATATCAAATCTAGTATGAACTATAAACGAGGATAATAGATCTAAATTGCTATGAACCGTCGGTTAGGCAAATCAAGATTTGGGCCTAGAATATAAGTCTGTTAGCGATAAATGAATGTAGGCCAAATTTATAAAAAGGGGAAATGGGCTTTTGAAATAAATTGTTAACAATTTATAAACAAAAGAAAGGTATTTTGATAACATCCCTTTTTACAACACATAGACCAGAAGGTTCTAGGGTGACAGAGAGGATAGTGTCTAGGCTTGGGTTTGGAAAATACAAGTTTCCTACCCTCCCTGGCTATCCCTAACTGATCCGAAGGATGGGTTGGTTGTTTTCAAAACCAGATTTTGAAATTAATCAAGAACCCCTTTGAACTTAGAAAACATGAATATGCCTAACCCGAGGTTAGACTGAGTTGCGGTGTAAACCTGCCCGGAACCGACCGGCACATCCAGTAACCGCAGCAATATCTGTCTAATGTGAGAGGTTGCGGCTTTAACTTATTAATTAAAGCTAGAATGGGAAGGTTAAGGAACACTTAACCAACTTAGCACAGTTAAAGCTAGAATGGGAGGGTTAAGTCCATGGGAATACTTAGCCAAATTAACATGTTGACTAGACTAGAAGGTGGGGTTAAGTAAAGTTAATACACTTAGCCAATTTAACATGTTAATTAGACTAGAGGTTGGGGTTAAGTAATACACTTAGCCAAATTAATATGTTAGCTGGACTAGACCATAGGGTTAAGTAAACTTGAATGCTTAACCATCAGAATATGATAAATGAATAGGGTTAAGTAAAAAGCATAAAGGGATAACACTTAACCAGTGTAATAGGATAAGGGAAGAGGGTTAAGATAGCTTCAATCGACTAAAGACACTTAACCAACCCAACCTGGCGAGAAAGAAAACTAAATAGTAAACCTTAGTTGAAAAAGGGACTAAGTAGTAAAACTTAGTTAAGAAAACAAGGAATTTGGAAACTAAGTGGTAAACCTTAGTTAGTAGAACTAAGTAGTAATTCTTAGTATAACACGAAGGAGCGGACATCCATCTGGTTTTAAGAAGGCTCCAACGAATTGGGTTACGAAGCCCGAGGCTTCGAGGGGACGTGAGGGTACTCTTGGTATCCCTCTGTGAGGCTGCAGATGATCATCCTGGGCTCACAGAGGTTAAGGTCTGCGTTAGAAGAACCGAGGGTATGCCTTGGTTGCAATATATATATGTGGCAACCTAAAGACTAGGATGGACCAGCGTGATTCGGCGAGAAGACGGTAGCCCTGTGATAGCAACTCGTCGTCTACCATCCATCTTGAGTCAATCGAGATACGTGAAGCGCAAAGGCGGAGAACTCCAAAAGACCATATACTTGCTATCTAGTTATGGTTGCGGATGGCCATAGGATAGTGGGGCACCGGGGGCCGGCGTATAGTTCTCATTTTACAAGGTGTGCCTTTCATTAGTTGAGGGAGGGGTCAAGTGGGACCATAGCCACTGGAATAAAAACAGACCTTAGCATCTGCATCGGCAGATATCCGAAAGCTCCCGACCGAGTTCTGTATTCCTTGATTTGCCCTGTCACAGGACTCGGATCGCACATTACAGGACATGTGCATCTAGACAAGCGATAACGATTCGCGATACATGCGTGGGGAAGCCTAGGAGCATATACCACTCTAGGTAGTGTGTCCTAGACTTGGGGGCATTGTTCGACAGGTAGCGTAATCCCTAGTTGGACTAGGTGGCATAAACCCTGAACTCGAAAAGCGTTCAGCAGATAGCGTAAAACTATAGTTAAATCTAAGAAGCACTTGATAGAAAACCCTAGACTAGATCTAGGTAATAAATACTGAAGACAATGGAAACTACAGGGGTTGGGATCACGTTATCGTTACTAGTTGAACACTAGTTAGGTGGTGCAGAGATATAGAAACCAGTATAACAAGGAAATAGCGAAGCTGCGAAAGTATTAGAGCGTATCCAGTCATCTTAGCATATCTTGTGACTACCTTGTCTAATCTTGTTAACCTTATCGTCATGGTGTAATCTTGTATTCAGTTAATTCATGTCGTTTTGTTTTTCCATGTTCACATGCTAGAAGTTACTAAACTTACTCAGGCTTTATGTCTGACTCTGTTTTTCTTTCGTCTTCTTTTCTTCCGTTTCCCCCCCCCCCCCCCCCCCCAGGTAGTTGAGGAGGGAATAGTATAACTCAGGATTAAATTGGACCGTTGCTCTTTCCCAGCTTGAAGATTTGACGAAGTTGTCCTTGGATTCTCTTTCAGATGCTATGGCTGGCTTATGCTACATTGGGGAATATAAAATGTATTTTTATGCTTCTTTATCTAGTAAAGACAGATGATACTCTGATATTGTAAAGCAATCTTGTACAATCTATTTTATCAATAAAGCAAAGTTTTATTTTCCGCTGTTAATTGTTTGTCTGTCTTGTAATTTATCTGCATCTTTTACCCATAATGCTCCACAGAACTTAGTGCATTCCCTTTGCGAGTGACACTAACGGATGTGGGGTGTTACACGTGGTATCAGAGCTGAAGGTTACCGGATCAGATAAAAGATTTGAAAAATTATTTTCAAAAGGTTTTTAAAGAAGCATTTTTAAAAGAAAGGATTTGTTTTAAAGGCATATTCCCCAAAGCCATACGCATTGTCTTCTCTTCCTCTATTTGAATTCTTCTTTCTTGACTCTCTGGGGCTCCTGGCTTTCTGGGAGGTAACCTCATCGAAGGGCGGAGTAGTGCCTGACTTCCATCTATAGCCGTAGTTGTTTTACTTATGGCCAGTCTTCTTTCAAGTTTATAGGGTTTTTCCGTGCGATAGAGGCAACTTTCGAGAGATTTGCCAACATGGTTACACGCGGAAGTTTGGCAAAGGAGCACGACCCAAGGATGAGGAAATTATGGATGTAGACTTGGCTCACGAAGGAGGAAGGGATTATAAAACCTAGGACAAGAGCAAGTATCTTTACTATGGTATGATAGGACATATACTTAAGGACAAGGGCAAGAACGAGGACGAGATTTTCAGAAGGACAAGTACATGCTTTCGCCACCAAGCGCACCTAGGAGAAAGGTGGTCCGGTTGGAAGAGTCTAGTTTTCTGTTCGTACTATTTCCTTAGGTTCCAGCGCTTCTTAATTGTTCATACCCACTTCCATAGTTGAGTCTCTGCACCATAGTACGTGTATAGTAGAAAGATCCCACTAGATTCTCAAATCCAATTGGTGGTCCGACCAGTTTTTGGTTAGTAGGGATTTGAGGATAGCTATCGAGTTTGCTTATATCATCTCACGTAGATCGTCTAAATTCAGAGAAGATATTCCTTGGATGCTTGTCTGATATTGGTTTAGGCCTTTGGGGCTTGTACTTGAGGAATATCGAGTTCGGTTTGGATGGTTTGCGTGAAAGATGAATAGTTGTGGTAGGTACTCTAAAAAGTACGGAGTGATCTTTTGACTCTCATAGTTATGGCGTGATGGATAAGCTAAGAGGGAGGCCTCTAATCATCTTAGTACATATACTTGGCGCCGTGATTGACATCTGTTTATTTTGGAAATGGAGATTAGGAACTTCACAATCGTGAAGATAAATTGGTTAAGATACGGTGGAGTAAAGCTCAAGAAGGCTAGATACTAGCAACATGCCCTTTTTCCTGAAGGGTGCATCCTTGATTTCTCTGTTTAGGAGCTTTACGCGTAGTTGTTTCTTTCTTTCCAAAGTATATCCTCTAGGTCGTATCTGCGATCCTTAGGTAGAAGCCAATGGATGTAAACATGTATTTGAAACATGTTATGGTTGAATGGTTGCAAGTGGTTGCAAATGGTTGCTCGTGGGTGCATATGCATACGTATTAGACACTAGATCAAGTTCGAACGCTTTCATATAGCATTTACATATATGCATTTGTTTGTAAGTTGAACTTGATATGATATCATATGGACGTTGCATATAGATGAATGGTTGTGCACGCATGTAGTATTTACATGAACAGGGATGCTTGCATACATGATTGGACGCATGGCACTAACATGATTTGCATTAAGGAGGTCAACTGAATCAGTAGACCGCCTGATTTTGCATTAGATAGAGACATATACACACACTATGCATATGAACATGAAAGCATTAGAAATCTTTTAAGGACAATGAATGCCTGTGATTGAATGGTTGAGTAGATGGGTGATTGGATGGTAGGACACATTCTTCCTAACTTGAAGATTTCGGGGACGAAATCCTTTTAAGTGGGGGAGAATGTAACACCCCGTAATTCTGTGACATTAAGATTCTCAGATTAAAGTATAATTAATTTTTAAAAGAAAAATTAAAAGAAAAAAAGATCCATGCAGTTGTTTAATTTAAGTATTGTAACTAACATGAAAAAAAGAGGTAAGGAGAGAACAATAATTATTATTGTTCTAAGACTTATTACCAAAAGCCTCTGTAGCTCAGTTGGTTAAGGCATTGGATTGGTAGCATGGAGGTCGGGGGTTCGAACCCCGGCGGCGGCATAATTTTTTATCATTGTTTTAGAGAGGGCCAACTAAACATGCAAATATATGTACGTATACAAATTCAAAATTTGAAAGGATAAGAACGTACGTATAAGGAAATAAAGAATATATATATATATACATATGAGAAATATAAATATATATATATACAAAAATATATGTATACGAAAGATAAAATTCAAGATAAGGCTACAGTCAATGAAATATGGCAACATCATTTGAATTTTGAAAATAAAATGAAAGTTGTGCGTATATATATACGCGTAAAATGGTCGTTAGAGGAATTGTATACATATAAGAATATTTCATGTGAATAAAACAGTTAAATAAATTCCAGAAATTCAAAAGTTCGAAAATCAAACTTCTACGCCAAAACAATTCATTCGAAATTCAAATTTCTACGCCAAAATAGCTTGTGGGACCCAATGCTAACTCAGCACTGCGTGTATGATAAGGTTTGGCTAGATTCATCTACGTACCTGGACTATTTTCTTAACTGGGTTCAATGCTGACTCAGCGCTGCGTGTACGATAAGGTCTTGAGCAGCTATATAAACAGCCCTAGTCTTCATTCTCTTTGCACCAATTCTCTTCTATCCTTATGCTGCTAAGATTCATGGCTTCTTCCCCTCCTCTAAATTTTCTTAAATAAATAAAATAAAATATGATTCAAGACGAGGAGATGCTGCTAAAAGATTTTAAGGAGGGATTCAAATCAAAGTTTCAAGTGAAGAATTCAAAGGCTAGCTCAAACAAGTTTCAAGCAACGACGCACGAATCATAGCCATGCTTTCCTTCTTTTCTAGATCTATTTTCTGTAAGTTGGTTATTTCTAGATCTGAATATTTTGTTTTATTTGTGACATGAAATTAAAGGAATAAAGGAATATGCCAAATCTCTCTTTCTCTCTCTCTTCGAATCTGTGTTTATACTCTTGGACTGAATTAAGAACTATTATGATTCGAGGACAAATAAGACTGTAACTGTGACTATGACTATAGAACTGTGGCCTTTGAAAGCATATGCCTTTGGACTATGACATGAGCCTTTGAATTGGACATAAACTATTGCCTGTGACATTTCCTATGACAAGTGACTTATGACTGTGGGGGTTTATTTTCCCTTTTGACTGTGAACATTTCCTGTAACTGTGATTATGACTATGAGGATTATATTCTTGACCATGAACACAAGCCTATGCCTTTGACTAGGAAAGTGTTACTTAAGTTTTGTGATTATGAAATTGGGTCTAAACCCGATTATCTATTCTTCTTTGGTTTTAAGACAGTGGGAATTTACCTATTAAGTTAGGTCTACCCACGTTCTTGAACCTATTCTGTCTGTTCTTGGTTTTAAGACAGTGGGAATTTACCTATTAAGTTAGGTCTACCCATATTCTTGAACCTACGTCGTTATCTAAACCTCTTTATGCCAGTTTTTATACCGATCCTTTTTCATAGCATATTTGGTTCATTCCCTATTTGCTACGAATCTAGATTTATTTACAATCTAGGATGAATCACGATTATACGAACGGTGAGAATGCGATTTGGGGAAAAACATGAAAATGAACATGAGCATAGTTGTAAAACTTGGAATTGGCATAGTTTGGAAAACGAACATGGTTTTGATAATTTAGAACATGTGTTAGACATGTGAATTGGGTAATTTTGACAAGAATTATGGGTTATGAATTTTAGATCTAGAAATGGGCTTGAAACTGAAAACTAGAATAATAAATCTAGTTTTGGGCTTAAACAGCGAACTAGAATATACAATCTAGTTTGGCATAAATTATGAACTAGAATATCAAATCTAGTATGAACTATAAACGAGGATAATAGATCTAAATTGCTATGAACCGTCGGTTAGGCAAATCAAGATTTGGGCCTAGAATATAAGTCTGTTAGCGATAAATGAATGTAGGCCAAATTTATAAAAAGGGGAAATGGGCTTTTGAAATAAATTGTTAACAATTTATAAACAAAAGAAAGGTATTTTGATAACATCCTTTTTTACAACACATAGACCAGAAGGTTCTAGGGTGACAGAGAGGATAGTGTCTAGGCTTGGGTTTGGAAAATACAAGTTTCCTACCCTCCCTGGCTATCCCTAACTGATCCGAAGGACGGGTTGGTTGTTTTCAAAACCAGATTTTGAAATTAATCAAGAACCCCTTTGAACTTAGAAAACATGAATATGCCTAACCCGAGGTTAGACTGAGTTGCGGTGTAAACCTGCCCGGAACCGACCGGCACATCCAGTAACCGCAGCAATATCTGTCTAATGTGAGAGGTTGCGGCTTTAACTTATTAATTAAAGCTAGAATGGGAAGGTTAAGGAACACTTAACCAACTTAGCACAGTTAAAGCTAGAATGGGAGGGTTAAGTCCATGGGAATACTTAGCCAAATTAACATGTTGACTAGACTAGAAGGTGGGGTTAAGTAAAGTTAATACACTTAGCCAATTTAACATGTTAATTAGACTAGAGGTTGGGGTTAAGTAATACACTTAGCCAAATTAATATGTTAGCTGGACTAGACCATAGGGTTAAGTAAACTTGAATGCTTAACCATCAGAATATGATAAATGAATAGGGTTAAGTAAAAAGCATAAAGGGATAACACTTAACCAGTGTAATAGGATAAGGGAAGAGGGTTAAGATAGCTTCAATCGACTAAAGACACTTAACCAACCCAACCTGGCGAGAAAGAAAACTAAATAGTAAACCTTAGTTGAAAAAGGGACTAAGTAGTAAAACTTAGTTAAGAAAACAAGGAATTTGGAAACTAAGTGGTAAACCTTAGTTAGTAGAACTAAGTATTAATTCTTAGTATAACACGAAGGAGCGGACATCCATCTGGTTTTAAGAAGGCTCCAACGAATTGGGTTACGAAGCCCGAGGCTTCGAGGGGACGTGAGGGTACTCTTGGTATCCCTCTGTGAGGCTGCAGATGATCATCCTGGGCTCACAGAGGTTAAGGTCTGCGTTAGAAGAACCGAGGGTATGCCTTGGTTGCAATATATATATGTGGCAACCTAAAGACTAGGATGGACCAGCGTGATTCGGCGAGAAGACGGTAGCCCTGTGATAGCAACTCGTCGTCTACCATCCATCTTGAGTCAATCGAGATACGTGAAGCGGAAAGGCGGAGAACTCCAAAAGACCATATACTTGCTATCTAGTTATGGTTGCGGATGGCCATAGGATATTGGGGCACCGGGGGCCGGCGTATAGTTCTCATTTTACAAGGTGTGCCTTTCATTAGTTGAGGGAGGGGTCAAATGGGACCATAGCCACTGGAATAAAAACAGACCTTAGCATCTGCATCGGCAGATATCCGAAAGCTCCCGACCGAGTTCTGTATTCCTTGATTTGCCCTGTCACAGGACTCGGATCGCACATTACAGGACATGTGCATCTAGACAAGCGATAACGATTCGCGATACATGCGTGGGGAAGCCTAGGAGCATATACCACTCTAGGTAGTGTGTCCTAGACTTGGGGGCATTGTTCGACAGGTAGCGTAATCCCTAGTTGGACTAGGTGGCATAAACCCTGAACTCGAAAAGCGTTCAGCAGATAGCGTAAAACTATAGTTAAATCTAAGAAGCACTTGATAGAAAACCCTAGACTAGATCTAGGTAATAAATACTGAAGACAATGGAAACTACAGGGGTTGGGATCACGTTATCGTTACTAGTTGAACACTAGTTAGGTGGTGCAGAGATATAGAAACCAGTATAACAAGGAAATAGCGAAGCTGCGAAAGTATTAGAGCGTATCCAGTCATCTTAGCATATCTTGTGACTACCTTGTCTAATCTTGTTGACCTTATCGTCATGGTGTAATCTTGTATTCAGTTAATTCATGTCGTTTTGTTTTTCCATGTTCACATGCTAGAAGTTACTGAACTTACTCAGGCTTTATGTCTGACTCTGTTTTTCTTTCGTCTTCTTTTCTTCCGTTTCCCCCCCCCCCCCCCAGGTAGTTGAGGAGGGAATAGTATAACTCAGGATTAAATTGGACCGTTGCTCTTTCCCAGCTTGAAGATTTGACGAAGTTGTCCTTGGATTCTCTTTCAGATGCTATGGCTGGCTTATGCTACATTGGGGAATATAAAATGTATTTTTATGCTTCTTTATCTAGTAAAGACAGATGATACTCTGATATTGTAAAGCAATCTTGTACAATCTATTTTATCAATAAAGCAAAGTTTTATTTTCCGCTGTTAATTGTTTGTCTGTCTTGTAATTTATCTGCATCTTTTACCCATAATGCTCCACAGAACTTAGTGCATTCCCTTTGCGAGTGACACTAACGGATGTGGGGTGTTACATTGAGGTAGGCTAAATTGCGAAGCCTAAACATTCTATGTAATTCATGCGAACAATTAACAGGGATAACGTTGGTGCGAAACTTGAAATTTCATGAAATTGACATATTTGGCTCATAACCATGTAAATGGTATATGGCATGTAACAGTATAATTTATGTACCAAAGATTATGAACATGATTTAGAAGGGAAGTGGGCCATGACAATAATTGATTTATAATTTACATATAAATATGAAGGATAAACATGAAAATTACATGGCATAGATTGGTTCATGAAATGGTATATTTAGTATACCATTAATTGTGAGCATAATTAAAAGGATAATTATGGCATAATTAAATTGGGAATAATTTACATATGGAATTTGTCATAAATAAGAAATACGTAAATTGTAGGAAAGATGAATATGCCTAACCCGAGGTTAGATTGAGTTGTGGTGTAAAACTGCCCGGAACCGCCCGGCTGTCCAGTAACCACAACAATACATATCTAATGTGGGAGGTTAGGGCACTGAGCCCAATAAGAACCCAAGGTTAGACTGAGTTGCGGTGTATAACTACCCGAAACCGATCGGCACATCCAGTGACCGCAACAATACCTGTCTAATGTGAGTGGTTGGTGCTTTAATGAATGAATTAATGCTATTGATACATGCTAAGCACGGGAGGGTTAGGTTAATTGATACTTAACTAATATGACATATGGGTGGGTTAAGTTAAACATGAATGGAAAAAGGACACCTAACCAATAAGACATGATATAGGATAGGGTTAAGTTAACTAATGGAACACTTAACCATTATAACATGTTAATTAAACAGATGGTAGGGTTAAGTTAAATAAGGTAACACTTAACCAAAATATATAATGACTTGTGGTAGGGTTAAGTAACACAAGAGGATACACTTAACCAATATATAATGACTTGTGGTAGGGTCAAGTAACACAAGAGGATACACTTAACCAAAATATACAATGACTTTTGGTAGGGTTAAGTAACACAAGAGGATACACTTAACCAATATATAACATGTGGTGGGGTTAAGTAATACAAGAGGATAACACTTAACCAATATATAACATGACGTATGGGAAGGGTTAAGTTAATAGGAGAGGGCAACATTTAACCAATATAACATGATTTGAGGTAGGGGCAAGTCAACACCAGAAAGAAACACATAACCAACATGACATGACGAGTGGGTAGGTTAAGTTAACTTGAATTGATTAATGACACTTGACCAATATAACTTGATGAACGAATGGGGTTAAGTTAAATGGGAAATACTTAACGAATATAACCTGATGAATGAACATGGTTAAGTTAATAAATCACACTTAACCAATCCAACATGATAAATGAGAAAGGTTAAGTTAATAAGAACCACTTAACCAACATGGCATGACGAGTAGGAGGGTTAAGTACACATCGGGTTGGTGGGTAATATTAGTAAAAATATAGGCCCACTAAACTTAACCATTATATAAACATGCTTGAATCTGTGGGAAGGTTAAGTATACGTCGGGTTGGTGGGTAATATTAGTAAATATATAGGCCCACAAAACTTAACCATTATATAAACATGCTTGAATCGGTGGGAGGGTTAAGTACATATCGGGTTGGTGGGTAATATTAGTAAATATATGCCCACAAACTTAACCAGTAGGAAACCCTAGTAATGGGGACCCATTTCAGCAGTAACCCACATAGATGTATCACGGTACCCTGAGCTAGGCAGGGTGGGGCACGATTACTGGGCTGATTATAAGCGGTCAAAACAACGGCAAGGGTTACGTCGGTGTAGGTTCCGACGGTTTATGGGCGTGCACATACTCCGGAGTGTGAAAAAGCAGGCACTGAGTACCAATAGTTATACACTTTGTATCCTGATTCGTGTCGGGTCGCTATCATAAGGATTGATACATCTTATGATGGGACCAGCACAGGGTATCTACATGCAAGAGGGGGCCGATTGACACAGACACATGGAACATTTGTACAAGTTGGGAGCCGATCGATAGGGTAGTATGAGTACATCTAACATCTTTATGGCAATTAGGCTGACTGAGGTGGAATCCTCATAATAGATGTACACCTGAAGGCTACCACAATTGCGGGGATTGGGATCACGTTGTAATATTATCCTTTTATATAGATTACTAGTTGGGACACTAGTTAGGTGGTGCAGAGATATAGAAATTAGAATAACAGGGTAGTAGCGAAGCAGAGAGAGAGTAGAAGCACATTCATTTTTTTCTTGCCTTATCATATCTTGTGCTAAACTTATGTTATCTTGTCACCCTTGTTGTCTTACTGTAGAGTATTGTCCTATGTTCAGCTTATCTCATGTCATGATTTTTTTCCTGTTTAAATGCTAGTAATCACTGAACTTACCAGACTTATTGTCTGACCCACTTTCTTTCGTCTTCTTTTCTTCCGTTCCCCCCAGGTAGTCAGGGAGGAAATAGCTCAACTTAGTTTGGACCGTTTCTCTTTGCAAGAATTGAAGATTAGTCAATGTATTGCTCTGGACTTTCTTTTCCATTGCTATGGTTGGCTCCTGCTCTATTGGGGAATATTATCGTCATTTATGCTTCTTTATTTTGTTAAACAAGATAGATACTTTGGTATTGTAGACAATTTTTGTACAAGCTATTTTATAAATAAAGTAAAGTTTCATTTTCCGCTGCTTTATTTGTCTGTCTTGTAATTTATCTGCATCTTTTACCTATAATGCTCCATCAAAGTTAAGGCATTCCCTTTGTGAGTGGCCTTAACAGAGGTGGGGTGTTTCACTTGGTATCAGAGCGTGAAACAAAACTAGGTCAGACATAAGTCTGGTAAGTCCAGCTGCTTTCAGCATATGAACAAGCAAGAACAACATGACATGAATTAAACTAAATAAAGACATAAGCATGATGATAAGGAACGTAGGATACACAGGATAAGCAATCAGCAAGATAAACTAAGTATAACATCGCATGTTGACTATTCTCTGCTTCGCTACTACCCTGTTATTCTAAT
Organism: Allium sativum; assembly: GCA_030737875.1. Taxonomy (NCBI): domain Eukaryota; kingdom Viridiplantae; phylum Streptophyta; class Magnoliopsida; order Asparagales; family Amaryllidaceae; genus Allium; species Allium sativum. Next base: position 260,858,928 of record CM060923.1, read on the forward strand.
TTCTATATCTCTGCACCACCTAACGAGTGTCCCAACTAGTAATCTGTATAAAGGATAATATTACAACGTGATCCCAATCCCCGCAATTGTGGTAGCCTTCAAGTGTACATCTATTATGAGGATTCCACCACAATCAGCCTAATTGCCACGAAGATGTTAGATGTACCCTTACTACCCTATCGATTGTTTCCCTACTTGTACAAATGTTCCATGTGTCTGTGTCAATCGGCCCTCTCTTGCGTGTAGATACCCTGTGCTGGTCCCACCGCAAGGTATATCAATCCTTATGATGGCAACCCGACACGAATCAAGATGCACAATGTATAACTACTGGTACCCAGTGCTTGCTTTTTCCCACTCCGGAGTACGTGCATGCCCGTAAACCGTCGGAACCTACACTGACGTACCCCCTGCCATTATCTTTGACCGCTTATAATCAGCCCAGTAATCCTGCCCTACCCTGCCTAGCTCAGGGTACCGATACATCTATGTGGGTTACTGCTGAAATGGGTCCCCGTTACTAGGGTTTCCTACTGGTTAAGTTTGTGGGCCTATATTTACTAATATTACCCACCAACCCAATATGTACTTAACCCTCCCACCGATTCAAGCATGTTTATATAATGGTTAAGTTTTGTGGGCCTATATTTACTAATATTACCCACCAACCCGACGTATACTTAACCATCCCATGGATTCAAACATGTTTATATAATGGTTAAGTTTTGTGGGCCTATATATTTACTAATATTACCCACCAACACGACTTATACTTAACCTTCCTACGGATTCAAGCATGTTTATACAATGGTTAAGTTTTGTAGGCCTGTATATTTACTAATATTACCCACCAACCCGACATGTACTTAACCCTCCTACTCGTCATGCCATGTTGGTTAAGTGGTTCTTATTAACTTAACCTTTCTCACTTATCATGTTGGATTGGTTAAGTGTGATTTATTAATTTAACCCTGTTAATTCATCAGGTTGTATTGGTTAAGTATTTCCCATTTAATTTAACCCCATTCGTTCGTCAAGTTATATTGGTCAAGTGTCATTAATCAATTCAAGTTAACTTAACCCACCCACTCATCTTGTCATGTTGGTTAAGTATTTCCTTCTGGTGTTAACTTTACCCTACCTCAAATCATGTTATATTGGTTAAGTGTTTCCCTCTCGTGTTAACTTAACCCTTCCCATACATCGTGTTATATAATTGGTTAAGTGTTTTCCTTTTGTATTACTTAACCCCACTACATGTCTTTATATATTGGTTAAGTTTACTCTCATGTGTTACTTAACCCTACCCTATATCATGTCTTGTTGGTTAGGTGTCCTTTATCCATTCATGTTTAACTTAACCCACCCATATGTCATATTGGTTAAGTATTAATTAACCTAACCCTCCCATACTTAGCATGTGTCAATATCATTAATTCATTCATTAAAGCACCAACCACTCACATTAGACAGGTATTGTTGCGGTCACTGGATGTGCCGATCGGTTTCGGGTAGTTTTACACCGCAACTCAGTCTAACCTTGGGTTCTTATTGGGCTCAGTGCCCTAACCTCCCACATTAGATATGTATTGTTGTGGTTACTGGACAGCCGGGCGGTTCAGGGCAGTTTTACACCACAACTCAATCTATCCTCGGGTTAGGCATATTCATCTTTCCTACAATTTACGTATTTCTTATTTATGACAAATTCCATATGTAAATTATTCCCAATTTAATTATGCCCTAATAATCCTTTTAATTATGCTCAAAAATTAATGGTATACTAAATATACCATTTCGTGAACCAATCTATGCCATGTTATTTTCATGTTTATCCTTCATATTTGTATGTAAATTATAAATCAATTATTGTCATGGCCTACTTCCCTTCTAAATCATGTTCATAATCTTTGGTATATAAATTATACCGTCACATGCCATAAACCATTTACATGGTTATGAGCCAAATATGTCAATTACATGAAATTTCAAGTTATTAATCAAAATAGGCTATACCCCGTCTTCCCAAACTTGCAATAATAGTCATTCCCAAAATCACTATGTCGTATATTGGCGTTCCAAATCAATAGTTAAGCCCAATCTAGTTTTAATATTATAGTTTACAGTGTATGGCCAAAACTTGGTTTACAAGCCAACTAACCCAAATTTGCAGTTATAATGATAACAATGCCCAATGTTAATTACAAGTTTTGCCCAACCATTTCTCCAAATATGTTATGTTCAGTTACTTTCCCCAATTATGTTATGCCAATATTGTCAATTCCATGTTTATGCCCCAATAACCCAAACCTTCCCCGTATTCCCATCGTACGTATATCGCGATTCAACCTAGATTATTGGTCAATCTAGATTCACAAATAAAAAGGAACAAATAGGAATAATATGACAATGATAGGCATAAGAACTGGCATAAGATGATAGTCCCAAAACACAAGAATTACAGATCTAATAGAATTACAGCATAACTGAATAAACTGGTTTAGAATCATTGCAGGCATATAGATCTGATTATGAACAATATTATGGACATGAAAGGCTTAAATAATAAACTAGGTTCGACAACTTGTATAGGTTCGATTGGATCAATAAGAAGCAACCCAAAGTCATAGACTCACAAAGGCTAAGAATAGATCCAAATAGAAAATCAAGCACAGGTCCAAATTCATTTTATTCCATGTCCATACTATAATTAGTTGTCTAAATCTGAAAGTAATCGTGAACTTGCAAAACAAAGGCAAATCTTGTTTTCTGGAATCTGTATTCTGAAACTGAATTGCTCGCCTTTGATGTAGATCATTGAATACTCTAAATTAGGTTTGATTTAATTTGATTCTTGCTTTAATCTTGCTTTTTGGTTTGATAATAGATGGTGGCTAGGTTAGCATGATGATTGACAGCATGGTGGCTCCTTGGAATGAATTTGTTTGGTTTAGGGTTTAGATTTAGGTTGCTTATATAGAAGTCTAGGATTATTTAGAGCCCTTAGATGAACTAGGAGTCCATCAGAAGCACCAGAAGAAGACACATCATCATAGAACACTCCAGAATTCTATGTTGGATCAGTATGAGTGCACTTGGCAGGTGCGCCAGTGTATTTTTGTACTGGCGCACCTGTGAAGTGCGCCAGTGCATTCTGGTCGACTTCCAGTTTTTCTATCAAACTTCGTTCGTCCATATCATCTTCATACGGTATCCGTTTTACGCAAACTTGGACTCTCTCTCAAGCAAAATTCCGAGATGAATGCAATGGCATAACCTATTTCATCTATTTCTTCTTTTAATAATGAATTATTCTTTAGTTATCTCTTATGTCCCGTTTTAAAAATTACGGGTGTTACAATCAAGGTCTGAGAGGTAGTTTAAAATGCCCTAACTTCAACGATTGCAAGATTCTCGAGGGGCGATAGTGGTTGTAATGTTAAAGATGTTAAAAGAAATTTATTTTGAGAAATGATATTGCAATGTTAATTGGAAATTTTAGAAATATATATAATGGTTTCCAAAAAAAATTGGAAATTAAAACATTCTTGAGGATATAAAATGATATTTCCATAGAAAAGGAAATAAAGGAGATTGGTGAAAATATAATGTTATTTTCAAAATATGAAGGTGAGATTTGAAATGAGTTTATTCTAAAAAGGTAAATGACGATTATAGTATTAAAATAACGAAACCAAAGGAGATGTCGCAACGATTATTTTACAAGTGACAAGTTGAATCAAATGATAGGTAATAAATAATATTGTAAATAAGTATTTTGAAATAAGAGAAAGATAAAAGTTGGATGTGGTTATCAAAGAATTCCAAATATTAGATTTAAATGGTTTGAGAAGATTTAAATATTGAAATGAGAATCAAATGCCATATTTTAAAGTATCAAATGTTTTAGAAGTTTAAAATTACCGTTTATTAGTTATTTATAAGTTAAAAGGCCAAATGATGTTGAATACTGAATAAGTGAACTCATTGGATTATCATGATTGAATCACTGTTTATTTTGATAGTTAAATAACCGACTATCAGATCTGTCCAATACGATTGTTGGTATGGAAAGCCGGGATCGAATTTATATTTGAAAACCATTCCGACCAATAAATACATGAAGATATCAGAAGATGGTTGAGTTGGAGCATTGAAGACCGCGGATCTTCATAAACGGAAGGACCACTAATATTCTTTGCCTTGCAAGCAAAGATAAGTTGTGATTCTGTCGTGGTTAGAATCTACGGATTGCAAGGACTACTCGCTACTGATCTATAAGGTGATTCCTTGGGTGTGGTAGGAGTGTGCCTTCGGTTCATCCTGTTCCTGGATGACTTGTATGGACGGATGTCTGACAGGGTATTTCCAAAAGGATCGCGTACGTTGATTTCTTCAAACGTGCCATAGTTGGATAGTTCCCAACTAGAGTGTTTTTTTGTAAACGTCAATTAGTGATATCTGTTGAATCTGACAATGTGGCATTCAAAGTGAATGGTGACCAGATGTTCCAGAAGACAATTCAAATCTCAAGCCTCACAACCGGGAATGACAAAAATCGGGCAGGCGGCATGGTTATGTGGGTCGCTCCCATTAGGGTGTATAATCACCTATCTAGAGAAATTCCATTTGCTTATTCAATCTATTTCGATGCTATCCCTTTTTCAAGAAATGGTTGCTGATCCCAACGGTTGGTGGTATACATTCGATACACTCAAGCGAAATGAGTGGTCGGTCATGTGTAGGCCGGGTTGCAAGACGTTATTGTTGAACCCAGTGTATTCACCTCTAGAGATACGCTATCGGCAGGTGGTTCCATACCTTGTCATGGTCGGAATCCAATCTCCAATAAGCGCATGCGGTTTTGATTATATACTATATATGTGGAGCGTGAGATGCAAGCGTTCTGCTAGGTTGATATTTATTTGTATTTTGACAATATTATAATATCAGAATATATATGTGATTTAAAAATGTTTTGGGTTATCGTAACGTAAAAACCGTCTGTGTTTATATGTGGATTTGGTATTACGATTATCCTTTTCTTTCGAAAAGATTTTTGAACTTTAAAATCAATTTGGATGATCCCCTTAAAACTTTGCGAATTGTTATCACTCTGTTCAACAGACTGACCAGGTATTTGAATTGCTCGGGTTAGACCTGGTTATACAGGTTTAGATTATCGGATGCTGAAAGAGATGAGCTGGAAGAGTTCAGACATATGATGTTATACAGTTATTATTCCATTGTGTACTTTGTATGAGGATAGGTTATTATAACTGTCCAGATGAATTGATATACCATGATGATTGTAAGTATTTTACAAACTCTCAATAAAAGTTATTTATATATTATATTTTTGTTCTACTGCGATATGAGACACTGTGTTACGTTGATACTTCTTCTTCTTCTATTCTAATATTTCTTTCTTATCTCATCCTCTAATTTCTTTCTATTGGCATCTGGGTTTCCAGTACTTTTGGGTTGGACTGGTGTTGTTAGATCAGCTCAAAAGGTACTGAAAATTTGGGTCGTCACGGCAAAGCTTAGAAAAATAAAATCAAGTGGTGGGTTAGGAGGAGCCACCATTGCCGGAGGGAAAGCTTGGGCATTCCCTTTCCCTTCAGCTAGTGTCTAGCCTCTACATACCTATGTAACCAAGTCAAAATAGGGATACCTTCAGGAAATTTGGGAGCCCTTGACATGCTGCGAACGGAGAAAATAGAAGGATTGAGGAACAGAATTAAGGGAATATTGTAATTGACTTGAGGGGATATATTTTGAAAACCACTTTTTATTTTGAAAACTCTTTTATTTAAAAGACTTTTTCTTTTTAAAAACAATTTTTTTTTACCGATCTTGTAACCTTAGGCCCTGATACCATATGTAACACCTTACATTTCTTAACGTTACCTGTGTAACGATTCCATTAAGAATTATAAAGCGTTTTATGTATAAGATAGCATCATATATACTACAATTCATAGGACAACATAATAAAGACACGGTGGGACTTAAAATTTCATTTAAGACAGAATTAAAAGTGGCATTACATCATAGACTATAAATACTATAATTGTCTCATAAAAACTACATAATCAGAGTATCATAATAAAAATCTTCCCCAATGCCAAATATAGAAATAAGTTGAACATGGAACAATACATGTAAAGATAGAGAACAAGACAAATGAGAATCCCTAATGGACAGAGCTATGCCAAAGCTCTCTCAAGCACTAGATCCTCTACCATGAGGACCTTGGGAGGAAGGAAGAAAGAAGAGAAAAAGAAAACTAGTCAGACATAAAGCCTGGTGAGTCCACTAATTACTAGCATGAGTGATAAAAGGGGAAATCTAGACAGGATAATAAATTGAAACTCCACAAAGTGATAAAAGGGGAATATACTTCCATGAATATAGATGATTGTCAAACCATTCGATTTCTACACCATTTTGCTACAACTCATAAATTAGGATATAACTTTATTCTACCCATCGATTGGCTCCTAAACCACAACTATGATAACCTATACCGGCTATGGCCTCGGGTTTATCAGACCTGACCCATCAGCTCTAAGGACGTAGTGTAAATCACTAGCATCACTGAGTCTTATTTTCCTTAACTGGTGTGATGCACGCTCACCGCCTCGCCAAAAAGTGCCTGTACCTACCACATTTGGACCTCTTACTACTCAACTCAGTATAAACATGCCTCTGGCTCCTCGTGAGACCTTTGTGTAGTGTGATAAAAAAGGAATACTGACTGATACGAATCCCCAATCAAAAATGCAAATTGTCATAAGTGACTTAGTCCCCAATTTAACTTATTTTCCCCCAAGGCCGCCATAGAATTATTATTGACCATCTTGCTACCCTAGACCCCCATAATATTGTTAACAAATGCCTAAGTCACTAAAATTTGTTTATTTTAGTTGGCCTCTTATTTTCCCTGATCGGTCTACCTCTACTTCTGGAAGGGACCAATATTTTGAGCCCTTTATTTTCCCTAATCAGCATTTGTCATCGAAATGGGCTCCTACTACACATTTATTAATAGGCCAGTTATTTTCCTTAACCAGCTTATGTTGCTGGAATAAACCATTACTACTTACGATTATTAATTTGTTTATTATAAACTTAATGCCAATCTTAATTTTATTACTAAGCTTATTTCTTTATGCAAATTTTATCATATCATAAACTTCAATTTATATGTTGCTAAAAACATCACTTTTGTTAAATTTCGCTATACAACCCAACCTCGTTGTTTAGCATTTATCCAAATGTCATTCAATCAATTTATCTAAGTTATAATACAATTATTTTTTATTGTATAATATCAATATGCCTAATTTATCATTTCTGTACATATTTCTTATTTTCCCTGATTGTGTTTTATAGTCAATTTCAAATTTTAACCAAAGTAGTGCATAAACAAGAAAGAATAAATGGTTTAGGCTCTTAAAGGCATACACTACAAGAAAACCTACTTTTAGTTACAAATATTGGTTGCATTGGTAAATCAAGTGCAAGCATTTGACTTCGGGGAAAATGAAAATACGGCGGGGTTGAATTTTTATGAAACTTTTGTGAAACTTTTCAAGTACCGCTCACTTTTTTATTCTTTTGCTTCCACTTCATAGAACACCACTATCAGGAAACCTTAATATCCTTCTCCCTAATTCACCTCCAAAAATCGCTTCAATGGTCTACTCCGCCTTTGAAGCACCAAATCGTCATCAATGTACCTGACACACCAAAAGCCCTAAATCATCCATCCATCACAAACCCTAAATCGTAATTTCTCCAGCGTCGACTTGCTTCTCAAAATACGGACTCAACCTAGGTATCAATTTTGGTTTTCTTTCTTCTTCCTTTTGTTCTTTTTCTTGTATTAGGTTAATTGATTATAGAATACATACGATTTTGTGTTGGAGCAATTCGTCAAGTCTACGGAAAGTCACGCTATTTGATTTAGCTCAATTTAGTACTTCATGTATTGCTCAAGTTGATCAAATAGTTTATTTTTCTTAAACGAGTATATCAGTTTCAAACAGTCTATTAGAAAATTGAATTCATGTTCACTATCAGTAATTGTTTTGGATTGTTGTCTAAAATATGGTAACTTGGATTATTTTTTGGATTACCTTTATATATTGACGTCCACTGAACATGAATGCAAAATCAAAAATCGTATTACAATTAGAATTGAGCCATTAAATACATATTATACATTCGATTTTTTGAGGTTGAATTTTTATTTTCTTAATGAAAATATTTGAATATTTGATTGCTTCCGTTTGAGGAGTAGAATTTTGCTCTGGCTCGAAAGCTATCATCTATATCCAACTATCTAGTTATCTCGCTATAATATCTTGTAATTTCTGTTCGTTTTGATAAATTACCGACATGCGTCTTTCTCGGGGTTATGATTTTTTATTACTTTTTATAGCATATGTAACATGATTAGATAAGTATAATATCGATTATGGAATCGGTAGTCGCTTACATATGTTGCTTAAATGATTAGGATATTGCCTATGATAGATGCTTTAGCTTAGGCATGGTCGCTCGGTTTGAGCTTGTATTAAGAGAAAAAGGCGATTGGATGTTTTTCCTTTATTTTGGTGTTTTTGGTCGGTTATTGTACCTTGAAGCTCAAGCTATTGGTAGCCACGGGAATTGACTGCCACTTCGACGATGATGGTAGGTTTCATCTATTTTTGTAATTATCTCCAACATTACACCAATTAATTAGTTAATTAACATAATGTTTGTTGCATTCCCAAAACCAATGTGATAGTGCTTGTCCAAGTTATAAAGTATATTAAACATCATGAAATTTAACAAGTTGTTAAAATCATACAGGAAACAAAAGCAGGAATGTATAATCGTCTTCCTATCCAACGCTATTCTCTATTACCTATCGATTGGGTCGTAGCTCATACAAGGGAACAAAGGCATCATCCAAGATTTATATCATTTGATGATGTTTTTGTTCTTGATATTATGGAAGTGATTGCTCAAGTTGACTACTTTCTCACATTCTTATGCCACATCATATCATCGTTATATCATCTATTCTTTCCTCAGTAAATTGCAAACTCCTCTTATGGTTGTTTTATTGACTGCAATTGAAACTTTTTAATTTTAATGTTGCACATTATAGGCACATTTTTTGAGGTTGCACATTGATTTTATAGATAACTAAACAATAATACTGATAAACAAGTTATTTTTTACATATAAATAGCTTATGTTATACATTAATAGATAGATAACTAGTCTTTGTTTTACTAGAATTAACAATATCTAGTAACAAGATCTGACAAGGGAAAACCATCTGATATTAGTGGAGCTATCAATTTATTTTATTGGAACCAACAATCTATTAATAGGAATTAGATCTTTTCTGTTATACACTATTTTTTTTCCAGACACTGTAGATGTGTTATGGGAACTTCATGTTTGTATACAAACTCTAGTAAAATAGATTGTTTTGTTTGGATTATGTTGAGATTGTGAAGGTCAGATTTAATATTATGAGCCTAAAAATTATGGTACCATATCTCTGCTTTGGGAGATGTAGATGGTGCATTATGGAATTTAAAGAACATTATGAGTAAACACGGTGGGCTTATTCCTAGTATAATTAAGAAGTCAGAAAAATTAGTTTGCTATTTTAATAAGGAATTCTATTAAGGATTTTAACTAGGAGACAAGGTTACATATACTACATAATGGCAATTAACTGAATCACATGTTATTAAAATTTGGGTTCATGCTTCTACAAACAAAAAGAAATTGACATATAGCTACTATATTGTAAATTAAACGAAAGAAAGCAAAACTTTATGGAAATATCAAGTTGTGTTATAATTATATGAATTCATTTTTATTCCATTATATGAATTATAGATTGTAAATTAAAAGAAAGAAAGCAAAACTTTGTGCCAAGGGAAAAAATTTCTAAAATGCTTGGTGTAATGGAAGTGTGGCACACCAAAAAGTGCTATTTTACATAGAACCCGAGTGATTTTACTTATATCTCATTTTATTTAACATCTGCACTTTGAAATCAATATAATTTAGTTGTAATTCACATAAGAAAGCTATCAAGTTCATCATCATCACCTTCCTTTTTCTTGTGATCAATTAGTAATTTTTTGGATTGAAGTTTTTAATTTTTAAACAAAGCATTTGATATTGTTTTTAATTAATTGCCAAATGCATATAGTAGTTGATCCTTCCACATGTGCCATCCTTAATCCCTTAGGCTTCTCTGGGTCTTTGGAATTGACAACTACCCATGTTATTGACACGTTATTGGAGAATATGACATAATGATAGCGGGAAAGGTCTGCAAATATGATCATGTTTAGCACTTTTTTATGAGATATTTGTTGGAGGTAATAGTCATTTGTTAGTTTTAGTGTGAGGCAGTGCAAAGACCATGGAAAACTCAATGAAACAAACACCATCCAGAAAAGAGTTTTCTTCTTTTGTTTTGATACAACAATCTCTGTAGCTTGAAACCATTTCCCTTAACTTCCTTGACATCATCTCACAATTAAAATAACACGTCTCTTACTTTTCCTATAGCAGTGCCCGTTAGTCTAGCTAGATTAGATGCGCTAAAAGACAGCCACATGAAAATAATGGGGTTCATCATTAGAATACTTTATTTAGAGTTAGAAATCGAGTTTGAATTAAAGAAAATTGGATGGTTACCCCTCCTTTAGTTCACTACCCAAGGTTACTTCACCAACAGCTTTTGTGCATCGTTTTATGTTCCCGATTAGCATGTCACTTATATATCATGTTCCCGATTAGTATATCACTTATATATCCGAGGTTGCTTCACCAACAAATTTTGAGATATTTGTACAATTTATGTGATATTTGATATTTATACTTCTTTAAATTAATTGAAGTTAGTTTTGTGTAAGTTATTGATTCGCGGACTACTTTTAGTTACACCAAATCTTTTTGATCTCTATTTTGTTACTAGTATAAACTATTTCTCCTCGCCTACTACATGTTGTACTAAAGATATGATAGTAAACGAAGTCATTAACTTATAATTTTTGGTCATTAAGGGTGTTATTTTGTTGATCTCTCTTCTATTACAGACTGATAATAGCAAAGTTCGAATTTGTATATTTGTTTTATAACAATACTTTTGTTTTAATTTCATCATGAGGTTCAACTATGGAGATATATGTCTGCCACGAAGGTATTGAAACCTTAATACTCATTTTATACAATTATTAACTTATTAAAAACGTTTATATTTTGGTTTTGATATGCTTGCTTTAAAAGAATGAATATGCTTGATTCTGCTAATTCAATTTCTCAAAAACACATTTAAGTAGTGTCTCTCTCACACGTAGATCTTGAAATGTAACACAACTATTAGTCTGTTATTTAAAAAAGCTTAATTGAAAATTTGAGTTACTAATGCCTATACGAAGTAAGTAAAAAGACTTGTGGATATAAGCTCAAAACGCTGAAATATTATCATTGGGTAGCGAAGTTTGTGCATAAAATATTGTACATAATGATAAATCTGGGTGATATTCAACTGGATCAAATTATCCATGCGTAGATATTCAAAACTGGATCTATTTTATGTCAAAGTAAATCTGCAAAAGTCAATACATTTTAATGGAATAATATCCAGTAAGTGAAGTTTAATCAATTTCAATACATGTTTTGCAAGTTTAAGAATATTGATTCTGTCAAAGCAACTCTGCAAAACACAAAATACTATTTCAAAGTAAGTTTTCAACCCATTTTTTTCTATCTACCCGTGTTCATGAAGAGATTACCTTTTTCTGAAATTGTAAACATTCAACCTATGCATTGAAATAATATATCACTTGTCGTAGGCTTGCTCCTTTTATAAAAGTATTTCTAGGTAACCCACCAAGCAAATTTATCCACATAATGACATATAAGATGCATGCACATAAAATTTATGTTGGTAAAACAGTATGAAAAAATATGAAGGTATGCTTATTGAGGAAATGACCTTCTCAGCTAATGATCGTAGTAGATTGAACTATGATATGGTAGATGAGTCGTCTTTTAATCAACTTTGCATAACACAAAGATCTGTGGTCACTAGATTGTTGTGGTGGTACATTTTAGTTGGTACGCGTTTTCTGTTTAGTGGTCTACATTAGGGTGCTGCTGACTTTATCATTTTTCTTTTTTCTTCTGGTTCTTTGATTCATTTTATAATTTCGAGGGTTAGCACTAGATAAACAATTAAACTTTGTCATGGCATGATGCCAATTGACTGTTTGATGTATGCTTGTTGCAGAGTTGGATCATCTACTTTGGTTTAAGAGCAAAATAGTTCAAAATTTTAAATTAAAGTTATATGGTCATCATTTGAAAATTATTTTTGATAATGTACTGTTTTATTTCTTCTTGGGGGATAGGGAGTAACAAATTTATTGATTGTTATTTACAAGAAGAAATTCAATGTTGTGAGTGGGCACTTGACTAAAGGTCCAACGACAAGTTATATTTATTATTTTATGTATTATTGTAATCTTGTCTATAAGTTAATTCATTGTCTTGAATATTACCTCATTATTAATGCTATGTATTTTCATTTGCTTTTACAGCCATGTATGAGAAGAGTTGATCATTTCATGCAAGCTGTTGGCTCGAATAAGGATAGTATTTTTCCAGAAAGCTTTCGCATGAATCAGTTACATATTACGAACTTCTTTGTATACGATATGCTTCTGTCTTATTTGAGAAATCAGGCCTAGTACACTTTTCTGCGATGCATGCATGACAAGTAATTACGTGTTGTTAAGAAGTGTGAAAGCACATAGTCACGTAGTGGTGTTTATGATTTATTTTTGTTATATGTGTAATAACCCGGAAATCCGAGCCAATTTAAAATTTTTATTTTGGCAATTTTAGTGAATTTTGAATATTTAAAAAGAATTATTTTAAATAATAACGATGAGAAATTTATTTTGAATGGAATTCGAACGTATATATTTATTTATTCGAATCGTCGTTAGAATATAAATATTTATTTATGTATATAAAAGGAATTGAAAATGGCGCGGTAGTTCGATAATTCGATTTCAAAATTCAAACCGGGTTCAAAATAAACCGGATTTTAGTGAAACCAAAAATATTAGAATCTAATTGAGAATATCTCTCCAACGAATCCGAAAAATTGAAATTTCATAGCGGGAATCAAAAGTTACGTCCAGTTGAAAATTCAGAATAGTCGTTGTGAAATTCTGGTCCTTAAAAATGGAAATTTTGCAAACGACCTCGGTTTTCGACGAAACCACTTTTGTTGGATCTGTGATGTCAAGTTATTGCTAGGTTTCAAAATTCGTAATTTTTCTAATCAATATGTGAGCGTGGCAAAGGAAAACGCATTTGACCAATTTCAATTGATTTTATTCGACAGGAAAATGACCATTTTTCAAGCGGTATCAGAAATTGATGAAACTAGTTTTATTTGGACTGCGTCGTCAATACGAAGTTATAAAAAAAATTCGGGAATTTTTAGAGTCCGTATGTGGCCCCAGTAAATTGAAATGTGCGTTCAAAATCAATATATAGAGTTATATTTTGATGGAAACCGATCATAACAGTCGAATTGGCTTACGAAACATATCCCATTGTGTTCGGAATGGGGGTATTTAGCTAGGGGCGACAGTCGTTGTGTCTCGATTGGAGTTTGAACGGAAAACACACTTTTGAAAAATAAAATAATATAAAATATTATATATATAATTCCCTCAACCCTAATTCCCTCTCAGAACATAACCGAGCCCCCTTCTTCTAAAAAAGAAACCCGATGCTCCTCACTCAGCCGCCACCCTCGTCGATCCCGCCGTCGCTGGACCCCACCGCTCACCGCGCCACTTCCAACTCCGACGCCTCCCCCCCTCTCTCTTCCTCTTCCACTCTTCTCCTTCTTCCCCCTTTCAGCCGATTCGAACCCAAATCCACCTTCACCCAAAACCGCCCTCCCTCCAACCAGAAGTCGTGCGCCGCCCCTGTAGGACTCACCTCCACCAGCACACGACCTTCGCCCCTTTGTTCTCCTCCTCCCGCTCCTCCTCCATTTGAAAAGGTGATTTTTACTCTATTTTATTTTATTTATTTCATTTAAATAGATTTTAGTGATTAAATAAAATCAGTTTTATAGATATCATGACATCGATAAACATATATGATTTTTATTTATATATTTAGAGTATAAAGAAATGATTTTTATATAGTAGAAATGATAAAGATACAATTTTATATAATGTAGAGTAATAAAGATGTGATCTTTATCGTAGTAGCAATATAAAAATATGATTTTTATAGTATAGGAAGAATAAAATACGATTTTTATGTTATATAGATAGTAAAAATTTAATCTTTATTTATGTAGTATAATAAAAATCTGATTTTTATTATATATATGTTGAAATAAAAGTGTGATTTTTATAGCGGTGATATAAAAATTCGATCTTTATATTAGAGCGTTATAAAAATATAATCTTTATTAGAAGAAGAGTGATATAAAAATATAATTTTTTTATAGAGAATAGCGTGATAAAACTATGATCTTTATTATATGAACACCGTTGTAAGAATAGAATTTTTATCTATATAGTAGCGGTATAAAAATAGAACTTTTATATAAATAGCAACAATATAAAAATGTGATTTTTATATATGTAGTGGCTACGGACAACGAAAGTGATAAAAGGCGAGCACGATGAAGATAATTTATTTCTAGTCGGTGAGAACTTCTCACTTTTAATTTATTTCTAGTTTGAAATATATACTAGGATGCAGACGGTGTTTAGTAGCAACCGACACCCGTCGTCCACAGATCATGGATGACTTGTTTGTTTAATTGATGTGTTGTGAAAGTTGATTGTGTGATGTGGAATGAAATAAAATATTTTATAGTTAGAAATATAATTTTTAACGTGTATATAAAATAAAATATTTATAAACAAATCAGATGATTCGTTTATATACACACATTTGACTGATATTGATTAGGACGATAAATTTTACACATCGCCCAACTGCACAAATAGAACCTGTGTTTGTTGTTTGAAAACCCCACACGGGTATTGGGATGAAATATGACATACACTAATCCCAATAATTAGTTATATGTCGATCGATTGATTGACAGGCTGTGTAAGCGTTGAATATTTATATTCAATGTTTATACAGTGTAGAATGCACTTTGGATGATGGATTGCTGTTTTCATTGTTGCTATACACATTTGTTGTGTGAAATCCATATAATCAACATTATATGGTAATTGACTGTGTCTGATTCCGGTTCAGAATTATCGAATATTTTAAAATACTATTCAGTGAATATTGAAATGTGAAACCGTGTTAAATAGTTAAATGCCATTTTAACACGAATGGGAATTTTGTCGATTTTATTCATTTTACAATGAATATCGAAAGTGATTTCAAAATCTGATATTTCGAAATGATTTGAAATTCGAATTAAGTTGAAACGATTTCAAATTCGAATTGAATTAAAAAGAACTGAAATTTGAATTAAATTGAAAAGAATTGAAATTCGAATGGAATTGAAATGATTTGAAATTCGAATTAAATTGAAATGATTTGAAATTCGAATTAAATTGAAACGATTTGAAATTCGAACTAAATTGAAACGATTTGAAATTCAAATTAAATTGAAACGATTTGAAATTCGAATTAAATTGAAACGATTTGAAATTCGAATTGAATGGAAATCGATTTGAAATGAATTTAAAACGAATTTATATTGGAAAATTCAATTTTGATTTGAATTTGAGATTGAAGTTGAAATCGTTTTGAAAAGGTTTTTAAAACGATTTATAAAATACGTTTTGAAAGGAAATCGACGAAATATATATATTATATATATAATGGCCTGAATAGAACGCGCCGCGCCGCGGCAGTTCGTGAATTTCGACCATTAACTTCGAATGGATATTACGGGAGATCCGACCGTCGGGTTCTCCTAAAACCGGAACCTTTGGATTCGTATCGAAAAGAGCTTTCTAACAAATATTTGAGATTTGAAATCTAACGGTTGGATTTGGAATTATGTCTAAATCAAATTTGGAAAAGATCGCTGTAAGTGCAGTTCGATGGCCGTTGATGGAAATCGACTGTACGAGCCTTGATAAAATTATTAAAAATAGTAATAATTTGTGTAAAATCATAAGAAATGATTTGTGAAGAATTGGGATGAAAAATTCCATATTTGAAAAGATAAAAATAGATTTTTATCGAAGTGAACTAGTTTTGAACTAGAATAATAATTTATTTATTTTTAAAATAAATAAACTGGATTTGAAATGGTTTTGAAAATAACCAGAATTTCCAATAATTGAATTGGAATGGATTTGAATCGAAATTGTCTTTGGAATATTTCGATGTTGGATTTCGTGATGATACGTATATTATTATGGGAATTTGAAAGATATATTTATATCGTTATTTCCAATACG
This sequence comes from Allium sativum, assembly GCA_030737875.1. NCBI lineage: Eukaryota > Viridiplantae > Streptophyta > Magnoliopsida > Asparagales > Amaryllidaceae > Allium > Allium sativum. Next base: position 260,875,448 of record CM060923.1, read on the forward strand.
ATATTTGTTGGTCGTAGAATTTGATATTAAATATAAGCCGATATATTTTCTATTCAGAGCCTTGTATTTAATATCAAATGGGATTTGGGTTTATCGTGAACGGTGTTTTACATAACACTTGTTCTTTTACCCGATAATTAGTAGAATGTGATTTTGGGTTGTCGTGAACGGTATCTTCAATAATACTGTTCTTAGACCCCACGGAGTTAAGAAAATCAAAAACTAACTGTAGGTTAGTTAAGCTGAATGGTTTCTTGGGTATTGATCTGATGTTGGTTTTGGCCTTCGGGGTTAATACTTTGAGAATTGCTCACTTGCTAATTTACGGTTAGGGACTGACTGAATTATGATGTGATTTTAGGGTTTATCGTGAACCGTGTTTTAAATGACATCGATTCTTTAACCCAGCTAAAGATTGAAACAAGTGGAGTTTTAATGAATCTTTAATTAGATTGAAAAGATCGAGAATGGAGTATCACCAGTTTTACTCTAGGCGGTAGTTAAATCTTTAATTAGATTTGAAAATGAAATGGTAATTGAATTTACCGATAACACCGTGGTGTTAAATATGAAGTATGACCAGTTTTACTTCATGGGATAAATAGGTTGGGATTGGGAAATAAAATAAATAATTACTTCGGTGTGGTTCGCTAATCCCGACTAGTTTGAAGTGATATTCAAAGGAAGATTAAAGAATAAATTCAAAAGAATTTATCTTTGATAAAATTAATGGGAACCTTTCCCCTAAGAATGTGAAATTTAGAAACTAGCTGTAGGTTGGCTAAGATGAATGGTTTCCTGGTTATTGATCTGATGTTGGTTTCGGCCTTCAGGGTTAATATTTGGGGAATAGTTCTCTTACTAATTTACGGTTAGTGATTGATGAATTGGAATGAGGTGTATGTTGTGTTTGTGTAACACTTGTTTATTATATACGCGAGTTATTCAGAAAGACCGGGTTTATCCCATTCTGAATAACTGATTCCACGATTAGTCGAAGATGAAGATCGGAGGTCTTCACGTCGTTTGGATAATTACTGATGATCTTGATTGGGCCGTACACCCAAGAGGAGGGAATCAGTTGGTGATCGTCCAGACGTACTTCGAAATCGATGGATATGCGAGGTACAAGGTGCCTCCGGTTTCGTACAGACCCAGAACGGACTTGTAAATGGACTGTGCGTCTGACATTGGATATCATTCTGTGTGATTGATGGATATCGGTTGCATGGAGTGGTTTGCCTGTTTGGCATGTTAAGATGCAAATGATCAAGACTTCTGTTGAAAAGAAGAGTCTTGTGGTTGATAATCAAAGCACGGCCTGTGTAGCCTAGCTTTGTGTAACGTTGATTCGCGAGCCTCACACCCCGATTGTGAACCAGAAACAGGAGAGGACATCAGGGAGGGCATGCGTTTCCTTCTAGTTAGAAGTGGCGTCAGTGTTTTGACACGCTCTGACGAGTTTGACTTATGTGGTTGTTGCTTTTGCGAGGCGCCTCGGATATATCGGTGACTATGTGAAGCCGATGGAGTCATTTGTTGGCTCATTTACGCCCCAAAGGGAGGGGAAACGCATTGTTCAGGCCCTATAATCCACATCGAGTGGACCGGCCCTGTCGCTCCATGGGGCAGTTGCGGCTGTTCCTGAGGCTCGGGCAAGAGAGTCTCGAATCGGTAGAGGACGATCCCTTGCCTCGGTTCACAGATGGACAATTTCCAAATACGTGACTTGCGGTTTTGATTGTAGAGCCTAGTACGGCGACATGATATATGGTACCTATGCCGCCTATGATAGATGTAACACCCCGAAAATTCTATAACTGTGAAATTAACAAATTAAAGTATAATTAATTTGAAATCAAAGAACCAAGGGAAACGGGATACGCCATTGCGTTCGTCTCGGAAAAATACGCGAAATAGAGTCCGAGTTTTCGAAAAACGGAGTCCGTATGAAGAAGATATGGCCTTCGGAAGTTTTGAATTAAATTTAAAATTCAAACAGAATATAATAAGCTCAGAAAATCAGGTTTAAATTCGAAAATGGGGCCCAATGGGCCAGGGCGGATAAACACCCGCCTAGGCCACCCAGGTCGACTGGGCTGTCGACCTGGGCTACCCATGTCGACAGGGCTGTCGACAGCCCTGTCGACAGGGGTGTCGACCTGGTCGAGCCCAGTCAACCTGGCTGGCCAGGTCTGTGTTTGGCCGATTCTCAGTGGTCTGCTTTGTCATTAGGGCTAGGTGGCAAGTTTTAATTGGTCTCTCTTCCTAATGAATGGCTATGATCAATCCAAGCAACATCAAGGGTCCTAATCAGTTCCTAACCTCTATATAAACAACCCTAGACTAAACCCTAATCTATTCATTCAAAATTAAGAACATAGCCGCCATGTTGCTGAGGAACGACTAAGAGTAGCCGCCAACTAGAGAGAGAATTAGGAAGAAAGTTCTAAAGCCTAAAGCAATTCAAGCAACCTAAAGCCAATCAATTCAACATAGGAATCATATCTCTTAATTAGAGAATTCGCCGCAACCATTGTAAGTAGAGTATTACTTTGGTATGAATGAACAACTGTATTGATTTGTATGCTTGAATTGGGATAATAAAGTAGTTCATATTTGTGCAAAATTATGTTATTCATTATAAAGAACTACATGCGGTAGTTCTATGCAAGTATACGTTTGGAATATTGCGCAAATTATGTAATTTATGTTGAAGCTACATGTATGTAGTTGATTGAAATTCATGCAAGTTTGGGGCTTTGTTATTATGTCATCATGATGTATATTTTTGTGCATAAATCATTTTGCAAGTAATTGAAACAAGTTTGGTTGTTATAGTTCATAAGAAACTATGTTGGAATTTTGACACCATAATCCATGTATTAAGTCATGCTTTTGCAAACTTATGAATATGGCTAGGCCATGAATGATATTTGGCATAATTGAAATCCATGATTAAGTCTATCTTGTTTACAAGAATTATATGATGACATATATGAGACATGGCTAGGTTAGACTCAAAAATCCCTTTTTGCAAGTTTAAAGCAAACACCATGTTTAGGAATATTTATGCATAAGTATGTTTATACCATCGTTATGTGATTAGACTTAAATCATGATTAAGTTGAACTATGCTTTTGTGTTAGTAACAAAGTATCCCCTTTGTAAACATGTAGAAACCTTATGAACATGACTTGTTTATGTTTATGCCTAAATGAGAATATAGGTCTATGTTGTAGTTAAGACTATGTGACACCTAAGTTAGATTCTTATCTTAAGTTTACATGGTTTGGTTCATGTCACCTATGCTTTATGGCCAAAGTATATATATGCAAGTACACCAGTTTCTATTATGTATTTCCAACGTCATATGCAAGTTCATGCGCTCACCTTCCCCTCTTTGTGTATGTAATCACGCTTTAAGCCTCCCCTTTTCGCATGGCTAAATTGGGCTTTAAAAGGCTAAGCCCAATGTATATAAACGGACGTGTAAAACGGGGGAAAATAACGTTGGGTTAAAATTAATTAATGAATGAAAATATAAAATAGAAGGGCCCAAATTAAAGTATGGGTTGGGCCCATGATTGGTGTAACCTTTACACCATTAACTTAATAATGGGCCGCAAATATTTACATATAAGAAAATAAGAAGAATGACAAGATATGTAAATGTAGAAAATACGATGTGTTTAACCCGAGGTTGGATTGAGTTGTGATGTAAACCTGCCCGGAACCGCCCGGCTGTCCAGTAGTCACAACAATACCTATCCAATGTGAGAGGTTAAACATGGAGCCCAAGAAGGACCCGAGGTTAGACTGAGTTGTGGCGTAAGACTGCCCGGAACCAACCGGCAACAGGCAGCCACAACAATACCTGTCTAATGTGAGAGGTCAGGGCCTTAATAAGACAATTAAGGCTGAGTCAGGATTGTTAGGATTAAGTAAACTAAAGACTTAATCAAAATGGAACATGCTAAACTAAACGGACTGGTGGGGGTTAGGTTAGAAAACACTTAACCAACTTAGCATGTTGGCTAGAGATAGAAAACCTAGTAACGGGGGACCCTTTTCAGCAGTAACCCTAAAAAGGTGTATCAGGATACCCTGAAACTAGGCAGGGTGGGGCACGATTACTGGGCTGATTGTAAGAGGTCAAATCGACGGCGGTGGTGTAGCAGTGTAGGTTCTAACGGGGTGTGGGCGTGCACACACTCCGGCGCAGAAAAATAAGGCACTGGACACCAGTAGCATACCTGTGCACTCTAAGGTTGTGTCGGGTTGCCACTATGGGGCTTGATACACCCCATGGTGGGACCAGCATAGGTAACTACAACATTGGGGGTCGTAAGACACATGTAACTTTGCGAGTAGGAGTCGATCATCATAGAATGGATCACATCACCCTGATTATGGGGTGCAAATTGGAAACTAGTTTATATGGGTTCAGAGATTAACATGGGGTACGATAGTATATTCGACCCTAGACAACTTAACCAAGTTTATTGTGCTTGCCCACTTCCTATTTATACTTATCATACCCAGTTCTTTATTCATAGACAAAATAGTACTAGACTTACTCAGGCTTTATGTCTGACTCTACTTTTCTTTCGTCTTCTTTCTTCCGTTCCCCCCCCCCCCCCAGGTCCTCAGGGAGGGAACACAGCAGCTTGACCAACCTTAGCATCCAGCTTGAAGAAGAGAAATGTATTGCTTGGACTTTCCTGTTTTGAACTATGGCTTTGGACAATCCACTATGGGGCTTTTGCAGTTTATCTATGTTTTATTTATGCTTCTTTAAATAATGTACTCAAGACAGATTATGAAAGTGTTATGTTATGTTTTTTGGGAAGGATGTTGTTGTAACACGTATTTGACTTTATGAAATAAAAGTTTGTTGTTCTTCCGCTGTTTACAAATATGTGTTCTTATATCTGTCTTGTATATCTGTGACTTGTACTTATAAACCTCCACCAAAATTAGGGCATTCCCTTTGAGAGTGACCCTAACGGAGGTGGGGTGTTTCACTTGGTATCAGAGCATAGGTTTACTAGATAAGATAAAAAGTTTTGAAAATTTATTTTCAAAAAGGAAATTTAAAGAAGCATTTTTTAAAAAAAAAAGAAAAATATTATTTTATTCTAAAAAGCAAAGTCCACTCCCCAAAGCCATAGGTATTATCTCTTATCCTTCGTTTTGAATCTATCCTTTTTGTTTCAGCATGTCCCAAGAACTCAACTTGCCGGAAGGGGTACCAATACCTGGTTGGTTTAGACGGTTCTTAGAAGCAAGGGCCACTCAGCCAGGTCCTACCATTCCTCCTCCCCCAGCGGAAGGAAATCATCCAGCCGCAGCGGCACCTTTTCCTCTACCTCCTCCTCGGGGAAACAATTTTGCTAAGATATGTAAAGATTTTAAAGCTATGGGAGGAAGGGATTTCCATGGAACTGAGTCCTTCGTAGCAGCTAGGAATTGGCTGAAAGAAACTGAAGACCTGTTCATCATCTTTGAGGTAGAGGATAGACAAAAAGTACAATTGGCGGTGTAGCTATTGAAGGGCGAGGCTTCCTACTGGTGGGAAGTCACTAATGCTGAAAGACCAGTGGAGACGTGGGAGGACTTTAGGGCAAGGTTTGAGACTAAATTTCTCTCAGATGCGGAAAGAAGTTTGCAGTTGGAAAAATTCTTATTTCTTAAGCAAGGGGACAAGACAGTCAGAGAATATGTTAATCAGTTCGATGAGCTGGCTAGGTTTGGGCTTGACCTAGTCAATACCCCGCACAAGAAGGCTCTCCGTTTCGTCAAAGGGTTGAATGAGCCATTACACAGTTTGGCCATGACCCATATACCCATGGGAGCCACATATGAAAGATTGGTGCAAATGGCATTGCTGAATGAAGAGGATAAGGGCAAGAAGGAGACAAAGGCAGAAAGCTCTCAAGGGAAGAAAGAGGGTTTGCAGCCTAAGAAGACAGACTTTAAGAAAGGCGGGAAAGGCAACAAAGAGAAGAGAAAGTGCAATTTCTGTGGCAAAGTGGGGCACTTAGTAAAGGACTGCCGGAAAAAGAAGGCCAAGGAGAATGGTGGGTGCTTTTCGTGCGGTCAGACAGGCCACAGGGCTAAGGACTGCCCAAAGAAACAAGGACAGGGGCAGAGGGCTGGATCCACCTCAGGGGCACAGGTTCATGTGCTAGAAGCGCCACCTTTGCAACAGCGAGGTACCAATACTTCTGTAGAAGGTGTAGTTTATCTTTATGATCACCCCGTTCGCACTTTATTTGATTCTGGCGCATCACACTCCTTTATCTCGTCTGCTTTAGTAGAATCTCTGCACCTAAAAACTAGTATGGTAGAGGACCCCTTAATTGTTTCAAACCCAATTGGGGGCCCAGCTCATTTGTCTATGATCTGTGTGGGATTGAAAATTTCTATTCTAAGTGTAGAATTTCAATGTAGTGCCTTTGTTTTGGGCTTTTCGGGTTATGGTTTGATTTTGGGTATGGATTGGCTATCCAGTAATGGGGCCATCCTTGATTGTGAGAAAAGGGTTGTTAGGCTCCTAACCCAGCTCGGTAATACTTTGGAAATTTCTTGTAATCCCTCGTATGCGGTTATGCTTAGTTATCTTGAATCGCTAGATGCCTCTGTTGAAAATTTGCAATCAGTTAGAGTGGTCCGGGAATATCCGGATGTCTTCGAAGAGGTGAAGGGCTTGCCTCCGAAGCGGGAAATAGACTTCCGCATATATCTTGTAGATAATGCAAAGCCCGTTGCGTTGCCCGTTAGACACATGGCTCCACGAGAAAGGAAAGAGCTCAGTAAACAGATTAAAGAGCTTCTAGAAAAGGGGTTCATTAGGAGGAGCATTTCAGAATGGGGCGCTCCAGTGGTGTTCGCTATGAAGGCGGATGGTTCACTCCGTCTATGTGTTGACTATAGGGAGCTCAACAAGCTAACGAAAAAGAATAGGCACCCTCTCCCTAGAATTGACGATTTATTTGACCAGCTTGTAGGAGCGTATGTTTTCTCCCAACTCGATTTAGCAACCGGTTTTCATCAGCTAAGGGTGGCTGAAGATAGCATCGATAAAACGGCGTTCAGAACCCCAGACGGCTTCTTTGAATGGCTTGTCATGCCTTTCGGCTTGACAAATGCACCAGCTTACTTCGTGGACCTGATGAGTAGGGTATTTAGAGATTTCCTCAACAAATTCGTAGTGGTCTTCGTAGATGATATCCTTATCTTTTCAAAGAGTGAAGAGGAACATGCTCAGCACTTAAGGGCAATCATGGAAACTTTGCAAGTCCATCAACTAAAAGCCAAGTTCTCCAAATGCCACTTTTGGAGAGAAGAGGTGAGGTTCCTTGGGCACATAGTATCCAAACAAGGGCTAGCAGTGGACCCTGCTAAGGTAGTGGCGGTACAAGATTGGAAGACACCAAGGAATGCAACTGAGGTCCGAAGCTTCCTAGGACTAGCAGGTTTCTATCGAAAGTTTATAAGGGATTTTGCGAAAATCTCAGCTCCGCTCACGAAATTGACTAAGAAGAATCTAGTGTTTAATTGGGATTTGGATTGCGAGTTTGCTTTCCAACGACTAAAAAGGGCTCTCACAACAGCCCCAGTTTTGACGCTGCCAGATGGGAGCAAGATGTTCACTGTTTATACGGATGCATGTGGGACAGGGCTAGGCGCCGTCTTAATGCAAGAAGGAAGGGTAGTAGCGTATGGCGGGAGGCAGTTGAAAGTGCACGAAAAGAACTACCCAACCCACGATCTTGAGTTAGCCGCCATCGTCTTTGCACTCAAGTCTTGGCGACACTATCTCCTAGGTGAGAAGTTCGAACTTTACACTGACCATAAATCGTTGAAATATCTTTTCTCGCAGAAGGATCTTAACTTGAGGCAACAAAGGTGGATGGAGTTTCTTGCCTCGTACGATTTCGAAATCTCCTATACTCCGGGCAAAGGCAACGTAGTGGCAGACGCGTTGAGCTGAAAGAAATTGACCCTAAGCCCGTTGTTTGTTGAAAGACAAAGCCTAGAGTTTATAGCCAGCTTCGACTTTAGGCCTTCCTCCGATTTCGTACCGGGCTTGCTAGCATCTCTCGAAGTGCGCCCAACTTTAGTGGATTCAGTAGGGACAGCACAACGCGAAGACCCTCAGCTTGTAGAAATAATTGATAGGCTAATTAGGGGCGAGACTTCAAGCCACCTCAACAGATACTCCATCGACGATAAGGGTTTTCTAAGGCGAGACGGAAGACTATGCGTCCCACAGATAAACGATTTAATAAAGAAGGTTCTCGAAGAAGCACATCACTCCAAGATGACGATACACCCCGGCGGGGATAAAATGTACAAAGACATAAAAAGGACTTTCTTTTGGAACGGCATGAAAAAGGACGTGGCGGAATTCGTTTCTAAGTGTATGGTGTGCCAACAGGTTAAAGCGGAACAGAAAAAGCCTGGCGGACTACTACATCCTCTGGAGGTCCCGCAGTGGAAGTGGGATAGCATCTCAATGGACTTCATCGATGGGCTGCCTAGGTCTAGGAGAGGCAACACTAGCATTTGGGTAATAGTGGATAGGCTTACTAAAAGCGCCCACTTTTTACCTGTCAAAAGTAAAAGAACTGCCCCATCCCTAGCATCACTTTACCTTAAGGAAATCGTTCGACTCCATGGAATACCATCTAGCATTGTTAGTGACCGAGACCCCATCTTCACCAGTGAGTTTTGGCGGAGTCTGCAAGAAGCAGTAGGAACGCAGTTATGCTTAAGCACAGCCTATCATCCCCAAACCGACGGCCAAACAGAGAGAGTGAACAGAGTTTTGGAAGATCTTTTAAGGTTATGCGTCCTTGACTTCGGAGGGACATGGGAAGACCACCTTCCTTTGGTGGAATTTGCCTACAACAACAACTATCAAGCAACCATCGGAATGGCGCCCTTCGAAGCTTTATATGGAAGACCGTGCCGATCGCCCCTGATAAGCTCATACTTGGACCAGATATGATCCGAGAAACTTCAGAGAAAGTAGACTTAATACGAAGAAGGATGAAGACGGCCCAAGACAGACAAAAGTCCTACGCCGACAAGAGGAGGACCGACCTTGAATTTGAGGTTGGAGACAGAGTTTTTCTCAAGGTATCACCGCTAAGAAACGTTGTTCGCTTTGGAACCACAGGAAACTAGCGCCAAGATTCGTAGGGCCATTCCCTATCATCGAGAAAATTGGGAAAATGGCCTATAGATTAGAGCTACCCGAGAAGTTGGCTGGAGTCCACAACGTTTTTCACGTTTCACAACTCCGAAAATGTCTGCATGAGTCTGCTGAAGTGGTAGAGCCAAATATCCTCGAAGAGGCTGAAGTGGAACGCGAAGCAACCATAAGAAAAGTTCCAACCCGCATCTTAGGAACGGAAGTGAAGAAGCTACGCAACCGCGAAGTCAAGCTCGTCAAAGTTCAGTGGAGCGACGCCGAGGGAGACGCGACTTGGGAAACTGAAGCTAGAATACGTACTGCCTACCCTTTTCTGTTCGAGGGTACATCCTTGATCTTTCTTTTTCCTTAAGTTGCGCTTTTATCTATCTTTTTAGGTATATTTCCTCGACCTTATCTTTTAGGTAGAAACTTTTTGGATGGAAACATGTAATTGAAACATGTTATGTATGAATGGTTGCAAGTGGTTGCAAGTGATTGCTAGTGGTTGCTCGTGGTTGCATATACACACACAATCTAGGTTTTAGATCGGCTCAGTCACTTCATATTGCATATGCATATATGTTTGTATTCGTATATGGTTGAACTTTAATGTATTGTCATGTGGATGTTGCATTTGTATTGAATAATTGAGCACTCATGTAGAATCATGAATAGGAAAATTTGCATACATAATGGATTCATGGCACTTACATAAGTTGCATTAAGGAGGTCAACTGAATCAGTAGACCGCCTGATTTTGCATTAGATAAGTACATGTACACACACACTTCGCATATGATCATGAAGCATTAGAAATCTTTTAAGGACAATGGATGCTCGTGTTTGATGGATGAGTAGATGGATGATGGGATGTTAGGATATACATTCCTCCTAACTTGAAGATTTCGGGGACGAAATTCTTTTAAGTGGGGGAGAATGTAACACCCCGAAAATTCTATAACTGTGAAATTAACAAATTAAAGTATAATTAATTTGAAATCAAAGAACCAAGGGAAACGGGATACGCCATTGCGTTCGTCTCGGAAAAATACGCGAAATAGAGTCCGAGTTTTCGAAAAACGGAGTCCGTATGAAGAAGATATGGCCTTCGGAAGTTTTGAATTAAATTTAAAATTCAAACAGAATATAATAAGCTCAGAAAATCAGGTTTAAATTCGAAAATGGGGCCCAATGGGCCAGGGCGGATAAACACCCGCCTAGGCCACCCAGGTCGACTGGGCTGTCGACCTGGGCTACCCATGTCGACAGGGTTGTCGACAGCCCTGTCGACCTGGTCGAGCCCAGTCAACCTGGCTGGCCAGGTCTGTGTTTGGCCGATTCTCAGTGGTCTGCTTTGTCATTAGGGCTAGGTGGCAAGTTTTAATTGGTCTCTCTTCCTAATGAATGGCTATGATCAATCCAGGCAACATCAAGGGTCCTAATCAGTTCCTAACCTCTATATAAACAACCCTAGACTAAACCCTAATCTATTCATTCAAAATTAAGAACATAGCCGCCATGTTGCTGAGGAATGACTAAGAGTAGCCGCCAACTAGAGAGAGAATTAGGAAGAAAGTTCTAAAGCCTAAAGCAATTCAAGCAACCTAAAGCCAATCAATTCAACATAGGAATCATATCTCTTAATTAGAGAATTCGCCGCAACCATTGTAAGTAGAGTATTACTTTGGTATGAATGAACAACTGTATTGATTTGTATGCTTGAATTGGGATAATAAAGTAGTTCATATTTGTGCAAAATTATGTTATTCATTATAAAGAACTACATGCGGTAGTTCTATGCAAGTATACGTTTGGAATATTGCGCAAATTATGTAATCTATGTTGAAGCTACATGTATGTAGTTGATTGAAATTCATGCAAGTTTGGGGCTTTGTTATTATGTCATCATGATGTATATTTTTGTGCATAAATCATTTTGCAAGTAATTGAAACAAGTTTGGTTGTTATAGTTCATAAGAAACTATGTTGGAATTTTGACACCATAATCCATGTATTAAGTCATGCTTTTGCAAACTTATGAATATGGCTAGGCCATGAATGATATTTGGCATAATTGAAATCCATGATTAAGTCTATCTTGTTTACAAGAATTATATGATGACATATATGAGACATGGCTAGGTTAGACTCAAAAATCCCTTTTTGCAAGTTTAAAGCAAACACCATGTTTAGGAATATTTATGCATAAGTATGTTTATACCATCGTTATGTGATTAGACTTAAATCATGATTAAGTTGAACTATGCTTTTGTGTTAGTAACAAAGTATCCCCTTTGTAAACATGTAGAAACCTTATGAACATGACTTGTTTATGTTTATGCCTAAATGAGAATATAGGTCTATGTTGTAGTTAAGACTATGTGACACCTAAGTTAGATTCTTATCTTAAGTTTACATGGTTTGGTTCATGTCACCTATGCTTTATGACCAAAGTATATATATGCAAGTACACCAGTTTCTATTATGTATTTCCAACGTCATATGCAAGTTCATGCGCTCACCTTCCCCTCTTTGTGTATGTAATCACGCTTTAAGCCTCCCCTTTTCGCATGGCTAAATTGGGCTTTAAAAGGCTAAGCCCAATGTATATAAACGGACGTGTAAAACGGGGGAAAATAACGTTGGGTTAAAATTAATTAATGAATGAAAATATAAAATAGAAGGGCCCAAATTAAAGTATGGGTTGGGCCCATGATTGGTGTAACCTTTACACCATTAACTTAATAATGGGCCGCAAATATTTACATATAAGAAAATAAGAAGAATGACAAGATATGTAAATGTAGAAAATACGATGTGTTTAACCCGAGGTTGGATTGAGTTGTGATGTAAACCTGCCCGGAACCGCCCGGCTGTCCAGTAGTCACAACAATACCTATCCAATGTGAGAGGTTAAACATGGAGCCCAAGAAGGACCCGAGGTTAGACTGAGTTGTGGCGTAAGACTGCCCGGAACCAACCGGCAACAGGCAGCCACAACAATACCTGTCTAATGTGAGAGGTCAGGGCCTTAATAAGACAATTAAGGCTGAGTCAGGATTGTTAGGATTAAGTAAACTAAAGACTTAATCAAAATGGAACATGCTAAACTAAACGGACTGGTGGGGGTTAGGTTAGAAAACACTTAACCAACTTAGCATGTTGGCTAGAGATAGAAAACCTAGTAACGGGGGACCCTTTTCAGCAGTAACCCTAAAAAGGTGTATCAGGATACCCTGAAACTAGGTAGGGTGGGGCACGATTACTGGGCTGATTGTAAGAGGTCAAATCGACGGCGGTGGTGTAGCAGTGTAGGTTCTAACGGGGTGTGGGCGTGCACACACTCCGGCGCAGAAAAATAAGGCACTGGACACCAGTAGCATACCTGTGCACTCTAAGGTTGTGTCGGGTTGCCACTATGGGGCTTGATACACCCCATGGTGGGACCAGCATAGGTAACTACAACATCGGGGGCCGTAAGACACATGTAACTTTGCGAGTAGGAGCCGATCATCATAGAATGGATCACATCACCCTGATTATGGGGTGCAAATTGGAAACTAGTTTATATGGGTTCAGAGATTAACATGGGGTACGATAGTATATTCGACCCTAGACAACTTAACCAAGTTTATTGTGCTTGCCCACTTCCTGTTTATACTTATCATACCCAGTTCTTTATTCATAGACAAAATAGTACTAGGCTTACTCAGGCTTTATGTCTGACACTACTTTTCTTTCGTCTTCTTTCTTCCGTTCCCCCCCCCCCCCCCCAGGTCCTCAGGGAGGGAACACAGCAGCTTGACCAACCTTAGCATCCAGCTTGAAGAAGAGAAATGTATTGCTTGGACTTTCCTGTTTTGAACTATGGCTTTGGACAATCCACTATGGGGCTTTTGCAGTTTATCTATGTTTTATTTATGCTTCTTTAAATAATGTACTCAAGACAGATTATGAAAGTGTTATGTTATGTTTTTTGGGAAGGATGTTGTTGTAACACGTATTTGACTTTATGAAATAAAAGTTTGTTGTTCTTCCGCTGTTTACAAATATGTGTTCTTATATCTGTCTTGTATATCTGTGACTTGTACTTATAAACCTCCACCAAAATTAGGGCATTCCCTTTGAGAGTGACCCTAACGGAGGTGGGGTGTTTCAATAGATATTTATGATTGTATATAAAATTAGAAACTAACTGGAAACGAGCTAAGATGGGTGGTTTCCTGGGTATTGGTCTGATGTTGGTTTCGGCCTTCGGGGTTAATACTTAGGGAATCGTTCTCTTACTAATTTACGGTTGGAGTCTGATTAAGAGTTAAAAGATGAAATTTCACGTACCAAGCATTCTTGGCTATTATAAGGTAAAAACCCTATCCTCCGGCTTGCGTTGCATTGTGTGATGGGACCTGGGTCTTATAATAGCTTCATTGTTCTTTATTTATCATTGCGCTGTTTGTTTTATGCACTGGTGTTCTTGGGAGGAAACCGTTCCATGTTATACGGCGTAGTCCCTTGATTTACCTAACTTTAAAATAAAGAAAAATAACTGTTTTAGTTCTCACACCAGACACATGACTGACCTGGAGTTTATTGTTTTAACCTAATGTAACAACCCGCATTCTACGCATCGGAGGATCGTAGAATATTTATTTCTTTCCCATATGAAGTCGTATGGTCATGTAACTTTGGGAAACAACCATTGGACTCATTTCCCATGTTCATGATTTTTGTCAATTTTTAATGACCGTTTTGCCCTATCTGATTTTGTTTCAGCCATAACTTTTGATTGGAAAGGAATTTTGACCTGAAACCACTTCCATTAGATTCGTCTGATGGTTTACCTTTCCGTAGAGTGGTCATATGTGTGAAACGGACTTACCGTTTGGGAGATATCGCTGAAATAAGGTTTGGAAGGTGAAAAACTGCTTAACCGGGCCAAATAGGGTGATTAGTGAATGGGCCCAAAACCCATTTCGGGATTAGGGTTATGGGGAGGCTGAAAGAACTTAGAGAATCATTCCATTTAAGTTTTCTAGCCTCCACTTACCTCTTAAAAACCCTAAAAATGGCCTCCAAATCATCTTCTAATCAAGGATTAAGCTTAGCAACATCAAATCAAGGGAGATCTACACCAAATCAACGTTAGAGCTACTGTTTAGCATCGGGATTCGTATCAAATCAGAGATCTATTTCAGATCTACGTTTAATTGTGGCTAAGGTGAGTGATTTGCATAGTTCCACACTAATTATGGCTAATTAAAGGTAATTAGTGTTAATTAGCGAATTTAAACATGATAAAATTCTGGAAAAATATTTATAAAATTCGAAATGATGTTTTAGACCTATGATATGAATTTGGGTTAATTTGGTTAAGTTTTGTTAATCACATCATTAGTTTCACCTAAACATGCTTAAGGGAAAATATGGGGTTTTGGCCATGTTTGATCCATTTTAACCCATCATTTTGTTGTTTTGATGTTTGTGATTGATTCCCTATGTTACTATGACTGTATGGTATGCTTTGTGATTGATTAGAATAGTTGGAATAGTCAAAAACGCCGTCGAGTGGCGTAAAACTGCTTGCTAGAAAAGTGCATAAAACAGACTGATCTGGATCGGAACGGAAGGAGGACCCGGTCCGCTCCTATACTTCATTCTTCAATCTATTCGTTCTTCTCGTGGCATGCATCGTCCGATCCGACCCGCCTGATGTTCTCCGACCCGATCCGCCATGGTACTCCGACCCGAATCAATGAACTACAACGAGGCTAGGAAACTACGACCAGACTCGGGGTGATGAGAAGGAGCCGATCCGAACCGTAGCACATTAGAGGACCCCGACCCGAACCAGTGATGGCAACTGGACGTGGAGACCCGACCCGATCCACTGAGGCAAAGATGACCCAATCCGATCCAGCGAAGGAGGAGCACCCCGATCCAAACCGAATTGATGGCTCAGAGAGGATCCGAACCGATCCGGTGATGACCCATAACCCGAGATGCAAAGGTAGTCCAAATGGAAGTTAGAGCTCAGGATTCAGTTGGGAACCAATGAGTTCACTTCATGGTTGGGGTTTGTTGCGGGACGTGTGCTAAGGAGTTGTCGACGTTCATAACTTCGATTCACCACTGAAAATGGATGATGGGCTACTTATCAGTGCAGTAGAGTCATTATGACTCGAGGGGCAAGGTGATGGTAGCAAGACTACGTTATCAGTGCAGTAGAGTCATTATGACTCGAGGGGCAAAGTGATGCGTAGTAAGACTATGAGCCAGTGCAGTGGGGTCATTGTGACTCCATGGGGCAGAGTGGACATAGTAAAGGATTAGTGAGGCTATGAGCCAGTGCAGTGGGGTCATTGTGACTCCATGGGGCAAAGTGGACATAGCAAAGGATTAGTGGCTATGTATCAGTGCAGTGAAGCCATTTATGACTTCATGGGGCAAGGTGATCATAGCAAGGTATGTTGGGTGATCGAAGTGGTGAATATCGTATGCTTTATGCACTGAGTGAGAGATGTGAGGATGGTTGTTATGCTTGATTGTTTGCCATCACTATGACATGCACACCCCCACCCCCGTTATCTTTATACCATTTGAAATGGCACCTTAGAGTGTTGTACAGTATGTAGTGCTAACTCTTTGGTTGCAGGTCCAGGTTCAGGTATGTTTTAGTCTACCTGTTATTGTTCTGTTTAGATGCTTATCGCTCATACCAGGCTTTATGTCTGACCCAGAGTTTTATGTCTCCTCTTATTACTCTGGGTGCTCACACGAGCAGACTAGAGATAGGTTAGCTGGTGATGCGCGAGTGGCTGATTCGGAGGCGAGCAGGAGGCTTCCACGTATGATATATGGATATTCTCCCTGTGTCGTTGGTGGTCGCTACTTGGGCATTAGTAGTGTACCTCCTTTATCTTACTTTTGCTTTTTGAGACAGTTTGAAAAGTTGTAATAATGTTAGCCTTGGATCATAAGCTGTACTTGGATTTTCCGCTGCTATGTTAGTTTGTTTTCAGCTTATGCACTGTCTCACCTGTTTTGTGTCAAGAATGTTATTATTATATTTTGTTCCATGCGCTGTGAGACATTTTACAGGTTCCTTGTTAGTTCATTTCCTTCTGACGATCCGTCCCATGCTAACTGGACATGTGTACAACGCACTTTTGGAGTAAATGTCGGTTGGTGCGGGGCGGGGCGTCACATTTGGTATCAGAGCTCTAGGTTGCGTAGTTAACCTAGGGAGAGATAGTACGTATATGAGAGAGTGTATTTGTGATTACTTTGGTTTTCAAAAGCTATATATGTATATATTATTAGTAGTATAAGAATGAAGTCGTACTGCACTAGCACCACTATGGGGTCGTTAACCCTTTTCCCTTTTACAGATTGACGATGAGCCGATATGCTAGAGGTGCTGGTAGGGGAACCAATAATGGGAATGCTGCTGACATGAGGGCGATGTTTACTACCTCATGAGAGACATGCTTAGGGAGGTGCAAGGGGCAGTTCCCAATCCCGGAAATGGTGGTGGTCCAGTAGTGCAGGCGCCTAGGGTCGATTTCGCCAAGTTATGCAAGGATTACACTAACCTTGGTGGGAAGCCGTTCCACGCAACGGAGTCGGCCACAGATGTTCAGGACTGGTTGGATAGCTGTGATCGTATCTTCGACGACTTGGGCCTTGAGGATGCGATGAAGAGAAGACTAGCATCTCGTCAGCTGCATGGGCGAGCGATGAATTGGTGGAATGCCATTAGAACAGCTACTCCAGAAGATCAGGTTACTTGGGATCAGTTCAAGGCTCGCTTTAGCGAGAAGTTCATTCCAGCTGCTCAGAAGTCAGTGTTGTTTAAGAGATTCTTGGAACTCAAGCAGAATGGTAGGGCAGTCTCTGACTATATTGCTAAATTCGACACTTTGTCGAAGTATGGACTATCTCTTATCGATACTCCGGAGAAGAAGAATGAGAAGTTCATTACTGGTTTGGATGGATACTTGGGGGAAAGGCTTATCAACCACATCGATGAGACCTTTGAATCGATTATGGGGAAAGCTTTGAGATCAGAGAGTCTTTACCCTAAGCCAAAGACTGAGGCTGCATCTGCAGAAGGGCCGAAGCCGCAAGCAGGCGGTGGAGGCAAGAATAAATCTCAGAATAAGAGGAAGCAGAGCCAATCTAAGGATGGCCAGAAAAAGAACAAGAAAGAAGTTGAGTGCTTCAGTTGTGGTAAGAAGGGCCATTATGCTAAAGAATGTCGGGCCAAGCCAGCGAAAAGGAAGTGCTACAACTGTGGCCAAGTGGGACATCATAAGGATAAGTGTCCGCAACCTCTTAAGGAGAAGCAGATTGTGAAAGCATATGCTATTGATGTTGTTCCTTCTTCGTCGAATGCCCCAACTGCGGCGGAGAAAGGAAAGAATGTTGTTATTCAAGGTATGCTTTCTATTTATGATGTACCGGTTCGAGTTTTGTTTGATACTGGGGTTTCCCGTTCATTCATATCTAGTGACCTGGTAGATAGGTTGGGACTGGAACCCGAGATAGTCGATAGACCATTGGTTGTGACGAACCCGATTGGTGGTTCAACTAGCCTTAGTTTGATTTGCCGAAATTTGGTCTTATCGAGTCATGGATGCATGTTTGTTTGTGATTGCTTTGTTTTGGGCTTTACTGGGTATGGCATTATATTGGGGGTCGATTGGCTCCAAAGATACGGGGTGGTGGTAGACTGTGAGGGCTTTTTGGTGACAGTTAGGGCGGATGATGGGCGGAGGGTAGTGTTTGGTAGTCTACCTAGTGATGGGGTAATAGCTAGTTTTATAAATTCCCTCGACATCCCGCATGATGAGTTGTCAGTTGTGCCCGTGGTTGGCCAGTATCCGGACGTCTTCGAGGAGGTGACCGGGCTTCCACCACACCGAGAGATTGAGTTCCGTATTGATTTAGTGAAAGATGTCAGACCTATAGTGATGCCACTTCGTCGTATAACACCAAGGGAGCAACGAGAGCTCGGGGTGCAAGTCAGCAATCTTTTGAAGAAGGGATTTATTAGAAGAAGTGTCTCCGAGTGGGGAGCACCAGTTGTGTTTTCCACTAAGGCAGATTGTTCCCTTCGTTTGTGTGTGGACTATCGCGAGTTAAATAAGGTAACGAGGAAGAATAAGTATCCTCTACCACGGATAGATGATTTGTTTGATCAACTGGAAGGAGCAAGAGTGTTCTCCCAGTTGGACCTCGCGACAGGATTTCATCAGCTACGAGTAACGGATGAGAGTGTTCCGAAAATGGCATTTAGGACGCCGTCTGGATTCTATAAGTGGTTGGTCATGCCATTTGGGTTGACCAATGCACCAGCCTATTTTGTGGATCTTATGAATCGAGTATTCAGAGATCGGTTGAATAAGTTTGTTCTTGTGTTCATAGACGATATCCTTGTTTACTCGAGGACAGAGGAGGAACACAAGGGACACTTGAGGATAGTGATGGAGGTGTTGAGGAAACACCAATTGAAAGCGAAATTCTCTAAGTGTCACTTTTGGAGAAGGGAAGTGAGATTTTTGGGTCATGTTGTTTCAGAGAATGGTATTGCCGTGGACCCTGCGAAGGTAGCTACGGTACAGGATTGGCCTATACCCAAGAATGCAACAGATGTAAGAAGTTTCTTGGGGTTAGCTGGATATTATCGTAAGTTTATCCAGGACTTCTCTAAGATAGCAGCACCGTTGACTCAGTTGACTAAGAAGAATCAGGCCTTCGTCTGGGATGAAGTGTGTGAGAATGCATTCAAGAGTCTAAAAGAAAAGTTGACGCGTGCGCCAGTATTAGTCATTCCCAGAGGGAATGAAGAGATGACGGTATACACGGATGCTTGTGGTACCGGAATAGGTGCTGTATTGATGCAAGGAGGTAGGGTTGTAGCTTATGCTAGTCGGCAACTAAAGCCGCATGAGAAGAAGTATCCTACCCATTATTTGGAATTGGCAGCGATCGTGTTCGCATTAAAGATGTGGAGACACTATCTCTTGGGAGAAAGATTTGAGTTGTTTACCGACCATAAATCGTTAAAGTATCTCTTCTCTCAGAAAGATCTGAATCTCCGTCAGCAGAGATGGTTAGAGTTCTTGGCTTCGTATGATTTTGATATCGCATACACACCTGGGAAAGGTAATGCGGTAGCCGATGCCTTGAGTAGGAGACATGCCAGTTTAGGGGCTATGTTTCTTGAATGGAAGCAACTGGAGTATATCACGGGGTTTGATTTCAGACCAAAGTGCGAATTGGATCCAGAAATGCTAGCTAGTTTGACGATCAGACCCACTATGATAGAGCGAATTGGTTCCAGCCAGAGGGACGATCCTAATCTATTGGAAATCATATCTAAGTTAGGGATGGACATCGAGGGTGAGGAGATGAATTTGTATGGGCTTGATCGAGATGGATGGCTTAGAAAGAATGGAAGACTAGTTGTACCCAACGTGAATGGTTTGAGAGATGAAGTGCTTAGAGAATGTCATCACTCAAAACTAACTATACATCCCGGTGGTAATAAGATGTATCGAGACATAAAGCAGACTTACTACTGGGAAGGGATGAAAAGAGACGTTGGGAAGTTTATATCCAAATGCATGAATTGCCAGCTAGTTAAAGCCAGGCAAAAGAAGCCTAGTGGTTTGTTGCAACCATTAGAAATTCCCGAATGGAAATGGGAGCAAGTCTCGATGGATTTCATCGATGGTTTACCAAGGACTAGATCGGGATATGATAGCATTTGAGTAATTGTGGATCGATTGACTAAGAGTGCAAGATTTATACCAGTCAAATCGACCAGAACGGCAGCTAAGTTGGCAGAATTGTATATGAAATGGGTAGTGAGATTTCATGGAGTACCCAAAAGCATTGTGAGTGACCGAGACCCATTGTTTACTAGTGGGTTTTGGAAAAGCTTACAAGAGGCTCTAGGGTTAGAATTACATCTCAGTACCGCATATCATCCTTAGACCGACGGTCAGACGGAGAGGGTGAATTGTATATTGGAAGATCTCTTGAGAGCATGTATCTTGGATTTTGGTGGATCATGGGATGACCATTTGCATCTAGTAGAGTTTGCATATAATAATAGCTACCAATCCAGTATCGGTATGGCTCCATATGAAGCTTTGTACGGAAGACCGTGCAACTCACCATCATGTTGGATAGAGACTGGCGAGAAGTTTATGCTTGGACCGGATGTGGTGAGGGAAACTTCAGATAAGATTAAAACCATTCAACAACGAATGAAAGCTGCCCAAGATAGGCAGAAGAGTTATGCTGATAAGAGGAGAAGAGATTTAAAATTCTCCATTGGTGACTTAGTGTTTGTCAAGATTTCTCCGTTGAAGAGCGTGATACGATTTGGCAGGAGAGGCAAGTTGGCACCAAGATTTGTTGGCCCATTCCTGTTCTTGAACTAGTCGGGAATTTGGCATATAGAGTTGACTTACCAGAGAAGATGGCAGGAGTTCACAACGTATTTCATATTTCCCAACTAAGGAAGTTCGTTCAGGACCCAGATATGACTATTTCACCAGATCAGTTAGAGGACTTCGAAGTAGAACCCGAGGCGGTTGGAAACCGCAAGCCGATTCGTATTGTCGAGCACGATACGAAGCAACTTCGAAGGAAGGCGGTGAGGCTAGTCAAGGTTCAATGGGGCGATAACGAGAATGACTGTACTTGGGAGATAGAGGAGAGCATTAGAAGGACGTATCCAGAACTCTTTGCCTAGTAAGATTTACCTTGTAATTTAGTTATTCCGCATGCTAGGATAGACTTGTTTTGCTTGTTTTACATGTTTGGTTGTTGTTTCATGGTTGATAGGCATGCGAGACCCTTGTGTGTTTTGGTTAGGGAATTTCAGGGGCGAAATTTCTTAAAGGGGGGGGGGGGAGAATGTAACAACCCGCATTCTACGCATCGGAGGATCGTAGAATATTTATTTCTTTCCCATATGAAGTCGTATGGTCATGTAACTTTGAGAAACAACCATTGGACTCATTTCCCATGTTCATGATTTTTGTCAATTTTTAAATGACCATTTTGCCCTAGCTGATCTTGTTTCAGCCATAACTTTTGATTGTAAAGGAATTTTGACCTAAAACCACTTCCATTAGATTCGTATGATGGTTTACCTTTCCGTAGAGTGTTCATATGTGAGAAACGAACATACCGTTTGGGAGATATGGCTGAAATAAGGTTTGGAGTGTGAAAAACTGCTTAACCGGGCCAAATAGGGTGATTAGTGAATGGGCTCATAACCCATTTCGGGATTAGGGTTATGGGGAGGCTGAAAGGACTTAGAGATTCATTCCATTTCAGTTTTCTAGCCTCCACTTACCTCTTAGAAACCCTAAAAATGGCCTCCAACCTCTAAATCACCTCCAAATCATCTTCTAATCAAGGATTAAGCTTAGCAACATCAAATCAAGGGAGATCTACACCAAATCAACGTTAGAGCTGCTGTTTAGCATTGGGATTCGCATCATATCAGTGATTTATTTTAGATCTAAGTTTATTTGTGGCTAAGGTGAGTGATTTGCATAGTTCCTCACTAATTATGGCTAATTAAAGGTAATTAGTGTTAATTAGCGAATTTAAACATGATAAAATTCTGGAAAAATATTTATAAAATTCGAAATGATGTTTCAGACCTCTGATATGAATTTGGGTTAATTTGGTTAAGTTTTGTTAATCACATCATTAGTTTCACCTAAACATGCTTAAAGGAAAATATGGGGTTTTGGCCATGTTTGATCCATTTTAACCCATCATTTTGTTGTTTTGATGTTTGTGATTGATTTCCTATGTTACTATGACTGTATGGTATGCTTTGTGATTGATTAGAATAGTTGGAATAGTCGAAAACGCCGTCGAGTGGCGTAAAACTGCTTGCTGGAAAAGTGCAGAAAACAGACTGATCCGGATCGGAATGGAAGGAGGACCCGATCCGCTCCCATACTTCATTCTTCGATTTATTCGTTCTTCTCGTGGCATGCATCGTCCGATCCGACCCGCCTGATGTTCTCCGATTCGATCCGCCATGGTACTCCGACCCGAATCAATGAACTACAACGAGGCTAGGAGACTACGACCAGACCCGGGGTGATGAGAAGGAGCCGATCCGAACCGTGGCACATTGGAGGACCCCGACCCGAACCAGTGATGGCAACTGGACGTGGAGACCCGACCCGATCCGCTGAGGCGAAGATGACCCGATCCGATGCAGCGAAGGAGGAGCACTCCGATCCGAACCGAATTGATGGCTCAGAGAGGATCCGAACCGATCCGGTGATGACCCATATCCCGAGATGCAATGGTAGTCCAAGTGGAAGTTAGATCTCAGGATTCAGTTGGGAACCAATGAGTTCACTTCATGGTTGGGCTTTACTGCGGGATGTGTGCTAAGGAGTTGTCGATGTTCATAACTTCGATTCACCACTGAAAATGGATGATGGGCTACTTATCAGTGCAGTAGAGTCACTATGACTCGAGGGGCAAGGTGATGGTAGCAAGACTACGTTATCAGTGCAATAGAGTCATTATGACTCGAGGGGCAAAGTGATGCGTAGTAAGACTATGAGCCAGTGCAGTGGGGTCATTGTGACTCCATGGGGCAGAGTGGACATAGTAAAGGATTAGTGAGGCTATGAGCCAGTGCAGTGGGGTCATTGTGACTCCATGGGGCAGAGTGGGCATAGCAAAGGATTAGTGGCTATGTATCAGTGCAGTGAAGCCATTTATGACTTCATGGGGCAAGGTGATCATAGCAAGGTATGTTGGGTGATCGAAGTGGTGAATATCGTATGCTTTATGCACTGAGTGAGAGATGTGAGGATGGTTGTTATGCTTGATTGTTTGCCATCACTATGACATGCACACCCCCACCCCCGTTATCTTTATACCATTTGAAATGGCACCTTAGAGTGTTGTACAGTATGTAGTGCTAACTCTTTGGTTGCAGGTCCAGGTTCAGGTATGTTTTAGTCTACCTGTTATTGTTCTGTTTAGATGCTTATCGCTCATACCAGGCTTTATGTCTGACCCAGAGTTTTATGTCTCCTCTTATTACTCTGGGTGCTCACACGAGCAGACTAGAGACAGGTTAGCTAGTGATGCGCGAGTAGCTGATTCGGAGGCGAGCAGGAGGCTTCCACATATGATATATAGATATTCTCCCTGTGTCCTTGGTGGTCGCTACTTGGGCATTAGTAGTGTACCTCCTTTATCTTACTTTTGCTTTTTGAGACAGTTTGAGAAGTTGTAATAATGTTAGCCTTGGATCATAAGCTGTACTTGGATTTTCCGCTGCTATGTTAGTTTGTTTTCATCTTATGCACTGTCTCACCTGTTTTATGTCAAGTATGTTATTATTATATTTTGTTCCATGCGCTGTGAGACATTTTACAGGTTCCTTGTTAGTTCGTTTCCTTCTTCCCTTTCCTTCTGACGATCCGTCCCGTGCTAACTGGACATGTGTACAGCGCACTTTTGGAGTAAATGTCGGTTGGTGCGGGGCGGGCCGTCACACCTAAACTCTGGGTGCCCTTATTTTGACACGGGCATATAGTAGTTTTGGTTTTGCAGATTTATATTCACAGGATCCTGGTTTACAGCTGGAACGATACTCAGAAAGCTCTTTATCCGTGTATTACTTTCAGTTGTGTTTTGTATTATTTTTCCGCTGCTATTTAATGTATTGTAATCTCTGATATTTTCTGTGTAATATTTATTCATACTCTGCATATTCTTGTATTCTGATGGAATTGTTGTAATATACAATGAAATGTTCTTCTGTCTGCTTCCGATGTGACTTGTTCTCAACTCAATCCGTGATTTCCCGTAAGGGGGATTTCGGGTCGTTTCAGCGTGGTATCAAAGCTTTGGTTTACAAAGCTCAGAGAACAAGACACATTAGAACCATACGAAAGAATTCATCAGATATTGGATTAGTTATATCCAATGGGAATGACTCGTTAGAGATGGGATCAGTAGTATCCTAGAACGAGTGTGAAGAGTATATTTTTGAAAGTAAATACAAGTTTTGTTTTGAAATTTAAATCATTTTATACGTATTTGAATATTTATATTAAATGAATTTGGACAATCCAATATACAAAGATTTTGCATATACGCCTTGCAAACGTGTATTCGAAGTTTTAATGTATTGGATAGTTATAGAATCACACTCTAGTTACTCGGGGATAATTCTGGTGACGAGGCACCATCGCCAGTCTTTATTTTCGAGATTCGAAAGTGAGATTTCTATATATTTCCAATTGACAGGTGTGAGAACCGAAACTAGATAGGGCTTATTGTTGTGATTTGGCATCAAAAATTTAAATTTTTGACTATAAATCAAAATTATGAATTTGAAAAGATAATCAACTAATTGATTGCTGATTGTGTTGTTTGATTATTTTTCGTTTAAGTAAATTGAACCTTTAGCCAAATTGATCAAATAGTGAATTGTATTGAAAATTTGTCGCATTTGCATGCAAGTACATATATATGTGTGAACAGGTCATAGCGAGGAGGCTAGAGCAGAAGAATAAAATTGTTTTCCCGACAAATAGGTACATGTTTATTGTATTTCTTTGGTTTTGGATGATTTTATGAGCCGATTTGCTAGCCGCTTGGCTTTTTCTTTTTCTTTTGGATTGAAGAAGGCCATGGGAGGCTATATGAAATATACCGAAGTCCCCGGTGCAGGGGAGGTTATGGCGAAATTTTTCGAAAATTTAGGGTGTTAGCCAAATTTTTGACAAATTTGAAAAGTTCTTAGAAACTGAAAAGTTGAAGAACTTAAGCCGTAGTGAAAATAATGAAAGTTGGGTTGACTTATTAAACAACTTTCGGCTTCGTTCCTTTTCGGGGACGAAAAGTTTTAAGTGGGGGAAATTGTAATAACCCGGAAATCAGAGCCAATTTAAAATTTTTATTTTGGCAATTTTAGTGAATTTTGAATATTTAAAATGAATTATTTTAAATAATAACGTTGAGAAATTTATTTTGAATGGAATTCGAACGTATTTATTTATTTATTCGAATCGTCGTTAGAATATAAATATTTATTTATATATATAAAAGGAATTGAAAATGGCGCGGTAGTTCGATAATTCGATTTCAAAATTCAAATGAATGTACCGGCTGCAAAATAAACCGAATTTTAGTGAAACCAAAAATATTATAATTTAATTGAGAATATCTTTCCAATGAATCCGAAAAATTGAAATTTCATAGCGGGAATCAAAAGTTACGTCCAATCGAAAATCCAGAATAGTCGCTATGGAATTCTGGGCCTTAAAAATGGAAATTTTGCAAACGACCTCGATTTTCGATGAAACCACTTTTGTTGGATCTGTGATGTCAAGCTATTGCTAGATTTCAAAATTCGTAATTTTTTGAGTCAATATGTGAGCGTGGAAAAGGAAAACGCGTTTGACCAGTTTCAGTTGATTTTATTCGACTGGAAAATGACCATTTTTCAAGCGGTCTCAGAAATTGACGAAACTAGTTTTGTTTGGACCGCATCATCAGTACGAAGTAAGAAAATATTTTTCGGGAATTTTTAGAGTCCGTATGTGGCCCCAGTAAATTGAAATGTGCGTTCAAAATCAATATATAAAGTTATATTTTGATTTTGATGGAAATCAATCGTAACAGTCGAATTGGCTTACGAAACATATCCCATTGTGTTCGGAATGAGGATATTTAGCTAGGGGCGATGGGTCTCGATTGGAGTTCGAATGGAAAACACACTTTTGAAAAATAAAATAATATAAAATATTATATATATAATTCCCTCAACCCTAGTTCCCTCTCAGAACGTAACCGAGCCCCCTTCTTCTAAAAAAGAAACCCGACGCCTCCTCACTCAGCCGCCACCCTCCTCGATCCCGCTGCCGCTGGACCCCGCTGCTCACCGCGCCACTTCCAACTCCGACGCCCCCCTCTCTTCCTCTTCCACTCTTCTCCTTCTTCCGCCTTTCAGCCGATTCGAACCCAAATCCATCTTCACCCAAAACCGCCCTCCCTCCAACTAGAAGTCGCGCGCCGCCCCCGTAGGACCCACCTCCACCAGCACACGACCTCCGCCCCTCTGTTCTCCTCCTTTCGCTCCTCCTCCATTTGAAAAGGTGATTTTTACTCTATTTTATTTTATTTATTTCGTTTAAATAGATTTTAGTGATTAAATAAAATCAGTTTTATAGACATCCTGACATTGATAAACATATATGATTTTTATTTATATATTTAGAGTATAAAGAAATGATTTTAATATAGTAGAAATTATAAAGATGCAATTTTATATAATGTAGAGTAATAAAGATGTGATCTTTATCGTAGTAGCAATATAAAAATATGATTTTTATAGTATAGGAAGAATAAAAATATGATTTTTATGTTATATAGATAGTAAAAATTTAATCTTTATTTATGTAGTATAATAAAAATCTGTTTTTTATTATATATATGTTGAAATAAAAATGTGATTTTTATAGCGGTGATATAAAAATTCGATCTTTATATTAGAGCGTTATAAAAATATAATCTTTATTGGAAGAAGAGCGATATAAAAATATAATTTTTATATAGAGGATAGCGTGATAAAAATATGATCTTTATTATATGAACACCGTTGTAAGAATAGAATTTTTATCTATATAGTAGCGGTATAAAAATAGAACTTTTATATAAATAGCAACAATATAAAAATGTGATTTTTATATATGTAGTGGCTACAGACAACGAAAGTGATAAAAGGCGAGCACGATGAAGATTTCCTACCTATGAAGAATCGTGGCGTTTGGTTTAGCTAGTCGGTGAGAACTTCTCACTTTTAATTTATTTCTAGTTTGAAATATATACTAGGATGCAGACGGTGTTTAGTAGCACCCGACACCCGTCGTTCACAGACCATGGATGACTTGTTTGTTTAATTGATGTGTTGTGAAAGTTGATTGTGTGATATGGAATGAAATAAAATATTTTATAGTTGAAAATATTTTATAGTTAAAAATATAATTTTTAACGTGTATATAAAATAAAATATTTATAAACAAATCGGATGATTTGTTTATATACACACATTTCACTGATATTGATTGGAACGTTAAATTTTACACATCGCCCAACTGCACAAATAGAACCTGTGTTTGTTGTTTGAAAACCCCACACGGGTATTGGGATGAAATATGACATACACTAATCCCAATAATTAGTTGTATGTCGATCGATTGATTGACAGGCTGTGTAAGCGTTGAATATTTATATTCAATGCTTATACAGTGTAGAATGCACTTTGGATGATGGATTGCTGTTTTCATTGTTGCTATACACATTTGTTGTGTGAAATCCATATAATCCACATTATATGGTAATTGACTGTGTCTGATTCTAGTTCAGAATTATCGAATATTTTAAAATAATATTCAGTGAATATTGAAATGTAAAGCCGTGTTAAGTAGATAACGCCATTTTATCACGAACGGGAATTTTGTCGATTTTATTCATTTTACAATGAATATCGAAAGTGATTCCAAAATCTGATATTTCGAAATGATTTGAAATTCGAATTAAATTGAAACGAATTGAAATTCGAATTGAATTAAAAAGAATTGAAATTCGAATTAAATTGAAAAGAATTGAAATTCGAATGGAATTGAAATGATTTGAAATTCGAATTAAATTGAAATGATTTGAAATTCGAATTAAATTAAAACGATTTGAAATTCGAACTAAATTGAAACGATTTGAAATTCGAATTAAATTGAAACGATTTGAAATTCAAATTAAATTGAAATGATTTGAAATTCGAATTGAATGGAAATCGATTTGAATTGAAATCGATTTGAAATGAATTTAAAACGAATTTATATTGGAAAATTCAATCTTGATTTGAATTTGAGATAGAAGTTGAAATCGTTTTGAAAACGAATTTAAAACAATTTATAAAATACGTTTTGAAAGGAAATCGACGAAATATATATAATATATTATATATATATATACATATATATAATGGCCTGAATAGAACGCGCCACGCCGCGGCAGTTCGCGAATTTCGACCATTAACTTCGAATGGATATTACGGGAGATCCGACCGTCGGATTCTCCTAAAACCGGAACCGTTGGGTTCATATCGAAAAGAGCTTTCTAACAAATATTTAAGATTTGAAATCTAATGGTTGGATTTGGAATTATGTCCAAATCAAATTTGGAAAAGGTCGTTGTAAGTGCAGTTCGATGGCGTTGATGGAAATCGACTGTAAGGGCCTTGATAAAATTATTAAAAATAGTAATAATTTGTGTAAAGTCATAAGAAATGATTTGTGAAGAATTGGGATGAAAAGCTCCATATTTGAAAAGATAAAAATAGATTTTTATCGAAGTGAACTAGTTTTGAACTAGAATAATAATTTATTTATTTTTAAAATAAATAAATTGGATTTGAAATGGTTTTGAAAATAACCAGAATTTCCAATAATTGAATTGGAATGGATTTGAATCGAAATTGTCTTCGGAATATTTCGATGTTGGATTTCGTGATGATACAAATATTGTTATGGAAATTTGAAAGATATATTTATATCGTTATTTCCAATACGATATTTGTTGGTCATAGAATTTGATATTGAATATAAGCCAGTATATTTTCTATTAAGAGCCTTGTATTTAATATCAAATGGGATTTGGGTTTATCATGAATGGTGTTTTAAATAACACTTGTTCTTTAACCCAATAATTAATAGAATGTGATTTTGGGTTGTCCTGAACGGTATCTTCAATAATACTATTCTTAGACCCGACGGAGTTAAGAAAATCAGAAACTAACTGTAGGTTAGTTAAGTTGAATGGTTTTTTGGGTATTGATCTGATGTTGGTTTCGGCCTTCGGGGTTAATACTTAGGGAATTGCTCACTTGCTAATTTACGGTTAGGGACTGATTGAAATGTGATGTGATTTTGGGGTTTATCGTGAACCGTGTTTTAAATGACATCGGTTCTTTAACCCAGTTAAAGATTGAAACCAAGTGGAGTTTTAATGAATCTTTAATTAGATTGAAAAGATCGAGAATGGAGTATCACCATTTTTACTCCAGGCGGTAGTTAAATCTTTAATTAGATTTGAACGTGAAATGGTAATTGAATTTATGATAACACCGTGGTGTTAGATATGAAGTATGACCCGTTTTACTTCATGGGATAAATAGGTTGGGATTGGGAAATAAAATAAATAATTACTTCGGTGAGGTTCGCTAATCCCGACTAGTTTGAAGTGATATTCAAAGGAAGATTAAAGAATAAATTTAAAAAAATTTATCTTTGATAAAATTAATGGGAACCTTTCCCCTAAGAATGTGAAATTTAGAAACTAACTGTAGGTTGGCTAAGATGAATGGTTTCCTGGGTATTGATCTGATGTTAGTTTCGGCCTTCGGGGTTAATATTTGGGGAATTGTTCTATTACTAATTTACGGTTAGTGACTGATGAATTGGAATGAGGCATATGTTGTGTTTGTGTAACACTTGTTTATTATATACACGAGTTAATCAGAAAGACCGGGTTTATCCCATTCTGAATAATTGATTCGACAATTAGTCGAAGATGAAGACGGTGGTTGAAAACCGGAGGTCTTCACGTCGTTTGGATAATTACTGATGATCTTGATTGGGTCGTACACCCAAGAGGAGGGAATCAGTTGGTGATCGTCTAGACGTACTTGGAGATCGATGGATATGCGAGGTACAAGGTGCCTCCGGTTTCGTTCAAACCCAGAACGAACTTGTAAATGGACTGTGTGTCTGACATTGGATATCATTCTGTGTGATTGATGGATATCGGTTGCATGGAGTGGTTTGTCTGTGTGGCATGCTAAGATGCAAATGATCAAGGCTTCTGTTGAAAAGCAGAGTCTTGTGGTTGATGATCAAAGCACGGCCTATGTGGCATAGCTTTGTGTAACATTGATTCGCGAGCCTCACACCCCGGTTGTGAACCAGAAACGGGAGAGGACATGAGGGAGGGCATGCGTTTCCTTCTAGTTAGAAGTGGCGTCAGTGGTTTGACACGCCCTGATGAGTTTGACTTATGTGGTTGTTGCTGTTGCGAGGAGCCTCGGATATATCGGTGACTATGTGAAGCCGATGGAGTCATTTGTTGGCTCATTTACGCCCCAAAGGGCGGGGAAACGCATTGTTCAGGCACTATAATCCACATCGAGTGGACCGGCCCTGTCGCTCCATGGGGAAGTTGCGACTGTTCCTGAGGCTCGGGCTAGAGAGTCTCGAATCGGTAGAGGACGATCCCTTGCCTCGGTTCACAGATGGAAATCCAATTTCCAAATACGTGACTTGCGGTTTTGATTGTAGAGCCTAGTACGACAACATGATTTATGGTACCTATGCCGCCTATGATAGATATTTATGATTGTATATAAAATTAGAAACTAACTGGAAACAAGCTAAGATGGGTGGTTTCCTGGGTATTGGTCTGATGTTGGTTTTGGCCTTCGGGGTTAATACTTAGGGAATCGTTCTCTTACTAATTTACGGTTGAAGTCTGATTAAGAATTAAAAGATGAATCTTCACGTACCAAGCATTTTGGGCTATTATAAGGTAAAAACCCTATCCTCCGGCTTGCGTTGCATTGTGTGATGGGACCTGGGTCTTATAATAGCTTCATTGTTCTTTATTTAGCATTGCGCTGTTTGTTTTATGCACTGGTGTTCTTAGGAGGAAACCGTTCCGTGTTATACGGCGTGGTCCCTTGATTTACCTAACTTTAAAATAAAGATAAATAACTGTTTTAGTTCTCACACCAGTCACATGACTGACCTGGAGTTTATTATTTTAACCTAAACTCTGGGTGCTCTTATTTTGACACGGGAAGCTAGTAGTTTTGGTTTTGCAGATTTATATTCATAGGATCCTGGTTTATAGCTGGAACGATACTCGAAAAGCTCTGTATCCGTGTATTACTTTCAGTTGTGTTTTGTATTATTTTTCCGCTGCTATTTAATGTATTGTAATCTCTGATATTTTCTGTGTAATATTTATTCATACTCTGTATATTCTTGTATTCTGACGGAATTGTTGTAATATACAATGAAATGTTCTTCTGTTTGCGTTCCGATGTGACTTGTTCTCAACTCAATCCGTGATTTCCCGTAAGGGGGATTTCGGGTCGTTTCAATATGGCACTTCGTTTGTATAGACTATGATTTAAATAACAAATACAGAGAGGGATGAGTACATAATTGGAATTTTTCTTCACATGATCCTTTTCATTTATTTCTATTCAGGAAAATACTTCAATTTAACTATGTGATTTAATGACACCTAAAACATTTATACATGTTATTATTTTAACTTTCTCTGCACATACATCAATGACATGAAATATTAGCATAAAATCACTTGTGGATAATGCGAAAATCTTTTGGTTTGCTTTTTGCTGGTCTGAGCTAGAATGTTCAATGGTAGTATATTCAGTCTGGCTAGCTCATATATAAATTCTAAAATGCTTGGTGTAATAGTACTTAGTGATCATTTTTTTTGCGTATATGCATTTGCCATTGTTCTAAAATGATTGTAAGTTAAACCAACAATTTAAAATTCAAGGTGATTAGATAAATAAAGAGAATTGCAAATACAGAGATAACACTTCCTATTTCATTGGGTTACAATAATCTCCAAATTAACATTGAACGATCCATAAACCATCATTGCATAATAAAGATAGTCAATTTTCTTTAAACAAAATCTTTCATTAATAAAAAACGCATTTTTATAATCTAAACATATATATTTCACATATTCATAATCTGTAAAGGTCCTACCATTGTATAAGCAGTAAAAGTAAAGTGAGGGCTAAACCATTTGAAACTTAATCCATTTGAAATTGATATAGTAAATTATACTTGCATGTAAATTATTACGACTTGTATCTAATTCTAATTGTCGATTGTTATACTTTTATAGGTAATTAGCATTTTCAAAGTGAAGAACTGTCGAACCAAAGAACTATCGATAATTAAGCCATGAACAAGACTTTGACTGTTATGTATTATAAATATTTTGTTCGTCTTAGTTTTGTAGACTTGTTTGTAAGTAGTTGTAGTATGTGGATTCGCTCGTTTTGTCGAAATACTATTATTGAAATGATTTTGGGTATTATACTTTATTTGTGGTTAATGTGGCTTTTAATTATTTGATTATGGTCCTTATCGATATTGGTGTGAAAATGATAATCATGCGATTGATTATTGGTTTTAATATGGATATTATATATAAGTGATTATTGAAAATGATAAAAGCCATTAACAGTAAATAGCGGCGATTAAAATGTGTTGAACATCAATCAATAAGTTTTAGTAGTGTAGAAAAAACGCTATAGAAAATAATAAAAAGAAGGGTTGCAAGTACCACTTTGGTTGCATTTTTAAGACACTGCCAAAAAAATCTTTTGTTGGGTTTTAGAAACGATGCAATATGTTATTTTTGGTAGCGTTTACTACAATGCAACTAAAATTTTTAGACTATTAGTTGCATGTCATGTCGCAGCGTTTACTAAAATGCTACTAAAGGCTGTAGCGGCGTTTTTCTTCAACACTACAAAAGGCCTTTTCTAGTGTAGTTATAAACTCGACGTAAAAACAAAACGGATAATGACCTAGGCTCTCGCGCGGCCTAAACTTAGATAAATAAGAACAAATATTACATAATATAGGGTTGAAACTAAAATGTAATAAAAATTACATATGAAGAAAAAAAATATGAACTGAATAAAACTATAGTAATAGAATAGATTACTGGAACAGACAGAAGGAAGGACATAACAGTAATCAGATTGCATAGTTTATCGTCAGGAAAGTAAATAGAAATCAGAAGGAATCTACAACTTATTATATTGTCAAGAGAAACCCCAATTTATACTAAATCTTGCAATGACTAAAATTACTCACAATTACTAAGCAAATCCAATTACACCACAGTAGAAAATCTCTTTCTATGAATATTCTAAAAAAAGATTTGCAAACCCAAGCCTCGGTACTCCATTAAAAATACATTTGAGAAAAAAGGTTGTTTTTGGTGGAGGTAGAAAATGGAGTAGGGAGAAATAGGTTAGGCTTGGAGCATATTTATGATAAAGCTAAGGGATTTAGGATTGTTGGATTATTGGTTAGAAACTTAGGCCTTTAGATTAGAGAGGCTTCCAGAAAAATGCACATAGGCCAATCATATCGGGGTCGTGCACGAACTTCCTTAATGGGAAACATGAAACACGTTATGAACTCCCGCCATCTTGTCTGGCAACTCAACTTTATATGCCAAATTCCCTACTTGCTCGAGAACTGGGAATGGACCAACAAATCTTGGTGCTAACTTGCCTCTCCTGCCAAATCGAATCACGCTCTTTAACAAAGAAATCTTGACAAACACCAAGTCGCTAACGGAGAATTTTAAACCTCTTTTCCTCTTATCAGCATAACTCTTCTGCCTATCTTAAGCAACCTTTATTCCCTATTGGATAACTTTGATCTTGTCTGAAGTTTCTTTTATCACATCTGGCCCAAGCACGAACTTCTCACCGGTTTCCAACCAACATGATGGTGAGTTGCGCAGTCTTCCGTACAAAGCTTCAAATGGAGGCATAACAATACTGGATTGATAACTATTATTATATGCGAACTCCACTAGATGCAAATGGTCATCCCATGATCCTCCAAATACCAATATACAATCTCTCAAGAGATCCTCTAATATACGATTTATCCTCTCTGTCTGACTGTTGGTTTGAGGATGATATGCGGTATGAGATGTAATTCTGATCCTAAAGGCTCTTGTAAGCTCTTCCAAAATCCACTAGTGAACAACGGATCTCGGTCACTTACAATGCCTTCGGGTACTCCATGAAATCTCATTGCCCACTTCATATACAGTTCTGCTAACTTAGCTGCTGTTTTATTCGACTTGACGGGTATAAACCTTGCACTCTTTGTTGATCGATCCACAATCACCCAAATGCTATCATGGCCCGATCTAGTCATTGGTAACCCATCAATGAAATCCATTGAGACTTGTTCCCATTTCCATTCTGGAATTTTTAATGGTTGCAAAAAACCACTAGGTTTCTTTTGCTTAGCTTTAACTAGCTGGAAGTTCATGCATTTGGATATAAACTTCCCAACGTCTCTTTTCATCCCTTCCCAGTAGTAGGTCTACTTCATGTATCGATACATTTTATTACCACGGGGATGTACAGTCAGTTTTGAGTGATGATGTAACACCCCACCTCCGCCAGTGCCACTCTTGCAAGGACACTAGCTTTGGAGGGGCATTTAAACAAGGTAACATGCATGCAGATATCACAAGACAGAACATATAAGTAAAACAGAGTAGTAAAGCAGCGGATAAAACTTGCATTTCCAAAACCACAGTTAAGTTACAATAAAGTACTTAGTCATTATTTTCCAACAAACAAAGTCTAGATAAAAGCATAAACTGAAAAACTGAAATACATAAAGTACTATCCCCAAAGTGAAGTGATAAACCATAGCTAGCTCAATGTCCAAACCCGTACATGAGCAAATCCAGTAAGCAAGCTAGAAAGATCCAAGCTAAGCTCCAATGTTCCCACCCTGAGGACCTGAGGGGGGGAAACGGAAGACAAGAGGCGAAAGAAAACAGGTCAGTCAAAAAGACTGGTAAGCCCTACTACTATCTGTCCATGAACTAGTAAAGTTAACTGGCATGAGAAGCTGAGATGAACATGAGGATAACAACATACTGGCATGATGATTAACTAACAAGATAGATAAAGGTGTCATCGCATAATCAAGGTTAAGTTTTGCACCACGGGTGTACTAGCATTCTAACATGTCAAGTAAAAACAAGAATTGATCCCTTGGCCCAAGCTTGGCCCAACATCATGAGATGACCTAAATCAAGGTCCAACTACTCGGTCTAGTCGATCGGCTCCCTATAAGCCTAACTCGTCAAGTGTCGGTGTCATGCGGCTTAATCATGTAATGTAGTTGACTGTGCAGGGTCCACCCTAGGGTGTATCAGGCCCTATGGTGTAACCCTCTGACACCATACCATGATGCACAGTCCAAACCTACCGTTGCCCGTGTTCAACTCCGGACTTGATGTGCACGACCATGGTCCGCCTGAACAACCGGGGCATCATTAAGCCGTCTCTTTTGGTCTCTTACAATCAGCCCAGTAATCGTGCCCCACCCTAGCCTAGTCCTAGGGTCTTATGATACAACTAGAAGGTTACTGTTGAAAAGGACCACGCAACTAGGGTTTCTTAATGGGTTAAATGTGGTTAACCCGATCCAAACGTGGATTAAATCGGTTAAGAGTACCCAAGGCTCCTGACTTAACCTCGATTAATCCATCAAGCCCAAATTGGTTAAGTATTAAGTGGACCATGACTTAACCCTAATCAGGAGGCATTAATTAACTTAATGCGCTTTAACCTCTCACATTAGACTTTGTTGTGGTTACTAGTTAAGCTGGGCGGGTCCGGGTAGCTTTACACCACAACTAGGTCTAACCTCGGGTTCGAGCACAACATGACCAACTTCTCACATTGGGTCCTATTGTTTGTAGCCACTAGTTAAGCCGGGCGGGTCCGGGTAGATTTATGCTACAAACTCAACCCAACCTCGAGTTGGCCACACTCATATTTTCTAAGTGTCATGTCCATTATGTTTCCAAAACATAATTACAAGTTAACATATCACGTCTTGTTACAAAAATCATGTTCATGTCATTATGTTACCCAACCCCAACGTAATCCCATCGTTTACATAATCGCAACAACGCATAAAGGATAAAATAGGGAAATTGGCATAACCTTGACATCTAGGTGTTGAAGCCACAAGTTTAACATGGTGGCATATGAAATGTACATATGTTCATATACTTGCATATTGCATTATTAGGCTTCAAAAGCATGCATAAAACCAAACTTAGCATATGAGTGATACATGGTGATAAATAACATGTAGAAGTTGCTAGAAGTTCGCATTTTGCCTCACATGCAAGTTATCATAAGGGATATGATAACTTTCATGTTGCCAAAATGCAACCTTTAATATAAAGCTTGGAGCTTTATGCTCAAAACCTCAAGTTTAACTTGCATAACATGATAACATGATCAACCCAAACTTGCATAACATAGCAACATGTGTCATACATAATGATTAAACCAACTTGCATAATGATCATCCAAACTTGCATATAATGATCAACCAAACTTGCATATAATGATCAACCAAACTTGCATATAATGACCAACCAAACTTGCATATAATGATCAACCAAACTTGCATATAATGATCAACCCCAAACTTGCATCATTCATTTAACTTTAGAGTTCAAAGAAAGAAAGTAGAAAAGGGCTTACAATGCTATGAAGACACAAATAAATATTTATTATAAAGATTGAGACGAAGCCCTTATGCAAGCACCAAAAACCCAAATATGCAAGCTCCAAATGAAAACCCTTGAGCCAATTCAATAAAAACCCTTGCTTTGAAATAGAAATGTTGCAACTTGACTTGAATGCAAGCTAAGAACACTCATACAAGTTTGAAAACACTTGTATGAACTCAAAATCTCTCATAGAAATTAACTTAGAAATTTTAGCATGAGAGGAACAAATTTGGCATAGTTTAGTTGTAGGATTGAATAACGGTGATTTAGGCTAGGTTTGGGGTCTTTTTATAGAGGATTAGGATAGTATTAGCCATAGGATTAACCCTAGATTCAATCCAAGCCATCAAAGCATGTCTTGGGGAAGAAGTCAAGTGTAGGAACCATCTAGGGCCTTTAGATTAAAGCTGAACCATGAGAACCATTCAAATGCAAAATCTGCATTTGAGCGAATCGGCCCACGGGTTGACAGCCAAACACCCTGGATTAACCCCTAGTCGACCCAACGGGCTTGGGTCGACCTCAAAAATCGGCCGATTCGGTTATTCCCCTCTCCCAATTCGCTGTTTTGAACATTTTTGCATATTTATTTATTTAATTTTCAATTATATATATATATCAATATATATATATTTCTCTGCGCAACCCATTTCACTTAATTAAGTATACTTTAATTTGTGAATTTTTCGTGAAACTTCGCGAGGCCATATCTTGGTCATACGGACTCCGATTTTCGAAAACTCGGACTCTATTTCGCGTATTTTTCCGAAACGAACGCAATGGCCCAGCCCGTTTCCCTTGATTCAGATTTTACAGTTTAATTCTGCCTCCATTTATGTTATAACATGTTATTCAAAAATACGGGTTGTTACATTCTCCCCTCCTTAAAGGATTTCGTCCCCGAAATCTCCAAGTTAGGAAGAACGTATCCTACCATCCATCATCCATCTACTCAAAACATCATCCACGAGCAATCATTGTCCTTAAAAGGTTCTAAATGTTGTATGATCATATGCAAAGGTGTGTGTATACGTACTTATCTAATGCGAAAATCAGGAGGTTACTGATTCAGTAAACCCCCTTAATGCAAAATATGTTAGTGAAATGAGTCCATATGTATGCAAATTCCTAACATAATTTATAATCTCTACATGAGTGCACATAACATTCATCCATATGCAACATCCACGTGATAGCATAAC
Organism: Allium sativum; assembly: GCA_030737875.1. NCBI lineage: Eukaryota > Viridiplantae > Streptophyta > Magnoliopsida > Asparagales > Amaryllidaceae > Allium > Allium sativum. The sequence goes on from CM060923.1 coordinate 260,913,347, forward strand.
AAGTTTTCATCCATGAATAAGCATAAACACTCATGCATATGCGGTATGAAAGTGTGTGAGCCGATCTTAGTGCCTAACGTGTATTATGCATCCACGAGTATCCACGTGCAAACACTTGCAACCACTTGCAACCATCAAGCATAACATGTTTCAAATACATGTTTCAACCAAGGGTTTCTACCTAAGGTTCTCATGACAAGATCTACGAAACAAGATAAACTAGATAAACGCGGATAAAAAGAAAGATATGCTAATTAGGAAAAGAGATCGAGAATGTACCCTAAAAAAGAAATGGATAAAGCCCACGCATCTTCTCCTCGATTTCCCAAGTTGCATCTTCGTCGGCTTCACCCCACTGAACTTTCACCAACTTGACCTCTCGATTCCTTAGCTTCTTGATCTCTGTTCCCAAGATACGAATCAGAGCTCTTCTCAAGGTTGCTTCTTTCTCTACCTCAATGTCTTCAAGAATGCTTGGTTCAACCACCTCAGCGGACTCATGTAGGCACTTTCGGAGATGCGAGATATGAAAGACATTATGCACTTCGGCTAGCTTTTCGGGCAATTCCACCTTATAGGCCATCTTTCCAATTCTCTCTATGATAGGGAAGGGTCCTACGAACCTTGGTGCCAGCTTCCCAACTGCTCCAAAACGTACCACATTACGCAAAGGAGAAACCTTCACGAAAACCATGTCTCCCACTTCGAATTCCAAATCTGTCCTTCGCTTATCAGCATAGGATTTATGTCTATCTTGGGCCGCTTTCATCCTTCTTCTCACCAATTCAACTTTCTTGGATGTGTCCCGTATCATATCGGGCCCAAGTATAAGTCTATTTGTTGTCTCCCACCAACAAGATGGTGACCTACACGGCCTCCCATACAAAGCTTCAAATGGTGCCATCCCTATGCTGGCTTGATAGCTATTATTATAAGCAAACTCTACAAGAGGCAGGTGGTCTTCCCAAGTACCACCAAAGTCAAGAACACAAAGCCTTAAGAGATCTTCTAGTACTCTATTCACCCTTTCGGTTTGGCCATCCGTCTGGGGGTGATAGGATGTACTCAGATTTAATCGCGTACCCATCGCTTCTTGCAAACTGTTCCAGAACTGGCTAGTGAAAATTGGGTCGCGATCGCTAACTATTCTAGAAGGAACTCCATGCAACCGCACTATTTCCCGAAGATAAACAGACGCTAGCCATGATACGGTCCTCTTGCTTTCCACCGGGATAAAATGGGCTCTCATTGTAAATCTATCAATTATTACCCATATCCCATAAAGCCCAAATAGTTTGGTGGCGAACTTCTTCACCCCAACCATATATCACAAATAGGCTAGTCATACTCCTTAGGGGGTTTGTAACAGAACTAAGATTGAGGATAGGACTGAGAGGATATACTTAAAAGGTAGCATGCGAGTAAGCTCTACGGAACAATAGGGATCAAGGATATACTCTTAGAAAGAGATTAAATGCGCGTATCTAGACTTCAATCTTCTAAGCCGCATTTTCTTGTGCTTAATCCCATCGTGCCCTGACCGTCTTTTATCTTCGCAATTCCGTAGTTCTTAATTCTTGTTCCCAAAATATGAGTTAGAACTCATTTCACCGTTGCTTCTCGTTCCACTTCCACTTATTCTTTGCCTAAAATACTTGGCTTAAACATAACTGCGTGCTCATGGTTCATGCAAGCTTTCCAATATTCGTTAGTGAATCTTGGATCTCATTTACATACTATACGGTATCCCACGCAGAAAACTATCTCTTGAAAACAGTGCCAATCCACGTTGCCAAACTGGAGCTGAGGTAAGGGCTCTCTTGAGCCTTTGAAAAGCAAGCTCACACTCCAAGTCCCATGCACAGACAAAGTTCTTCTTCGTCAACTTAGTAAGAGGGGATGAAATCTTAGCGAAGTCCCTGATGAACTTCCTATAGTAGCCCGCCAAACCGAGAAAGCTTCTTACTTCGGTTGCACTCCTAGGAGTCTTCCACAACCACTTTCGCGGGATCCACCGCTATGCCTTGCTTAGAAACTATATGTCCAAGAAACCAAACTTCCCTTCTCCTGAAATGACATTTGGAGAACTTGGCTTTCAACTGATGCGCTCTAAGCGTATTCATCACTTCCTTGAGATGCCTAGCATGCTCTTCCTCATCCTTTGAGAAGATCAGAATATCATCCACGAAGACAACAACAACCTTGTTAAGGAACTCCCTGAACACCCTACTCATCAAATCTACGAAGTAGGCGGGTGCATTAGTCAAACCGAATGGCATGACAAGCCATTCAAAGAATCCATCTGGAGTCCTAAACGCAGTTTTATCAATGTTATCCTCAGCCACTCTAAGCTGATGGAATCCGGTGGCAAGATCGAGCTGAGAGAAAACAGGAGCACCTACAAGCTGGTCAAAGAGATCATCAATTCTCGGTAACGGGTGCCTATTCTTCTTTATCAGCTTGTTCAACTCTCGATAATCAACACATAGACGAAGCGAACCATCCGCCTTAGTAGCGAATACCACCGGAGCACCCCATTCAGAAATGCTTCGCCTAATAAAATTCTTCTCAAGCAGCTCCTTGATTTGCTTACTGAGCTCCCTACGTGGAGCCATGTGCCTAACGGGCAATGATACTGGCTTGGCATTATCGACTAGATAAATGCGAAAATCTATCTCTCGTTTAGGGGATAACCCCTTTAACTTCTTCAAAGACATCAGGATAGTCTCGGACCACCCTTACAGATTGCAGATCATCGATGGACGAGTCGAGAGATTCAAGATAACATAACATGACGGGACCTCTAGGGTTACAAGAAATTTCTAGGGTGTTACCGTGGCGAGTCATGAGCCTCTCCACCCTATGCTCACAATCGAGGATGGCTCCATAACTGGACAACCAATCCATGCCCAAGACCAACCCATATCCCGTGACCCCGAGAACATAAGCACTACACGTGAATTCTACGGCCAAGATAGAAATTTTCAAATCCACACAAATCATAGACAGATGGGCGGAACCCCCAATTGGATTTGAAACACAAACGGGATCCTCAACTAAGCTAGTACTTAGGTGCAAACTTTCAACAATATCAGAAGAGATAAAACTATGCGATGCGCCAGAATCAAATAAGGTGCGAACAGGAAAATCAGAAATGTAAACATGAATTTCTATAAAAACTCTACCTCGATCAAAAGCTGGAAGAGCGAGGAGAGCCTGCAATTGCCCTCCAGAGGGTCCTACTTGCTGAGTTTGTCCTTGCCCTTGTCCATGCTTCTTGGGACAATCCTTGCTAAAATGTCCAGATTCTCCGCAATGAAAACACTTGCCTAACTTCCTCTTCTTCTTCCTGCAATCCTTGGCTATGTGCCCAGTGATCCTACAGAAGTTGCACTTTCTTGTCTTTCTTGCCTTGTTGTTGTTCTTATCTCTTTTCTCGGTATCTTCCTTCTTGCCTTGGGACTCATTTGCCTTGACCTCCTTCTTGCCAGTCTTATCTTCCTCTTGAAGTAGGGCCATATTCACCAAACCCTCGAAGGTCGCCCCCAGGGGTATATGAGATATGGCCAAACCGCGCAATGGCTCATTCAATCCTAGAGCAAAGCGTAGGGCCTTCTTCTGAGCGGTGTTAACCCATTCTAGACCGAACTGAGCAAGTTGATTAAACTTATGCACGTATTCTCTAACGGTCATGTCCCCTTGCTTTAGTGATAGGAACCTCTCTAGCTGAAGGTTCTCTTCTGCTGATGATAAAAACCTTAGTCCAAACCTTCTCCTAAAGTCATCCCAAGTCTCAATTGGTCTAATAGTGGTGGTGACTACCCACCAATAAGCAGCTTCCCCTTTTAATAGCCATACCGCCAACAGAACTTTCCTACGATCTTCCACATCAAAGATAGCAAAGAGGTCCTCAGTTTCCTTTAACCAGTTCCTTGCCTCCACGGAAGTCTCCGTTCCGATAAAGTTCTTACCACCCATCGCCCTAAAATCCTTGCAAACTTTTGCGAAATCCGCTTGTGGATTCTGAGGAGGAGGAACTTCAGTTACGGTGGGGGTAGTCGCTGGGCCCGCATCGTTGGCCCTAGCTTCCAAGTACCTCCGGAACCATCCGGGAATGGTCACTCCCTCGGGAAGGTTAAGATCCGCCATACTGAAACGAAGAAAAAGATAGATTCAGAACGAAGAAACGAAGGATAGTGCTATGGCTTTTGGGGAATAGCCATTTAAAATACTAGACTTTTCTTTGGAAAATACTTAATTGGTTTTGAAAATAGTTTTTCAAAAGGTAAGTTTCAAAAACACTTTTGCTCATATCTTGTAAACCTCGCTCTGATACCAAATGTAACACCCCACCTCCGCCAGTGCCACTCTTGCAAGGACACTAGCTTTGGAGGGGCGTTTAAACAAGGTAAACATGCATGCAGATATCACAAGACAGAACATATAAGTAAAACAGAGTAGTAAAGCAGCGGATAAAACTTGCATTTCCAAAACCACAGTTAAGTTACAATAAAGTACTTAGTCATTATTTTCCAACAAACAAAGTCTAGATAAAAGCATAAACTGAAAAACTGAAATACATAAAGTACTATCCCCAAAGTGAAGTGATAAACCATAGCTAGCTCAATGTCCAAACCCGTACATGAGCAAATCCAGTAAGCAAGCTAGAAAGATCCAAGCTAAGCTCCAATGTTCCCACCCTGAGGACCTGAGGGGGGGAAACGGAAGACAAGAGGCGAAAGAAAACAGGTCAGTCAAAAAGACTGGTAAGCCCTACTACTATCTGTCCATGAACTAGTAAAGTTAACTGGCATGAGAAGCTGAGATGAACATGAGGATAACAACATACTGGCATGATGATTAACTAACGAGATAGATAAAGGTGTCATCGCATAATCAAGGTTAAGTTTTGCACCCGGGTGTACTAGCATTCTAACATGTCAAGTAAAAACAAGAATTGATCCCTTGGCCCAAGCTTGGCCCAACATCATGAGATGACCTAAATCAAGGTCCAACTACTCGGTCTAGTCGATCAGCTCCCTATAAGCCTAACTCGTCAAGTGTCGGTGTCATGCGGCTTAATCATGTAATGTAGTTGACTGTGCAGGGTCCACCCTAGGGTGTATCAGGCCCTATGGTGTAACCCTCTGACACCATACCATGATGCACAGTCCAAACCTACCGTTGCCCATGTTCAACTCCGGACTTGATGTGCACGACCATGGTCCGCCTGAACAACCGGGGCATCATTCAGCCGTCTCTTTTGGTCTCTTACAATCAGCCCAGTAATCGTGCCCCACCCTAGCCTAGTCCTAGGGTCTTATGATACAACTAGAAGGTTACTGCTGAAAAGGACCACACAACTAGGGTTTCTTAACGGGTTAAATGTGGTTAACCCGATCCAAACGTTGATTAAATCGGTTAAGAGTACCCAAGGCTCCTGACTTAACCTCGATTAATCCATCAAGCCCAAATTGGTTAAGTATTAAGTGGACCATGACTTAACCCTAATCAGGAGGCATTAATTAACTTAATGCGCTTTAACCTCTCACATTAGACTTTGTTGTGGTTACTAGTTAAGCCGGGCGGGTCCGGGTAGCTTTACACCACAACTAGGTCTAACCTCGGGTTCGAGCACAACATGACCAACTTCTCACATTGGGTCCTATTGTTTGTAGCCACTAGTTAAGCCGGGCGGGTCCGGGTAGATTTATGCTACAAACTCAACCCAACCTCGAGTTGGCCACACTCATATTTTCTAAGTGTCATGTCCATTATGTTTCCAAAACATAATTACAAGTTAACATATCACGTCATGTTACAAAAATCATGTTCATGTCATTATGTTACCCAACCCCAACGTAATCCCATCGTTTACATAATCGCAACAACGCATAAAGGATAAAATAGGGAACTTGACATAACCTTGACATCTAGGTGCTGAAGCCACAAGTTTAACATGGTGGCATATGAAATGTACATATGTTCATATACTTGCATATTGCATTATTAGGCTTCAAAAGCATGCATAAAACCAAACTTAGCATATGAGTGATACATGGTGATAAATAACATGTAGAAGTTGCTAGAAGTTCGCATTTTGCCTCACATGCAAGTTATCATAAGGGATATGATAACTTTCATGTTGCCAAAATGCAACCTTTAATATAAAGCTTGAAGCTTTATGCTCAAAACCTCAAGTTTAACTTGCATAACATGATAACATGATCAACCCAAACTTGCATAACATAGCAACATGTGTCATACATAATGATTAAACCAACTTGCATAATGATCATCCAAACTTGCATATAATGATCAACCAAACTTGCATATAATAACCAACCAAACTTGCATATAATGATCAACCAAACTTGCATATAATGATCAACCCCAAACTTGCATCATTCATTTAACTTTAGAGTTCAAAGAAAGAAAGTAGAAAAGGGCTTACAATGCTATGAAGACACAAATAAATATTTATTATAAAGATTGAGACGAAGCCCTTATGCAAGCACCAAAAACCCGAATATGCAAGCTCCAAATGAAAACCCTTGAGCCAATTCAATAAAAACCCTTGCTTTGAAATAGAAATGTTGAAACTTGACTTGAATGCAAGCTAAGAACACTCATAAAAGTTTGAAAACACTTGTATGAACTCAAAATCTCTCATAGAAATTAACTTAGAAATTTTAGCATGAGAGTGGAGGCCATGAGAGGAACAAATTTGGCATAGTTTAGTTGTAGGATTGAATAATGGTGATTTAGGCTAGGTTTGGGGTCTTTTTATAGAGGATTAGGATAGTATTAGCCATAGGATTAACCCTAGATTCAATCCAAGCCATCAAAGCATGTCTTGGGGAAGAAGTCAAGTGTAGGAACCATCTAGGGCCTTTAGATTAAAGTTGAACCATGAGAACCATTCAAATGCAAAATCTGCATTTGAGCGAATCGGCCCACGGGTTGACAGCCAAACACCCTGGATTAACCCCTAGTCGACCCATCGGGCTTGGGTCGACCTCAAAAATCGGCCGGTTCGGTTATTCCCCTCTCCCAATTCGCTGTTTTGAACATTTTTGCATATTTATTTATTTAATTTTCAATTATATATATATATATATATATCAATATATATATATTTCTCTGCGCAACCCATTTCACTTAATTAAGTATACTTTAATTTGTGAATTTTTCGTGAAACTTCGCGAGGCCATATCTTGGTCATACGGACTCCGATTTTCGAAAACTCGGACTCTATTTCGCGTATTTTTCCGAAATGAACGCAATGGCACAGCCCGTTTCCCTTGATTCAGATTTTACAGTTTAATTCTGCCTCCATTTATGTTATAACATGTTATTCAAAAATACGGGTTGTTACAGATGACATTCCCTAAGCACTTCATCTCTCAATCCATTAACATTGGTCACAACTATTCTCCCATTCTTTCTGAGACATCCATATCGATCAAGCCCATACTTGTTCATCTCCTCGTCGATACTCATCTCTAACTTGGAGATGATTTCCAATAGGTTAGGATCGTTCCTCTGACTGGAACCAGTCCACTCAATCAAAGTGGGTCTGATCGTCAAACTTGTTAACATCTCTGGATCCAATTCACACTTTGGTCTGAAATCATACCCAGTGATGTACGCCAGTTGTTTCATTCAAGAAACATAGCCCCTAAACTGGCATGTCTTCTACTCAATGCATCAGCTACAGCATTTCCCTTTCCTGGTGTATATGCGATATCAAAATCATAGGAAGCCAAGAATTCTAACCATCTCTGATGTCGGAGATTTAGGTTCTTCTGAGAGAAAAGATACTATAACGATTTATGATCAGTAAACAACTTGAATCTTTCTCCCAAGAGATAATGTATCCACATCTTCAATGCGAATACGATCGCTACCAATTCCAAATCGTGGGTAGGGTATCTTTTCTCATGCATTTTCAATTGCCGACTTGCATAAGCTGCAACCCTACCTCCTTGCATCAATACAGCAGCTAGTCCGGTACCACATGCATCCGTGTATACTGTCATCTCTTCATTCCCTTTAGGAATGACTAACACTAGTGCACACGTCAACTTTTCCTTTAGGCTCTTGAATGCATTTTCACACCTTTCATCCCAAACGAAAGCTTGATTCTTCTTGGTCAACTGAGTTAATGGTGCCACTATCTTGGAGAAGTCTTGGATAAACTTATGATAATATCCAGCTAATCCCAAGAAACTTCTTACGTCTGTTGCATTCTTGGGCGTAGACCAATCTCTTACCGTAGCCACCTTCGCAGGATCCACGGCAATACCATTTTTTGAAACAACATGGCCCAAGAATCTCACTTCCCTCCTCCAGATGTGACACTTAGAAAACTTTGCTTTCAATTGGTGTTTTCTCAACACCTCCATCGCTATCCTTAAATGTTCCTTGTGTTCATCCTCTGTCCTCGAGTAAACCAAGATATCGTCTATGAACACAAGAACAAACTTATTCAATTGATCCCTGAATACCTTATTCATAAGATCCACAAAACATGCTGGTGCATTGGTCAACCCGAATGGCATGACAAACCACTCATAGAATCCAAACGGCCTCCGAAAGGCCGTTTTAGGTATACTCTCAACTGCTACCCGTAGCTGATGAAATCATGTCATGAGGTCCAATTGGGAGAACACTATTACTCCCTCTAGTTGATCAAACAAATCATCTATCCATGGAAGAGGATACTTATTCTTCCTAGTCACTTTATTCAACTCGCTATAGTCCACGCATAAACGAAGGGAACCATCTGCCTTGGTAGCAAATACAACTAGTGCTCCCCACTCGGAGACACTTCTTCAGATAAATCCCTTCTTCAAAAGATCGCTTACTTGCACCCCGAGCTCTTTCTGCTCCCTTGGTGCCATACGACGAAGTGGCATCACTATAGGTCTGGCATCTTTCACTAAATCAATACGGAACTCAATCTCTTGGTGCGGTGGAAGTCTAGTCACTTCCTTGAAGATATCCGGATACTGGCCAACAATGGGAATTCCTGCTAACTCGTCCTGCGGGATATCGAGGGAATTTAGAAAACTAGCCATCACCTCATCTCTAGGTAGGCCACCAATCACTACCCTCCTCTCATCATCCACCCTAATAGTCACCGAAAATCCCTTACACTCTACTACCACCCTATATCTTTGGAGCCAATCGACTCCCAAAATAATGCCAAACCCAGTAAAGCCCAAAACAAAGCAATCACAAGCAAACATACATCCATGACTCGATAAGGCCAAATTTTGACAAATCATACTAAGGCTAGTTGAACCACCAATCGGGTTCGTCACCGCTAAAGGTCTATCGACTATCTTGGGTTCCAATCCCAACCTATCTACCAGGTCACTAGATATGAAGGAACGGGAAGCCCTAGTATCAAACAATACTCGAACAAGAACATCATAAACATAAAGCATACCTTGAATGACGACATTCTTTCCTTTCTCCACTGCAATTGGGGCATTCGACGAAGAAGGAACAACATTAATAGCATATGCTTTCACAATCTACTTCTCTTTAGGGGGTTACAGACATTTATCCTTATGATGTCCCACTTAGCCGCAGTTGAAGCACTTCCTGTCCGCTGGCTTTGCTCAACATTCTTTGGCATAGTGTCCCTTCTTGCCATAGCTAAAGTACTCTACCTCTTTCTTGTCTTCCTTTTTCTGACCATCCTTAGTCTGACTCTGCTTCCTTTTATTCTGAGAATTATTCTTGCCTCCGCCGCTTGCCTGCGGCTTTGGCCCCTCTGCAGATGCAACGGCGACTTCAGTCTTGGGCTTAGGATAAAGGCTCTCTGATCTCAATGCTTTCCCAACAATCAATTCAAAAGTCTCATCAATATGGTTTATAATCCTTTCTCCCAAGTATTGATCTAAACCAGTTTTGAACTTCTCATTCTTCTTCTCGGGAGTGTCAATAAGGGATCACCCATACTTCTATAAAGTATCGAACACAACAATATATTCCGAGACTGCCCTAACATTCTATTTAAGCTCCAAGAACTTCCTAAACAACTATGATTTTTGAGTAGCTAGGATAAACTTATCACTAAATCGGGCCTTGAACTGATCCCAAGTGACTTGATCCTCAGGGGTAGCTACCTTAATAGCATTCCACCAATTCATAGCCCGTCTTTGCGGTTGGCGCGATGCTAGCTTTCTCTTCATCGCATCATCGATCCCTAAGTCCTCGAAGATGCGCTCAAAACTATCGAGCCAATCTTGAACTTCTATAGCCGATTCCGTTCCGTGGAACGGCTCCCACCAAGACTAGTGTAGTCCTTACAGAACTTGGCGAAATCGGCCTTAGGCGCCTGCACCGCTGCACCACCACCATTTGCAGCATTAGGAGCTACCCGCTGAACATCCCTAAGCATCTCTCTCATGAAGTCAGTAAACATCGTCCTCATATAAATAGCATTCCTATTATTGGCTCCTGAACCAGTATTCCTTATATATCGGCTCATCGTTCAATCTGTAAAGAGAAACGATTAACCATCTCTTCAGTGGTGCCAGTGCAGTGCGATCCCGTCCTTAGATATACTAATAGTATATATATATACATATATAGATTTTGAAAACCAAAATATCTCAAATACTCGCTCTCATATACGTATACTATCTCTCCCTGGTGTCTTCCCCTAGGTTAACTACGCAACCTAGAGCTCTGATACCAAGTGTGACGGCCCGCCCCGCACTAGCCGACATTTCCAATGAAAGTGCATTGTGCCGATGTCGGACTAGCACGGGACAGTCGCCAAAGAAAGGAGTTTGAATTAACAAGGAACCTGTAGAGTGTATCACAGCGCATGGGATAAAATATAATAATAACATAACTTTGACACAAGACAGGCAAGACAGTGCATAAGTTGAAAACAAAACCATCATAGCAGCGGAAATCCAAAAATACAGCTTATCATCCAAACCAACATTATTACAACTTTGAAATACTTTCTCTAAAGCAAAAGAAAGAGGTACACTACTAATGCCCAAAGTAGTGACCAGCAACAACACAGGGAGATTATATATATATATATCATACGTGGAAGCCTCCTGCTCGTCTCCGGTACAGCTACTCGTGCATAATCACCTGACCTGTCTTTAGTCTGCCTGTTTAAGAGAACCTAGAGTAATAAGAAAAGACATAAAACTCTGGGTCAGACAAAAGTCTGGTATGAGCGATAAGTAGCAAAACAGAACAATAACAAGTATACATAACCATACCTGAACCTGGACCTGCAACAAAATTATCAGCACAACAGGATGTACAATACTATAAGGTGACACTAACACATGGTGTGAAAATAATGGGGAGGGGGTGTGCATGTTATGGTGATAGCAAACATCAAGCATAGAAATTATCCTCACATCTCTCACTCAGTGCATAAAGCATATGATATCCACCACTTTGATCACCCAATTCTTTGTTACGATCACTCTGCCCCATGGAGTCATGACGGCCCCACTGCACTGATCCGTAACCACTAACACTTTGTTATGTCCACTATGCCCCACGGAGTCATAACAACTCCATTGCACTGGTTCATAGCCCTGCTACGATCACTTTGCCCCATGGAGTCATAACAACACCACTGCACTGATCCATAGCCACTAATCTGTCTCTCAGTGGTAAGTAAAAGCAATAGACATCGATAACCCCTTTGCACACATCCCGCAGCAAAGTCTAATTCATGGAGTTAACTCGTTGGTTCCCATCTGGATCCTGAGTTCTACTCCCTATTTGGACTTCCTTTGCATCTCGGGTTTTGGTCGAATTGGAGTCGGTCTTCAGAAGAGTCATCGCGTAGAAGTAGTTCCAAATTCAGTTCGGTTGTATAGTGTTCAAGTTCCCCCATTCGGTTCGGTTCGGGTGCCATCCTTCAACTTGGTTTGGTTCGGGTGCTCCATCTCCAATACGATTTGGTTCGGGTGCTCCAGCCTCCAACTCGGTTCGGTTTGGGTGCCCCGATCCCGTGCTACGCCCCTAGTCCGATCCAGTCCCTTCTCCAACTCCAACCCTATACAAGTGGCCTTCCTTCTTTCCAAGCCTTCTCTAGTGCCAAATTCCGATCCGAATCGAATCCCCTTGCATGGTTTTCCTATCTGATCCGAGCCCTATATCCGATCTGACCCGAAACCCTGCACATTTCCTGCAACTTTTCCAGCGATTGTTTAACACCATACGACGGTGTTTTCGACCATTCTAACTTTTCTAATCAATCATAAAACATACCATACAGTCATAGTAACATAGAGAATCAACAATAAACACCAAAACAACAATTTGATATGTCAATATGGATCAAACATACCCAAATCTATGGTTTTTCCCTTAACCCCCTTAATCATGATTTAAGCATACAATTAGCAAAACATATCCAAATTCATCAAATTTCTATCAGATCCCTAAAATAATATTTAAGAATTTTTGAATATTTTTCCAGAATTTTAACATGCATAATTTCGCTAATTAACACTAATCACCCCTAATTAGCCGTAATTAGTGAAAAACAATGCATATCACTCACCTTAGCCAAAATATAAACTCAGATCTGAAATGATCCTTTAAATGTCATGAATTTCAATGCACACAGCAGCCCTCGCCTCTAATTCGATGTTGATTAGACTTGGTTTGATGCTAGTTAGCTTAATCTTCAATTAGAAGGTGATTTGGAGGTGTTTTAGAAAGTGGAGGCCATGGCTACGGTTCAAGAGATATAATTGGCGGCTAGAAAACTGAATAGAAATGATTTCTCAAACCCTATCAGCCTCCCCATAACCCTAATCCCGAAATGGGTTATGGGCCTAGCTGTTAATCACTCTAATTAGGCCCAGTTAAGCTGTTTTTCACCTTCCAAACCTTATTTCAGCCATATCTCCCAAATGGTAATCCGTTTGGCTAATGTGACCACTCTACGGAAAGCTAAACCATCATCTGAATTCTATGGAAGTGGTTTCAGTTCAAAACTCCTTACCAATCAAAAGTTATTTGCAAAACAAGATTCGCTAAGGGCAAAATGGTCATTTAAAAATCGGCAAAAATCGTGAACATGGAAAATAACCCAAATAGTCGTTTCCCTAAAGTTACACAACCATACGACCTAATATGAAAAAGAAATAAATATCCTACGATCCTTCGATACTTTGTATGTGGGTCGTTACAATGTGTGTGCATTTTATTATATGGTTGTAATGTATGGATGTCATCATATGATTATTGCATATGGATGATTTTTGATGCACTCATTTAGAACTAACTATTACCATTAGGGTTTTGCATACATTTGGACGCATGGCACCGACATATTTGCATAAAAAGGAGGTCGACTATATCAACAGACCGCTTAATCTTTCGCATTACTTAGGGTCATATGCACTACACTATTGCATAAACACATAAATTTGCATTAGCTAAATTAAGGTCAATGGTTGCCAGTGGATGATGGATGAGTAGATGGATGTAGAGAACATTTATATTATTCTTTTACCTTAATGATTCTGAGGACAAAATCATTTAAGGCGGGGGGAATATAACAACCCAAATTTTAATAAAATAATAATTAATTAACAAATTGATAATTCAATAATAAGTTGAGAAATAATTAGGAATTGAGCAACAAGGATTTTTCCATTGAGTCTGTCACAATTTTCTGATTTAAATAGACTTTTGGTTTGCGTAAAATGGACTTAAAATGAATAAATTACGATCAGCTGAAGTTTGAATTTTAAATATAAGTTAACAAATTTAAATAATTAATTGGGCAATATTAACAGAGTAACTAGGGCGGCCCAGCCCCAGTTGGGTCGACCATGTGGTCGACCCAAGAATTAAGTAGGTTGGGCCCTGTGTCGACCTCTTAGGGGTGGGTCGACCCAGTCAGTGTTGCTAGACATGATTTCATGCCTGGCACATGCCAAACATGCTGCTTTGTTATAGAGACTTCTTACCAACGTGGTTTTGAGCATTTTGATTAAAAACCTAATTTTTTTATGGCTTAGATTTTCCTTTCATTCCCATAAATTGACTTGTAATTCACTTCCTCACACACTTCTCCTTCTTCATTCTCTTAGCCTCCACTTCATTTTTTTTCTCTAGAATAAAATATTATTGGGGCACAATTTTGGAGTATTGTCTATTTGTAGATTTGAAGGATTATTCTACCGGGGCCTTTTTGGATTTGCAATCTTTAGGCGAGTTTTAGTAATTTTTTGATTTTTTTTTTAGATTGGAATCAAATCTATAAAATACTAGTTGGAATTTCTTTGGATCTAAATTATTCTGTATTCTTGATTTGGACTATACAGTTGTTGTATTTTTTTCTAAATTTCTCGGTCTACTTCTGCATATATTTTTCAGAATTCTTGTGAATTGTTATTTCGAATCTTTCTTCCTTTTTCTTCTTTCTTCTTTTTAGATTTTTACAGACATATGCCTAAAAAGAACATATGTATACATTGAAATAAGCATGAACCTATAAGCTTTATATTTTGCATTGGATTATTTATTTTTCCCTTTTCTTTGTTTTGTGTTTGGGTTGGAAAATGAAATACATGAAATTGAGATAATCAAAGTTAAAGCTAAAAATCCAAATATGTTCAAAAGCTAAAAAATTGAAAGGAATAGTTGGAGTAAAAGATTAAAATAAATAAATGCATATTAAATAGAATTGACTGTAATTAGGGAAAAAGATACAGTTGTGAAAATTAAGACATAAGTATGGTTGTTTGTGAACATGTTAACCCAGTACTCCTTATTGTTGGTTTTTAGCTCAGTATTCCTTGTTGTTGGGCAATAGACATGTTAATTTGTAATAGGAACCTAGTACTCCTTGTTGTCAGGTTTTAAAACTCAGTACTCCTAGTTGACGGGTTTAATAAAATAAACTTTTTTGTGGGCCAACCCATGGGTTGGGGGATTTATGCCAAGTTGTTTGGGGTCTCATTCCAAGTAGCATACCCTAGTCATTATTTCGGCCTCACTTGAGGTAAGGGCATGCACCATGTTACGTTGTGGATGTAAGTTGATCCATATTGAGAGGGTGTGAGTGCGTTTCGGCGAGTCAGTGTGCATGAACTGCCTCGATTTGGGGACATAAGACATTTTCTCACATATGGATAAGGTTATGTCAAATCGATGATTGGCTAAGGTATTGTAAACCCAAACTCATAGTGGGCATATGTTATCCATGATTCGACATAGCCGATCATTTAGTTAGTATTAGGGATTTCGTCCTAATATGTTTTAGTTGTAGAAGTCCAAAACAGTCAACACCATTATCGAATATCTTTGTATAACACCTTTTAGTTTAGCTCTACTTTATTCTATCCATTTTTAGTTATGCTCAGACACTTATTCCTTTATTTATATTAGACTGTTATTTTATTTATTTGTCTCCTCTAATTAGTTGTGCTAGAAATTACTATGGCTCAACAGACTTTTTGTCTTGCCCTTTTTTCCTTTTTCTGCTTTCTTTTTTCTTCCCTCAGGCTCTTAGGGAGGAAGTTTTTAGCTCGGTTTCTCTTTTGACTTCTCTTGGAAGGTTCCTTTTGGAGATGTACTGTTTATTTTATTTTATTTCCATGGTTTACTTGTATTTTCTTTTGGCTATTTCAGGATACTTTTGTTTTGTACTCTGATATTTCTTCTATGACTGAGGTTGAGATATAGTACTTTTATCAAACTTTGGTTTATTTGAAATAATTGAGAATGGTTGATGATTTAGTCACTTTAATATAAATTGCCTTTTCTTCCGCTGTGAATTTATTCTTTATGTCATGTAAAATCTTAGTCTCTATGATGATTACTTGTCTTTATACCTGCAACATTGGCATTCCTTAATGAGATTCTATGTTTGGATAGCGTTAAGTGGTGCAGGTTGTTACATTAGGAATGCATTTAACATGCACAACATTCTCACTTGACATGTTGTGCAACCCAAAACAATCAAAACATCAAAAAGAGTAAAACATAGGTAGTAAGGTTATATGAGACATCCCTTAAATTCTAGGTCCCACAAACATGATCCGAACAACCCTAAAATCATATATATGTCATTATATAATTAATCATGGTTATGGTTTTTTTTCCATATTTTTAAGATGTAGCTATCATCTAAAACACCCTAATTAGTAAGTAATTATATTAATCACTCACCCTGATATCCTAAGCTTTGTTAATTCCAAGATGAATAGCGTTTGGCATGGATTCCTAGGTGTTGCGGTAGCTCTAACTTTGATTTGATGTTATGTTGTGCTAATCTTTCACTAATAACGAGATTTGGCTAATTAAAGTTAGGTTGAGTGGTTGATTTAGAGGGTGGAGGAAATTAGTGAAGCTTGGAATTTATTTTCGGAGTTGTGAAATGAATAGGAAAATATCTTCTCATTACAACACACACTACCCTTAATTCCCGAAATAGGCCATGGACCCACTCCCTCGTGACCACTTTAGCACACTTAAGCTACAAACACTCCTTAAAACCTTATTTCGGCCATTTTTCCCAAATGCCACGTTCGTTTCCCTTAATGTGACCACTCTACGGACTAGGAAACCATCTTATGGATTCAATGGAAGTGGTTTCAAATCTAGATTCCTTACCATTTAGAAGTTATGGGTAAAAACAATTCTGCTAAGGTAAGAAATTACCTTAATAGTCATTTCCCAATGTTATATAACCATGGAAATCATACGCAAATAATTTAAAGGTTCTATGATCCTCCGATATGTAGATTGTTGGTCGTTGCATTCTCCTGCTTTAAGAGTTTTCACCCACGAAATTCCAAAACATGCTAACCATGCCTACCAATCATCAAAATCAATCATACATAGAAAGCAACCATAATGGGAATCGATAGCACAGAGATATCATTGCATGCATAATACTAAACAAAGGAAAGATGATGATATCGCGAATGGAATTAAGAGCGACTAATTAAAATCTTACCAAGTAAACAGCTTTGGATATGACGTCCTCATGCTCTTCTAAATCTCCCAAGTACAATCGCCCTCGATTTTATCCCACTAGTCTTTGACAAGCTGTCAATTCCACCTCGATATCATCAAATTGATCAGGTGTGATAGTTATATTGGAATCATGCACAGACTTCCTTAAATGAGAAACATTAAACACATTGTGCACCTAAC
This sequence comes from Allium sativum, assembly GCA_030737875.1. Classification (NCBI taxonomy): domain Eukaryota; kingdom Viridiplantae; phylum Streptophyta; class Magnoliopsida; order Asparagales; family Amaryllidaceae; genus Allium; species Allium sativum. The sequence goes on from CM060923.1 coordinate 260,930,531, forward strand.
CATCTTTTGAGGTAGATTAACTCTATATGCTAGGCATCCAATCTGCTCAAGGATCAGAAAATGTCCAACAAATCTCGGAGCCAATTTTCCTTTCCTACCAAACCAGATCACATTCTTAAATGAGAAATTTTAACAAATAGCAGATAGCCCATGGAGAACTCTAAATCTCTACACCTCTTATCAGCGTAGCTTTTTATCTTGTCTTGTGCAGTTTTCATCCATTGTCGAATGATTTCATTCTTCTCTAAGGTCTCTCTAACCATATCCTGATCAAATATCAGTTTCTCACCTGCTTCCAACCAACATGAAGGAGTGTTGCATGGTCGACCATACAAAGCTTCATATGGTGTCACGCTAATGCTAGACTGATAATTATTGTTGTTTGCGAACTCCACAAGATAGAAATGATCATCCCATAAACCTCCAAAATCTAATATGCTAGCTCGCAAGAGATCTTCTAAAATATGATTCACGCTCTCAGTCTGACTATCAGCTTGAGGATTGTAAGATGTTTGAGGTATAGCTCAGAACCTAGAGTTTCCTATAAGCTTTTCCAAACCATAATAGTAAACAATGGATCTCGATTGCTTACAATACCTTTTGGTACTCTATGGAATCATACACTCCACTTTATGTACAATTTTGCCAATTTGATTGTCGTTCTATTGGACTTGATGGGTATAACTCAGGCACTATTGGTTAGTCGCTTAATAATTACTCAGATAAAATAATTCCCCATTCGAGTCCTTGAAAAAACATTAATGAAATCCATTGAGACTTGCTTCCATTTCCATTCAGACGGTCCTAGCCGTTGTAGCGAAATGCTAGGCTTCCTCTGCTCAACTTCAACCAATTAGCAATTCATGCACTTAGAGACGAATGTTCCGACATCCCTTTTTATTCCGTCCTAATAATAGGATTACCTCATATCCTGTACACCTTATTACCACTAGGATCTATCGTCAACTTTGAATGATGGAATTCTCGAAGCACCTCATCTCTTAGCCCGTCGACATTAGGTACGACAAACATCCCGCTCATTTGGAGCCAACCATCATGGTTAAATCCATACATCTTTGTATCTTCGGAATCAATACCAGTCTCTACTTTGTTGATGATTTCTGCCAATCTAGGATCACTCCTTTAAATATAAACAATTCGATTGAGCATGGTAAGTTTGATTGAGAAGCTCTCTAACATCTCTAGCTCTAACTCGCATTTAGGTTGAAAGTCATAGTCGATGATGTACTCTAGTTGCTTCCATTCCATAAGCATAGGCCTTAATTTCGCATGCCTTTTACTTAAAGCGTCGGCAACCATGTTACCCTTTCTCAGGGTGTATGCAATATCAAAATCATAAGAAGTTAAGAACTCCAACCATCATTGTTAGCGAAGGTTAAGGTCCTTTTAGGAGAAGAGGTAACTAAATGATCTATGGTCAGTAAACAACTCGAACCATTGTCCTAAAAGATAGTGCCTCCAAATCTTCGGGGAAAACACAATTGCCGCTAATTCAAAACCATGGATAGGATATCCATTCTAGTGAGGTTTCACTTGTCATAAGCAATAACCTTGCCTCCTTGCATTAACACCGCATCCAATCCGATACTACAAGCATCGATGTACATTGTCATCTCCTCATTCCCTGCAGAATAACTAAGAATGACTCACACATCAACCTTTCCTTCAGACTTATAAATGCGTGCTCACATCTTGAATCCCAGACAAAAGCCTAATTTTTCTTCATTAACCGAGTCAACGGCGTCACTATCTTGGAGAAAACATGGATAACTTATGGTATTACCCAGCTAATCCCAGAAAACTCCTTGCACCAGTAGCATTCTTGGGTTTAGTCCAATCCTGAACTATTGCAACCATTATAGGCTTTATGATAATGAATTTTTTTGAAACAACGTCACTTTTCTCATCTAGAAGTGACATTTGGAAAATTTAGCTATCAGTCGGTGCTTTCTTAACTCGTCCAGTATGATCCTAAGATGTTCTTGGTGTTCCTCCTCCATCCATGAATACACTATACTATCGTCGGTGCATAAAAGCATAAAATTATTTGACTGATCCCGGAAGACTCGATTAGTGATATCCACAAAATACGCTGGTGCATTGGTTAACCCAAATGACATAACCAACCACTCAATAAATCTAGACGACGTTCGAAACGCCATTTTGGGAACACTCACCTTTGCTACCAACAACTGATGGAATCATGTTGCGAGATCCAGTTAAGAAAATATCTTTGCACCACTCAGCTAGTCAAACAAATCATCCAAGCATGGAAGAGGATACTTGTTCTTCCTCGTCACCTTATTCAGCTCATGGTAGTCTACACATAATCAAAGGTGGCCATCCGTCTTCGTGGCAAACACAAAATTTTCTTCCCACTCAGATATACTTCTTCGAGTAAACCCTTTTCTCAAAAGGTCATTCACCTTTAACTCAAGCTCTCGTTGCTCCTTAAGGGCCATCCACAAATGGCATTACTATGGGTCTGGCATATTTCAATTAATCGATACGAAACTCAATATCACTATGTGACGGAAGCCCGTTCACTTCCCAAAAATGTCTAGGTACTCCCTAGCAATAGGTGCATTCAATAACTCATTATGTAGACTATCAAGCTAATATAGAAAACTTGTCATCACCTCATCACTAGGTAGACAGCCCAATACTGCCATCCTTCAACCATTCGTCCCAATGGTTGCCAAAGACCTCTCATAGTCCACCACTATCCTGTACCTCCAGAGCCAATCAGCTGCAAGGATAATACCAAACCCACAACAACACAAAAATAAAGTAATCGCAATCGAAAGTGCATCTATGACTCGATAACACCAACCCATGACAAATCTTGCAAAGGCAAGTATAATATACCGTAAAATAAACCTAAATAGACATAATGTAATCTAATTTAAATAATAATAATAAATAAAAATTAATGGGCTAAAAATGGAATTTCAAACAATTGGGAATTAGGCCACATAGTGCGTTCATGGCGAGATTTTGAACCGTTTTATATAATATGGTGCCTTTACATCCTCAAGTCGATCTAGTTATGGACAACCGAATAAACGTGACGGGATTCATTATCCCTAGGTCCTTTGTTACACACGATCCAAAATGAAAGACGAGGGGAAAAAGTAGACGCATTAGAAGTTTGAGTGACGAAATGAAAATTTCTAGAAAAATTAAAATACCAGTACTGTACAACTCCTAGAAACCAAATAATGAAACCTAAGTCTGAAATTGTGCACTGTGTATTAAGGCATCTGTACAGGTATGCAAGAGTAGGTGTACACCACTCATATAAAAAGCACCACTAAAATGCAACTTAGATACTACCTCAATAAATCCAATAACCATACTATTGCTCGTCGTGCTGAAGAAAATATTACCAATGAGGTATATGACATATAAACGTGCAAGCTCTAGATAATCACCAGGAGAGTACTGACTAATGAAGATGTCCATGGTCGCATGGATAGCGCTGACTTTAATAGCGCCGACGTCCTGATATGACACATCATAAGTGTCAAGATGAGGCAGTGAATCATGAACAAGTCCACGATCACGCCATCGAGCATCATCTTAAGGAAGTGGTGGATATCTGACTACTCCAATGCTAATGCCGGTAAGCATGGAGATATCAAGCGGTGCAATTCTTAGCTCACCCAAGGAAAGTGGAATGTATGGGTAGTTTTATACCACCGTAAAGCAATAACAGCGTAAAGTCATACATCACTGTGCATAACATGACTAAGTTCCAAAATTGTATAGTACATAATAAGGTAAACTATGTAGTGATAAATTAGCTAATAATTATGGTAAAATGAACATTAAATACCAAAGAAATAGTCGAAACTGTGGCCATGTAATAATGCTACAACTCTATCCTTGTCTGTCAAATGTCCTTTAAAATATCTAAGCGTGATCGCTAAAGAAACACTTGAACATATATTTCACGATTGTTAAAGTTAAATGCAATGACATACTATTAATTACTCATCTGACAACCTATTTCAGTTATTTTAATCATTAATAAAAAATACTTACAGCCAAATTCGTCTGCGTGCTGACATGTACTTCACCTTCTGAAAGCGCACAAAAATTGGATAAAATAGGCAATTTTGTTGCGCTAAGATTCAAATCCAAAAATATATTAAGGTCGACTTCTCTAGCGGAAGTCTTTCCCACACCTCTATGCGCCCTGCCAGCTCAACCACCCCTGTGACATGCACGACCACGTCGACCGCCTTCTTCTGTTCCTCCACCCTGGTTATCTAAATTTTCAGCGGCTTCAAAAAGTTCATCTATTCTATGCTCGTGCATATATGGTGCAATCCTCTGTTCTTTGCTGCTTCCACATTCGCCGCTTCTGCCTACGCCCCTACTACTTCCTTCTCCGTACGTAAACTTTTTACCAAAATTTCTTAACATTGCATACATCTTTTCGAGTGTATATCTTGAAAATAACCTTTAATTTGGCAAAAACTAATGTGTTTTAAAGTTTTAACGGAAAACGGTGAAAGTCGTTTTTGGATTTAATTGTAAAAGTTAGAAAAAGGGAGAGTGAAAGCAAAGAGGAGACGTTTGGTTGGGTAAGGGTTATATATTTATAACGGCAAACTATTTGCCATTATAAATATATAACAACATGTTTTTTGTCGTTGTACTCTATGATATGTGGCTAGTTTCATTTGCTGGTCGCAAAGTTCGTTCGTTCAGCTTGAAACGATGAGAGAGAAGAACTAAACAAAATGGATTATTGGTAATGGTCTTATGCTAAAACTCCAGTAGTGCAGATCTGGGTGAAAGTGGCAAAGATCCCCGCATTTTCTCCTCCACTCACACTACAACAATGCAGAATTGAGCGTGCGGAAGGAGGAAGGGCATCGTTTTACCTATGAAAAACCTCTCTAAACCATTATTTGCTAACATTCATTTTCTCTCTTGTAGATTCCATTGCCAATAGGAGATGCATTGCTCAACTCAAATTTCAAAGCATTTCAGAGATGGCGAGAGTTGCAATTTTTAGAACAAAAATTTCCCAAAGTTGTAGCATCAACGTTGACCATTGTTAGCCAATGAAATTAAACGAAGCGTGCTGAGCTCACAGGTTGAGCATCAAAGAGACCAGCACAAGCCCCGTTTACACGGGCGTCGACGTCTAGGAAGACAGAGCAAGTAGAAATCAAAAAAGGGAATCAGACAAGGTAGGTTGCATTTCGATGGAGTGTCCAACCTGATAATTTACAGGAGAAAAGTGTGAGAGAATAGGTGATATGTAGGGCAGTTGGAGGCTGACATCGACAAGCTAGAGTTTGAGGAGGAGTGATATGTGGGGCAGTCGGTCTTTGGTGTGACTGTGCGTGAAGTGTAGGAACTATGGAGGTCGGCTATTAAGGAGGCGGTCTGGAGGAAGGTCGGAGAGTGGAGCTGGCGAGCTGCTATTGGAGGAGGCGGGGTGCATGTAGGGTGGTGGAGACGTCGCATGAGGTTGCTCGAGGTCTGATGGTCGATGGGTTCAAGCGTTGGCGATTGGAGGTGACTGCTTAGCGAGGGTGGAAGTTGTCAGATGCAAGCAAGGGCGGAGGTCGGACGAGCGATACAAAGGTTGTTCAGCCGTGGCGTGGAGGAAGGAATCGAGTTTCGTGGTCCTGAAATATTTTGTTTAATTTTTTTCTTTATCGAAAGTTTCAATTTTTCGAACGAGCAGATGTGAAAATGTGGGTGATGAAGATAGTGGAAGATAAGAAAAAATCACATTTGTAGGCTTGTTTGGAGAAAGTATTACATGATTAGCCATGTTTCAGAAATAATAACAAATATAGACCTGTTTTGTTTAGGGAGGAATATTGGTGCGTTTTGGAAACTCGCCTGTGTGCGAGTTCTGAAAACTCACCTGTGTTTTTTGGGTCATTTCCAAACTTTATATGTACTCACTAGTCTTCTCATAATTCGAAACATACTCAACTACATCTTCTCAGCTCCATATATTTTCAAAATTACTTCTCAAACAATGGTGGAGCAAGGAGGTTAACTCGTACCCAGTTTGCTGCCACTGTGGATATATGGCTGAAGTTGTCATATCTAATGATGGCGAAAACATTAGTCTTCGAAGTCTTCTTTGTTCCAATTATCCCCCGGATGCACCTTTTCAGAATGGATTGACGAACCGCTTTGTCCTAGGGGCATAGCATATGTGAATGAGCTGGAGCAAGAAATTAGTTGTCTAAAAAAACTCCTAGTGGACTTGCAATTTAACTGTAACCACTAGTGTTTCTATTATCTGTCATCGTTGTAAGTTTCTGAAGTTTAGTTTGAATTGTCGTATTGTCATTGTATGTTTATGAAGTTTAGTTTGAATTATTATTTGTGTGTTTGTAGGACTTGGAAGATTAATACGAAGTACTGTATGTTTGTGTTTTTCTAATAATTTATTTTATGTTTTTTGAAGTTTGAATTAAAGCTTTGTATGTTTGCGGGTTCGTACACTACACAATATGACATAAAGATAAATTGACAACTAGCTGCCACAAATTAAAGCTGGGTCAGTCTGTTTATGTACAGTAAGATCTACCGCAAATCAGGTGATTTGACTAGACACTGATAAAGTTGGTCCAATATTTCGAAATGGTTGAGTTGACAAGCATCTGCCAAATCTGACTCAATGTTTGTCCATTGTGAAATTGATTCTACTTTAGTTTGAAATTAGTGGCATGATTAAAGCTCTACCAATTCTGACCTAACGACGACCGAACTGAGTTAGTTAAAGTTGATTTTACAGTGACGTTTCTTAGATGGTTTTCCTATTTCATAGCTTTTCAGCACATTATTTCTCATACACTTCAATCCTGTCTTCAAATAACTTCAAGAAAAATAAACTCACTCAACAATGGTGCCTACTTTTATTACTGCACTTTACTACAATGATGGTGAATTGGTCGTGGATGAACACCAAAATGGAAGTTATTTGGGAGGATTCTGCAAACCAGGGAGAGTTCGAAGGGGTTAAACCAAGAGGCGGATGATTGCCTTTTCCCATTAGCTTATGGGGTGTTCGAATCCGAATCATATGATGTTGGGCCTGTTTCTTTTCATTCATGCGTGAGTTCATTTATAGCGTACGAAATCAACACATTACATTTACATCTGACATAATGAAAGGGATCCGAAGTGCTTTGCAAGATAGATGGCAACGAGCTCACAAACATAGGTTCTGTGCAAGGCATCTGAAAGCAAATTTTCAAGCTGCAGGTCATCGAGACAAGTGACTTGTAGGCTTGTTTTACGCTACTTCATGTGCTTCAGAAGTGGTTGAATACACTAAACTTAGAGAAGAAATCAAGGCAACTAAGTCGAAGGCACATGATTGGATTGAATGAAGCCTAGGTAATTGCGAAAAAAACTGGGCTCTTTGTAGAGATGACGGTGACTGCTTCCATATTATGACGACCAATGCATCTGAAAGTTTTAATGGTGTACTAAAAGGTGCCAGATCCTTGTCTATAAAGGCGTTGGTTGCAAGAACATTCTTTCAATCAGTTGAATATTTCTATAAGAGGCGGGAAAAAGGGGAGGGTTTGATTACAAAACTTACTCCAAAATGGGAGGCTAAAATTGAAGCTCGTGCTATTGAAGCAAGGCGTTGTAGGCTTGTTCGATTTGGTAGATATAATTGGAAAGTGATTCACGGTTACGGAGATGAATATGATGTTGTGATCGACGGTTCTCAAGTCACCTGTACATGCAGAATCCCACTTCTGCAGAAGATACCGTGTGTTCATGTGATGGTGGCTTGTTCAACACAAGATTTTGGTAGTAATAGGGCACATCACGATTTTGCTTCTGAATGGTACTCCATCCAAAGTTATAGAGCTACATATGACCCAGAGTTTAATCCTATATGCGATAAAAATATTGGGACCCGTACAATGGTCCACGAATATTGGCTTCGCCTGTAAGAAGACTAGCCAGACGACCAAAATCAACGAGGTTCAAAAATGTTATGGACGAGCACCTAATGCCCAAAACAAACAGGTGCAGCAAATGTAGATCACAAGGACATAACAGAAAGCAGTGTACTTCAGTAGCCTAAAATGGAGATGCATGTTTGCTGATGCGATGTCAGTGTGTTGCATTTCGTGTATCTGTATTTCTTATGTTTCGAACTTTTCTGTCCTTAACCAGACTAGGTATCTCTCTTATATTTGAATATTAGAATTTGGTATTTGTTTTATGTTATTTGGTTAAGCTATATATACTATTTAAATGTCGTGGTAGTTTGTAGTTTAACGTTTACAGCTTCATTCAGATATATAGGAATCGTTATACGTCGGATTTCATTGAAACACAAAATGTTCAAATATATAGAAATATATTTTAGTAATGGAATAGAAAAATGAAAATTTCATATCATAGATATTGAGTTATATCCTAATCAAATTTCAAGAAAGTCGCTATGGAATTCAAAAACACAAAGTATACAGGTGATTTTTGAAAACTCGCCTTCATTCGAGTTTTGAAAAGTCGCCTTCGTTATTTCAAAACAGGTCTATTTCTGTAATTATTTTTCAAACAAGTCTGTTTGCATTATAAACTTTTAAAAAAAGCCAACATAGTGAATTATCCAGAAGATAATAATATAGCAAGGTGGAAGCTGAATGTGTACCCATTCACACTGTACCTATTCGCCGGCTTGCATGAAATTTAAATTATATTGCACTTACTGCGTGATCAATGCTTTGTGATTAAACATTTATTTGCATCAACATTATACAAATGGTGCATATTTTAAAAACCATCACACAATGCAAAAAAATAAAAACATTAAATAGTATAAACAAATTCAAAAGTTAAAGTTTGAATGAATAGATCGTGTGAATATAATGCAATAAAGTTTGAATCTTTTGACGGTTACGTGACTTTTTTTAATTAATGGTTTGCTTAAGAAAGATGCTGAATATGTCAAATAATTATGTTTTCGCGACAACAAGTTGTGGTTGAAAAGATCAAACGAACAAATTTTTTGAATTTTTAAACTTGATGGTTTGATTAAAAAGAGTATTGAATATATCAAACAGTTATGTTTAGCGACTGCAATTTATGATTGAAAAGATCAAACAGACAAATTTTTAGGATTTTATTTTTTTAAAGATTCTATCTAAGGGCATAGTACTTCACGGTCGGATTAAAAGTTTGCGCTTTCAAGACAATTATTAATAAAGATGTACATTGTATGTTACTGGTAAATCTTGTTAACCGCGTACACCATACATCAAAATTCAAACTACTCCACAGTCCAAACCGAGTGTCCAAACACATGAAATTAAATATTTTTGTATTCAGTGCTTTAACACGAATGAAATAACACATTAGAATATTATGTTTTCTTGTTCGCGTAAAATTTAGTTATTTTCATTATATTCGCTACCGTTAAGCATTAGCCATTAACCAATTATATAAATCGATTTAAATAATGATAGTGAAATCAAAAGTCGGTGTTTTAATTATGAAATTTTCTAAAATAATTTCATGTAAAATATTTATATTTCAGAAGACAATATTTTACCATTTTATCACCAGTTGATTTCATATTGACATTCGAAATCGAGTAAATTTCTATTTTAAATGATCAATTTAATTTCTTAAATTTGAATTAAATACAAGCAACAGAAATTTAAATTCAATTTTGAATCTGTAAGTTTTATTTTATTTCAAACAAATCAAACTCCGTTATTTTATAAATGGTAAATTTGTAAGTTACTGCAAAACCCTAACAAGAAACCGAGATAGATCAACAATCTAACACATCATAAATGTAAAAACCCAGAATTTCTGAACCAATCTAAAATTTTTATTTCAACTATTTTAATGGATTTTGAATATTTAAAATGATTTATTTTAAACAATAGCGATTTAAAATTTACTTAAATCATAGTTAGAACGTATAAATTTATATTAATCATAAAACGAGCCTGAAATGGCGTGGTAGTTTGAAAATTTGATTTTAAATTTCAAATGAATATACATAATTCAATATAAATCGGGTTTTGGTAAAACCAGAAACATTTGAATCTGTTTAATAATATCTTTCTAACGAGTGTGAAAAATTCATATTTCATAATATAAATTGAAAGTTATGTCCAGTATAAAATTTGAAATAGTCGCTATGGAATTTATGTATATTTTATATTATTTATAGCCTTTAAAAATAGCCATTTTGAAAACAACCTTCGTTTTCGACAAAACCTCTTTTATTGGATCCGGAATGTCAAATTATTGTTAGATTTCAAATTTCATAATTTTTGAAATCAATATGTAAGCATGGTAAATTCAAACGTGTTTTGTCAATTCAGTTTAAATTTAATCAACAAGAAAAAGCCATTTCTCAAACGGTCTTCAAATTTGACGAAATTAGTTTTGTTAGGACCGTATCATCAAATATAGCTGGATTTATTTATTTTGTACTTTTGGAGTCAGTATGTGGCCCCGATAAATTAAAATGAACGTTTAAAATTCAATATATTGATTTATATTTTAATTTAAAAAAATTGATCGAAACAGTCGAATTGGCTTACGCAATATATCCCACTGTATCCAAAATGAGGGAGTTTGGCTAGGGACGACAGTCGTTGGGTTCGATTTGGGGTTCTTATCAATAAACTGGTATTTTAGGAAATAAATTATATTAAAATATGAAATAAATTTCTATAAATACCCCCTTTTTCCATAGCCAAGCCCTAGCCGCCGTCAAGATGATTAAAGGCCGAAATTGCTCAGAAAAATGAGCTCAAATTTCTCAAAATCCAGGAAGTAAAAATCAAAACTTATTAAACAAAAATTGAAGAGGAAAGTTTGCTCTTCAGATCCATACTTGTTTCATAATTTATCGTTGAGTGGTTGGGGAGATTTTGGCTCTCAAATCGGCTCTATTCGAGCTTGATTTTCCAAGCGAGGGGGCCACTGAGTGGCGGCTGGTTGAGGGAGCGGGGAGCGATGAAGATGCCAGTCGATGTGGTGATGGCCAATCAACTGCAGGCGGCCTGAGGTGATGGCGCCGATGGGAAAAAGGAATCGACAATTTGGGTTATTGGTTTCCAAAAATAACGATGGGAATACGACAACGTTTTATTAAACGTGATTAAGGGTTAATTAATTAATTATCGTATTAATTATTCAAATGTTTATAACGCAATATCTTCTTCATACGAGGTCCAAATCCGACGATTTTACTTGTGTTGGAATCGTGTCGAAGAGCTCTACAACATGGAATTGACTAGAAGCGATTTGGAGCAAATTAGAATTTAAGACGAATTTAAATAAAAACAGTACAAAAATTCATAAATAAAGAATGGCGGAGCGGAACCCAACGTGAGAATTCTCTTACTAAAATTTTGTACAGTTAATTTATTTATTTTATAACTGTAAATGTATAGAAATTACCAGTATTGATTTTTATCTGTTGTATGGAGTTCAACACACGAATTCGCAGAAGCACATAAATTGGAAGCAACGTACGGATATTAGCGACGCTCGCATTTCATACTCCACGAATGGCCACTTCTGGCGCCGTAAATGGCATTGGGTAGTTGAGTATTTATTTATTTGGATTGATTTGGTGATTTGTGTATTGTGATGATGATTTTGTGATATTTAACATATTAGAAATGTTAATATTAAACTGGTAAATGAAAATGGACAAAATAATCATTTATAATTTGAACAGTAAAATTAGCTAATTTAACTAATGATTTCTTTAAATAAAATGTTGTTGTTTGAAAACCCTACACGGGTATTGGGATGATATTTGACATACACAAATCCCAATATTTAGTTGTATGTCGATCCATTGATGGACAAACTGCGATGAGCGTTATTTATTTATTTTAATGCTTATACAGTTATAAATTGCGCTACAGATGACGTTTAAATGTTGAATGATTATTTATCATTATTGTTGAATACATGTGATGTAAGAAATCCATATAACTGAAATCATATGATAATTGATTAAGTTGCATTCCGATACAGAATATGAACGAATATTTTAAAATAATATTCAATAAAGAATCAAAATAATATTTTGATGTCCGATTTTGGATGGACACGAAAATATATAAAAATATGAAGCCGGGTTAAGTATAGAAACGCAATTTTAACCCGAATGGGTTTATCGATCGATTTTATCCATTTTAAAATAATATCAAAGAGAATTGATTTCAAAATATGATATTTTGAAAATATTATCATTTTAATATTATAATGATATGGAATATTCAATTTTGATTTAAAATTGAAATAGAAGTTGGAATCGTTTTAAAGTGAATTTATAAACGATTTATAAAACATGTTTTAAATGGGAATCGATGATATATATAATATATATATTTAAATGGCCTGAAAAGAATGCGTCGCGCAACGATCGTTTGCGGATTTCGACCATTACCTTCAAATTGATGTAACGGGAGATCGGACTATCGAATTATCCTAAATGTCTGATATTGTAATCATCGTTGATCAACAAAAAGAATATACAGCTCTTCGAGAATGTGTCATTTTAGGAATTCCAATAATTTGTTTAATCGATACAAATTGTGACCCGGATCTTGCAGATATTTCGATTCCAATCAACGATGACGTTATAGCTTCAATCCGATTTCTGGTTTCATACCGAAAAGAGCTTTCGAATGGTAATAAGAGATTTGAAATATAATCGTTAGATTTTAAAATATGTCCAAATCCGTTTTGGAAAAGGTCACTGTAAATGCAGTTCGATGACCGTATATGGAAATCGACTGAAATGGCGATATTAAAATCATTAAAAATAAGAATAAATTATGTAAAATCATAATAGATGATTTGGAAAGAGTTTGGATGAAATATTCCAATTAGTAAAGATAAATGATATTTTTATCAAAATGAACTAGTTATTAACTAGAATAATAATCTAATGATTTTTTATTTTTATTTTGAAAATATAAATTGGATTGAAATGGTTTTAATATAACCAGAATTTTCCAACGTATGAATTGGAATGGATTTAATGGAAATAATCTTCGGAATATTTCAATATTGGATTCCGTGATTATACGGATATTATTGAGGAATTTGGAAGATATATATATCGTTATTCCCAATACGATATTTGTTGGTTTCAGAATTTGATATTGAATATAAGCCGATATAATTTCTATTTAGAGCCTTGTATTTAATATCAAATTGGATTTTGGATTTGTCGTGAATGGTGTCTTAAATAACACTATTCTTAAACCTAGTTGAGAAAGGAATAAATCTTTTAATTAAGATTAATGAAGTTGTCCAATTATATTTATTAATTGGGATTAAATGGAAGTTGATTTTGGGTTTGTCGTGAACTGTGTTTTAAATAACATTCGTTCTTTAACCCAATAAACAGTGAAGTTATGATTTGGAATTTATAGATCTTTTAAATAAGATTAATGGAATTTTCCAAAGAAAAGTTCTCCAATTAATATATTAAATTGGAACTGAATGGAATTCGATTTGGTAATAATCGAGATGAGTTTCTGTAAAGGAAGACCGTTACTATATATGGAATTAAAAGGCTTTGTTGTTATTCCATTTATAGTATTGATTTGATACAGAAATTTAAATTGATTATATATTGATCTATTTTCCTTGAAGATTCCATAGTTGATGGAAGATGATTTGGGTTTATCGTGATTTGTGTTTCAAATGGCATAGGTTCTTTAACCCAGTTAAAGGCAAGATTAATTTCCAAAGAATGGATAATCATTAAATAATGATTTTTGGAAGATTAAAACTAAATGGAGTTTTAATGAATCTTTAATTATAATGAAATGAGAAATGAGATAATTAAATTTATCGAATTCATGAAATGATCGAGAATGGAGTATCACCAGTTTTGCTCCAGATGATAGTTAAATCTTTAATTAGATTTGAAATGAGAAATGGTAATTAATTTTACCAATAACACAGAGGGTGTTAGATATGGAGTATTACTAGTTTTGCTCCATGGAATGAATAGGTTGGGATTGGAATAAATAAATAAAGGATTACTTCGGTAAGGCTCAATAATCCCGACTAGTTTTATAAACCTTAATTTGGTTTAGAATTGTTAAAGGATATAATAAAAATCTTTTGAAAATGATATCCAAAGGAAGATTAAACTATAAGTTTAAAGGAATTTATCTTTAATAAAATTAATGGGAACCTTTCCCTAAAAATGTGAATATTTGAATAAAAGAATATTATGAATTGGAATGAAGTGTATGATGTGTTTTTATAGCAATGATTATTGATTATAAAATACAAGAGTTATTCGAAAAGACCAAGTGAATAACTGATACGACGATTAAATATCGACGATGAAGACGGTGGTTGAAGACCGGAGATCTTCACATCGATTGGATGATTACTGATATCTTAATTGGGTAGATCCCCCGAGACAAGGTAATAAGTGGTGATCGTCCAAACGTACTTGGAGATCGACTGGATATTGGAGGACCTCTCTCCTGTATTGGACATATAGGACGAGGAATAAGGTGCCTCCGGTTTCGTTCAGACCCAGAACGGACTTGTAAATGGATGTGTCTGACATTGGATTTCATTCTGTGTTGATTGATTTCTATTAAATATATATATATATATATCTGTTTGGTGGAAGAAAATTTATTCTCTTGCTTAACACCCTTCTTTGAGACGTACGAGCTTAGAAGTTATATATTGATAGACATCAGTTGCATGGAGTGAATTGTCAGTGTTGCATGCTGAGATGCAAATGATCAAGGATTTTGTTGAAAAGCAGAGTCTTGTGGATGATGATTAAAGCATAGCTTTAATTAGCATAGCTTTGTGTATAACGTTAATTCGCGAGCTTCACACCCCGGTATAAACCAGAAACGGGAGAGGACCGCAGGGAGGACATGCGTTTCTTTCTAGCTAGGAGTGGTGTCGTGGTATGGAGCTCAAACATTTTACTTATATGGATGTTGGAAACCGAGGTACCTCGGATTTGTGTCCCTAATGGCTCTTGATGATCGACATACTGACTAGATTTTATACCCCATAGGGCAGGAAAACGTATTGTTCAGGAATTATTAATCCACAAAAGTAAGTGTGGACTGGCCCTGCCGCATCCAGGTGCAGTTGCGGCTGAATCCTGAGGCATGGGCTAGAGTTTTTCGAATCGAAAGGAAGATCTCTTGCCTTGGTTCATGATCGAAACCTAATTTCCAATACGCGACTTTTCAGTTTTAGTTGTAAAATTAGTATGGTGACATAATATATGGTACATATACCGTCTGTGATTGATACATTTATATTTGAAGTTGATTTTGACACCATGCACTTATAGTAATATCAAAATAGTTTGTTTTTAAACGTACCAAGCATGTTTGGCTATTATAAGGGAAAACTATATCCTCTGGCTTGTGTTGCATTGTGTGATGGGACCCGAGTCTTATAATAGCTTCAGTTTCCAAAAAGCATTGCGTTGTTTTATTTTAAACTGAGATTCATGTGGAGTAAACCCATTCCGTGTTATACGGCATGGTCCCATGATTTCCCAACGTTTAAAGTAGAGATTTAATAATTGTTTTAGTTTTCACACCAGTCCCATGACTGACTCAGAGTTTATTGTTTCTACCTGAACTCTGGGTGCCTATATTTTCCACTCGGACTGCTAGTAGTTTTGGTTTTTGCAGATTTCTTTTTAACAGGATCCTGGATTTACAGCTGGAGCTATATTCCGAAAGCTTTGTATCCATGTATTTTTTTCAGTTGTGTTAGTCGATGTATTTCCGCTGTCCATTGTATTTATACATTTTACATTCATGTATTTTAAATCTTTGATATTATTTTTCTGCTATGTAATATTATTTACTCTCTGATATTCTTGTACTCTGATGTAAATTGTTGTAGTAGCAATGAAATGTTCTACTGTTTATGTTCTGATGTATCATGTTCTCAAAGCAACCCGCTATTTTCAGTCTCCTCGGGGATCGGGGGACTTCAGACTGTTAAAATAAGGAAGAGGAGATTACCTAAAATTATTTTCTTTAATTATCATACAAAAGCACTTTAATTTGGATAATTTAAAGACTATAATTTTCAATGAATATGGAGGAGCTCGTATATTAGTTTATGGTTTGAGAATGAGGAGAAATATTCGTACTTTTTTCTCGATCTCAAATTATGTTGCAACAGGCCAAAATGGGTATAAAGGGTTTTGATAACGAAACGAGGATGTAAAACCCTCGATCCATCTACTTTTTAATTTTTTTACATTTTAAGTCATGTTTTTCCCAAATTACAAACTGAAGTCCCAAACCTAAAATAAGTTTTCAAATACAAAATCTCCATTTTATCCTATTTAAAATGCCTTCTTAATAAATTCAACATAATATTCCATAACTTTCCAAAACGAGAACTTTTTCCCCAGTATTTTAGCAAAACCAAACTGTTAATCATAAAAATCTTATTTTAATCAATAAATTCCCATATTATCAATCTATCAAATTTACATATTTTTGCTGTTATTAGTTTTAGCTAGGAATGTTTAACACAAATTTCACTAGAAATTAGCAAGGGAATGTGATATTATCTTTATTCTCATTATAATTTCCAAAATCATATTATACATAATTTATTAAACACTTATTTCCTACAAAAAAATTTCCCTTGTTATCAACTATATGGGTTTAATTACGTAAATTAATAACTGAATAAATTTGCTCCAATTGCTCAATCACAAATCCATTTTTATGTGAAAAAACTCAAAAGAAATTTATCAAATTCTTCTTAAAGTTAATTAAGATAATCTCAAATCATATTTTGAGATTTGATGCTAGCTAGTTTTGACCATGAGTGTTACGCATTTTAAATAAGAATATTTAAAATATAAAATTATTTTAAGTTATGGTTATTTATTCATAATTGTGACCATCTTTAGCCACTACTTCATAACATTTTATTAAAGAATTTTCTTACTTAACTTGAAATTAATTACTTAATTGATTATAAAACCATGAAATAAGCGTATGGTAAAAACAAATACATTTATCATGAATAAGATTACCTAGTATGAAATAATATTACTAATGATGGGATTTCAATCCTCCAATTCATTGATGATACCATGTTTTTTCATCATATTTGCCTAAACACATCACTGATCTTAAATTCGACCTATATAACTTTGAAAGACTTTTGATATTTAGAATTAGCTTTGATATAAACTCAGTTTTAGGATTGAATAATACAAATAAGACAAAAAATCTTGTTACGAATACTCTCAACTATATACCATGATATTCTCGATAAAATACTTAGGATTTTTGATTAAGAAAATAAAGTTAGAAAATGAGGACTGGAAGTGATAATAAATAAAATTAAAAGGAATTATTAATGGACTTTTATCTAGAGCGGGTAAAACCACCTAAAGTAACTTTGTCCCATTGACACTTTTGATCTATTAGGTGTCTTATTATCTTTTTTCAAAAATGAGCAACAGACAATAATGGGATAAACTTCCTTTGGAACTATAACAATTCACGCTTTAGTATCAACTACCTTTTCAACTAGGAAATAGTTAGCAAATCCAAAGAAGAAGGATGCCCGTGAATTACAATTCTCCGTAACCTCATTGTCTCCTTAGTAGAAAATAATTTTGGAAATTTAGCGACACAAATGAAATTTTAATTTAAAATGAAATGATCTGAACCCAATTTTGTGATAGAACATATAACCTTCATTATATATATTTCTTCGAACTCCAACAACAATCCACCCTTTTGGGAATCCATTTAAAAATGTTTCAACATTTTTTATTCAAGTATTAATAATATGACTCTCTCTCTCTCTCTCTGTAACTTTTGGCAATACAGATAGATTTTGATTGTTCCTCTAAAAGTATAGCCTAGAAGACGAAATTATACATAAGTTAGTGTTGGGAAAACAACTAAATATACTCACCAACCTCAGTTTACATTTTTTTAAAAATTTATCTAGGACTAAGTAATAGATGTACAAATTCATTAGGAAAGCCAATGCCCTCCCTAAACAAGGCTACATAAGTGGTTAATTCTTTCACCATAAATTAAACACAATCAAATTCATAAACAGAAAACAACTAATTACAGACAAAAATGTGTTTTTACAACTCAAACTTAGAAGACATAACGTACCTATGTTATGCTTGTCCTCTAACCAATTCTATATTCGTAAATAATCTCTGTATTTTCAAGTTTAATTACTTATTGGTAATCATGGTTTGAAAGGAACTAAAGAATATTCAAAAACACCAAACACCTTACGTGATAACCTAGCTCGAGCTATTGCATTGTTTACCAATATCTAGATTGCTAGTCCTGGTTACAAATTGGACAAAAATATATTTTCTAACAATTTCTTAAAAGGGAAAAGTCACACTCACAATTTAAAAGTAAATGTCGTAATAGATAGAGAGAGACAATTTGGTCTTAAGCACTACCCTAAAAAATACTTTTGATTAGGATAATTAATTGAACTCTTCTTATATTCTGGCTAATTTTGTTGGACATACATTTTTGTTGAGTCCTTTTTGGTATAGTAAATTACATGATTTGAATTGTCCAAGCTATAGAGTTGTTGTAAGTATGATGTGGATCAGATGCTTATATCTTAGATTTTTCAATTTTTGAGTAGACGAGATCTCGTTCTAAAGTTTGTTCGACTATTGTTTTCATCGTGTTTATTCTTGCGCAATGGCATATTTCTTTATTTTTTTACTTTTATTTGTATTTTCGATGGAAGGGTTCTACTCTTTTTTTTTTTGAATTTGTTCAGGAGGGAAACCGACCGGAGTCGTAAAACCCTCCCTAGTGCACCTAGCCTGGTCCGCGAGCACCACATAAGTGGTTGATCTTGCCGTATCCACATGGTAAGCTCTTAGCATGCCATTCTGGCTTTCGAACTCACACCACTGTTACCATGACGCAAAGTCCTTAACCACTGGGCTACTACTACGGACGATTTTACTCATTTTTTCATACATGTAGATTTTGCTAGCTATTATACTCCTTAGCAACATCTTTTAAGAGGTGATACTATTTACAGTTACCTAACACCTTTATCTCGTATTTATCCACTCATCCGCTCATAGGAATTGCAATGGGGCGGGTTGGGGCTGGTTTCTCATGCTCCAGACCCGATTCGAACTTTTTTAACCTCGCCCCAGACCAGCCCCATAGACCTAGTGCGGGTCTAGAATTTCGCCCGCGTACCCGAAACCCGTACGGGTCAAGGAAGACCTGACCCGCCCCACGACCCGGTGAAATTATGTTCTAATGTACACAAATTTATATACTTCATGAAATGATAAATTATATACATATTAATGTATTCACAATAATAAGAGAATATAACAAAATGAGTTGTAAGATAATAGTTCAAAATGTATGCATTTGTTATTGTATGATTATCATTGATGGAACTTAATAATATTTTTTTTTATAGTTTATTGATTGAATTAATATAATATTCAAGTTATAACCATGTATACCTAAGAAGATTGACAAGTAATCATTATAGTTATAAAGTGTTTTAATGATGTTTCAATCATGCGGGTCGGGTTGGGTCGAGTTAGCCATGCCCCAGATCCGACCCTAGACCCGTACCTCCAAAAGCGGGTCGCGGGTCTACCCGCCTCGAAGACCCTATGGGACGGGTCTAAATGGGTATAAACAAGGGCGAGTCAAGCGGGTTTGGACCCTAGGCCCGCCCCATTGTCATCCCTATCCGCTTAGATACTTCACTCATCACCATACTTGCGTTTTCTTTTTCAATTTTCTTGTAATAATGACTTAATTATTCAAACGATCAAATACAAGCTTGTTCGTTTGATATTTTCATAGTCAAATTCTTTTTTTATCTAATGCTTTATCAGTACATACAAATCCAACTATTTTCATTATGACAATTGTATTACCGACTTTAGCCGTTACAGATTTTTTTTAATTTTTTTAATTATGTAACAGAAATTAATAATATAACATAATAGGGAATAATTTGCAGTTCAAGTTTGATGTTATAAAATGTAGTAAAAAAATATCTTTGTTGTCACTTTAATTAAAAACATCCGACATTAGTACTTCATTAGCTAATCAAAAATGACGAAATTAATTGTAGTAGAAAGCAGTATTACATAGTCACCGCGATTTGATAAAATATTTTTACTAACGTTGTTCATTTCGTATTTTATGTTGCTAACTAATCATCAACATTATGAAAAAAAATTATGCTTGAGATTTACATATCACTTTGTTTTTATATGCTAACCACTAACCCTCTTTAAAGTTTAATGGGGATGTTCGAAGAAAGTTTTATTATGTAATTTTATAGAATAATAAGTTAATGAATGTTTAGATGAGTTTAAATAGTAATGCTCTTTTTAGTGTGAAGTAAAAACACATGAGAGCTCTCCTTTAAGAGAGAATAACTCATTTTATTTATATACAATAAACATTAATTTGTATATACTACTATTAGGGCTGACAACTAGATTCGATCTGACGAACCCGGATCTGACCTGACGGGTCTGGATTCTAGACGACGAGAGTTTTGTTGGGTCTAAACTGTATATTTTATAATTTGACCTGACCTGAGCTCTTGAGTTGAGTATGACTTGATTGAATAGTAACATTAAAAGTTGAATAGTAACATTAAAAGTACATGTATTTCAATTTTTTCTGGTAGAGTCTTTCGGATCGGACCAGTTTGAGTTGGTGAATTTTTATTGTATTTTTCATTACGTGGAACCAACCTGAGGTCCATCAGGTTCGGTTTAGGTCTTTTTAAATTGATTCAGTTAGATTTTCAATTTTCGGTTCTGATTGTTTGCCCTAGTTGCTATATTAGTTAGCAATATTAATGCTGGAATTTGATATCAAAATCCAAACAAAATCTAGATTTCTACCCTTTAAACCGATGAACCTCATTATTGACCTTGTTGCTCAAATGCGAGCGGCTGATGCAGCAAAATTAGGGCTGTAAACGGATGCAGTCAGATACGGATAGTGCCGTATCCGAAAATGAAAATCCGTATCCGATATCCGCGGATACCAGTTAAAAATATCCGTATCCGCGGATATTTTCAGATATCCGAAAATATCCGTATCCGCCTTAGCGAATACGGATATCCGAAAATATCCGAAATATCCGTATCCGAAACTTAAAACTGTACATTGGATGTGGTTATCCGAAAAAATCCGAAAAAATATCTGAAAATAAAACAATAAAAGTTTACAAATACATCACTCACATACAAATTTGGCTCATAAAATATTTTTTTTTGAAAATGTGAATACATCTAATTAAAAATTACAAGCAGGGCATTAATCAAATAAATTTCTTACAACAAATATTTTAGGAGATAAAGTGTTCAAAATATGAAATACACAACCCTAAGACTAAAATAAAACAAAACATAAATCATAGAAGCACATACACAATTATGTTTTAATTATAACCATACCACAAAATAAAATGAGTACATGATTTAAAATGTTGCATAATACAAAATACAACATTCCTTTATAACTAAATAGTTGAGTTTAGGTTAGCTATTTTAAGGAAATTTATATATTAATTTAATCTTAAATATAAATTAAAAATTATATAACATATCTACATACATACACATATCAGAAAATCGGACGGATATTTTTCGGATACGAATATCACTATAACCATATCCGTATCCGGAATGATTTTCGGATATCGGATATCCGTATCCGCATCTCGGATAACGGATATATTTCGTATTTTCGGATACGGATGCGGACGGATATCGGATTTTTCGGGTACCCGTTGACAGCCCTAAGCAAAATGTGGGAGAGTTGATAAGTGCATTTGTTTAGGGGTTTGTGAAATCGGATTATCAGCTATAAATGGACAGAACCATTCAGCCCGGTCCGATCAACGCAGCCCGGTACAAATTGGTTTTCCACGCTACACTATTTTCTCCCCCGAAGTAACTTCTCTCTCATTGGTCATTCTCTAAGTTAAGGAAAAAAAGAAAAAAAAATGGGGGAGGAAACCAAAAACAAAACTGAGTTTCTATTGCAGTGGGGAAACAAAAAGAGGCTACGTCGTAGCAAGGTCCGTGACGACGCTGAATCGCCATCTCCCTCCAGATCCGACGGCCAGAGGCGCGCGACGTCACGCATCAGTCGTCAGGTGATCAAAGGAGCACTGCTTGACGATTTCAAACATAGTACTGGTGCTGATTATACAAAAGAGGCCTCTTCTTCACCCTTGCGAAATTCCGTAGTGAGTAATAGCAGGTTATTTCGAAAACGACGATTTTGTTTTAAATTTTGCAGCGTCATTGTATCATTTTGTCGGTCGTGTTGAAAGTCGATTTTTGATGTTATTGGTTTTTTTTTTTTTTTTTTTTTTTTTTTTTTTTTTTTTAAGTAGTAGTTACATGCGGTTCTTTGTCTACTTTTTTTTTTTTTTTTTGGTTTATTTAAAAAATTAGTTACTGTATTTTTTCGAATAATCAGTTTTTTTAGATTGGTTTCGGCTAGAATTCAGTACAATTATATGGGTGACAAAGATGAATTCAACATCGTTGCATGTTCGGTACATTCTCCCTAGTACTATTAGTAGATTGAAGATAACTGAAAATACCGGGAGAAGAGAATGGTTGTCGCTATTATTGTGCATGTTAATTTAATTCTGTTACAGTAGGGGGAAGGGAAATTCTAATGTATATTGAATGCCAGAAGTTGAATCTTTGTCTGAATAACTTTTAGGAAACCAATTTGATATTGTAAGAAATAAAGAGTAATCTGCATTTTGTAACTACAGCATGTTATATACACTAAAAGTGATAAATTTTGTGCCGCACCATTTCACTCTTTCAAATGGTAACCTAGGAAAGAAATTGAATCAAAACCCTTAAAAACATGTTGGTGATCATAGTGAGAACATATTAGAAAGCATGTTTTGAATTTTGGCAGTGAAATAATTTGTCAGATGTGTGTCTACCAAACTTTTTGGATTATGATGGCAAGTTTACTTATTATCCATTCCACTATGAATTTGGAACCAGCTTTACTACAGTTTAGGTTACCATGCTTTTTTTATTACAGAAAAGTGGAATTATCTGGAAGTGAGGACAAGAAATCAATCTTGTCATCTCCGGAGAAAGAAGATCGATACTATACAACAAGAGGATCATTAGTGGGTTGTGAAGAGAAAGAAAACGCTAATGAAAATGGATATGGTATTAGATTTGGTGGGGATGGTATAGATAAAGTTACAGTTTTACCCAGATTTTTTATTTCTCTATCAAATAAAGAAAAAGAAGAAGATTTTATGGCTATGAAGGGATGCAAACTGCCACATAGACCAAGAAAGAGGCCCAAGGCAGTTCAAAAGTGCTTACTGGTAACTATCGTCCTTTATTATTGCTATGATGGTTTGTTTTTGTTTATGATTGGATACTTGTTTTGGTAAAGTCATACAATAACAAATTAAACTAACAATGTGAATAATTTTTTGGTTAAATTAACTAATCTAAAGCATGTCTCTGAATTGTTTGTACTTGGAGCACATTTCAATTTTCAATACTAGTGTCTTTACCGGGTTGGAAAAACGAATAAAGAGACGTGTGAGTCGATTTTAGTGCTTGACAAATCCTTGTGCCAGAAATTGGTTTTCTTCTTTAACAACTTGTTCAAAAGGGTTTCTAAGCTATTCAGTTACTTTGAGAAGCAAGAGCAATTTCTTATGGCATCTAAGTCTAAATTTGGATGACATGGAGATGATGATTTTTTTTTTTTTTTTTTTTTTTTTTTAATGAAACACACTTTTAATTTTATAAGTCACTTGTTTAGTTTCCACGATATTGCAAACCAAAACAGGGCAGTTAACTTTTTATGGTAACGGTAAATATTTCTTTAACATGCTATTACCAGTTAATTGGTTAATTTTTTTAAACCTAAAGTCAATGTACCAATATAATTGGTATGATAATGGTGAATTTACTATTATCAACAGTGAAATATTAGTAATATTTTATAATTTTATAAAAACCAACGGTGATTTTAATTTACTAATCTGTTTATATCACATGGATATTCATGTGGTGTACTAAAATACATGCAATTAGAAGCATGAAAATGATCTAATTTAATGTAGGTGTTCCTCTCAAATGATGCTAGATACTTCTTTTCCTTTTACTGTTGATGTTTTTCTATTAGATCACATGATGATATGCATCGTCTGACTTGCAGTATGAAAATATATCAAGTTTCCGATTTCTTTTTTTTTCCTTTTTAAACAGACAATAATTCATCATCACCAATTTGATAGTTATCAGTTTATCAGTATAGCAGCCACCGGTATATTAAGCAATTTTAGTTTACCAGCAAAATCGAATTGGTAATATTAATTGCAAAATGGTTATCCTGACACCACTCCTTTTTACAACTACATTTTTTTATAATATAATTTTGGCTATGACCGTAAATTACGTGCAACATACGATTATTTAAAAAATTATGTAAATGTTATATTGGAGGTGCAAGATAAGTAATTAAAATGAAATGACTTTTTTAATGAGCATTATGTTGTATATCATATTGTTTTGTATCTCATTATATGAAATATAAGGTTTAAAGTAACTAAAATGAAATGACTTTTTTAATGTGAAAAATGTTGTATATCATATTGTTTTGTATCTCACTATATCAAATAAAAGGTTTATAATCTCGGATTTCAGATAAGATATCAGATTGTATGTCCATCCATATCTCGGTTGAGTTTAGTGTTAAACAACTAAACAAGCTAAAGGTTAGGCTTGAAGTTTGTCTCGAGGGAGATCTCCAACAGTGAAGAAGATTTAGGGTGCATTTGCAGTATGCTGTAATGGGCTATTTAATCGGGGTTGTAAGGTAAATGAGATGCGTTTGCGACGTCAGACTAGGCATTTAAGCGAAGTATTTTAGTTTATTATTTATAATTAAATTATTTATAGTTAATTGATTATGGGCTAAATGGGGTAAGGGAGATTTAAAAAAAAAAACTAACGGGGTTCCGACGCCAACAGCTTATTTTTGAGCTGTTGGCAACCTGGCCAGGCGAACACCCCCTTAAAACTCTCAAGTTGTATTGTAGTGTATACAGTTTCATAAGATATATATCGAGTTATTAACAAACCTCCAGGCTTCGAGGCGAATCTGTCATATAAAGTAATAGCACAATCAATAAAAGGTTGAGGTAATAACATCTATGAACTTGAATTTTAATCTTAGATTTAGTTTGTCAATTTTTGTTTTTAAAATACATATAAATAACGTAACATAACAATTCAATACACAAAATACATGAAAAACTATTGTATTTTTTAACATAATAGCGCAGTCAGCAATGGCTGAGGTTATTGCAATATCTGTGCTCTCATGTTTTATTTTTAGCTTCTTTTCTCGTATATTTTTCTAACATAGAAAATAAGCATGTATTGTACAAAAATAATAATATAATACAATAGCAGAGTGAATGGCTGCTGATGTATGACACATATGATATTTTGTTGTTTTACTTTTTGAAAAAACAGCCCATGCGAAAATATGTAAACATCGGTGCAAATTTTAACAAGTTCACAAAAATTGCATAAAATTCCATCTTGCTACTGCAAAAAAAATTCAACCACTATTCGCCAGCATTGGTTTTAAAGCAGTGGAATGTAAAACTTATGGGCTACACGTGTTAAATTAATGGACTGACCATCTTTTCTCTATTTTCCCCATTTTTGTAGTCAGTGACTCCTGGAGCTTGGCTAACTGATCTAACGTTAGATAGATATGAAGTTAGGGAGAAAAGGAGCACAAAGAAGGTTTGGACTTTTATACCCTGTTTGATTGTTGTTTACCATTTACTTTGCATATTGTCTTTCAATCCCATTATTTATTTTGTGAATTTTGTTTGATTGTTGTTTGCCATTTACGTTGCATGTTGTCCTTCAATCCCATTATTTATTTTGTGAATCTCAGAGTGAATTTCAGATTGCTTAGGTTATCTTTATCTTATAGTAGCCTAGGAAGTATTGCTTTTCGCATGCTAACAATTATATCGTGTCATATGATTGAGTACAACTGATATAACAAGTTAGTGTATTATTGTTCTGATTTGTTTATTTGTTTTTAAAATAATAATAGTTGATAATTATTATCCATTGATTGTTGTTATTGTCATTAGTTTTGAATTATATATTTTTCAGTAGTACCTTTGATATTTGGCCATTCATATCATGTATCTATCTCACCGATGGATTTCCCCTTACTCATTAATAACCTTGTAAAGCACTGACCCAGTTGGTATGGTACACATCCACTGTATGAACACAAATTCTGCCTCCACACCCCCTTTTCCTTTCTTCATGGCCAGTCTAACAACCTGTACTTCGTTTCTTGGCATGAATCCAATTCCTTTCTTCTTGTTGTTAGAAAATTTATATAATTTTACATTAGCGTGTAAAATTTGTTTCTGTATTGTTGGGTTTTGATTAGGAGGGATGAATTTGGGAAAGAAAGGGGAATCGCTGAAGTCCCATGATAGGGAGGGGGGAATCCTTTTACCAAAGAAGGGGTTTAAGCGTTCGGGCATCTGCATTTTTTTTAATAAATTGAGAAGGGACATGCATAAACTAACTCACATGCGCCGGTGTGGTATGTTAGATTGACCAATCGACTGGTTATGCTAAGGTTGGACGTCAGTTCAGTATATTTTTGGATGAATTTATTCGACATTGCTGGGCTTTTAAATCTGAGAAAACGAATAATAAAATTGACCAGAAAATTTTATGCATTCACTTCCTAATGCGAACGTGGTTGATCATTTGGAACTGGAATCCTTGGAAGGAAAATTCCAAGGGATCTCACCACTCCACCCTAGTGGTCAAGAGCTTGAGTTCTTGTTCCATGTTAAAATTTCAAACGGAACCACCATTTTTGACCAGACACAACATTTACTAAACACGTCCCATGAAGCCTATTAAAAGACATTAACATCACTATACCAAACAACTTTTCTTCTCTAAATTTGTCGAATATTCTTTACTTTTTGGTATTGCTGATTGCAAAAATTTTCGGGAAGTATGAAATTTGGTTGAACACAAAATTTTTATTCTGTCAATGCATTCTTTTGAATTATAGCTTGGATGGATTTATTAGTGCAAACAAGATCAATATTCAAAGAAGAGAAAAACTCAAATTCCATTGTATTCTGAAATCAAATCTGGTAATACTTGACATGCTTATGTTCCTCTGAAATGTAGTGATAACAAACGTGGTATCAAGGAACAACGATACAGTATGTGTTGAAGGACTCTAATTTTGTGTGTGGCAAGCATCAACAAATTTGTCTTTGGACGATATTTGTTATCACCACTGTTCATCATAAATTTAACACTTTGAAATCAAAGAAACTAGAAGCTAGATGCCAGGTGATTTCACTAGTGGAAAATGTAGATTATCTTGACAGATGCTTCCATTGCTAGTGCTTTTATTTTGGTACGTTAATTGCATAATCATTCATTTATAAATTTGAACTTTACCAAATGGTTGTCAAAATCACATTCTTAGATAGTGAAGTCAATAAAGAAATTTATACGAGTCAAAACGGAAGGTTTTGAAATATTCAAACAAATTTTTAAGTATGTAAGCTAGTCAATTTTCCTTATGGTTTTAAATAACATACACTAGGCATGAAAGTTTGGATAAAGTTACAGTGTCATTCAGTATGGGATGTGTGATTAAACAGATATACTTGTAGTATATTTCATGTTGGTGAAGATGCAATCATACCATTATATGTAGAAATGCTAAATCTTGAAACTGTTGCTTCACGTAAAAAAGGAAACAAAGAAATTTTTGTTCTTATAGTTGCTTTAAGAGATAAAAGGGTGGCCGATAAATCAGCCGAAGTGTTAGTTTCAATATCGATAGTCTTATAAGGGTACAATTATCTGGTTGGTGACCCACTATTCGTTCATTGGATCAAAATATATTCAGTAATATGAAAATATTGATAGACTAGTTCACTAACTGGAATATATTAGAGATATTGGAAGTTTAACATATGCCATGGCAGTGATGACATACACTATATCAGATGCAACCTTTTCATTTGGCAAGTCAAGCAGACTATAAAATAAGTCATATTGTTTAAAAAGATGTACAAAGGATTTTAAAACAAGATTTTTGCACACAAGTCTCTATTTCTGATGTTGTTACAAGAAAAGTCTCTGTAGTAATCAATATGTAAACATGATCCCTATTTTTTTTGAATCGGAAAGTGTAAACTTGTTTACATAGAAATTGCAAGTTAATTTGTGATTGTCAAAACTTTTTTTTTAGAATTTGACTTTTTTTTTAATTTATCGATAACAATAATAATTTCTTTCAAGTATAAGTTTAATTTTAAGAAAAAAAACTGTAGTTGTCCACGACTATCGAATTTTGTATTTTTTGGGGTAAAAACTGCAAGTTCCCTTGCATTCTCAATCAGTAAAAGTGCAGGTTCCCTTGCATTTTTGGTCATTTAAAAAAAATTGGACCTAATTTACAAAATCATTTTTGTAGGATTTTTTTTTATAACATAAGAAACAAAGACCTTGAGCCTTTTCCTTTTCTAAAATATTTGAAGATCATGAAAGTATTTTGTACAATGTATGATTGGATTATTGCATTTACATTCAATCTTATGCTTTTGTGTAAATGATACATTGATATTTGAAACTGTCGCTCGTGCATGCCGTTAATTTGTCTAATCGGCTGACATAATGTTCGTTATTTGTTGGATACAGTAATTTAGAGTAAGATGGACCCTACACGTAAGCCACACACAAGTAAGCCACATGCTTTACATGTGCAGAATAACCTGTGCTTTTTGGGATATAAACAAAATAAAAATAAAAATAAGGGTAAATATGAGATCGACCAATAAACCTAAACAAGGTTTTAAATCTCAGATATCGATCATTGTCAGCCAAATTTATGGTTAACACCCCAAATCAGTGTATTCTAGTAGAATCCCTTGCTTGCGAAAGGAGTGAATATGGTTTGAGTGTTGTTTCCGTAATCAAATTTTTATAGTATGCTTCCGGTGGCTTCCGAAAATGTATTCATTCCTGTAGAAAGCAAGATCTAGTGATTAGATTTATGTGGTACAAAAGATAGTAGCCCAATCGAAAGCAGTTTGCATTCTTTGTTGAACCGGTTTTGGATGCTATCTTCCCATTGTTTTGATATAACCCTCTCGGATAATAGGCTAATAGCCCTTGGTGCCGTGTCTTGAAATTACTTATCAATTCCATTACAAATATCCATGTTTGTCACCGAAATATCCTTTCGGTAAGTCAGGCATCAGATCATCTTATTGATTTGGTAACCTCGGGAAACCATCGTATGATTACAAGTTTAGGTGATTGCGGTTAGGCTAACGAAAGAACTATCATGTGGTTGGAGTAGGATATAGAATCTTAGCTAGGTTAAGTTGTCTTAGGCAACCATCGACAGTCGATACTCTATAGGGTTTAGATATCCTAATCTCTGTATTGACTTAAATGTGAATTATGACCTTTTGTAATCTTTCGGTAGATACCATGGTTGAATTCTTTTATTGCAGAACCATTGAATATGAAGCCTGCAAAGTTATGACAATAATAGAGTGATAATTAAGTAATTATGACTTGTTACCTTAATTGCTTGATAAAACCCTTTATTAATGATCTCTGTTATTACACATTCTTTTCCTTTTACGTCGATTTAGAAATTAGGGTTTGCTACTCAAACTTATGATTGCATGATAGAGATTAAAAAATTGGATTCCAATTCTGGACCACTAGGGTCGTATTTATAGGTGCATGTTGACCCTTCTCCTGGTATATGGGTTTCGTCCCGGCTTTCTCACGGAAGTGCATACGAAGGCTTCATGAGTGCGTCTTTCGCTATTCTTTGGGAGAGTTTCTATTGGGCTGTTGTAGGTACTTTTGAAAGGGTTTCTCCGGAGGCGGAAGCCTTAGCTGGATGCTAAGAAAGTAAACTTGTTGGAGCTTCCGACTTTTGATGTCGCTTATGGTTTGCCTTTCTTTAAGTACAAAGCTTTGCTTGGTTGGTGAAAGCTTAAGTTTTTCTGTATCTCTCCTTCGGGCGATCTAAGGGGTATACTAAGCCTAGCTTTTCACGCTTGAAGATGACAAATCTGGTGCTCTTGCCTTTCGGATTAAGTCGGCAAGGGCTCTCCTTGGAAAAAGCGAATCATTTGTTTCTTCACTCCTGACTTCAAAAGCATAGGTCGATGACTTAGTTTTTTGTTGTCGAGGGACTGCTGGTCTCGGCACCCCTTCACTCAGGTTTAGGCCTTCGGTTTTTTCTTGGTTATTTTTGATGCTAACACTTGCTCTGCCCCTACAGTGAAGGGGTGTTCTTGACTTTTCAAGTCGATTGGTCAAGCTGGCACTTGTCATTAGTGATGATCTTTCCCGCCTTTTGGAACTTTAATCCAACCGCTTAGATCAGATCCGATGGTTGATAAATCGATGACTTTTCTTTATAAATCGATGCAACTCCTCCATCGTTTTCCTGCATTTGAAGAATATTCGTACAAGCATCAAAGTTTTCCAAAATTCCCTCAAGCTGTTCTATTACATCAAGATTGCAAATTAAGGGAAATATCCTTGTTTTGATTTAAGGACTTTGAGCCTCAAAAATCCATTATCAGTTCAATACCTTCCCTTTAACTTTGATTCTTTGATTTTTAATTTCAAATTGATCGTCTAATAATCGATTTGAAGTTAAATTGCGAATACAACAGATATTCGTACTCCATATTGGAATCGTGACTGAACTCGAATCCCGATCTAGTTTTTCTTAGATAATTTGAGGTACTTTTATATGTGGGAATGCGATAAATGTTCTAGGATCGAGGCTCGAATTTTCACCAAGATCAATCTGGTTGTTATTTTTTTCTCACGTTTTATTTGGTGGATTCAGGTTTGGACTCGAAATTGATTCAGCTTGCCCCCCAACACTTACGCATACATGCTTGGGTTGGAGATTCTCTCTCGATAATTCAGGGCCTCCTCTCTCGATGCCACCGCTCTCGAGTAGTTGGTATATCTAGCGACGCTGAACCATGTGAATTCTCGAATATATTGGGCTAACCGTTCACGAAATTGGTTGAAGTATTAATTAGTCCTGGGGATAGGAGCATCATTTTTTTTCGTTAGATGCCCTCTTGACATTTCAGGAGCTTTTACCAAGCTCGGTAATTTTTCAAAATTCGCATTTATTATATTGCACATATCCTTCCTTTACTTGGTGATGTTATGACCTCACTTTTAGGTGGGGTGCCAACTGCCAAGATCTCGAAGCGTCCAAACCAGGTCTGTTATGATGGAGATAACGAAAGTTTTCTCAACCTAAGGAAAAAGGTCTTCTCTCCTGACCTTTGGTCTGCTCATAAAACATTATATTCTCCCGGCCGATCAGATGATCTTAGGGCATTCCCAGTAATGCACCGCCGACGATTAGGGGCTTGTTACATAATGAGGGGTGACCCACATAGTTTCTCCTCTTAGTCGCCCATCTGCCTTAACTCTACTGGTAAGCCTCAAATTTTTTTTTTGGTTGTAAGAAAGCCTATTACTTTATCCCTTATTAGTTCTTCCTTTCGCAATTACTACTTCCGACACCGTGGGTGTCGCTCTTCTTACAAGCGTAGCCCCTACGCCTTCCCAAAAGCGAAGAAACAAAAAAAAAGCTTTACAATATCAAAGCAACGACGCAAAAGAGGCTATCTGGATTTCAAGAGGGATGTCGGTCCAAAAAGGCTAAAGTTACTGACTTGACTCTGTTGGTGACTTCAAGGGATGTAGAAGAGACCTTTAATCTCCACTTCGGCTCATGTACTACCCCCTTCTGTCTCACAACAAACTTTCGGAAGTGAAGTTACGATGGTACTTCCTTCTATTTGGGTAGGTCTCCTACCATCTCCCCAACCTTGCACCTCCCCATTCCTTTGGGAAGATTTATTTAAATGCATTGGGGCCTTCTCCTTTTCCCTCTATTGCCACCAATATCTTAGGGTTCTCGTCAAGTCCACCTCCGGAAGTTTCCTTTCCTAATTTGGTGAAGGCCGTGGTTGACTCCCCTTTGTTTGCTTATCCTTTGGTTCCTCGGAGCTCAGTTTTAGTGCAGAAAACTATTATTACTCATCAGTTTTTGGTAACTTCTTGATTTTGACATTCTTTTTAGTTATTCTATTTCCTCTTTCTTATACCTTTTCTTATACTTCTGCAGCTTGTGAGAGAATGGTTCTCTTCTCAAAATGACGTTGCCAATTTGCTTGCAATTAAAGAAGAGAATCAAACCTTTAAAACTTAAAATGTTGAAATTTTTGCTGCGAAGGATGAAGTCCCGAAGGAGCTGGATGCTACAAAGGCTTTCCTTTCGAGGGAAGATTCAATGCTGATTCTCATTGGTCAAAATTTAGACCTAAGCATTGAGTTGGAAGAGTCCAAGAAGGAGCTAAAAAGACTTGGGCTCAAAGTATGTATCTTTCTCTTTCGGCTTTAAAGAGGGTGTTCGAAGGGGAAGAGACCCTCTCACGAAAGTTCTTGCTGCTTTTCATGATAGCAAGAGGAAGATTGACGACTTCTAGGTTCATTCTTTCGATGAAATTTTAACTAACACCCTTACGGATGCCCTCATGGCTGTCTGTATTGAAAACAAAGATAAATATCCCGATCTTAGTTTCTTCGATCTCCCTCGAAAACAATGAACGAATTTTAGAGAAAAGTTAATTTTCTCGAAAAGAGAGGTTTCTCAAAACGATATTGTGGATGTTGCGGAGTTTCTTTCCTTTGAAATACCCAATATTGATGAGGATGCTTCAGAAGCAGACAACGATGGCGAGGATGATGATGCTTCGGATGATGATCCGGAGGGCTCTTCTGATAGTGATAATGAAGATGATGACGAGGGCCTGAAGGGCGACAACGGTAACTTTAACGCTCCAACTGTTGCTGAGGGCTCTGAAACCTTCCCAGATAAAGGTGCTAACATAGATGGTCATTCTTTCGAGAGAGGTGGTGCTTTTGATGCTGGGAAAGATGCTTTCGTCATCAAAGCCTTAGATTTTTTGAAACCTGTCGATGCTGTTGAGTTTCCAATGATTTTGAAACCGATAATTTCGTTTAAGTATGCTCAACGACGCCTTCTTCGACACCTTTTCTTCCGGCATGATACCTAACACTTTATTTGTTGTTAGCACTTGAACCACATAATAATTTCATATCCTTAGATCCATTGAAGACATTCAACACCTTCCAAAGATAGAATTATTAAATTACAAGCAGTAGTGAATTATTTACGGAGAGAGTTAGATAAACGGTCTGTACTTTGAGCTTGACAAAAGTGTCTTCATCCAGATGTCTTTTAAGAACGACGAAGCGGGTCCTCACTTGAAGAAGGCTCGCCTTCGAAATGAAAATCTCAATAACGAAAATAAAGAGTTGATGACTCTTTTTTGGATGTTAATCGAGGAAAGAGAGTTCTTGGTTTGCTTTATTTTGGAAGCTTATTGCTCCTATACGAAAGATGATTCTGTATTCTTTGGCGATCTTAGCAGCGACCTACTTCGGTGTTTCCACCAAGGTACCTAAGAGAATTTGAGCACGACCGCATTCGAAGAGTACATGAAACCTTCCGAAAGTGTTTTCATTACCTCTTGATCTTTCTCATAAGAGAGTTTCACACTATAGACAAGTTAATTCCAAAAATGTTAAAGAATTCAATTTTGACGCTAAGATTTTGTAGTTGTCTAACCGAAGCCAACACGAAATGATTCTTCTTTTGATATGCTTTATCGTCATCTCTTTTTTATAAATTGTGAGGTATGCATCTTTTATGAATGGCATTGTCGTATACTTTTGTTTTGATCAAGCTTCAAGTCCAATCCCATTTAAGCCCTCGGAGTATTTTTCTCATTCAATAAACCCTTCGAAAGGCTTAGACGAAGAGTTCGTAAAAGATTGGGTCAAAAAGATGAAACATGAAGTTTGGAAATATTTCAAGCATAAGGGAAAGAATGATGCCAATGATCGTATTCGTGCGTATGTCAGTCAGGCTAAATCTTGAAGGGGATATATAATTTGAAGAAATGTAATGTCTAATATGAAAGAGCGAACAAACTTCTTGCGAGAGCCAATAAAGCATATAATCGAGCTCTCAAAGCTCATATTAATTCAATCGATGACGCTGATTGTACCAGGGAGAAAGAAGCAAAACTTAAGAGGGTGCTCCAGATTGTCTTCAAACGCCTTTTGCATCCTGTATTGTTAGAAATCATAGCAGAAAAACTCAACAAGTTATAAATTTTCCTTTGTATGTGTACAAATATTTATTCATATGTAATTTGACTAGTTAAACGATTAAAAGTCCGTAATGGTTTTTTTGCCTTTCATCTTGTTTTCTTGAATATGTTTCATATGTGCTATTTACCCTTTTACCTTTTTTGAATAAGCATAATATGTCGGAACCAATGTTAGTGTGGCAAATTTTTTTTTTTTTAAATACCTCCCTTTTGGGGCAAGACAGATGAAGCTCTTGTCAACCTGTAAGAGATCCAAGCCTTAAATCTGGGGATTAGGACAGTTAAGGCAGACATGCCTTCTTATATGAATGAAACTTCTTTTGGCTTAAATAGTAAATCGACAGAAATCCAAAATGGATTCGAAGCCGCTTTCAGGACGATATTCAGTTTTTTTTGAATGAGAGAAGACCCGAAACCCCTTAATAAATATTTGATTTAACTTAATCATTCTTCGGTTCGTAGATAGCCCTTCAACTTATCAGAAGACCCGAAACCCATATTCGGGTAATAATAGATGTCTAGAAGTTCAGAAATACCAGTTCTGGAAGTAATAGACATGAAACCTCCTTTAATTTATTAGAAGATCCGAAACCTAGATTCTGGTGATAATAGAAATTTAGAAGTCTAGAAATACCAATTTTGAAAGTAATAGATACAAAGCCTCCTTTGGCTTATTAGAAGACCCGAAACGCTTGCTGAGGTACTCATAATGATAGAAGTTCGAAATGTCCTCTTTTGGTATTAATAGTTATGAAGCCATCTTCAGCTTAATAGAAGATCTGAAACTCTTATTTAGGTACTTAAAATAAGGTTCAGAATGTCCTCTTTCGGAATCGACAGGTACAAAAGCACTTTTGGTTTTAAGTGACTTTTTGCCATTTTAGGCTTTTCTTAAAGTAGAGGTTTGACATGCTTTAGGTGCTCTTTTTGAGATTTCGTTCCCTTTTGCGAGACGAGACATAAACAGAGACTTAGTTTGCTTATGCCGAAGCTAAGGCTTGGCATGCTTCATTCAAAACCGAGACGATACACTGAAAGTAGATTGCCCGTCTCTTCTCTAATGGGCGCCTTGATTGCGTTAAGGACTTAATCAGAGCCAAGATTTTGCATTGGAAATAGATTACTCGTGACTCCTACAAAGGGCGCCTTGACTGCGTCAAGGACTTTGGGGATCTGACTCGTATGTCCTGGGTTTACCCGAGGCCAGGCCCGTATGTTTGGGGCTTAACCCCCTCCCTCTTTAGAGAAGAACCTTGGCACACCAAGGATTTAAATGGGTGTCGGGTGTCCCGTGCATGCCCTTCCTCATATTAGGGAAGCACTTTGACTACGTCAAGGACTCTTATGATTAAATCTATTTATATAAAGGGAATTTCACCTCCAACCAAGTGAAATTTCTTATGTTGACTCTTATTCATTGTCCTTGCAGGAATTCTTTCTTTAGAATTGAGTTCGATTTCTTAGAAACTCATTTACAGTTCTTCAAGTATTCCTTCAATTTTCCTTGTCTACAGAAGTGGAATATCTGTTTTCCTGAGGGCTTTGCATTAGTTGGTTTTGTGACCATTAATGGGTAATGACAATAATTGCCTCCCTCGTTCCTTTCGTATTTTATTTCCATTTTCTTCGATGATCAATAGTCAAGCTATTCCTTTGTCAAGAGAAAGATGTTTTCCATTGAAGTAATCAATTAATATATCGTAGATGGATTGACTATCAGTTTTCCTTTCGAAGACTCATTTTCTAACTTTTTACCTTTAACTATGACTTATGGTCATTATTAGTTATTTTCCTTTTTGACTTTACTTTCGGCAAATAGCGTGGAGAAACCTTATTGGTAAAATTTGTTTTCTCTTCTGATTTTAACTGTTAGATATAGTTTGATGACAACTTACTTGTATTGGATTGCCATTTTTGGGCAAATGCCTCATAATCCTTCATCATTTCCTGTTCAGTTTTCTTCCTTATGAATAAGTCCATATTGCCTATTTCATTTGAAGGAACTAATCATTGTCCTTTCCCATAGCTTGTTCATAAGTGAATAATGATGTCAAACCTTCCTTGAGTGGGGTTATCTTTTTGATGCCTAATTCGTAGGCTTCAACCTTCCTTTGCTTAACCATGTTTAAAACCTTTGCTCACATTATTTGCTCTTCATGGAATCTTAAATCTGCATAGGTTATTTCTTGTACGATTGAATCCGAAGATCCTTGTTCTTCCCTTCTTTCCTTGTCGTTTTCATGATATGAAGGAGTTGCAACCTATCTTTCCTTATAAGACTATGGAGGTGTCTGTTTTATTCTTTCATATTATACTCAATCCTTTGGAAACATTCTTTTGTTTCGTATAGGTTCTTAATCCATGAGTAACATTGTTTGACTTGCATGAAATGTTCCTTGAGGTATACGTGATGCTTCACAAACCATTCCAAGTTCTTACATATTTAGAATCCATTTATTTATTTTAGGAAAAGCTATTGTAGAGGTAGGGAGGTTAAAAGGTTTTTCACAAACCATTCCAAGTTCTTACATATTTAGAATCCATTTATTTATTTTAGGAAAAGTTATTGTAGAGTTAGGGAGGTTAAAAGGTTTCGGAGGTTTAAGCCATCATAGCATAAAAAATGTTAGGCAAATTTATGGTTAACACCCCAAATTGGTGTATTCAGTAGAATCCCTTGCTTACGAAAGGGGTGGATCTGGTTCAAGTACCATTTTTGTAATCAAATTCCTGTAGTATGCTTCCAGTGGCTTATGAAAGTGTGTTCCTGTAGAAAGCAAGATTTAAAAAAAGATTTCTGTGGTTTAGAAGATAGTAGTCCATTCGAAAGCAGTTTGCATTCTTTGCTGAACTGGTTTTGGATGACATATTCCTTATGGTTTCGGTATAACAGTCCCGGATAAGATAATAGCACTTGGTGTCGTGTTCTGAAATAGAAAGCAAGATTTAGTGATAAGATTTTTGTGGTATAGAAGATAGTAGTCCATTCGAAAGCAGTTTGCGTTCTCTGATGAACCGGTTCTGGATGACATCTTCCCTATGGTTTTGGTATAACCCTCTCTGATAGGATAATAGCCCTTGGTGTCGTGTTCTGATATAATTTATTATTTCCATTATAAATATCCATGTTGGCCACTGAAATATCCTTTTGGTGAAGCAGATGTTGTATCTCTTGGTAATGTAAAAAGGAGTTTTGAATTCTTTGATTTGGTTAACCTTGGGAAACCATCGTATGATTATAAGTTTAGGTGGTTTCGGTTAGGCTAACGAAGGACCTATTGGGTGGTTGGAGTAGGATCTAGGATCTAGAATCTTAGCTAGGTTAAGTATTCTTAGGCAACCATCGACAGTCGATACTCTTTAGGGTTTCAGATATCCTGATCTGGATATTGACTAAAATGGGAATTATGACCTTTCGTAATTTTTCGGTAAATATCGTGGTTGAATTCTTTTATTACAGAACCGTTGAGTAGGAAGTTTGCAATAATAGAATAATAATTAAATAATTATGACTTTACTACCTTAATTGCTTGGAAATACCGTTTATTAATGATCTTTGTGATTACAGTTTTTTTTCCCTAAATCGATTTAGAAATTAGGTTTGCTACTTAAACTTATGATTACAAGAGTAAGAAATGAGAAATCGGGTCCTGATTATGGACTCATAGGGTCGTATTTATAGTTGTGGGTTG
The DNA here is from genome assembly GCA_030737875.1 of Allium sativum. Classification (NCBI taxonomy): domain Eukaryota; kingdom Viridiplantae; phylum Streptophyta; class Magnoliopsida; order Asparagales; family Amaryllidaceae; genus Allium; species Allium sativum. The sequence goes on from CM060923.1 coordinate 260,968,663, forward strand.
ACCCTTGTCCTGGCATATGAGCTTCATCTTGTTTTTTTGATGGAAGTGCATACAGAGGCTTCATGAGCGCGCCTTCCATTATTCTTTGGAAGAGTTGCTAGGGGGTTGTTGTAGGTACTTTTGAAAGGGTTTCGCTGAAGGCGGGATCTTTGGTTGAATGTTGTGAAAGTAAACTTGTTTGAGCTATCGACTTCCGGTGCCGCTTATGGCTTCACCTTTCTTTGAGTACGGAGCTTTGCTTGCGATACTTGGTTGGTGAAGGCTTAAGCTTTTCTGTATTTCCCCTTCAAGCGATCTGAGGGGTGTACCAAGCCTCTAGCTTTTCACGCTTGGAGATGTCAATTCTTGTGCTTTTTCCCTTTGGGTTAAACCGACAGAGGCTTTCCTTGAAGAACGAAAATCCTTTGTTTCTTCATTTCTGACTCCAAAACATAAGTTAACGAGTTAGTTTTGTTTTTACCCAAGGACTGCTAGTCTCGGCACCCCTTAATTTAGGTTCAGGCTTTCAGTTTTCTCTTGGTCATTTTTGGTGCCGTCACGTTTCGTTTGGGAGATTTTAGATACTTGATCTCGTATGGAGGGAGGCCTCACACGAAATGTGTTTAACTCGGATGTTTTCTCGAAATCGGCTCTTAAAGCTTATATCAGAACCATCTCGGGGTATTTATTATTAAAAATTGATATTCTTATATAATAAATTTTATGAATGCTACCATAAAAATAACAACTTAAAACTTAAATTGCAAAATCATCCCATTGCTATTAATTTGTGAAATAACATTCATATTCATAAATCATAATGTGCTTAAACTAAAATTGACACAATGCAAATAGATTGTAACAAACAACTTATGATCTATGAACATGAATTATTGTTGAATGTAGAACATAGAAAAGATTCAAAACATTAAACAGTTACGCATAAAATACATATTTTTATAAGTAACATGTATGTAAAAAATATTAATGAATATGAAAATTGTAAAGATTGTTGAACATATTATTAATATATGATACTGTCATATAACATGCAAAATATACATATAATATTAAATATTAAACATGGTTCTTTTCAAGTTTTTTATTTATATACAAACAAAAAGAGCATCATAGTAACCCAAAATAAAATTTGGCTTTTAACAAGTTAACTAGCAAAAAGATTATTCTTCGGGTGATTCAGGATGTGGCCCAAATGTCTTGCATGATACTGACCATGTTAAGGATTTCTTGGTTTATTTTTAGCAATTAAAAGATGAGTGATTCACTAAATATCTAAAAATTATAACAGTTTAATTTGAGCCTTTTCTACTTATTGTTTTGGGCAGGGTAGTCAAGACGCTCGCCTAGGCGTCAAAAAGGCCTATGCGCCATCCTTGGGCTTTTCTGGTCATCGAGGCGCCAGAAAAGCGCCCAAGGCTTACAAAAAGCCGTAGAAAAAGCGATGCTTACAAAAAGCGCGCTTCAGTGATTTTTTTTGTGGACATGCCCAAAATCGAGCCCACTTCATTGAAACTAGGGCCAGCCGTGGGCATTAGATATCGAACCGTAAAAAAAAAAAAGAACGACTAAGATTGAAGACGACCTCGGCATCAACCAAATCAACCGTCGATTTTGCTCTCATCCATTCGAATCATGTCTGGTCGACATCATCTAGAGCTCGAGCCTTCCTGAGACTCGATTTCAGACAGCTGCTGTTTTTTCTGTAAAGTTATTTTTTCTTCGGTGCAACACAGTTTTCTTTTTAAATGCAAAGTGCTTTGCTATTTAAATTAAAATGCACTTTTTTTAAGAAATGTTGTTTTTGTTTTAAACAAGTGCAGTGTTTGTTTTCGAACAAATGCAGTTTTTTTTTTGAACAAATGCATTTATTTTTTAAATAAATGTTGTTGTTCTGAACAAACGCAGTTTTTTTTTTAACTATTTCTATTGTTTGTAGACTTAAAGAGAATGGCTTAATGCCTTCTTTGTTTGGTTTATGATGATGGTATGGTGTTTTAATCTCAATATTGCATTTATATACAGTTTTTAAAAGCCAAAAATTTGTGCTATTTTTTAAATGCAGTTTTTTTTTGCTGTGAAACAACAAAAATCATGCTCAAGGCGCCCAAAAAAGCCATAGGCGCCAGCCTGGGGCTTTTTCGCCTTGACTACCTTGGTTTTGGGTCATATACATGTTAAATGTTAGTCCAAAAATACCAAAATCCGATCGATATTGCAGTATCTCATCTCTGATGATATATCGGTTGATATTGACATATCTTAGACGGTTTATTTGAAAAGAGATTTATATCGAGATTTGCTATTTCGTTTCGGGAGGAGATAGAAAGAGACCGCGGAACGAGATATTAGGTGATATCGTCGAGATCTGAAATAGTGAACTTAAATGAACTACTTAGGCCAAAAGGTCAATCACTTAGTGTTGAAATTCTCTAACAGATCTTTGGTGGTTAATGTTTTGCCCAAGCACCAACCATTTGTGGAGTCTTTTCCTGATAAAAAATTAAAGTCAATTATCTTTGAACCGATAATGAAAAAATAAACTATGATACAACCTTTCTATATCGAAATTTTTATTAATAGTTGGCTTGAAAGCGTAAACTTTTGGTTTGATCGTGAACTTTCTAAAATACCTATATATGTACTTTTTTAAATATTTTGTTAGTAGTTGGTTTAAAAGCGCAAACTTTTGATCTGACTGTCAACTTCCCTGGATAGCCATATGTATAATTATTTAAATATTAAACTGTCATTTTATATGATTTCCCAAAAAAACTTGGAGATAAATGTAGATGCAAGTTTCAATTGTTTCAAGCAGAATTGTTCATATATAAGATCTTTCTAAATAAATCAATCAATATCTTTAATATAATCTTTATTGATAGCAGGCTTGAAAGCGCAAACTTTTGGTCTGATCATGAACTTTCCAAAATACCCCTATATGTAATCTTTTAGCTGTTTTTATCAGTAGTTGAATGGAAAACTTATTTTTTTGATTCGACCGTGAACTTCCCAAGATACCACTATTTTTTTAAAAATATTAATATCTGTTATAATTTTCTTAATAAACCATGTTTGCATCAAAATTAGTTCAAAAACATAAAAAATCTTAAGAGGTGAATAAAATTTGAGAAATAGTAAGAAAATGAGGAAAAATTACACATGGTAATTTACAGTGTTTTGGCTATTGATTGTCTACGTTCACTTTATAACTCTTGAATTTTTACTGGAGATCGAGATTACAAAGATTTGGAATTATAAAATCCCGAGTACAATGCAATTACAATAAATAACTTGTGTAGAAAAAGTCAGAAAAAGCTTTCTAAATGCCTCGTGGTGCTATTTATAGATAAGGTATGAATCTGGTTCGGTATGAGACATGCGCTGGAAAGTAGGATTAATGGAGCAAGTAGAGTGGATGCGCCACATCACCGGCAACTGCCAATCCGGATTGACCTAAATCCGGTTCTGGCCGAACCAGGAATGTTCTCGCCTTTGCTTTGCCAATCTAGAAATCCACGTGTCTACTTAGCCGATCCGGAATGCTTGGTTAATTCAGATTTGTGCTGAGATGAAGTTGCCTCTAAGTTAAGAGTGCCTTAGTTATGAATGTCCATGAACTTGACGACCTTGTCAAAAAGCATGTCAACGTTTTGCCCCTCTAAAGTACGTTTTGTTGAGAACGGGACGTGCTTTGAATCAGTTGAACTGTGACTCCTATAATGTCACCTGTCTCCAAAAAATTGACGATAAATAGTCTTGTCCTTTGAACTAGCTGTGACATTTTGAGATTTAGTTGCGTATGTCGAATCGTCGGCTCCTGCTTGTGTCCAAACACATGTAGGTCGTTATCGAACGATGCCACGCTTCTTGATCAGGCTAGTCTTGAATTGCGTAAAATCATACGCATGTGTTTATGAATCGAAATTTTTTCACTAACCCTGCTGCCATCATCGAAGGTTCTCCTTTTCATCGTTTTTATAATCTTCGGTTCAGTGATCGAATGCGCCGAATTGGACTGCACGCCTGTCAAATCGGGCAGAAGAAGAGGATTCACTAGAGCTTCTGAGACCGGGAGAAGAGATGTACTATACCATGATCTCGTCCCAAATTCTAATTCTAGGATGAGTCTGAAGAAGATTCACAGTTTGAAGTCCAACCTCACGACGAACAACCAACTTCTTTACCGTTTGAGGAACAAACTTCATCTGGAGAAGAAAAGTCTACCGGTAATGGAGCTGGAGGGGGCAACATACCCGTAATCGGTCCTACTCCTGATACTTTGCCGAGGACTATCTTTCTAAATGATCCAGTCGACACCTGGCCTTCCTTGATGGATGAACCGAAGTTGAGAAGATTGTCCACAAAACACATGATACATTTTCAACAAGTTAGTGTGTCGGTCACAGGTGAGACATCTCATAATCCTCCAGACGGTTTCATGACGTGTATGCATAGTGGGATGCATTCCTCCCCTTAGTCCATTCATTCAGAATTTCCTATGTCGCATGAGATAGGCACCCATGCAACTGCAACCCACGCCATATGCTTACCTCCGCACAATGCACATATTATGTGTGGAGCATTTGCATCGAGAGCCCACCTTCTAAGACATCACCTTCTTCAACAACTTAAAACATCGACGAGACACCTCATCCTTCACTTACTTCGAAGCCACTTCGCGTAACCGAGTTATAGTGGATGAGAATAGCAAGTTAGGGAACACCAAACAAGATTGATTTTATGTTCCACAGCAAGAAGGTTTCACTAGGAGATGAATCCGATGCAATAAGCGTTTCATCCTCATTAGCTTCTTCCAAACTCACCTGAGCATTTCTAACACTTTATATTCTTTTTGCAATCGAGAGTCCGGCCAAGCACACAGGCAGTATCTATCGCTCGACTTTGGCTACTCTGAGGATGATCGAAGCGTCAGGATATGCATCATCGAGGAGTTTCTACATTGGTTTCATTTGCTTGATGCAAATCGAAGATTAGGCACAGGCACGCTCGAGCCTCAGTAGTTGTGCCCGCAATAACTGTACCCCCAGTCGGAGGGCCAATGACAATTGAACCTCGGGTTCAGGCCGGAATCAAGGGCGTCGCCAAGGACGCAGTTGCTCTCGGGTCCAGTCGAGAACGCGTGGTTGGAGTGAGCAAGGGGAGAGAGAAGTCTCCAGAGAAGGAAGTCAAGGAACTACGATCAGGAGTTAATGTCTTTCTTTTTCAATACAGGGAAATGGTGAGTACTCTAGGTGATTGTTCGAAGTCATCAAAAGTCTTGAGCTTGAGATCGACAACATGAACCAGTTATGCGATTGTGACAAAAAGATCCTAGAGCAGACCAGGAAAGACATGGCAGAGTTTGAGGCCAAACTTGCAGTGTCGAAGAAATATGAAGAAAAGACTAAAATCGCACTCGAGGAACTTCAAGCGAGGTTCAATTGTGAGTTCAATTTATGGTCGCTCAAGGCTGTCTGTTGAGGACGAGATGAAGCTGGTCGAGCGGGAGAACATATCTTTGAGGGCCAGAAATGAGGCGTTGAAAAAGGAGAACTACACCCATAAAATTGAAAGACTTAAGGCCCAACTGGTCGTCTCCAAAGAAGCGAAGAAGAAAGCCGAGGAAAATGCTCGAGCGCTCTTAAGTATGCTGTTAAATCTTAAGCTCGATATGACAAAGAAATTCAGGAGCTCAAGGTTAAGGCGGTTGATGTTGCAAAGATGGAAGAGCAGTTCGGCTTCCAAGTGTTAAGCTTTTATTCCTGAGGTATATTAGGTACTAGGGTTTGACATGGGTCGAAGATTACCCACAGACTTTAGTTTGACACTTGGGATTGATTCTTGAAGGAGGAGAGGCTTGCTGCGGAGGTTGGTTCAGTCAACAAGGAAGAGTCGAGGGCCAAATTTTTGAGGGGTGATGAACCCGAAGTCCTAGTTGAGGGTCGGATGCTGCAGAAGGAAGAAGAGAATGCAGAGCGACTCTGTATCAAAGGTAAAACTGTAATGGAGGAGGGTTCTGACATGGCTAAGGGTTCCGACATGGCTAAGGGTGATACCACCTCTGCCCGATTAACTAACCAATCCACTCGTATTGTGGACCCGCTTGCAGCACAAGTCATTGTCCCTCTTACCTCAGCTCAATGCTTTGACAGAGTAGAGGAGTATAATCCAGATGAACCAGGCTTCAGTTCGCAAGCCTATAACTTAGATTCTTGAGATAAAAACTCCGACGACTCCTGGCAACGACTCCTTTGAAGGTATTCCTCTACTTTCTCCACACTTTGAGAAAGTTAACATGATATGCCGCGAGGCTGTGGGATTGAATCGAAAGACCTATTATCCCACCAGGACTGATAGTTGTTGTAAGCGTAAACTTTACTTTGTAAGTGAAATTGTGAAGATTCTCATGTATATAATTTTTTAAACATTAAATTGTTATTTGGCATGATCTGTCTTGTACGCTAGGAGATAAATTTTATGTATAATTATTTGGGACATATTCAATTCTATATGTTAAATTCAATTATTTAGCGTAGAATTGTTCATACATAAGATCTTTCTTGATAAATCAATCAATATCTTTAATGTAATATTTATTAGTAGTTTATTTGGAATTGCAAACTTTTGGTTAGATTGCGAAATTTCAAAATTGTCTTTTATATACAGTTTTTAAACTTTTGTCACTAAAATTTGTCCTAGAAAATAACAAGTTAATCAATACTCCATATCTTTTTTGGTATAAATGTAAACTACTAAAAACACATTTTGATATGTGGATTACAACTATTAATATCCCTTATAAATGTGATCTAAGAATTAATTTTCCTTTTCAAATTTAAAACATTTATAAATACCGAAACTTAAAAATTGTATCTAATAATTGAAATTTGTCTATAACTTCGAAGTGCTCTTATAAAAATATTACCATATATTATCATTTAAAATTATGGCTGTTATGGTAATAGTAAGTTTACCACTACTAGACAATCGGTTAACATTTTCGAGTAACATCGGTAATCAGTATAATCAGTATGGTAATGGTAAATTTACCACTTTCTATGGTAAAACATCGGTAATATTATCTCAAAACCAGCGATAACGATAATTTACGTTAATCTACAATACATGGATATTCATATAATATGTTGTGGTATAAGTAATTAGAAGTAAGAAAATGATTAAATTTAATTAAGCAATTCAATTCAGATGAAGCTAAATACTAAGGTTCGAAAACTCGGTTTCGGTTTCGATCGTTTGAAAATTTATTAGTTTCAAACGGGTTTGGTGGTTTCAATCCAAAAATCACTTTTATGTTTCTTATGAAAAAGTTAATGATAAATGTTGCAAATTCACATAGAAACATAGTCTACAAAAATATAATGATGTAACATACAATATTATTAGTATTACATTCGGGAACTATTTCTTGAAGCTACATATATGGATTGTTTTCATAGGTTTCTTCAATATCTTGTGTTGCATAATATGACGGATAAACCATATTGTATTTGTCGTGAACCCATAAATGTCTCCATAATATTGTCAAACGGCTATGGTTCTGCACTTTCTGTTACATATGTTTGACTATTTTGATCACTTGAGACGTCATCATACGTTTCATTTGTTCCATAATATGAGTTGTCGCCTGTATAGTCAGAAGTATAATGTCTATAATTTGGTAGATCATTCGAAATATGTGGTTTGTAATATTCGTAATTATGTTGATGTCCATGTTCAACATTTAAATTACTATCTCTTCGGCGGGGAATGTCACTTGCACCTCTTCTTGAATATGTTTGAGTAAACATATGCGAATCATCACCATATATGAATCGGTTCTTACAGCAGCACGAAAGTCAAAATCTTCATCTACTCTAATAGATTTACCACGCTGAATGCACTCTGTCTGACTTGAACTACCACCTGATCGTCCAGTGGTATGAGATCTGCGTAGAGATATGTGCATATCTTCATCTTTAAACGCATCTCTGTTTTGTTGCATGATACGTTGTAATTCTTCGTCTTTTTCACTCTCATTGTCTGGTACTTGTGGTCTGCTCATCAATTCTTCTGGTAAGCGTTGTTTGTCTAATTTTTTTTTGTTTCGTTCATTTCTCTTTTGAATGATATGCGATCGTATAAGTTTAAGACAGTTAAACAAGCTGCTACGTCGCCGTCTACGCCTGCCAGTTCTTTCAAGCGAGTCACGCAACCGTCTTTAATTATTTTATGGCAAAAATTGCATTTTGTTTTTTCGAATATTGCCATCGATTGAATGCTTGCAATCCGCAAAATCCATAGTTGGGGCGATACAGATCCGCCAGTCGGTTGGATCTAAGTTAATCAAATAAGATAGTTCGATCCGTTTCATTTCAATGCTTCTCAGGTTCACCACTCGTCTGAAGAAACATAGATTGGTATTCTCATCCATGGCGCCTTTTTTTGATCCTTGTTCTTTCATTCATAAAGTGCCAGGGCCCTCTTGATGAATAAAGGGATTCCATCGCCTAGCCCTGTAAGCCCACACCTGTGTGAAGTAGATCGTTCAACACCTGCGGCACAAACCCATTTTTGACCAATTGGTCCGTCTATGCTCAAGTTGTCTCCTGATGATCTGTGGTGGTATAAGGGGGAGCAGGATAACAATGAGTATACTCTTTTCCGTAATTGAAAGCGACAGGGCATTTATTTCTATATGTAATTCACAGGCTTCAACAATTTTTGATCTCTAGCTGACTTCTTTTACTTTCTGTGATCTCTTAAGACAATAATAGTCAAATCGTAAGAATTAAACAGTAAGACTCTTTCCCTTGAAATATAGTATATTAATGGGAACTATTTCACGAGTTCGATAATAGACAGAAACCTCTCATTCACTTGATCGAATTTTCCTTTTTCATTTGTAGACCTAACTAACTGAACAATGACCCGAACTCCCAAAGAAACTAGGTAGCGTAGCTGTCATAGTTTTCGATATTTCTCTAAGCGAAAAGGAGAGTTTACCCAGTTTTGAATGAGCGGTCTGTCTCATGTACAAGGCCCGAATAGCTCTTCCTCCTTTTCGCAAACCGCGATAGCTTCTCGAATGAGCTACGAACCTCTATCTCCATAGTCAATAAAGCATTTTTCTTTTTTATTCAGTATGACAAGCTCATTATTCTTGCTGACTAGTGACATGGACTTGCTTATGAGTCATATCACAAGGGATTATGGTGGTATGACTGAGACAGAAGTAAGTAGAGGGGATGCCAGATGAATGCCATTATTTGGTTCCACCCTTCTTTGCAGACGTTTCTGCTATGCACCTTTAGTTCGAGGACATGACAAATTGTTGAGGAGAAGACTTCTATTTAATAAGGCAATATCCCGCTTCATAGCCATCTGCTAGAATACCTCGAAAATAAGCGAAATGGGACCGATGGGCATGAGTCTAAAGACGGGTTAAGCAAACCTTAGCGAGGGGCTATACTGAGGAAATGGGCTAATGGAACAACAAGATATAGGCATCGATCAAGCACCCAAGCGTGGAGAACCGAAGAGAGGAGTGGTGCCAGAGAGATAGGCTAGGAGATGATATCCGCCGGATTTGGTCAACTAATCGAAAGAGGGCTTTGTCCCTACACCACCTGCGGACCGACCATAAAAATCGAACGACCCTTGGTTTCAATTTTTATTTTATGCTTCATAATTCCAACCAATTTCAGATTGATTTGTCATAACGTACCTTAGATTATGCATAAACAATATAATATAATCGTTTTTAATTAAACGAAACAAATGTCAATCCTATATTCAAGTAAAAATAATAATAGAAAATGAGTAAAAGAATAATAAACATTCATCGAAGTCGTGAAAAATCAACGTTCAAGTTCAATGTCCGCATCCAATATTCAAGTCCAAAGTTCAATATTCTAGTCCATATTCGAATCGGCATATTCATGTCAGTTCGACGTGTTCAGGTCAGTTCAACGTGTCCAGGCCAGTTCAGCGCGTTCATGTCCATTTATATATACAATACTTATGTCAGTTCATCGTGAAAGTCTAACGTGTTCAGATCCATATGCTATGTTCAGGTTAGTTCATGGTGAAGTAATTGGGCACATAAAATAACTGGACAAATAAAAGAACCACAGTTCATGTTCAATATGTCCATTTATTTTTGGCACATAAAATAACTGGACAAATGAAGTAATTGGGCACATAAAATAAATGGAAAAATGAAGTAAACGCGTTTGCATATAAAATAAAATAAACGACACAGGAAAAAATTCACGCACATAAAATAAACGACACATAAAATAAAAGGATTAGCATTTTATTTCTTCCTCTAAACCTCAGTAAACCTTCACGCACAGAGAGGGAAAAAAAAGAAGCGTGCAGTGAAAATGAAGACGAAGGCAGCAATTGATTTGGGAATTCATAAATCGGTATCACATGCAAGTCGATCGTCGATTATCCTCGATTGCAACTCAATTTCGTGTCTGCTAAGCATGGTTTCTTCAAATCAGGAAGATTTTTGAAGTTCGAGCTGTGAAGATTGCTGAACGGTGAAGAAAAAAGTACGGTAATTTATTTTCTTCAATCGTTTATTTATAAGCAAATGATTGTACTGTTCAATCAAGAGAACTTAGCTTTTCTCTCGCTTTTTGGAAATTTGTTTCACTCGTATTTTTTTTCGGTGTTTACTGAATCACGATTTAGGTTTTCCCCCCCTTTACGAACTGAAACGAGAATCTACTGTTGTTCCGTCTTGGTTACTGTCGGAATCGGAACGAGAACAACATGATCTCGTGGTTTCAAACGAAACCTCAAACCATGCTAAATAAGTTTTCTTTTTCCTTTACATTGATATATATTCTTAAATGACACAATAAAATGTGTAATAAGACATTGTTACGGCGTGAATATATGTCAAATTGTTGATTTTTTAGATAAACGGTAATTTACCACTATCAGTGTAATGATTACGAGTTTATTGGTATACCCATCTTCGGTATACCAGTCAATCAGTAACGGCAAGCTATTTTAGCTTATCAATAAAAACTGTATGATAATGGTACTTGCTAAATGGTAACGGTAACTGTTATCATAGCAATCCTATTTAAAATAGTGTCTAACAAATAAACATTCTTTATAAATTCGGTTTTTTTACCGACTAATAAAAGACAAATTAAATTAATAAAGGTTAGACTTGTAATGTAAAAATAAAAAAAATCAAACCAACAACTAATTATTTCAACTCAAAAATATGGTTAAATTTATGTGGAAATCGTTTTCTTTTGAGTGCGTTAAACACATGGTTTGAAGTTTCGGCCGACGTGTCGGAAATCCGGGCATCCTGTTCCGGCACTAATCGAGCCGGAATTCTTTGAAAATTTCGTTCCGTTTTCTCAAACTTTTCAGAGGTAAATAGGCAAACAATATGCACTTAATTATAGCGACAAAATAAAGCGAACTGGGGCAAAGAGGGACAATGACAAGCAGCAAATAAGAACAATTCATCGCTCAATTTTTGAGTCGATTTACAAGACTGAGCTTTGTAGAAGAAAGACCGAACAAAGCTTGTTTTAGAGGAATATAAGCAAAGAAAGAGAGATGTAGTGTTCGCGCACCCCCGGGGGGGGGGGGGGGGGGGGGTTGCAGGAGGAGTAAATCAATATTATCATTTGTGGAAGGAGACACTGATTTGAGAGTTGTAGATAAACTTTCATATTTGGGCTGGGCTATTTCATATGAGTGATTGACTGGCTCTCTTTATTGTTGAAGACAACATCGAATAAATGAACGCTAATGCCTAGTTAACTGATTGGACCTTGTCAAACTCAAAAAATATCCCGAATGTCTAAATGTAAGCAATTTCTTCACAAATTTATGTACCTTCTAATGTTTTTATATGAAAAATGTTTTGAAAATAGAAGGAAGAATTGTAACGGAAGTACCCAGATTTCGAAAATGAAACCAAAATTTAAAAAGTTGTAATGACTAACGGAATCCGGAATTTTGAATCTTGGTTAAACATATCTAATTTGTAAGAAAACATTTTGTGCACGAATATAGTCACATCGTTTGACGTAGTCACCGTTAACTTTTTCATGTTGGGTGTTATGAAACTAAGGTTCGAAAACTCGGTTTCGGTCATTTGAAAATTTACTAGTTTCGGTCAATTTTGTCAGTTTCGGTGGTTTCGGTTTTGGTCCAAAAATCAAACTTTTAGCGTATGTATTAATATTGAAGCCCATACCAATTTTTACCAGCACAGAAAACAACTCAAAGCCCCATACCCAATTAAGCCCATGCCAATATTAACCTTAACCAGCATATGTTATAGCAAAAAACAGCAGCTGCAAAAAACACAAACCATGAAAAAAAAAAGAAAAAAAAAACGAAAATAGGAAGCGGGAAAGAAAAAAACACTTCGCTGCAAGACCGAAGATGAAGATCGAAAGCAAGATTGAAGCCTGCTATGCTCGAATTGGGGATTTTCTTGTGATCAAATTTGCTGTGCTCGAATTTGCTGAAATCAAATTGGGGGATTTTGCTCGAACACGGTTTTCTTTTTTCAATCAATCGATGCTTTGTTTTTTTTCTTGTCGATCTCTTCTTCTTGAGTTTGCTAACTTTTTTAACCTTGTTTTGACCAAGATGGGATTATGCCCTAATCCGATCCTGCCACCGGCCGGAACCGATCCGAGTTGGTCGGAATCTTGTGGTTCCGGCCGAAACCTCATACCATGTATGATACGAATGTTTCCATACTCTTAATTTCGGTTTATATTACAAGTGTTAAAAGGTAAGAGTTACTGGATCAAATTTTGGTGTAACATACTTGTATGATGTATCAAAGTTCTGCTAACCCCCCTTGAGCTTGAAAAGTGGGATTTGTATGGACATAATAAATAGTTTCTTCTCTTCGCAGTACTCACGAATCATACTACTTTGTTTTCCTTAAATGCGAAAATTTACAATTTTTTTTATTCATACTCCAAATTACTAAAGTCGTATTCTTGTCATTGTTATCTTTTAAATGGTAGTCTAGATTTGTTTCGTGGGTGAAGATTACTTGGTCTCATTCTCCTTGTTCCCATGAGGTAGCCAATGTAAACGATTCAATTTTGTGATGTTTTTACAAAAATCCACTTCTCTAAGAAAGAGAAATGACCGTTTTGCAACAATTTGGGTGTTTCTATTGGTTTCCCTTATCGGGACACGATGGAGTGAAACTAGGTGATCTCTACCATAGTTTCCTCAGTACAAAGAGTAAATGACGAGGAAAAATGATCAGATTTCATTATATTACATTGACAGATTTGCTTATACATTACACATAAAAATTATTACATCGACAGATTTGCTTATACATTACACATATTAACGGGAATATTATTGAGGGAAAACATTCTTAAGAGTAATGGAGTGGTTCCCTTTTCACCATTGGAAGTCCCCATTTGCTTCCCTTTTCTGAGAAACTTAAGGTGCGTTCGGTTTATATTTTTTAATTTTGAGTTTTCGCACATACAAAAGTACGGATGACACACATCATGGAAAACGATTGTTTTACGAAACGAAGTTAACACACAAAATAAAGAACAACTTTTTATTATTTCGTATTTTGAAAAACAACGGAAGGACAATAATAAATTCATTCATTCACCATTTCTCCGTCCCATCCGTCACTCCCTCCGCCTTTGATCCGTCACCGCCGTTATACTTCAATTATTCGCAACTTCCATAATTAACGTTGAAAACAAAAAAACTCTAAAATACAAAATAAACCAAACACTACCTAATATTTTATGTTGGAAAGCTGTCTTAAAGTTTCAGTTATATTCACACCGTCGCTTTTAAGATAATAATAAAAATAAACAAGAAAAAAATGACAAGATTTACATATTTTATTATCAATTGGATTTATATATTATCTAACTCAACAAGGAGAAAGTACATCTGCATAATTATCCGAAATATCAAAACTGAAACAAGATCATAGTTCTATGTAATTCGTTTTTGTTTTACTTGATTTAAGTTGGCTTATGATTAAATAATGTATGTTATGAGTTGAAAGATAAGTTTTGTTTCTTGAAGCTATAAAAAAATATGGGTTATTTTACCCTGAAGTGGGGGTGAAAAAAGGGGTGTGATTTATTTAAATTTACATGGAAAGGTGAAAAGGGGTGAAGAAATTCATGATGCAAATAAAATCTGTTATCTATAAAATCATAGACCGTGTTCATAATAGTGTTTTCTTTGCTTTTTCTGCATCTCAGTGTAACACGTTTTTGCCTTTACAAGTGTTGGATATTTGGCTTTGACGTTTTATAAATGCATCATAGCTTTTTATTATTGTGCAGAAGAACAGGGGTTTGAAAGCAATAACAATGGAGAGCGATTCAGAACAATAAATAAGGTTCGGAGAACTGAACATGGACATATGGGCTCATGATTAGGGTGTAAAATTCCTCTGCTAGACTACCATGTTATTAGAGCAGAATTTGATGAATGATAATCATTCTGGCACATCCTTGTATCGTTTTTCTGAGGTCCATTTTTGAAAGAATCATGTTAGCTTATGTTATATTGTATGTGAATTTATTTAACAAGTTTGCTTCTACTTTGCTTGGGGCATTGGAAATTTCTTAGTTGGTTCGTTTTATAACTGTTTACTGAAAATCTTTCTGCTGGGAACTGGTTACCCCCGGTTGTGTTCTTATTTGAGTACGTAAACATGTCTCATTGATTGCGTAGATAAGATTTATGGTAGACTTGCATGTCCAGAACGGATTGTGGCACGCTATAAATTGGTCGCATTATACAATTTCAACAAAATATACATGGTATGAAATGCTGACTAAAATATAAATTACTTATTAGAAGGGGTGACGGCACGTGCTTTAAATGCGATTATAGTACAGGATTCGTGGGTACTTGAGAAAAATTAAATTTGGTTTACATATTTAAAAGAAAATATTTTCATAAATATTTAACTATGTTTTTTCCGTGGGATCATGGACGTTAGTTTGATTTTTTTTTTTTTTTTTTGATTTTTTTTTTTTTTTGAAGTTGCAATTTTTTTTTATTAGTGAATTTTGGTTTTTGTTATTATATATATATATATATATATATATATATATATATATATATATATATATGACCACAGAAACTGAGAACAAACACACATAACGAGAACAAAAGACCTCAAACATAAATGTGGACCCTCGAACCAATAGCAAGGTCCAAACCTAGTAGTACCACGCAAGCCTCTCAGCAACCCAATGACAACCCTCCTCTGAATGCTAATGGTAAAACATGATAATGCACGAGCCAAAGTCAAGAAGAAAGCCGCAAAAGCCAATCTACTCCATCCCTTAGCTCTAGCTCCGACTACTGAACAACGCTCCCAGAAGCAAACGAGCCTTTGTACTAGCGATCCCAAAACCTGTAAATCCAGGCCCTGCACTACTAGAAAACAACGAGAGGGAATGAGGTAAATAAATTGGGGAGGAGCCGCACACACAGGAATAAACTAAGGAATCAACCAATCTCCGCCCTTGGAGTACTTGGGCCTGAAGTAACATCAAAGGCACAAGTCAACCTCCTAGAGCAGGAACCGATAACACCCTTAAAAGGACTTTGGTGGTAAGGAAAACATCGTCCCTCACTCTCCGGATGATGGAAGGGGGATCCATAGGAATATCATCAAAAATTGCATTGTTTTGCGAGCACCAGATATGCCAACAGATAAGACTAGGAACCAGACGGAAAAAGATTGAACGAACAGATTTTCTTGAGATCCCTATCCATCAGCTTCTCAATAAATCTACAAGGGAAGTGACATTGCCTCGGAGAACAACCAAGTTCCCGATGTAATTCCAGACCGATCTAGCACAGGAGCATTGGAAAAACAGATGGGCACTGGAGTCCAAATCACCGGTGTTGTAGCATTTGAAGCGAGACACAAGAGGAATGTCAATTCTCTGGAGGTTATCATCTATCGATAACCCTCCATGAAATGTTTTCCACATAAACAAAGAGACTTTAAGAGGTAACCAGACATCCAAAATGAAACTAAAAATTAGGAGTGTTGGAGCCGGGGTCTTAGGCAAACTCCAAGCCGCCCTAATCGAGTAAGGACCTCCATCTCACCCGGACCTACCACCATGTGAGTCGAAGGACTTCACAGGTTGCATCCGTTTCCACTTCTCACTAGCTTAAAATAGGACTCCGATGTAATTCGTGCCATGAAGTCTGTGATACTTATCGTGGAGGAACATCGCCCACAGGGAATCGTTAGCGCGAAACCTTACCCATAGCTTGCAAGCAAAGACAGTACAAATATCCTTAGAATTTCAGAGCCTAAGGCATTCCTCGTTTTTGAGACGACAAATGATGTTCCAAGAAATCCAATGGTGGTGATTAGCGTTGTCCTTTTTACTCTAGGAAAAGGACAATACTAAAGAAGGATAAGAGCATAAAAAAGGGGAAGTAGGAGTCATAGCAGCCAATACATGCGATCCTGTAAAATCAAGAACATACTTAATAAGAACCAGTCTTCCTGCCTGAGAAAGGAGAGTCACGTTCCAACGTATGATCTTTCCCCTAGGTTTGTCAGTTACGGGATCGAAAATAGCGTTAATCTTTCGTCCTCTGTATAGAACAATACTGAGGGAAGGTGATGGAAGGGAGGAAGCTTGAAACCAGTGATGGTTTCGATCCAATAAGACCTATCCTAAGACAAGTCTTTCACTGAAACGAAACAACTTTTAGCAGAGTTAACAAGTTGGCCCGAGCACCTCTCATGCAGCTGAATGAGGCTAAGAAGGTGGCGAACAGAATGACGACAACCATTAGTAAAAATAATAACGTCGTCCGCAAAAGATATGGCAGAGGCGAGGGAGCATCCTCTGGGCATGCCAAACCTCTAAATCTGACCTGCTATCGTGAGTGAATGAAGTCCACTGATGAAAGCCTCGACAGCGATAACAAACAAAGACGGAGAGAGGGTCTCTCTGACGAAGGCCCTTCCCTGCCTTAAAATTCCCGTTAGCCGACCCGTTAATGAGAACGGAAAACCAACAATTGGAAATGAGCCTCCAAATAATATCGATACAGGCTCCGGGAAGCCGAATGCCCTCAAAACTTTAATGATGAAAAACCAAGACAACCGATCATAAGCCTTCGCCATGTCCAGCTTAGAGACCACATTAGATCCTCTGACCTTGCGATCAATCTACGAGATCAACTCCTGAGCTAAAAGGACGTTATCCGTGATCAACCGTCCTTTTAAAAACCAAGCTTGAGATGAGGAGATAATACGATCCAGAAACGGTGCTAGTCTAGAGGAAAGCACCTTTGATATAACCTTGTTAGATTTATTAAAATTTACATGGAGAGGTGGAAAGGGGTAAAGAAAATCACGATGCAAATAAAATCTATTATATAAAATCATAGATCGGGTTCATAGTAGTGTTTTCTTTGCTTTTTCTACTTGTCAGTGTAACACGTTTTTGCCTTTGCAAGTGTTCGATATTTGGCTTTGACGTTTTATGAATGCATTATGGCTTTTACTCATTCTACTTGTGTGTGTGTGTGTGTGTGTTTGTGTGTGTACATATATATTTGTTTTTGATATTTTATAAAACAATCAGGTTTGAATGGACTTTTTATTATTGTGTAAAAGAATAGGAGTTTGAAAGCTATAACAATGGAGAGCGATTCAGAACAATAAACAAGGTTTGGCGAACTGAACAATAAACCAAACAAGAATACGGATTGTATGAGAACACGACGCATCAAAACACAGAACAATAGAATTTTTCACTGCTATTACAACAATTTTTCATCAGGGTACAAGAATATCAAAGTACGAATAAACAATATACAACGGAAAAATAATATCAGAGAATAAATTACAACAATGCAGCGAAAATAAAAATGTATAAATACACAATGCACAGCGGAAATACATCAACCAACACAATTGAAAGAAATACACGAATACAAAGCTTTCTGAATATTGCTCTAGCTGTAAACCAGGATTGTAATACACGAATACAAAGCTTTCTGAATATTGCTCTAGCTGTAAACCAGGATTGTAACGATACGGATTTCGCTCGGAATCAATCATTCACAATCACAACCCAAACAATTTATATCGTCCATGGTCTGTGAATGAGGAGAGTATATATATATATATATATATATGTATATAAATATATTTATTTCCATTTCAATTTCATTCAACGCACATATGATTTATATAACGTATATATAACTATACATCGCATATATAATTTTTATAATGCTTGTATGTGAGATATACAACACTTATATAATTTATACACCGATTATATAATTTATACATCGCTATTCCATTCCAATTTGAATTTAGAAATCTCACTTTGGGTTCCACTCCTTCGTAATTCGTAGAGAGCTCCAAATGTGTTCTACTCTCTTTTAGAACGTAATGTATGATGTCACGGTCCTGGTATCTCTTGTTTCACTGGATTTCGATAACATACGAAAAAGTGTGGTTTTCTCTGTATTTTGGCTATTGACATTTCCGCCTGTATTATCTTATGTATATGTACCGCTGATCGCGATGTAGACTGATTTATCTCTATTATGTATTATCTGATGTATATGTCCCAGTGATCTTGATGTAGACTGATCCTTTCCTTTATGCACTAAGTTGTATCCTATGACTGTGCCACTCTAACGTTTATTACATTTTATGACTCCGCTGTCATATTGATGTAAATTATTCTATTTTCATGTTTATGCTATTATCTGTCATCTGCTAATATTGATTAATGTGTTATATTCTGAATGATTATCCTTACTTCCATGACACGGGGTTTTGGGTTATCACAACTGGTATCAGAGCCCAGACATTTATTTATTTTACCTATGTGGATGTTGGATTGCGAGGCGCCTCGGTTATATCGGTTACCACGGAGCCGGTGGATAGGCCCGATAGGACCGGGAAATGTGTGTTCAGGAATAATTAATCCTCAAATGTAAGAGAGGGCCGGCCCTGAAGCATCACAGGGTTGCCCAGAGTGTGTAATCTGAGACATTTGCTAGAGTGTCTCGAAGCGGTGAGGAGCAATCCCTGGCCTTGACTCATGACAGAAATCCAATTTCCAATACGTCATTGCAGTTCTGATCGTAAACCAATATATGACGACATAGTGGCATGAGACGCTCATGTCATCTATAATTGATACATTATGATTGAAATTGCTTTAGAAACATATATGCACTAGTAATAATATCAAATGATTTTGCTTTATACGTATAAATCATATTTTGGCCATTATAAGGTAAAACTCTGTCCTTCGGCTTGTATTGCATTGTGTGATGGGACTTGAGTCTTATAATGGCTTCATTTTTATAAAAAACATTGCGTTGTTCAAAAGATTTACTTTTATTTCATGCACTGGCAATCACTGGAGAAAACCCGTTCCGCGTTAGCGGCGTGGTCCTATGATTTACCTTATTATTATTGTTTAACCAGTTAAGTAGATTTCTCATACTAGTCTCATGACTGACTCGTAGTTTGTTTCCACTTGCAAACTCGGGTGCCCTTATTTTTACACGGGCAACCCAGTGACAGGTTACAGGATGTATTTTGGCTTTGCACTATAGCATGGAGTGCATTTTTGGTAGATGGCGAAGACTAGCTTTCTCTGCATCTTGGCTATTGACATTTCCGCCTGTATTATCTTATGTACATGTACTGCTGATCGCGATGTAGACTGATTTATCTCTATTATGTATTATCTGATGTATATGTCCTAGTGATCTTGATGTAGGCTGATCCTTTCCTTTATGCACTAAGTTGTATCCTATGACTGTGCCACTCTGACGTTTATTACATTTTATGATTCCGCTGTCATATTGATGTAAATTATTCTATTTTCATGTTTATGCTATTATCTGCCATCTGCTAATGTTGATTAATGTGTTATATTCCGAATGATTATCCTTACTTTCGTGACACGGGGTTTGGGTTATCAGAAGATCCTGTTAAATAGAAATCTGCAAAATCAAAACTACTAACTGCCAATGTGGAAAATATGGGCACCCAGAGTTAGGTGAAAACAATAAACTTCAGGTCAATCATGGGACTGGTGTGAGAACTTAAAACGGTTATTAAAACTTTATATAAAAAGGTTGGAAAAATCATGGGACCATGCCGTTTGATGCAGAACGAGTTTACTACACATGAATACTAGTTTAAAACATAAAACTACGCAATGCTTTTTGAAAAGTGAAGCTATTATAAGACTCATGTCCTATCACACAATGCAATGCAAGCCGGAGGATAGAGTTTTACCTTATAATAGCCAAACGTGCTTGATACGCTTTAAAACAAATATTTTTGATATTATTATAGGTGCATAGTGTATAAAAAAACTTCAAATATAAATGTATTAATCATAAACAGCATAGGTATCATATATTATGTCGCCATATAGGTTTACAACCAAAACGAAAAGTCACGTATTGGAATTTGGATTTTCATCATGAGTCAAGGCAAGGGATGTCTCCTTATCGAATTCGGATCACCTCTAGCAAGATGTCCAGGATCACACCTATGGGCAACCCTTAGATCTTGTAGGACCAGTCCACACCTAACGTTTTTGGATTGGTTATTCTAGAATGGTACGTTTCGCGGTCTTATCGGACCTGTCACCTGGTCATTATGTCGACTAATCATATCCTAGGTGCCTCACTACCTAATCCTCCACATAAGTTAATGTCTGGGCTCCATAGTATGACATTACCTCTAGATAGAAAGAAGCGCATGCACTCTCTGTTGTCCCTAATCCTTTTTTGACTTATACCAGGGTGTGAAGCTCGCGAATTAACGCTATACACAAAGCTACGCTATATTAAAATCGTGCTTTGATCATCATACTCAAAGCTCTGCTATTCAATAAAAGCTTTGATCATTGCATCTCAGCATGCCACACAGTGTCAGTTCATACCATACAACTGATGTCACCGATGTATAACCTCTGAGCTCGTACGTCTTAGAGAAGGGTGTTAAGAAAAGAGATAAATTTTCTGTGATCGAATAGATATATATTTAGTAGAGATCATTTAATATAGCACAAAATACAACGTCAGACACATAATCTATTTGCAAGTTCGTTCTTGGTCTAGACGAAACCTGAGGCACCTTATTCCTCGTCCCATATGTCCAATATATGAGAGAGGTCCTTACACATCGGGTCGATCTCCAAGTACGTTGGATTTACCTCGTCTTAGATGTACAGCCCAATCGAGACATCAGTAATCATCCCAACGATGTGAAGATCTCCAGTCTTCAACCACTATCTTCAAATCTTTGACTTTTAATCGTCGTAACAATTATTCAGAATGGGTTAAACTCGGTCTTTCCGAATAACTGGCGCATCTTTATAATCATGTGATAAATACACAATGATAACACATATTTCACTCTAATCCAAAATATTATTTTATTCAAATATTCATTATTCTAGGAAAGGTTCCAATTAATTTTATCAAAGATAAATTCCTTTATACTTATAGTTTAATGTTCCTTTGGATATCATTTCAAATGATTTTATTATATATTTTCACAACTTAAACCAAATTAAAGTTTATAAAACTAGTCCGGATTATCGAGCCTTACCGAAGTAATCATTTATTTTATTACCCCCATCCCAACATATTCAACCCATGGACCAAAACTGGTGGTACCCCATAGTTAACACCCATAGTTTTATCAGTAAATTTAATTACCATTTAGCATTTTAAATCTAATTAAAGATTTAACTATCGCATAGAGTAAATGTGGTGGTACTCCATTTTGAACAATTCTCGAATTTGATAGATTTAATTACTTCTTTTTACATTTCAATTTAATTAAAGATTTATTAAAATTCCAACTTAGTTTTAATCCCAAATATCATTGCTTAATGATTATTCAATCTTTGGAAATTAACCTTGTCTTTACTTGGGTTAAAGAACAAATGTCATGTAAATACACCGTTCACAATAAATCTAAAATCATCTTCCTTTAATATGAAATCTTAATGGAAATCTGAACAATTTATAATTGACATACATTTATGTATCGGACTAGTACTATAAATGAAATAATGGAGAAGCATTTTAAATTCTATAAATAGTAAGTGCCTTCCTACACAAAAGCTCATCTCGATTATTATTAATCGAATTCCATGCAATTCCAATTTAATTAAATAAACTGGAAAACTGCCTTAAATCTTAATTAAAAGATTTATTCCTTTTACAACTGGGTTCAGGAACAGTATTATTTAAGATACCATTCACACTAAACCCAAAATCCAATTTGATATTAAATATAAGATCTTAAATGGAATTTATGTTGACTTACATTCAATACCAAATTCTGAAACTAACAGATATCGTTTTGGAATAACGATATCAATATCTTCCAAATTCCCATAACAATATCCATATAATTACGGAATCCAATATCAAAATATCCGAAGATAGTTCCCATTCAAAACCATTCCAATTTATATGTTGGAAACTTCTGGTTATGACATAACCATTCACAAATCCAACTTATTATTTTAAAAATCATTGAATTATCATTCTGGTTGTCAACTAGTTTATTCGGATAAAAATATCCTTTTCCTTTTCAAAACTTGGAGTGTTTCCACCAAAATCTTTCCATATAATTTATTATGATTTTACATATATTATTCATATTTTTAATTATTTTATTAAGGCCCTTACAGTCGGATTCCAATATCGGCCACTGAACTGCATCCATAGCGACCTTTTCCAAAAGTGTTTTGGAATTAAATTAAACTCTAACCGTTGGATTTCAAAAATTCTTATTTTATTAAGCTCATTTCATTTCAGGTTCCAACGGTTCTAATTTTAGGAGAATCCGACGGTCGGATCTTGCGGTACGTCAACTCGAAGTTACGAGTTGATGTTCACGAACTATCGCTGTGCGACACATTCTATTCAAGCCTGAATTCAATTTATAATTTTTACTATAAACTATAACACTTCAAAACCATTTTTATAAATTACATAAAATATTTATAATCATCTTTTAAAACTCGTTTCAGTCGTTTATCTTTAAAATTGCCCATTTCATTGTTTAGTCAATTTTAATATTTTTGTGTCCATCTAATATAGGACATCAAAACCAAACTTCAACTGGTAATTGAATATTATATTAAAATATTCATTTTATTCTAGGTTGAAATGAGACTCAATAAATTACCATATAATTTCAGGTTTATGTATTTTATGCATCACACGTATTCAACAATAGTTATAAACAACTATTAAACATCCAGTTAACATCCAATCTGCACTTACATACATATATGCCTTAAATAATTATTTATCGTTTATATCGGTCTGTCAATCAATTGATTAACCTTCAATCTAAACACTTGGAACTAATGTTGATCAAATATCATCCAAACACCCATGTGGGGTTTTCAGCCAACCAACAGTCAATTTAAATCAATACTGCTTCATGAATTTGATCATAAATGAATACTTATATCCAATTTCAATTACCACTAGTATATTAATATTATTTTTAACATGATAAATATCTCAAATTAACAATCACAACATAATACAAGAAATCAACAATTCATCCATGGGCTTGCAAACAACTATGATGTGAGCCACCAGGCACCATATAACAATTTTTGATGATTTAATCAAATAATAATGAGCACATGCTATCAATATATTTTTAAATACGAATATAATAACATATATAACAAAATAATTGAGTGTGAGAGTTCTTACTTTGAACGGCTCAGATTTCGATTTCTTTTAAAATTAAATTAAACTTGAGTTTAATTTAACCAAAAAATGCAACTTGCTCCAAATGTGCCCAAATCAGTTTTGTCGTGAAGCTATGGACCCCACGATCGCGACGGGTTCAGTTTCGCAAGATTCTGAATTCGTATGAATGAGTAATTAAAGTTCGAACATGGAAGAATCATCTAAATAATAAAATCACTATTCACCTTCTTCCCCAATTTGCAACCACCTCCTTCGAGCTTGCGTTGCTCTCCTCGTCTCCTCGGGACCCCGCCGCCCACCGCTGTCAGCACCTCGCCACCACCCAGGCCCCATGCCTCGAAACTCGTGCCCTAATTCGTCACTGTTCGCCGAAATTTTACCACTTTGTCAAATTCACACTCAGACCCCTATCGGTCGCCCCCAACCACCAACTGATACGAAAATTGGATACCTGACTCAACTCGACAATCCGAGCAACTTTCCGGTTTACCACTTTAGCTGAAAATGCCCCATATATTCGAATAACGTGAAAACCGAAACCTAGACTGAAAACATCCTATTAAAACATGTCAATTTTCCAGCCATCTCCGACGACTTTCAGGCTAAACACTCTAAAGCATAGCCGTAGCTCTCCCTTTTGTCTACAACTTTACTTTTGACACCATCCTCTAATCTTCTACCGTGCGGCCTCAAAATCCCAAAAAGCAAGACTGACTGCGCTCCACTTCGGGTGAGATCCCGACCAAACCACATATCCAATTGTCACAAATTTTTTATAGTAGATAGCTCTCACAATACTCTACAACTTTCATGCAAAAAGTTTTCTCCAATTCCTAATGGTTTGGAAGAAATAAATTATTGGTTGAAGAGAGGCTTTTATGAAAAATATTTTGAGAGAGGAAAGAGGGGCTTGGCTGCAAAAATGTGAAGAAGAGGAAGAATGAGGGTTAGAAAATTTTGAGATATTATATAGGTAGGGTTTTTAAGGTTATTTTATTATTTCTTTAGTTCGCGTTGTCTTCATTCGACGTTTATTGATGCATCGATCACACATGAACTCTGTAGGCGATGAAAATTGGCACACAGCTATGTTTTGACAATGCAATCAAACTCGTTTCATCGAATTCCAAGTCTATTTGCTCAAAATGCTCTATTTTGGGTTTAAATGGCTGATCGATTCACAATTTATTGCGCACGGCCACATACTAACTCTAAAAATTACGAAATTAGCAATAATTTAATATTCTGGATCCAACAAAAGCGGTTTCATCGAAAACAGAGGTCGTTTGCAACTATTTTTAAGGGCTTATAATATTATTAAAATAATATTAATTTCAAAATGATTCAAATTAATAATAAAATAATTATTATTATCCCATATATCCAAATGAAATGTCATACAACTATAAAATAAACATACTTGGGTTTTAAACTCGATACGAAAACTTTCTAGTCAAACGGTATTCATTTTACATAAAAATCCTTTTATTCAATTTAATAAATCGTTATATTTTATAAACGATTTCATAGTGACTATTTGAAATTTCAATTTGGACATAACTTATAATTTATAAAATGAAATCTCAACTTTTCACATTCATTAGAAAGATATAACTAAATAGATCCTAATGTTTCTTGTTTTGTCAAATTCTGACTTATATTGAATTCTATATACTCGTTTAAAGTTCGAAACTAAAATTTTAAACTACCACGACATTTCAAGCTCGTTTTAATTATATTGTAAATTTTACTTCATTTTGAAATAAATTTTTAGTCATTAATTCTTAAAATACATCACTTAAAATATTTAATTTCCATTTAAATCAAATAAAAGTAAATTTTAAATTGGTTCCAAAAATCAGGGTTGTTACAAAAAAAATCACCTTATAAAAAGAGATAACTATGGAATAATAAGAGTAGTTGATTAGGTAAGTAGAATTAGGTTCTAGGACTAAGAAGGATAAATTACACAACCTAATTTGGAAATTTTAGCGTTAGTCCCAGAATTTTCTATTTTAAAGGTGGTGAGGTACAGTATTTCCAGAGTCAAGGGTTGGTTGTTAATTAGATTACCCTAGATTGTTGGTTTTAAGGATTAGTACGTTTATACCGCATTTAACACTTAGTGTGTGTGTGTGTGTGTGTATATATATTAGTATAATGTAACTTACCGTAATTCGTGATTTCAATGAAAAGATTCATGGATATCAATTGCAACTTTAGTGAGCAATAAATTCGTAATTGATAAGATTAAAAAAAGAAGGGATTTTAGGTACTGATTCAAAAAAAAAAAATTAATTTGGAAAAATGGAAATATTTTCAAGCTTAAAGGAGCTTGAGAGAGTTAAGTATATATCTATGGAATGGTTCGGTTTTCAAAATAGATGGACCCCAATTATAAGAAAGGCAAAGGTAGAAAATTTAAAGAAATGGATTAACATCTTAGGAAACTAGAATAAAAGTATTTAGACCTCAGCACCATTTAAATCATGTAATTGTAGGATAGAACTTCCAAAAGAATATTTTTAGGTTGTGATCACTAATGGTCCCTCTTATTGATTGGATAAGGGCATAAAGTGGTATGAGTAATGGATCCTATTTATGTATGTGATGTTGGGATTTGAAACCCTTATTAAATTTTGAGATAAATGCGTGAGAGAGGATTTCGTGGGGATACTTAGCATAGTGATCTACCATCTATGAGATTTGGAAGCTGGTAACAGAATTAGATTTGTAGCATACAAAAAGGAAGTAGGTGGTCTTGTGATTTTTGAAAATATTCAGTGGAGAAGAAGTTTTGCCTTAGGAAATGTCATCCTCAAGAATATGAACTTGAAGCAAGAGAATAAGGAGTAATGCTTAAATATTTTATTTGTATTGACAATTTTAGTTTGAACATGTTTGATTGGCTTAAGGGTATTTGTTTAATTTTTATAAATTTTCCCCATTGTCATTTTCACAAGAACGACTATATTTGAAATTATAAGTAACATACTCAAAATATAAATAATGTGATGCATAATTTTACATATTTTCACATATATTATACTATCTATTCAAAATAAAACAATACCCATTCCTTGTAATTTTAAATATGTCAATATGACTGTTTGAACAAATTTATGGAAGTTATAACGAACGACCTCACTGGGATTTAAAATCCAGCAAATTAGTGCATAGGAAAATATTCTAATTATTAGTATAGACTAGAGCATTAATTCATTAGAATTGGAAAATTTGATTTTGGAAATTATTAAAATCTTGAGTTACATCTCATTTGAAGACCGATGAACAAACTAAAGACGACTGGAGCTTTGGGAATAAGAAGAAGAGTTGCATCATGGATCTGTTAGACGATAGGGATAATATTTATCTTTTTATGAGTAGCGTAATTATCTTTTCTTTGGTAATTAGTTGGCGCTCTTGAGGAATTTCAAGGAGACCATCGAAAATACCAAAATTTTATGGAATAACCACTGACGAATTTCTACTCGAACTGAATTTTTGGTTAGACTTAGGAAAAAGTCTAATTTGATTAGGCAGCTTGTAAAGGATAAAGTGTTGATATGGTATTTTGGGCTTTCCCAAAGTTAGGGAGATAAGAGATATTATTGATTACAAGATCCCATAACAGTTTTATGTTGATAATATACCTTCACAGTACAATGAATTTTGGTAAGGCCTAATCAATAAATGAGGATAAAGATGGAACCTTGGGAATCTTGTGATACCGCAGATTTTTTGGAGCATGGAATTTCGAACTCCTAATTATTTAGTTTGATTGGTTCGGGTAGGAAGTAAATTCGAGAGAAGGCATGAAAATTTTATATTTTGTAGCCTCTCTTGAATGTTTAGGATTCTATGGTTGCATTGTGGCTACTAGATTGGATGGTAGGAGATGGTTGCGACATAGTTGCACCGTGCACTCGTATAGAAATGATATGCATGTTTAGAAGTTTTGCATATATCTAGCGTCACTTATTATTACACATACACGTTAGGATTGAGCTTACTTAATTAAGTCTATAGTGCATAATCAATGTGAGTCATGGATGTTTTATGGATGTATTCAAAGTAACATGGTTGTTTAGAGCGATTTGTATTTTTCGCCCCTTTAGACAGATTTCGGGATGAAATCCATTTTAACAGGAGGGGGAGAATGTTACACCCTGTAAAAATCAATTAATTAGATAAGATAATTAATAATAATTTAAATTAAAGTTTAAGATATATCAAGCAAAAAAATGGAAGTTTGAAAAATAAGGGATTTGGCCACGAACATATCATAGTTGAATTCGTAGCGAGATTGTAATCCTATTTCATATATAATATGTTGGAAATGGAGTTCGTATGAGGAATTCACCTTTACTTGTGAAGTACATAAATAATATACACACAATGTTTGAAATTCAAATTAAATAAATTAACATATGGAATATAAACATCTAATTGATGGCTAATTGGAATATTGCATAGAATTCAAATCTGTGTGTATATATACACATGGAAGGCAACGAGAATATTTAAAAGAAGGAAAGTTATAAGTACAAATAAAAATGTTTTAATTAATTAAATCCTTTCCACCTTAAAACAAATTCACTGGGAATTTTGACAACCAAGGTGTAACATCCTGGATTTTTAGTGATTAATTAATTGATTTATTTAATTATCTAAATATTGATTTGACGATTAAAATGACTTGAATTAAATAATTCTGATTATTCAATTAAATAGGTAGGGAAATAATAAATTTAATTTCGAAATAAATGGAATAAGTTGGATTTGCAATATTGTGTGAATTGGATAATGTCTTAAATTTAATTAAGTTTATATTCGAATTGTAATAACGAATTTATTTACAAAACGATGTTTGAATGTATACCTTATAATTAAATTAAAAACAAGCTCGTAACATTGCGACAGTTTGTAGTTTTATGTTTTGAACTTTAAATGGATGTATAGGATTCATTATAAGTCGGATTTCTTTGAAACTAGAAACGTTCGAATCTATTGAAATATAGTTTTCTAACAAAAGTGAAAAATCGAGATTTCGTATTTGTAACGACCCGGATTTTCGGCCGTTGAATTCTGAATATTTAAATTTGTTTTAAGAATTTTAATTGAATTTCATATAGGAATTTATTTATTTAAAACGAAGTTTGAACGTATAATATATAATATATTATAAAACGAGCTCGAAATCGCGCGGTAGTTCGTAATATAGAGTTTTGAACTTCAACTGAGAATACATGATTCGTTATAAGTCGGATTTCTGTGAAACAAGACACGTTGGAACCGTATTGATTATAATTTTCATATAGAAGAGAAAAATTCAGATTTCGTGTTATAATTTGTTAGTTATGGTCAAATCAAATTTTCAAATAGTCGCTATGGAAATCGCTATTTAAATATAGGCCTTTAAAATAGCCGTTTTGCAAACAGACGATCGAATCAGGCCACGAAACCAGTTCCGGTGAGTTCGTAGCGTCGGATATAGTCAGGATAGGTATATAGTTTGTTATTTTTAGAGATCGGCAAATTTGGTGTTCAGAAGGGCAGTGCGGTACGCGCCAAAAACAGTCTACCGGGGCAACAGTCTCAGAATGCGACGAAACTAGTGCCGTTGGATTCGTATCGAAAAGTTATTGTCGGGGTTCGCAATTTCAAGTTGTTTTGATTTATCTGGTGATCGTGAAAAATTTAAACGCGTGTTGATTTCCGGTTTTATAAAGGAAATCTTTTCATACGATGTCAGAATGCGACGAAACTTGTCCCATTGGGTTCAGAATACCTTTTTACACCAAGATTAGCTTTTTCATCAGTAAACAGAAATCGATTGTGGTCAATTTCACTTGACACTTCACCACGAAATATAAACTATATCCCTATAAAACTATAACTAGTATTTTAAATTCGTAGCCGATGTGTATGTTGTCCTTTCCTTTGAGTCTACATCAAAAAAAATTAATGAGTTACAGAAGCTTGCCGACCATGCCAAACTCCTTGCCGACAAAGTAAAACATACATTGGAAAGCGAACCTACCCTGTTTGGCTAATACGTGGGGGTCAAGTAATTCAAATTATAAATACATGAATAGAGGAGAGCTCGTTTGCTTTCCAGTAATGAAGAAAAATAAAACAAAACAAAAGCCGTGACAAATTTAAAACCCAAACCAAATTCCCAAGTCTCGCATCTTCAAACAAAGGAGACCGCACAGTATTTTCCTCAAACCAGAATGGCGACTTGGTGTGATGAATGTGAGCTGGGTTTTCCTGGCGTGGACTAGAGCACGGAATCTCTGGGTGTATAGGGGACCGGAGTGTGACTCTAGAGGAGGAGGGTTGAATGGAAGTGGCGGCATGCAAATAGATGGAGAAACTAAGGGATTTGGTGGAGGTGTAGCGCAAGAAATAGGGGGAAAATGAGCTGCGTTGGTTTCAGGGAGTACGGGTTTCAACTGAGGAAATGAGGGAGAAGTCAGATCTGTTAGTCGCATGGTTTTGTTCAAAGAACGGTGGAGGGATCGTGGCATTACAGTAAGGGGTTAAAACATTGGGTATTGTTCTTATTTCCTTCTGGAAATTTACGTTGGTGGAAAGACGGGTTGGAAGGGATAACTGGAAGTTGATACAGTGGTTAGTGAAACTGGCATCCATTCAACGGCTTAGTTTAAGGTTAAGTTCCGCAAATTTTCCTTAGCAGTGCATGATCCATGACGTTGAGTGGGTATCCAAGTTTAAGGTATATTTCTTTTATGTAATACCAAATGAACTGAAAACCATACTTGAGATTTGGGTTTGATACTCGGACCATTACAAAATTGTGTTCTAATTATATTACTGTTGCTTTGCTTCAATAGTTTTTAATTGAAATATCTACGGTAACTGAACAAAATTATGATCCTAATATCACCTTTCATAGTTTATTAATCATTGAATACAACTTAAAAACTAAACCACACTGTTTTATGATTATATTATTTAATTATCTGCATTAACTCACCGTTTAAGAATATAATTGGTTTCATTTATAACTAAATAAATGATAATTAGATTTTATATTATACGTTAAAACTTGTAACACATATAATTGGTTCGTTCATAAACAGAATCGGACCAAACTGGTCACGATGGAATCTTAACAACGAGAGTTACATCATGAGACCGGTTCCGCTGAGAACAAAGTTGTTGGAATTCCACGATAAAATCAAATGCTGTTTGATTTTAAGGAAAACAAAAGCAGAATCATCAACTGCGGACCAAGGTGAGTAAACTCACTCGTTTAAAAATTATTTTATAATGTGAAATGGTTGCTTGGTTGAATAGTTGATAAATTGGTTGATATAATCACATCGTTGATTGATTTTTAATGCGATATTTTTGATGTTACTAACATCTGTGGATGCAGGGAAACAGGTTGGAGGGATCCAACTGGATCCCTCAACATTTTATTTTACTGTTTTATTTGATGGTGATATATGTTATGCTACATTATCCATGGTTGAATTTGTGTGTTTGGTTTACCCTGGCCTTAGGAACCTGGTATTTTAGATACCGTAAAATATCATCGAATGTGAAAAAGGAAATTAGAATTTAAAGGCAGAGTTTATTTCCAAATTAGAATTTATTTCTTTTTCATTGAGTTGCAAATGGAAACCTATTCCATTGGGTAAACCAAGAAAAATGTTATAAATAAAAATATACCTTAAGTGGATCATTAACCATTGGATAAATTAAAAGGTGAGTTCAAATATGAATGTATATTTGAAAGTAAGTATCGGTTTTGAAACCAATATTTGAAATAGATTTGAATTTAGCAAAGTATGGAGAAAGTTTAAAGGAAGATTTTCAATGCTTAGAAGAAAAAGAATAATAGTTTAAAATAAGGAAATATTTTGCAAATAAAATGGATATAAAAAGGGGATTTATAGAAATCGAATTAAGTGGTTAGAAGAATGTATAGTTTATAAATATGAACTTGAATTGTTTAAAATAAACAGAGTTTATAAATGAACAACGGAAGCGTGTGCGTCGCACACGGTATTTTATTCAAATTCAAAACAGCAATCATAACGCTGTTGTTTTAAGAAATGCTTTTATAAGTTTTAAACAACGATTATAACGCTGTCTTTGGAAGAAATGCTTTTGTAAATCTATACAGCAATTTTAGACGCTGTTGTTATAATAAATGCCTTGGTAAATCTAAATAGCAATTTTAACGCTGACGTTGTAATAACTGTTTTAATAGCAATCTTAATGCTATGGTTATGATAAGTGTTCTATAATGCTAGACAGCGGTTTTAACGCTGTTGTTGAAAGCAATGTTTGGTTTAAAGTTGTGAGCTCTGACTATGTCAAAGTTAATAATGTCGTTCAGTTAAGGTCTGAGAGGTAATTATACCCCAACTTGACTGACTGCATTATTGACGGAGAAATGGTTAAGGCGATAGTAAGGATTGATTAGTGATATCGTTAGTTAACGAATGAGGTATGATTTGAATTATAATAACGATGTTTATAACATCAGTTAATTCAAAGGATTTAGAAATGTTTCCTAACTGGAGTAAAAGATATTTTCTCAATAAAGGAATTATATATATTGGAAATGTTTCCCAATAATCGAGAGAGAAAATAGTGCTTTGAAAGAACACGAAAGGTGGAAAAATGGGAATTGGAAATGATAATGAAATAAAGAACTAATATAAAAAGGGCCCAGTGTTGTTTGATGCTTGATTGATAGAATTTCCATTTGGAAATAGGACCGTTGATTGTATGGATGTTTCTTTGATAGTTAAATCACCGACTATCAAAGTTTTATTTTTATATATACCTCCGTTGTCAATATGGAGAGACCGGGATCAGATTTGATATCTGAAAACCACTCCGTATTGGCGTAAGCGTTATGAAGCAACTTATGCTGAAGAAAATTGAAGACGGAGTTATGCAAGGGCTATCCTGTTTACGGGTTAGTGCCTTCGGTTTGTCCAGACCTAGGACAACTTGTATGGACGAGTGTCTGACAGAGTATTTCCAAAGGGGGTTACGTACGTTGATTCCTTCAAACGTACGAAGTTGATGGCATAGAAGGGAAACTTCTTTAGCCTAACAATCTGAGTATTTTTGTGGGAATCAATTAGTGATTTCCGATGGATCTGACGATGTGGCATTCAAAGTGAATGATGGCCAGATGTTCTGGAAGATAATTCAAACCTCAAGCCTCACAACCCGGAAGTGGACAAAAATCGGGCAGGTAGCATGGCTATGTGGGTCGCACCCATTAGGATGTATGATCACCTATCTAGAGAAAATTCCTTTTGTTCTTAAATCTATCGATGCTGTCCCTTATCGGGAGGCGGTTGCTGATCCCAACCGTCGGTGATATACATTCGATACACTCAAGCGAAATGAGTGGTCGGTCATGTGTGGGCCGGGTTGCAAGACGTTCTTGTTGAACCCAGTGTATTCGTCTCTAGAGATACACGTTCGGAAGGTGGTCCCATACCTTGTCAAGTGGAATCCAATCTCCAATAAGTGCCTGCGAGTTTGATTGTATATTATATATGTAGAGCGTGAGATGCAAGCGTTCTACTAGATTTTAATTACTTGTGATTAGACATTATTATAATATCAGATAATATATGATTTCCAAAGTGTTTTTAGGTTATCGTAAGGTAAAAACCATCCGTGTTTATGTGTGGATCGGTCTTACGATTATCTTTTCTTTCGAAAGGATTTTGAAAGTTAAACAAATGGTTGGAGTTTACTCACACCAGTCCCATGACTGACCCAGAGTTTATTTTGTTTGTTTTCCCTAAACTCTTGGGTGCCCAAATTTGTACGGGCAGTCAAGTAGTCAGGATTTTACAGATTCACTTGAAGAAGCTTGAAGCAGGAGGCTTCACCAGTTGGCTATAGACTATTATATTTCCGCTGTGTATTTTGTTGTATCTGGAAACAGGTGTTTATAACTGTTCCAAGGATAATCGTTGTGCTCTGATAATGGTATGTATATATATACAAGTACTGATTTGTGCTTCAAAGTTATGTTATCTAATATATTTTATTCGTTCCGCTGTGAGTTTGTGATCTTCGTTTTCTTC
Organism: Allium sativum; assembly: GCA_030737875.1. Classification (NCBI taxonomy): domain Eukaryota; kingdom Viridiplantae; phylum Streptophyta; class Magnoliopsida; order Asparagales; family Amaryllidaceae; genus Allium; species Allium sativum. Next base: position 261,002,565 of record CM060923.1, read on the forward strand.
TATTCTAATATTTCTTTCTTTCTATTTCTCATCCTCTAACTTCTTTCTAATAATGGTTCGTATTTCTGTGCAATTTGAGTTGGACGTGTGGTGTTATTAGTCGACTCAAAGGGTACGGATTTGCGGGTCGTTTCAGTATTATAGATTATGAGTTGTGTCCAAATTAGAATTTCAAAAGGTCGCTGCGAAATCCATAACGATTTATTTAATAAAACAAATCAATTTAATTATAAATTTAATATCGATTTAACGATAAAATTTTATAACGGAGAGTTATAAATCCATTTATGTTTATTTTGGAGCTATATGATATTTGATTTGAATATATACGATAATATTAAATTATAATTATTAAATTGAATTGTTTATGAATTTATTAATATTTTATTGGTTTTATTTAAGCCTTAAAAGTAGCCATTTTGCGAATGACCTCCGTTTTCGATGAAACGAATATTTTTAAATCCGTAATGAATGGTTAGATTTCAAATTTGTGCCAGTCAGAGTTGTTTTGTGAGCATGTTGAATTAAAATGTGATTTGATCAATAATTTAACTTTAAAACAACGTTGTGTGAGCAAACAGACTTAAGTTTTGGCGAAATAAGTTTCATTGGGTCCGTATGTCAAACTTTATTTGTATGTCCATTTTTATTGAAATTGGATATCGTATGTGATCATACGAATTTTGAAATGATAAATGTAAGTGGTGATTGAAAAAAAATGAATAAAAAATATATTCCTACCATATAAATACTCTTTACTACCCTAAACCGGCATTTCTCATTCCCGTGGTAAAAAGCGTGAGCCGCCACCAGAAAACTTCCTCCAAGCAAAATTCGTGACTTCCTAAAACGAAATTCCGTAAATTATCAAACAAGTGTATTTGGATTAGTAAGATGATTCTCTTCGATCATATGTAGGTTTTGTTGGGTTCAAGGGTTGTTTCGTTCGTTGTCATTAAATACCCATGTCCTAAAGCTTTGTGAAAACTTGGACTTAGAGCATCATATCCTGAATTGGAGATCATAGTTAAATTTGAGGAAGGATTTAGAGTGGGTGGTGAAAAGTTGAGGGGATTGCATGAATTTTTATGTTGCACTAGGATGATGGCATGCGGTTTTGGCAGTAGAAGTCGCGTTCTATGTAGATGATTCGAGTGGTACAAGGAGAGTATGAGTTGATAGAGGAATGGAAGAGATAATTATTGGTGATTTTAGTTTAAATTTAAGTGATGTGGGAAGGGAGAGATGAGTGAAGAACGTGAGCCATGGCGTGAAGCAAGAGGTTGCAACATACGTGTGCTGCCTTGAAGAGAAGGTAATACGCAGGTAGTTTAAAGTTAATAATGTGATTAGGTTTTAATTAATTATAATTATTTAATGTTAATGATGTTTAAATATATGCAAACTTGTAAAATACATAACTTTTGCGTATGTTATTAGAATCTAACGAAACAAGATCCATTAGGATCATATGGACGTAGGCTGCATAATGGAAGTGGTTTAAAGCAATTTGGAGCACGTTACGATTTATCGTAAAATAAAACGAATGATCGGAACTATAGGAAATTAATCGTTATTCAACAATTAAAAACCAATGTGAGTAAACCCACTAACTCTGCCTAGTTTTATAATTTTATACACATATTTTAGGATTGATAAGGATGGTTGAATTGTGTGTGATATTTGTTTGTATGAATTACTAATAAATTGGTTGGAATTATAAATATATTTATATATATAAATCATTAGTTAAATATTGATTCTATTTATTATGATATCTCATATTGAAATGAAATTGATGTTATTTATGTTGATTAACATCTGTGAGTGCAGGGAACCAGGTTGGAGGAGTCTAATTGGATTCCTTAAAATTTATTACTGTTTGTTTTCATATAGTGTGATATATGACGTGCTAAATGTTCTGTGATAGATTTGTTGGCCCTATAATAGTTGGTATTTAAATACTGTAAAAAATAAATATTTGATGGAAAAGGAAATAAATTTGGGTTTTAAAAGGAAAATCTATTTTTTCCACAATAGATAATTAATTTCAAATGGGCTAGAAAAATATAACTTGTTTTTAAGAGTAATAAAAAGTAGTTTAATTTATAAACAATGTTTATAAATGAAGTGGAATAATTGTCATTGGATATTCGGGAAGGTAAATTCAAGAATGAACTTAAAGGGAAATTATAAATCGTTTCAAAAGGAAATGGTGACTTTATTTCGACGCTTGAAATGTGAATAGAATTGAAATAAATCCATTAAGGATTTATAATGGGTATTCGACTACGTCGAAGTTTAAAAAAAAAATACTAATTTTCAAAAATGATAGATTATATAATTCAGAATCTGACAAGATAATTAATATTTGGTTTGAAACCGATATTTTATAATCGAATGTAAAATCGATATATAATAATTAACATAATTAATAAAATAGACTATGTAACACCCCTAAGTCACACATCGTGGAAGCCTGTGTGAAGTGGGTACTTATATAGTAGAGCCCATCTCTTACTAACGTCGAGGCCTTTTGAGGAACAAAACCCCACACCTATACGGTGGCTAAGTTGGGGACAATATCTTGCGCAAACGGAGGTGCGGGCTATCACAGACTAGAAGGTTGATGTGTAAATGATATTTGATAATTAACTAAATATGAATGTGAAGTTATCGAATGACTCATTAAATGGAATTTGAACTTGTAATAGTATTTACAATTGAAATCAAGATTGATTTAATATAACGAGTCTAGATTTCTATAAAGGACTACTATTAACATTTTAAAGTGGATAATTGTTTAGAATCAAACACTGTGCAGATTGGAATGGTTATAAAGGGAAATTGGTAAGGATTTGGAAGTGATAAATTCAAAGGTGAATTTAGAATGGAAATGGAAATTGAGTTAACCTGAAACAGAAATGTATTCTAAAGTTCGGAACGTTAATCAAATAAAGATTATTTGAAAGTGAGTTATACATTGAAATTCGACTAAATGGAATTCAGGAAAGTATTATTTACTTTCTATTTTAATCAAGATTTATTTATTTAATTAGTTGTTATTTTATTTATTCAAATTAATAAATACAAATTATATTTTAAGATTTAACATCTCGGAGCATGGATTATAACACCATTTTTAAAACGAGGATTCTTAAATTTAATCTAAGAGTTGCATGAGTGATGCTTTATTGGTATTCAAGTTATGAACTTTGCCTATTTCGAAGTTAAGAATGTTGTTCAATTAAGGTCTGAGAGGTAATTATACCCCAACTTAATTGATTTCATTTTCGACTAAGAAATGATTAAGGTTCGGTAGTGTGGATTGGTTAATGATACGATTAGTTAATGAGTGATTAATAGGTTGAGATGTCGTAACAACGTCCTATACGACATTTGTTTAAAATTCAAGTAAATGAGTTTGGAAACGTTTTCCAAATAAAATCAGAGATATATTCTAAATATAGAAAATAATAAATGTGAATATACATAAATGTTTTCCGACGTTAGTAATGTGTATTTTCTAAACATAGAAAATAAAAAATGTGAAGAGATGGAATGTTTTTCGGTGTTAATAACGTGTATTTTCTAAATATAGAAAATAAGGATATATGAATATATGGAAATGTTTTCCGATGTTAATAAGAGATATTCTCTGGAATATAGTGTAAAGACCCGTACCTTCCCCGGTGAGGAAAGCGCAGATAGTTCGAGAACAACACCTATGGAAATGAAGCGCGAATGTTTTCCTCACCGGGGAAGGTACGGGTCTTTACATATAGAAAATAAATAGTTATGACAGATGGAAATATTTTCTAAGAATCATGAGAGGCCAAACGGGTTGGGAGAAATATGTGGGAAAAGATATGGAAAATGGAAAGAAGAGAATTAAGGAATTGATAAATTAATAAGAAATTTATTTAAAGGGCTTAGTGTTGCTTGATGCTTGATTAGTATAATTTCCATTTGGAAATAGGATCGTTGGTTGTACAGATATTTCCTTTGGTAGTTAAATAATTGACTATCAAAGTTTTGGCCTATTTTATATTTCCATTGTCAATATGAAGAGACCGAGATTAGGTTTATTATCTGAAAACTACCCCGTATGGGCATAAGCATTGTGAATCAAATATGCTGAAGATAATTAGGACGGAGTAAAGTGCAAGGGTTGTTCTGTTAATCCTAGGTAGAAATTACCTAAGATGGATTGTTAGGATAGTGCTTTCAGTTTGTCCAGTCCTTGGACAACTTATATGGATGAATGTCCGATAGAATACGCCTAACAGATCATGTGCGTTGATATTTTCGAATGTATTTATGTTGGTGGTGGAAGAATTTGTTTCTCTTAGCTTTATGCCCATGATATTTTTGAGGAAATCAATAAATGATTTGGCGGGTTTGACGATGTGGCATTCAAAGTGAATGTTGTTGTGGTATTAAAAAGGTAAGTATGCTCTCAAGCTTCATAACCTGGAAATGAAAAAAATCGGGAAAGCAATATGGTTATGTGGGTCGCTGCCATTAGATCTAGAGAAAAAACTATTTGCTTCTTTATTCTATCACTAACATATGCTTCTGTAACGGTTGTTCATCCAACTGTTGGTGATAAGACATTCGGTACACTCAAACGAAATGAGTGGCCAGTCATGTGTGGCCTGGGTTACAAGATATTTGAACCCTGTGTATTCCTCTATAGAGATATACCATCGAAAGGTGGTTACATACCTTATCATAGTTGGAAATCCATTCCCAATAAGAGCCCGTAGTTTTGATTGTATACTACGAGTATGAAGCGTGCAAGCGGTCTGCTAGATTGCTACTTGTAACAACCCGAAAATCTGGGCCAGTTTAAATTTTTTATTTTGGGCAATTTTAGCGAATTTTGTTTATTTAAAATAGATTATTTTAAATAAAATCAACGAGAAATTTATTTTGAATATAATTCGAACGTATATATTATACGCGTCGTCGTTAGAATATAAATAATTATATATAATTATAAATAGAATTGAAAATGGCGTGGTAGTTCGATAATTCGATTTCAAACTTCAATTGAATGTACCGGGTACAAAACAAATCGGATTTTAGTGAAACCAAAAACATTAGGATCTAATTGATAATATCTTTCCAACGAATCCGAAAAATCAAAATTTCATAGTGGGGATAAAAAGATATGTCCAGTTGAAAATTCTGAATAGTCGCTATGGAATTCAGGCCCTTAAAAATAGCCATTTTGTAAACGACCTCGGATTTCGACGAAACCACTTTTGTTGGGTCTGTGATGTCAAGTTATTGCTAGATTTAAAATTTCATAATTTTTCGAATCAATATGTGAGCGTGGCAAAGGAAAACGCGTTTGACTAGTTTCAGTTGATTTTAATCGACTGGAAAATGGCCATTTTTCAAACAGTCTCAGAATTCAACGAAACTAGTTTTGTTAGGACCGTATCGTCAATACGAAGCTAGAAAATATTTTTCGGGAATTTTTAGAGTCCGTATGTGACCCTAGTAAATTAAAATGCGCGTTCAAATTCAATATATAGAGTTATATGTTGATTTTGACGAAAACTGATTGAAACAATCGAATCAGCTTATGAAACATATCCCATTGTGTTCGGAATAGGGTAATTAGCTAAGGACGACAGTTGTTGTGTTTGACTTAGGGTTTGTATTGGTAAGTATGTATTTTCGAAATTAAAGAAATTAAAATATTAATATTTAAATATAATACCCCCCTTTATCTCACAACCCAAATTCAACAAACCAGAAAACCCGCCGCCTGTACTAAGAATTAACGAACCAAATAGCCGATCCTTCCTCCAAATAAATCTCCCAAAAAAACGCGGTGAACTAAATTCAACTTCCTAAGTGAAAATCAAAAGGCAAGAGGAGGGCTTTCGATCCCCATGGATGTGATCGGTTCTCAGGGGTTGTTGTGCTCGAATTTCGAGCTTATAGCCCTGGCGTTCGGGCGTCGTTTAAAGGGCCAGGGGGCGTCGAATCTGGTGTGGCTCACGGGCATGGATGGCGGCGTGTAGATGAACGGCATGGCAGGGTTGGATGGAGGTCCGGTCCCCCAAATAGGCGGCGCGCATCAGGTTGAAGGAGGAGCGTTTTGGGTCACGGTTCTCAGGCTAAAACAGAGAAGAAAGGTTTTAACTTCTTTTTATTAGCTTTATGGTTTATAAAATCTGAAAATTATAGTTTATAAAGTCTGAAAATTTATGGTTTATAAAATCTGAAAATTATATTATAGTTTTAAAATTTGAAATTTATATATGTTGGTATAGTTTAAAATAGTATTGTTTTGAAATTAAATATCTTTGTTTTGAAAATATAAAATAGTTTTGATTTTAAAAATGTGATTTTTATTTATATCTGAACAGGTAAAAATATGATTTTTATACAGTAGAGATTATTCTTTTTATATTATAAAAAGAATAAAAATATGATTTTTAGCATAGGTGAAGTATAAAAATATAATCTTTTATATTGTAGAAGTATAAAAATATAATCTTTTATATTGTAGAAGTATAAAAATATAATTTTTATATAGGTAAGATAGTAAAAATATCATCTTTGTATATGTAACGAAATAAAAATCTGATTTTTATTATATATATATATAATGAAGTAAGAGTGTGATTTCTATAGTGATGAAATGAAAAGGCGAAATCTTTATATTTGAAAAGGCGAAATCTTTATATTTGAAAAGGCGGAATCTTTATATAGAGAATAGCGTGATAAAAATATAATCTTTATTATATGAACATCGGTGTAAAAATAGAATTTTAATCCATATGGAGTGATTATAAAAATATGATTTTTAAATTGAAAGTTAACAAATGAAAATGTGATTTTTATTCTAAAGACAGGAACATAAAAATGTGATTTTTATATATGTAGTGGCTACGGGCAACGAAAGTGACAAAAGACGAAAAGGTGAAGATTTCCTACATTTGAAGTGTCGTAGAGTTGGGATAGCTTTGGTGAGAACTTCTCACTCCTCAATTTCTTTTTCTAGTTATATATATATATATACTAGGATGCAGACGGTGTTTAGTAGCACCCGACACCCGTCATCCACAGACCATGGATGGCTTGTTTGTTAAATTGTTTGGATGTGTAGTTGGTTAGTTTATTCGGTTTGAATTGTTTGGTGAAATGAATGGATTTGATTGATGTGTGAATGGCGTGGGCCTTCACTAGACCGGGGATAAGGCTAGGCCTCGTCCCGTTTCTAGTATCGTGCCGTTATGCCGCCGAAATTTTCTAAAATATGTTAGAAAAATAAAAATATTATTTTATTGAATAAATGAACCGAATAGAATATTCATAGTTTGAATAAAATATTTTGATCGTTAAAAATATAATTTTTAACGTGGAAGTGAATAAATTAAAATATTCATTTGCAAACCAGACGGTTTGTTTATGTACACCTAGTTGAAGGACATTGATTGGGTCGATAAATTTTTCACATCGCCCAACTGCACAACTAAAATCTGTGTTTGATTGTTTGAAACCCCACACGGGTGTTGGGATGAAATTTGAAGTTCACTCATCCTGATTGATTAAATATGTCGATTGATTGATTGACAGACTGTTATAAGCGTTAGATATCTATATTTGATGCTTATACAGTGTAGTGCACTTTGGTTGATGGTTGATTATTTTTCAATGCTATTAGATACGTGTGATGTATGAAAATCCATATAATTAACATTATATGGTGATTGATTGGGCCTCCTTCCAATTTATAAAATAAAGGTTCATGTGTTGACAGTACTCATCCGTTGAGATTAGTCATGTGTTGAACGAAATATTTTAGTAATAAAATTTACATCTTTATTAATATAAAATAAAGGTTCATGTGTTGACAGTACTCATCCGTTGAGATTAGTCATGTGTTGAACGAAATATTTTAGTAATAAAATTTACATCTTTATTAATATAAAACAAAGGTTCATGTGTTGACTGTACTCATCCGTTGAGATTAGTCATGTGTTGAACGAAATATTTTGATAATAACAAAAATTTTGATAATAGGAAATATTTGAAATAGAATATTTGAAAATAGAAATATATGAAGCCGTGTTGATTAGATTGACGCCATTTTGACGTGAACGATATTTATATCGATTTTATTCATTTCGAAATGAATTGAATTGAAACGATTTCGAAATGAATTGAATTGAAAACAATTTCGAAATGAATTGAATTGAAAACGATTTCGAAATGAATTGAATTGAAAACGAGTTCGAAATGAATTGAATTGAAAACGATTTCGAAATGAATTGAATTGAAAACGATTTCGAAATGAATTGAATAGAAAACGAATTCAATTTAAATTGAATAGCAAACGAATTGAATTTAAATTGAATAGAAAACGAAATGAATTCGAATTGAATAGAAAACGAAATGAATTCGAATCGAATTAAAATCAATTTGAATTGAAATCAAATAGAAATGAAAGTAAAAAGAATATTTTGAATTCGAAATTTGAATTGAATAGAAATGAATTTTAAAACGAATTTATAAAGAAGAATTCAATTTTGCTTTGGATTGAAATGGAAGTTGAATTTGTTTTTGAAACAAATTTAACACTATTTATAAAACTCGTTTTAAATAGAAATCGACGAAATATATATTATATATATTGTATATATAATATAATGGCCTGAATAGAATGCGCCGCGCCGCGGCAGTTCGTGATTTCGACCATTTATTTCAGACGGACATTACGGGAGATTCGACCGTTGGATTCTCCTAAAACCGGAACCGTTGGGTTCGTATCGAAAAGAGCTTTCTAACGAATATTAGAAATTTGAAATCTAACAGTTGGATTTGGAGATACGTCCAAATCAAATTTGGAAAAGGTCGCTGTAAGTGCAGTTCGATGGCCGTTGATGGAAATCGACTGTACGGGCCTTGATAAAATTATTAAAAATAGTAATAATTAGTGTAAAATCATAAGAAATGATTTGGGAAAAATTGGGATGAAAAACTCCATATTTGAAAAGATAATAGATTTTTATCGAAATGAACTAGTTTTGAACTAAAATTAAAACCCATTTATTTTTAAAGAAATAAATTGGATTTGAAATGGGTTTAAATAGAATTGATTCATGGGTTTATCGTGAACTATGTTTTAAATAACACTAGTTCTTTAACCCGATAATAAATAGAATGTGATTTGGGTTTATCGTGAACTGTGTTTTAAATGACACTAGTTCTTTAACCCAGTAAAAGGAGTTTTAATGAATCTTCAATTAGATTGAAATGGGAATTGATAATTTAAATTATCAAATTTAGAAATTGAGCGAGAATGGAGTATCACCAGTTTTGCTCCAAAGCGGTAGTTAAATCTTTAATTAGATTTGAACGTGAAATGGTAATTAATTTTACCGATAACACCATGGTATTAGATATGGAGTATTACCAGTTTTGCTTCAGGGGATGAATAGGTTGGGATTGGGAAATAAAATAAATAATTACTTCGGTGTGGTTCGCTAATCTCGACTAGTTTAGAAAAACCATAATTTGGTTTGAAATGACATCCAAAGGAAGATTAAAGGATAAATTTTAAAGAATTTATATTGGATAAAATTAATGGGAACCTTTCCCTAAGAATTGAAATTTAGAAACTAGCTATAGGTTAGCTAAGAAGAATGGTTTCCTGGGTATTGATCTGATGTTGGTTTCGGCCTTCGGGGTTAATATTTGGGAAATTGTTCTCTTGTTGATTTACGGTTAGTAGCTAATGAATTGGAATGAGGCGTATGTTGTGTTTGTGTAACATTCATTTTTAATATACGCGGGTTGTTCGGAAAGGCCGGGTTCACACCCATTCTGAATAACCGATTCGACGATAAGTCGAAGATGAAGACGGTGGTTGAAGACCGGAAGTCTTCACATCGTTTGGATAATTACTGACGATCCTGATTGGGCTGTACACCCAAGAGGATGGAAATAGTTGGTGGTCGTCCAGACGTACTTGGAGATGGATGGATATGCGAGGAAAGTGCCTCCGGTTTTGTTCAGACCTAGAACGGACTTGTAAATGGATGGTGTGTCTGACATTGTATTCCTTTATATTGTATTTGTTGATCTCTGCTAAATATATATCTGTTTGGCGGCGGAGAATTTATTCTCTTGCTTAACGCCCTTCTCTGAGACATATGAGCTCAGAGGTTATATATTGGCAGAAATCAGTGGTACGATATGGATTGATAGTGTGGCATGCTGAGATGCAGTGATCCAGACTTTTGTTGAAAAGCAAAGTTTGGTGGTTGATGATCAAAGCGCAGCTGATGTAGCATGGCTTTGTGTATAGCGTTGATCCACGAGCCTCACACCCCGGTATGGTGGTAAACTGGTGGTTTGATCAGTATGCTTTTAGTGGATGGGCACCTTAGTGGTGTCGTGGATTCGGTCGACCGAGATGAGCTTAGTGCTCAGGGATATATAGAGTAGGCGGTGTTTTCTCTCGCTGGGACGTAAGCCGCGGTGGTACTCTGGTCCCAAAGGTGCGGATGTGCAGACGGTGTTTTCTCTTGTTGGGACGTAAGCCATGGTGAATTGCATTACGCGATCAATCTTTCAAATCAGGAGCCACCATGATGGAAATCCAATTTCCAATACGTGTATTTCGGTTTTATTTGTAGAGCCTAGTATGGCGACATAGTGGGATGGGGCACTTATGCCGTCTATGATTGATACTTATGATTTGAAGATATTTTATACAATATGCACTTATAATAGTATCAAATGATTTGTTTTAAACGTATCAAGCATTCTTGGCTATTATAAGGTAAAAACCCTATCCTCCGGCTTGCGTTGCATTGTGTGATGGGACCTGGGTCTTATAATAGCTTCATTTTTCTTTATTTAGCATTGCGCTGTTGTTTTATGCACTGGTGTTCTTGGGAGGAAACCCGTTCCGTGTTATACGGCGTGGTCCCTTGATTTACCTAACTTTAAAAATAAAGATTAATAACTGTTTTAGTTCTTACACCAGTCACATGACTGACTTGGAGTTTATTGTTTTAACCTAAACTCTGGGTGCCCTTATTTTCGACACGGGCAGCTAGTAGTTTTGGTTTTGCAGATTTATATTCACAGGATCCTGGTTTACAGCTGGAATGATATCCGGAAAGCTTTGTATCCGTATATCTCTTCTAGTTGTGTATTGTATTATTTTCCGCTGCGATGTATTTAAATGTAGTTTAAATCTCTGATAATTTCTGTGTAATATTTATTCATTTATACTCTGTATATTCTTGTAATCTGATGCATTGTTGTAATATACTATGAAATATTCTTTCGTTTGCGTTCTGTTGTGGCTTGTTCTCGAACTATCCGCGCTTTCCTCACCGGGGAAGTTACGGGTCTTCACACTATTGATTCAATTAGACACTATTATAATATTAGAATAGTTTCAATATATGGAATATTTTGGGTTATCATAAGGTAAAAACTATCAATGTTTATGTGTGGATCGGTCTTACAATTATCCTTTCTTTTAAAAGGAATTTTAAAGTTAAACTAGGTGGCTGGAGTTTACTCACACTTGTCTCATGACTGACCCGTAGTCTAATTTGTTTTTATTTTACCCTAAACTCTTGGGTGCCCAAATTTGTATGGCCAGTCAAGTATTCGGGATTTTACAGATACACTTGGTGGAGCTTGGACCATGAGGTTTCAGTATTTATTAGTTAATGTTTATTTCCGCTGTGTACAATATTTGTATCTGGAAATAGGTGTTTATAACTATTCCAGAAATAACTGTCATTCTCTGATGATGGTATGTATATACAGTACAGATCTATATTTCAAAAGTTATGTTATATAATATATTTTATTCGTTCCGCTGTAGATTGTGTCTGCTCTGATGTTGTGTTATTTTGATCTTCTTCTTCTTCTATTCTAACTTTCTTTCTATTTCTCACACTCTAACTTCTACAAATTTTTAAACGACAAATGTAAGCAGCGACTGAATAAAAAATGGATACAATAATATATTTCTACCCTATAAATACTCTGCACTACCTTAGCCACTCATTTCTCATTCCCGTGATCAAAAGTGTTTGTCGCCAGCAGAAAACTTCCTCTAAGCAAAAAATCATGACTTCCTAAAATCATTAAAATTCAAAAAAAATATCCATAAATTACCAAACAAGTGTATTTGGATTAATAAGATGATTCTCTTCGATCTTGTATAATTTTTGTTGGGTTCGAGGGTTGTTTCATTTGTTGTCGTTAAATATCCGTGTCCTAGGTTTTAGGAAAACTTGCATTTGGAGCATCAAATCATGAATTAAAGATCATTGTTAAGTTTGTGGTAGGATTTAGAGTGGGTGGTAAAATTTTGAGGGGATTGCATGAATTTTTACATCACAACCTAGGATGATGGTGTTTGGTTGTAGAAGTAGAAGTCATGTTCTATGTTGATGATGTGGGTGGTAAAAGAAGAGTATGAGATGACAGAGGAATGGAAAAGGTGTTTATAGTTTAAATTTAAGTGATGTGGGAAGGGAGAGATGGGTGAAGAATGTGAGCCATGGCGTGAAACAAGGGAAAGCAGCATTCATGTGTTTCCTACAAGAGAAGGTAATGATCGGATAGTTTGAAGTTAATAATGTGCTTAAGTCTTAATTAATTATAATTATTTAATGTTAATGATGTTTAAATATATATACGAACTTGCAAAGTTCATAACTTTTGATATATTATGAGAATATGACAAAACAAGATCCGTTGGAATCGTATTGACGTAGACTACGCAATGGAACTAGTTTGGAGAGATTTAGAGTTCGATATAATTTTTGGCAAAATAAAATGCCTGATCGAAACTATTGGAAATTAATCATTAATCAGCGATTAATAACCAAAGTGAGAAAACTCACTAACTTTGTCCATTTTAATAATTTTATAAACATATTTTAGGATTGATAAATGATGAGTGAATGCTATGTGATGGTTGTTATGAACTGCTTATAAATTGGTTGAAATTATAGACATAGTTATATATATAAATCGTTGGTTAAATATTGATTCTATTTATCATGATATCTCATATTGAAATGAAATTGATGTTATTTACATTGATTAACATCTGTGAATGCAGAAAACAGGTTTAAGGGATCCAATTGGATTCCTCAAAATTTACTGTTGTTTGTTTTCATATAGTGTGATATATGACGTCTTAAATGTTCTGTGACAGATTTGTTGTGTACAGATGTTTGGATAGCGCTAGCCTTAGAATAATTGGTATTTAAATAATGTAAAAATATATATTCGAATGAAAAGAAAATGAATTTGGGTTTTAAAAGGAAAATCTATTTTTTTCCAAAATAGAAAATGAATTTCGAATGGGCTAGAAAATAATAACTTGTTTTTAATAATAAAAACAAGTAGTTTAATTTATAAACAATGTTCATAAATGAAGTGGAATAATTATCATTGGATAATTTGGGAAGATAAATTCAAGAATGAATTTAAAGGGAAATTATAAATCATTTCAGAAGGAAATGATGAAATTTACTTTGATGTTCGAAATGTGAATAGAATTAAAATAAATCCATAAGGTTTTATAATTGGTATTCGATTATGTCGAAGTTTAAATTTTTTTATTATAAATTATTGATTATATAATTCGGAACATGATAAGATAATTAATATTCAGTCTGAAAATGATATTTTGTAATTGAATGTAAAATCGATATAGAATTATAAACTTAATAAATAAAATAGACCAGAAGGTTGATGTGCAAACAAGATTTGATAATGAATTGAATATGAAAGTGAAGATATAAAATAACTAGATAAATGGAATTTGAACCTATAATAGTATTTACAATGGAAATCAAGATTGATTGGAAATAACTAGTCCAGATTTCTATAAAGGAATAATATCCACATTTTAAAGTGGATAATTGTTTAAATGCAAACATTTTGCAGATTGGAATGGTTATAAAGGGAAATTGGTAAGAATTTGGAAGTGATAAATTCAAAGGTGAATTTAGAATGAAAATGTAAATTGATTTAACCTGAAACAGTAAATTTATTCCGAAGTTCGGAATGTTAATCGAGTATAGATTATTCAAAAGAGAGAGTTATACATTGAAATTTTACTATACCGAATTTAGGAAAATATTATCTACTTTCCGTTTTAACCAAAATTTATTATTTATTTAATTATTAAGTTGTTATTTTATTTATTCAAATTAGTGAATAAAAGTTATATTTTAAGATATAATATCCCAGAGCAGGGATTATAACACTATTGTTGTAATCAATGTTTCGGTTTAAAAAGTGGATTCTTAGATTGAATCCTAGAGTTGCGTGAGCGATGTTTTATTGGTATTAAAAGTTATGAACTTTGTCTATTTCGAAGTTAAGAATGTTGTTCATTAAGGTATGAGAGGTAATTATACCCGAACCTTATTGATTTCATTTTCAACTAAGAAATGATTAGGGTTCGGTAGCGTGGATTGGTAAATGATACGATTAGTTAATGAGTGATTAAGGGGTTGAGATGTCGTACAACATCTCATACAACATCTGTTTAAAGTTAAAGAAAATGAGTTTGGAAACGTTTTCCAAATAAACCAAAGATATTTTCTATATACAGAAAATAAGAAATGTGAATATATGGAAATGTTTTCCGATGTTAGTAATGCATTTTCCTAAATATAGAAAATAAGAAGTGTGAAGAGATGGAATGTTTGCCAATGTTAATAATGTATGTTTTCTAAATATAGAAAATAAGGATTTGTGAATATAAGGAAATATTTTTCGATTTTAATAAGAGATATTTTCTGCAATATAGAAAATAAATAGTTATGATAGATGGTAATATTTTCTAAGAATCATGAGAGGCCAAATGGGTTGTGAGAAATATTTCGGAAAAGATATGGAGAATGGAAAGACGAAATTTTGGGAATTGATAAGTTAATAAGAAATTTATTCAAAGGGCTCAGTGTTGCTTGATGTTCAATTAGTAGAATTTCCATTTGGAAATAGGACCTTTGGTTGTATGGATGTTTCATTTGATAGTTAAATAAACGACTATCTAAGTTTTGGCCCATTTTATATTTCTATGTTCAATATGGAGAGACCGAGATCAGATTTACTATTTGAAAACCACACCGTATGGTCATAAGCATCGTGAATCAAATATGCTAAAGATAATTGAATACGGAGTAAAGTGTAAGGCCTGTTCTGTTAATCCTAGGTAGAAATTGCCTAAGATGGATTGATGGGATAGTGCCTTCGGTTTGTATAGTTCCAAGACAACTTGTATAGACTAATTTATTAGAAAGTATGCCTAACAGGTCATGTACGTTGATTTCTTTAAATGTATTTACGTTGGTGGCGGAGGAATTCGATTCTCTCAGCTTTATGCCTGTGATATTTTTAGGGAAATCAATAAATGATTTGGCAGATTTGATAGAGAATATTTTGGTTTACCGTAAGGTAAAAACCATCCATGTTTATGTGTGGATCGAGCTTACGATTATCCTTTCTTTTAAAAGGATTTTTAAAAATTAAACCAAGTGATCGGTGTTTACTCACACCAGTCCCATGATAGATCTAGAGTTTATTTTGTTTTTGTTTTACCCTAAACTCTTGGGTGCCCAAATTTGTACGGGAAGTCAAGTAGTCGGGATTTTACAGCTACACTTGGAGGAGCTTGGAGCATCAGGCTTCGGCATTTATTAGCTACTGTTTATTTCCACTGTGTACTATATTTGTATCTAAAAATAGGTGTTTATAACTATTCTAGAAATAGCTGTTGTGCTCTGATGATGGTATGTATATACAGTACAGATCTATATTTCAAAAGTTATGTTATATAATATACTTTATTCATTATGCTTTGAGACTGTGTCTGCTCTGATGTTGTGTTATTGTAATCTTCTTCTTCTATTCAAACTTTCTTTCTATTTCTTACCCTCTAACTTCTTTCTATTAATGACCTGATAATTTCTGGTGCTTGGTTAGTTGACATGGTACTTGTGTTGATAATCACGATCAGGAATTGGTCAGGCCTTTACACCCAGGGGGTCGGGTGGATTTGATCGCTTGGGGTCGGCCAAGCATGATTTAGGTGGGTCGGGTTAACACGTTGGACATACAATGCATGACATTGAATTTGTAATGAATGAAACCAAATTTGGTACCTGGTATCCGCGTTTTGTTTTTAAGAAATTTTTTTTTGTTAAGTTTTTCCTTATAAACTTTTATAAGGCGTGTATGTTAGAAATCCCATACCTTAATTTTGTTACAGTTTGCAGTGATATATTTATAAGTAACCACTAGGATTAAACTAGTTAATCCTACGGCTCTTATTTGCACACACATCTATAAATAACACTCCGTTCCACCTTCCCTGAACCTAATCTTCTCCATCTCCATAGCCTGCACTCTGACATTGATTCCAAAGAAATACATTTTAGGTTTTCTTCTTTAAATCCTCTAATCTGTATTATTTTCTAATCTCTTTTCGTTTAGAATTTAATATAGAATCTAAATCTGGAATCATAAGATTTAAATATATATATATATATAAGAATTATAATAACTATTTAATTATTATATATAGGTTTCAAAGAAATTGGAGTGCACATTCGTGTTCGTTCTTCCAAGGTTCTCAGAACTAATATGGCAAATATCATCAAATCTGTGTCATTTCCATATAGTTAAATCATTGTGAGTGGAAATCTCTAATGTTGCTATTCTGTTATTTAGTAGTATTGATTTGAATCTATATGCCTAAGAGGATTTGGGATTTCCAGGTAAACAGTAACAATAACAAACCACCCGAATTCCCTTCTTTTATATTTATTGGTGGAAATGTACAATCTATGTAAATTTGTGGTTGTTAATAAAATAAAGAAGATGACAAGGTTGTGTTGTATAATTATTATTTTTAGTCAAATTCACAATTCATATGTTGTAATCCCCATGTACTGTTTATTGTCAAACATTAAGAATTTGGATTTTTGTATGTATTAAAATAGTTATAAATATCTATTTTTAAAAATAGGTTATTTAAACATATTTATTTGTACAATGCTCAAATATTAACTTTTTACACATAAAAATATTCAAAAGTGGACCTGAACCATAAAATAACAATTATACATATTTGTTTGGATGCATCTTACAATTGTTATCTTTTGTTTTTGTAGCAATTAGTCATCCCTGGGATACAAGTTTTATATGTTCGTTTCCCATTTAGATATATATATTTACATACATATCTATAATTGATTGGTGAAATGTGGGAAAATGGACTTGTGTCCCTTTAAACGTTAAATTCGAATGACAATTAGCTTTAATAGCGATTATTAAATTACATACCCGTATAGCGTAATCACCATATAATAAATGTGTAATAAATGCGTAGTAAGTACAATTAATTTAGGAAAGTAGCAACTGGAATTTCAAATGCCCCCTTAGGAATTTGTTTGCATGTGTGTGCATTAATGGCTTTACAAATAGTAATTAGAGGATTTTAGGGAGAAGGACAAACTTTGCATATTTTTTGGTCAAAAGTATGCAAAGTTTGTTATTTGGCCAAAAGTCCACTTTTAGTGCAAATGTGGATTTCAGGGGGCCCCACCACATTTTCCATTATGCACTAAAAGTTGGCCTTTTGGCCAAATTACAAACTTAACATATTTTTGGCCAACTTTTTTGCTAAGTTTTGCCTTCTCCCTATTTTCCACTAGTAATTAATGACGCAAATACACGAGGTTAACCATTACTTGTAGTAGAAGCCTGCTCGAAACCGACCGGCATATCCGACATGTACAAGTAAGCTTGGTTAATGTGATAGGTCTAGGTGTCATGGGTCATTATAATTATTACACTAAGGCACAAGTTAAGCCCACTTATAGTAGAAGCTTGCCCGAAACCGCCCGACAAATCCAGCATCTGCAAGTGGATAGTTTAATATGAGAGATCTGGTGTATATATATTATATATATATATATGTATGTGTGTGTGAGAGAGAGAGAGAGAGTAGGCATGTCTGTGTTGAGAAGGTCTTAAGTAGTTGAGTTACCCAATTTGGGTCTTAAGTGGTTAGGACTAGGCATGTTCCTAAGGTTCACTCCTTGGTTTAGGCCCAAATCATGAGACCCTCTCTTATTAGGTTCTAAGTGGTCTTTGGGTCCTCCTTCTGTAAAATGGACTAAAATAACGGTAACGTTGAGTGGGGTAGTTCTCCGGAAGTTGTCCACTTCATCTAGGAGTCATGTGAGGGCTAACCTAAGGACAAGATAAGTACCCTAAGCTGCATGCAACTATAACTGCCTGTCTACGGGAAGTCTTAAGTTGCATAGGAGTTCACCCATAATATCAGTTAAGTAGTAACATGGGAGTCCATCAGAGGGGTCTCAAATGGAAAATTGGGTCTACCCCAAACCGGTATTAAATGGAGAAATACTACTTTCCATATTACAAATGAGTGTGTGTGTGTGTGTGTTTGTAGATATAGCGTTGATGTGATAGGAGGAGGTCTTAAGTGGATTGGGTCCGCCATATGGTCATAAGTGATTGTAGGAATCCAACCTAAATTTAATATAGTAGCATGGCCTTAAGTGGCCGAGAATGTCCACCTCGTTAGGTATTAAGTGACCAAGGATCCTCCCTAAAGTGTTAGTGAAGGACTTAAGTGACTATATGAATGTCTACCTCATTAATTAGATTGATTGCCTTCTGTTGTATGCTTGTTCATGTAGACATATCACGAAAAACTATCCTGCCAAATATAAGAATAGGTACCCTTCAAACATATGTGGTTTTCATTCATCAGGACTTTTTGTTCTAACCTCCTTCCCCTTAACACACTTACGTGATAGTAGGTTGGACTTCATGCTGAGTGATGAACTGGAGGAGACTAACGATGGAGGAACTTATATATTTATGTTCTATTTATTATTGGTAGTATTATGGTAATGTATTTGAATATTAATTAATGTACCTGATGTAGTTATCTGAATTATGGTTGTAAGCTACATTGTTGGTTTTTAATCTAAATGGTCATCTATTTTCTCATTATATATTTTATTCTTTCCGCTGTGTGAGATTCCTTCTCGTTATATTGCTCTGTTGTTCTATGCAAATACAATTCCTAATTGGAACCAATGACCCGTTTAGCTTGGCTCTAATTTCAATGGGCCTTTTCTGGGTCGAAATTTAGGCCCACTCCAATAGGTTGTTACACGTATGCTTTGTTTCTTGGATTCGGAACATGTTTCTTAGAAGGATATTCCCATTGGTATTACCAAAAGTGCTTTTCTTCATTATACAGGATGTCTTCTTCTCTTAGTGGTTATAA
Organism: Allium sativum; assembly: GCA_030737875.1. Lineage (NCBI taxonomy): Eukaryota > Viridiplantae > Streptophyta > Magnoliopsida > Asparagales > Amaryllidaceae > Allium > Allium sativum. Next base: position 261,021,919 of record CM060923.1, read on the forward strand.
CCAAATAAAATCTAATTTGTTTGATTATTTGGACTTGATTTCGAAATATAAACTTGAAATTTTAAATCTAATCTATTTTAAACTTGGTTTTGAATGAAAACTTAAAATAGGGTTATTTGAAATATAGAATATAAGTGATAAATTATTTATTTAAACAAGCATGAATTCGAGTTATTAATAAGACATTAATTCTTAAAATTTAAATGTCATTTTGAAGTATCGTAAATAACTTATAACGAAAACGTCTAAGTTTGTTCATTTCGTTTAAATCGACTTATATGATCGATTTGCGGTAGTGACAACCGATAAATTGTAATCGTTGTTAAAATGTAACATTTGAATTAAATTAAGAAATTTAATATTTGAGATCGTCTAGCTAGACTTAGCGAAGGAATAATATTCATAGTAAAATACATAAGTTTGTTCCTTCGCTTCAATTTAATTTAACATTGAGTAAATTGTAAAATGAAAACGTTATCATAATTCGAGCCAATTTGAACTAAAAATACTAGATGAGATTCTAAGAAGAATGGTATTTTTAATTTCGTAAAATTCAAACTTTTGATGTCTCGAATCTTTAATTTCAAATCAAAAACACGCAAAAACGAACAACAATGGATGTGTACATTGTCTGTATCATTCTTATATTCTAGTAGAATGCGAATTGAAATGGCATTCAAATTAATAGATAGAAAAGAACAACAATGTACACACACATTCGGTGGTTAGAAGGAATTAATACATGTGTTCTTCCTTTGTTCCCCTCTCTTCTCTTTTATTTCATAATTTAGATTTGGTTATGGATAGAAAAAAAATCAAATTCATGGCTCCTCAAACCTGATCTTGTAACGCCCCAAATTCACACGGCCTCCAAGGAGATGGAAAAACGCAGATTGTATGAGAACACGACGCATCAAAACACAAATATGATAACATTTCATTGCTATTACAACAATTTACACTAGGGTATAAGATATCAGAGTACAAACAAATAATATACAATGGAAAATTATTTCCACGGATACAAAGCTTTCCAAATATTACTCCAACTATAATCCAGGATCGTGTGAAAAGAAAATTTCACAAATCCAAAACTACAAACTGCCCGTATGGAAAATATGGGCACTCAGAGTTTAGGTAGAAACAATAAACTCCGAGTCAGTCATGGGACTGGTATGAGAACTCAAAACTGTTGTTAAACTTTTACTTTAAAATAGGGTAAATCACGGGACCACGCCGTATGTTAGGGAACATGTTTACTTCCACGAATAGTCTGACATAAACCAATTTATAAACAACGCAATGCTTTTTGAAAAAATGAAGCTATTATAAGACTCAGTCCCATCACACAATGCAACGCAAGCCGAAGGATAGAGTTTTCCCTTATAATAGACAAATATGCTGGATACGTTTAAAACAAATCATTTTGATATTATTATAAGTGCATAGTGTCAAAGCCACTTCAAATATAAATGTATCAATCATAGGCAGCATTGCTACCATATATTATGTCGCCATACATAGGTTTACAACTAAAACCGAAAAGTCGCGTATTGGAAATTGGATTTCCATCTATGAACCAAGGCAAGCGAACATCCTTACCGATTCGAGACACACTAGTAATGCCTCGAGACTCAGACTCTGGTGAGCCCTAGGTTAGCCGCATGGCCTGCCAGTCATTGCTGATTAGTTATACCATAAACTATATGTTAGCTGGTTCTATCGAACCTCCAAAACTGGTCAGTCGTAACATCGACCAAGTCTAGGGCATTTTAATCGGCTCTGATATCAAATCCGAGGTACCTCACCTTCCGTCAAATAATATGCAACATCCACCTGAGTAAAATGTATGGGCTCCATACCAGGATGTTACTCGTTGCTAGAAAGTAACATATGTCCATTTCCATACGCTCCTCATCCCTTTTTTGTTCATACCGGGGTGTGAAGCTCGCGAATTAACGTTACACAAAGCTATGCTATTTAAAGTCGTGCTTTGATCATCAACCATAAAGCCTTTCTTTCCAACAAAAGCTTTGATCTATGCATCTAAGAATGCCACATTGTCAAATCCACACTATACCATTGATTTACACTAATATATAACCTCTAAGCTCGTACATCTCAGAGACGGGTGTTAAGCAAGAGAATAAATTCTCTACCACCAAACAGATATATATTTAGTAGAGATCAATGAATACAGCGCGAAATACAATGTCAAACATACAATCCATTTGCAAGCCCGTTCTGGGTCTGAACGAAACCGGAGGCACCTTATTCCTCGTCCTATATGTCCAATACAGGAGAGAGGCCCTCACATATCCGGTCGATCTCCAAGTACGTCTGGATGATCTCCAAGTACGTCTGGACGATCACCACTTATTACCTTATCTTGGGTGTACATATCAATCAAGACATCAGTAATCATCCAAACGATGTGAAGATCTCCGGTATTTTACCACCGTCTTCATATTTTCGACTTTTTATCGTCGTATCAATCATTCAGAATGGGTTAAACCCGGTCTTTCCGAATAACCCGCGTATCTTATAATCAAGTGCTATAAAAATACATCATATGCCTCATTCCAATCTAGAATATTCTTTTATTCAAATATTCTTTTCGTTTGGTAATTATTCCCACAAATCTTATTAAAGATTTATTCATTTCAACCTCTTGTTTAAATCTTTTATTGAAAACTACTGCAAAAGATTTTATATTATCTTTTCACAACCTAAACCAAATTAGGGTTCATCAATTAGTCGGGATTAGTGAACCTTACCGCGTAATCATTAATTTTATTATCCCAATCCCAACCTATTCATCCCATGGAGCAAAACTAGTAGTATTCCATATCGAACACCCATTGTGTTATCGGTACATTTAATTACCCTTTTACGTTCAAATATAATTAAAGATTTAACTATAAATTGGAATAAAACTGGTGGGACTCCATTCTTGAACCTTTCTTGAATTTGGTAAATTTAGTTACCTCATTCACATTCCAATCTAATTAAATTCCAACTTGGTTTTAATCTCAAAAATCATTACTTAATGATTATTCAACTTTAGGAAAATTAATCCTGTCTTTAATTGGGTTAAAGAACCAATGTCGTTCAAAACACAGTTCACGATAAACCCAAAATCATCTTCCATCAAAACGGAATCTTCACATAAATCAGATCAATCGTAATCGATGTAAATTTCCCTATCAGATTAATACTATAAGTGGAATAACGACAAAGCCCTTTTAAATTCCATAAATAGTAGTGGTCTTCCTTCAAAGTAGCTCATCTCGATTATCACTAAATTAAATTCCATTTAATTCCAATTTCTTTTGTCAAATTGGAAAATTTTACATTGGAAAATTTCCCATTAAATCTTAAAATAAAGATTTATATATTGCAAATCTTAACTTCACTGTTAATCGGGTTTAAGAATAAATGTTATTTAAAACATTGTTCACAATCAACCCCAAAATCAACTTCCATTTAATTCCAATTGACTATTAATTAGAAAACTTCATTAATCTTAATTAAATGATTTATTCCTTTCCCAGCTGGGTTTAAGAACAGTATTATTAAAAATACCATTCACAACAAACCCAAAATCCAATTTGATATTAAATACAAGGCTCTAAATAGAAATCATATCGGCTTATTTCAATATCAAATTCTGAAACCAACGGATATCGTATTGGGAATAACGATATTTGTATCTTCCAAATTCCTCAACAATATCCGTATAATCACGGAATCAAATATCAAAATATTTTGAAGATTATTTCCATTCAAATCCATCCCAATTCATATGTTGGAAAAAATTTTGTTATCAAAACCATTTCGATTCATTCAGTTCCTTTATGTGTCCATCCAAAATCGGATGTCAAAACCAATCATTAATAATTTTGTGTCCACCTAAAATCGGACATCAAAACCATATTTTGATTCTTCTTCGTATATTATTTTAAAATATTCATTATTTCTTAATTGGAATCAGAATCAATTAATTACCATATAATTTTATTTATATGGATTCCATACATCGCATGTATTCGTAAATAGTGAACAACTATTAAACACCCAATTCACATCCAGAGTGAATCTACAACTGTATAGGCATTAAATAATTCAATAACGCTTACTACAGTCTATCGATCAATTGATTGACATACAACTAAATGCAAGGGAGATGTGCTAAGTAATTATCATCCCAAACCCGTGTAGGTTTTCAATCATCATCCAATGTTTATTATTTTCATACTTGGGCGATGTGTGAAATTATCGTCCCAATATCCATGTGGGGATTACATCACAATCCATGTGAACTTATATATTATTTTCACAGTTCAATAATGATAACATAGGAAACTACAACATCCATCAACCACCAAACGACGTTTCAATCACAAGCTATCAATATATATTCTTTTATTAAAACAAATAACTGTACAAAATTTTGAGTGAGAGAGTTCTCAAAATTGGTTTCCGCTCTGTCATTCCTTAACTGACGATTTATAAAACGATTTTGTAAGAATTTGGCTGTTGAAATATGCGAATCAGAGAAACTGACAAGTTACAAACGAAGTTGAAATGGGCTAAACTTGGTCGGGAAAGAGCCTGGATGGACCTAAACTGTTGACCATGGTTTCCACCAGACAACAGTCCAAAAACAAGATTCAGACGTCTGACCTAAAAATTGAGATGTCTGAATTTACATTTTCCTGAACCAGCAAGATTCATGTTTTCATAATTATTTGAACTAGTCAGATGTCTGACCTATAATATTCAGATGCCTGAATCCTATTCCGAGCATAATATTGCCTAGATAACAAGCTCAAAGTGATATCGACAAATGCCGAAGGCCTCTGATGTTATATACATGCAAATGAGTCTTCTATAACTCACCAAAGCAACTCGTAACACCAAAATTACATGCACATACATTCATACAAGAGGTTTGGAATGATTGTTGATTATAAATTCCAAAATGGACAAATTTTCTAAACAAAGCAATCAAATACGATTAAATCGACTTGTGAAGTCTTAGAGCTTGTTGGGGGCGACAACGGAGCTTCACAATATCAGCAAAACAACTCATAGCATATGAATTAGATTGTGTGGACAATTCTAATCAAAATTTCCGATTCATTGAAACTAAAACTATTGAACCGGAAAGCGTATACTTATCTAGTCAATTCATATGCATATGCAAACTCAAATGAACTCTAAATTACACCTTTACAAGCCTCTAGGCTTGTGGCATAGATGTGGGTTCTTAGATAACTCACAAAGAACTCACCTTTGTTTACTATAAGAATGAATCAGTCTAATAGCGAGCTAGGATGATCTCTCTTCGATAAAAACACTAGAATTAACAACGTATAATCATATGAACACGTTTCCTAAGAATTAGGTCATGGGAAATCTCAAAAATCAAAGAGGAATTGAGTTGGAGAAGATGGAGATGGAAAAGCTTACGCATGTTGTCTCTTTGATTTTCCCCTTGATTTGGGCTTGGATTTGCAAAACCTAGCTTCGGGATTTCTATTTCCCATCTGTTTCTATTTTGATGAAGTGTGGAATGAATGAAGAGGAGGAGGCTAATTTGGTAGTCATATGGAGTGGGCTAGTTTGGTTCAACCAAGACCCAACCCAAGTGCCAAAACTTCGAAGCTCAAAATATATCAAAGTTTATACTTTTCAAGCACGTAAACGACATTTTGAACTCAATGGAAGTGGTTTCGAGTCTAAATTCGTCCATATGCAAAAAGTGATATTTTGGTCTTATATCCAATGAAAAGGAGCAAAATTTCTCCAAGACCAAAGGTATCGATGCTTATAGTTTCCGAACACGCAAATGGCATTTTGAACTCAATGGCAGTGGTTTCGAGCCCAAATTCATCTGTATGCAAAATGTAAGTTTTCTACGGGCTATATATATATCCATAGCGACTATTCTAAGTTTTTTAATTTAGACATAACTTACAATTTATAAATTGAAATCTCAATTTCTTACATTCGTTAGAAAATTACAATTCAAAATATCCCAACGTTTCTTATTTTATCAAATTCTGACTTATATTAAATTCTATATATTCAGTCCAAGTTTAAAATCGAAATTTCAAACTACCGAGCCATTTCAAACTAGTTTTCATTAAATTTATAAGTTCTAACTTCGATTTAAATAAATTTTAAATCGTTAATTCTCAAAATAAAAATCATCTAAGATATTTAAAATCCATTAAAAATAAATTTTAAATTGGTTCTAAAAATATGGTTTGTTACAATCTCCCCCACTTAAAACTTTCTCATCCTCGAAAAAGAATGGAGTTGAAATTTGTTTAACTAACCAACTCAACTTTCATTCTAGCCTGGGTTCTTCAACCTTTCAATTTAAAGAACGTACTATTTTCTCAAAATTTGGCTAACACCATAAATTTTCGAAAAATTTCGCCATAACCTCCTTTGTACGGGTTGATCGGTACAACCACAAATGGCCTCTATGGCTCTCATATATCTAACAGAAAACCAAAAAGCCAAGCGGCACATAAAATCATCAAAACCAATCAATATAATAAACATGTACCTATTTGTCGGGTATACAATTTTATTCATCTTATTAGTTTCCATGCTATGACCCGTTCATTATATATACATGTACATATATCCCATTCCAATCAATTTTCAATTTAGCTCAAAATTAAATTCGATTCAGCTTATTTCACCATTCATTTTCATGTTGGTTTTATTATTCCAATATTTTTATTGGTTAAACTAATAATCACACAACATAACCAGCAATCAGTATTTTGATTAGCTTTTAAAATATATAACTTTTATATACCCAACAATCATATTTTCAGTGTCAAATCACAAACAATAAACTCCAACTAAGTTTTGGTTCTCACACCAGTCAATTGGAAATATATAGATATCCCACTTTCGAAACTCAAACATAAACACTAATGATGAGATCTCAGTCATCAGAATCAGCTCTGGGAGACTAGAGTGTGATTATATATCTACCTAGTATATTTGAGACTTCGTATACACGTGGATCAGACGTATATGCAAAATCTTCTTATATCCGATAGTCCAAAATCAGTATCAAATATAAAATACTCAAATACGTATAATAAAATATAATTTTCAAAATTAATCTCACTTTTATAAATAACACTCTTCTAACTCATTCTAGGGCATTATTAACCCTATCTCTAACGAGTTTCTCTTATAGGATATCACTAATCCTATCTCTGATGAATTCTTTCGTTCGGTTCTAATGTGTCTTGTTTCTCAAGCTTTGTAAACCAAAGCTCTAATACCAAACTGTAACTCCCCGAGTTCACCCAACCTCCGAGGAGACATGAAAACGCAAATTGAATGAGAACACGATGTATCAGAACACAAACATGAGAACATTTCATTGCTATTATAACAATTTACATCAGAGTACAAATAAATAATATACAACGGACAATTATCAGAGATTAAAATACATAAATTTAAAATGTTAAAATACAATGTACAGCGGAAATACATCAACTACCAAAACTAAATGGAATACACGGATACAAAGCTTTCCAAATATAGCTCCAGCTATAATCCAGGATCCTGTGAAAAGTAAAATCTGCAAATCCAAAACTACTATTTCCCGATGTGGAAAATATGGGCACCCAGAGTTTAGGTAGAAACAATAAACTCCGAGTCAGTTATGGGACTGGTGTGAGAACTCAAAACAATTATTAAACTTTTACTTTAAAATAGGGTAAATCACGGGACCACGCCGTATGTCATAGAACGGGTTTACTCCCTTGAATACTCAGACATAAACCAATTTATAAACAACACAAAGCTTTTTGAAAAATGAAGATATTATAAGACTCGGGTCCCATCACACAATGCAACGCAAGCTGGAGGATAGAGTTTTCCCTTATAATAGCCAAGCAAGCTTGATACACTTTTGAACAAATCATTTTGATATTATTATAAGTACATAGTATCAAAACCACTTCAAATATAAATGTATTAATCAAAGGCGGCATAGGTACCATATATTATGTTGTCATACATAGATTTACAACTAAAACAAAAAAGTTGCGTATTGGAAACTGGATTTCCATCTATGAACCAAGGCAACCGATCATCCACACCGATTCGAGACACACTAGCAATGCCTCAGGACTTAGACTCTGGTGAGATCTAGGTTAGCCTCATGGATGGTCAACCGTCACTGATTAGTTATACCTTAAATTATATGTTAGCCGATTCTATCGAATTCCCAAAGCTGGTCAGTCGTAACATCGACCAAGTCTAGGGCCTTATAGTCGGCCCTGATATCAAATCCGAGGTACCTCACCTTCCATCAAATAATATGCAACATCCACATGAGTAAAATATCTGGGATCCATACCATTACATTATTCGTAGCTAGAAACTAACATATGTCCATTTCCATACGTTCCTCATCCCCTTTTTAGTTCATATCGGGGTGTGAAGCTTGCGAATTAATGCTACATAAAGCTATGCTATTTAAAGTCGTGCTTTGATCATCAACCACAAGGCTTTGATTTTCAACAAAAGCTTTGATCCATGCATCTCAGCATGTCACATTGTCAAATTCATACTATACCATTGATTTCCACCAATATATAACCTCTAAACTCGTACGTCTCAGAGAAGGGTGTTAAGCAAGAGAATAAATTCTCCACCACCAAAACAGATATATATATTAGCAGAGATCAATGAATACAACGGGAAATACAATGTTAGATATACAATCCATTTGCAAGTCCATTCTGGGTCTGAATGAAACCGGAGACACCTTATTCCTTGTCCCATATGTCCAATACAGGAGAGAAGCCCTCGCATATCCAGTCGATCTCCAACTACGTTTGTAGATCACCACTTATTACCTTGTCTTACGTGTACATCCCAATCAAAAAATCAGTAGTCATTCAAACGATGTGAAGATCTCCGGTCTTCTACCACCGTCTTTTATCTTCAACTCGTCGTTTTGATTATTTAGAATGGGTTAAACCCGTTCTTTCCGAATAACCCGCGTATCTTATAATCAATTGCTATAAAAACACATCATATGCCTCATTGCAATCCAGAATATTCTTTTATTCAAATATTCTTTTCATTTGGGAATTATTCCCACAAATCTTATTAAAGATTTGTTCATTTAAACCTCTTGTTTAAATCTTTCTTTAAAAACTATTGCAAAACATTTTATATTATCTTTTCACAACCTAAACCAAATTTGGGTTTATCAACTAATTGGGATTAGCAAACCTTACCGAGTAATCATTAATTTTATTATCCCAATCCTTACCTATTCATCCCATGGAGCAAAACTAGTAGTACTCCAAATCGATCACCCATTGTGTTATCGGTAAGTTTAATTACCCTTTTACGTTCAAATCTAATTAATGATTTAACTATCACATGGAGTAAAATTGGTGGTACTCCATCCACGAACCTTTCTTAAATTTGGTAAATTTAGTTACCTCATTCTTATTTTAATCTAATTAAAGATTAATTAAAATTCCAACTTGGTTTTTATATCAAAAATCATTACTTAATGATTATTCAACTTTTGGAAAATTAATCCCGTCTTTAATTGGGTTAAAGAACCAATATCATTCAAAACATAGTTCACGATAAACCCAAAATCATCTTCCATCAAAATGGAATCTTCACGGAAATCAGATCAATTGTAATCGATATAAATTTCCATATCATACTAGTATTATAAGTGGAATAACGACAAAGCCCTTTTAAATTCCATAAATAGTAACGGTCTTCCTTCACAGAAGCTCATCTCGATTATCATTAAATCGAATTCAATTCCAATTTCTTTTATTAAATTGTAAAACTTTACTTTGGAAAATTTCCGATTAAATCTTAGAATTAAGATTTATATATTCCAAATCTTAACTTCACTGTTAATCGGGTTTATGAACGAATGTTATTCAATACATTGTTCAGAATCAACCCCAAAATCAACTTCCATTTAGTTCCAACCGACTATTGATAGGAAAACTTCATTAATCTTAATTAAAAGATTTATTCCTTTCTCAATTGGGTTTAAGAACAGTATTGTTAAAAATACCATTCAAGGCAACCCAAAATCCAATTTGATATTAAATACAAGGCTTTAAATAGAAATCATATCGGCTTATATTCAATATCAAATTCTGAAACCAACAGATATCGTATTGTGATTATTGATATATGTATCTTCCAAATTCCTCAACAATATCCGTATACTCGGGGAATCCAATGTCAAAATATTCCGAAGATTATTTCCATTCAAATCCATCTCAATACATATGTTGGAAAAATTCTGGTTATCAAAACCATTTCAATTCATTTCGGTTCCTTTTTGTGTCCATCTAAAATCGAACATTAAAACCAATCTTTAATAATTTTGTGTCCATCCAAAATCGTACATCAAAACCATATTTTGATTCATCTCTGAATATTATTTTAAAATATTCGTTATTTCTGAATTGGAATCAAACTCAATCAATTACCATATAATTTTATTTATATGAAATCCATACATCGCATGTACTCATACATAGTGATGAACAACTATAAAACATCCAATTCACATCCAGAGTGAAATATACAACTGTATAAGCATTAAATAATTAAATAACGCTTACTACAGTCTGTCGATCAATTGATTGACATACAACTAAACGCAAGGGAAATGTGCTAAGTAATTATCAACCCTAGACCCGTATGGAATTTTTAATCAACATCCAATGTTTAATATTTGCATACTTGGGCGATGTGTGAAATTATCGTCCCAATACCCGTGTGGGGTTTACATCGCATTCCATGTGAACTTATATATTATTTTCACAGTTCAAAAATGATAGCATATGTGTAACACCCCACGTCCATTAATGTCACTCACAAAGGGAATGCATTAACTTCCATGGAGGTTTTAAGTGAATATAGAACAGTAAAATTACAACAAGGCAGATATAAAATAGTACTTGGAAATTCAAAAACTTTATTTCATTGTAGCAGAAGTCAAAACATGTTTGATTACATCATAACACCATATTCAATGTCAAGTACAATATCTATCTTGATAAAACAAGTACATAATCCCATTACATGAATAGCCATTAAAAAGAAAGATAACAAGCTGGACTTTACTTCAGCAGTCCAAGCTTTCCAGAAGATAAGCGATCCAACTAGACTCCACTAGAACTTGGCCCAACCTGCGGACCTGAAGGGAGAAAAAGGATGGAAAAGAGGGGGTCAGACATAAAGTCTGGTGAATATGATAATTCTACAATACTATTACCAAAATAACTGGACTAAGGCATAAGCTGGAAAACAAGAAAATGTCTATGAAGAGCAGATTAAGGACATAGACAATCGCTAAAGGCAACGTTATAGGCGCTCCTAAATACTAAAGGATAAACACTATACTGCACCACACCAGTCACCCTAAAGATTCATCCCACTTAGCTTCACTTAGAAACTTTCCCAATGGCTTTACGTACCCCTAGCTGACTACATAGGTGCCGCCTGCCCCTATCTCCACTAGGTGTACCCTACTTCCCATTATTCGATCGGCTCCCTAACTCGTAGATACCCGTGCTGGCCCCACAGTGGGGTGTATCACTCCCCTAAAGTGGCAACCTGATACAACGGACATGCACGGCTTATACCCACACGATGCAACAACGTCTTACCTACCAGCCCGGGTCCACACACGCATATGAAACCCGTTGGACTTGCGTTGCCACCGCTCCCTGTTTTGGCCTCTTATAGTCAAACCCAGTATGTGTGTCCCGTCCTCGACTTGGGTCGAGCCCACAAAGATACGTTTTGGGATACTGGTTGAAATGGGCCCCCACTATTTACCACAAGCATTCCACCTAAGCTTGTCCCCATTAGTCCATCCCACTTAACCCACTTAGTCATGTTCATTTACATGTGTGTTTGGTTAAGTCTAATCGTATTTCAAATGCCTCTAAAGGCAACCACCAGATTCCTCATGCCACCCAAGGCACCTACTTAACCCCCATGTCCCATCTTACATGATTATCTGGTTAAGTATTTCTTAGTTCATTAAGGCCATAACCTCATAAAGACCTCTCACATTAGACTGGCATTTATGGCAGCTGGATTTGCCGGGCGGGTCCGGGCAGTCTTACACCATAAAAGAGTCTAACCTCGTGTCTTTACAACTGTTATGCTTTAGTTTGGGCCTAGGACCTCTCACATTGGGCCGACATTTGTGACTACTGGATTTGCCGGGCGGGTCCGGGCAGGTTTACATCACAAACGGGTCCAACCTCGTGTCCTAAGCATTGATTATTAATAATAATCCACTTTCCCCCAATTTTAATAATTCCCTACTTGAATTATTAATTACTTCCAATTTTTAACAATGTCCATAATTGACTCAATTATGGACATCCATTCATGGTATGCAAAATCTTACAAAATTGCACCCAATTTATTAATTCCTTATATTACCCCTACCCTACGTTTGAACGTTTATTCGCAAAATATATGTTAGACTCGAATAGCCTAACTCATAGCATAAAAGAGATTATCATAATAACAACATGTATATGTGACCAAATGAATCATAATAAGGGGTGAAACTTGCATATGTCCAACTTGCATAGATTATACATGTCATGGACCTAAAGGTGTCAACTTGTTCAAAATTCACCTAATATAATCTCAATCAATTTTCATAAACTTACATATGAACATGTGTGAATCAACATCATCTAATTTTTTTAACAACATGGTTTTATATGGGTACACCTAACTCAATAGGCAAATTCCCATAATCAAGTTTTATTTAATTATAGTTTCAAGTTTATGGGTACACCTAACCTAATAGGCAAATTCCCATAAACAAGATCCATTTAAATTAAAAAAAAAAACATAACTTTAAGCATGTTCCAACAACATCATGATTTTACAACATAATATAGCATGATTTATAACATGGCATAGTATGATAGTATAACATAGCTTGACATGATTCTCAACATAGCACGACATAGCATAAGAGAATTTACAACATAGCATGACATAGCATATATAATTTACATCATACGACAACATAATAACATAATAAGAGATCCACAATATATATAATTTACAATTACAAATCACATCACTTTCTTGTGATCCATTCATAACTGAGTCAAATTAGTTTGTAATAGTCTTGTGAGAATCATCATACTCACCAACAAAAGAAGAGAATTAGAGAGAGAGTTCTTTGGTTTGATTTGTTTTGTTGAGAAGAATTTAGTTGTAGTAGATTAAGCTTCCTCTTCTTTGTTTGTGACGGCTATGCTGAACTCCATGGCAGCAGCATGACGGTAGCTTCTCTAATTTTACAAGTGATTTAGGTCTAGGGTCTACCCACTTATTTATAGATTTTAGAATTCATTTAGGCCATTAGATTTAACCTAGAAATAACCGCAGCCGTTCAGACAAGATGGGGTTTATCTTGTTGACTCAGCAATGAGTCAGAAGTGACTCAGCAAACACTCAGCATATTAATAAACTTCTATTCATGTCATAAATATATATATATATTCTACAATGTACATATTAGGTACATCCCCCTTTACTTATTATTGTTTTTATATACATATTAGATACATCCCCTCTCTTACACACTTATTAATATTTTTATATTCATATTAGATACATCCCCTCTCTTACATACTTATTAATATTTTTATATTCATATTAGATACATCCCCTCTTCTACACACTTATTATTATTTTAGCAACTTTAGTGTTAATAGAAAATTCGGGGTGTTACATTCTCCCCTCCTTTTAGGATTTCGTCCCCGAAATCTTCAAGTCTGGAAGAATGTATACCCTACCATCCAAACATCCATCTACTCATCCATCATACACAGGAATCCATTGTCCTTACAGACTTCTAATGCTTTCATGTTTAAATGCACAGTGTGTGTATATGTCCGTATCTAATGCAAAATCAGGCGGTCCACTGATTCAGTTGACCTCCTTAATGCAACTATGATCGTGCCATGCATCCATTATGTATGCAAAAGATTTTTAATGCTACATAATACTTCTATATGCGTGCACAACCATCATCTGAATGCAGCATCCACATGATAACACAACCATCGTTCATCCATTTTACTAAATACATCCATATATATATGCAATATGCAATATGTAGTGACTGAGCCGATCTAGTGCCTAAAGTGTGTGTATATATGCATCCACGAGCAACCACTAGCAAACACTTGCATCCATTTTGCATCCATCATACATAACATGTCTCAAACACATGTTTCAACCATAGGATTATCCTAACTAAAGGTCAAAGATACTAATGAGAGGACATACTAAAGATAAGATAAGATAAGCTAAGCGATAAAGGAGAAATTAAAAGACATACCCTCAAAAAGAAAAGGGTACAACGAACGCATCTTCTCTTCTGTCTCCCAAGTTGCGTTGCTCTCATCATCTCCCCATTGCACTTTAACCAGTCTGACCTCTCGATTCCTCAACTTTTTGATCTCCGACCCAAGAATGCATGTAGGAGCTCGTCTAATTGTTGCATCACGCTCTATTTCCACCTCTTTAAGCAAGCTCGGCTCTACCACCTCCGCGGTCTTGTGCAAACAATTCCTCAAATGTGATAAATGGAATACGTCGTGTACTCCACTAAGTTTCTCAGGCAACTCCACCCTATATGCCATCTTCCCAATCCTGTCTTTTACAGGAAACGGCCCTACAAACCTTGGTGCTAATTTCCCCACGGACCCAAAGCGAACAACATTCTGTAACGGAGATACTTTGATAAAAACCATGTCCCCAATGTCAAACTCAAGATCTGTCCTCCTCTTATCAGCATACGATTTTTGCCTATCTTGTGCTGCTTTCATCCTCCTTCGAATCAACTCAATCTTCTCCGAGGTTTCCCTAACCATATCGGGCCCAAGTAGGATTTTATCGGTAGATTCCCACCAACATGTAGGCGAACGGCAAGGCCTTCCATAAAGAGCTTCGAAAGGTGCCATGCCAATACTAGACTGAAAGCTATTATTATATGCGAATTCTACTAACGGAAGGTGCTCTTCCCATGTACCCCCAAAGTCTAGGATACAAAGCCTTAAAAGATCCTCTAGAATGCGATTCACCCTCTCGGTCTGGCCGTCTATCTGAGGATGATATGCGGTGCTCAAACATAGCTGAGTCCCTACCGCCTCTTGTAAACTCTTCCAAAATTCGCTAGTAAAGATGGGGTCACGGTCGCTTACTATACTAGAAGGAATACCGTGCAAACGAACTATCTCCTTAATGTATACAGAAGCCAACCACGGAGCAGTCCTCTTACTTTTCACGGGAATAAAATGGGCGCTTTTAGTAAGTCTATCTACTATAACCCAAATCCCCGTGTTACCCTTCCTTGATCTTGGTAATCCATCCACAAAATCCATTGAGATGCTTTCCCATTTCCATAGTGGAACTTCTAATGGGTGAAGCAACCCACCGGGTTTCTTTTGTTCTGCTTTAACTCGTTGGCACACCAAGCATCTAGCGACGTACTCGGCCACTTCCTTTTTCATACCGGCCCAAAAGAAAACCCGCTTCATATCTTTGTACATCTTATCCCCGCCGGGATGAATGGTCATTTTTGAGCGATGAGCATCATCAAGAATGGCCTTCCTTAAGTCTTCGTCTTGTGGTACACAAAGTCTATTATCCCTTCGTAACCAACCCTTATCGTCTAGGGTATACCTACGAAGATGGCTTGACGATTCCCCCCCTTGAGCTTTTCTACTATCTCAACCAACTGTGGGTCGTCTCGCTGTGCCTCACCAACCCATCCTAGAAGTGTAGGTCTAACCTCCAAGGATGCTAACAGACCGGGTACTAAGTCAACGGAGGGTCTAAAGTCAAACATAGAGATGAATTCTAAGCTTTGTCGTTCAACAAACAACGGACTCAAGGACAACCTTTTCCTACTTAAGGCGTCTGCCACCACGTTACCCTTGCCCGGGGTATATGCTATTTCAAAATCGTAGGAGGCTAAGAATTCCATCCACCGTTGCTGCCTTAAATTCAAATCCTTCTGAGAGAATAAGTATTTTAATGATTTGTGGTCAGTGAACAGTTCGAATTTCTCACCAAGAAGATAGTGACGCCAAGACTTAAGCGCGAAAACAATTGCGGCTAGCTCTAAGTCATGCGTGGGGTAATTCTTTTCATGAACCCTCAACTGCCTTCCACCATAGGCTATTACTCTTCCCTCTTGCATGAGGACCGCGCCAAGTCCCGTCCCACAAGCGTCAGTATAGATGGTAAACGGTTTATTCCCGTCTGGCAGCACTAAGACTGGGGCTGAAGTTAAGGCTCTCTTTAAACGTTGGAACGCATCATCGCAATCTTTGTCCCACGTAAAAACCAGGTTCTTCTTCGTTAACCGTGTTAATGGAGCTGATATTTTTGCGAAGTCTTTGATAAACTTCCTATAATAGCCAGCCAACCCCAAGAAACTTCTTACTTCGGTTGCATTTTTAGGGACCTTCCAATCTTGAATGGCCACCACCTTTGCGGGATCCACTGCTATCCCTTCTTTGGAAACCACGTGCCCTAAGAACCGTACTTCCTTCCTCCAGAAGTGACACTTAGAAAATTTTGCCTTAAGGTTATGCGCTCGAAGGGTTTCCAACACTTCCCTAAGATGTAGGGAGTGCTCTTCTTTATTCTTAGAAAAGACTAAGATGTCATCCACAAAGACTACCACGAATTTGTTAAGGTATTCCCTAAACACCCTACTCATCAAATCAACAAAATATGCAGGGGCGTTTGTCAAACCAAAGGGCATCACTAGCCATTCATAGAATCCGTCAGGAGTCCTAAAAGCAGTCTTATCTATACTATCCTCAGCCACTCTCAGTTGATGAAAGCCAGTGGCTAAGTCCAACTGCGAAAACACTGAGGCGCCAACTAACTGATCAAAGAGATCGTCAATCCTCGTCAGTGGGTGTCGGTTCTTTTTAGTAAGCTTGTTTAGTTCTCTATAGTCCATACAAAGTCTAAGAGACCCATCCGCTTTTGTGGCAAAAACTACTAGAGCACCCCACTCCGATATACTACGTCTTATGAACCCCTTCTCAAGCAACTCCTTTACTTGCTTATTGAGTTCCTTCCTTTCACGAGGAGCCATGTGGCGCACTGGCAAAGATACGGGTTTAGCATTATCCACAAGATAAATTCGAAAGTCTATCTCCCGCTTTGGAGGTAAGCCCTTCACCTCCTCAAACACATCCGGATATTCCCGGACCACTTCTATCGATCGCAGGTTCTCTACAGACGCGTCAAGCGATTCAAGATAACTTAGCATAACGGAATTTATGGGATTACAAAAGATGTCGAGAGCATTACCAAGGCGAGTCACAAGCCTAACTACTCTCCTTTCACAATCAAGAATGGCCCTGTTTCTAGACAACCAATCCATTCCTAAAATTAGCCCATAGCCCGTGAAGCCCAATACATAAGCATCACATCTAAATTCAACGCTAAGTATAGAGATTTTCAAATCCAAACATATCATGGTCAAATGAGCCGAACCCCCAATTGGATTTGAAACGACCAAGGGATCCTCTACTAAACTGGTGTTCAAGTGCAGTGATTCAACTAATGATGCAGAGATAAACGAATGAGATGCGCCAGAATCGAATAAGGTACGGACAGGATGATCAAACAGAAAAACTAAGCTTTCAACAGAAATTGTTCTACCTCTTTCTTGCAGCGGTGGGGCCGCAATAGCCTGAACTTGCCCCCTTGCCTGCCCTGGTGCCATAAGAGCCTGCACCTGTCCTCCCGAGGTAGACCCTGCCCTCTGCCCCTTCTTTGGACAGTCCTTCACTAAATGTCCCGCATCTCCACAATGAAAACAACCAGTCTTCTTTTTCTTTCTACAATCTTTGCTGAGATGGCCAGGCGTCCCACAATTGAAGCATTTCTTCTTCCCTTTGCCATTATTGTTTTTACCACCCTTCTTATTTTGCTGTTGGGGTTTCTTCTGATCCCCTTTCTTTTCAACTGCCTTATCCTCATGCATAAGTGACATTTCTACTAGCTTTTCAAAGGTGGCTCCCATAGGGATGTGGGTCATAGCCAACCCTTGCAACGGTTCATTCAAGCCTCTAACGAACCTCAAAGCTTTCTTCTCTGGCGTGTTCACCAACTCCAAGCCAAACCTTGCTAACTGATTAAATTTATTGACATATTCCTTTACTGATGAGCTCCCTTGCTTTAGTGCCAGGAATTTTTCCATATTTAAGTTCTCCTCTGCCCTTGAAAGAAACTTTGCCTCAAACCTTCGTCTGAAATCCGCCCATGAATCAACTGGACGTTCCCCGTTAGTGACCTCCCACCAAAACGAGGCCTCTCCCTTCATTAACCAAGCAGCTAAACGGACTTTCCTCCCATCTTCCACTTCAAAGATATCCAACAATTCCTCAGTCTCCTTAAGCCAATCTCTGGCCTCCACAAACGTCTCAGTCCCTTGAAAAGTTTTTCCTCCCATAGCCTTGAATTCCTTGCACGTCTTTGCAAAAGTGTCAACACGAGGAGGAGGAGGAGGAGGAATGGGTGCAACTAGGGGTGGAGGAGTATCCGCTGGGCCTGCAGTGGTGGCCCTAGCCTCCAAGTATCTCCTAAACCACCCTGGAATCGTCACACCTTCTGGGAGATTAAGATCTTCAGCCATGCTGAAACGAAAAAGGAAAGATTCAAAATGGAGAATTCGAAAGATAAAGATAAGGATGTGGCTATTTGGGATTATGTTTTTCATAAAAACTCTCTTTAAATAACATGTTTTTTTTTTTTGAAAGCACTTCTTCCAAAAATACTTTAGAAAAAAAAAATATTTTTCTAAAAATTTTTTTATCTGTTCTGGTAACCTTATGCTCTGATACCACGTGTAACACCCCCACGTCCATTAATGTCACTCACAAAGGGAATGCATTAACTTCCATGGAGGTTTTAAGTGAATATAGAACAGTAAAATTACAACAAGACAGATATAAAATAGTACTTGGAAATTCAAAAACTTTATTTCATTGTAGCAGAAGTCAAAACATGTTTGATTACATCATAACACCATATTCAATGTCAAGTACAATATCTATCTTGATAAAACAAGTACATAATCCCATTACATGAATAGCCATTAAAAAGAAAGATAACAAGCTGGACTTTACTTCAGCAGTCCAAGCTTTCCAGAAGATAAGCGATCCAACTAGACTCCACTAGAACTTGGCCCAACCTGCGGACCTGAAGGGAGAAAAAGGATGGAAAAGAGGGGGTCAGACATAAAGTCTGGTGAATATGATAATTCTACAATACTATTACCAAAATAACTGGACTAAGGCATAAGCTGGAAAACAAGAAAATGTCTATGAAGAGCAGATTAAGGACATAGACAATCGCTAAAGGCAACGTTATAGGCGCTCCTAAATACTAAAGGATAAACACTATACTGCACCACACCAGTCACCCTAAAGATTCATCCCACTTAGCTTCACTTAGAAACTTTCCCAATGGCTTTACGTACCCCTAGCTGACTACATAGGTGCCGCCTGCCCCTATCTCCACTAGGTGTACCCTACTTCCCATTATTCGATCGGCTCCCTAACTCGTAGATACCCGTGCTGGCCCCACAGTGGGGTGTATCACTCCCCTAAAGTGGCAACCTGATACAACGGACATGCACGGCTTATACCCACACGATGCAACAACGTCTTACCTACCAGCCCGGGTCCACACACGCATATGAAACCCGTTGGACTTGCGTTGCCACCGCTCCCTGTTTTGGCCTCTTATAGTCAAACCCAGTATGTGTGTCCCGTCCTCGACTTGGGTCGAGCCCACAAAGATACGTTTTGGGATACTGGTTGAAATGGGCCCCCACTATTTACCACAAGCATTCCACCTAAGCTTGTCCCCATTAGTCCATCCCACTTAACCCACTTAGTCATGTTCATTTACATGTGTGTTTGGTTAAGTCTAATCGTATTTCAAATGCCTCTAAAGGCAACCACCAGATTCCTCATGCCACCCAAGGCACCTACTTAACCCCCATGTCCCATCTTACATGATTATCTGGTTAAGTATTTCTTAGTTCATTAAGGCCATAACCTCATAAAGACCTCTCACATTAGACTGGCATTTATGGCAGCTGGATTTGCCGGGCGGGTCCGGGCAGTCTTACACCATAAAAGAGTCTAACCTCGTGTCTTTACAACTGTTATGCTTTAGTTTGGGCCTAGGACCTCTCACATTGGGCCGACATTTGTGACTACTGGATTTGCCGGGCGGGTCCGGGCAGGTTTACATCACAAACGGGTCCAACCTCGTGTCCTAAGCATTGATTATTAATAATAATCCACTTTCCCCCAATTTTAATAATTCCCTACTTGAATTATTAATTACTTCCAATTTTTAACAATGTCCATAATTGACTCAATTATGGACATCCATTCATGGTATGCAAAATCTTACAAAATTAAACCCAATTTATTAATTCCTTATATTACCCCTACCCCACGTTTGAACGTTTATTCGCAAAATATATGTTAGACTCGAATAGCCTAACTCATAGCATAAAAGAGATTATCATAATAACAACATGTATATGTGACCAAATGAATCATAATAAGGGGTGAAACTTGCATATGTCCAACTTGCATAGATTATACATGTCATGGACCTAAAGGTGTCAACTTGTTCAAAATTCACCTAATATAATCTCAATCAATTTTCATAAACTTACATATGAACATGTGTGAATCAACATCATCTAATTTTTTTAACAACATGGTTTTATATGGGTACACCTAACTCAATAGGCAAATTCCCATAATCAAGTTTTATTTAATTATAGTTTCAAGTTTATGGGTACACCTAACCTAATAGGTAAATTCCCATAAACAAGATCCATTTAAATTAAAAAAAACATAACTTTAAGCATGTTCCAACAACATCATGATTTTACAACATAATATAGCATGATTTATAACATGGCATAGTATGATAGTATAACATAGCTTGACATGATTCTCAACATAGCACGACATAGCATAAGAGAATTTACAACATAGCATGACATAGCATATATAATTTACATCATACGACAACATAATAACATAATAAGAGATCCACAATATATAGAATTTACAATTACAAATCACATCACTTTCTTGTGATCCATTCATAACTGAGTCAAATTAGTTTGTAATAGTCTTGTGAGAATCATCATACTCACCAACAAAAGAAGAGAATTAGAGAGAGAGTTCTTTGGTTTGATTTGTTTTGTTGAGAAGAATTTAGTTGTAGTAGATTAAGCTTCCTCTTCTTTGTTTGTGACGGCTATGCTGAACTCCATGGCAGCAGCATGACGGTAGCTTCTCTAATTTTACAAGTGATTTAGGTCTAGGGTCTACCCACTTATTTATAGATTTTAGAATTCATTTAGGCCATTAGATTTAACCTAGAAATAACCGCAGCCGTTCAGACAAGATGGGGTTTATCTTGTTGACTCAGTAATGAGTCAGAAGTGACTCAGCAAACACTCAGCATATTAATAAACTTCTATTCATGTCATAAATATATATATATTTTCTACAATGTACATATTAGATACATCCCCCTTTACTTATTATTGTTTTTATATACATATTAGATACATCCCCTCTCTTACACACTTATTAATATTTTTATATTCATATTAGATACATCCCCTCTCTTACATACTTATTAATATTTTTATATTCATATTAGATACATCCCCTCTTCTACACACTTATTATTATTTTAGCAACTTTAGTGTTAATAGAAAATTCGGGGTGTTACAATATGAAACTATAATATCCATCAACCACCAAACGACATTTCAATCACAAGCAATCAATATATATTCGGTTATTAAAAATAAATAACTATACAAAATTTTGAGTGAGAGAGTTCTCACCATTGATTTCCACTCCGTCATTCTTTAATTGACGATTTATAAAATGATTTCATAAGAATCTGGCTGCGGAAATACGTGAGTCAAAGAAACTGCTAAGTCACAAACGAAGTTGAAATGGGCCGAAACTCGGCCGGGAAAGAGCCTAGATGGACCTAAACTGTTAACTATGGTTTCCACTGGTCAATAAACCAAAAAAAAGATTCACATGTCCAACCTAAAAGTTTAAACATTTGAATTTGCAATTTCCTGAACCAACAAAGATTTAGTTCATTTTGGTGCCATTTTAAACATCTGAATTTTTTTTGTCAAACGTCTGAATTAAAATTTCAGACATCTGAAAATAAAATTCGGACTTCTAAATTTTGGTACTCATGTTTTCATAATTGTTTAAATTAGGTCAAACGTCTGATCTATAATATTCAGATGTCTGAATCTTGTTCAGAGCATAATATTGCATAGATAACAAGCTAAAGTGATATCGATAAATGCCCGAAGGCCTATGATGTTATATACATGCAAACGAGGCTTCTATAACACACCAAAGCAACTCATAACACCAAACTTACATGCACATACATTCATATAATAGATTTGCAATGATTTTTGATTATGAATTCCAAAACGGACAAATTTTCTAACCAAAGCAATTAAATACAATTCAAGCGACATGTGAAGTCTTAGAACTTGTCGAGGGAGACAATGAAGCTTCACAATATCACCAAAACAACTCATAGCATATGAATTAGATTGTGTGTACAAATCTAATCTAAATTTTCGATTCAATGAAACTAAAACTAATGTACCGGAAAGTGTATACTTATCTAACCAATTCATATGCATATGCAAACTAAAATGAACTCTAAATTACACCTTTACAAGCCTTTAGGCTTGTGGCATAGATGTGGGTTCTTAGATAACTCACAAAGAACTCACCTATGTTTACTATAAGCAATGAAATAATCTAATAGCGAACTAGGATGATCTCTCTTCGACAAAAACACTAGAATCAACAACATATAATCATCTGAACACATTTTCTAAGAATTAGGTCATAGGAAATCTCAAAAATCAAAGAGGAATTGAGTTGGAGATGATGGAGATTGAGAAGCTTACTCATGTTGTCTCTTTTTCTATTTTGATGAAGTGTGGAATGAATGAAGAGGTGGAGGCTAATTTGGGAGTTATATGGAGTGGGATAGGTTGGTTCAACCAAGACCCAACCCAAGTGTCAAAACTCCAAAGCTCAGAATATATCGAATATTATACTTTTCGAGCACGTAAACATCGTTTTGAACTCAATGGAAGTGGTTCGAGTTCAAATTTGTCCATATGAAAAAAAGTGATATTTTTATCTTATATCCAATGAAAAAGATCAACATTTCTCCAACTCTAAAGATATCGATGCTTATAGTTTTCGAACACGCAAACAACATTTTGAACTCAATATTGGCAGTGGTTTCGAGTCCAAATTCATCCGTATGCAAAATGTGAGTTTTCTACAGGCTATATATACCTTTTAAAAATATATTTAAATTCCATAGCGACTATTCTAAATTTTAATTCAGACATAACATACAATTTATAAATTGAAATCTCAATTTCTTACATTCATTAGAAAATTACAATTCAAAATATCCCAACATTTCTTGTTTTATCAAATCCTGACTTACATTGAATTTTATATATTCAATCAAAGTTTAAAATCAAAATTTTAAACTACTGCGCCATTTCAAACTCGTTCTAATTAAATTTATAAGTTCTAACTTCGATTTAAATAAATTTTAAATCGTTAGTTCTCAAAATAAATCATCTAAAATATTTAAAATCCAGTAAAAATAAATTTTAAATTGGTTCTGTAAATACGGGTTGTTATAGATCTCTTCCCCCTTCCCCAATCTCACTTTCCCCCTTTACCCATGCGTCGCTCATCGGCCATCCATCACCAATCCCGTGCCCTCATTCACTACGACTTTTCCTTGAACAATATCGAACCCGCAATCACCGTCATCGCGCTTTAGTTCCGATACCGACATCCTCTCTTGTTAAAGCTTCGACTGCCAAGAAACCCAGCTTAACCCCAGCACTATCGAAGCAAACACTGTGCAGAAAGGTGAGATTTTTACTCAAAATTTACTTTATTTCAGTTGTTCAACATCAACATAAGAATGGAAAGATAATCGTGAATGTTTTGATGTTAAATTGTCCTTGCTATATCCTCAACTTGTTGCATTGTGGTTGTTGCTTGATGGCATGTTTGTTTGACTATGTATCTAGTGCTTAGCTACTGGACTAGTTGTTAAAATTGAAAACTTTGGCACTTTGCCACTTCCATCCTTGCTGCATGGCTTTATTTGTTGTTTGCTACACCATGTATCCTTGTTGATGCACATGTATGTGGTTGCATGTCAGTGCCTTGTGACTTATAATACTTGGTATTCAACTTCTTTTGGGCATTTTGTGCTATCTTTGATTTTTGTTATCCTTGGCTCTGCACTGAAATCTTTGTGCATTAGCACAACGGTGTTTGTCAACCTGAAATCTCCCCCCACTTACCTTATTGTCAATCTAGACACATGCTTGCCTTGCTTGTATCCTTGAAACGCATGTGATGATACATGAATTTTATGCTGACCATGGATATTTGGTGTTGGAACATGTATTCAGAAATTTAGAGCTTCTTACATAAGTTTGGATTAACTATTATATTTGCGTATTTTATTGAAGTTGATTTACTTGAGTAAATTTAATCCTAACAAGAATGTTTTGTGTTTTTGCGTAACGATTGGGTCAGACCGAGTATTAGAGCTTTAGACATGCATCTGATGAAGCTGAAGTTTCGTGAAGACCTCTTTTTGGTTTGGTTAATTCTGTCAATGCAACGAACATGGATTTTTGGCCCCGAAAATCGACATAAATACCTTTACCGTACCTCATGCCGACCTTCCAAATACTAGAAACACCAGAACATTATTAGAAAGAATTTAGAGGGTGAGATAAGAAAGAAATATAAGAATAAAAGAAGAAGAAAAACCAACACAACACAGAATCAGAGTCTCACATCGCAGTGGAACAAAATATAATAAAGAAATAAATCTTTACAGAGAGCTTTTAAAATACTTACAATATCAGAGTACATCAACTTCTGGACAGTTATAATAATCTGTCCTCATGTATCACACACAGCGGATACAAGACAAAATACACCTGATCACCTCCAGCACGTCTTCTGAAATTCACAACATCCGATAACCTGGACCTGTACAACCCGGTCTAACCCGAGCATTTACAAAACACCGGGTCAGTCTGGTGAAGCAGAGTGAGAAAAACTCGCACAGTATTATGGGGGATCATCCAACTTGATTTTAAAGTTCAAAAATCTTTTCGGAAGAAAAGGATAATTGTAAGACCGTATCCACACAAAAATACGGATGCTTTTTACCTTACGATACCCCAAACCATTTTTGAAATCAATATCTTTTCTGATATTATAATAGTGTCTAAACACAAGTAGATATCAATCTAGCGGAATCTTGCATCTCACGTTCCACATATATAGTATACAATCAAAACCGCGGGCGCTTATTGGAGATTGGATTCCAACTATGACAAGGTATGGAGCCACCTGCAGATAGTGTATCGCTAGAGGGGAATACACTGGGTTCAACAAGAACGTCTTGCAAACCGGCCCACACATGACCAACCACTTATTTCGTTTGAGTGTATCGAATGTATATCACCAACGGTTGGGCTCAAACCACCGTTTCCCAAAAAGGAACATCATCGAAATAGATTAAAGAAGCAAAAGGAATTTCTCTAGATATGTGATTATACACCCTAATGGGAACGACCTACATAGGCATGTTGCCTGCCTGATTTTTATCATTTTCCGGTTGTGAGGCATGAGGTTTGAATTTCCTTTTGGAACACCCGACCACCATTCACTTTGAATGCCACATTGTCAGATCCTCTGGATATCACTAATTGACGTCCACAAAAATACTCTAGTTGGGAGATAACCAACTATGGCACATTTGAAGAAATCAACGTACGTGACCCTTTGGAAATACTCTGTCAAACACCCGTCCATAAAAGTCATCCAGGAGTAGGATGAACCGAAGGCACTCTCCTACTGCATCCAATATAGGAATCACCCCATGGATCAGCAGTGAGAAGTCCTTGCAACTCGTAGATTCCAACCACGACAGAATCACAGTTTATCCCTAGTTGGAACATCAGAGATTATTATTAATTCCTCCGTTTATGAAAATCTACGGTCTTCAATGCTCCATCTTGACCATCTTCTGATATCTTCACGTATTTGTTGCTGGAATAGTTTTTAAATATAAATTCGATCTCGGCCGTTCCGAACAATTAATCGTATTGGCCAGATTTGATAGTCGGTTATTTAACTATCAAAATACACAGTGTCTCAATCATGATAATCCAACAAGTTCACTGGTTCAGTATTCAGCACCACTTGGCCTTTTAATTAAAATAAAAACGTAAATTTAAAACTCTTAAATATTTTGATATTACGAATATAACTTTCGCTTCTTATTTAACATAAGATTTCTCTTTAAACCAATTCATTTTACTATTTAAGAAAGTCCTATACATACCAGATTTCTATTTCTCTTTCAAAAACATCATCCACATTATTGTCAAATTTTGGGAAATCAGTTCAGTTAATTACTCGTAAAACAACGTTATGGAATATCTTTTATTCATTACTTGACAATATAACGCTTATTCTTATTGTATAAACTCAACTTTTAAATTTCATTTCTAGCTCGAAAATATCATTATAGTTTACGCAATCCAATCTTCTTTTATTTCCCTTTTTTACTTTGGAATATCATTATATACATAATTGCCAAATTTTCACCAAAGTGTTGCGTTACTATTTCTCTAATAAAATAATAAATTACTACTAACTTCTTTCACAATTACAACTAATATCATCTTCAAATAATCCTGAAGTCGTTCAATTTGGGGTATTTTAATTACCTAGCAGACCTTGATTAACAACGATCATATCTCAAGATGGATACGAGTTGTAATTTAAACCCGATACTACATTCCAATATCAATACAAATTCCATTTCACTATTTTATTCAAAATATAGTTTCATAAAACCTTCTTACGCTTGAAAATCTCTTTCTCGAATATAACATTTTTTCTTAATTTAATAATTAAGTAATTCCGTATAAAACCCCACTTTTTAACCTTTACCCTTTTGAACAATTTCATTTAATAATTCGGATTTTTTTATCAAATCCAATGATCCACTTCTTTACCAAATTTCACCTTTTCCAATCTCTTTCCAAATCCATTTCCCATTCCTGCTTTGGAAATCTTATTTTAATTCCCTTTCTTACTTAATCCCATTATAAAGTAACGTTAACTTAAAATTTACGCTTTCACACTTTAAATCTCATTTATATAACTCTGGTTTATTATAAAAACCTTTTTTTCTAAATTTCCTTTTGCTTAATTCAAATAATTAAGTAACATTTATTTTAAGCTATAATATTCGCTTAAAATACTCTTTATAACTTTGTTATAAAAACTCAGATTTTAAACAAAACCTGTTCATAAACTCCTTTCACCTTTCCATTGGATTTCATTTCCCATTTTGAGTACTTTTTAAATGAATTTCAATTAAAAAGTATTTCCCTAAATTTTTATCAATTAAAATAATAATTTACTTCGGTAGTTAGCTTCTTTTGTAGTTAATTCTTTCATTTACTAAAACAAATATTATTTTACTTTTCAAATATCTTTTTAAAACAATATTCACTAAACTATTCTATTAGATTAATTCAAATCAAACTAATTTAAAATCAGTTCCAACTCAATGGTTGACTTAGTCAACTCAAGGCACGGTTATTTCATTAACCCATTCCAATCCATTCTCACTTTAAATTAATTAATAATATAATTAATTTAAATAATTCCATTTAATTAAGTTTCAATAACCAATTTTCCAAATTTTAACCGGTAAGGTTAATTTCTATTCCCAAATTTATAAATCTGATAAATCTTGGAATTTACTTTGTAAAATCAATTTATAATTAATTATAAACATAAATATTTATTTCTTTTTAATAAAGTTTTATACAAAATAATATAATTCAAAATCTATCTCCAGTTATAAAATAAATTTTATAACTTCCGTTCTATCAATTTGCCTGACGGTAAATCGATATAAAAAACAATTTACTTTTAGGCCTTTTCCTACCAATTACTCAACCAATACTGCTCATCAGTTAAAACCAAACACAGGTTGAATTTTCAACCAATGATCAATACTCAAATCAATCACACAAACATGACAGTTCATATGATAATATGAAATTAAATAATATATTTGAGGAATCCCGTTGGATCCCTTCAACCTGTTCGTTCCTGTATGCAAATTTGTTATCACAAATCGAATCATTCAATTTCATTTAACTGATAGCAATAAATAACAGCCATTTATCATCAACCACACGCAATTCAAACAATTCAACAATTTAAACACGTTTATTTTATAAATGTGATGAACCAAGGTGAGTTACCTTTATTGGAACCAATCGTTAAAATAATGATTTGGTTTTTCACTGAAATTAAACAATAGTTTAATTTCATTGGTTGAATCAACAAATAGATATATAATTAGCAAACAATCAACCATCAGCAAGCAGAGCACACAAAATAAAAACCCAATTTATAAAATATAAGTGGGAAGAACTGAGTGAGTTTAACTCACCTTGATTTGGTTTATCATTGAACGGTTGGTTTTAATTAAATTAAACAGGTGTTTAATTTAATTAAAAATCCCAGTTGATTTCAATTCTGTCCAAGCCGGTTCCAAAATACAGAGTTCGTACATATGGTCCCGACGTGTCTGGTCTGGTCCAATTCAGGTAATATTTGCATGACATATAAACGTTAAAATCATGTGAATTTATTATACTATTACTGTTCTTAATAAATTATAATTATTAATTAGTATAAAATAATTACATTGATGATTATTATGGTTGATCAATTCCTGTTTCCATCATCCATCTGGTTCCCGCGTTCAAGAAGTCTGGCATTTCCCAAAGCCCTGTACCAAAAATGATGATACAATTAATTACTTAACTAATTTATTTTAACCGTTATTTATTTAGTCAAATTAAATTACAACGTTAAAAAAAAAGGATCAGGCCGACTATTTTGCATACTCCCTCGTTCAAACCATGTTTGGCCTCCCTTTGCTCAGTGTAGTTTACACCCAACTTCGCTTCAATTAAACATTGGAACCCACGTATGAAATTTTGTTGGTCAAACAAATAATGATGGATTTTAATTAGTTAAAATATAATTAATCATTTAATTTAATTTAACAAATTCCACACTGATTACTTCTGATTAGAGCAACTATAGCCGACTTCTTTGCCAGCCTTCGTTTCTGCATCCTGCATCGGTTCATAATGAGATTTAAGTTACTAACAAATTCTTAATCATTATTCAATTTAATATAAAACGAATAACGTTTTGGTTAATCAACTTGAGGTCGATCCCTTCTTTTCCCTTTTGCTTGTCTCGTTCCAGTTTCATTGAAACCCATACCACGCTCGCCTTCAACCAATGAACCTCGCACCACCGTTCAGAGCTCCAACGACCAATCGATCCCTGCTAAAAGAATCACATGAACTCCTCCTAACTTCGACTGAAACAGGTTGCGCCACCTCCTTCTAAGTTCGCTAGAAATCTCTCCAACAGTCAGCACCTTTCAACCCTGTTTCCCGCAACCTCAATGCACCAGAGACCATCTTCACCGGTCCTCAGCCAGATCTCGTTGGCCTTTAGGTGTTTGCTACTGAAGAGGTTGTGAAAAGCCGAGCGGATCAAGCTGATTTAGTGGAGGAACTTTGGGGTTTTTGGTTCGTTCATTTGGTAAGAGGCGGCAAAAAGAATTGCATTGACCAGGCAAGGAAAATAAGGTTTCTAGTATATATAGTGGTTTGGGATGGAATAAAATTTTATATTATATTATTAAATGAAACTTCACCGTGAAGTAACACGATAAAACCCACGTACGTCTCCGTTTTCTGATAAAAAGGATGATCCTAGCATAGAAAAATATTCCGGACGTAATGGGACAGGTTTCGTCGAATTCCGACATCGTTTGAAAAAATTTCCTTTATAAAACCAGCGAAAAACACATGTTTAAATTTTCTACGATTACTAAATAAATCCAGTCAACTTGAAACCTTAAAATCGTAAAAAATTAATCAATACGAACCCAACGGCACTAGTTTCGTCGCATTCTGAGGCTATTTCCCCGGTAGGGTATTTTTACATGCACCGCAAATGCCATTTTGGACACCAAATTATCCGTTCTTCAAAAATAACAAACTATATACCTATCCTGACTCTAAACGTCGATACAAACTCAACGGAACTGATTTCATGGCCTAATTCGCTCGTCTGCTCAAGTTACACTCAAATACTTCTCTATTAAATTAAATTAATTTAATTACACGCTATAGAAATTGATCGGGCATTTACGGTTGCCGTGGTCACATACGACATCGGTTTGCCATGCAAATTTGATTTTCTGACAATAATTTGACGATACGGTTCCAATGAAACTAATTTCGCTGAAAACGGAGACTGTTTTAAAAATGGCTATTTTTAACGCAATAAAAATATTGAATAGATATTAATTAAATTAAAAATAATTCAAATAAATCATAGTAAATTATTCTCAACATATATATCCAAACAGAATATATATACAATTCTAAATATAATTTATACAACTCAATATCGTCAATTTTGAGTTAAATGATTTAAATTTTTCCCTTTAAAATATAAAATAAACATTATATTAAATAACGATTCCCATAGTGACTATTTTAATATTTGATTTGGACATAACTAACAATATATAACACAAAATCCAGATTTTTCTCTTTCATATGAAAATTATAATCAACATGCTTCCAGCATTTCTCGTTTCACAGAAATCCGACTTATATCATACTCTGTATATCCAGTTGAAGTTCAAAACTCCATTTTACGAACTGCCACGCCATTTCGAGCTTGGTTTATATTATATAAAAATTAACTTTCTATCTTCGTTTTTAATCAGCGAATTAAATATTAAAAATTCATTAATATTCCAAATAAAACATTTAAAATAATTAAATTAAATTAAATATTTGGTTGCCAAAAATATGGGTCGTTACATTATTCCCCCCTTAAAATAATTTCGTCCTCGAAATTGCTAAGGTAAGGAAAGTGCTACAAATCCTGTTAATTTCCAAATCTAATTTATTTTACATCAAGACCCAATTCAATACCATATATAAATATTTTCATAAATCTCGAAAAATTTCTAACACATTAAATTCCAGGAAAAATCCGGTAGAGTCTCCCCTGCACGGAGTGACATCTGGATATCGCAGGAACACATAATATACACGTCGACCCACATGGTCGGAAAAGAAAAATCAAAACCTAAATTTTTATATTTTCGCTTAAGCGTACCTTTTACGAGTGCTATTGAGCATACTGGCTCAACGTATATGCGATTTATTCTACCAATATCAATCAATCTAGCTGTCTGGCACCTGTCCTTAACGCAATTCAATATAAGCAATAAATATATGAATTTCTGAAATAATATTTCAGTAGTTAACAAGTATATCTACACTAAATTCAAAATCAAACACACAGCATCAATCCATTATCAAACACAGGGTTAAATCACAAATTCCAATTCATATGGAATTTCATTCTAGTTTGATTATACTGGAAATTATTCTTTAGTTTATAATTCACTTAGCTTCATTAAATTTGTTGATTATTCTATTCAAACAAACCATCATCCAATAACAAACAATTCACAATCAGCAATCAATACACAACCAAATCAATTGAATTTACATTCAGTATTAATGTTTTTCTTTGGTTTCAAATATTTGAACATCAATCAATTAAAGTTCGATTGATTTCTATATGATTATTATTTATTCATTAAATTTCCAATTTCCAAATCTGTTTATTTAATTTCACTTAACGAGGATAAGTTTCAATTCAAATTTTCAACCCCGATTTGAATTCCATTCAAATCGATCAAACACACTAATATCCCAATAACTTGATAAAATTATTTCTTTATTATACAAAAATATAATTTGGGTAATTTTTTTTTCATTTACCCTCATTTCAAAACAATACTGCATCCATTTGACAGTTCAATGCTTCTCAACACTTGAACCGATCAAACAACACAGTACAAAACATTTGTATATAAAATTTACAAATACGCTCTCATATATATACATTCAATCTCGATCTAGGGTATTACTATTTCCATCTCTATCGAGTTATACCACAGAGCCAAGGTTATTACCAATAGCTCTGATACCACTGTAACGAACAAGGATTTTCGGCCTTGGAAATCGACATAAATACCTTTACCGTACCTCATGCCGACCTTCCAAATACCGGAAACACCGAAACGTTATTAGAAAGAATTTAGAGCGTGAGATAAGAAATAAATAAATATAAGAATAGAAGAAGAAGAAAAACCAACACAATACAGAATCAGAGTCTCATATTGCAGTGGAACAAAATATAATACAGAAATAAATCTTTACTGAGAGCTTTTAAAATACTTACAATATCAGAGTACAACAACTTCTGGACATTTATAATAATCTGTCCTCATGTATCACACACAGCGGAATAACTACAAGGCACAATACACCTGATCACCTCCAGCACCTCTTCTGAAATTCACAGCATCCGATAACCTGGACCTGTACAACCCGATCTAACCCGAGCATTTACAAAACGCCAGGTCAGTCTGGTGAACCAAAGTGAGAAAAACTCGCATAGTATTATGGGGGATCATCCAACTTGATTTTAAAGTTCAAAAATCTTTTCGTAAGAAAAGGATAATCGTAAGACCATATCCACACATAAATAAAGATGTTTTTTACCTTACGATACCCCAATCCATTTTTCAAATCAATATCTTTTCTGATATTATAATAGTGTCTAAACACAAGTAGATATCAATCTAGCTTAACGCTTGCATCTCACGTTCCACATATATAGTATACAATCAAAACCACATGTGCTTATTGGAGATTGGATTCCAACTATGATAAGGTATGGGGCCACCTACCGATAGTGTATCTCTAGAGGGGAATACACTGGGTTCAATAAGAACGTCTTTGTGATGACCCCAAACCCCGTTTCACGGTGGCAAGGGTAATCTTTGGAATATAACACATAAACAGATAACTGTAGAATAGAAATAATTAAACACATCAGATAATGTACAATAGAATATATCGGAAACAATAGTCATCAGAGTTACACAATATACAGGATCATACTTAGTACAAATACAGTTCAGCTTTACATAAAATGTCTACAGCGGAAAACAAGACATAATATGTACAATAGGAGCTGAACAACATAAAAAGAGATAAATGATAGAGTCCATCTTCAGCTCCATAGCTATCCAGAAAGGGCCTGCTAAAACATGAATACAAGGCTGCCCGTGTAGAAATAGGGGCACCCGAGTTTGCAAGTGAAACAAACTACGAGTCAGTCATGGGACTGGTATGATAAATCTACTTAACTTACTTTATAATATGGCCAATCTCAGGACCACGCCACTAACGTGGAATGGGTTTACTCCATTGGATTGCCAGTGTTTTAAACAAGTAAATCTTTTAAACATCGCAATGGTTTTTATAAAAATGAAGCCATTATAAGACTTAGTTCCCATCACACAATGCAACACAAACCGAAGGATAGAGTTTTACCTTATAATGGCCAAAATATGCTTGATACGAATAAAACAAAAGCATTTATATTATTACTAGTGTTTATATGTTTTAAAACCAATTTCAATCATAAATATCAATCAAGACGGCATGGTTACCATATATCATGTCGCCATATATAGATATACAATCAAAGCCGCATAATGTCGTATTTGGAAGTTGGATTTCCGTCATAAACCAAGGTAATAGATAGTCCTTACCAAATTCGAGACTGTCTAGCCCAAGTCTTAGGCAAGTACCCAGTCAAGCCTTTGGATCGTCAGGGTCGGTCCACCGATGTGGATTAAAATGCCTGAACACTGCGTATCCCCGCCCTTTGGGGCATAAATGAGTCCTATAACTCCATCGGCTCCACATTGTCACCGATATATCCGAGGCGCCTCGCAATCCAACAACCACACAGATGAAAATAATATAAATGTCAGGGCTGGTAGGTCACTGACACCACCCTAGCTAGAAGGAAACGCATGTCCTCCCTGATGTCCTCTCCCGTTTCTAGCTCATACTGGGTGTGAGGCTCGCGAATCAACATTATACACAAAGCTATGCCACACAGGCGGTGCTTTGATCATCAACCATAAGACTTTGCTTTTCAACAAAAGCCTTGATTATTTTCCACTTAGGCATGCCACATAGGAAATTCACACCATGCGACTGATGTCTATAGATATACAACCTCTGATCCCGTACGTCTCAGAAAAGGGTGAAGTAAGGGAATGAATTCCCCTTCACCAGGCATTTGTATATTTAATAGAGATCAATCAACATAGAGCAAAATCCAATGTCAGACAAACAGTCCATTCAAATTCGTTATGGGTCTGAACGAAACTGGAGGCACCTTATACCTCGCATATCCATCGATCTCCAAGTATGTCTGGATGATCATCACTTATTATCTATATCTTGGGATGCCTCCCAATCAAGACATCAGTAATCATCCAAACGATGTGAAGATCTCTGGTCTTCAACCACCATCTTCATCATCGACTTCTTATCGTCGATCAATTATTTGAAATGAGATTTAACTCGGCCTTTTAAAATAATTCACGTATATTTAGAATTTAAATCAATTCATTTCATGGTTAAGTTATTTGACATCCATATTCAGTTCATTAATGTAAATTTCATGCCAAACACATTCAACCATCAGAATATCCAATACACAGAGTAAATTCAGTTTATTTCCATTCCATATCATTAATAATATTTTATAATGATTTTTCTCTATTTTTATTTATTTAAAGATAGCTCATTTTATTTAAACGACGCTGCAGGCCATAACGCGGTCATGGCGCTGTTTTTCTTCAGATTTGATATACACATATCTGAAAATCCAACCGTTGGATCTTTACAAATTTTATATCAATAGAAAGATCTTTTCAAAACGAATCCAACAGTTCCAGTTTTGGGAAAATCGGACGGTCGGATCTCCCGGTACAATCGTTTGAAGTTACGATTTCAAAATACGAACTACAACATCGTTATTCGATTTATTTTAATTATATATATATATATGTATATGTATATGTATATATATATAATCGATTCTGGCACTATTTTTCTTCAGATTTGAATTAAACATTCCAGACAATCCAAGCGTTGGA
The DNA here is from genome assembly GCA_030737875.1 of Allium sativum. NCBI lineage: Eukaryota > Viridiplantae > Streptophyta > Magnoliopsida > Asparagales > Amaryllidaceae > Allium > Allium sativum. The sequence goes on from CM060923.1 coordinate 261,057,400, forward strand.
TCTTTACAAAGTTGATGTTTTTGGAAATATATTTCCAAAGCGAACCCAATAGTTTCGGTTTCGGGAAAATCCGATGGTCGGATCTCCCGCAATAATCGTTTGAAATCACGGTTTCAAAATACGAACTGCAGCTTCGTTATTCGATTTATTTTAATTATATATATATATATAATCCATTCTTCGATTTCAAAACCATATTAATTTCATATATTTGATAAAAATGATATTTTTATCCAACAGATATTTATTTCAACACATCACTATTTTTAACAATTCATATGTATATTAAAAATGTGATTTTTATTGTAAGACAATTTATTTCAAAACACGATTATTTTATATACTTCATATAGATGATAAAAATGTGATTTTTATTGTAAAAAATTTATTTCAAAACACGATTATTTTATATACTTCATATAGATGATAAAAATATGATTTTTATCTTTCAAAGAATTTATTCGATGCATGAATGTCATTCAACATAGGAATTTTATTCAACACATGAATTTCTATTCAACACATGAATATGATTTCAACACATGAATATGGTTTCAACACATGAAAATAATTCTAATACGTGAATAATATTGAAAATTTCGGTAGCATAACGGCAGGGTAGTTAAAACCGGCACCGTCCCGAGTACGGTTCCTCGCTCTACCTTAAAGCCTCGCAGCTTTTGACAATGGGGATTTCAATATCTAGTTCGTACGCAGACAAATTTTCTCATATACTAATCCTATTGGGATTTCAACCACAATCAATCATTTCCAATCAACCATTCATGATATTCACCAAAATTCACATCAACCAAATACAAACAATATCACAACCAAGATATATCGTCCATGGTCTGTGGAGGAGGGGAGTGTATATATATATCGATATACTTATATAACTATATTTCGATTTCATTTCAATATATTTCAATATCCTTCAACGCATATATAATTTTTACAACGCATATATAACTTATACATTGAACATACAACTTATACAACACTTATACATGAGGTGTACAACGCTTATATAACTTATATATCAACTATATAATTTATACATCGTCATTTCCATATCGTTTATAATTCAGAAATCTCACATTGGTTTCCACTCCTCCAAAAATTGTAGAAGGCTCAGAAAAATAACCGGCCTTTTCTAGAATGTAGAGAGCGTCACACAGTCCCGGTGTCTCTTGTTTCACTGGATTTCGACTACATAGCGAAAAGATATGATTTTTACAGTGAAATCACGATTCGTAGCGCTTAGAAGTGCTATAAAACAGTTTAAAATATATAAACCGTTACCTCAGTTTGAACGTTCAAATCTTGGTTTTCAGATTTCACGCGAATCGATGCGCGATATGACGATCAGCCTTCACCACCTCGACGGGCTTGGAGTCACGCACCTGGCGCTGACCTTTTGGTTGAACTTGAACGCAGATCGGAGGAGATCGATGGCGACGAATGACGTAGCTTCCTTGCGTCGGATCTCGAGATTCACGCCACCAATCAAAGCGAAGCGGGTATGGATCTGAAGCTCTTGTGATGCTCTTCAAAATCCTCCACAGGGGCTAGGTTTTTTATCGCGTGGATTAAGAGATTTGGAGGAGAGAAGGTGTTGAAGGCCTTCCGTCGTTCGTGCAGGAGCATACGGGTTCTTTCTCGGTCAACGCGTTAATGAGGGATAAACGTGATTGGTCCTTCTATTTTATATTTATTTAAATCCGAAAATACCCCTTACTACTCACTAACACCAATTCAAACCCAACGACTGTCGCCCTTAGCTGAATACCCCCACTCCTAACACAGTGGGATATGTTTCATAGGCCCATTTGACTGTTTCATTCAGTTTCTCTTCAAATTGAAATATAAAACATTCAATATTTGATTTGAACGTACATTTCAATTTGCCAGGGCCACATACTGATCCCAAAAATTCCAGAAAAATAAATCTAGCTATGTTTTGACGATACGGTCCCAACAAAACTAGTATCGTCGAATTCTGAGACCGTTTGAAAAATGGCCATTTTCTGGTCGATTCAATTTAACTAAAATCAACCAAATACATTTTCCTTCGCCACACTCACATATTAACTTCAAATATTATGGAATTTGAAACCTAGCAATAATTTGACATCCTGGATCCAATAAAAGTGGTTTCGTCGAAAACAGAGGTCGTTTGCAAAATGTCTATTTTCAAGGGCTATATATACTCTATAGCTTCCTTTCCGAAAATTCATTTGGCCATAACTTTTGATTCCCGCTATGAAACTTCGATTTTTCAGATTCCTTAGAAAGATATTTTCAAATAGATTTAAATATTTTTGGTTTTACTCAAATCCTCTTTATTTTTCATCCTGTACGTTCAGTCAAAATTCAAATTCAAATTTTCAAACTTCCACGCCATTTCAGGCCTTGTTTTATAATTAAAATAAATATATTCGCTATAACTTCGATCCAAATAAATTTTTAGTCGTTATTATTTAAAATAAATTATTTTAAATATTCAAAATTCATTAAAATAGCCAAATCAAAATTTTTAAATTGGTTCTGATTTTCCGGGTTGTTACAATCTCCCCCACTTAAAATCTTTTCGTCCTCGAAAAGGAACGGAGCTGAAAGTTGTTTGACCAACCAACTCAACTTTCATTCTGGCTTTCATTCTTTAACTTTTCAGTTTCTAAGAATTTTCTAATTCTTCAAAAATTTGGCTAACACCCTAAATTTTCGAAAAATTTCGCCATAACCTCCTTTGTACGGGGAGAGGTTTGGAAATTTATTGGGTTGTATTAGGTTCCCAATAAATCCTAATAAGCATGCACATATTTATAGTGATATATTCCGGTATCCACAGGGGAGTGTGTATAGATCATAACTCTAGAGAATAAATTCTCGTCACCCTATAAATGGTTTTTGTGCTTAATGACCAGAGAGACGTGTTTATTGTCATCTCCAGACCCATGTGGGGTTTTTATTATTCTGGAAATTTACCATTACATTTTATATAGTCCACATCAGTCATTAGTTCAACCTGTAATATATGGTCATCGCCATTCAAGCCTCTCGCTCGTATGGTAAATCTTCAACCTCGTCACACAAACTCCAAATGCTTATGTGGTATATGATGAAGGATGCCTATCTTCAAGAAGTATGCCATGTAGTGTAGTTCAACATTAATTGTTACTATCCTATGGAGAAATTTATTATTACACACAGAACAACTAGCACTCCGCATCCAATGACATTCATAGGAGTTGATATAATAATAAAATTGCGCATCCAACTCATTAAGGTTTACCTATTTGTCGGGCACGCAAATAAATTCTTTACTCAACAGCTAATCCATCTACCTGTTCAAACATATATAATGCACATGTATATATTTCTAGCTATTTTCAAATCAGTTCAATGTGTGATTTAATCGAATAAATTTACCATCATTATCTTATTGATTATATTAACTATCATTCTAACAATTTAATTAATCAAATCCACAATCACACAACACAAGCAACAATCAATTTGTTTTTAACTTTTCTAAAATATACCAATTAATTCATATGCTCTTTTAAAATAATAAGACTGTATAATTAAAAAGTTTACATTCATGCAAAGAAACAACAACAAAGTAGAGAACAAAATGGAAATGTAAAATATGGTAAATGTACCTTGCACCCGAGTCAATCAGAGATATCCACCCTGTACTTGGGGTAGGCTTTCTTAATGTTTTCCTCAGTTTCCCAAGTACAATCTCGCGGATCTCCACTCCATTGCACTTTGACTAGGTGAACCTTCTTGTTCCTCAGCTCTTTGGTTTCTTTGCCAATAATCTTTAGCGGCTCTCTTCTTACAGCCAATTCTGGAGTAATTTCTATATCCCATTGCGCGGCTTCCTCCACGATCAAATCTGGATCATGAACATGCTTTCGAAGTTGAGATACGTGAAATACATCATGCACTCCAGGCAACCAATCTGGTAATTGAACCCTATAAGCGAGAGTTCCAATCCGTTTCAGAATAGGAAACATACCAATGAACTTAGGTGCCAATTTCCCTGTTTTACCGAACCGGATTACTCCTCTCATCGGAGATACCTTCAAATACACGTGGTCACCAACAGCGAATGATAAATCTCTTCTTCTCTTATCTGCATAGCTCTTTAGTTGGCTTTGAGTGGCTAGTGATCGTTTCTTAATGAAATCGACTTTGTCCGCAGCTTCGCGAATCATATCTGGTCCCAATACAAGCCTATTACCAGGTTCAACCCAACAAGCGGGAGATCTGCATGGTCTACCATACAATGCTTCGAATGGTGACAGATAACTGTTATTATACGAGAATTCAGCTAAATGCAAGTGGTCTTCCCATGATCTGCCGAAATCAATAATGCAAGCCCTCAGTAAATCTTCTAGTATGCGATTCACCCTCTCAGTCTGGCCATTTGTTTGAGGATGATAAGTGGTGCTTAGATTCAGCTTTGTCCCCAGTTCTACTTGAAATGCCTCCCAAAATTTGCTAGTAAATATTGGATCTCTATCACTAACTATACTGATCGGCACTCCATGTAGCTTAACAATTTCTTTGAAATAAATCTGTGCTAGACTCTGAGTAGTTCTATTTGATCAGATAGGTATGAAATGGGCGGTCTTCGTGAAGCGATCTACGATCACCCAAATACTTTCATTTCCTTTATTGGTTCTGGGCAAACCATCTATGAAGTCCATGGAAATATGTTCCCACTTCCAACCTGGAATGTCCAATGGTTGCAACAATCCGGCAAGTTTCTGTTGGTCGCTTTTGACTAGTTGGCAAGTAAAGCACCTGCTAACATATAAAGAAATGTCTCTCTTCATCGATCTCCACCAGAATGTACGCTTAATATCGTTATATATTTTGCTCACTCCTGGATGGATACCAAGCTTTGACTTGTGGCATTCATCCAGTACTTCCCTCCGGAGCTCAGAAATGTTAGGAACACAAATTCGACCTTTTAGCCTTAGAACCCCTTGGTTATCAATCTGGAAACTCAAGGGTTCGCCTTTTTGTATTCTTTCTCTGATCCTCTGAATGAAGTGATCGTCCTTCTGAAGAGCAGATATTTTATCAATCAATGAAGTCGTAATAATAAAACTGGCGATTATTACATTCTTTCTACTTAGCGCATCAACCACAACATTGGCTTTCCCTGGAGTGTACAAAATGTCAAAATCGTTTGCTGCAAGAAATTCTAGCCAACGCTACTGTCTCAGATTCAAGTCTTTCTGGGTGAACAAATACTTCAATGACTGATGGTTTGTATACAGTTTGAATTTCTCACCCAAAAGATAGTGCCTCCAGATTTTCAAAGCAAATACAATGGCTAACAACTCAAGATCATGAGTAACGTAATTTTTCTCATGCGGTTTCAGCTGACGGTTAGCATAAGCAACCACTTGACCTCTTTGCATTAATACTGCACCAAGGCCTTCTCTAGAGGCATTTGTCCAGACTTTCAAGTCTTGATTGCCATCGATAATCGTTAACACGGGAGTAGGTGTTAATCTTAATTTTAGCTTCTGAAAAGCCTCCTCACATTCGGGAGTCCACTTGAATCTTGCGTGCTTCTTTGTAAGCTTTGTTAAGGAACTAGATATCTTCGAAAAAATCTTTAACAAACTTCCGATAATAACTAGTCAATCCAAGAAAACTACGGACTTCTGTGGGAGTACTAGGCTGCTTCCAATTTTGAATAACGGTGATTTTACTGGGATCCACAGAAATTCCCTCTTTTCATTCAACGTGGCCAAGAAACTTGACTTCTTCTTTTCAGAATATACATTTGGAAAGTTTGGCCTTTAAGATGTTCTTTCTGAGAATTTCCAATACTTATTCCAAATGTTTTGCATGTTCGCACTCTGATTTAGAGAAGATCAATATGTCATCGATGAAAACCAGTACAAATTTATTCAAGACATCGCGGAATACTCGATTCATTAAATTCACAAAATAGGCAGGAGCGTTACATAAGCCGAACGACGTTACTAATCACTCGTAGAACAAATCGGGACCTCTGAATGCTATCATGGGAACACACTCTTCGGCAAAACGAAGCTGATGGAAGCCTGTAGCTTGGTCCATCCTTGAAAATACTTGTGCGCCATCAATCGATCTAGCAAATCATCAATTCGCAGCAATGGATATTTGTTCTTTAATGTTTGTTTATTCAAGTCATGATAATCCACACATAGTCGAAGAGTACCGTCTGACTTTGGGACGAACACCACTGCTGCTCCCCAATCAAAGAAACTAGGCCTGATCAGACCCTTCCATACATGCTGTCGAGTTTGATTGTCTAATTCTTCTTTCTCCTTTAGAGTCATTCTCCGAATAGCGTGCACTATTGGTCTTGCATTCGGAATTAAAGCGATCTTGAAATCAATTTCTCTCTTCGGAGGTAAGCTAACAACTTCTTCGGACATCCGCATAATTCTTGACAACAGGAATATCTTTTATGATGTCCGGAATATTCTCTGTGACTACAGGGATATTTTCTATTTGAGCAGGAGAAACATCAAGAGCTAACCAAAATTCTATTCTATCCGAATTCGGACCTTGACATGGTATGGATATATAATTCCCTGATTTAATCTTTGCCCTAACCACTCTCTTGGCGCATTTAACCTCTGCTTCATATTTGGTCAACCAATCCAATCCTAAAATAAGATCGAATTCAGTAAAATTCATGACGATAGAGATGGTAGGGAACTTATAACAGGAGAAAGAGACAGGCACCCCACAAATCCAACTAAGAACGAGGGAACCCCCAACCGGATAATGGACAGTCATGGGTTCTTTGAGCTTTTTCAATTTCAAATCCAACTTCTTAACTACATTCTTTGCAATAAAGCTTCGTAACGCGCCTGTATCAAACAACACTTTAACTGGAATGTTTTTGACAGTAAGCGTGCCTTCCAAAACATCAGACCTTCCCTGACTAGTTGAGTGTGCTAGAGTTTCTGCCACTTCATTCACATGTACTGCTTCAGATTTCTTTGATATCTGGCACTCCCTTGCAACATGATCTGTTTGGTGACACTTATGGCATTTCCTTTCACCATGTGGATTCTTGGATTTAAATTCATTCTTCTTTCGTTTTTTCGAGGATTTACAATTCCTGGTCAAATGCCCTTGCTTATTGCAGTTAGAGAATGTGGTCGTCGTTATGGTTTCTTTCTCAGATTTAACCCTTTTCCTTTTGGCTTTGTGATTCTTACTCACCTCAGGCATCATACTGGCCTTAGGACTATCGGTCGCAGACTCCCCTTTGTTACTAGAACTATCTTCCTCTTTGTTGTTCAAAAGACCTTTCTTACGGAGATCTTCATACTGATAAGCCATGTATATCATTTCAGAAAAAGGAAGCTTCACATGCCCCATTACACTACTTTGGTACTTTCTTTGAAGCCCGTTGATAAACCTCAGATTCTTCCCCTTCGAATTTTGAATTAGATGCGGGGCAAAATGAGAAATTTAATTGAATTTCTTATGATATTCTGGAATGGTCATATCTCCTTGTATCAAATAATAGAATTCATCAGATAACCGCTCAGTTGCTTCTGGAGGAATAATTCTTTCACTGAAAATCTCTTTAAATTCATCCCAGGTAATATTACCTTCTGGATTATCCTTAATAATCGAATCCCACCAGAATAAAGCTTCTTCTTTGAGTGCCCAAGATGCCAGTAATATTTTCTGGTCATCACTCAGCTTTAAACCTTCAAAGATTTTCTCAGCAGAATGAATCCAAGCTTGTGTTTCCATAATGGATTCTTTGCCCAAGAATGGTGATCCACCCAGATTTCGATACCTCTTTACTAGAGCTTCAATATCTGGTTCGGTGTTCCTTCTTCTGTTTTTGCCACTCATTTTTCTATGTCTGCAAATGGCAGACAAAGTGTCAGGTCAACAGAAAGGATATTGTAAAGCATAGAGACATATACTTGAATGTAGATGCATCTATTGGGGTCTATTTTATTCTGCTATACTCATACCAGGACCTTACTGATCCTATCTGTAATGAGTTATTCGTCCAAGAACACTGCTGGTTCTTTTTCTGATGAGTTCGTTAATATGTTATACTCCTAAGCTAAGATTAACCAAAGCTCTGATACCACGACGTGACGACCCCAAACCCCGTTCCACGGTGGCAAGGGTAATCTTTGGAATATAACACATAAACAGATAACAACAGATCATAAATAAATAGATACATCAGATAATGTACAACATAATATATCGGAAACAATAATCATCAGAGTTACATAGTATACAGGATCATACTTGGTACAAATACAGTTCAGCTTTACATAAAATGTCTACAGCGCAAAACAAAACATAATATGTACAATAGGAGCTGAACAGCATAAAAAGAGATAAATGATAGAGTCCATCTTCAACTCCATAGCTATCCAGAAAGAGCCTGCTAAAACCTGAATACAAGGCTGCCCATGTAGAAATAGGGGCACCTGAGTTTGCAAGTGAAACAAACTACGAGTCAGTCATGGGACTGGTATGAGAAATCTACTTAACTTACTTTATAATATGGCCAATCTCAGGACCACGCTGCTAATGCAGAACGGGTTTACTCCATTGGATTGCCAGTGTTTTAAACAAGTAAATATTTTAAACATCGCAATGCTTTTTATAAAAATAAAGCCATTATAAGGCTCACTTCCTATCACACAATGCAGTGCAAACCGGAGGATAGAGTTTTACCTTATAATGGCCAAAATATGCTTGATACAATAAAACAAAAGCATTTGATATTATTACTAGTGTTTATATGTTTCAAAAACAATGTCAATCATAAATATCAATCATAGATGGCATGGGTACCATATATCATGTCGCCATATATAGGTATACAATCAAATCCGCATAATGTCGTATTTGGAAGTTGGATTTCCGTCATGAACCAAGGCAAAAGATAGTCCTTACCGAATTCGAGACTGTCTAGCCCGAATCTCAGGCAAGTACTCAGTCAAGCCTTTGGATCGTCAGGGCCGGTCCACCGATGTGGATTAAAATGCTTGAACACTGCGTTTCCCCGCCCTTTGGGGCGTAAATGAGTCCTATGACTCCATCGACTTCACATAGTCATAGATATATCCGAGGCGCCTCGCAATCCAACAATCACATAGGTGAAAATAATATAAATGTCAAGGCTGGTAGGTCACTGACACCACCCTAGCTAGAAGGAAACGCATGTCCTCCCTTATGTCCTCTCCCATTTCTGGATCATACCGGGGTGTGAGGCTCGCGAATCAATGTTATACACAAAGCTATGCCAAAACAGGCGGTGCTTTGATCATCAACCACAAGACTTTGCTTTTCAACAAAAGCCTTGATCAGTTGCCACTTAGGCATGCCACACAGGCAATTCACACCGTGCGATTGATGTCTATCGATATACAACCTCTAACCCGTACGTCTCAGAGAAGGGTGAAGTAAGGGAATGAATTCCCCTTCACTAGGCAGTTGTATATTTAATAGAGATCAATCAACACAGAGAAAAATCCAATGTCAGACACACAGTCCATACAAGTTCGTTCTAGGTCTGAACAAAACCGGAGGCACCTTATACCTCGCATATCCATCGATCTCCAAGTACGTCTGGACGATCACCACTTATTATCTATATCTTGGGATGCCTCCCAATTAAGACATCAGTAATCATCCAAACGATGTGAAGATCTCCGGTCTTCAACCTCCGTCTTCATCATTGACTTCTTATCGTCGATCAATTATTTAAAATGAGATTTAACTCGGCCTTTTCAAATAATTCACGTATATTTAGAATTTAAATCAATTCATTTCATGGTTAAGTTATTCAACATCAATATTCAGTTCATTAATGAAAATTTCATGCCAAACACATTCAACCATCAGAATATCCAATACACAGAGTAAATTCAATTTATTTCCATTCCATATCATTAACAATATTTTATAACGATTTTTTGCAATTTTAATTTATTTAAAAATAGCTCATTTAATTTAAACGACCCTTCAGGCCATAACGCGGCCATGGCGCTGTTTTTCTTCAGATTTGATTTACACATATTTGAAAATCCAACCGTTGGATCTTTACAAATTTTATATCAATAGAAAGATCGTTTCAAAACGAATCCAACGGTACCAGTTTTGGGAAAATCCGACGGTCGGATCTCCCGGTACAATCATTTGAAGTTTCGATTTCAAAATACGAACTGCAGCATCGTTATTCGATTTATTTTATTTATATATATATATATATAATCGATTCTGGCGCTGTTTTTCTTCAGATTTGAATTAAACATTCCAGACAATCCAATCGTTGGATCTTTACAAAGTTGGTGTCGTTGGAAAGATATTTCCAAAGCGAACCCAACGGTTTTGGTTTTGGGAAAATCCAATGGTCGGATCTCCCGCAATAATCGTTTGAAATCTCGGTTTCAAAATATGAACTACAACTTCGTTATTCTATTTATTTTAATTATGCTTATGTATATGTATTTAAATATAATCCATTCTTTGATTTCAAAACCATATTCATTTCATATATTTGATAAAATGATTTTTTTATCCAACATATATTTATTTCAACACATCACTATTTTTAACAATTCATATATATAATAAAATTTTGATTTTTATTGTAAGACAATTTATTTCAAAACACGATTATTTTATATACTTCATATATATGATAAAAATGTGATTTTTATTGTAAAACAATTTATTTCAAAACATGATTATTTTATATACTTCATATAGATGATAAAAATGTGATTTTTATCTTTCAAAGAATTTGTTCAATACATGAATGTCATTCAACACATGAATTTTATTCAACACATGAATTTCTATTCAACACATGAATATAGTTTCAACACATGAATATGGTTTCAACACATGAATATAGTTCCAACACATAAAAATAATTCGAACACGTGAATATTATTGAAAATTTCGGCAGCATAACGATAGGGTAGTTAAAACCGGCACCGTCTCGAGTAAGGCTCCTTGCTCTACCTTAAAGCCTCGCAGCTTTTGACAATGGGGATTTCAATATCTAGTTCGTACGCAGATGAATTTTCCCATATACTAATCCTATTGGGATTTCAGCCACAATCAATCATTTCCAATCAACCATTCATGACATTCACCAAATTTTACATCAACCAAATCCAAACAATATCACAACCAAGATATATCATCCATGGTCTATGGACGAGGGGAGTATATATTTGTATATATATATCAATATATGTAACAACCCGGACATTCTGAGCCAATTTAAAATTTTTATTTTGGCAATTTTAATGAATTTTGAGTATTTAAAATAAATTATTTTAAGTAATAACGATGAGAAATTTATTTTGAATAGAATTAGAACGTATATATTTATATAGATCGTTGTTAGAATATAAATATTTATTTTTAATTATGAAAGGAATTGAAAATGGCGCGGTAGTTCGAAAATTCGATTTCAGATTTCAAATGAATGTACCGAATGCAAAATAAATCGGATTTTAGCAAAACCAAAAATATTAGAATCTATTTGAGAATATATTTCCAACGAATCCGAAAAATTGAAATTTCATAGCGGGAATCAAAAGTTATGTCCAATTGAAAATTCAAAATAGTCGCAATGGAATTCTGACCCTTAAAAAATGAAAATTTTGCAAATGACCTCGATTTTCGATGAAACCACTTTTGTTGGATCTGGGATGTCAATTTATTTCTAGATTCCAAAATTCGTAATTTTCTGAATCAATATGTGAGCGTGGCGAAGGAAAACGTGTTTTGACAGTTATAGTCAATTTCGATCGACCAGAAAATGGCCATTTTTCAAATGGTCTCAAAATTTGACGAAATTTGTTTTGTTAGGACCGTAACGTCAATACAAAGCTATAAAATATTTTTCGGTAATTTTTAGAGTCCGTATGTGGCCCCGGTAAATTGAAACGTGCGTTCAAATTTAGTATATAGATTTATATTTTGATTTTAACGAAAACTGATCGTAATGATCCGATTGGCTTAAGATACATATCCCATTGTGTTCGGAATGGGGGTAATTAGCTAGGGGCGACAGTCGGTGGGTCTCGTTGGGAGTTTGTATACAAAGTCAACTTTATAAGGAAAATAATAATAATAAAATAATATATAATTATATAAACCCACTCTCTTCCCTCACCTCACTTTCTCTCCCCCCGACTAAATCAGAACGAAATAAATAAAACCCTATCCCGTCGATCGATAGTCGCCGCCATCCCCTTCGCTCGTCGCCCACCACGCCAAGTCCGGTCACCCCCCCTCGTTGACGCTACCTCCTCCACCCCTTGCTTCTCCAATCTGACTCCCCCATAGTCCTACTGCCTTAAAACTCCACCGACAGCCACCAAGACCGCCGCCACCCTGTTGAACCGCCGACACCCCCTCCCTTGCTCCAACACCGACACAGTTACTCCCCCCTTTGGAAAATCCAATTTACAGTAATTAAGTTTTTTCCCTTCTCTTTTTCTTTTTATTTATTTTATTTTATTTAGTGTGATTAATTAAAAAGACTGGGTTTTTATATATAAACATGGTTTTAAAAACATAAAAATACGATTTTTATATTTTTAGTTAGATAATAATTTAATTTTTAGTTATATGAAGATATAATTTTTGGTTAGAGAAAGATATGGTTTTTAACAGCAAAAAGGTATGATCTTTAACGGTATAAAAATAAGATTTTTTATATAAGGAGTAGCAACATAAAAGTGAGATTTTTATATATGAAGTAGCGACATAAAAATTTGATTTTTATATATGTATGATAACAAAAATTCGATTTTTATATGTATGAAGTGGAAAATAAAATTATGATTTTTTTTATATACTAGAGAATATAAAAATGTGATTTTTATATATGTAGTGGCTATGGACAACGAAAGTGACAAAAGGCGAGAACGACGAAGATTTCCTACATACGAAGAGTCGCGGAGTTGGGTTTAGCTCTCGGTGAGAACTCCTCACTTTTAATTTGTTTTCTAGTTGAAATATATACTAGGATGCAGACGGTGCTTAGTAACACCCGACACCCGTCGTCCACAGACCATGGATGACTTGTTTGTTTGATTGATGTATTGTGAAAAACGATTGTGTGTAGTGGAATGGAATAAATTATTTTATGATTAAAAATATAGTTTTTAACGTGTATATAAAATAAATATTTATAAACAAATCAGACGATTTGTTTATGTACACCCATTTGAAGGATATTGATTGAGACGATAAATTTTACACATTGCCCAACTACACAAATAATATTCAGTGTTTGTTAATTTGAAACCCCAAACGGGTGTTGGGATGATATTTGACGTACACTAATCCCAATTATTTAATTGTATGTCGACCGGTTGGTTAACAGACTGTGTAAGCGTTAATTATTTATATTTAATGCTTATGTAGTTGTGTGGTGCACTATGGATGATGGTAGATTATTTATCGTTGTGATTATATACATTTGTTGTATGGAATCCATATAATCAACATTATATGGTAATTTATTGGGCCTCATTCCAATTTGGAAAATAAAGAATATTATAAAATAAAGATTCATGTGTTGAATAGAATAAATAGTCATGTGTTGGCAATACTCATGTGTTGAGAATATTCATGTGTTGAAACTTATCATGTGTTGAACGAAATATTTTAACAATAAAACTTACATCTTTATCATATATAAAATTAGAAAATAACTGGAAACTAGATAAGATGAGTGGTTTCCTGGGTTTTGATCTGATGTTGGTTTCGGCCTTCGGGGTTAATACTTAGGGAATCGTTCTCTTACTAATTTATGGTTGGAGTCTGATTAAGAAATAAATGATAGAAATCATAATTTTATAAAATATATTAAATAACAAAAATAGTCATGTGTTGAAAATATATATTCATGTGTTGAAGAAAATATTCATTTGTTGAATAGAATAACGAAGTTATTGAAATATATAAAGCCGTGTTGATTTGATATGCACCATTTTGACGCAAACGATATTTATCTCGTTTATATTCGTTTTTATAATGAATATAGAAAAAGAAGTGATTTCAAAATATAATATTTTGAAAATATTATCATTTATGTATTAATGATATGGAATATTCAATTTTGATTTAAAACTGAATATGAAGTTGAAATCATTTTGAAAACGAATTTAAAACGATTTATAAAATACGTTTAGAATTGAAATCGATGAAGTATATATAATATATATATTAAATGGCCTGAATAGAACGCGCCGCGCCGCGATAGTTTGCGAATTTCGACCATTGACTTCGAATTGACTTTGCGGGAGATCCGACCGTCAGATTCTCCTGAAACCGGAACCGTTGGATTTGTAACGAAAAGAACTTTCCAATGAATATTAGAAATTTGAAATCTAATGGTTGGATTTGGAATTATGTCCAAATCAAATTTGGAAAAGGTCGTTGTAAGTGCAGTTCGACGACCGTTATTGGAAATCGACTGTACGGGCCTTGATAAAATTATTAAAAATATTAATAATTTGTGTAAAATCATAGTAAATGATTTAGAAAGAATTGGGATGAAAAATCCCATATTTGAAAAGGATACAAATATATTTTTATTGAAATGAACTAATTATGAACTAGAATTCGAATCCAATATTTTTGAATAAATAAATTGGATTTGAAGTAGTTTTAAAAATAACCAAAATTTCAAATACGTGAATTGGAATGGATTTGAATCGAAGTTATCTTTGGAATATTTTGAGGTTAGATTTCGTGATTACACGGATATGGTTGTGGAAATTTGAAAGATATATTTATATCGTTATTTCCAATACGATATTTGTTGGTTTCAGAATTTGATATTGAATATAAGCCGATATATCGTCTATTCAGAGCCTTGTATTTAATATCAAATGGCATTTTGGGTTCCTCGTGAATGGTGTCTTGAATAACACTATTCTTGAACCCAGTTTAGAAAAGAATAAATCTTTTAATTAAGATTTAGTGAAATTGTCCAGTTAATTAGTATTTAATTGGAATTGAATTTAAATTGGTTTTTGGGGTTTATCGTGAGCGGTGTTTTGAATAACACCTGTTCTTTAACCCGATTAACAATGGAAAGTGATTTTGGGTTTATCGTGAACCGTGTTTTAGATGACATTGGTTCTTTAACCCGGTTAAAGAAAGGATATTGATTTTTGGGAAGATTAAAACTAAGTGGAGTTTTAATGAATCTTTAATTAGATTAAAGTGATCGAGAATGGAGTTTCACCAGCTTTGCTCCAAGCGATAGTTAAATCTTTAATTAGATTTGAACATGAAATGGTAATTAATATTTACCGATAACACCGTGGTGTTAGATATGGAGTATTACCAGTTTTGCTCCATGGGATGAATAGGTTGGGATTGGGAAATAAAATAAATAATTACTTCGGTGTAGTTCGCTAATCCCGAACTAGTTTGGAAAACCTTAACATGGTTTGAAATGATATCCAATGGAAGATTAAAGAATAAATTTAGAAGAATTTATCTTTGATAAAATTATTGGGAACCTTTCCCTAAGAATGTGAAAATTTGAATAAAAGAATATTCTGAATTGGGATGAGGCGTATGTTGTGTTTGTGTGACGCTTGTTTATTTTATACGCGGGTTATTCAAAAAGGCCGGGTTTATACCCGTTTTTAATAACCGATTCAACGATATGTCGAAGGTGAAGACGGTGATTGAAGACCGGGGTCTTCACTTCGTTTGGTTGATTCCTGACAATCTTGATTAGGCTGTACACCCAAGATGAGGGAATAAGTTGGAGATCGTCCAAGCGTACTTGGAGATCGACGGATATGTGAGGAAAGTGCCTCTGGTTTCGTTCAGACCCAGAACGAACTTGTAAATGGATTGTGTGTCCGACATTGGATTTTATTTTGTGTGATTGATCTCTATTAAATATATATCTGTTTGGCGGCAGAGAATTTATTCTCTTGCTTAACGACCTTCTCTGAGACATACGAGCTTGGAGATTATATATCGATAGATATCAGTCGCATGACATGAATTGCCTATGTGGCATGCCTAAGTGGAAAGTGATCAAGGCTTTTGTTGGAAAGCAAAGTCTTGTGGTTGATGATCAAAGCACGGCCTATGTGGCGTAGATTTGTCTATGGCGTTAATTCGCGAGCCATACACCTCGGTATGAGTCATAAAGGGATAAGGACCCAAGGAGTACATGACGTTTCTTTCTAGCTATGGGTGATGTTAGTGACCTACCAGCCCTGACACTTATATTATTTTTACCTGTGTGGTTGGTTGATGCGAGGCGCCTCAGATATAGGTCCTATAGGACCGGGAAACGTGTGTTCAGGAATACTAATCCCCAAAAGTAAGAGAGGACCGACCTTGGAGGTTTCAAGGATCACTGTGTATGGTCTTGAGACATTTGCTAGAGTGTCTAGAATGGAGAGGAGCTTGCCCCTTGCCTCGACTCATGATGGAAATCCAATTTCCAATACGTGACATTCGGTTTTATTTGTAGAGCATAGTATGGCGACATAGTAGCATGGGATACTATGCCATCTATGATTGATACATTTATATTCGAAGTTTTTTTTGACACTATGCACTTATAATAGTACCAAATGATTTGTTTTAAACGTATCAAGCATTATTTGGCTATTATAAGGGAAAACCCTATCCTACGGCTTGTGTTGCATTGTGTGATGGGAGCTGGGTCTTATAATAGCTTCATTTTTCCAAAAAGCATTGCGTTGTTTATAACTGTTTATGCGTTGGTATTCTCGGGAGGAAACCCGTTCCGTGTTACACGGCATTGGTCCCTTGATTTACTTTATTTCTAAAGTCAAGTTTTAAATAACTGTTTTACTTCTCACACCAGTCACATGACAGACCTGGAGTTTATTTTTTTAACCTAAACTCCGGATGCCCTTATTTTCCACACGGGCAGCTAGTAATTTTAGTTTTGCATATTTATATTCACAGGATCCTGGTTTACAGATGGAACGATACTCGGAAAGCTCTGTATCCGTGTATTTCTTTCAGTTGTGTTTTGTATCATTTTTCCGCTGTATGTATTTAAATGTAATTTAAATCTCTGATATTTAGCAATGTGTAATATTTATTCATACTCTGTATATTCTTGTACTATGATGGGAATTGTTGTAATAAACAATGAAATGTTCTTCTATTTGTGTTCTGATTTGTCGTGTTCTCAAAGCAATCTGCGCTTTCCTTCGTGGGGAAGTTCGGGTCGCTACACGTGGTATCAGAGCTTTGGTTTACAGAGCTCGAGAACATGACACATTAGAACCAAACGAAAGAATTCATCAGAGATTGGACTAGTAATGTCCAATAGGAATGGCTCGTTAGAGATGGGATCAGTAGTGTCCTAGAACGAGTGTAAAGAGTGAAATTTTTGAAAGATAAAAATGAAAACAAGTTCTGTTTTGAAAATTAAATTTAAGTGTACGTATTTGAATATTTTATTTGTATTGAATTTGGACAATCGAGTATATAAAGATTTTGCATATACGCGTCATGAACGTATATTCGAAGTTTTAATATACTGGATAGATATAGAATCACACTCTAGTCGCCCGGACATGATTCTGATGATGGCACGCCATCATCAGTATTTATTTTTGAGTTTCGAAAGTGGGATATCTATATATTTCCATTAGACTAGTGTGAGAACCAAAACTAGATAGGTTTATTGTTGTGATTTGGCATCAAGAACATGATTTTCTGTATATATATCAAAATTATGAATTTGAAACGTTAATTCACTAATTGTTGGTTGTGTTGTTTGATTATTGGTTTGATATTTTTAACCATTTAGGCCAAAATGAATCAAATATTGAACTGTATTGAAAAATGATTACAATTGCATGCATATACATGTATATACATTGAGCAGGTCATAGCAAGGAGGCTAGAGCATAAGAATAAAATTGTTTGCCCAACAAATAGGTACATGTTTATTGTATTTTTCGGGTTTTGACGATTTTATGAGCCCATTGGCTAGCCGCTTCGATTTTTTTTCTTTTGGATTGGTGAGGGCCATGGGAGGCTATTTGAAATATCCCGAAGCTCACGGTGCAGGGGAGGTTATGGCGAAATTTTTCGAAAATTTAGGGTGTTAGCCAAATTTTTGAAAAATTTGAAAAGTTCTTAGAAACTGAAAAGCTGAAGAACTTAAGCCGTAAAGAAAATAATGGAAGTTGAGTTGATTAGTTAAACAACTTTCAGCTTCGTTCCTTTTCAGGGACGAAAAGTTTTAAGTGGGGAGATTGTAAAAACCCGGAAATTCTGAGCCAATTTAAAATTTTTATTTTGGCAATTTTAATGAATTTTGAATATTTAAAATGAATTATTTTAAATAATAACGATGAGAAATTTATTTTGAATAGAATTAGAACGTATATATTTATATAGATCGTCGTTAGAATATAAATATTTATTTTTAATTATAAAAGGAATTGAAAATGGCGCGGTAGTTCGAAAATTCGATTTCAGATTTCAAATGAATGTACCGGATTCAAAATAAACCGGATTTTAGCGAAACCAAAAATATTAGAATTTATTTGAGAATATCTTTCCAACAAATTCGAAAATTTGAAATTTCATAGCAGGAATCAAAAGTTATGTCTAGTTGAAAATTCAGAATAGTCGCTATGGAATTCTGGCCCTTAAAAAATGGAAATTATGCAAACGACCTTGGTTTTCGACGAAACCACTTTTGTTGGATCTGAGATGTCAAGTTATTGATAGATTCCAAAACTCGTAATTTTCTGAATCAATATGTGAGCGTGGCGAAGGAAAATGTGTTTTGACAGTTTCAGTCAATTTCGATCGACCAGAAAATGGCCATTTTTCAAACGGTCTCAGAATTTGACGAAATTAGTTTTGTTAGGACCGTATCGTCAATACAAAGCTAGAAAATATTTTTTTTGGAATTTTTAGACTCCGTATGTGGCCCCGGTAAATTGAAATGTGCGTTCAAATTCAATATATAAATTTATATTTAGATTTTAACGAAAAATGATCACGATCGAATTGGCTTAAGATACATATCCCATTGTGTTCAGAATGGGGGTAATTAGCTAGGGGCGACAGTCGGTGGGTCTCGTTTGGAGTTTGTATACAAAGACAACTTTATAAGGAAAAAAATAATATATAATTATATAAACCCACTCTCTTCCCTCACCTCACTTTCTGTTTCCCCGACTAAATCAGAACGGAAAAAAACCCTAGATCGTCGATCGATAGTTGCCGCCATCCCCTTCGCTCGCCGCCCACCACGCCAAGTCCGGCTACCCCCCCTCGTTGACGCCACTTCCTCCACCCCTTGCTTCTCCAATCCGGCCCCCCATAGTCCTACTGCCTTAAAACTCCACCGATAGCCACCAAGACCGCCGCCACCCTGCTGAACCGCCAACACCCCCTCCCTTGCTCCACCACCGACGCCGTTACTCCCCCCTCTGGAAAATCCAATTTACAGTTAGTTTTTTCCCTTTTCTTTTTCTTTTTATTTATTTTATTTTATTTAGTGTGATTAATTTAAAAGACTGGGTTTTTATATATAAACATGGTTTTAAAAACATAAAAATACGATTTTTTATATTTTTAGTTAGATAAAAATTCAATTTTTAGTTATATGAAGATATAATTTTTGGTTAGAGAAAGATATGGTTTTTAACGGCATAAAGGTATGATCTTTAACGGTATAAAAATAAGATTTTTTATATAAGGAGTAGCAACATAAAAATGAGATTTTTATATATGAAGTAGCGACATAAAAATTTGATTTTTATATATATGTGTGATAAAAAGAATTTGATTTTTATATATATGAAGTGGAAAATAAAAATATGATTTTTTTATATACTAGAGAATATAAAAATGTGATTTTTATATATGTAGTGGCTACGGACAACGAAAGTGACAAAAGGCGAGAACGATGAAGATTTCCTACATACGATGAGTCGCGGAGTTGAGTTTAGCTCTCGGTGAGAAATCCTTACTTTTAATTTGTTTTCTAGTTGAAATATATACTAGGATGCAGACGGTGCTTAGTAGCACCCGACACCCGTCGTCCGCAGACTATGGATGACTTGTTTGTTTGATTGATGTGTTGTGAAAAACGATTGTGTGTAGTGGAATGGAATAAATTATTTTACGGTTAAAAATATAATTTTTAACGTGTATATAAAATAAATATTTATAAACAAATCAGACGATTTGTTTATGTACACCCATTTGAAGGATATTGATTGGGACGATAAATTTTACACATCGCCCAACTGCACAAATAATATTCAGTGTTTGTTGATTTGAAACACCACACGAGTGTTGGGATGATATTTGACGTACACTAATCCCAATTATTTAATTGTATGTTGACCGATTGGTTGACAGACTGTGTAATCGTTAATTATTTATACTTAATGCTTATGTAGTTGTGTGGTACACTATGGATAATGGTAGATTATTTATCGTTGCGATTATATACATGTGTTGTATGGAATCCATATAACTAACACTATATGATAATTGATTGGGCCTCATTCCAATTTGGAAAATAAAGAATATTATAAAATAAAGATTCATGTGTTGAATAGAATAAATAGTCATGTGTTGACAGTACTCATGTGTTGAGAATATTCATGTGTTGAACGAAATATTTTAACAATAAAATTTACATCTTTATCATATATAAAATTAGAAACTAACTGGAAACTAGATAAGATGAGTGGTTTCCTGGGTTTTGATCTGATGTTGGTTTCGGCCTTCGGGGTTAATACTTAGGGAATCGTTCTCTTACTAATTTACGGTTGGAGTCTGATTAAGAAATAAACGATAGAAATCATAATTTTATAAAATATATTAAATAACAAAAATAGTCATGTGTTGACGATACTCATGTGTTGAAAGAAAGAAATATATTCATGTGTTGAAGAAAATATTCATTTGTTGAATAGAATAACGAAGTTATTGAAATATATAAAGCCGTGTTGATTTGATATGCGCCATTTTTACGCGAACGATATTTATATCGATTATATTCGTTTTTATAATGAATATAGAAAAAGAAGGGATTTCAAAATATAATATTTTGAAAATATTATCATTTATATATTAATGATATATAATATTCAATTTTGATTTAAAATTGAATATGAAGTTGAAATTGTTTTGAAAACGAATTTGAAACGATTTATAAAATACGTTTAGAATTGAAATCGATGAAGTATATATTAAATATATTAAATGGCCTGAAAAGAACGCGCCGCGCCGCAGCAGTTCGCGAATTTCGACCATTGACTTCGAATTGACGTTGCGTGAGATCCGACCGTCGGATTCTCCTGAAACCGGAACCATTGGGTTTGTATCGAAAAGAGCTTTCCAAAGAATATTAGAAATTTGAAATCTAATGGTTGGATTTGGAATTATGTCCAAATCAAATTTGGAAAAGGTCGCTGTAAGTGCAGTTCGGCGACCGTTATTGGAAATCGACTGTACAGGTCTTGATAAAATTATTAAAATATTAATAATTTGTGTAAAATCATAGTAAATGATTTAGAAAGAATTGGGGATAAAAATCCCATATTTGAAAAGGATAAAAATATATTTTTATCGAAATGAACTAGTTATGAACTAGAATTAGAATCCAATATTTTTGAATAAATAAATTGGATTTGAAGTGGTTTTAAAAATAACTAGAATTTCCAATACGTGAATTGGAATGGATTTGAATCGAAGTTATCTTCGGAATATTTCGAGGTTGGATTTCATGATTATACAAATATGGTTGTGGAAATTTGAAAGATATATTTATATCTTTTTTTCCAATACGATATTTGTTGGTTTCAGAATTTGATATTAAATATCTATATCTTCTATTCAGAGCCTTGTATTTAATATCAAATGGGATTTTGGGCTCGTCGTGAATGGTGTCTTGAATAACACTGTTCTTGAACCCAGTTTAGAAAAGAATAAGTCTTTTAATTAAGATTTAGTGAAATTGTCCAGTTAATTAGTATTTTATTGAAATTCAATTTAAATTGGTTTTTGGGGTTTATCGTGAGCGGTGTTCTGAATAACACCTGTTTTTTAACCCGGTTAACAATGGAAAGTGATTTTGGGTTTATCGTGAACCGTGTTTTAGATGACATTGGTTCTTTAAACCAGTTAAAGACAGGATATTGATTTTTGGGAAGATTAATACTAAGTGGAGTTTTAATGAATCTTTAATTAGATTAAAGTGATCGAGAATGGAGTATCACCAGTTTTGCTCCAAGCGATAGTTAAATCTTTAATTAGCTTTGAACGTGAAATGGTAATTAATATTTACCGATAACACCGTGGTGTTAGATATGGAGTATTACCAGTTTTTCTCCAGGGATGAATAGGTTGGGATTTAGAAATAAAATAAATAATTACTTCGGTATGGTTCGCTAATCCCGAACTAGTTTAGAAAATCTTAACATGGTTTGAAATGATATCCAATGGAAGATTAAAGAATAAATTTAGAAGAATTTATCTTTGATAAAATTAATGGGAACCTTTCCCTAAGAATGTGAAAATTTGATTAAAAGAATATTTTGAATTGGAATGAGGCGTATGTTGTTTTTGTGTAACACTTGTTTATTTTATATGCGGTTTATTCAGAAAGGCCGGGTTTATACCCATTCTGAATAACCGATTCGACGATATGTCAAAGGTGAAGACAGTGGTTGAAGACCGGGGGTCTTCACGTAGTTTGGCTGATTCCTGACAATCTTGATTAGGATGTACACCCAAGATGAGGGAATAAGTTGGAGATCGTCCAGGCGTACTTGGAGATCAACGGATATGCGAGGAAAGTGCCTCCGGTTTCGTTTAGACCCAGAACGAACTTGTAAATGGATTGCGTGTCTGACATTGGATTTTATTCTGTGTGATTGATCTCAAATTAAATATATATCTGTTTGGCGGTGGAGAATTTATTCTCTTGCTTAACACTCTTCTCTGAGACGTACGAGCTTAGAGATTATATATCGATAGATATCAGTCGCATGGCATGAATTGCCTGTGTGGCATGCCTAAGTGGCAAATGATCAAGGCTTTTGTTGAAAAGAAAAGTTTTGTGGTTGATGATCAAAGCACGGCCTATGTGGCATAGCTTTGTGTATGGCGTTAATTCGTAAGCCTCACACCTTGGTATGAGTCAAAAACGGGATAAGGACCCAAGGAGGCACGACGTTTCATTCTAGCTATGGGTGATGTCAGTGACCTACCAGCCCTGACATTTATATTATTTTTACCTGTGTGGTTGTTGGATATGAGTCGCCTCGGATATAGGTCCTATAGGACCGGGAAACGTGTGTTCATGAATACTAATCCTCAAAAGTAGGAGAGGACCGGCCTTGGAGGTTCCTAGGATCGATGTGTGTGATCCTGAGACATTTTCTAGAGTGTCTCGAATGGAGAGGAGCTTGCCCCTTTCCTCGACTTATGACGGAAATCCAATTTCCAATACGTGACATTCGATTTTATTTGTAGAGCCTAGTATGGCGACATAGTAGCATGGGATACTATGCCGTCTGCGACTGATACATTTATATTCGAAGTTGTTTTTGACACTATACACTTATAATAGTATCAAATGATTTGTTTTAAATGTATCAAGCATTATTTGGCTATTACAAGGGAAAACCCTATCATCCGGCTTGTGCTGCATTGTGTGATAAGACCTGGGTCTTATAATAGCTTCATTTTTCCAAAAAGCATTGCGTTGTTTATAACTGTTTATGCACTGGTATTCTCGGGAGGAAACCCGTTCCGTGTTATACAGCGTGGTCCCTTGATTTACTTTATTTCTAAAGTCAAGTTTTAAATAACTGTTTTAGTTCTCACACCAGTCACATGACTGACCTGGAGTTTATTGTTTTAACCTAAACTCTGGGTGCCCTTATTTTCCACTCGGGCAGCTAGTAGTTTTGGTTTTGCAGATTTATATTCACAGGATCCTGGTTTACAGCTGGAAGGAAACTCAGAAAGCTCTGTATCCGTGTATTTCTTTCAGTTGTGCTTTGTATCATTTTTCTGCTACTATGTATTTAAATGTAATTTAAATCTCTGATATTTAGCAATGTGTAATATTTATTCATACTCTGTATATTCTTGTACTCTGATGGGAATTATTGTAATAAACAATGAAATGCTCTTCTATTTGTGTTCCGATTTGTCGTGTTCTCAAAGCAATCCGCGCTTTCCTTCACGGGGAAGTTCGGGTCGCTACAATATACGTATATAACTATATTTCAATTTCATTTCAATATATTTCAATATCCTTCAATGCATATATAATTTTTACAACGCATATATAACTTATATGTCGAACATACAACTTATACAATGCTTATACATGAGGTGTACAACGCTTATATAACTCATACATCGACTATATAATGCTTATATAACTCATTCATTGACTATGTAATTTATACATCGTCATTTCCATATCGTTTATAATTCAGAAATCTCATATTGGTTTCCACTCCTCCAAAAATTGTAGAAGGCTCAGAAAAACATCTGGTCTCTTCTAGAATGTAGAGAGCGTCCACACGGTCCCGGTGTCTCTTGTTTCACTGGATTTCAACAACATAGCAAAAAGATATGATTTTTACAGTGAAATCACGATTCGTAGCGCTTCGAAGTGTTATAAAACAGTTTAAAATATATAAACCGTTACCTCAGTTTGAACGTTCAAATCTATGTTTCCAGATTTCACGCGAATCGATGCGCGATATGACGATCAGCCTTCACCACCTCGACGGTCTTGGAGTCACGCACTTGGCACTGCCCTTCTGGTTGAACTCGAACGCAGATCGGAGGAGATCGACGGCGACGAATGACGCAGCTTCCTTGCGTCGAATCTCGAGATTCGCGCCACCAATCAGAGCGAAGAGGGTATGGATCTGAAGCTCTCGTGATGCTCTTCAAAATCCTCCACAGGGGCTAGGGTTTTTATCGCGTGGATTAAGAGATTTGGAGGGGAGAAGGTGTTGAAGGCCTTCCATCGTTCGTGCAGGAGCTTACGGGTTCTTTCTCGGTCAACGCGTTAATGAGGGAGAAACGTGACTGGCCCTTCTATTTTATATTTATTTTTAATTTATTTAAATCTGAAAGTACCCCTTACCACTCACTAACACCAATTCAAACCCAACGACTGTCGCCTCTAGCTAAATACCCCCGTTTCGAACACAATGGGATATGTTTCGTAGGCCCATTCGACTGTTTCAGTCAGTTTCGCTTCAAATTAAAATATAAAACATTCAATATTTGACTTGAACATACATTTCAATTTGCCGGGGCCACATAATGATTCCAAAAATTCCAGAAAAATAAATCTAACTATGTTTTAACGATACGGTCCCAACAAAACTAGTTTCGTCGAATTCTGAGACCATTTGAAAAATGGTCATTTTCTGGTTGATCCAATTTAACTGAAATCAACCAAACACATTTTCCTTCGCCACACTCACATATTAACTTCAAAAATTATGGAATTTGAAACCTAGCAATAATTTGACATCCCGGATCCAACAAAAGTGGTTTCATCGAAAACAGAGGTCGTTTGCAAAATGTCTATTTTCAAGGGCTATATGTACTCTATAGCGACCTTTTTGAAAATTCATTTGCCATAACTTTTGATTCCCGCTATGAAACTTCGATTTTTCAGATTCGTTAGAAAGATATTTTGAAACAGATTTAAATATTTTTGGTTTCACTCAAATCCGCTTTATTTTGCATCCTGTACATTCCGTCAAAGTTTGAATTCAAATTTTCAAACTACCGCGCCATTTCAGGCCTTGTTTTATAATTAAAATAAATATATTCGCTATAACTTCGATCCAAATAAATTTTTAGTTGTTACTATTATAAAAAAATTATTTCAAATATTCAAAATTCATTAAAATAGCCAAATTCAAAATTTTAAATTGGTTCTGATTTTCCGGGTTGTTACAGTCTTGCAAACCGGCCTACACATGACCGACCACTCATTTCACTTGAGTGTATCGAATGTATATCACCAACGGTTGGGCTCAAACCACCGTTTCTCGAAAAGGGACAGCATCAAAATAGATTAAAGAAGCAAAAGGAATTTCTCTAGATAGGTGATTATACACCCTAATGGGAGCGACCCACATAGGCATGCTGCCTGCCCGATTTTTGTCATTTCCCAGTTGTGAGACTTGAGGTTTGAATTTCCATTTGGAACACCCGGCCACCATTCACTTTGAATGCCACATCGTTAGATCCTCCAGATATCACTAATTGACGTCCACAAAAATACTCTAGTTGGGAGCTAACCAACTATTGCATGTTTGAAGAAATCAACGTACGTGGCCATTTGGAAATACTCTGTCAAACAACCGTCCATACAAGTCATCCAGGAGCAGGATGAACCGAAGGCACTCTCCTACTGCATCCAATATAGGAATCACCCCATGGACCAGCAGCGAGAAGTCCTTGTAACTCGTAGATTCCAACCACAACAGAATCACAGTTTATCTCTGGTTGCAACAACAGAGATTATTAGTAATTCCTCCATTTATGAAAATCTACGGTCTTCAATGCTCCATCTCGACCGTCTTCTGATATCTTCATGTATTTGTTGGTCGGAATGGTTTTTGAATATAAATTCGATCTCGACCGTTCCGTACCATCAATCGTATTGGCCAGATTTGATAGTCGGTTATTTAACTATCAAAATACACAGTGTTTCAATAGTGATAATCCAATGAGTTCACTGGTTCAGTATTCAGCAGCACTTGGCCTTTTAATTAAAACAAAAATATAAATTTAAAACT
Organism: Allium sativum; assembly: GCA_030737875.1. NCBI lineage: Eukaryota > Viridiplantae > Streptophyta > Magnoliopsida > Asparagales > Amaryllidaceae > Allium > Allium sativum. The sequence goes on from CM060923.1 coordinate 261,084,303, forward strand.
CTTAAATATTTTGATATTACGAATATAACTTTTGCTTCTTATTTAACGTATGATTTCTCTTTAAACCAATTCATTTTACTATTTAAGAAAGTTCTATACATACCAGATTTCTATTTCTCTTTCAAAAACATCATCCACATTGTTGTCTAATTTTGGAAAATCAGTTTAGTTAATTACTCGTAAAACAATGTTATGGAATTTCTTTTATTCATTACTTGACAACATAATGCTTATTCTTATTGTATAAACTCGGCTTTTACATTTCATTTCTAGATCGAAAATATCATTATAGTTAACGCAATCCAATCTCCTTTTATTTCCCTTTTTTACTTTGGAATCTCATTATATACATAATTGCCAAATTTTCACCAAAGTGTTGCGTTACTATTTCTCTAATGGAATAATAAATTACTACTAACTTCTTTCACCATTACAACTAATATCATCTTCAGATAATCCTGAAGTCATTCAAGTTGGGGTATTTTAATTACCTCTCAAACCTTGATCAACAACGATCATATCTTAAGATGGATATGAGTTGTAATTTAAACCCGATACTACATTCTAATATCAATACAAATTCCATTTCACTATTTTATTCAATATATAGTTTCATAAAACCTTCTTACGCTTTGAAAATCTCTTTCTCGAATATAACATTTTTTCTTAATTTAATAATTAAGTAATTCCGTATAAAACCCCACTTTTTAACCTTTACCCTTTTGAAGAATTTCATTTCATAATTCGGATTTGTTTATCAAATCCAATGATCCACTTCTTTACCAAATTTCACTTTTTCCAATCTCTTTCCCAATCCATTTCCCATTCATGCTTTGGAAATCTTATTTTAATTCCCTTTCTTACTTAATCCCATTATTAAGTAATGTTAATTTAAAATTTACGCTTTCACACTTTAAATCTCATTTATATAACTCTGGTTTATTGTAAAAACTTTTTTTCTAAATTTCCTTTTGCTTAATTCAAATAATTAAGTAACATTTATTTTAAGCTATAATATTCGCTTAAAATACTCTTTATAACTTTGTTATAAAAACACAGGTTTAAACAAAACCTGTTCATAAACTCCCTTCACCTTTCCATTGGATTTCATTTCCCATTTTGAGTACTTTTTAAATGAATTTCGATTAAAAAGTATTTCCCTAAATTTTTATCAATTAAAATAATAATTTACTTCAATAGTTAACTACTTTCGTTGTTAATTCCTTCATTTACTAAAATAAATATTAATTTACTTTTCAAATATCTTATTAAAACAATATTCACTAAACTATTCTATTAGGTTAATTCAAATCAAACTATTTAAAATCAATTCCAACTACAATGGTTGACTTAGTCAACTCAAGGCACAGTTATTTCATTAACCCATTCCAATCCATTCTCACTTTAAATTAATTAATAATATAATTAATTTAAATAATTCCATTTAATTAAGTTTCAATAACCAATTTTCCAAATTTTAACCGTTAAGGTTAATTTCTATTCCCGTATTTATAAATATGATAAATCACGGAATTTACTTTGTAACATCAATTTATAATTAATTATAAACATAAATATTTATTTCTTTTTAATAAAGTTTTATACAAAATAATATATTTCAAAATCTATCTCCAGTTATAAAATAAATTTTATAACTTTCGTTCTATCAATTTATGTGACGGTAAATCGATATAAATAAAACAATTTACTTTTAGGCCTTTTCCTGCCGATTACTCAACCAATACTGCTCATCGGTTAAAACCGAACATAGGTTGAATTTCCAACCAATGATCAATACTCAAATCAATCACCCAAACATGACAGTTCATACGATAATATGAAATTAAATAATATATTTGAGGAATCCCGTTAGATCCCTCCAAACTGTTCTTCCCTGTATGCAAATTTGTTATCACAAATCGAATCATTCAGTTTCATTTAACTGATAGCAATAAATAACAGCCATTTAACATCAACCACACACAATTCAAACAATTCACAATTTAAACACGTTTATTTTATAAACGTGACCAACCAAGGTGAGTTACCTTTATTGGAACCAATCGTTAAAATAACGATTTGGTTTTTCACTGAAATTAAACAACAGTTTAATTTCATTGGTTAAATCAACAAATAGATATATAATTAGCAAACAATCAACCATCAACAAGCAAAGCACACAAAATAAAAACCCAATTTACAAAATATAAATGGGAAGAACTGAGTGAGTTTAACTCACCTTGATCTGGTTTATCGTTGAACGGTTGGTTTTAATTAAATTAAATAGGTGTTTCATTTAATTAAAAATCCTGGTTGATTTCAATTCTGTCCAAGCCGGTTCCAAAATACAGAGTTCGTACATATGGTCCCGACATCACTGGTCTGGTCCAATTGGTAATATTTGCATGACATATAAACGTTAAACTCATGTGAATTTATTATACTATTACTATTCTTAATTAATTATCAATTATTAATTAGTATAAACTAATTACATTGATGATTATTACGGTTGATTAATTCCTGTTTCCATCTTCCATCTGGTTCTCGCTTTCAAGAAGTCGGACATTTCCCAAAGCCCTGTACCAAAAATGACGATACAGTTAATTACTTAACTAATTTATTTTAACCATTAATTACTTAGTCAAATTAAATTACAGACATTAAAAACAAAAAGGATCAGGCCGACTGTTTTGCATACTCCTTCGTTCAAACCGTGTCTGACCACCCTTTGCTCAGTGCAGTTTACACCCAACTTCGCTTCAATTAAACATTGGAACCCACGTATGAAATTCTGTTGGTCAAACAAATGACGATGGGTTTTAATTAGTCAAAATATAATTAATTGTTTAATTTAATTTAACAAATTCTGCACTGATTACTTCTAATTAGAGCAACTGCCGCCGACTCCTCTGCCATCCTTCGTTCATGCGTCCTGCATCTGTTCATAATGAGATTTAAGTTACTAACAAATTCTTAATCATTATTAAATTTAATATAAAACTAATTACGTTTTGGTTAATCAATTTGAGGCTGATCCCTTCTTTTCCCTTCTGTTGTCTCGTCCTAGTTTCTTTGAAACCCATACCACGCTCGCCTTCAACCAATGCACCTCGCACCACCGTTCAGAGCTCCGACGGCCGATCAGTCCCTGCCAAAAGAACCATCTGAGCTCCTCCTAACTTCGACTAAAACTGGTTGTGCCACATCCTTTTAAGTTCGCCAGAAATCACTCCAACAGTCGGCACCTTTCAACCCCGTTTCCCGCAACCTCGGTGCACTAGAGACCATCTCCACCGTTCCTCAGCCAGATCTCGTTGGCCTCTAGGTGTTTGCTATGGAAGAGGTTGGGAAAAGCCTAGTGGATCGAGCTGATTTAGTGGAGGAACTTGGGGGTTTCTGGTTCGTTCATTTGGTAAGAGGCGGCAAAAAGAATTGCATTGATCAGGCAACGAAAATAGGGTTTTTAGTATATATAGTGGTTTGGGATGGAATAAAATTTTATATTATATTATTAAACGAAACTTCACCATGAAATAACGTGATAAAACCCACGTGCGGTCTCTGTTTTCTGATAAAAAGGCTGATCCTAGCATAGAAAAATATTCCGGACCTAATGGGACAGGTTTCGTCGAATTCCAACATCGTTTGAAAAAAATTTTCTTTATAAAACCAGCGAAAAACACGCGTTTAAATTTTCTACGATTACTAAATAAATCCAATCAACTTGAAACCTTAAAATCCTAAAAAAATTAATTAATACGAATCCAACGGCACTAGTTTCATCGCATTCTAAGACTGTTTCCCCGGTAGGCTATTTTTACATGCACCGCAAATGCCATTTTGGACACCAATCGTCAAAAATAACAAACTATATAACTATCCTGACTCTAAACGTCGATACGAACTCAACGGAACTGATTTCATGGCCTGATTCGCTCGTCTGCTCAAGTTACACTCAAATATCTCTCTATTAATTTAATTTAATTTAATTACGCGCTATAGAAATTGAACGGGCGTATACGGTTGCCGTGGTCACATACGACATCGGTTTGCCACGCAAATTTGATTTTCCAACAATAATTTGATGATACGGTTCCAATGAAACTAATTTCGCTGAAAACGGAGACTGTTTGAAAAATGGCTATTTTTAACGCTATAAAAATATTGAATAGATATTAATTAAACTCCAAATAATTCAAATAAATCATAATAAATTATTCTCAACATATATCCAAACAGAATATATATACAATTCTAAATATAATTTATACAACTCAATATCATCAATTTTGAGTTAAATGATTTAAATTTTTCCCTTTAAAATATATAAAATAAATGTTATATTAAATAACGATTCCCATAACGACTATTTTAAAATTTGATTTGGACATAACTAACAATCTATAACACGAAATCTAGATTTTTCTCTTTCATATGAAAATTATAATCAATATGCTTCTAGCGTTTCTTGTTTCACAGAAATCCGAATTATATCGGACTCTGTATGTCTAGTTGAAGTTCAAAACTCCATTTTACGAGCTGTCGTGCCATTTCGAGCTCGGTTTATATTATATATAAATTAACTTTCTATCTTTGTTTTAATTCATCGAATTAAATATTAAAAATTCATTAATAATCCAAATAAAAAATTTAAAATAAATAAATAAAATTAAATATTTGGCTGCCAAAAATACGGGTCGTTACAGTCATTTTATATGTTAATAAAATTTACGTACTAGACTTCCACTATAACAAATCTTATAGCTCTAATAAAAATGTGTTACTTATTCCGCTATGAAATAGTGTATTATATTCTGTGCCTATGATTTTTTGATTTGTTTCTTTTAAACCCTATAAACAATAACTGTGACGATCCCAAAACCCCGTGACACGGTGTTAAGGATAATCATTGGAATATAACACATTAACCATCATTAGCAGATCACAGATATTAGCATAAACAAAAAATAGAATAATTTACACACATATGACAGCGGAATCATATAAATATCGCCACATCAGGGAGCACAGTGCAGGATACAACTTAGTGCATAATAATACATAATAAGTCATCATCACTAGAGGCGGAATCATACATAAAGAGTACACAAAATAAATATCAGTCTACATCGCCAATGGCGTAATCATAATACATATACAATAATGGCGGAAAGAGTCAAAATCAGCACGGTGTAGTCAAGCCTCGCCATGATCCAAAAGTGCACCAGATACCTGTAACTAGTCTGCCCGTGTGAAAATGAGGGCACCCGAGTTTGCAAGGTGAAATAAACTACGAGTTAGTCATGGGACTGGTATGAGAAATCTACTTAACTTATTAACAACAATAATAAGGCAAATCAAAGGACCACGCCACTTTCGCGGAACGGGTTTACTCCAATGAGTGCGAGTGCATGAAATAAAGTAAATGATTAAATCATCGCAATGCTTTTTATAAAATGAAGCCATTATAAGACTCAGGTCCCATCACACAATGCAACGCAAGCCGGAGGATAGAGTTTTACCTTATAGTGGCCAAAAATGCTTCATACGTATAAAACAAAAGTGTTTGATATTATTACTAGTGCATATATGTTTCAAAAGCGATTTCAATCATAAATATCAATCACAGGCGGCATAAATGACCCATCCCACTATGTCGCTATACTATTAATACAATCACATCCGAAATTTCGTATTGGAAATTGGATTCCATCATGAGTCGAGGCAAGGGGCAAGCTCCTCTCCGTTCGAGACACTCTAGTAAATGTCCCAGGATCGCACACAGCGGTCCTTGGAATCGGCTGGGCCGGTCCTCTCTTACTTTTGAGGATTGGCAATTCCTGAACACATGTTTCTCGGTCCTTACAGACCTATAATCGAGGCACCTCGCATTCCAACAACCACACAGGTGAAAAGTAGATATAAATGTCAGGGCTGCTAGGTCACTGACACCACCATAGCTAGAAAGAAACGTCGTGCTCTCCCAGCGGTCCGTCTCCCTTTTTGACTCATACCGGGGTGTGAGGCTCGCGAATTCACATTATACACAAAGCTACGTCACACAGACCATGCTTTGATCATCAACCACAAGACTTTGCTTTGCAACAGAAGCCTTGATCATATGCCACATAGGCGTGCCACACAGGCAATCCACTCCATGCGACTGATTTCTATCAATATATAACCTCTGAGCTCGTACGTCTCAGAGAAGGGGGTTGAGCAAGAGAATAAATTCTCCGCCGCCAAACAGATATATATTTAACAGAGATCAATAAGCACAGAACAAAATCCAATGTCAGACACACAGTCCATTTATAAGTTCGTTCTGGGTTTGAATAAAACCGGAGGCACCAATTCCTCGCATATCCGCACGATCAACAATATGTACGGACGGCTACTACTTCAGCTCCTTCAAGGTAGCTACTCTAATCACGAGCATCAGTAGTGCCCATCCATCCAATGTGAAGATCGTCGGTCTTCAACCGCCTTTGACTCTTCGACTTCTCAACGTCGATCGCTTATTTGAAATGAGAATGAACTCGGCCTTTTCAAATAACCCACGTATATTAAGATTTTCAAATCAATTTATCACATGGTTAAACTATTCAACATTCACATTTTAGTTCTTTAGTGTAATTTTCATGTTAAACACATTCAGCCATCACATATCAAGCAAACACAACAAAATGGGTTTATTTCCACTCTATATCGTTTATAGTATTTTATAACGATATATCACCATTTTTATTTATTTAAAATGGCCATATTAAATTAAACGACGTTTCAGGCCGTGCCGAGGCACTAGCGTTGTTTTTCACTAAATTTGTTTTACACATATATGAAAATCTAACCGTTGGATCTTCACAAATTTTACATCATTAGAAAGATCATTTCAAAACGAATCCAACGGTTTCAGTTTCGGGAAAATCCGACGGTCGGATCTTCCACACTAGTCATTTGAAGTTACGATTTCAAATTACGAACTACAGCATCGTTATTCGATTTAATTTAATTATATTTATATATAAATATAATCATTTCTGGCGTTGTTTTTCTTCAGATTTGAATTATACATTCCAGACAATCCAACCGTCGGATCTTTACAAAGTTGGTACCGTTGGAAAGATATTTCCAAGGCGAACCCAGCGGTTGCGGTTTCGGGAAAATCCAATGGTCGGATTTCCCACACTAGTCGTTTGAAATCACGGTTTCAAAACACGAACTGCACGGCCACGATTTGTTTTAATTTTATTTATATTTATATATTTATATAAATATAGTTCATTCAAAAATTCCTATATCGTTTTCACTTCAAATATTTCACTAACGCCTTTAAATTTGGAAAATTTCGCCATAACCTCCTTTGTACGGGAGGGGTTGGGAAAATTCCCAAATAGCCACTCGGACGTCTCATCTCAAAAAGAAAAAGAAAAAGCCAAGCGGCTAGCCAACAGGCTCATAAAATCATCACCCAAACAAAACAGTAAACGTGTACCTATTTGTCGGGCACAACATTTTATTCCTCTTATCTAGCCTCTTTGCTATAACCTGTTCAATAAATATGCATGTACATAGATGCAATTCTTATCACTTATCATTTTCCATTCAACTTCATATTTGATTCAATTTGGTTTAAAAACACCATTCATTCTAATGTTGCATACATAGGCAAAAATCATATCATTAGCTAATTAATGAATATTTCAACTCATGCATGTTTATTTGAACAAGTGGTTATTTTTAACACTTCACATTTCAAAGATGATAAATTTGGCGGACTAAAATATATTTCAACACATGACTATTTTATTTAGTTCCTGTGCATGTTAAAAATAATATTTCTTTCACCAATATTTATTTCAATGCTCGCATATCTTTAGCATATCACATACATGATAAAAATGGTATTTTTATCATCGAAAATATTTATTCAATACATGAATGTTTTTAACACTTCATAATTTCAATAAAAATGTAATTTTCATTGTTCGATCTTTTTATTCAACACATGAACTTTTCCAATACATACACTTCTCAACATATGAGCATTTCCACACATGGATATTTTATATATGTTGTTCATATAAGAAAGATGAATTTTTTTTATTGTTGAAACTATATATATATAAGGCGAATATTTTACATACTTCATATATATTATAAAAATGTGATTTTTATTGTTTAAACACTTCATTCGTTCACACATAAATTTAATTTTCACACATCACTTCTCAACACATGAGCATTTCCACACATGGATATAGTTTCAACACATGACTTTAGTTTCAACGCATGAAGATAATTTCAACATATGAAAATAATTCTAACACATGAATATTATTCAAAATTTCGGTAGCATAACGGCAGGGTAGTTAAAACCGACACCGTCCCTAGTACGGCTCCTCGCTCTACCTTAAAACCTCGCGGTTTTTGACAATGGGGATTCATGCATCTAATTCGCACGCAGGCGGCATGTTTTATTTTCATTTCCACAATTATTTCCAATTTATTTCAATCACCAATGGGTATTTTTCAACCACAACCAATCAATATCAACCACAAACAATTATTCAACCATTCGCATGTTTCATCCAATATTTCAGACGAATTCACAACAATAAATATCGTCCATGGTTTTTCACTTGCATTTCAACACATATATCAATTATTCTATGCATGTATAATTCATACTTCGCTCATATAGCTTACACCACGCATGTACATGAGGTATACAATACGTGCGTAATTTATATTTCGCTTATATAATTTATACCCGACATTTTCCATTCAAATTCTTTTAATTTAGATTTCTCACTTTGGTTTTCGGAGTGCTAAAAATCGTAGATGGCTCAGAAAAATCCGCGGTCTCTTCTATGTGGCTATCGAATTTCGTCAACACACCATAAAGATATGATTTTTCAAAGTTCAAATGTAATAAAAGACTCACCTTTCACGATGGTTCAAAACTAGGGTTGTAGTTTTCGTGAAAACTATGGCACGATATGATGATCAGAGGGTACAGCGAGGAAGAGGGAGGAGAGGGGAGTCGATCGGTGGTGGTTGGAGACGGTTCGGTGGTCGGGGGAAGGCGCAGCGGTGATGGGAAGTGGCGAACTTTGGGTCGACGTTTCTTGTCGATGCGGCGACGATAGGGGTCAGGGGTTGGTCGGATTTGAAGAGGGGAGAGAGGCGCGTCGATTCGAGGTGGTGGCGGCATCGGTAGGTGGCTGTGGCGATGGCGATTTGCCTGGGAAACGGCGAAGTCGACAGTCGTCGAGAGCGATAAAGGGAAAATGGTTTTCCGTGGTTTTTTATTTTTAAAATAATGAAAGGAAAATTTTGATTGGCCAAGGGCTTTATTAAATTTTTAAATAGTGTTTCTCCACACGGACACCAATTCAAACCCAACGACTGTCGTCCGTAGCTAAATACCCCCATCCCGGACACAATGGGATATGTTTCATTGGCCAATTCGACTGTTACAGTCTGTTATTCTTCAAATTAAAGTATAAAACATTTAATTTTAACTTTGTACGTACATTTCAATTTGCCAGGGCCACAAACTGATTCGAAAAATTCCAGGAAAATAAATCCAGCTATGTTTTGATGCTACGGTCCCAACAAAACTAGTTTCGTCGAATTCTGAGATCGTTTCAAAAATGGCTATTTTCTGGTCGATCCAATTTAGCAGAAATTGACCAAACATATTTTCTTTTGCCACGCTCACATACTAGCTTCAAAAATTATGAAATTTGAAACCTAGAAATAGTTTGGCATCCTGGACCCTACAAAAGTGGTTTTGTCGAATTCCGAGGTTGTTTGCAAAATATCTATTTTCCAGGGCTATATATTCTATATAGCGACCTTTCTGAAAATTCATTCGGCCATAATTTTTTATTCCCGCTATGAAACTTCGATTTTTCAGATTCGTTAGAAAGATATTCACTAATAGATTTAAATATTTTTGGTTTCACTAAAATCCGTTATATTTTCCATCCGGCACAGTCAGTAAAACTTTGAATTCAAAATTTCAAACTGACTCACTATTTCTAATTCATTATTTTATTGAAATATTCTATTTCAATTTTTTAAATTTCTTTGAAATAACCAATTTAAAATTTTTAAATTAGCTCGTATTTCCGGGTTGTTACAATAACAATATGTTGTTTCAGACGATTTGAGTTGGTTTAATTACTGACTTGAAGCGGTCAAAAAGGAAGGCCGTTACAGGTTGGCACTGGCGCTTTGGTTCGATTGATAACCTTTGCTTATAGGGTTTAAAACTCATTATAGATAGGGAAGCAATACCCTAAAATGAGTAGAATCATCACTAGAATCACTCTAGAGAAAGCGTATTTTGATAAATAAATTATTTTGAAAATATAGTGTTATGAAAATTCAGATTCCTTTTCGAAATCCCCACTCTTCAATAGCTCACTTCGATAAGATTTTCTTTAAATTTAAATATCGATCTTATTCTAAATCTATCTTTGAGTTTCCAATGGAATTTAAGTTAAAAGTGAATTTTGTAACTTCGTTAAAATAAAGAAGGTATTTGAAAAGAATTCCTGGAATGGGAAAAAAACTTTGAGTAACATTAATAAGATTCCTCGCTTTATTTCTACCATGAGAATGGATACCTCCCTTGATCCCTGCCGATTTACCCATTATGTTAACTCGGAACTACCTCTTTATTTACTGCTATGTACATTGAGTTTGATGCACCGATTTTCATCACTTAACCTATGACTAGCCTGCTCAGTGGGAAATTATGTTGTTGTGACTTGTCCTCCTATGTTGTGCAATTGTGCATGTCACTTGTGCCTACTTCCCCTTTACTATTATGATACACTTATGATCATTGATCTTGTTACAACTGCAATTTTGCCTTGCACCTGAACTGACTATTTGAGTTGGTCATGTGCACATTTTTATGATGTAATCTTAGGCATGACTTTATACTATCATAGGTCCCCGACCATATTCAGGGTCCATAATGCCATGTCTAACTATTTTGAGTTCGTGTTCTTTCTGTTTATCACTGCCAGTCGTACATTTTTTGTTGCATTTGATCTTTGGCATTGCTTGTACTTTGTTGTGCCATGTTGCTTCTGTCTTGGCCTGTAGAACTAGACATTCTGGTTTAGGCTGCTCCTGAACTGCCTGTGCATGAACTCTGGTTGCACGTGTACTATGCACCCATTTTTACCCCAGTTTGGTGGCACCACTTGAAAATTTGAACTTGAACTATTTGTTATTCCGTTTCTTTTGAATATCACCTTTTTTACCTTATGTACTTAAGCTAGTATTTTAGGCTAGAGCCACTATGGAATGTGCACTCCTTATTGATTTTTATGCACATGTGTTGAATTAGACATGTGTTGCTCTGTCTATGTACTTCTACCACTTTTGCCATTTATCGAAGGAAAATAAAATTCAGAATTGATTAATAACATGGTTATAGAATTTGAATTACAACAATTAACTATTAAAATGGAAATGAATAAAACCTTTTTTTATATAAGTATTAAAAAAAATTTAAATTTGTTAAGGAATATGTTTAACAAAGTAATATTTTGAAGAGAAAATTTATTTTTGCACAAACTTGACTTATGAGTCCAATTAATTTTGTATAATTAATTTATATTTCAAGCTTAAGTTAATGATTTAAATATTTAAATTTGAAGGTATAAATTAAACTTAACTAATTCATTGGATTGTTTTAATTAAGCAATCAGTTTGGTTTTAAAGATAAATGTGATTAAGGATTCTACAAGGTTCAAATTATGTTAAAATTATTAAAATATGAGTTTATTAACATACGAGTTTTATTAAGTGTAAAGGTTTAATGGATGCAAATGATAAAATTTGAATTTTTAAAGAACCGATTTAAGTGATAAAAATTAATATTTTGGAATGTGAAAGTTGGGTTAAAATCAATGATATGGAATGAATGTAGAATTCAAGTTTCAAATCAAATCGAAGTTAAGGATTTAAATGGGGAATTCGACTTATAATCTAACTTGAAACTTGGTTCAACTTGAAATTTTACTAATTGAGTCTTAAGTTAAATTGTACATGACTTCGACATTGGTATCACCGTTAAGTCTTTCTTTGAAATTTCGGATAATTGATTTGGATTATATTATTTATTGGAATTATTATTATTTATTTTAAAACTAATATATAATTCACCACTATTTAAACTATAGTATTAAATTTATCTACCCTATTTAAACTACATTGTATATAATAAACTTAACTATCTTGTTTAACTATTCTATACCAGACAATTTAGTTTATTTGAACTACTTGTACCAAAGCCTATCTATTTTATTCAAACTCATTTTATGTCAAATTCGCTATTTTACTAAAATTATTTTGTATTTAACTTAACTATTTTGAGAGAAAGGTATATTCCCAATCCAAGCAATTTAAGTTCGAAATGATTGAATATAAAGATTCAATTGAATAACGATATTTGTGACGTGTAATCCAAATCGAAGATGAAGTTTTGATAATGAATTGATTTGTAAATATGAATTTGAAATGATATTGAATATCTGAATCGATTAAGAAATTAAAATTAAATTGGTATTAAAATGGAAATTTGAGGATCTTCAGTTTTACAGATATTAGATATGAAAGTTTTCAAAACTTATATACGAAAGATTTATATAAGACTGGAGATTATTCCAAAATATTGATTTTGAAGGTAATATATATGAAATGAAAATTTTATATAATGGAATTTATATGAGAATGGTACGTTTGAAAAATATGATTTGGAAGAAAATCTTATGTAAACGGGAATTTGTATAAGTATGATATATGAGAAATATGAAATGAAGTACTATGTATATAGTATCGTATGTTTTCAAACTGAAGATAAGGGAAAGTACCTTCCATTGAAACTCCTGAAGGAGTAGGAGCTTCGCGAGAGTGTCCATTCAAAAACCGTAAGTGCATTGGAGCTCCGATGTTTGGATCATCCATCGAAATCAGAATCCCAGACGATGGAATCATGTTTGATATGTTATACTGATGATGGGCGTAATTCGGAGGGCGTGAGGCATACAGTATGAGCTATTCCACTAGGATAGTGGGGTAACCGCCGAGTAACTGTGATTCATACGCCATTGCAAAATTCAAGGGAGAGATGCCAATAGTGCAAGAGGTTCTACTGGGATAGTAGTGTAACTGCCGTGTCACTGCGATATATAACAAATAACCATAGCAAAACTCAAGAGGGATGATACCTATAGTTACAAGCGAGTACTGCATTGGGATAGTGGTGCAACCACTGCGCAACTGTGATTCATATGGGAATATAATTTTCTTATCTTATTTTAAAAGTTTTAAGTATTTGCACTGGGAGACTTAGGGATGTTTAGTCATGCTTCAGTACCACGTATGCCTAAAGTCTATAAGAACAAAAATAAATTTGATAAACTTCGAGTTATCAATGTTGGATCTAGATTAACCCTAGAAGGGGGGTGAATAGGGTTTATTGAAGTTTTACAAGATATTAAAAATTAACACGGTACACAGATCGCAGTAGAGGAAATAAATGAAGAAAGTAAATAACAAGGTTTTACCCAGCTTCGGCAAACCCTACCTGCATTCTCCAAGGTTTTTACTAGAATTAAACAGACATCCACATACAAAAACTAATAAACTCACGAACCCCTCGCTAACCGCTTATACAGTTTTGTGCACTCGCAAAACCTTCTGCAATTCTAATCCTACGCTCAAAACCCTCCACTAATTTATGTACCCGAAACCATATTTTCCCCTAGCCACAAACCCATAGCTAGTGAATGCTAGTTACAATCCGATAACTAGTAACCTCTAGTTTTACAGAAAATAAGAAAGAGAAATTGACGATTTATAACAAAATAAAAACAAAACAATAAAAAAATAAATAGAAAGCCCTAGCTAAGTAAAGAATATGGTCAGCCCTTTTATTATTGCTTAACCACGTTGGCTTCTCTCCTATTCTCCAATGCCTCCTACCAATAAGGAATTAGGGTTTCCCTTTTCCCCAAAACGCGATGCGATTTCGAAACATTTCTTCTGGAAATTTGTCTGATGTTCTTCGAGAATGATTGTTCTTTGGTCGTTCGAATTTGGATTACTTGCGATCGAAAAATTCTGTGAGCTCTCCAAATTGATTTGATTTTTCTCTTTGAATTTCTTGCTTGATTTTTCGAACCAATTGCCTGTGATGATTCAGTGTTATTTATAGGATTATAAAACCTATAACATCTCTGATTTCTTTGAATGGCTTGATTGATTGCTTGAATGACACATTTCCATGAATTGATGATTGAGGAGATTTTTGAATGAATTCAAATGAATTCCTGCCTGAATTATATTTTCTTTTTTAAAACAAAACTATGATTTTTTAAAAATGATTTGTACATGTGAATCATTCTTTGATCTTCCCAAAAATAAATCACTGAGATTTCTGGAAATTGTTAAGCACTTCTCATACTTGCATGTTTGAAACATGGACATCAATCCTGTTAATTCTGAAACCAACTGATTTTTGTCATGAGTCCACACTTGATTTCAAGAATGTTTGAAATGATTAAATGCCGAAAAGAAATTTGGGCGATCCTAGAAGCAAATCAAATAATTTTGTCGCCCCTTGAATTTGTACTGAGCATTTTGAAAATTTCTTGGAAAATATTTTTCACTGGAAAATAGTTGCATTTTCCATATATGCATACATTTATTGATAGAATCTTGCATGCCAGATTTGCTACTTGCGTGATTTTCTTTGAATGACTCTTGCTTCTTTTGGCATAAAAAAGTTTCTAAACTTTCTAGGAAACAATACACTGGAAATTTGTATGGTCGAGTTTGAGTTTCCAGAAATTCATGCATGATTGAATTGGCAATTCTTTGCGTAAAAATTTCAAGCCATAAATCAATACTCTGATTCTCTTGGAAACAAAAAGTAGCATGTTTCTTGCCCGAAAAAACTTGCTATTAGATTTGAATGCACTGCTATCACCTTGCATTATTCAATAACATATATATATACATATATATATATATGTATATGTATGTATGTATATGTATATATGCATACATACATATAACATATATGTATATATGTATACTTATATATATTTGGTATGTTTAAATTTGTTGAGCCTCTCGAACTTGAGTGATTTTCCAATTAATTGCCCTTGAGGATATTTTCTGCATTATGGAAAAACTTTCAGCAAATTTACTCCTTGTCATATAACCATGCTGACTTTGTTTTTCCTTAACCATATCATTGTGACAGTGTGGCACTGAAACAGTTTCGTGTACATATGTATTTTCACCTTGGCTTTGTCCTTGGCTTGATGTGTAAACAACTTGGCTTTATTGCAATATATATACTTGCTAGCTTGTCATTTCATGACTATGTGTATGCTGTATGTATTTTTGGTCTTTCCATTCTTTGAACTGCAGAAATGAATTCGAACCATGAAAACAAAACTTGCCAAAAAATGTTTGCTGACATTTTTGTATTTCTAGAAGCCATCAAATTATTTCTTGTGCACTGTTGTATCTTAATGATTGCACCAATTCACGCACAATGAATTGATATTATACTTGAACAAATTTTCATGTTGTGCTCATGCTTGTATATCTCATGCTGAATTATATATATATATATATATATATGTATGTATGTGTGTGTGTGTGTATATATATATATATATGAACTGATGTGAACTTGAGTTTGCATTCTTGAGCTTCAAATCTGGGTGCTTGATACATGCTTATGCTTCATGTTTTGTAGCTATTCCACTATGTATATACATTCAGTGTATGTATACGTATGTGAGTATATATTCAATACTGGGCTGTTACACTTGAGAATATATATTACTGCTTGGTTCATGTATGTAGGCTATCTGACCATATTGCCCCTACGCAAAAAATATGTGTATATACATACATATGTATGTGCATACATATATAGTGCACGTGCAATATATATATGTGTGTGTGTGTGTGTGCGCGCGCGCTACAGACGGTGTCTACCTTGTGGTATTTCAAGTGAATCACTATGAATACCACAAGAAGTCTAGACACAGATGACTGGATATATAAATCAGATTATGTCATCAAATATTATGAAAAACACACCAAAATTATGAGGTAAATAAATTTTAAAATTAAAATTATATCTGTCGGAATTTTAAAATATTTTGTTCCAATTTACTCTGTGTGTGTTCCTATGACAGGAAAGCAGAAGACTGGACCGACAGTGAAGCAATGAAGACAAGTATTGAGTATCAGTGAGTGTAAGAAAATCTGTAACTGGGTGACATAGAGAAATGTAGTGAGGTCACAGTGTATATGAATGAGGGATTGTATAACTAAATGAAACGATGTTTATGTGTTTGTACAACTGAGTGACAGAGTGTTGTAGTGAGGATTAATGTAACAAATGAAATTGATATTGACATGTATTGTATTACAGAGATGTACAAACAATAGAGTTATGAAATCTGTACTATTCAAATATAGAAATAAAATATTTTAATTTAGTAAAATACTGCTCGAATATTTAAATTCTTGTGTAGTAGTATTTTATTTAAATATAAATATTTTATTATGTCTATGATGTATTAGAATAGTACAATTATAAACACATTTAGAATAATATATATATGTATGTTTGTTATCATCAAACAAAAATAATAAAATTGTTATATACAAAAATCTCCCCTTTTTGATGATGACAAACAAATAACAAGATTTTGAATATTATAAATTTGTTTGACAATGAATATTGAAACTCCACTTACTTGTATGCTCCACCTACAACAGAATTCCCTTTAGATATGTGCACGAATGAAAAGAAAATAATAACTAAAACTTCAATATTAAAATCATTAATGAATATTCACTCATAGATCAAAATCTTAACCCATTCTCCCCTTTTCATTGTCATTAAAAGGATACAGAAATTAAAACAGTGATAAAAAAAATTGACTAATAATATAACATCATATTAAAAGGAAGAACATTCATCATAAATTTCCATTAATCAAACAAAAATGATAATATTCTAAGAACTAGTGATAAATTTCACATTATAGAATGATGGATTTACAATGAAATTTATAAAAATGGAGAGAGTTTAAAAAAATTATGGATTCCAATTATTTTCCAATAAAATTTAAAAAAAAAAGCCCAAAACAGTGATGGATTTGGACTTCGGTTATAAATTCAATTTAAGTGGCGTAATCAAATAATCTCAAGTCCCAATAGCTATTAATCAACAAATCATAATATATCTAAAAATATAAACACATTTCACAAGTTAGAAAATGGACTGATAGGATGGTTACACCAAGGAGGATTTCATTTAAATTTTTATTTGTTTCCTTTATCTTTTTCTATTATTTTTATTTAAGAGCACACTGACCGCGTATAACTAGGTCTTGGATTTTTAATGAGGTTAGTTGCAGCTTAAATTATAAGTAATCTCTTAACCATTGTCTCGAGCTTTCCACTCTCCAGATCAACCCCTGAATCTCACCTTTCGCTTCGTTGAACTTGACCTAGGTTTACTGATGATCTTGATCTCAGTTCACATTATCCTCAGAATTACGTACTTTCTTGTGTTATACCATAGGTAGACCTGACCCTGCTTCTTGAGCAAACGGGTCAATTTTGACCAAATAAATCGGTGCTAGTTTGTACAATCTAGTGGGTTAATTTCTCTTCCTGGATGTGAACTAGTTCGACAGATCTGTCATTACTGTAAGCTTTTTCCGAGTGTGCATGTTGCGATTTTCTACTTTCTCTTGCTTTGGAGTTTGGCTACCATGAATTAGATCTGAGTTCCAGCCCTTTCATTCGCTCCCTCATTGCTTTTGAACACTCTCCCCTTAAACAATTCTAACTTCACTTCCATCCATTACGATGTGGCTACTTAGGAAACTAGCTGCCTTCGGTTTCAGTTTGCATTATTCAACTGTAGATATGGATGTGTATAGGAGTTTGACACTAATGCGGAGATTACAAGGTGAGCAGTAACTCCTATTGGGTTGATATGTTTTGTGTCTCGTCATTTCTGTCTGTGATGGTACACCTTGGCTTATAGGTCTTCAATGTTTGCTTTGTATGAGTCTTGTTGGTAGTTCATGTTAGTTGGAATTGGGTTTTGGGTTGGTGAATGTTCATGTAGTGGTGTTTGGGTTTTTCTTTGGATTTCTGGAGCATGTTTCTATTTTGGATGTAATCTGGTCTTGTTTGGGTATTTTAATCCAGTATGGTGTACGTAAGCAGAGTGTTCGTCATCGATGTCCTCAAGCAACTGGTGAAGTAATATTCTCGAATGCTTGATGATTTTTTCTCCTCCTAATAGTGCACTTTACTGATCAACTTGCTCTCTTAACTCATGTCATTTCGGCTACTATGCATGAAGATGAAGTTTTACTGTGTAGCCTTGAAGAGATGTGCGTAGTAGGGTCTCCTATTGTGCCAACTAGATGTGATGTTTGGCCATATTTGGTGATGTTAAGTGTCTCCTAACACTAGGAAATGTGTAATACTGAACAAGGCATGGGAAGCAATTTGTTCTTATTTTCCAACTAAATGTTAATTTCTTCCTATGTGGAGAATTATATGTAATAGTAGTCTAGTAAACAACTAGCTCCTGCATTGTAATCTAATGTAGATATTGTGGACGAACCACTTTAAATGTCGTTAGCGGTGGGCGGTCCACCTTAAAAACCGTTATAGCTGACTATAACCACAATCACCTATACCTTACTGTATTTTTTATTACTAGTGATATTAAAAAGGTGTTTGTGGTCATCTTAAAAATCGGTCGGCTTTGCCAAAAAAAAAACATTCAACTATTTCCGACTTTAAATAAAAATCAATAATCTAAAATAAAATTTATATAACTTCAACATAATAACCTAAGAAAGAGGTTTTAAATATTTCGAAAGTTCGCAGCTTTAAAATATAGCAAAATCCTAACTTTCTTATTATGTTCTTTCCATACTTTTTTAAGCGTGAGAATTTGGTGTTGAAATTTATGTTTTGTAAAGGAAATTAAAAGTTCTGGTAAAAAGATTTTTAAATAAAGATTACGCAAATTTATTGAACAAATTTAATAGTAAACAAACCTTATTAATTAATATAAGAATGAGTTGTATGAAAATTTTCAAAATCCTATACTTTATTTTGTTTCTAATAAGTCTTAAGCTAAGTGAAAGTTTCATAAATAAGCACCTTTTTTAATCTATACATAAATGTAATTTTGATGACGTTCCTTTTTGAGGATGAAAAGCTTTGAGTCGAGGATAATGCAACGACCCGACAATTTTAATGTTTTTAATAAATGAAATAGTTAAAATCAAAAGAGATAGGTAAAATCAAGTACATTTTCACTAATTGAAATCTAATTTGTTTAAATATTTGAACTTAATTTTGAAATATAAAATTGAAATTTGATTTAGAATTTTAAATCTAATCTATTTTGAACTTGGTTTTGAATAAAACTTAAAACATGTTTTTTTAGAATATTGAACATAAGCAATAATTTATTTATTGAAACAACGTGGAATCAAGTTTATAATAAGACATTAATTCATAAAATTTGAAAATGTCATTTTGAAGTAATCTAAATAATTTATAACGAAGATGTCTAAGTTTGCTCACTCCACTTAAATCACCTTATGCGGTCGATTCGAGGTAGAGACAATAGGTATATCGTAATCGATGTTAAAATTTAAATTTTGAATTAAATTATGAAATTTAATATTTGAGTTGCGTCTAACTAGACTTAGTGAAGGAGTAAATTTCGTAGTAAAATATGTGAGTTTGTTTCGTTTGGGTCAATTTAATTAAAAATTAATAAATCATAGAAATTAAAATGTTTTCAGAATTTGAGTTAATTTAGACTAAAAATACTAGATAATATTCTAAGAAGAACAATATTTTTCATTTTGTAAAATTCAAATGTTTGATGTCCCAAATCTTTAATTTTGGGTCAAAAATGCTAAAAAAATAAACAATAACTGATATATACATTTTCCGTATCTCTCTTGTATTCTACTAGAATGTGAATTATCATGGTATTCAAATTAAAAAATAGAAAAAAGACAACAATGTGCACTGCGTTCAGTGGTCAGAAGGAATTAGCAACATGTGTTTTTCCTTTGCTCCCCTCTCTTTTCTTTTATTTCACAATTTAGATTTGGTTAAGAATAAAAAAAAATTTGAAGTCCTGGCTCCTCAAATCTAATCTCTTCCTACTTCTCTAAACTCACTTTCCACCTTCGCCTACGCGTTGCTCATCGGCAATCCATCATCAATCCAATGCCCTCGTTCACCGTGATTTTTCCTTCACCAATATCGAATCCATAATCATCGCCATCGCATAGCTTGGGTTCGTGTTACGCTTTGAAATCCCTTGATCTCTGAAGTGATGGAAAAATGCATATTGTATGAGATTATGATGCATCAAAACGCAGCACAACATAACTTTTCATTGTTTTTACAACAAAATGACGTCAGAGTACAAGAATATATCAAAGTATAAATGAATATTACATAGCGGAAAAATAATATCAGAGATAAATAAAATACATAGCAACAGAAACAAAATGTATAAATACAACGCACAACGGAAATACATCAACTAACACAACCGAAAGAAATACATGGATACAAAGCTTACCGCATATAGCTCCAACTGTAAACCAGGATCCTGTTAAATAGAAATCTGCAAAACCAAATCTGCTGACTGCCCATGTAGAAAATATGGGCACCCAGAGTTTAGGTGAAAACAATAAAGTCCAGGTCAGTCATGGGACTGGTGTGAGAACTGAAAATAGTTATTAAATCTTTTCTTTAAAAGTTGGGAAAATCATGGGACCATGCCGTATGACACGGAACGGGTTTACCTCACATGAGTATCAGTTTAAAATAAAAACAACGCAATGCTTTTTGAAAAATGAAGCTATGATTAGACTCAGGTCCCATCACACAATGCAACGAAAGCCAAAAGATAGAGTTTTACCTTATAATAGCCAAACATACTTGATACGTTTAAAACAAATCATTTTGATATTACTATAAGTGCACTGTGTAGTGAACAACTTCGAATATAAATGTATCAATCATGGACAACATAATACCTCATCCTACTATGTCGCCACATAGGTTTACAACTAAAATCGAAAGGTCGCGTATTGGAAATTGGTTTTCCATAATGAGTCAAGGAAAGGGATGGTCTCCTTGCCGAATTCGGATCACCTCTAGCAAGATGTCCCAGGATCACACCTATGGGCAACCCTTGGATCATGCAGGGCCGGTCCACACCTAACGTTTGTGGATTAGTTATTCCTAAACAACACGTTTCTCAGTCTGATTAGACCTATCACTTGAGCCTTTTAGTCAGCTTTATATCTGAGGCACCTCGCAATCCATCAACCACATAAATAAATATGTTTGGGCTCCATACGATGACATAATTTCTAGCTAGAAAGAAATGTATGCACTCCCTATGTCCCTTATCCCGTTTTTGACTCATACCGGGTGCGAGGCCCAGGAATTAACGCAATACACAAAGCTATGCTACTTAAAGTTGTGCTTAGATCATCATCCATAAGACTCTGCTTTTCAACAAAAGACTTGATCATTTGCATCTTAGCACGCCACATTATCAATCCATACTATAACATTGATTTCCACCAATATATAACCTCTAAGCTCGTGCGTCTCATAAAAGGATGTTAAGCAAGAGAATAAATTCTCCGCCACCAAGAAGATATATATTTAGCATAGATCAACGAATATAGCGCGAAGTACAAGGTCAAGCATACAATCCATTCATAAATTCGTTCCAAGTCTGAACGAAACCGGAGGCACCTTATTCCTCATCCTATATGTCCAATACAGGAGAGAGGCCCTTGCATATCTGAACAATCAACAAGTTCGTCCGGACAACTACCACTATAACTCCTTCAAGGCTGCAACTCCATCCAGGGCATCAGTAGTAATCCATTCGTTGTGAAGATTGTCCGTCTTACACCGTCTTCAATAACTTTGACTTTTAATCATCGTAATAGTAATGTAGAATGGGTTAAACCCGGTCTTTCCGAATAACTTGCGCATCTTATAATCATGTGAAATATAAACACATCATACACCTCATTCCAATCTAGAATATTCTTTTATTCAAATATTCATATCTCTGGGAAAGGTTCCCATTAATCTTACCAAAATTTTAAAACATTTAAACCTCTTGTTTAAATCTTTCTTTGAATACCATTGCAAAATATTATAATATATCTTTTCACAATCTCAAACTGAATTAAGGTTTATAAAGCTAGTCAGGATTATCGAGCTTTACTGAAGTAATCATTCATTTTATTTATCCCAATCCCAACCAATTCATCTCATGGAGCAAAACTTGTAGAACTCCATATCCAACACCCATAATTTTGTCGGTAAATTCAATTACCATTTCATGTTCAAATCTAATTAAAGAATTAATTATTGCATGGAGAAAAACTGGTGGTACTCCATCTCGAATACTTCTTCTGTTTGGTAAATTTAATTACCATTTAACTTTCAATCTAATTAAAGATTTATTAAAACTCCAACTTAGTTTTAATATTCAAGATCATTACTTAATGATTTATTCAACCTTTGGAAATTAACCTTGTCCTTACTTGGGTTAAATAACAAATGTTATTTAAAACACAGTTCACGATAAACCCAAAATCATTTTCCATTTTACATGTAATCTTTACGGAAATCTAAACCATTTATAATCGATATAAATTCCCGTATTGGACTAATACTATAGGTGGAATAGCGGCAGAGACTTTTTAAATTCCATAAATAGTAAACGCATTACTTCACAGAAACTCATCTCGATTATTATTATTAACTCGAATTCCATCAATTCCAATTTAATTGAATAAATTGGAAAAACTTATTAGATCTTAATTAAAAGATTTATTCCATTCATAAATGGGTTCAAGAACAGTATTAATGAAAATACCATTCAATACAAACCCAAAATCCCATTCTCCATTTAATTCCAATTTAGATGTTGGAAACTTCTGGGTATGACAAAACCATTCACAAATCCATTTTTTTTTTAAAAAAAATCATTGGATTATTATTCTAGTTATTAACTAGTTCAATCTGATAAAATTTTCTTTTATCTTTCTAATTGTGAAATATTTCATCCAAAATCTTTCCAAATCATTTATTATCATTTTATGTAATTTACCCATATTTTTAATAATTTTAATAAGGCCCTTACAGTCGGTTTTCAATAGAGGATTTTCTTTTAAAAGATAAACTTAGCCAAGTGAAAAGTAAACAAAGTTTGGTTTTTAAGGTGAATGTAATAACCCGGAAATTCAAAGCCAATTTAAAATTTTTATTTTGGCTATTTTAATGAATTTTGGTTATTTAAAATGAATTATTTTAAATAATAACGACGAAAAATTTATTTTCGATGAAGTTAAAATGAATAAATTTATTTTAACTATATAACGAGCCTGAAATGGCGCGGTAGTTTGAAATTTCGATTTCGAATTTCAAATAAATATACAGAATTCGTTTTAAGTCGGAATTGGACGAAACCAGAAATATCTAAATCTGTTTGACAATATCTTTCTAACGGATGTAAGAAACTGAGATTTCACTTTAGAAGTTGAAAGATATGTCCAGTTTAAAATTCAGAAAAGTCGCTGTGGAATTTATATATATATTAATATATATAAAGGCCTTTGAAAATGGAAATTTTGCAAACGACCTCTGTTTTCGATGAAACCACGTTTGTTGTATCCGGGATGTCTAGTTATTGCTAGGTTTCAAATTTTCATAATTTTTCGTATCAATATGTGAGCGTGGCAAAGGAAAACGCGTTTGACTAGTTTCAGTTGATTTTAATCGACTGGAAAATGACCATTTTTCAAACAGTCTCAGGATTCGACGAAATTAGTTTTGTTAGGGTCGTATCGTCAATATGAAGCTAGAAAATATTTTTCGGGAATTTTATAGTTAGTATGTGGCCCCAGTAAATTGAAATGTGCGTTCAAATTCAATATATAGAGTTATATTTTGATTCTGACAAAAACTGATCGAAACGATCGAATCAGCTCACGATACATATCCCATTGTGTTCGGAATGGGGGTAATTAGCTATGGACGACAGTCGGTGGGTTCGATTTCGAGTTCGAAGTAAAAAGTTGCTTTCTGGATTTTAAATTAAATAATATATATATTATAATTGGTCAACGCCCTATACCCGTTACCCCCTTCCATCCTCGTTCAGACGTTATCGAATAGGAAAAGAAAAAAATAAAACCAAATCGATCGGCATTGCCCCCTCCATTCACCGCCGCGCTCAACGCCAGGCCTCTGCCGCCGTCCGCGAGACCAACCCTCCCCCCCCCCCCACTCTCTTCGATCTCCCTGCTCCTCTCCCTTCGATTTAAGGAATCCCAGGCCCCGCCGCCCTTTCAGACCCCTACTGCCGCCACTAGAAACAGACCGCCACCACTAGAAACGGCCTGCGCCGCCTTCCCTCGACCTCGACCACCTCCAACGAGACCAACCCCCTCTTCTCTATCGATTTATGCTGTAAGCCTTCTTTTTCCTTTTCTTTTCTCTTCACGCAATTGTTTGTTTATTTTAATGTAATTAGTTTTTAAAATTATAAAAATCAGATTTATATATAGCATAGTAAGGAAAATATGATTTTTAGTATAAAAAAAGGTGATTTTTATATTATATAGATAATAAAAATTCGATCTTTATATCATAGGAAGAATAAAAATATGATTTTTACTTAGGTAGACTATAAGAATATAATCTTTATAGATATAGCGAAATAAAAATCTGATTTTTATTACATATATGTTGAAATAAAAATGGGATTTTTATAGCGATGATATAAAAATTCGATCTTTATATTAGAAGTAGATATAAAAATATAATTTTTATATAGAGAATAGTATGATAAAAATGTAATCTTTATTATATGAACACCGTTATAAAAATAGAATTTTTATCTATATGGTAGCGGTGTAAAAATAGAATTGTTATCTATATGGTAGCGGTATAAAAATAGAATTTTTATTTACATAGCAACAATATAAAAATGTGATTTTTATATATGTAGTGGCTACGGGCAACGAAAGTGACAAAAGGCGAGCACGACGAAGATTTCCACATATGAAGAGTCGTGGCGTTTGCTTTAGCTAGTCGGTGAGAACATTTCACTTTAAATTTTCTTTTCTAGTTGAAATATATACTAGGATGCAGACGGTGTTTAGTAGCACCCGACACCCGTCGTCCACAGACCATGGATGACTTGTTTGTTTGGTTGCTGTGTTGTGAAATTTGATTGTGTGATGTGGAATGAAATAAAATATTTTATAGTGGAAAATATTTTATAGTTAAAAATATAATTTTTAACGTGCATATAAAGTAAATATTTATAGACAAATCGGACGATTTGTTTATATACACTGATTTGACTGATACTGATTGGGACGATAAATTTTACGCATCGCCCAACTGCACAAATAGAACCTGTGTTTGTCGTTTGAAAACCCCACATGGGTATTGGGATGAAATATGACATACACTAATCCCAATAATTAGTTATATGTCGATGGATTGATTGACAGGCTGTGTAAGCATTGAATATTTATATTCAATGCTTATACAGTGTAGAATGCATCTGGATGATGGATTGTTGTTTTCATCGTTATTATACACATTTGTTGTGTGAAATCCATATAATCACATTATATGGTAATTGACTGTGTCTGATTCCAATTCAGAATTATCGAATATTTTAAATAATATTCAGTGAATATTGAAATGTGAAGCCGTGTTAAGTAGTTAAACGCCATTTTAACACGAACGGGAATTTTGTCAATTTTATTCGTTTTATAATGAATATCAAAAAGTGATTTCAAAATCGAATATTTTGAAATTGAAAATTGAATAGAATTGAAATTCGAATTAAATTGAACAGAATTGAAATTCGAATTAAATTGAATAGAATTGAAATTCGAATTAAATTGAATAGAATTGAAATTCGAATTAAATTGAATAGAATTGAAATTCGAATTAAATTGAAAAGAATTGAAATTCGAATTAAATTGAAATGATTTGAAATTCGAATTAAATTGAAATAGAATTGAAATCGTTTTGAGTTGAATTTAAAATGGATTGAAATTGAATTGAAATCGATTTGAAATGAATTTAAAATGAATTTATATTGGAAAATTCAATTTTGATTTGAATTTGAGAAAGGAATTGAAATCATTTTGAAAACGAATTTAAAACGATTTATAAAATACGTTTTAAAAGGAAATCGACGAAATGTATATAATATATATAGAATGGTCTGAATAGAACGCGCCGCGCTGCGGCAGTTCGCGAATTTTGACCATTGACTTCGAATGGATATTACGGGAGATCCGACCGTCGGATTCTCCTAAAACTGGAACTGTTGGGTTCGTATCGAAAAGAGCTTTCTAACGAATATTAGAGATTTAAAATCTAACGGTTGGATTTGGAGTTATGTCCAAATCAAATTTGGAAAAGGTTGCTGTAAGTGCAGTTCGATGGCCGTTGATGGAAATCAACTGTACGAGCCTTGATAAATTATTAAAAATAGTAATAATTTGTGTAAAATCATAAGAAATGATTTGTGAAGAATTGGGATGAAAAACTCCATATTTGAAAAGATAAAAGTAGATTTTTATTGAAATGAACTAGTTTTGAACTAGAATAATAATTTATTTATTTTTAAAATAAACAAATTGGATTTGAAATGGTTTTGAAAATAACCAGAATTTCCAATAATTGAATTGGAATGGATTTGAATTGAAATTGTCTTCGGAATATTTCGATGTTGGATTTCGTGATGATACAGATATTGTTATGGGAATTTGAAAGATATATTAATATCGTTATTTCCAATACGATATTTGTTGGTCGTAGAGTTTGATATTGAATATAGGCCGGTATATTGTCTATTCAGAGCCTTGTATTTAATATCAAATGGGATTTGGGTTTGTCGTGAATGATGTCTTCATTAACACTGTTCTTAAACCCAGTTAAGAAAAAGATTAAATCTTTTTATTTAGATTTAATGAAGTGTACCAATTAAATGGTAGTTAATTGGGATTGAATTTGAATTGATTTTTGGGTTTACCGTGAACGGTGTTTTAAATAACACTTGTTCTGTAACCCGATAATTAATTTAATGTGATTTTGGGTTGTCGTGAATGGTATCTTCAATAATACTGTTCTTAGACCCAACGGAGTTAAGAAAATCAGAAACTAAGTGGCGATTAGTTAAGTTGAATGGTTTCCTGGGTATTGATCTGATGTTGGTTTCGGACTTCGGGGTTAATATTTAGATAATTGCTCACTTGCTAATTTACGGTTAGGGACTGATTGAAATGTGATGTGATTTTGGGGTTTATCGTGAACCGTGTTTTAAATGACATCGGTTCTTTAACCCAGTTAAAGATTAAAACTAAGTAGAGTTTTAATGAATCTTTAATTAGATTGAAAAGATCGAGAATGGAGAATCACCAGTTTTGCTCCAGGCGATAGTTAAATCTTTGATCATATTTGAACGTGAAATGGTAATTGAATTTATCGATAACACCGTGGTGTTAGATATAAAGTATTACCAGTTTTACTTCATGGGATGAATAGGTTGGGATTGGGAAATTAAAACAAATGATTACTTCGGTAAGGTTCGTTAATCCCGACTAGTTTGAAATGATATTCAAAGAAAGATTAAAGAATAAATTTAAAGAATTTATCTTTGATAAAATTAATGGGAATCTCTCCCTAAGAATGTGAAATTTAGCAACTAACTGAAGATTAGTAAAGATGAATGGTTTCCTGGGTATTGATCTGATGTTGGTTTCGGCCTTCTGGGTTAATATTTGGGGAATTGTTCTCTTGCTAATTTATGGTTAATGACTGATGAATTGGAATGAGGCGTATGTTGTGTTTGTGTAACACTTGTTTATTATATACGCGAGTTATTCGAAAAGACCGGGTTTATCCCATTCTGAATAATTGATATGACGATAAGTCGAAGGTGAAGACGGTGGTTGAAGACCAGAGGTCTTCACGTCGTTTGGATAATTACTGATGATCTTGATTGGGTCGTACACCCAAGAGGAGGGAATCAGTTAGTGATCGTCCAGACGTACTTGGAGATCGATGGATATGCGAGGTACAAGGTGCCTCCGGTTTCGTTCAGACCCAGAACAGACTTGTAAATGGACTATGTGTCTGACATTGGATATCATTATGTGTGATTGATGGATATCGGTTGCATGGAGTGGATTGCCTGTGTGGCATGCTAAGATGCAAATGATCAAGGCTTCTGTTGAAAAGCAGAGTCTTGTGGTTGATGATCAAAGCACGGCCTGTGTGGAATATCTTTGTGTAACGTTGATTCGCGAACCTCACACCCCGGTTGTGAACCAAAAACGGGAGAGGACATCAGGGAGGACATGCGTTTCTTTCTGGTTAGAAGTGACATCAGTGGTTTGACACGCCCTGACGAGTTTGACTTATGTGGTTGTTGGTTTGCGAGGCGCCTCGGATATATCGGTGACTATGTGAAGCCGATGGAGTCATTCGTTGGCTCATTTACGCCCCAAAGGGCGGGGAAACGTAGTGTTCAGGCATAATAATCCACATCGGTGGACCGGCCCTGACGATCCAAGGCTTGTCTGCGCACTTGCCTAAGGGGCGGACTAGAGGCTCTCGAATTCGATGAGGACTATCTTTTGCCTCGGTTCACAGAAGGAAATCCAATTTCCAAATACGTGACTTTGCGGTTTTGATTTTAGAGCCTAGTATGGCGACATGATATATGGTACCCACGCCTTCTATGATTGATATTTATGATTGAAATTGTTTGGACACTATACACTTATAATAGTATCAAATGATTTGTTTTAAATGTACCAGCATGTTTGGCTATTATAAGGGAAAACCCTATCCCCCGGCTTGCGTTGCATTGTGTGATAGGACCTGGGTCTTATAATAGCTTCACATTTCAAAAAAGCATTGCGTTGTTTTGTTATATGCACTGGTATTCTTGGGAGGAAACCCGTTCCGTGTTATACGGCGTGGTCCCTTGATATATCTAATTTAAAATAAAGCTTTAAATAACTGTTTTAGTTCTCACACCAGTCCCATGACAGACCTGGAGTTTATTGTTTTAACCTAAACTCTGGGTGCCCCTATTTTCCGCACGGGCAGCTAGTAGTTTTGGTTTGCATATTTATATGCACAGGAACCTGGTTTACAGCTGGAATGATATCCGGAAAGCTTTGTATCCATATATCTCTTCTAGTTGTGTATTGTATTATTTTCCGCTGCGATGTATTTAAATGTAATTTAAATCTCTGATACTTTCTGTGTAATATTTATTCTTACTCTGTATATTCTTGTATTCTGATGGAATTGTTGTAATAAACAATGAAATGTTCTTCTGTCTGCGTTCTTTTGTGTGTTGTTCTCAAAGTATCCGCTCTTTCCTTACCAGGGAAGTCACGGGTCCTTACAGTGAAGGATAACTTTTAGCGCAAAAGTGGATTCAGGGGGCCCACCGTCATTTCCCCCTTCATACTAAAATGTGTCCTTTTGGCTAAATTCCAAACTCTGTATACTTTTGTCCAAATTTTTGGCTAAGTTTGTCCTTCGGCCTATTTTCCACTTTCTTCCAATATCGGCCACCAAACTGCATCCATAACGACATTTTCTAAAACTGATTTGGACATATTTTAAAATCCAGCCATTCAAATTTAAATCTCATATATTCATTTGAACGATCTTTTTGATACGAACCCAACGGCTCCGGCTTTAGGAGAATCCGACGGTCCGATCTCCCGTTACATCAATTCAAAGTTAATGGCCAAATTCGCAAATGGTCGCTACGCGAATCGTTCTATTCAAACCATTTAAATATATATAATATATTTCTTCGATTTCTATTCAAAGCGTATTTTTAGAAAATGTTTTAAATTCGTTTAAAAATGATTCCACTTATCTTTCCAATTTTTAAATTAGAAATTAACATTGCATTTTGTTATGATGTCAACATGATAATATTTTCAAAATGTCAGATTTCGAAATTCAGACTTCTCGATATTCATTTTTAAAAATGGATAAAATCAATATAAAACCCGTTTTAGTTAAAATAGCGTTTTTTACTAAGCCTAGCTTCATATTTTTATATTTTCGTGTCAATCCAAAATCTCTCATCAAAACCAAATTTCTAATCTTCATTAAATATTACATTATAAAGATATTCACATTTACTCCGGATTGGAATAAAATTTCAACCAATACCCATATAAATAAATTTAAATGGATAACATTCAGCATATATATCCAACAATAGTTGTAAACAACTATCAACATCCAAAATGACATCCAATGTGCATTTTATTTTCATATGAGCGTCAATCAAATAATTGACGCTTACATAAATCCATCAATCAACCGATTAAGCGCGATTTCACAAAAGGGAGATGTGTGAGTCAAATATCATCCCAAGACCTGTGTGGGGTTTTCAACCAATAATAAGCAATTTAAATTCATTACTAATTCATGAATTAATCATTTCTAATTCCATTCAAATAACGTTTCAAACTAACTAATTTTCACTGTTTAAATTATAAATGGTTATTTATACCAAATTTCAACTACCACAATAATATCAACATTATTTTTAACATGTTAACATTTCAAATTCGCAATCAAACCATAACATAACAAATCAACAATTCATCCATGGGTTTGCAAACAAATGTGATATGAGCTACCTGGCACCATATAACAATTTATAATATAATAACATAAATAATTTAGTGAGCGAATTCTCGCCCAATAGCTAAACCAAACGCCACGACACTTCTTATATAGAGTTTTCGCCGTGCACACGTCGCTATCTCTCTCCACAACCCGAATTCACCATTCTAGCTCTACAGTTTGCATACGATCTCCAATCTTCACCAACCTTTGTCGCCAACACAGAAACGCCATTGCGGACAACTTTTACTTAGTGCACTTTCTTCCTAATTCGCGAGAAATCGTCGAAAACAGCACTAGGGCAGCATACTTCTGTCGCATTTCTAGAGCAGGTCCGAACTCCAAAAATCGATTTTGATGTGTGCATTTCATAGAGAAAAACAAGATCTATGACTTTCGTTTATGGGGCCTTGGCTAGAAATGCTCTGATCGAAAGTTATTGAGCAAAGAACAAAGTGACTGATTTTGCAAAGTGGAAATTTTGCAAAAGAGGGATTTTTGGTAAAATGGGGCCCACGGCCGGAGGAAGAACGGTGCACGTGGCGGGGAAGGCAGCTCAGGTCGGAGGGGAGGTGGCTGCAGTGGTGGTGGGGTGCGGGGAGGAGCTTTGGTGGAGTTTGGGGCTTAGGGTTTGTGAGGAGGAAGGAGGACAAATGAGGAGAGAGAGAGAGCGAGAGAGAGGGGAGGAGGGGGTGGCGGAGTTGGAGGGGAGGAGCGGCTGGTCAGAGACGGCAGCGGAGGTAGGGTGTGCGGCGACAGCGATACAGAGGGAGGAGCCATTTTTGTTATGAAGAGGAAGAAGAGAGAAAAGTGAAGAGAGAAAGGAGAGAAATAATATAAGTAAGAGATTTCATCTCCTTTTCTCTCCAATCACCCGACTTCTAACGATCTCCATTTGCTGTGAAATTTCGACACAAGATAATATACGGAATTACAAATCCAACGAATCAAGTTTCGTCGAATTCTGAGTTCGTTTGACCTTCTGTTCAATTTATCAATTATGCTTAAATTAGCTTCAAAAATGCGATTTTAGCGTGTATTTTCTTCTTGCAGCCCACACACTAACTCCAGAAATTATGAAATTCTAGATTCTACCATTATTTGATGTTACGAATCCAGAAGAAAAAGTGAAATCAAGTTCTAAGATCGTCTCAGTAACGTTCCTTTGTAAACTGATTGTCAGTTTTACCCCAAACGAATTTGCCTCTCACGACCACATACTAATTCCGTTTCACATGAAATTTGAAATCTAGCCATGACTTATTATTCCGAGTCCAACAAAATTGGTCTCGTCGAATTCTGAGGTTGTTGGAAAATTTTCACTTTTTATGGGCTATGCGATGATTTTAAAAATCCAATTTTCAAAATTTTCAAATACAAAGTTTATAAATCAATTTAATAATTTTACTAAGTTTGTTTTAAGTCAAATAAAATATATAAACTAATTTTAAAATTATTCTCAAATTTTATTTAACGAAAATAACCAATTTATATTCCCATATTCCTTAAAATAGCTTAAATTAAAATTTTGAATTGGTTCTGAAATTCTGGGTTGTTACAATCTCCCCCACTTAAAACTTTTTCGTCCTCGAAAAAGAACGGAGCTCAAAATTATTTAACTAACCAACTCAACTTTCATTCTGACTTGAGTTCTTCAACTTTTCAGTTTCTAAGAACTTCTAAATTTTCCTAAAATTTGGCTAACACCCTAAATTTCTAAAAAAATTCACCATACCCTACTTTGTAAGGGTTGATCTGAACAAATTTATTGGGCCGTATTAGGCATCCAATAAATCAATATATCACATACAAATCAATTGTGCGCACCCATTATGATTTACATACCCTTTTCCTCCTATGCCCACGCGTCGAAACTAAAACAAGAGAGACGTGTGTATTTTTGTCATCTCAAGGCCTGTGCAGGGTTTGTTATTAAATCCTACAATTTTCCATTATATGTTATTAAGTCCATAACTAGTCCTCAGTTCAACCTTTAAATCAGTCCTCGCCATACAAGCATCTTACTGATATGGTAATCCAAATCTCGTCATATAAGCGCCAAATGCTTATATGGAATATGATATATTATGCTGTCTTTAGTAGTATGTTATGCGGTATGGTTCATAATTTATTGGTTACTATCCTATGGCATATGTCAAATTTCACACAAAGAAACCATCACAGTGCATCCAAATCACTCACAATAGTTTAATAATAAATAATTTTGCGCAACCAACTAAATAAGGTGCACCTATTTGTCTGGCATGCAATTTGTTTCTCTACTCAGTATCAAATCAATAACCTGCTCAGCATATATATATATATGTATGTATGTATGTATGTATGTATGTATCCTATTCTAATTAAATTTGCAATTCTGTTTAATTTAACTCAATCAAATTAAATAACAAGTGTTTCCGTATATTCAATATCCAAAATCGCTGAAGGTTTCGTCAAATTTATTTAAATCCGACATCCTAAGTAATTAAACAAGAAATCAAACAATCACACAAATAATCAATTGATTAATTAACTTCCTAACCATATAACTTTTGTATATACAAAAATATATTTTCTAAGGTCGGATTATATATATATATATATATATATATATATAATCACAAATACATTACTTATAAATGTGTCACTCTCAACTCATTCTAGGGCATTACTAACCTCATCTCTAAAGAGTTTCTCATTCTAGGATACAACTGATCCTATCTCTAATGAGTATTCTTAAAAAGTATATTACTAGTTCTATCTCCGACGAATTCTTTTGTTAGGTTCTAATGTGTCTTGTTCTCGAGCTCTGTAAACCAAAGCTCTGATACCAAACTGTTACGCTTTGAAATTCCCCGATATCTGAAGAGGCGGAAAAATGCGGATTTTATGAGAAAACGATGCATCAGAACACAAAAAAACATAAATTTTCATTCCTATTACAATAATACTACATCAGAGTATAAGAATATATCAAAGTATAAATGAATATTACACAGCAGAAAAATAATATCAGAGATTAATAAAATACATAGCAACGGAAACAAAATGTATAAATACAACGCACAATGGAAATATATCAACTAACACAACTGAAAGAAATACACGGATACAAAGATTTCTGAATATAGCTGCAGCTATAAATCAGGATCATGTTAAATAGAAATCTGCAAAACCAAAACTGCTGACTGCCCGTGTGGAAAATATAGGCACCCAGAGTTTAGGTGAAAATAATAAACTCTAGGTCAGTCATGGGACTGGTGTGAGAACTTAAAACAGTTATTAAATCTTTGATTTAAAAGTTGAAAAAAATCATGGGACCACGCCGTATGAAACGGAACTGATTTACTCCACATGAGTATCAGTTAAAATAAAAACAATGCAATGCTTTTTGAAAAATGAAGCTATTATAAGACTCAAGTCCCATTACACAATGCAACATAAGCCGGAGGATAGAGTTTTACCTTATAATAGCCAAACATGCTTGATACGTTTAAAACAAATCATTTTGAAATTACTATAAGTGCATAGCGTAGTAAACAACTTTGAATATAAATGTATCAATTATAGACGACATAGTACCCCATCCTACTGTGTCGCCATATAAGTTTACAACTAAAATCGAAAGGTCGCGTATTGGAAATTGGGTTTCCATCATGAGTCAAGACAAGGGATGGTTTCCTTACTGAATTTGGATCACTTTTAGCAAGATGACCCAGGATCCCACCTATGGGATACCCTTGGATCCTACAGGGACGGTCCACACCTAACGTTTGTGGATTATTTATTCCTAAACAGTACGTTTCCAGGTCCAATCAGACCTATCACTTGAGCATTTAAGTCAGCTCTATATCTGAGGCATCTTGCAATCCATCAAGCACATAAGTAAAATTGTCTGGGCTCTATACCATGACACAATTTCTAGCTAGAAAGAAACGTATGCACTCCCTACGTCCCTTATCTCGTTTTTGAGTCATACGGGGTACGAGGCTTACGAATTAAAGCTATGCTACTTAAAGCTGTGCTTTGGTCATCATCCATAAGACTCTGCTTTTCAAAAAAAGCCTTGATCACTTGCATTGTAGCATGCCAAATTATCAATCCATACTATAACATTGATTTCCACTAATATGTAATCTCTGAACTCGTACGTCTCAGAGAAGGGTGTTAAGAAAGAGAATAAATTCTCCGCCACCAAATAGATATATATTTAGCAGAGATCAACGAATACAGCACGAAGTACAATGTCAAACATACAATCCATTCACAAATTCATTCTAGGTCTGAATGAAACTGGAGGCACCTTATTCCTCGTCCTATATGTCCAATACAGGAGAGAGGCCCTCGCATATCCGAACAATCAACAAGTACATCCGGACAACAACCACTATAACCCCTTTTAAAGCTGCAACTTCATCCAGGGCATCAGTAGTAATCCATTCGATGTGAAGATTGTCTTCAATATCTTCAACTTTTAATCGTCGTAACAGTTATTCAGAATGGGTTAAACCCGGTCTTCTCGAATAACTCGTACATCTTATAATCATGTGAAATATAAACACATCATACTCCTCATTCCAATCCAGAATATTCTTTTATTCAAATATTCGTATCTCGGGGAAAGGTTCCCATTAATTTTATCAATGATTTTAATTCATTTAAACCTCTTGTTTAAATCTTTCTTTGAAAACCATTGCAAAATATTTTATTATATCTTTTCACCATCTCAAACTGAATTAAGGTTTATAAAGCTAGTCGGGATTATTGAAATTTACTAAAGTAATAATTCATTTTATTTATCACAATCCCTACCTATTCATCTCATGGAGCAAAACTTGTAGTACTCCATATCTAACACCCATCGTTTTGTCAGTAAATTCAAGTGCCATTTCACGTTCAAATCTAATTAAAGATTTAACTATAGCAGCGAGTAAAATTGGTGGTCCCCATCTCAAATACTTCTCGTGTTTAGTAAATTTAATTACCACTTAATTTTCAATCTAATTAAAGAGTCATTAAAACTCCAACTTAGTTTTAATCTTTAAAAATCATTACCTAAATATTATTCAACCTTTGGAAATTAATCTTGTCCTTGCTTGGGTTAAAGAACAAATGTTATTTAAAACATAGTTCACGATAAACCCAAAATCATTTTCCATTTTATATGGAATCTTCAGGAAATCCGAACCATTTATAATCATTATAAATTCCCTTATCAGACTAATACTATAGGTGGAATAACGATGAATGATTTTTAAATTACATAAATAGTAAACACCTTCCATCAGAGAAACTCATCTCGATATTAACCCAAATTCCATTCAATTCCAATTTGATTGAATAAATTGAATTTTTTTATTAAATCTTAATTAAAAGATTTATTCCATTCATAAATGGGTTCAAGAAAAGTATTAATAAAAATACCATTCACTATAAACCTAAAATCCCATTCTCCATTTAATTCCAACTTATTTGTTGGAAACTTCTAGTTATGACAAAACCGTTCACAAATCTAATTTATTATTATTTTTTGAAAGCGTTGGATTATTTTTCTAGTTATTGACTAGTTCATTCGGAAAAAAATATCTTTTATCTTTTTCAAGGTGGAATATTACATCCAAAATCTTTCCAAATCATTTATTATGATTTTACATAATTTACCCATATCTTTAATAATTTTATTAAGGCCCTTACAGTCGGTTTCTAATATCGGCCACCGAACTACATCTGTAGCGACCTTTTTTGAAAATGATTTGGACATGTTTTAAAATCCAACCCTTCAAATTTAAATTTCATATATTCATTTGAACCCAACAGTTCCGGTTTTAGGAGAATCCGACGGTCAGATCTCCCGTTATGTCAATTCAGAGTTATTGGCCGAATTTCGCGAACGGTCACTGCGCGAAACGTTATATTCAAACCATTTAAGTATATATAATATATTTCTTTGATATCTATTCAAAACGTATTTTTAGAAAACGTTTATAAATTCATTTAAAATGATTTCACCTTTCGTTTCAATTTTTAAATTAGAAATTGAACATTGCATTTCGTTATGATGTCAACATGATAATATTTTTAAAATGCCATATTTCGATATTCAGCCTTCTCGATATTCATTTTTAAAAGTGGATAAAATCGATATAAATATCCATTCGAGTTAAAATAGCGTTCTCAACCTAATCCGACTTCATTTTTTATATTTTCGTGTGGATCCAAAATCGGACATTAAAACCAAATTTCTAATCTTCATTAAATATTACATTATAAAAATATTCACATTTACTCCGGATTGGAATAAAATTTCAACCAATACCCATATAAATTAATTTGTACAGATTACATTCATCATATATATCCAACAATAGTTGTAACCAACTATCAACATCCAAAATGACATCTGATGTGCGTTTTATTTTCATATGAGCTTCAATCAAATAATTGACGCTTACATAAATATGTCAATCAACCGATTAACCGCAGTTTCATACAAGGGAGATGTGTGACTCAAATATCATCCCAAGATTCGTGTGGGGTTTACAACCAGCAGTAAGCAATTTAAATTCATTACTAGTTCATGAATTTAATCATTTCTAATTTCATTCAAATAATGTTTCAAACTAACTAATTTTCACGGTATAAATTATAAATGAGTATTTATAACAAATCTCAACCACCACAATAATATTAACATTATTTTTAGCATGTAAAATATTTCAAATTCACAATCAAATCATAACACAACAAATCAACAATTCATCCATGGGTTTGCAAACAACTTTGATGTGAGCTACCAGGCACCGTATAACAATTTATGATATAATAACATAACAAAATAATTTAATGAGCGAGTTCTCACCCAATAGTTAAACCAAACGCCACGACACTTCTTATATAGAATTTTCGCCGTGCATTCGCCATTACCGCTCTCCGCAACCCGAATTCACCATTCTAGCTCTAGAGTTTGCATACGATCTCCAATCTTCACCAAAATCAGTCAACAACACGGAAACACCATTCCAGATAATTTTTTTGTAGTGCACTTTCTTCCCAAAACTTCGAATTCGCGAGAAATCGCCGAAAACAGCTCCGAGTCAGCGTACTTTAGTTGTATTTTTAGAGCATCTCTGAACTCCAAAATTTGACTTTGATTTGTGCATTTCATGGAGAAAAATAAGATCTACGACTTTTGTTTATGGGGCCTTGGATTTTTGCAAAATGGGAATTTTACAAAAGAGTTTTTTTTTTGGAAATAGGGCTCAGGGGTGCACGTGACGGGGACGTCGGCTCGGGTCGGAGGGGGTGGCTGCGGCGGTGGTGGGGTGCAAGGAGGAGTTTTGTTGGAGTTTGGGGCTTAGGGTTTGTAAGGAGGAAGGAGGAGAGAGGGGGGAGGAGAGGGTGGCAGCGCCGGAGGGGAGAAGCGGCTGGTCGGAGCGGCAGCGGAGGTAGATGGTGCGGCGACAACAACATGGAGGGAGGAGCCATTTTTTTATGAAGAGGAAGAAGAGAGAAAAGAGGAGAGAAAAGACAAAAAGAATATAAGTAAGAGATTTCATCTCCTTTTCTCTCTAATTTCTCGACTGCAAAAGATCTCTGTTTGCCATGAAATTTTGGCATAAGATAATATATGGAATTACGAATCCAACGAATCAAGTTTTGTCGAATTCTGAGTTTGTTTGACCTTCCGTTTTATTTCTCAATTATGCTCAAATTAGCTTCAAAAATGCGATTTTACGTACATTTTCTTCTTGCACACTCACACGCTAACCCCAAAAATTATGAAAACTTTGGTTCCACCATTATTTGACGATACGAATCTGGAAAAAAACGTGAAATCAAATTCTGAGATCGTCTCAATAATGTTCCTTTGTAAACTGACTATCAGTTTTACCCAAACGAGTTTGTCTCTCACGGCCACATACTAACTCCGTTTCGCGTGTAATTTGTAATCTAGCCATGAATTATTCTGAATCCAACAAAATTAGTCTCGTCGAATTCTGAGCTCGCTGGCAAAATTTCACTTTTCAAGGGCTGTGTGATGATTTTAAAAATCGAATTTTTAAAATTTTCGAATACAAAACTTATAAATCAATTTAATAATTTTACTAAGTTTGTTTTAAGCCAAAAAATATATAAACTAATTTTAAAATTATTGTCGGATTTTAGTTAACATAAATAACCAATTTATATTCCCATATTCCTTAAAATAACTTAAATTAAAATTTTTATATTAGTTTTGAAATGCCGGATTGTTACAGTTCGCTGCCGTCATCCTCTGGCAAAGCTCTGACTGCCAAGCAACCCCGCTCAAGCCCAGCACCATCGAAGGCGACGCTGTCCAGAATTGTGAGATTTTTACTCATAATTTATTTTAATTAGAGTCGTTCAACATTAAAATAAGACTAGAAATATAATAGCGAATGTTTTGATATTAAACTGTCTTTAACATGTCCTCACCTTGCTGCCTTGTGATTGTTGCTTGATGTTAATCATGTTGCATGTTTGTTTGACTGTGTATTTGGTGTTTGGTTACTGGACTTGTTGTTACAATTGAAAACTTGGGCACTTTGCCACTTCCATCCTAGCTTCGTGGCTTTATTTGTTGTTTGCTGCACGATGTATCCTTGTTGATGCACATGTATGTGGTTGCATGCCAGGCCTTGTAACTTATAATGCTTGGTACTCTACTTCTTTTGTGAATTTTGTGTTGTCTTGGATTTGTTATCCTTGGCCTTGCATTGAAATCTTTGTGCATTAGCACAACGGTGTTTTCTACCTGAATTCTTTACCCACTTGTCCTTTTGTCAATGCTGTATTATGCCATTTCTTTCTTTGAGCTAAGGCATGTACCTGAGCTTGTTGTGAATGCATTGCTTGTCATTTTCTTCTCTATAACCATGAACAACGCTTTTTCTGTTTCTTGCCATGAGCCGTGACCTGATGTTATTGTCCATGTTCATATGACCTTTGATCATCTATTGTGCTTTTGTCATTGCTGCTAAGCTTGAAATCTTAGTGCTACCCTGGTCGTGCCACAATCAAGCTGCACTCTTTCGTTGTACATGCTACACGTGAAAATTGATACCTACGCCAGAACACTTTAATTACACACACACAACAATATATATGTGTATACAAGTATTGCGCTTGTGCACCTCATATATGAATATTGATGTAACAACCCGTAATTTTAAGTGTATTTTTATTTAATTATTTAATTTAAATTTTGATTTTTATTCATTTAAAACTCAGTTTGTTTGTATTTTTATAACTATTTTGATTTTGAATTAAAACTAAATTTATTTTGGTTTTATATAACGAATGAATTTGATTTAATATGAATGTATTTTAATAATATTTTCATTTTCAATCTTATTTAGTGTATAAATAAAATCGAGTTTATTTAGTAGAATTTGAATTTATTCTTATATTTTAAGTTAAATAGTAAAGTCGTATCATATAATTTGTTTTCATTATCAATTAAAATTATATCCTTAATTTAATTTCATAATATTCTATAATTTCTTGTTACGGGGATTTGAAATTTGAAATATGTATAGTGAGATGTAACAACTGCAAAAACGGAAAATTTGAATGTTTGCCGGTCGCGCATTTTTCAGTGCAAAGCTGTGCGTTATGGTTCAAAATTTAGCGACCGTAAAATCTTTTCGAAACTAGTTCGGACAAACATGAAAAATATTATATTCGTTGTCACGAATCTAACGGTGAACTCCGTTTTGCGAAAATCGAACGTTTTAACTTCCGTTAAATTTGTTTTCTCGTGCCATTTTTTCTTTTAAAAGTGGTTCGTAATGACTTTTTGAATGGAGCATCTTGAAATTGCAAACTGTATATCGTTGTATCCTTCTCGTCATGCTGATTAGCGCAATATATTCATTTGCCAGTTTCAGTGCTCGGTTCGTGCTGAAATTGTGAAAAGGCTTGTACAGTTCATTTTTGAAATAAAGCCATTTGAGTCCGAAGTAATCATATTTGGATCCTGTATATCTTTTTAGCAATTTTGGGTCTGCTAAATCCGTTATTTTATTTTACCAAACCATCCCTTTATTTTTTTGTTTATTCCCCTTCTTAGCATGGAACATTCATATGTATAAATGCATGCATGCGATGGTTCTCTTTTTACTTTTCCATTTCAAAACCTAAAGCCATGCATGTTAACTAAATGTGTCCACCATTTCTCTCTAAATTCTTTGCCTTTTATTTTAATTTGTGTATGCCTCTCTAATTTGAAAATGTCCCTTACCATGTATACCTACGTTACCCATTCTTGTTGAAGTTTTGTCTTCTGCGCATGGCCTATGCATTCAATGCATAAGTTTTGTCTCCTTCATGTCTTCCAAAAGCCACAAATAAAACATAGCATGCGCATTGATTGTTCTCCATTAACGTTCCCAAAGACCATGCGTTTATATTATTTTTTGTGTCTTTGCATTGTCTTCCAATTCTCTTGTAACTTGCATGAAGAAAAAAAAGAAGAAGTTAAGTATCTAATATTTGAATCGGTACGAGATCCGATTCGTTTGCCTATTAAATATACACGTTCTTTGTTCTCACTACCTTTTATATTTTCTACTTTAAACAGCATTTCTTTTACAAAGTGAACGCGAGAAAAAAAAATCTCACATAAAGGACGTGGTAAAATGGTGTACCCGGTTAACAAGGATTTAGATGCTACATGCTACCTCGTTCACGTTTATATATATATATATATATATATATATATATATATATATATATATATATATGGTTACTGTTTTATACACCATTCCTTATTTCATTGTTTTGCCCATTTCTTTTTCTCCTCTTTCATTTTATTTTCACTTCAGCCAACATTAATCTTCCCTAAACAACTCAATGGCCTTTTGTAAAATCACCGAAATAATTTTCCTCGGCAATCGATCCTTTCCAAAATCATTTTTCCAAATTGCTCTCCCTCCATGATGCCTCCGCCAACCAACTGCATCGCCGCCGAACCCGATCCTTCCTCTTTCGTCGCTCCTCCAAGCCACTAGCGTTCGTTTCCAGATCTCAGCAACTTAATGTCACCGCCTTTATCCAATCCGAACCCAAGCCGTGAATATTGCTGCCATTTCGAAGCCACTGCCTTTATGCATGAGCGCCTTCCATCAAGCTCCTCCACGCTTGCGCCACGAAGTTTGCCTCCGAATCCATGACAATCACCAGCGAGCCCTCTTTTGAATTAAGCATAGTCATGCTTCACCGAAGCTAACTCGAGACCGACGCCGCCGCCGTGAACGCAGATGTGTCTCTTCATAGATGTAAGTATAACTTACGATTAAAATTCTTTCGAGCTTCCCAATTCACATTTCACCAAATATGATTGTTGTGGGCTAAGTACTTCCTTCTAGTTGTTTTCCTTGCTACTGCATGTGATTTGTGTTATCTATGAAGTTTGTTGCGGTTTCATGCTATCTTGTATATACAGTTGCCACTGCACCCTTGTTCTAATGACCAGTGCTCACACATGTTACACTTGCTGCTGAATTTCATGTATTGTTCAGCGATGTTAACCTTTGACATGTTCCTTTTGGGTTTACACCAATCTGCTGAATTTCATGTAATGTTCCTTTTGACCAGTTCGCTGTATTGCCGAAATTGGGTGTTTTAAAAAAACCCATCTATTGTTTTAATAAATAGCTTGGAACACAGACGCGCATTTAACTCTAGTCCTGCATTTTAGTATAAGTAGCTTCATGTAGAAATTCGGATTGGTTATTATGATCTTGGGTAGTTTACCGTGTAGATGCTTAACTGCATTGACCAGCAAAACTTTGGCTACTAAAACACTGGCATAGTTGGAGTATAAAATATGTGTTTTAGTTGCATGCATATGCCCTTTTTAAATCCTCACAGTCACTTGCATGTCATCACCATTCACGCTGGTCGCTCCTGTCACATGATTTACGCGTGTCGTCTTGCTTGGTTATTCTCCATTTCATGATGGTATTTCAGGGGTTATAATGCTCAAAATTTTGTAATATAGTTGGGAGTAAACTTTCATATTTACTGCTTCTAATTCATAATTAGATCTTGGGTGCTTTGTAACTGGTTCCTGTTGGTCATAAGTATACTTAGTTAGTGGGGGAAAACTTCTAGGAATTTGTGTCCATAAACCCTTTCCCGCATAATATGTTATTCTCATACTTGTTAATATGGCCACTTCATGTTTCATGTGGGTGTAAGCCTTATTCGCACGCATGTTATCCTATCTGAAACCTCGAACATGTTAGTTTTATGTCATGTATTCCCTTTTTCTGTACCATCTCATTTGTATGCGCCTGTCGATCCGTTATGGTAAGTACTTCGGCAGTTCTTTGATTTAGATACTTGAGTTTATGTAATAAATAGTAGGATTAAACAATTATATTTGTGTGCTTATTCCGAAGTGACTTACTTGAAATAAGTCTAATCTTGACTCGGGTGTTTTGTGTATTTGGAACGTTCGGGTCAGATCCTAAGTGTTCCAGGCTTAGATTTAGCTCGCAACGAAGTGGAGAAGCGTAAAGACGCATATGGCGCGCGCTCGACAAAATCGTAAAGTTTATTTTATTTAAAATATGCACTGTATATTTAAAGTTCTTCCACAGTAAAATAATTTTTGTATAGCTCTGATTTTGTATATAAAATTCGCTGTGAGATATACTGTTGTATATTTTGATGTATGTAATTTTTTGTGTTATTTTTGATTAAATCCTGTAAGCTAATAGCGAGCTGTCGTTTTGAACGTTCGAAGTTGGTTTAAATACCGACTTGGAGCGATCAAAAAGGGCAGATCGTTTCATGTGGTATCAGAGCTTTGGTTTATCAAAGCTTTAGCCTATGGGATAAAAGCTCATTGGAGATAGAGTAGTGATACCCTAGAATGAGTGGAATCAATCGCGGAATCCTTCTTGTGAGAGAACGTGTTTTGAAAGTATAAATTATTTTGAAATGTAAAGTATTTTGAAATTCAAATCCTTTCGAAATTCCTACTCTTCGAATCCGTTCTCTTCGATAGCTTTCTTTGTTAAGTTCTATTTCGATTTGAATCTTGATCCCATTTGAAATCCATCTTCGAGTAGTTGCGATTTTTCGAGATTATGAGAGTAAAGTAAATATTGCAAATAAAGTTAAGATGTGGAATAAAATGATTTAGTTATAATTAAGGAGATCGTTTGACTACACCTAGAGAATTTTGTTTCGGAATACTTTGAAATTGATTTCTAAGGTTTGAAAAAAAGTACTAGTAGTATATACAAGTATTTCCGAATAAAAGTTTAAAGCGATTTTATGAAATGTTTTCAAAAAGGAAAATATATGAATGGAGACCACTTTGGTAGATGTGCTACATGTTTATCCAATGAAGTTGATTTGTAAAGCATGATTTGATATATACATATATGTATATTTTGAATGATTGAAAGAAAATCCGAAATTGATTCTCGAGTTTGGTCGAATGATAATCTTGTATATTAGGATAGTGTAATTATACATTTTGAGATGTTTTGATAAGAAATGATTGAACTCGTGATTTCCAATTATTGAATTGAAAAATATATTTTTTAACTATTTGAATGATCCAACCGTTTGTGAATAACATTTGGAATGATATTGAATATTCAAATTTATTATAAAATCAAACTGAATTAGTATTGAAATGAAATTTCGAGAATCTGTGATATTGAATACTTGATATGAG
Source organism: Allium sativum (assembly GCA_030737875.1). Classification (NCBI taxonomy): domain Eukaryota; kingdom Viridiplantae; phylum Streptophyta; class Magnoliopsida; order Asparagales; family Amaryllidaceae; genus Allium; species Allium sativum. The sequence goes on from CM060923.1 coordinate 261,128,899, forward strand.
TTTTTGAACCTTAAATATATAAATGGAAGACTTATGATTAATTCGAAAGCTATTGATTTGTATGTTAATTGATTTAAATGAAACCTTATATAATGGAATTCATATAAGAATGATATATTTGGAACATGATGTTGAAGTACTATATATATGATATGTATGTTGTTTTCGAAATAAAGATATGGGAAGTACCTTCCATCGAAATCGCAATTCGTGAGAGAGGGATTGTGTTGGCGCTCATCGAGAGTGTGCATCAGAAATCGTAGCTACGTTGGTGCTCCGTCGATTAGAGTATCCATCGATATTGGAATCTCACTCGATGAGATCACGTTGATTATCACTATTACTTATCTGTTCTAGCATAATTCGAGGGCGAGATGCCTACAGTTACAAGCGATTCCACTGGGATAGTGGCGTAATTGCCGCGTAACTGCGATCTAGACGCCATAGCGTAATTCGGGGGCGCGATGCCTACAGTTACAAGTGATTTCACTGGGATAGTGACGTAACCGCCGCGTAACTGCGATCTATGGAAACAACCATGGCATAATTCGAGGGGTGTGATATCTACGGTAGCAAGTGATTCTAATGGGATAGTTGCGCAACCGCCGAGTAACCGCGATCCATGGGGGGAAGTATTGAAACACCCCACCTCCGTTAGGGTCACTCTCTAAGGGAATGCCCTAATTTTGGTGGAGGTTTATAAGTATAAGTCACAGATATACAAGACAGATATAAGAACACATATTTGTAAACAGCGGAAAAACAACAACTTTTATTTCATAAAAGCAAATACGTGCTACAACAACATCACCATAATTGTCTTACATCTTTTCCAAAAACATAACATAACACTTTCATAATCTGTCTTGATTACATTATTTAAAGAAGCATAAAGAAAACATAGATAAACTGCAAAAGCCCCATAGTGGTTGTCCAAAGCCATAGTTCAAAACGAAAAGGTCCAAGCAATACATTTCTCCTCTTCAAGCTGGATGTTAAGGCCGGTCAAGCTGCAGTGTTCCCTCCCTGTGGACCTGGGGGGGACCGGAAGAAAAGAAGACGAAAGAAAAGTAGAGTCAGACATAAAGCCTGAGTAAGTCTAGGACTATTCTGTCTATGAACAAAGAACTGGGTATGATAAGTATAAACAAGAAGTGGGAAAGCACTATAAACTTGGTTAAGTTGTCTAGGGTCGAATATACTATCGTACCCCATGTTAATCTCTGAACCCATATAAACTAGTTCCCAACTGGCACTCCATAATCAGGGTGAAGTGATCCATTCTATGATGATCGGCTCCTACTCGCATAGTTACATGTGTCTTACGGCCCCCGATGTTGTAGTTACCTATGCTGGTCCCACCATGGGGTGTATCAAGTCCCATGGCAGCGGCCCGACACAACCTTAGAATGCACAGGTATGCTACTGGTGCCCAGAGCTTTATTTTTCTGCGCCGGAGTGTGTGCACGCCCGCACCCCGTTAGAACCTACACTGCTACACCACCGCCGTCGATTTGACCTCTTACAATCAGCCCAGTAATCGTGCCCCACCCTGCCTAGTTTCAGGGTATCATGATACACCTTATAGGGTTACTGCTGAAAAGGGTCCCCCGTTACTAGGTTTTCTATCTCTAGCCAACATGCTAAGTTGGTTAAGTGTTTTATAACCTAACCCCCCAATCAGTCTGTTTAGTTTAGCATGTTCCATTTTGATTAAGTCTTTAGTTCACTTAATCCTAACAATCCTGACTCAGCCTTAATTGTCTTATTAAAGCCTTGACCTCTCACATTAGACAGGTATTGTTGTGGCTGCCTGTTGCCGGTTGGTTCCGGGCAGTCTTACGCCACAACTCAGTCTAACCTCGGGTCCTTATTGGGCTCCATGTTTAACCACCCACATTGGATAGGTATTGTTGTGACTACTGGACAGCCGGGCGGTTCCGGGCAGGTTTACATCACAACTCAATCCAACCTCGGGTTAAACACATCGTATGTTCTACATTTACATATTTTGTCTTTCTTCTTTATTTTCTTATATGTAAATATTTGCGGCCCATTATTAAAAATCAATGGTGTGAAGGTTACACCAATCATGGGCCCAACCCATACTTGAATTTGGGCCCCTTTTACTTTATATTTTCATTTATTGATTAATTTGACCCAACGCTATTTTCCCCCGTTTAATACGTTCATTATGCATATATATGTCGGGCTTAGCCTTTTTAAGCCCAACTTAGCCATGTGAAAAAGGGGAGGCTTAAAGCGTGATTGCATACACAAGAAGGGGAATGTGAACGCATGAACTTGCAACATAACGTTGGAACTACAAAATAGAAACTGGTGTACTTGCATAAGTGACATGAATCAAAGCATGTAAACTTGTAGTTAAGTTAAGAATCTAAATTGGATATCATTATTGACACGTAGTCTTAACCACAACATAAACCTATGTTTTTATTTAGGCATAATGTCAAACATAAGCAAATCATGTTCATAAAATTTCTACATGTTTACAAAGGGGCTTACTTTTGTTACTAATACAAAAGCATAGTTCAACTTGAATTATTCCAACTTAATCATGATTTTAAATCTATTCACATAACCATGGCCCACATATACTTATGGCATAAATATTTCTAACATGAAATCATGATTTTTACTTTAGTCATGCAAACTTGCAAATGGGATTTTGAATCTAACCTAGCTATGTACCACATATGTCATCATATAATTCTTGTTAACAATATAGACCTAACATGGTTTTCAATTATGCAAAATATCAATCATAGCCTAGTCATATTCATGAGTTCGCAAAGAGGTTTTCTAGTGCAAAAGTATGGCTTAATACATAGATCATGATGCCAAATTTTCAACATAGTTTCGTATGAATTATAATAACCCAAATTTGTTCCAATTACACACAAAAATGGTTTTTGTGCAAAAATACACATTATGATGGCATAGTAGCAAAACCCCAAACTTGCATGAATTTAAATTAAACAACTACATACATGTAGCTTCAACATGAATTACATAATTTGCGAATATTCCAAACGTATACTTGCATAAAACTACCGCAAACATGTAGTTTTTATAATGAATAACATGCTTTGCGAATATCCAAACGTATACATGCATAAAACTACCGCAAACATGTAGTTTTTATAATGAATAACATAATTTGAGAGTATCCAAACGTATACAATATTCCAAATCGATAAGAATCATAGTAACGCACAAATATGAATTACTTTATCACCACAAATCAAGTATACAAACCAACACAGTTATTTGTTCATACCAAAATAATACTCTACTTACAATTATGTGGCGAATTCTCCAATTTAGGGATTTGGAGATGCGATTCCTTGTTGATTTGATTTGTTTAAGTTGCTTTATGCTTTAGAATTTTCCTCCTAGTCTTCTCCCAAATTTGGTGGCTACTCCTAGTCGTTCCTCCGCAGCATGATGGCTTTGTTCTTATTTTTGAATGAATAGATTAGGTTGAGTCTAGGGTCATTTTTATAGAGTTTATGAACTGATTAGGACCATCGATGTTGCTTGGATTGATCGTAGCCATTCATTCGAAAGAGAGACCAATTAGAGCCTGCCACCTAGCCCTAATGACAAAGCATGCTTCTGAAAATCGACCAACATAGACTAGGCCAGCCAGGGTGGGCTGGGTTCGACCTGGCTCTGGACCAGGTCGACAGCCCTGTCGACAGCCCTGTCGACAGCCCTGTCGACCTGGCTAGACCAGGTCGACAGCCCAGTCGACCTGGGTGCATTAGGCGGGAGTTTTCCCGCCCTGGCCAATTGGGCCCGATTTTTAAATTTTAAACTTGTTTTTCTGAGCTGTTCGAATTTTAAACTTAATTCAGAAACTTCCGGAGGCTATATCTTCTTCATACGGACTCCGTTTTCCGAAAACTCGGACTCTATTTCGCGTATTTTTTTGAGACGAACGCAATGGCGTATCCCGTTTCCCTTAGTTCTTTGATTTGAAATTAATTATACTTTAATTTGTGAATTTCACAGTTATAGAATTCACGGGGTGTTACAAGTATTTTCCATATTTGTTTTAAATGTTTTAAGTATTTTCGCTGGGAGTTGAAACAAGGATATTTAGTACTTAGAGATTTTGGTCGTACGCCTGGCCAGCGTATGTCTAACGTCTGTAAGAACGACAGTAAACTTGTTAAACTTCGAGTTATCATTTACTTTCGAATGTTAAATAACAAACCAATAGCCTACAATTAAATTTATATAACCTCATCATAATAAACTAAGAAAGAGATCATTATTGTTTTTAAAAAAAAATATTTTTGGATATAAAATTTTGTTTAATATTTAAATCCTTTTCTGAAATTTCCTTTCCATTCGAATCCATCCTCCTTCGTAGATCCTTTTTGATTAGGTTCTTTCATTCGTTCAGCTTTCAACTCGAATTCTATAACTTATCCTTGCCGTAACAAGGTAAGAAGTAGGAGAGTATAAATCTTCTAGCGATCCATTATTATTAAATATTGGCTTGAAAATATTATTTTGAAGATATTATAATATAAGTTTTCTTGATGCAATATTGGAATTTGATATGTATATTTGTGAATAACATTATGTTTTGATAATACCTATATTTCAAAAAAATTATGTTTATATTTTATGATTTAATATTTTATAAACTATATATATATATATATATATTGAGCAAGATTTAAAGATGTATATTTTATAATGAAATTGATCTATCTTGATTTAATAATTTTGTTACATATTCAATTTAATAATATTTGTATGATATATTTAAGGATTATGTTGAGTTTTAATAAATAAACGAGTGGGGGATATATATATTTTTCCCTACTTGAAATTTTAATGATTTGAAATGTATTATTTATAAAATATGATTTGGAAATTTGATATATATTATGTTTAAATATATGTAAAAATGTTTTGAGTATATATTTGACGTTAAAATTAGCCTATCGAATGCCTAGTGATTTGGGTATACGTCTGATCAACGTATATGTTAAATCCTATACGTATTTGATAGATATAGGGTCACACTCTAGTCGCTTGAAAATGATTCTAGTGATGACTACGCAACATCATCGATGTTTATTTTTGGGTTTCGAAAGTGGGATAGATATATATCGCCAATTAAGACGTCGAGTGAATACTTAAAATTATTTTGAAATGTTAGCAAATATTTTAACATTGATTTAAATATATATAAATTTTAAGGTATATATAGATATGAAGATAAATTTGAACTATTGTTTTAAAAATATAAAATATTTAAATACGATTTCCCGGTCTCGTTCCTTTTCGGGGACGAAAAGATTTAAGTGGGGGAGAATGTAACAACCCGGAATTTTAAGTGTATTTTTATTTAATTATTTAATTTAAATTTTGATTTTTTTCATTTAAAACTCAGTTTGTTTGTATTTTTATAACTATTTTGATTTTGAATGAAAAACTAATTTTATTTTGGTTTTATATAACGAATGAATTTGATTTGATATGAATCTATTTAAATAATATTTTCATTTTCAATCTTATTTAGTGTATAAATAAAATCGAGTTTATTTAGTAGAATTTGAATTTATTCTTATGTTTTAAGTTAAATAGTAAAGTCGTTTCATATAATTTGTTTTCATTATCAGTTAAAATTATATCCTTAATTTAATTTCATAATATTCTATAATTTCTTGTAACGGGGATTTGAAATTTGAAATATGTATAGTGAGATGTAACAACTATGAAAATTTCATCGGAAAATTTGAATGTTTGTCGGTCGCGCATTTTTCAGTGCAAAGCTGTGCTTAACGGTTCAAATTTTAGCGACCGTAAAATCTTTTCGAAACCAGTTCGGACAAACATGAAAAATATTCTATTCATTGTCACGAATCTAACAGTAAAATCCATTTTGCGAAAATCGAATGTTTTGAGTTTCGTTTAATTTGTTTTCTGGTGCCATTTTTTCTTTTAAAAGTGGGTCCGTAATGACTTTTTGAACGAAGCATCTTGACACTGCAAACTATATACCGTTGTATCCGTCTCGTCGCGCTGATTAGCGCAATATACTCATTTGCCAGTTTCAGTGCTCGGTTCGCGCTGAAATTGTGAAAAGGATTGTACAGTTCATTTTTGAAATAAAGCCATTTGAGTCTGAAGTATCCATATTTGGATCCTGTATATTTTTTTTTAGCAATTTTGGGTCTGCTAAATCCGTTATTTTATTTTACCGAACCATTCGTTTATATTTTTGTTTATTCTCCTTCTTAGCATGGAACAGTTATATGTATAAATGCATGCATGCGATGGCTCCCTTTTTACTTTTTCATTTTAAAACCTAAAGCCATGCATGTTAACTAAACGTGTCAACCATTTCTCTCTAAATACTTTGCCTTTTATTTTAATTTTTGTATGCCTTTCTAATTTGAAAATGTCTCTTACCATGTATACCTACGTTAACCATTCTTGTTGAATTTTTGTCTTCTCCGCATGGCCTATGCATTCAATGCATGAGTTTTGTCTCCTTCAAGTCTTCCAAAAGCCACGTAAAAAATAAAACGTTGCATGCGCATTGATTGGGGATGAATTCTTCTGTACCCAACTCCGGTGTTCCCATGTGTCGGATCAATCTTATCCATTGATTTGCACAAAATCTAATGGTTTTGAGTGGATTGTAGGACCAGTTCATTAGATTAGATTATTAATAATATGTGTGGTTGATGTGTGGTGGTAATTTGTAAGGCACACGGGAACATCGGAGGACTTAGGTACAGAAGAATTGATCCCCACTGATTGTCCTCCATTTACATTCCCAAAGACCATGCGTGTATATTTTTTTTGTGTCTTTGCATTGTCTTCCAATTCTCTTGTAACTTGCATGAAGAAAAAAAGAAGAAGTTAAGTACCTAATCTTTGAATCGGTACGAGATCCGATTCGTTTTCCTATTAAATATACACGTTCTCTGTTATCGCTACCTTTTATATTTTCTACTTTGAACAACATTTCTTTTCCAAAGTGAACGCAAGAAAAAAAAATCTCACATAAAGGACGTGGTAAAATGGTGTACCCGGTAAACAAGGATTTAGATTCTACATGCTACCTCGTTCACATTTATTTTATTTTTATATATATGGTTACTGTTTTGTACACAATTCCTTATTTCATTGTTTTGCCCATTTCTTTCCCCTCTTTCATTTTATTTTCACTTCAGCCGACATTAATATTCCCCAAACAACTTAATGGCCTTCTGTAAAATCACCGAAATAATTTTCCTCGGCAATCGATCCTTTCCAAATACATTTTTCCAAATTGCTCTCCCTCCATGACGTCTCCGCCAACCTACTGCATCGCCGCCGAACCCGATCCTTCCTCTTTTGTCGCTCCTCCAAGCCACTAGCGTTCGTTTCCAGATCTCGGCAACTTAAAGTCGCCGCCTTTATCCAATCCGAACCCAAGCCGTGAATATTGCTGCCATTTCGAAGCCGCTGCCTTTATGCATGACCGCCTTCCATCAAGCTCCTCCACACTTGCGCCACCAAGTTTGCCTCCGAATCCGTGACAATCACCAGCGAGCCCTCTTTTGAATTAAGCATAGCCGTGCTTCACCGAAGCCGACTCGAGACCGACGCCGCCGTGAACGCAGATGTGTCTCTTCATAGATGTAAGTATAGCTTATGATTAAAATTCTTTCGAGCTGGCCACTTCACATTTCACCAAATATGATTGTTGTGGGCTAAGTACTTCCTTCTAGTTGTTTGCCTTGCTACTGCATGTGATTTGTGTTACCTATGAAGTTTGTTGCGGTTTCATGCTATCGTTGTATATACAGTTGCCACTACACCCTTGTTCTAATGACCAGTGCTCACACATGTTACACTTGCTGCTGAATTTCATGTATTGTTCAGCAATGCTAACCTTTGACATGTTCCTTTTGGGCTTACACCAATCTGCTGAATTTCATGTAATGTTCCTTTTGACCAGTTCGTTGTATTGCCGAAACTGGGTCATTATATGTTGATATTTGTTTTAAAAAAACCCATCTATTGTTTAATAAATAGCTTGGAACACAGGTACGCATTTTACTCCAGTCCTGCATTTTAGTATAAGTAGCTTCATGTAGAAATTCGGATTTTTGGTTATTATGATCTTGGGTAGTTTACCTTGGAGATGCTTAACTGTATTAACCAGCAAAACTTTGGCTACTAAAACACTGGCATAGTTGGTAGTAATCACCATACATGATTTCTGTTATTACTCATACATGTTATGGAGTATAAAATATGTTTTAAATCCTCACTGTCACTTGCATGTCATCGCCATTCACGTTGGTTTCTCCTTTCACATGATTTACGCATGCCGTCTCGCTTGGTTATTTGTAACGGCCCCGGTTTCGCCCGGACTCAATCGATCGCAAAATCGACCAAGACCATTCAAAACCCGAACACGTTAACTTTGGGAATACAACACATCAGAACAATTACAACAGACTTTCATAAACATCATAATAATGATACATCAGAGTACAGAATATCAGAGTACATCGAATAAAATTACAACGGAAGATAAATTACAATATTTTAAATACAATAAACAGCAGAAGACTTCTATGCTCTGGACACAGCTTTAGGCTTCGATCCAGAATCCTGCTCAAGAGATAAATATCTGCAAAAAGCTACTAGACTACCCGTGTGGAAAAGAGGGCACCCGAGTTTGCAAAGTGAAACAAACTACGAGTCAGTCATGGGACTGGTGTGAGAATTCTTAACTAATATAACTAATAGCAATAAGGAAAATCCAAGAACCACGCCGCAAATGCGGGACGGGTTTTATTCCAATGGATTGCCGATGCATAAATTAAAGTAAATCGTTAAACAACGCAATGCTTCTTAGAAAAATGGAAATCATCATAAGACTCAAGTCCCATCACACAATGCAACGCAAACCGGAGGATAGAGTTTTACCTTATGATGATTAAACATGCTTGGTACGATAAAAACGAATTTGATATTATTATTAGTGTATATATGTTTCAAAAACATTTCAAAGTAAATGTATCAATCCTAGGAAGCATAGCTACCATATACTATGCCTCCATACTAGTAATACAATCAAGTCCGTAGGGTCGTATTGGGAATTGGGTTTCCATCAAGAGTCAAGGCTAGGGAGGAGCTCCTTACCGATTCGAGACACTCTAGCTAATGTCTCAGGATCCCCTGCAGTGAACCATTGGAAAGCTGCAGGGCCGGTCCACACATACGATTTTGCGGATTGGTAATTCCTGAACACACGTTTCCCGGTCCTATAGGACCTAATATCCGAGGTACCTCATTCCATCGTCCACATAAGTAAAATGTCAGGCCGTGTAAAACCAAAACACCACTTCTAGCTAGAAAGAAACGTGCTACTCTCTCTGCGTTCCCTTCTCCCGTTTTAGACTCCAATCGGGTTGTGAGGCACGTGAAGCTACGTAATACACAAAGCTATGCTTATTCAAGCCGTGCTTTGATCATCAACCACAAGGCCTGCTTTTCAACAAAAGCCTTGATCATTGCATCTTGGTATGTCACACTGTCAATCCATATCGTACTATTAATCCTTTGCCAAAATATACAAAAGGGTGTTAAGCAAGAGAATAAATTCTCCGCCACCAATCGTTCAAACATTCGGCAGAAAATCAATAAATACAATATAAATGAGTACAATGTAGGACACACATTCCATTTATAAGCCCGTTCTGGGTCTGAACGAAACTATATCCGGTAGATCTCCAAGTACGTTTGGACAACTACCACCGAAACCCTTTTCAAGGTAGCAAATCAATCGAGGGCATCAGTAGCCGTCATCCATTCGATGTCGAAGATTACCTGTCTTCAATCACCGTCTTCAACTCTTCGACTTAGGTCGACGTATAATCATTTGAAATGAGATTGAACTCGGACTTTTCAAATGATCCTCACGTATATATATATATTAAAATCATTTCATATCGTTATAAGTATTTAATAACGCTCTATCGCTATTTTTATTTATATAAAAATAATTGAATTTTATTTAACAACACTTCATGTCAATAGGCGACCTTGGCGCTGTTTTCATCCAAATTTTTTTTACAAGTTTCTCTAAATCTAACCGTTGGAATTTAACACAATTCATATCGTCGGAAAGGTCTTCCCAAGGCGAACCTGACGGTTTTAGTTTTGGGAAAATCCAACGGTCGGATCTTTCGGTATAACTAATTAAAAGTACAAAAAAATGAGAACTACCACGCTCGGTTCGTTTGATTTTAATTTCTCTCTATATATAATTATATATAATTCCGTCATCCATTCCATTCACTATATTTTGCTAACATCGAATATCCCTATTTGTATATATAATGTCGAGGTATAACATGACACACAATAATGCATATTTTTATTTTAATTTACATACACATCCTAAACATAACAATGTATATTTTTCTTTTATCTTTCAAATTACACAAAATGTATATTTGGTTCATTATTCTTTCTAATGAAAATCCATTCATTGAAATATAAATTTCTAATCCTTTTATTTACGTTGAAAAATGTAATTTTCTATTCCTATTTTATTTACATTGAGAAATGTAAACTTTTATTTCATTTTCTATTTAAATTAGAAAATGTAAATTTCTATATTTCTTTTATTTTTTTTGTTTACATTGAAAAATTTAAATTCTTTTATTTACATAAAAATAAATAAATAAATATAATTTCTATTTCATCCTTATTTACATTGAAAAAATGTAAGTTTCTACATTTCACTAATTACATATAAAAATGTAACTTCCTATTTTTCTTTTCTTTATATTGAAAAATGTAACTTTATATATTCATGTGTTTATTTGCAGCTAATTTACAAATGAAAATGTACTTCATTTTCTATGGGTTTTTATTCGCATATAAAAAGGCAAATAAAATGTATTTCTTAAAATTCATGTCTTTTATTCACATCTAAAATGTGAATAAAATAATCTTTTTAAATTCATGTTCTTATTCACAATTAAAATGTGAATAAAATAATCCTTTCTAAATTCATCTTTTTATTTGCATCTACAATGCAAATAAAATGTAAAAAAAAAATTTGTAATCTTTTATTTACATTGTAAAATGAAATCTTTCATTTCACCTATAACTACATTGCAAAATGTAACTTTTATATTCTTTCTTTAATTACATTGCAAAATGTAATCTTTCCTAATGTAATCTTTTCTTCTCTTTTCTAATTTATGTTTACAATCACTTTAAAAAGTATAATTCTTTATCTATGTTTTATTTGCATCTAAAAAGAATAATTTCTATGTTAACACTTTTCCACGTACTCTATTACCATATAAAAGAATAATTCCTATGTACCATTTTCTATGAATTCTAATGACATATAAAGGTATATTTTATAATTTATCATTTTTCTATAAATTCTAAATGCATATAAAAGTATATTCTATATGTTAACAATTTTCTATGCATTCTAATATTATAAAAAATAATATTTTTCTATGTTAACATTTACTATGCATTCTAATATTATAAAAATAATATTTTTCTATGTTAACAAATATCATATAAAAGAGTATTTTACATGTAAACATTCCTAACCTTTCATATTAACATAAAAAAGACATTTTTATGTTAAATCAATTCTAACATTTCAATAAAACAAATAAAAGTGATATATTTGTTTTGTTGTCAATCCTAACTCAACGAAACAAATAAAAAGTGATATTTTATCTACTCAACATTTTATAACTAAAATGTTATTTTTTGTTCTCCCTAACATTTTATAACTAAAATGTTATTCTCCTTTTTTTTTAACATTTTATAACTAAAATGTCATTTTTTTATTCATCATAACATTTTATGTTTTAACTATTCAAGTTTGTCAAGAATGACCATTATATTTTGTCAATTCAAATTTGGCATAACGACAATTATATTATGTCAACTCTAATTTAGCACACATGACAATTATAATTTGTCGCTTCTAATTAAACACATATTTATGATTTGTCAATTCTACTCCAACATACATGACATTTATAACTTATCAATTCTAATTAAACATATATGGCATATATGATTTATCCACTCTAATTAAATATACATGGAAAATTTACACTAATATAACATGTATAACATACTTGATGAACTTTATACTAATACAACATGTATAACATCAATGATAAATTTATATTATGACATAATTTAGCTTCTAACATAATTGACAATTTTGTGCTAACATAAATGACATATTTTAGCTTCTAACAAAATTGACAAATATTGTTCTAACATAAATGACATAATTTAGCTTCTAACAAAATTGACAAATTTTGTTCTAACATAAATGACATAATTTAGCTTCTAACAAAATTGACAAATTTAGTTCTAACATAAATGACATAATTTCATATGCAATATCGCTACAACAAAATATAACTTAATTTTATATGCAATATCGCTACAACAAAATATGACTTAATTTCATATGCAATATCATGTATAAGAATATGCTTTATTTTTATATGCATAAATGCAACTCTAACTTTATCTTCATGTTTCATAATATTTCATGACGCTAACTTTATCTACATATTTCATAATATTTCGTGACGCTAAAAATATAATTATATTTCATAAACGCTAAAAATATACTTGCATTTTCATGTTTTCCACAAACGCTAAAAATAGAATTTTTATTCATGTTTCAACACAACACTAATTTTATAATCTTACATCCTGAAAACATACGATGCCAATTTTATAATCTTATTTCATACAACGCCAATTTTATATATTTGGTGTCAACATACATAACCAATTCAATATTTCATACAACGCCAATTTTATATATTTGGTGTCAACATCCTTTGTTATAACATCCAAACAATTTTATAAATTTCATATTAACCACATATCATATCATGAATTTGTAAAAATGAATATTTTTACTTGAATCCATATCTAAACAATTTGGTGTTTTATAGACATAAATAAAATGAATCTTAACAAGCATGAACATTCCAACACTTCTCGAATCATACAACAACAAATCCAAACCCAAATCATTACGGATAAGATCATAAACATGTATTTAGGAATTTCCATTAATAATAAATAATTAAACGTTTAATTTATTTTTTAAAATAGAAAACTCACCTCTTTTTCTTCCAAATCAAAGTCGTGCCTTTGAACCCAAATGCTCAAATCTAGGGTTGCGGTTATCTTGAAATCTAGGAGGCTTGGAGGCGATCAGGAAGTGGCACGACAGAGAGAAGTGGGAGGGGAGTAAGCGCCCAAGGTGGTGTAGGGTGCGGTGGGGCCCTAGGGGTGCGGTTTAGGCTGAAACCCGCAGGTTAGAGGGTGTGTGTTCTGGGTCTATGTGTAAGTTTAGGTGAAGATCTTGGTATGGATGTAAAGAGGAGAAGAATCTCAACAAAAAAAGTCTAAAGGAGGAGGATCTAATTCTTTTCGTAGGAGGAGTGATTAGAGGAGGAAGAAAGAGGAAAAGGGAATGGCGGCTGAAATGAGAAGGAGGAGAAGAAGAGAGAGGAGGCTGTGTTTTCTGAATAACGATGGATTAGGTTAGGATTAGGAAATTATATAGGCTAGGCAAGATTTCGTTTTAACCCTTCAATATTTTATTTTTAAAATTAACATGAACGTATTTTCTAATTACATTCATTGACAAATTTATATATTTCCCAAATTTACATGTGCATATTCTCAATTGAATATATTTTTCTAATTAATGCATATATTAGCTGTAACGACCTGGATTTTTTCGGCTATTTGAATTCGAATATTTAAATTGTTTTAAATATTATATTTGAATTATTTACAGGATTTAATATCGAATTCGTTAACTAAACACCGAGTGAATATTTATATTTATATTTAATTTAAAACGAACCCAAAACGTTGTGGTAGTTCGTAAATTTTGAAGATTTTATATATCGGTGCGACTATTGAACGTTAAACTTAAATAATGGTAAATAATGGTAGTATTAACTAGTCGCATAGAAGTAACTGTACCGAGTAAAAGAAAGAATAGGTAAAATAAAACTTCATGCTTAAGCACTGCAAGTACCTCCTAAAAACATGGCTACTGAACCTATAGACGTGAAAAGAGACTAGAACTGCTCCCTATTTTGACTACAACTTTCATATTTTCTTTCCTTCCCGAGTTGTGCCCACTGCTATGTTTCACTTCATGCAGACCTTAGCTATGCCATCAGCCAACCTATTCCCTATTCAACTTTCAGCCGAGATGAAGAGTTGCTGTATTGGCAAATCAACACAGCTAACCGGTTGCTTCTTCCCAAATCAATGGTCTTGTGACTGAAACGAAAGCACATGCCTTTCTTTCAAACTGTACACCCTAAGCCTCTTCTTTTTCAGCTATCTATCTTATTTTCCCCCTACACTACTGTATTGTACCGTCCGTAAGAAAATTAAACGGAAAGCACATGCGTGCCATTGAAAACATCATGAACCTACCTAGCTGAAATCCTTCAGCTATCGATAGTGAAAGGAGAGAGCTGCTCCTGCTATATAGTACACACCGCCTATGTTTGCGTATGCCAAACTGTTACCATGTCCATTCAAATTTCATTTCAGCCATCTGAGAACATGCTGTGAAATCTAAAACGAATCCGAGCCTATCGTTTCAAACCCTCACCAATGGTTTCAAATCTTAGCACATGGAAACATACATGTAAGCTCGAAGTAGCGTAGCCTAATCTAACCCTATATAATAAAAACACAAAACTAAAAATATACAGACAATGAAAACACAACGCTACCTATCTTACCTCGCTGCTACAGCTACTAGTCTAAACCTTGGGCGCCAAGGAACTACCCTTTATAAATACAGCAAGTTCGTCCATTTTCAGAAACTAAAAAAAAAAAAAAAAAAACACAAAACAAATAAAATGATGATGAAGCAAGGAGACGTAAATTCGAGGAGGAAAGCTATACTGAAGTTGTGAACGGATTGTTGTGTCTGTAGGCCTTGAAAGCATGTGGACGTTGACAAGGCTCAACTACAGTAAGATGGTTATTGGCGTATAGCCACGTGTTTAAGAAAATGGGAGGAGGAAGGAATTCTGGTGGGTTGTCTTGCGCCTTGTACTTTGGTCCCTTACGGTTTCAAAAGAAAAGAAAAAAAAAGAGAGAGAAGGCGTTGGAGTCGGCACTGGAAGTGGTGGCCGAGTATCAGTGTACAACACTTCCAAGTGGCGAGGTCGGCTTTGGCTAGGAGTCGGCTGATAAGTGAAAAACGAAGGGATCCGGTTCTTTGTTGCAAGAGAGGACGGGTGTTTTAACGGAGCAAGTGTTGTGGAGAAAGACATGAAAGTGTGTAAAAGGAGATGCATGATGGAAGTTGTTTACTGGAGTGGTTATAACGTTGGAAATGAAATACTGGTAAGGGGCGTATGGGGTATAGCCTGAGTGACTTTGGAATTCTGGAAAGAAAGGGGTGCAAACATGCGTGTGGCGTGATTATGAAGGAGAAGAACAATACAAGAAGGAAGTTGATTCATTCGACAGGCCGTTCGAATTATACCATGGAGAAGTAAGATTTGCACTACGCTAATCGCATTCATTTTAAGGTAATTACTTATCGTTAATGCAAAATTAGAAGTTACTTAAAACAGTAAAAAAAAATGTTTTAAATATTATAATATAAAATATATAACGCAACTATAACGCGTATATATTGTTCGTATATTATCAGAATTTCCAAAACCAGGCACGTT
This sequence comes from Allium sativum, assembly GCA_030737875.1. NCBI lineage: Eukaryota > Viridiplantae > Streptophyta > Magnoliopsida > Asparagales > Amaryllidaceae > Allium > Allium sativum. Next base: position 261,144,696 of record CM060923.1, read on the forward strand.
GGAATAACAGGGAAGAATCTACGCTGCTAAGCAGTTCGGACGGGATTAGATACAAACGAAGTAACGCGACAACAGACAATCGAAATAAAGGTGAGTTAATTCTCACACATTTCTGAAATACTAGGATGTGCTAAATTCGTATATTTAAATTTAATTGGTTGATTGGATGCCTAGAATGCCTATGGTTGCTTTAATGGTTGACGTTAATTTTATTATCGTCGTTTAAAATATTTCTATGTACTGATATGAAAGATTTTAACGGTCTGTGTTGCAGGAAAGAACAGGTAGGAGGAACCAAACCGGTTCCTCAAATATTTATTATGCTGTTATTTCATATTTTATGAACTGTTCAAACCCGTTGACTTTAAACCCTATTGATCATTGAATGTGGTTGGGTTTTGAATCAATAAATAGCATGGTCAATAAGTAAATAGCAGATGGCCCAAATATGCACTGTTTTATAAAGAACGAGTCACCGTCAGGTGAATCGCTAGAAATAAAGTATATAATTTATTGTATAACCGAATATATATTTTTAAATATATATATTATTTTAAATGAAGTTCTAAAAGGGGAATATATTAATCACATATATACATTGATTTGTTTTAACAACAAATCGTCGTTTTGGTTTAACCAAATTTACCGTGCGCGAAGCACGTGCTTATTATGTAAGTATTTAAAACGATCTTATTTAGCTAATTCAAGTGAACAGGATTAACGTAGCAATTAGAATGGGTTTATGTGATATTAATCAAAGTGAATAGAATTATTTAAATTTATTTAATTATTAATTAATCGATAGATCAATAACGGTTAACTAGCAAGTTAATCAAGTTTTGAGTTGAACAAGTTAACGGCTTTAACTGATATTATTTAGTAAATTAGCTCGTTAATGTTAAGAAAGTAGTTAATGGTTAAGTAACCCAGTTCTATTTTAGTAAATGTTGAAATTTGACTATCTGTCATTTATTAAGAGTCGAGGTGATAATGTAAATGGGAAATCAAACGTAAAACCCGAGTTTGAATTACAGTGGTGAAACGAGATAAGTAATTATAAAGATGCGATATAGGACTATATCAAAGAAGAGATGGTATTTCACCAGTAAAAGTAAAATGGGACTTGTTGTGATAAAGGGAAAGAGTATCTGTTTTTGTATTACAACTTATATCTATCTAACGATAAGAACGTTGTTGATCAAGGTCTGAGAGGTAATTAAATACCCCAACTTGAACAGCTTCCGTATTATTGAAGGATAATATTAGTCGTAATGGTGGAGATGTTTTGAGAAATAATAACCTAATATTATTTGAGATGTTAGAAATATATATATATGGTAAGATCCATGACAAAAAGGGAATTAAAAAGGGATTAGAGAATATGAAATGATATCCCCATAATAAAGGGAATATAAAAAGGAGATTGGTGAAAGTATGACAGTATTTTCAAAATATTGAAATGAGATTTAAATGGGTTTATTCTAAAAGAATGAGTGGTGGTTTTGGTATTCCAATATGAAGCCAAAGCAGATGTCGTAAAAAAATCATTTTACGAATGATAAGTGATTCGATAAGATAATAAGAAATGTATGACCAAGTGATGCTGTGTAATAAACCAATGGATCTGTTTATTTTTATGGTTGTTTATTTTGATAGTTAAATAACCGACTATCAAAATCTGACCCAACGTTATTGGTATGGAAAGACCGGGATTGAATTATATTCAAAAACCATTCCGACCAATAAATACGAATACGTTGAAGACTTTGATCGAGATGGAACAATTGAAGACCATAGATCTTCATGAAACGGAAGAGTTACTTACAATCTCTGGCTGATCCCTAGAGATATACTGTGACTCTGTCGTGATTGAAATCTACGGGTTGCAAGGACTTCTCGCTGCTGACCCATGGGGTGATTCCTGTATTGGATGCAGTAGGAGGGTGCCCTCGGTTCATCCTGTTCCTGGATGACGTGTATGGATGATGTGAATGGTGGCCAGATGTTTCAAAGGTCGATTATAGCCTCAAGCCTCATCAACCGGGAAATGACAAAAATCGGGCAGGCAGCATGGCTATGTGGGTCGCACCCATTAGGGTGTATTGTCACCATCTAGAGAATGTTCATATTTGTTACTTCTTTTCAATTCTGTATCTCCCGGGGATTTCGGTGGTCGCGACAAAAAGCCGAAAGGGTGACAATACATTCGATACACTCAAGCGAAATGAGTGGTCGGTCATGTGTGGGCCGGGTTGCAAGACGTTCTTATTGAACCCAGTGTATTCGTCTCTAGAGATACACTAGCGGTAGGTGGTCCCATACCTTGTCATAGTTGGAAATCCAATCTTCAATAAGCGCCCGCGGTTTTTGATTGTATACTATATATGTGGAGCGTGAGATGCAAGCGTTCTGCTAGATTCTATTTACTTGTATTTAGACACTATGATAATATCAGAAGAAGATATTGATTTCAAAATGGTTTGGGTTATAGTAAGGTAAAAACCGTCCGTGTTTATGTGTGGACTGGTCTTACTATTATCCTTTTATTTCAAAAGGATTTCAAAGTTAAACAAGTTAGTTGCTGTATGAATTTATCACTGAAAGTATTTCAGACTGACCTGGGTGAATTTTGTTTTAAATCAAATATGCTCGGGTCAGACCGAGTATATTTACAGGTTAGATTTCGCTTGGAGTTCCAGAGAAGGAGTTGAAGTCGAGACGTTTTCCATATATACTGGTACTAGTTTATTTCCGCTGTGTGTTGTATTGATTTGAATGTATACTCTGATTGTTGTAATCAGTTCTTTTGTATAAAGTATTATTGATTATTATATTTTGTCCATTCCGCTGTGAGACTCTGATCTTCTTATTCTTCTATTCTAATATTTCTTTCTTTCTTTTCTCACCCTCTAACTTCTTTCTATTAGCTTTCTGGGTTTTCGATGTTTGAGTTTGGACACGGGACGTGTTAGTGTCTGGATTCGAGTGTCGAATTTCTCGGGTCGCTACAGTTGGTATCGGAGCAATGGTTTAGGAATAACCTTGGCTCTGTGGTGTAACTCGATAGAGATTGGGCTAGTAATACCCTAAATCGAGTTGAGGGTATATATACGAGAGTACGTATTTGTAATTTGAAAAAAAAATTATTTTTATATTGTTTTGGGCCAAATGTATTTTATCTAAGAAGGTAAAATTTATAATTATTATTTAAAACTTGTATGGAGTTGGAAACATTTCAACTATGAAATGGGAATTGGTTGGATTGTAGGTTGGAATAGAATTCATGAATATGGATTTGAATTGGATTTGGAACCAATGAATGAGTGGGCTCATTAAAATGAGATTCAGGGAAATAAATTTGAATGGGTTAATAAAACTAGAAGGAAATGTAAATTATAGAATTGGTGGATAAAATTTGAATTTGAAATTAAAAAGGAAATTGAAATAATTTGATTAGGTGATTGTTGCTTGCTTGGCTGGATTAGATTAAATTGAAACCATTAGCAGTTAATTAAGAAGTTGAATGGATTGAAAGGAAAGGAAATTCAGCATAACGACTTTTGGATGGGATTATATGATATAACCCAGTATCAGTTTTTGAATTGGAAGCTGAGTAAAGGGCAGATTGCCAGAAGGCTATGATAATTGACTTGATCACGGAGATTGAAGCATGGATTGGGAAATGAAGAGCTGTTAGCTGATTTGCTTCGGAACTGGGATGAAGTTGCCCGACAAAAAGGTAAACCTTAATATTGTTGATTTGGTGTTTGGATTTATACCCAAGATGAGTAGCCACTTGACTTTTATTTTCTTTGAATCAATATGAGAGGCCCAGTGTGGCGTTGTAGTTGTTTCGATCGAAGCGTGCAGAGGAGGTGCTGGCGAATTTTCCGAAAATTTATAACTTGATAATATTTTGAAAATAATTGCGGTTGTAGCATTCTTTTTATCTAGCAATTTCGAGGACGAAATTTGTTTAAGGGGGAAAGAATGTAACGACCTGGATTTTTTCGGCTATTTGAATTCGAATATTTAAATTGTTTTAAATATTATATTTGAATTATTTACAGGATTTAATATCGAATTCGTTAACTAAACACCGAGTGAATATTTATATTTATATTTAATTTAAAACGAACCCAAAACGTTGTGGTAGTTCGTAAATTTTGAAGATTTTATATATCGGTGCGACTATTGAACGTTAAACTTAAATAATGGTAAATAATGGTAGTATTAACTAGTCGCATAGAAGTAACTGTACCGAGTAAAAGAAAGAATAGGTAAAATAAAACTTCATGCTTAAGCACTGCAAGTACCTCCTAAAAACATGGCTACTGAACCTATAGACGTGAAAAGAGACTAGAACTGCTCCCTATTTTGACTACAACTTTCATATTTTCTTTCCTTCCCGAGTTGTGCCCACTGCTATGTTTCACTTCATGCAGACCTTAGCTATGCCATCAGCCAACCTATTCCCTATTCAACTTTCAGCCGAGATGAAGAGTTGCTATATTGGCAAATCAACACAGCTAACCGGTTGCTTCTTCCCAAATCAATGGTCTTGTGACTGAAACGAAAGCACATGCCTTTCTTTCAAACTGTACACCCTAAGCCTCTTCTTTTTCAGCTATCTATCTTATTTTCCCCCTACACTACTGTATTGTACCGTCCGTAAGAAAATTAAACGGAAAGCACATGCGTGCCATTGAAAACATCATGAACCTACCTAGCTGAAATCCTTCAGCTATCGATAGTGAAAGGAGAGAGCTGCTCCTGCTATATAGTACACACCGCCTATGTTTGCGTATGCCAAACTGTTACCATGTCCATTCAAATTTCATTTCAGCCATCTGAGAACATGCTGTGAAATCTAAAACGAATCCGAGCCTATCGTTTCAAACCCTCACCAATGGTTTCAAATCTTAGCACATGGAAACATACATGTAAGCTCGAAGTAGCGTAGCCTAATCTAACCCTATATAATAAAAACACAAAACTAAAAATATACAGACAATGAAAACACAACGCTACCTATCTTACCTCGCTGCTACAGCTACTAGTCTAAACCTTGGGCGCCAAGGAACTACCCTTTATAAATACAGCAAGTTCGTCCATTTTCAGAAACTAAAAAAAAAAAAAACACAAAACAAATAAAAAAATGATGAAGCAAGGAGACGTAAATTCGAGGAGGAAAGCTATACTGAAGTTGTGAACGGATTGTTGTGTCTGTAGGCCTTGAAAGCATGTGGACGTTGACAAGGCTCAACTACAGTAAGATGGTTATTAGCGTATAGCCACGTGTTTAAGAAAATGGGAGGAGGAAGGAATTCTGGTGGGTTGTCTTGCGCCTTGTACTTTGGTCCCTTACGGTTTCAAAAGAAAAGAAAAAAAAAGAGAGAGAAGGCGTTGGAGTCGGCACTGGAAGTGGTGGCCGAGTATCAGTGTACAACACTTCCAAGTGGCGAGGTCGGCTTTGGCTAGGAGTCGGCTGATAAGTGAAAAACGAAGGGATCCGGTTCTTTGTTGCAAGAGAGGACGGGTGTTTTAACGGAGCAAGTGTTGTGGAGAAAGACATGAAAGTGTGTAAAAGGAGATGCATGATGGAAGTTGTTTACTGGAGTGGTTATAACGTTGGAAATGAAATACTGGTAAGGGGCGTATGGGGTATAGCCTGAGTGACTTTGGAATTCTGGAAAGAAAGGGGTGCAAACATGCGTGTGGCGTGATTATGAAGGAGAAGAACAATACAAGAAGGAAGTTGATTCATTCGACAGGCCGTTCGAATTATACCATGGAGAAGTAAGATTTGCACTACGCTAATCGCATTCATTTTAAGGTAATTACTTATCGTTAATGCAAAATTAGAAGTTACTTAAAACAGTAAAAAAAAATGTTTTAAATATTATAATATAAAATATATAACGCAACTATAACGCGTATATATTGTTCGTATATTATCAGAATTTCCAAAACCAGGCACGTTGGAATAACAGGGAAGAATCTACGCTGCTAAGCAGTTCGGACGGGATTAGATACAAACGAAGTAACGCGACAACAGACAATCGAAATAAAGGTGAGTTAATTCTCACACATTTCTGAAATACTAGGATGTGCTAAATTCGTATATTTAAATTTAATTGGTTGATTGGATGCCTAGAATGCCTATGGTTGCTTTAATGGTTGACGTTAATTTTATTATCGTCGTTTAAAATATTTCTATGTACTGATATGAAAGATTTTAACGGTCTGTGTTGCAGGAAAGAACAGGTAGGAGGAACCAAACCGGTTCCTCAAATATTTATTATGCTGTTATTTCATATTTTATGAACTGTTCAAACCCGTTGACTTTAAACCCTATTGATCATTGAATGTGGTTGGGTTTTGAATCAATAAATAGCATGGTCAATAAGTAAATAGCAGATGGCCCAAATATGCACTGTTTTATAAAGAACGAGTCACCGTCAGGTGAATCGCTAGAAATAAAGTATATAATTTATTGTATAACCGAATATATATTTTTAAATATATATATTATTTTAAATGAAGTTCTAAAAGGGGAATATATTAATCACATATATACATTGATTTGTTTTAACAACAAATCGTCGTTTTGGTTTAACCAAATTTACCGTGCGCGAAGCACGTGCTTATTATGTAAGTATTTAAAACGATCTTATTTAGCTAATTCAAGTGAACAGGATTAACGTAGCAATTAGAATGGGTTTATGTGATATTAATCAAAGTGAATAGAATTATTTAAATTTATTTAATTATTAATTAATCGATAGATCAATAACGGTTAACTAGCAAGTTAATCAAGTTTTGAGTTGAACAAGTTAACGGCTTTAACTGATATTATTTAGTAAATTAGCTCGTTAATGTTAAGAAAGTAGTTAATGGTTAAGTAACCCAGTTCTATTTTAGTAAATGTTGAAATTTGACTATCTGTCATTTATTAAGAGTCGAGGTGATAATGTAAATGGGAAATCAAACGTAAAACCCGAGTTTGAATTACAGTGGTGAAACGAGATAAGTAATTATAAAGATGCGATATAGGACTATATCAAAGAAGAGATGGTATTTCACCAGTAAAAGTAAAATGGGACTTGTTGTGATAAAGGGAAAGAGTATCTGTTTTTGTATTACAACTTATATCTATCTAACGATAAGAACGTTGTTGATCAAGGTCTGAGAGGTAATTAAATACCCCAACTTGAACAGCTTCCGTATTATTGAAGGATAATATTAGTCGTAATGGTGGAGATGTTTTGAGAAATAATAACCTAATATTATTTGAGATGTTAGAAATATATATATATGGTAAGATCCATGACAAAAAGGGAATTAAAAAGGGATTAGAGAATATGAAATGATATCCCCATAATAAAGGGAATATAAAAAGGAGATTGGTGAAAGTATGACAGTATTTTCAAAATATTGAAATGAGATTTAAATGGGTTTATTCTAAAAGAATGAGTGGTGGTTTTGGTATTCCAATATGAAGCCAAAGCAGATGTCGTAAAAAAATCATTTTACGAATGATAAGTGATTCGATAAGATAATAAGAAATGTATGACCAAGTGATGCTGTGTAATAAACCAATGGATCTGTTTATTTTTATGGTTGTTTATTTTGATAGTTAAATAACCGACTATCAAAATCTGACCCAACGTTATTGGTATGGAAAGACCGGGATTGAATTATATTCAAAAACCATTCCGACCAATAAATACGAATACGTTGAAGACTTTGATCGAGATGGAACAATTGAAGACCATAGATCTTCATGAAACGGAAGAGTTACTTACAATCTCTGGCTGATCCCTAGAGATATACTGTGACTCTGTCGTGATTGAAATCTACGGGTTGCAAGGACTTCTCGCTGCTGACCCATGGGGTGATTCCTGTATTGGATGCAGTAGGAGGGTGCCCTCGGTTCATCCTGTTCCTGGATGACGTGTATGGATGATGTGAATGGTGGCCAGATGTTTCAAAGGTCGATTATAGCCTCAAGCCTCATCAACCGGGAAATGACAAAAATCGGGCAGGCAGCATGGCTATGTGGGTCGCACCCATTAGGGTGTATTGTCACCATCTAGAGAATGTTCATATTTGTTACTTCTTTTCAATTCTGTATCTCCCGGGGATTTCGGTGGTCGCGACAAAAAGCCGAAAGGGTGACAATACATTCGATACACTCAAGCGAAATGAGTGGTCGGTCATGTGTGGGCCGGGTTGCAAGACGTTCTTATTGAACCCAGTGTATTCGTCTCTAGAGATACACTAGCGGCAGGTGGTCCCATACCTTGTCATAGTTGGAAATCCAATCTTCAATAAGCGCCCGCGGTTTTTGATTGTATACTATATATGTGGAGCGTGAGATGCAAGCGTTCTGCTAGATTCTATTTACTTGTATTTAGACACTATGATAATATCAGAAGAAGATATTGATTTCAAAATGGTTTGGGTTATAGTAAGGTAAAAACCGTCCGTGTTTATGTGTGGACTGGTCTTACTATTATCCTTTTATTTCAAAAGGATTTCAAAGTTAAACAAGTTAGTTGCTGTATGAATTTATCACTGAAAGTATTTCAGACTGACCTGGGTGAATTTTGTTTTAAATCAAATATGCTCGGGTCAGACCGAGTATATTTACAGGTTAGATTTCGCTTGGAGTTCCAGAGAAGGAGTTGAAGTCGAGACGTTTTCCATATATACTGGTACTAGTTTATTTCCGCTGTGTGTTGTATTGATTTGAATGTATACTCTGATTGTTGTAATCAGTTCTTTTGTATAAAGTATTATTGATTATTATATTTTGTCCATTCCGCTGTGAGACTCTGATCTTCTTATTCTTCTATTCTAATATTTCTTTCTTTCTTTTCTCACCCTCTAACTTCTTTCTATTAGCTTTCTGGGTTTTCGATGTTTGAGTTTGGACACGGGACGTGTTAGTGTCTGGATTCGAGTGTCGAATTTCTCGGGTCGCTACATTAGCATACTTATAATCAATGTCAAATGTCATGTTTACTAAATTAATGATATGCTCACAAACCAATATAAATTAACATATTTTCTAATCAATGCATATATTAATATATTTAAAATCAATGTCGAAATAACATATTTACGTTAACTATTTTTTTTTATTATTTATGAAGCTTCAAGTGGCAAACCAAAAGAAATAGGAGAGTGACTGTGTAAAATGGAGAAGGATGTGCTATAAGTATATTTTTATAAGTGAATGAACGTGCCATGCTGTTCCACATTCAGGACCGAAACAGAAGAATAGGTATTCAATTCTTTCCATTTCAGAGTTACCTGATTTTTTCTTGTTATAAGTATATTAATTAATACATGCCATTTCAGTATTTCAAAAAGGGAAAGAGAGAGAACGTGGAGAGTGGAGTGAGAGGAAACAGTCAAAATAAATAAAGTGGCCAATGTTTAAATTGTGGTTTTCTAATTGAAAGAAAGGACAATTAAATGGAAAAGAAGTAAATAAAAGGTATGTGTTAATGAGATACTTAATTCGTATAAAATTTTCTATGCATATGACAAATACAAATGTACATTCATTTTTAAAACAATGAATCGTATTTAATGATTCTTTCGCATTAAAGAATAGATTTTAATGTATATATATAAATTTATCATAAAATAATGCAAGGTCACAGAGCCCCATAGAATAATATCAAATCAAATGGTCCCATAGAATAAAAATTTTAGGCATATAACTTAATACCCATTTTAATGTTAAGCCTAATTGTTTCATCTCAAAGTCATGCTCATATTTATAAATAAACTATTCAGGTTTATTATAGTTCTCAGTCCACTTTATTAATGCAAATATAGGCTATAGTCAATTTTTTTAATATTCATATTTACAAGTAAATTATTTTTATTTATTATTAACTCCCAATTATAATTTTCTCAAGGTTCAAAATCAAATATTGAAATTACCGCGCCATTTCAAGCACCTTTTATAATTAAAATTAAATTATTCATCCTAACTTCGATTTAAATAAATTTCTAATCATTATTATTTTAAATAAATTATTATAAAAATCAAAACCCATTAAAATTAGTTAAAATAAATTTTAAAATTTACCCCAAAATTTAGGGTTGTTATAGTCTCTCCCACTTAAAAACTTTTTGTCCTCGAAAAGGAACGTAGCTAAAAATTATTTAATTAATTAACTCAATTCTAATTTTTCTTTTACAGTTGATTAACTTTTTAAATATTTATAACTTTTATATATTCAAAAATTCTATTTTCTTAGGTCGGATTATATATAATCAAAAATACGTTAGTTATACACTTGTTACTTTCAACTCATTCTAGGGCATTACTAACCCCATCTCTAATGGGTTTTCTCATTCTAGGATACTGCTGATCCTATCTCTAATGAGTATTCTTATTGGATATTACTAATCCAATCTCTGATGAGTCTTTCGTTCAGTTCTAATGAGTTGTACCCCAAAAATTTTGAGCAAACCAGAGCTCTGATACCAACAGTAACGGCCCTGGTTTCGCCCGGACTCAATCGGTCGCAAAATCGACCAAGACCGTTCAAAACCCGAACACATTAACTCTGGGAATACAACACATCAGAACTATAACAGCAGACTTTTATAAACATCAAAATAATGATACATCAGAGTATAGAATATCAGAGTACATCGAATAAAATTACAGCGGAAGATAAATTACAATATTTTAAGTACAATAAACAGCGGAAGACTTCTATGCTCTGGACACAGCTTTAGGCTTCGATCTAGAATCCTGCTCAAGAGAGAAATATCTGCAAAAAGCAACTAGACTGCTAGTGTGGAAAAGAGGGCATCCGAGTTTGCAAAGTGAAACAAACTACGAGTCAGTCATGGGACTGGTGTGAGAATTCTTAACTAATATAACTAATAGCAATAAGGCAAATTCAAGGACCACGCCGCTAACGCGGAACAGGTTTTATTCCAATGGATTGTCGGTGCATAAATTAAAGTAAATCGTTAAACAACGCAATGCTTTTTAGAAAAATGGAATCATCATAAGACTCAAGTCCCATCACACAACGCAAAGCAAACCAGAGAATAGAGTTTTACCTTATGATGATTAAACATGCTTGGTATGATAAAAACGAATTTGATATTATTATTAGTGTATATATGTTTCAAAAACATTTCATAGTAAATGTATCAATCCTAGGAAGCATAGCTACCACATACTATGCCTCCATACTAGTAATACAATCAAGTCCGTAGGGTCGTATTGGGAATTGGGTTTCCATCAAGAGTCAAGGCTAGGGAGGATCTCCTTACCGATTCGAGACACTCTAGCTAATGTCTCAGGATCCCCTGCAGTGAACCATTGGAAAGCTGCAGGGCCGGTCCACACATACGATTTTGCGGATTGGTAATTCCTGAACACACATTTCCCGGTCCTATAGGACCTAATATCCGAGGTACCTCATTCCATCGTCCACATAAGTAAAATGTCAGGCTGTGTAAAACCAAAACACCACTTCTAGCTAGAAAGAAACGTGCTACTCTCTCTGCGTTCCCTTCTCCCGTTTTAGACTCCAATCGGGTTGTGAGGCACGTGAAGCTACGTAATACACAAAGCTATGCTTATTCAAGCTGTGCTTTGATCATCAACCACAAGGCCTGCTTTTCAACAAAAGCCTTGATCATTGCATCTTGGTATGTCACACTGTCAATCCATATCGTACTATTAATCCTTTGCCAAAATATACAAAAGGGTGTTAAGCAAGAGAATAAATTCTCCGCCACCAATCATTCATACATTCGGCAGAAAATCAATAAATACAATATAAAGGAGTACAATGTCGGACACACATTCCATTTATAAGCCCGTTCTGGGTCTGAACGAAACTATATCCGGTAGATCTCCAAGTACGTTTGGACAACTACCACCGAAACCCTTTTCAAGGTAGCAAATCAATCGAGGGCATCAGTACCCGTCATCCATTCGATGTCGAAGATTACTGGTCGTCAATCACCGTCTTCAACTCTTCGACTTAGGTCGACGTATAATCATTTGAAATGAGATTGAACTCGGGCTTTTCAAATGATCCACGCGTATATATATTTTAAAATCATTTCATATCGTTATTAGTATTTAATAACGCTCTATCGCTATTTTTATTTATATAAAAATAATTGAATTTTATTTAACAACACTTCATGTCAATAGGCGACCTTGGCGCTGTTTTCACCCAAATTTGTTTTACAAGTTTCTCTAAATCTAACCGTTGGAATTTAACACAATTCATATCGTCGGAAAAGTCTTCCCAAGGCGTGCCTAACGGTTTTAGTTTTGGGAAAATCCGACGGTTGAATCTTTCGGTATAACCGATTAAAAGTACAATTCCAAAATGCGAACTACCACGCTCGGTTCGTTTGATTTTAATTTCTATATATATAATTATAAATAATTCCGTCATCCATTCCATTCACTATATTTTGCTAACATCGAATATCCCTATTTGTATATATAATGTTGAGGTATAACATGACACACAATAATGCTTATTTTTATTTTAATTTACATACACATCCTAAACATAACAATGTATATTTTTCTTTTATCTTTCAAATTACACAAAATGTATATTTGGTTCATTATTCTTTCTAATGAAAATCCATTCATTAAAATATAAATTTCTAATCCTTTTATTTACATTGAAAAATGTAATTTTCTGTTCCTATTTTATTTACATTGAGAAATGTAAACTTTTATTTCATTTTCTATTTACATTGGAAAATGTAAATTTCTATATTTCTTTTATTTCTTTTGTTTACATTGAAAAATATAAATTCTTTTATTTACATAAAAATAAATAAATAAATATAATTTCTATTTCATCCTTATTTACATTGAAAAAAATGTAAGTTTCTACATTTCACTAATTACATATAAAAATGTAACTTCCTATTTTTCTTTTGTTTATATTGAAAAATGTAACTTTATATACTCACGTGTTTATTTGCAGCTAATTTACAAATGAAAATGTACTTCATTTTCTATGGGTTTTTATTTGCATATAAAAAGGCAAATAAAATGTACTTCTTAAATTTCATGTCCTTTATTCACATCTAAAATGTGAATAAAATAATCTTTTTTAAATTCATGTTCTTATTCATAACTAAAATGTGAATAAAATAATCCTTTCTAAATTCATATTTTTATTTGCATCAACAATGCAAATAAAATGTAATTTTTTTTTGTAATCTTTTATTTACATTGTAAAATAAAATCTTTCATTTCACCTATAACTACATTGCAAAATGTAACTTTTATATTCTTTCTTAAATTACATTGCAAAATGTAATATTTTCTTCTCTTTTCTAATTTATGTTTACAATCACTTTAAAAAGTATAATTCTTTTTCGATGTTTTATTTGCATCTAAAAAGAATAATTTCTATGTTAACACTTTTCCACGTACTCTATTACCATATAAAAGAATAATTCCTATGTACCAGTTTCTATGGATTCTAATGACATATAAAGGTATATTTTATAATTTATTATTTTTCTATAAACTCTAATGGCATATAAAAGTATATTCTATATGTTAAGAATTTTCTATGCATTCTAATATTATAAAAATTAATATTTTTCTATGTTAACATTTACTATGCATTCTAATATTATAAAAATAATATTTTTCTATGTTAACAAATATCATATAAAAGAGTATTTTACATGTAAACATTCCTAAGCTTTCATATTAACATAAAAAACATATTTTTATGTTAAATCAATTCTAACATTTCAACAAAACAAATAAAAGTGACATATTTGCTTTGTTGTCAATCCTAACTCAACGAAACAAATAAAAAGTGATATTTTATCTACTCAACATTTTATAACTAAAATGTTATTTTTTGTTCTCCCTAACATTTTAAAACTAAAATGTTATTCTCCTTTTTTTTAATATTTTATAACTAAAATGTCATTTTTATATTCATCATAACATTTTATGTTTTAACTATTCAAGTTTGTCAAGAATGACCATTATATTTTGTCAATTCAAATTTGGCATAATGACAATTATATTATGTCAACTCTAATTTAGCACACATGACAATTATAATTTGTCGCTTCTAATTAAACACATATTTATGATTTGTCAATTCTACTCCATCATACATGACATTTATAACTTATCAATTCTAATTAAACATACATGGCATATATGATTTATCCACTCTAATTAAATATACATGGCAAATTTACACTAATATAACATGTATAACATACTTGATGAACTTTATACTAATACAACATGTATAACATCAATGATAAATTTATATTATGACATAATTTAGCTTCTAACATAATTGACAATTTTGTGCTAACATAAATGACATATATTAGCTTCTAACAAAATTGACAAATTTTGTTCTAACATAAATGACATAATTTAGCTTCTAACAAAATTGACAAATTTTGTTCTAACATAAATGACATAATTTAGCTTCTAACAAAATTGACAAATTTTGCTCTAACAAAATATGACTTAATTTCATATGCAATATCGCTACAACAAAATATGACTTAATTTCATATGCAATATAGCTACAGCAAAATATGACTTAATTTCATATGCAATATCGCTACAATAAAATATGACTTAATTTCATATGCAATATCATGTATAAGAATATGCTTTATTTTCATATGCATAAATGCAATTCTAACTTTATCTTCATGTTTCATAATATTTCATGACGCTAACTTTATCTACATATTTCATAATATTTCATGACGCTAAAAATATAATTATATTTCATAAACGCTAAAAATATACTTGCATTTTCATGTTTTCCATAAACGCTAAAAATATAATTTTTATTCATGTTTCAACACAACGCTAATTTTATAATCTTACTTCCTAAAAACATACGACGCTAATTTTGTAATCTTATTTCATATAACGCCAATTTTATATTTTTGGTGTCAGCATACATAACCAATTCAATATTTCATACAACGCCAATTTTATATATTTGGTGTCAACATCCATGTTATAACATCCAAACAATTTTATAAATTTCATATTAACCACATATCATATCATGAATTTGTAAAAATGAATATTTTTACTTTAATCCATATCTAAACAATTTGGTGTTTTATAGATCTAAATAAAATGAATCTAAACAAGCATGAACATTCCAACACTTCTCGAATCATACAATAACAAATCCAAACCCAAATCATTACGGATAAGATCATAAACATGTATTTAGGAATTTCCATTAATAATAAATAATTAAACGTTTAATTTATTTTTTAAAATAGAAAACTCGCCTCTTTTTCTTCCAAATCAAAGCCGTGCCTTTGAACCCATATGCTCAAATCTAGGGTTGCAATTATCTTGAAATCTAGGAGGCTTGGAGGCGATCAGGAAGTGGCACGACAGAGAGGAGTGGGAGGGGAGTAGGCGCCCAAGGTGGTGTAGGGTGCGGTGGGGCCCTAGGGGTGCGGTTTAGGCTGAAACCCGCGGGTTAGGGGGTGTGTGTTCTGGGTCTATATGCAAGTTTAGGTGAAGATCTTGGTATGGATGTAAAGAGGAGAAGAATCTCAACAAAAAAAGTCTAAAGGAGGAGGATCTAATTCTTTTCGTAGGAGGAGTGATTAGAGGAGGAAGAAAGAGGAAAAGGGAATGACGGCTGAAATGAGAAGGAGGAGAAGAAGAGAGAGGCGGTTGTGTTTTCTGAATAACGATGGATTAGGTTAGAATTAGGAAATTATATAGGCTAGGCAAGATTTCATTTTAACCCTTCAATATTTTATTTTTAAAATTAACATGAACGTATTTTCTAATTACATTCATTGACAAATTTATATGTTTCTCAAATTTACATGTACATATTCTCAATTGAATATATTTTTTCTAATTAATGCATATATTAGCATACTTATAATCAATGTCAAATGTCATGTTTACTAAATTAATGACATGTTCACAAATCAGTATAAATTAACATATTTTCCAATCAATGCATATATTAATATATTTAAAATCAATGTCGAAATAACATATTTACTTTAACTTTTTTATTTATTTATTTATGAAGTTTCAAGTGGCAAACCAAAAGAAAGAGGAAAGTGACCGTGTAGAATGGAGAAGGATGTGCCATAAGTATATTTGTATAAGTGAATGAACGTGTCATGATGTTCCACATTCAAGACTAAAACGGAAGAATAGGTATTCAATTCTTTCCATTTCAGAGTTACGTGATTTTTTCTTGTTATAAGTATATTAATTAATACATGCCATTTCAGAATTTCAAAAAGGGAAAGATGGAGAACGTGGAGAGTGGAGTGAGAGGAAACGGTCAAAATAAATAAAGTAGCCGATGTTTAAATTGTGGTTTTCTAATTGAAAGAAAGGACAATTAAATGGAAAAGAAGTAAATAAAAGGTATGTGTTAATGAGATATTTAATTCGTATAAATTTTCTATGCATATGACAAATACAAATGTACATTCATTTTCAAAACAATGAATCGTATTTAATGATTCTTTCGCATTAAAGAATGGATTTTAATGTATATATATAAATTTATCATAAAATAATGCCATGTCACAGAGCCCCATAGAATAATATCAAATCAAATGGTCCCATAGAATAAAAATTTTAGGCATATAACTTAATACCCATTTTAATGTTAAGCCTAATTGTTTCATCTCAAAATCATGCTCATATTTATAAATAAACTATTCAGGTTTATTATGGTTCTCAGTCCACTTTATTAATGCAAATATAGGCTACGGTCAATTTTTTTTGGTTATATTCATATTTACAAATAAATTATGTTTATTTATTATTAACTCCCAATTATAATTTTCTTAAGGTTCAAAATCAAATATTGAAATTTCCACGCCATTTTATAATTAAAATTAAATTCTTCATCCTAACTTCGATTTAAATAAATTTTTAATCATTATTATTTTAAATAAATTATTATAAATATCAAAACCCATTAAAATTAGTTAAAATAAATTTTAAAATTTACCCCAAAATTCAGGATTGTTACATTATTCTCCATTTCATGACGGTATTTCAGTGGTTATAATGCTCAAATTTTGTAATATAGTTGGAAGTAAACTTTCATATTTACTGCTTCTAATTCATAAGTAGATCTTGGGTGCTTTGTAACTGGTTCCTGTTAATCATAAATATGCTTAGTTAGTGGGGGAAAACTTCCAGGATTTGTGTCCATAAACCCTTTGCCGCATTATATGTTATTCTCATACTTGTTAATATGGCCACTTCATGTTTCATGTGGGTGTAAGCCTTATTCGCACACATTCTGTCCTATCTGAAACTTCGAAAAAGTTAGTTTTATGTCATGTATTCCCTTTTTCTGTACCATCTCATTTGTATGCGCCTGTCGATCCGTTATGGTAAGTATTTCGGTAGTTCTTTGATTTAGATACTCGAGTTTATGTAATAAATTGTAGGATTAAACAATTATATTTGTGTGTTTATTCCGAAGTGACTTACTTGAAATAAGTCTAATCCTGACTTGGGTGTTTTGTGTATTTTGCATGGAACGCTCGGTTCAGATCCTATGTATTCTTGGCTTAGATTCAGCTCGCAACGAAGTGGAGAAGCGTAAAGACGCATACGGCGCGCGCTCGACAAAACTGTAAAGTTTTATTTTATTTAAAACATGTATTGTATATTTAAAGTTCTTCCACCGTAAAATAAATTTTGTATAGCTCTGATTTTGTATATAAAATTCGCTGTGAGATATACTGTTGTATATTTTACTGTATGTAATTCTTTGTGTTATTTCTGATTAAACCCTGTATGCTAATTGCGAGCTGTCATTTTGAACGTTCGAAGTTGGTTTAAATATCAACTTGGAGCGGTCAAAAAGGGCAGATCGTTACAATTGAATTGCTATACTAATCTTTCACAAAACTTGTATATTTTGCTAAATATATGTGAAATGTGTGTCATCATATGTACACACCTATTTAAATGTATATATAGGTGTGTGTTGACACACGTACATGTGTAGTTATATGTGAGGGTCATACTGTTAGGTGTTACTTCATATTTGCAATGTTGTAGCCATTTGTGAACCCTCTGTTTGTAAACTTGAACATATGCTTTGTCTTGTTGTAAAACATAAACATACGCTTGCCTTGCTTGTATCCCTGAGACGCTTGTGGTGATACACAAATTTTATGCTAATCATGAACGTTAGGTGTTGGAACACATATTCGGAAATTTAGAATTTCGTACATGAGTTTGGATTAGCTATTGTATTTGAGTATTTTATTGAAATTGATTTACTTGAATAAATTTAATCTTGACTCGGTGTTCTGTGTTCTTGCGTAATGCTTGGCTCAAACTGAGTATTACAACTTTAAACGTGCGTATAACGAAGTTAGAGATTAGTGGAGATCTCATCTTGGTTCGATTATTTTTGTCATTTTATATGTTGATAAAATTTATGTATTAGACTTCCTGTATAGAAAATCTTGTATCTTTGATAAAATAGTATTATTTATTCCACTGTGACATAGTGTATTTTTCTCCATGTCTGTGATTCTTTGATTTGATTCCGTTAAATCTCGAAAGCAATAACAATTTGTTGTTTTGTACAATTTGAGTTGGTTGAATTACCGATCTGAACCAGTCGAAAAGACCGGTTGTTACAGGTATTAAGATTTTGCTTTCTTTGGAAGTCCTTATTTTGGTTAGCTTTTTGAAGAACTTGGCTTCTACCTACTTTCTCCGAAAGCTTCCTCTTTTATTCTGGCCTTCTTTCGCCCTGTTTGCCTGAAGGAATATTTTTGGTTCACATTCAGCCCCCTAGTGTAAATGAAGTTTTTGTTCTTTAGGACAAAGATTGTGAACGATTCCATCTCTTCCCTATTTACAAGCTCATTTATCTTAGCACGTGTGTTATATTTAAGATTTTCAATAATAGAATATGTGTATAAGTTCGTTCAGTTGAAAGAGTAGAATAGCATTTCTTCCTTCACAGTAGAGGGCCAAAAACTAGTTATATGGTTTGAAACCTCTAATTGGGTATTAATGGAGTAAAAATTCAAAAAATCTATTTTGGAATCAATTGGAATAGACGAAATTTCTCTCGGCTTAGGGTAAAGTTCAAAATTCAAATTCAGGTAATAGAATCTAGAAGTCCTTTTCTAGAAATTAAAGATATGAAGCCACTTTTCTCTAAGGAACTCGGCAAAATAGCCCCGTAACTTCGGGAGAAAGGGTGTGGAGCTCTGACCGATTGAACTACCATCCCAGGAAAATTAGGTGTACAGCCTTAGTTTATTTTTCTTGATTTTTGGAGAAATCCCGAGCCTCGGGGCAAAGCAGTATAACTGTTTCAGGATGATTCTACGTTGATATCATTTGTATCGAATGCAAGTGATTTGGTTTAATAGAAGACTCAAAATTCAGATTCAGGTAGGAAATTCAGAAACCACTTTTTGGAAATAACAGGCATGAAGCCTCCTTCGGCTTATTGGAACCTTGAAACCTAGATTCAAGTTTTAATCGTAGAAGTCCAAGAATTTTTCTTGAAAACAGTTAGTATATACGAAGCCACCGTTGGCTTAACCCACTGTCAAATAATAATAGAAATCCTCTTCTTAAGTTTATAAATATGAAGACGCTTTTGGTCTAATACCAAGCATAAAGCCTTGATTCGGAAAATTAGTTAATTAGGATCCAAAAATCTTCTTTTCGAAATAATTGAACGAAGCCTTCCTTTCGGTTAGTAGAAGTCCCGAAACCCCAATTCGAATAATAGAATAATAGAGATCTAGAAATACGTTGGAAGTAACTAATACCAAGCCACTTTCCGCTTAGCATAAGTCATAAACCCCAGATTCAGATATTTGAATAATAAAAGTCTGAAAACTCTCTTCTAGAAATAGTTAATATGAACGAAATCACTTTTAGCTCGTAGAATTCCCGAAATCCATATTTGGGTGCTAGAAATACATAAATCTTCTTCTGAAAAATAAATAATATGAGCGAAGTCTCTTTCGGCTGATATAAGACCCATAACCCAGATTTGTGTATTAGAATAATAGGTGTCCAGAAACTCTCTTCTGGAAACAATTAATATGAATGAAGCCTCTTTTGGCTAATAAAAGACCCGAAACCTATATTCGTGTAAATAGAACCATGTCAAACAAGCTGTGAAAGTAGGAAGAAGAATATCAGAAATATAAGAAAAAATAATTCAGGGAATACCAAAGTCAAGTGATTACTAAAAGTTGGTGAGTGTTGACAGTCTTATGTTTTGAAGAGAAGCTAAGAGGAATAGAGGGTGAGCGAACAAAGGAGAATTGACTATAGTCTTAATAAAGTCAAGGGATTTTTTTTTTCAAAAGGGAACTTGATGAGAAGCCAATAACATTGGTGACAGTAGGAAGGAATGGAGAAGAACTCAATGCTTTGTATGTATGCTCCAAAAGAATCGGAGAACTGGAAGGATGAAAGTGAGGAAAGGGATCCTCCATATCAAGGGGGACTTGCACCAGAACTTCACTCCTGGAAAGCATTTTACATGCCGCATCTTTAATATTACAATTTTTTGCCTTTAGGAAGGAGCGAGAGCAATACTGGAAAGAAGGGCGACACCGATAGTGTCAGAAGCAATAATGCAGAAGGAAAAGCGATCAAGTAATATAATAATGAAACTTCCTTATTCTCGAATGAAAACTTAAGGTTTACCACAAGTACTGAGATTGAAGGGATGCTAGCAGGCTTTCAGCACAACCAGTACTAATCCTTGAACCTATGCTTTCAAAATCAAAACTGGAAAAGCAAAGGGTTTTGTTCCTCAAGAAAAACCATTTTCCGCGTAACTTGAAAGGCATAGTCACCAAATGATCTTTAGGCATGTAAAGCTAGGCTTAGTATACCTTTCGGATAGTCCGAAGGGAAAATAGAGAAGATCTTAAGCGTTCACCAGTTAATCATCACAAGTAGTCCTTGAGTACAAAGGTATGGATGCCATAAGCGGTGCCAAAGGTTGAGAGACTTTACAAGTTCACTCCTCTAAAAACCGACCAAATCTTCCAGTTTTGAAAAGAGTTCTTTCGGATATCCCTACATCGACACTATAATAATTCTTCCAAAGGATAGCGGAAGGCGCCTACACTGAGCCTCCACATTAGTTTCAACAAAAAAGACAGGAAGAAGTCTATACGACGAAGAAAGGGCTAACCCGCACCTATAAATACTATCCTAGAGGTCCACAATGAGAATCAGATTTCTCATTCACAATCATGTACCCATAAATTTGAGTTGTAAACCCTAATTTCTGAATCAATTTAGGAAAAAAGTATGTAACTTCAAAATTCATCAATAAAGAGATTTAGTGAAGCAATTGTGGTAATGAAACAATAATTTCTTAGTTATTATATTATTATTCCCTTGTAACTTTGCATGTTCGAAATTGAAATTTTACGGAAGGCAAGGGTTCAACGGAGACCCCTTTCGAAAGATCCGAAAGGTCTTATGTGTTGAAATAAGCTAGCTATATCTACTTTCAAATAGGAATATCCAAAGCCACATAAACTTATATCTAAACGATGGTTTCCTAAGATGGTCTAAATAATTGAGAACTCTGAATCCCTTTCAGAAGATCCGAAAGGCCCAACGTTAGTTCAACCAAAACCACCTTTAAGTTATCTAGTTAGTAATTTATAATAAGAATGTTAAGAATCTCAAAACCCCACATAAGAGTCTGGTGGCCTGACCAAAAGGATAACTCCGAAACCAATAAGAGATAATATATAAAAACTTCACATTAGAGAACGAAATTTCTTCTTACTGGTCTTTTAAACCCTACTCTACCTCATTACATCTTATTTTCTATAGGAACTTGCTTTCGGATGTCACCGAAAGCATTCAACAAGTGATTTGTCATGGGAACGGTATCCTCACCTCAGCTAACTCTTTCACAAATAAAGGAATCTACAGGAATATACTATTTTGGGGTGTTAACCATGTTTTTGGCTAACAACTTGTAATTAGTAATTTATTATTTGCAATGATGTAAAATAATCCCATAAATGAGTAGAAAACCTCGAGATCGAGAAATGCATCTATGAGAGCCTCCATTAAAAGGAGTGGGTGTGCATTTTTATATATACATACATATGTATATTTATATATTTATATACAGGATTGAAAAAATTAACACAACTGATGATACAATGAGTTTTCACCATTGAATTACCCCCTCCCCCCCCCCCCCTCCATTTTTAAGGTATAAGAGAACAATGGTCCTAATAAATTGTTTCAAAAAATAAACATAGGTAAAGAAAATTATGTTACGTATATAAAGATTATGTGAAACGCCATTGGAAGTATTGTTGTAATGCTATATAAAATTACTTCGTGTTAGTGCCAAATGTTGTTTACAAATAGAGATACATGTATTGTATATATAAATTTTACTTATGAAAAAAATAATAGATGATATTTATTTACATATACCTACCGTGCTAATCAAAGACATCGAATCCAATGTAATATCAACAGTTAAGCTATCAAATACCTCGAAAATTCATAGAATTTCTAAAATATAAATATATAGACAACATTAAACTATGATGTATATATTTACCTTATTGAAGAAATTGTTTATAAAACGATGTCGTACAATATTATACGAGTTGTAGTATCTTTCTTCTCCCCCAACTTCACACCACTCCTTATCATCATTATTCTACACATATGATTATCATTGTTATTGATTCTCCCATCTCTTTGTCAGCTAACATTATTCTCATAATTATCGTCATCAACCGCCTCATCAAGTCTCTATTTGTGAACATTTACAAGACACAATCCAGTGTCACGCTGTCGCCGCAACTGTAACAACCCGTATTTTTGAATAACATGTTATAACATAAATGGAGGCAGAATTAAACTGTAAAATCTGAATCAAGGGAAATGGGCTATGCCATTGCGTTCGTTTCGGAAAAATACGCGAAATAGAGTCCGAGTTTTCGAAAATCGGAGTCCGTATGACCAAGATATGGCTTCGCGAAGTTTCACGAAAAATTCCCTAATTAAAGTATACTTAATTAAGTGAAATGGGTTGCGCAGAGAAATATATATATATTGATATATATATATATAATTGAAAATTTAATAAATAAATATGCAAAAATGTTCAAAACAGCGAATTGGGAGAGGGGAATAACCGAACCGGCCGATTTTTGAGGTCGACCCGAGCTCGCTGGGTCGACTAGGGGTTAATCCAGGGTGTTTGGCTGTCAACCCGTGGGCCGATTCGCTCAAATGCAGATTTTGCATTTGAATGGTTCTCATGGTCCATCTTTAATCTAAAGGCCCTAGATGGTTCCTACACTTGACTTCTTCCCCAAGACATGCTTTGATGGATTGGATTGAATCTAGGGTTAATCCTATGGCCTAAAACATTTGCCTAATCTATAAATAAGACCATAACCTACTCTAAATCATCATTATTCGTTCTAGCAACTAAACTATGGCAAAATCAATCCTCTCATGGCCTCCACTCTCTTCATAAATTCCTAAACAAATTCTTATGAGATTTTCCATGCATACAAGTGTTTTTAGACTTGTATGATCATCATTAGCTTGCATTCAAGTCAAGTTTCTATCTTTGCATCATAAAGAGAGAGTTTTGATCTATTTTGCTTGCATTTTGGGGTTTAATTGGTTGCATAAGGGTTTTCTTACATTTGTTATACTCATTTGAGTCCGCATAAGCATTGTAAGCCCTATTCCTTTCATACTTAAACTCTAAAGTTAAATGTATGATATGCAAGTTATCATATGTTATGCAAGTTTGTTTATGCAAGTATGATATGCAAGTTATCATATGTTATGCAAGTTTGTTTATGCAAGTATGATATGCAAGTTGTCATATGTTATGCAAGTTTGTTTATGCAAGTTTGATATGCAAGTTGTCATATATTATGCAAGTTTTATTATGCAAGTTTGTTATGCAAGTGTCATATGATATGCAAGTATGTTATGCAAGTTTGGGGATGGTCATATGGTTCATGTTATGCAAGCTTATTTTGAGTATGTGAACATAAAGCTTCAAGCTTTATGCCAAAGGTTGCATTTTGGCAACATGTAAGTTATCATATCACTTATGATAACTTGCATGTGAGGCTAAATGCGAACTTGTGGCCATTCTTACATGTCATTTAGCACCATGTATCATGAATATGCCAAGTTTGGTTTTATGCATGCTTTTTGGGCCTAAAAATGTAATATGCAAGTGTATGAACACATGAACCTTTCATATGCCACCATGTTGAACTTGTGGCTTTAACATTTTTATGTCATGATTATGCCAAGTTCCCTCTTTCTATCCTTTATGCGCTATTGCGATATGTAAGCGATGGGATTGCGTTTGGGGTTGGGTAAACTTAAAAGACATAAAAACATAAGCTTGGGAATTTACCTATTAAGTTAGGTCTACCCATTGGGAATTTACCTATTAAGTTAGGTCTACCCAATTGCTTGAAAATTTGTAACATGTTTTGGAAACATGATGGACATGACACTTAGAAAAGATAGGTGTGGCCAACTCGAGGTTGGGTTGAGTTTGTAGCGTAAACCTACCCGGAACCGACCGGCCTAACTAGTTGCTACAAACGATAGGACCCAATGTGAGAAGTTGGTCATGTTGTACCTTGGACTCGAGGTTAGACCAAGTTGTGGTGTAAAGCTACCCGGACCCGCCCGGCCTAACTAGTAACCACAACAAAGTCTAATGTGAGAGGTTAAGGCGCATTAATTAATTAATGCCTCATGATTAGGGTTAAGTCATGGTCCATTTAATACTTAACCAATTTGGGCTTGGTAGATTAACGGGGTTGAGTTAACCTACACTTAACCAATCTGAACTCGGTAATTTCACGGGGTTAAGTTGAACTATACCAATCCAACTCAGTAATTTGATAAGGCTGAGAACCGATTTGATACCTGGTCTGGATAAACTAACTTGATTGATAAGTTAAACGATCCTGCTTTGCGGATCTGTAGGACCCACACTAAGTTAGGCAGGTTTGTAAATCTGTTATCTGATCCGTTAGTCTGAAAACTAATCGTTTGAACTTTGTATGTCTGAACTCTGTTAATAAGTTAATCTGAATCTGATAGTCTGGGGACACAAGGGGGAATACTTGTGTCATCTGTTGTTTGGGACTCATATTAGTCAGTAACCCTTTCTGGTATCAAAACTTTGACCCAACTGTAGGTAGGGTCCGGGCACGCTTACTGAACTAATTATAAGTGGTTCATTCTGATAATGGCGATGGGTGTTGATGGTGCGTTCCAACCGGGTCATGTGCGTGCATGGATCCCGGTCTGCCTCTGAGGATGTAAGACGCCGTGACATCTATAAATATGCCTGTGCCAATTGGTTGCCACTTTAGGGGGTGATACACCCTATCGTGGGGCCGACACAGGGTATTTATGTATTAGGGAGCCGATCGCTTGGGTAGGATTTAGGGTACACTTAGTTCTGTCTGATTCTGTTGGTACCGTCTGTTCTGTTAGGTGGCAACACCCGTCTGTTTCTGCGTGGTACCGTTCTGCTAGGGTGGTAAAGGCCCATTATAGTTAGTATTCCGTTTCTGTACTTTATCTGTTAGGGTGGTTAAGGCCCATTATTGTTAGCATTCCGTTTCTGTACTTTATCTGTTGGGATGGTAAGAGACCATTTTTCCCAAGCTCTATTTCTGTATGGACCATTCTGTTCCGTCCTGTTTCGATGTGAACATTGGGGTAACACCTAATCCTGTTATACTAGGATTGGTACCAAGAAGTTGGATCTTGATTTGAGTCAAACACCTGATACTGGGCCAAGTTTAGGCCAAGGGATAAATTCTTGATTATACATGACATGTTAGAATGCTGATACACCTGTGGTGCAAAACCTTAAACCTGATTATGCGATGACACCTTTATCTACCTTGTTAGTTAATCATCATGCTAGTATGTTGTTATCCTTATGTTCATCCCTGCTGCTCATGCCAGTTAACTTTATCAGTTTACATTGATTGTAGTAGGGCTTACTCAGTCTTTTTGACTGACCTGTTTTCTTTCGCCTCTTTTCTTCCGTTTCCCCCCCCCCCCAGGTTCTCAGGGAGGGAATATTGGAGCTTAGCTGGATTTCTGATCGCTTGCTTGTGGGATTAGCTCATGTACAGTCTTGACATGAAGCTAGCTATGGTTATCATTTATTTTGGGGATAGCCCTTATGTATTTCAGTTTTCAGATGATGTTGTTTTATCTAGACTTGTTTATTTGGAAAGTTGATATTATGTTGTACCAGACTTGTTTTGAAATGGTTTAAAATCTTCCGTTGTTTTATCTATGTTATTTACTCTGTTTACATATATACATATGTTCTTGTTCTGCCTTGATATATCATTATGCATGTTTACCTGATTCAAACGCCCCTCCAAAGTCAGAGTGCTTGCAAGAGTTACCCTGGCGGAGGTGGGGTGTTACATTTGGTATCAGAGCATATGGTTTACGAGAAGGAACAAAAAGGTTTTTAGAAAACTTTTAGAAACCTATTTTCAAAACCAAGTATAAAGTATTTTCCAAAGAAAAGTCTAGTTTATTTTGAAGGCTATTCCCCAAAAAGCCATTAGCAAAAATCCCTTCGTTTTTCTCTATTCTGAATCTGTTTTTTTCTTCGTTTTCAGTATGGCCGATAACCTTGCTATTCCGGAGGGAGTACACGTACCTGTTTGGTATAGGAGCATTTTGGAGGCTAGGGCGACCGAAGCCGGCCCCGCAGATGTCCCTCCTCCTCCTCCAGTAGTTAATATTCCTCCTCCTGTCGCTAATGTTCCTCCTCCTCCTGTCGCTGAGGTTCCTCTTCCTCCTCCCCCTCAGCATCCTCAGGCTGACTTCGCAAAGACTTGCAAGGATTTCAAAGCAATGGGTGGCAAGAACTTACAAGGCACTGAGACCTTTGTAGAGGCCAGAAATTGGTTGAAAGAGACCGAGGATTTATTCGCTATCTTTGGATTAGATGATCAGAGAAAGATCTTGTTGGCGGTTTGGCTTATGAAGGATGAAGCCGCTTATTGGTGGGAGATCACCACCGCGACTAGGCCCGTTGAGACATGGGTCGATTTGAGGACTAGATTCGGGCTTAAGTTTATGTCTTCTACTGAAGAGAACTTGCAAATGGAAAGGTTTATTGCTTTGAAGCAAGGAGACATGTCTGTTAAAGAATATGTGAACAAGTTCAATCAGTTAGCTCGTTTTGGCTTGGATATGGTGAGTACTACTCAGAAGAAGGCTCTTCGTTTTGCTAGAGGATTGAATGAGTCGTTACAGGAGTTAGCTATGTCTCATGTGCCCATGGGGGCCACGTTTGAGAGTTTGGTAGATATGGCCCTACTCCATGAAGAGAACAAGAGTGCAAAGAAGGAGGTCAAGGTGAATGAGTCTCAAAACAAGAAAACGGGGCCCAAAAAGGAAATGCAAAAGAAGGAGGAGAAGTCTGAAGATAAGAAGGAAAAGAAGTGCTTTACTTGTGGAAGCTCAACCCATCTAAACAAGGATTGCAGAAAGAGGAAGGGCACTTGCTTTAACTGTGGAGAGATGGGACACTTCACTAGGGATTGCCCGAAGAAGAAAGGGACTACATCGGAAGGAACGGTGAATACTCGCATGGCGGGTGAATAGATTAGGGCTAGAATAATTTGTCTGTAGGATGTTTAATTTTCCTTGTCTAATTTTCAGTTTGAAACTCTTTTTCTGGTATTTTGATTCCGAAATGGAAACTCAGTACTTTAATGCTAGTCTTGCTTCTGATCTGGTAATAGTCTCAAACTCCCTGAGAGTTATAACTCATCTGTTTGTGATAAATTGGGATTTGAGAGTATCTGTATTGGGCATGAGGGTGACTATGACGAATACATTCTGGGTTTCTACCATGCTTAGTTTCCTAAGAATCATTTGGGGAAAATCTGATCTGTACTAGTAGTCTGTAAGTATATGTACCAAGTTTTTGTTTTATCCGTACTCGCTTCCATCACTCGACTGTGTCTTGTTAAGATAGGAATCCTATGGATGTAAACATGTGTTTGAGACATGTTATGTTTGATGGTTGCAAGTGGATGCAAGTGGTTGCTAGTGGTTGCTCGTGGATGCATAAACACACACTAGACACTAGATCGGCTTGAAATACACTCTCATATTGCATATGGACGTGTGTATATTTTCAATTCTTATGGTTGCAAGATGGTTAATGCGGCACATGGATGTTGCATATGGATGAATGTTTGTGCACACATATAGTATTATATGATTAGGACTATTTGCATACATAATGGATTCATTTCACTGACATACTTTGCATTGATGATCTTTGCATTAGATAAGAACATATACACACACCTTTTGCATATGTTCATACCGCATTAGAATCTTGTAAGGACAATGATTGCTCGTGGGTGATGTTTTGAGTAGATGGATGATTGGATGGTAGGATACGTTCTTCCTAACTTGGAGATTTCGGGGACGAAATCCTTTAAGGAGGGAGGAATGTAACAACCCGCATTTTTGAATAACATGTTATAACATAAATGGAGGCAGAATTAAACTGTAAAATCTGAATCAAGGGAAACGGGCTATGCCATTGCGTTTGTTTCGGAAAAATACGCGAAATAGAGTCCGAGTTTTCGAAAATCGGAGTCCGTATGACCAAGATATGGCCTCGCGAAGTTTCACGAAAAATTCCCTAATTAAAGTATACTTAATTAAGTGAAATGGGTTGCGCAGAGAAATATATATATATTGATATATATATATATAATTGAAAATTTAATAAATAAATATGCAAAAATGTTCAAAACAACGAATTGGGAGAGGGGAATAACCGAACCGGCCGATTTTTGAGGTCGACCCGAGCCCGCTGGGTCGATTAGGGGTTAATCCAGGGTGTTTGGCTGTCAACCCGTGGGCCGATTCGCTCAAATGCAGATTTTGCATTTGAATGGTTCTCATGGTCCATCTTTAATCTAAAGGCCCTAGATGGTTCCTACACTTGACTTCTTCCCCAAGACATGCTTTGATGGATTGGATTGAATCTAGGGTTAATCCTATGGCCTAAAACATTTGCCTAATCTATAAATAAGACCCTAACCTACTCTAAATCATCATTATTCGTTCTAGCAACTAAACTATGGCAAAATCAATCCTCTCATGGCCTCCACTCTCTTCATAAATTCCTAAACAAATTCTTATGAGATTTTCCATGCATACAAGTGTTTTTAGACTTGTATGATCATCATTAGCTTGCATTCAAGTCAAGTTTCTATCTTTGCATCATAAAGAGAGAGTTTGATCTATTTTGCTTGCATTTTGGGGTTTAATTGGTTGCATAAGGGTTTTCTTACATTTGTTATACTCATTTGAGTCCGCATAAGCATTGTAAGCCCTATTCCTTTCATACTTAAACTCTAAAGTTAAATGTATGATATGCAAGTTATCATATGTTATGCAAGTTTGTTTATGCAAGTATGATATGCAAGTTATCATATGTTATGCAAGTTTGTTTATGCAAGTATGATATGCAAGTTGTCATATGTTATGCAAGTTTGTTTATGCAAGTTTGATATGCAAGTTGTCATATATTATGCAAGTTTGTTATGCAAGTGTCATATGATATGCAAGTATGTTATGCAAGTTTGGGGATGGTCATATGGTTCATGTTATGCAAGCTTATTTTGAGTATGTGAACATAAAGCTTCAAGCTTTATGCCAAAGGTTGCATTTTGGCAACATGTAAGTTATCATATCACTTATGATAACTTGCATGTGAGGCTAAATGCGAACTTGTGGCCATTCTTACATGTCATTTAGCACCATGTATCATGAATATGCCAAGTTTGGTTTTATGCATGCTTTTTGGGCCTAAAAATGTAATATGCAAGTGTATGAACACATGAACCTTTCATATGCCACCATGTTGAACTTGTGGCTTTAACATTTTTATGTCATGATTATGCCAAGTTCCCTCTTTCTATCCTTTATGCGCTATTGCGATATGTAAGCGATGGGATTGCGTTTGGGGTTGGGTAAACTTAAAAGACATAAAAACATAAGCTTGGGAATTTACCTATTAAGTTAGGTCTACCCATTGGGAATTTACCTATTAAGTTAGGTCTACCCAATTGCTTGAAAATTTGTAACATGTTTTGGAAACATGATGGACATGACACTTAGAAAAGATAGGTGTGGCCAACTCGAGGTTGGGTTGAGTTTGTAGCGTAAACCTACCCGGAACCGACCGGCCTAACTAGTTGCTACAAACGATAGGACCCAATGTGAGAAGTTGGTCATGTTGTACCTTGGACCCGAGGTTAGACCAAGTTGTGGTGTAAAGCTACCCGGACCCGCCCGGCCTAACTAGTAACCACAACAAAGTCTAATGTGAGAGGTTAAGGCGCATTAATTAATTAATGCCTCATGATTAGGGTTAAGTCATGGTCCATTTAATACTTAACCAATTTGGGCTTGGTAGATTAACGGGGTTGAGTTAACCTACACTTAACCAATCTGAACTCGGTAATTTCACGGGGTTAAGTTGAACTATACCAATCCAACTCAGTAATTTGATAAGGCTGAGAACCGATTTGATACCTGGTCTGGATAAACTAACTTGATTGATAAGTTAAACGAACCTGCTTTGCGGATCTGTAGGACTCACACTAAGTTAGGCAGGTTTGTAAATCTGTTATCTGATCCGTTCGTCTGAAAACTAATCGTCTGAACTTTGTATGTCTGAACTCTGTTAATAAGTTAATCTGAATCTGATAGTCTGCGGACACAAGGGGGAATACTTGTGTCATCTGTTGTTTGGGACCCATATTAGTCAGTAACCCTTTCTGGTATCAAAACTTTGACCCAACTGTAGGTAGGGTCCAGGCACGCTTACTGAACTAATTATAAGTGGTTCATTCTGATAATGGCGATGGGTGTTGATGGTGCGTTCCAACCGGGTCATGTGCGTGCATGGATCCCGGTCTGCCTCTGAGGATGTAAGACGCCGTGACATCTATAAATATGCCTGTGCCAATTGGTTGCCACTTTAGGGGGTGATACACCCTATCGTGGGGCCGACACAGGGTATTTATGTATTAGGGAGCCGATCGCTTGGGTAGGATTTAGGGTACACTTAGTTCTGTCTGATTCTGTTGGTACCGTCTGTTCTGTTGGGTGGCAACACCCGTCTGTTTCTGCGTGGTACCGTTCTGCTAGGGTGGTAAAGGCCCATTATAGTTAGTATTCTGTTTCTGTACTTTATCTGTTAGGGTGGTTAAGGCCCATTATTGTTAGCATTCCGTTTCTGTACTTTATCTGTTGGGATGGTAAGAGACCATTTTTCCCAAGCTCTATTTCTGTATGGACCATTCTGTTCCGTCCTGTTTCGATGTGAACATTGGGGTAACACCTAATCCTGTTATACTAGGATTGGTACCAAGAAGTTGGATCTTGATTTGAGTCAAACACCTGATACTGGGCCAAGTTTAGGACAAGGGATAAATTCTTGATTATACATGACATGTTAGAATGCTGATACACCTGTGGTGCAAAACCTTAAACCTGATTATGCGATGACACCTTTATCTACCTTGTTAGTTAATCATCATGCTAGTATGTTGTTATCCTTATGTTCATCCCTGCTGCTCATGCCAGTTAACTTTATCAGTTTACATTGATTGTAGTAGGGCTTACTCAGTCTTTTTGACTGACCTGTTTTCTTTCGCCTCTTTTCTTCCGTTTCCCCCCCCCCCAAGGTTCTCAGGGAGGGAATATTGGAGCTTAGCTGGATTTCTGATCGCTTGCTTGTGGGATTAGCTCATGTACAGTCTTGACATGAAGCTAGCTATGGTTATCATTTATTTTGGGGATAGCCCTTATGTATTTCAGTTTTCAGATGATGTTGTTTTATCTAGACTTGTTTATTTGGAAAGTTGATATTATGTTGTACCAGACTTGTTTTGAAATGGTTTAAAATCTTCCGCTGTTTTATCTATGTTATTTACTCTGTTTACATATATACATATGTTCTTGTTCTGCCTTGATATATCATTATGCATGTTTACCTGATTCAAACGCCCCTCCAAAGTCAGAGTGCTTGCAAGAGTTACCCTGGCGGAGGTGGGGTGTTACAGCAACCAAGCAACACTACTGCATTACCAAATTTTATCGTCACTTTTACAACCAATTTAGCTACTACAGTCACTTTTCTTATCTATAATTGAAAAACCAAATTCTTGGTTTTAATAGATCAGATCTAGAAATAGAAAACCTGAATTTCCAAGATATTTTGGGAAATAGTTTGTCCTTGTGAGTAATATGAAATTGATGATTTTTAATCATCAATGTTTACTCTTGAAATTCTTTTGTAATTGTTTATTTAGTCAAAATATATTGTCGTTTTGTGGAAAAGTGGATTAGTAGGAAATAAAAGGTACAAAAGGCTAATGAAGTAAAATCTATTCATGTTAACAAACCATTATTAGAATTGTTTCTCAGATTATTGATGAACTGCTGACTAATTAATATAGATGATTATGTTAGCAATGTTCCAAGTTTAATGATTAATAAAGCATTATCTATGCCTATCGAGAATTTTATTAAGGTCTACAAGTGTGGTTCACTTAAGAATAATCAAGAATCTACTCTAATAGGTGTCACAATTGTAGATTTACAAGCATTATTTTAAAATATAATGGAGTAAAAAACCAACAGAGCACAAGTATTGATATTGTATTTCTGAATGTTTGGACTACCGCACAATGTTCGAACTCAAGACATATATTTTGATGTGTATGTGTGTGTATATATATATATATATATATATATATGTATGTATGTATATGTATATGTATGTATATGTATATGTGTGTGTGTGTATTTCAATATGGTTTGAAGTTACAAGATGAAAGTAGTTGATTTAAGTATGGCATTATTTATGTGGGAATACATACATACATGCATACATACATATATATATATATATATATATATATATATGTATGTATGTATGTATGTATATATGTATATGAATGGAAATGCAATTACACACCATTTATAAAAAAAATATAGCACCAAACCTTAGTTGTCAGTTTTATTTCTTTTCTCATTTGAATACATTTCTTCAATAGTAACCTCCAATCTATCTTTTAACCTTCATACGTCGTAGAGAAGGAATGATGAGTTGTTAACCTCCCAAAGAGTTAGGAAGAGGTGACAGAATTATCTAGAGTGGTTTACATTCGTCATAAAACCTAACACGATTTGAACTCTTACTAAGAGTGGCGCCACTGGTAGTGTTAGGGAGTGTGGTGGGTAAAGTCATGTACATCTCGAATTAAGGAGCGACATTTATTGAAGGTAGCGTTTAGAGTAGCTATAATTTGCAAATTAGTGTTTCGGCCTAGTTGATTTTTTATGGTGTCATTGATCTCGACCCGAGACATATCTGGTGCAACAAACATTCATGAGGTTGGTGTCATTTTATGTTGACTACCGATAGTTGGGTGAAGTCATAATAATTGGTGGAAGTTGAACGTCACATTTGGATTGATGGTCTCAATTAATTTAGAGCTTTTAGTCGATCACTATGACTTATGTCTACAAATTAAAAGTTGAATTTTCAAGTATTAACATCCTCTATATGTAAGCTTGGATACGAGCAAAACCAGCCTCGTTAGATTCATATCAAAATCCTAGATATTTTGTATGGAATTGGTTACTTTTGGATTTTTTAAGAAAAAAGGACTCATTTGTGATTGTTTATATACTTCCTTTGATTATAAAGTTATCCATTGTTGTTATGGCCTTTTATCCATCATATTACTCTTCACTATTCGATGTTGATATTTGTGTACAAGATATGTTATGTATTGATTTATGTTATTTGAATGATATTTGGTTTCTCCCCTCATATCTTATCAAGCAGTTATGTGACTAAGATTATGTAGCGACTCAATTTTTCTATCATTCAAAGCCAATATCAAATACATTCACGGTATTCAAATGCCAAAGATCAAATCGCGAGAAAAGTAGTTTGTTAGGGTCAAATAAACAAGAGAAACAAAATTCCACAATGAAAACAACATATAATACTAAAGACAAATGAACCATCATTCTAGGATACAACATATAAAAAAGTTATAAAAATTCCCTCAGTTGGGTAGTTATAAATTTAAATCTTACAATTACTGATAGATAAAAACAACTATCGAAAAATAAAATACTTTTGAAAATAAAAGACGAGCTGCATGTCCAACCAAACGACAACCTAGAAATATGTCTGGTTTGACCTGAAAATTATAATAAAGTAGCAGATTGTCAGTCTAAAAAACTAACATAAGAAAATTCAAATAATATGCGAAGCATAAAATAATTTTATGAGACAACGTTGGTAATGCGAAACTAGTTTTTACATCATCATAAGAACCACATCCACATATGAAAATAGGTAGATAACAAAACAATGATATAACCAAGAAAGAAGTGACATTAATAATATGAAGACCTAGAATTAAATGAATGGACGGAATAATTAGACACATAGAAGATCCACGGCACTTCTAGATGCAATTAAGAAAACTATTCCAAGATTTGAATCAAAGAAAAATGATTTAAATGAAAACTACTGAAAATGTGTCCCCCTTATCGATAGACACCATTAAGATATATTTGAGAACTCCAATGGCTCTCCAGGACATCCAAGCTGGACCATGTACAAAATCCAAGCATGTGAGTATTTCACATCTTAACGAGATTATAACCCAATTCGATCTAGTGTAGATGTGAAGATACTGTAATCGGAGAACCCCCATATAGTTAGGCTTCCACTCATTATTTTGATTCAGCAATTTTTAATAAAGGATATCAATGGTTAAGTGAGAAAAAAATCATCTTGGATTGACGAAACACAAACAATGAAAAATTAATTCACAAATCCAAATTAAAACCGAGAAAATGAATTATCCAATATAACCAGAAGAGAGTTCCCTCAAACCTGAAAGTATATCTCTAGATAAAACATATTTGAGCATCTACGCCAAACATGCAACAATATTTCCAAGTTGGACCTTGTTAAATCCACAGACATTCAAGTATACACACATCAATGCATGATATGAACAACAACCACTAGATAAATGTGAATATACCCTGATGGGTGCAACTCACATGGTTTGGCTCCTTCTCACGCTTTTATTTTAGTTTTCAATGATTTTTTTTATAATGTTGAAAACAACATTAATTATTCCTAGGCTAAATAATCACATTTCAAACTCTTTACTAATGGACAATCAAATATTTTTCATGCCACTATTAAGTTAATTAACTAAGTTAATTTTTTAAGCCGGTTAATTATTTCTTATCCCATTTTATATTAAATCAAATCTTTTTGTTTAAAACACCGAGACAAACTGGTTAATTGAATTCAAATCTCATTACCTACAATTTGAAATTAAATTCAGATATCATTAATTAAGAATGATTTATTTGATTCTAAATATCTTTAATTAAAATGATTAATAAATATCATCTAATCAATAATAAAGAAAGCAATTAAATTTAGATTTCATTAAATAAATAAATATTTAAATTCAAAAGAAAATTTGGAAATGGTGACTAGGAATTCTATTTTTTCCCCATTCTTATATGACTTATCTCCCTTCCTTTTTAATCGTTCTCCCATTCCTCTTCTAACCCAGTTTTCGTTACGCCTGGATTTTCTTCTGTAAGTTTCGCCACACTTTCCCTATTTTGTTCCATGGATCTACTTTGTGGTTGTTATCTTCTCTTAAATAGGTCTGGTCGATTCTCTTGGGTTTAAATCTTGCACGAATGCTCATAACTCACCAATAATCTCTCGAGCGACCTAGCTAACCTCATACGTTACTGATTTATCAGCAAACGAGGTTGGTTTGTTCTGGCTTGCTTTAATGGTGTTTTTGGTGTACTCTGTGAGTTATTATGTTTCTTGAGACTTGTGATTTTCGATTTTGGGTGTTTTTACTGTCTTGTTTTTGTTAGATCTGCTCTTGTTGGTAGTATGGAGGTGTTTTGAGGAGTTGGTCGGTGTTTTCTTATATGAGCACTTCCTCACATCAGGTGATACTGGGATAGCTTGCTACAAAGTATTGATTTTGATGGTGAGTTCTGTGGCCCATCAAATGGGTCGGGTCGGGTCATAAATGGGTCGGGTAGAATTTGATCCGACTCCATCAAAGAATAAAAAACTCGACCCACCTAACCCATTTAATAAACGGATCGACCCAACCTAATTAGTTAAAGGATCAACCCGACCTGACCCATTTATCCAAAGTTAAACAAAAAACATTAAAAAATACTTTAAACAAACAAAAAAAATATGCGAAGGAGACACAAAATGTAGTAATAACAGCATAGTATAACTTACATTGACTGTACAACAAGTATCATGATCAGAAAAGACAAATAAAACTCCATTTTTTATGCCATGGGGGACTAGGGTTCCACTTTCATCCGCTGCCACTTCATTTCCTCCACTCCTCTTTCGCACTTCGTATCTTCTGCCACTTTTCCCTAAACCCTAGTTTTCCCCTGTATTTGCAATAACGGGTTTATCATCTCCTTCTCAATGCTTATTCTCTTCTCCAGTTACGATAGCTCAGCCTCTCCAGGCAGTTTGTACTCGACGCTCATGAGCCCTTCTTAATCGGAAGGATTGACAAATCTATTAATGCGAGTATCAAGCCCTTGTTGGCTATAAGAGATCTGGTATCTTCGCTTTGTTTTTGGAGATTTTTCATATCCTCTGCCACCTTCTGCCTTATCAGGATTTCCCTCTTTTCGTCTCTTTAAATTGATGATCTTTGTGATGCTCTTGAGCCCTCTCAAGCCTTCCGTGTAACAACCCTAAATTTTTGGGTAAATTTAAAATTTATTTTTAAATTATTTTAATGGGTTTTGATATTTAAAATGATTTATTTAAAATAATAATGATTAAAAATTGATCTAAATCGAAGTTAGGATGAATAATTTAATTTTAATTATAATAGGAGTTAGAAATAGCGCGGTAGTTTGAAAAGTCAAACTTGAACTTTGACTGACCGTACAGGATGCAAAATTTAACGGATTTTAGTGAAACCAAAAATATTAGAATCTATTTTAAAATATCTTTCCAATGAATCCGAAAAATCGAAATTTCATAGCAAGAATCAAAAGTTATGCCCAGTTTAAATTTCAGAAAAACGCTATAGATATATTATATATGGGGTCCAAAAAAAGCTACTTTTCACATACTAATGAATTAGGGACTCGAAACCACTACCATTGAGTTCAAAATGACATTTCTGCATTTAACAAGTATAAACACTTATATATTTCGAGTTTCGGAAATTATTTGTTTAAAAATGTATTTGTGATATTAAATATATAGCCCTTAAAAATAGTCATTTTACAAACGACCTCTGTTTTCGACGAAACTATTTTTAATGGATCCGGAAGGTCAAAATATGGTTAAGTTTAATTTTTCATAATTTTTAGAATTAATTTGTAACCGTGGCAAAAAGATTTTAGTTTTGACAATTTCGGTCAATTTTAATCGACTTGAAAAATGTCATTTTTCAAACGGGCTCAGAATTGAACGAAATTAATTTTCCTAGGTCCGCAGCGTCAAAACATAGCTAAATATATTTTTCGGGAATATTTGGAGTTAATTTGTGGCCCTGGTGAAATTTTAAAGTACGAACTAATTAAATAGTAAAAGTTTATATTTTAAATTAAGGACAAACTTATTAAAACAGTCGAGTGGGCTTACAGGACCTATTCCATTGTTTCCGAAATGAGGGTATTTGGCTATGAACGCCATTCGTTGGGTTCGATTTGGAGTTCGTACGAATTTTGGATATTTTTCAGAATTAAATAAATTAAATAAAATGGAAAAAATACTGCTATAAATACCTTTGAAAATACGACACTGTTCATTCTCCATCGTTTTTAGCCGCCGCCCCCTTTATAACTTTCGATTTTTCTTCCTCAAATTCCCGTCAATCCATGAAGAATTAGACCAAGCCCCAGTTGAACTTTTTCTAGATCTCCTCCTCCTCTTTCAATCCCGACAAGTTTCACCCAAATTGGTGCACCACAGCTCGAGATATTCCAATTGAACCGTGCCGCCTTTGGACCCCCGCTGCCGCCACCTGAGGCGACCGAACCCTCACTCCTTCCAGGAGATCATGCGCCCCTCCCCCCTCTCCAACAAACCACACCTAAAACCGTTGGTCCAATCTAGAGAAATCTTGATTCAAAGTTTTGAACAAACATGGGTTTATACGGTGGAAATTATCTGAAAGGTTTGCTACACTTTTAAACCGACGCTAATTCATTTATTTTGTAAAAATCATAACTAATGCGTGCGAACTCGAAATTGAACGATTTCAGGTGCGCCACGATCGTGAGAACGAGATCTACGCGATGACACTAACTAGACCTGATTCTGAGCAAGTTGAATTTTTGACAAATTTTGGATCTGAACAGTGCAGAACCCAATAACATGTGAGATTTCTATTTTTGAAAATATATTTTATTCTTTGTTGTTTGAATTGCATATACACATGTTTAGATAATTGAACCATTAATTGTTGTACTTAAAATTTTATTGTTTGTTGATGGTGACTGTTTGTACTACTCATGTGTGATAGATCTGGTTTTGTAAAACCAGAATTTCCCTTTTAATTTAATCTAAGTTGTAGATCTGAATTCTATTCTGAATCTATGTATGAAAAATAAAAGTTTGCAATCCTTGTTAATGAAAATAAAAGATTGCAGCATGGTTGATAATTAAAAGATTTCTCATTTTTGTTTCTTAAATAAGAAGGTTTCATTTGTTGAAAGAAAGAAAAGAACTTACATTTGGTTGTTAAAAAAAATTACATAAAAAGAATTAACTTCGTTGTGTAAATTAAAAAAGTTTCATTTTCTTTTATTATGTCTGTAATGCAAGAACACAAACAAAAGATTTCTAACAGTATTTATATTGTTTTGTAAAAAAATGAAAAATAACATTGTTTACTCTAACTATAACGACCCGGGTTTTCGCCCGACCCGATCGATCGCAAAATCGACCAAAACCGTTCAAAACCCGAACACGTTAACTCTGGGAATACAACACATCAGAACAACAACAGTAGACTTTTATAAAACATCATAATAATGTTACATCAGAGTACAGAATATCAGAGTACATTGAATAAAATTACAGCGGAAGATAAAATAAATACAATAAACAGCGGAAGACTTCTATGCTCTGGACACAGCTTTAGGCTTCGATCCAAAATCCTGCTTGAGATAAGAACCTGTAGACAAACTACTCGACTGCCCGGGTGGAGAAGAGGGAACCCGAGTTTGTAAAGGTGGAAACAAACAACGGGTCAATCATGGGACTGGTGTGAGAATTCTAAACTAATTTAACTAATAGTAATAAGGCAAATCCAAGGACCACGCCGCTAACGCGGAACGGGTTTACTCCAATTGATTGTCGGTGCATAAACTAAAGTAAATCGTTAAACAACGCAATGCTTTTTAGAAAAATGAAACCATCATAAGACTCAAGTCCCATCACACAATACAACGCAAACCGGAGGATAGAGTTTTACCTTATAATGGTCAAAAATGCTTGATACGATAAAAACGAATTTGATATTATTATTAGTGTATTTATGTTTCAAAAACATTTCAAAGTAAATGTATCAATCCTAGGAAGCATAGCTACCATATACTATGCCTCCATACTAGTAATACAATCAAAACCGTATGAGATTGTATTGGAAATTTGGTTTTCCATCATGAGTCAAGGCTAGGGAGGAGCTCCTTACTGATTCGAGACACTCTAGCTAATGTCTTAGGATCCCCCGCAGTGAACCCTTGGAAAGCTGTAGGGCCGGTCCACGCATAAAGCTTCGTGGATTAGTTATTCCTGAACACATGTTTCACGATCCTATAGGACCTGTCATCCGAGGCGCGCCTCATTCCATCATCCACATAAGTAAAATATCAGCCAGTTTAAGCACTGACACTACCCCTAGCTAGAAAGAAACGTGCTGCTCTCCTTGCGTTCCCTTCACCCATTTTAGACTCCACCGGGTTGTGAGGCTCGTGAAGCTACGTAATACACAAAGCTATGCTTATTCAAGCTGTGCTTTGATCGTCACCACAAGGTTCTGCTTTTCAACAAGAAATCTTGATCATTGCATCTTGGTATGCCACACTGTCACTCCATATCATACTATTAATCCTTTGCCAAAATATACAAAAGGGTGTTAAGCAAGAGAATAAATTCTCCGCCACCAAGCATTCGTACATTCGACATAAAATCAATAAATACAATATAAAGGAGTACAATGTCAGACATACATTCCATTTATAAGCTTATGCTCTGGGTCTGAGCGAAAGCCAAATCCGTACAAATCAACACTACGTCCGGATAACTACCATCTTAGCCCCGTCTTAGGAGCAAATCAATCAAGGGCCACAACACTAGTTACCCATTCGATGTGAAGATCGTCGGTCTTCAATCGCCGTCTTCAATTCTTCGAACGTCGTATCATTATTTGAAATGGGAGTAAACTCGTACTTTCCAAATAATTCTCGCATACTGAATTTGAAAACTATTTCATATCGTTGTTAATATTTTATAACGATCTATCGCTATTTTTTTTATTAATATAAAGTAGCCCAAATTCATTTAACGACGCTTCGGGTCAAAGGCGACCTTGGTAATGTTTTTACCCAAATTTGATTTACAAATTTCTCTAAATCTAACTATTGGATTTTAACACAGTTCATATCGTTGGAAAGATCTTCCCAAGCCGTATTTTTCCCATTTTATTTAATTTATTTAATTCTGAAAAATATCCCAAATTCGTACGAACTCCAAATCGAACCCAACGAATGGCGTTCCTAGCCAAATACCCCCGTTCCGGACACAATGTAATAGGTCCCGTAAGCCCATTCGACTGTTTTAATAGGTTTTTCCTTAATTTAAAATATAAACATTTACTGTTTAATTAGTTCGTACTTTAAAATTTCACCAAGGCCACAAATTAACTCCAAAAATTCTCGAAAAATATATTTAGCTATTTTTTGATGCTGCGGACCTAGGAAAATTAATTTCGTTCAATTCTGAGCCCGTTTGAAAAATGACATTTTTCAAGTCGATTAAAATTGACCGAAATTGACAAAACTGAAATCTTTTTGAAACGGTCACAAATTAATTCTAAAAATTATGAAAAAATAAATTTAACCATAATTTGACATTACGGATCCATTAAAAAAAGTTTCATCGAAAACAGAGGTCGTTTGTAAAATGACTATTTTTAAGGGCTATATATTTAATATTAAAAATACATTTGTAAACAAATAATTTCCGAAACTCGAAATATATAAGTGTTTATACTTTTTAAATGCAGAAACGTCATTATGAACTCAATGGAAGTGGTTTCGAGTCCCAAATTCATTAGTATGTGAAAAGTAGCTTTTTTGGACCCCATATATAATATATCTATAGCGTTTTTCTGAAATTTAAACTGGGCATAACTTTTGATTCTTGCTATGAAATTTCGATTTTTCGGATTCGTTGGAAAGATATTTTAAAGGAGATTCTAATATTTTTGGTTTCACTAAAATCCGTTAAATTTTGCATCTTGTACGGTCAGTCAAAGTTCAAGTTTGACTTTTCAAACTACCGCGCTATTTCTAACTCCTATTATAATTAAATTTTAATTATTCATCCTAACTTCGATTTAGATCAATTTTTAATCATTGTTATTTTAAATAAATCATTTTAAATATCAAAACCCATTAAAATAATTTAAAAATAAATTTTAAATTTACCCCAAAATTCAGGGTTGTTACAGTAAAAATTGACGGTTTGCGCGAGAACTGCCACTGAATCCATTGGAGTAAACCCGTTCCGCGTTAGCGGCGTGGTCCTTGGATTTGCCTTATTACTATTAGTTAAATTAGTTTAGAATTCTCACACCAGTCCCATGACTGACCCGTTGTTTGTTTCCACCTTTACAAACTCGGGTGCCCTCTTCTCCACATAGGCAGTCGAGTAGTTTGTCTATAGGTTCTTATCTCAAGCAGGATTCTGGATTGAAGCCTAAAGCCGTGTCCAGAGCATCGAAGTCTTCCGCTGTGTATTGTATTTAATTTATTGTAATTTATCTTCCGCTGTAATTTTATTCAATATACTCTAATATGTTATGTACTCTGATGTAACATTATTGTAATGTTTATAAAAGTCTGCTGTTATTGTTCTAATGTTGTTGTATTCCCAAAGTTAATGTGTTCGTGTGTTGAACGGTATTGGTCGATTTAACGATCGATCGGGTCAGGCGAAACCCGGGTCGTTACATTCCGTGAGTCACTTGTACTTCAGTGTTTGATTTATTTTCTTTCACCATCGGTCTGTTATCTCTTGTGTTTTTCTTGATTGGTTCGGCAGATCTGTCGAAATGCTTGGTTTCATCTTTTTTACGATAGTCGTCTAGGGAGTTTCCTCTCATTTTGGTGGTGGAGTATGCAGTGCAGTAAGTCTGGTGGTTGTGAAGGTCCTGCTTTGATTTTTTGGGGTGGTTTTCCACTTCTGCCTTTCCGTATGTCCGTAGAACTGCCATGGTTTGGACTTTTCTATGTCTATCCGTTGATATTTAGCTGCTTCTATTTGGTCTTTAGCTCTCCTTCTATTGGGTCTTATGTGCCTCAATCTGCTCAGGCAACTGGTGATTGGTCTTCCTAGTTGATGTAGTATTGTCGTCTTCATCCTGTGTTTGCCGAAGTGTCTTAATGGAATTTGAGGGTGTGCTTCTCCGGTTTATGTCGTCTGCTTCTTCTCAACTCCACCTATCTCCATGGTCTTATGATGTTTAGGTGTTGATTGTTGTTCTTCATGAGAGTTTGGCTT
This sequence comes from Allium sativum, assembly GCA_030737875.1. Lineage (NCBI taxonomy): Eukaryota > Viridiplantae > Streptophyta > Magnoliopsida > Asparagales > Amaryllidaceae > Allium > Allium sativum. The sequence goes on from CM060923.1 coordinate 261,187,742, forward strand.
GATGTATCCTAGTGGCGCTCCTTTATCCTTGTCTTTTGTTGTTTGCTAAGGCAGACACTACGCTTGGACTGCTTTGTTATATCTTCTGAGCTAATCTAGGTCCTATGGCTTGTGGTTTTGAAACCCTATGGATATGTTCATGTTGCTTGCCTTTACTGGTGGTTCTAGGTCTTCCTTGGCTATATTTTGATGTGCTTCTTCTGTGTGTTTAATTTTATTCGCGCTTGCATTTGTTTTGGTGCTATGGTTTTTGTATTGTTCGATTATGTATTGGGAGTTTCACATTTTGTGTGTGCGGGCATCCTCTTTGGCTAGCGGTCAAGCCTTATTGACCGTTATTTTGGTTTATCATTATATGTTACTTTTTGAAAGAAAAAGTATCAAAAAAAAACTTACGTTGGCAGTCATCTCAAATAACCGACATACACGAATCAAATATAACAAAAACAACATTATGTAAATCCAACTCCTTCAATTCTCCAAGCAATAACACTAGCACATAAAAGAGCTCTACAAAGAAGAACGTTGATCAAATTTATCATCTTGCAAAATTGACCGTCAAACAAAAATCAGGCAAGGTACAACAAGTTGCTGCTGCAGCAACCTCGCTGCTGCCGCTGCCATGCAGCCATTTTTTCTATAACCATGTTCATGGAAATGAACTTACTACTAGCATAAAAACAATAAAATTTGCAGTTCAAACTACTTCTTTCATCAACTTTTTTCTTCTTCTCCACAACGGGCTGCTATACTGAAAAATTGCATTTATACTTAAAGCTTCTATGTTAATGATGATTGTGGGACCAAACTGTATCAAGGAAAACAATCCTAAATGCTCCATACGTAGGATTGGTAGATGTACTGCTGCTTAAAAAAATTCAAACAAAAGCTGCATATAGAAGCTCAAAAGGCTATTTTTTCCGCATTCTGGACACACATTAAGGAATGTTAGATCATATTTGCATAAGTTTAAAGGTCAAAAGGCTACTATTCTGTGAGTGCAGGAAAATGTTTAGATTACTATATAACTAAGAACATTATACGTGTGGTGCTGATAAATATATTTGAAGTTAGTTTGTTTAATATTGAACTTGGTACTAAGTATTTAAGAAAGAAAACTTAGGAATTGTTAAAAGAAGAATCATTTTCTGATAAGCCAACTGATGTATAAAGGTAAAAGTGAAAATAATAAATGGATATTTTTAATTGAAACACATAAAAAAATGGAGATCAAATATGCCTGAGATAAAACAGTGATTAAATGTGGGGTGAATGAGATAAAACTGGGATAAAACTGAGACAAATTTTAAGCGCTTGGCTGATTCTGTAAACAAAACTAAACAATTGATTTGATTTACACTCCCAATTAAACTAGGCTAAAGCTGCAATTGAGAAAATTATCCGGTCCAAATCAATATACTTGTTTAGATCCAAAACTTAACAAAATAACAATAGAACAAGATAGAAAAGTTGGTTTTAGCTAGGCTTACATGTAGAAGCTCGATCACCATAGTCTACTTCAAGGTGTATAAACCTTTAGAATGTGAACAATTTGAATCTACGAACTGCGAATTAAATCTTGAACAATATAATGTAGAAATTGAGAAGCTCTGATACCAATTTGTAAAAACTAATAAGAAGTGGAAATTATTATTGAGGAGGAGGAGAATACACAACAAATTTTGTTTTCTTTTATAATTCAACTTCCCTTACAACAATACTCTTTTTCTCTCTTGCCTCACCTTTCACTTTCTCTTTTTTTTACTTCCTCTCTTTCACTCTTTCTCTTTCTTTTCTTTTCTTTCCTCACTCACTTTCACTCTTTCTCTTACAACACACAAAATGACCACCCATATTTATATAGTGGTCTACATGACCTTACAAACTCAATAGACACCTTTTTATCAATAGACATAACCCTTCCTAAATAGACATATCATTAATTGACTTGACCCTTTACCAATAAACATTACTTAGACACAAACTTTAACATAACTCTTGACACATAAAAGACACTCACTAATTAACATGACACTTGACTCATAAAAGACACATGACTCTTCAATTTTTTTTATCATTTCCCACTAACATATTTAAAGTTTACCCAACAAAACTCCCGCGTAAACTTTAAATGCTTTAGTCTTTCAGGGTGGTTTGTACACGTCACCAGTTAGCTCTTCACGTTTCTTTTTCTTTATGTTTGAGCCCATTACTCTGTACTGTCGGAAAACACTAGCTGCAAACCGTTTCCACCATTTGTTTGTTTTTAGTTTCCAATTATGCATGTCAACGTCCCTCAGATTTATGACATATTTGGACAAGTTACTAAATGGTATCCTCCTTAAGGCATCTAATATGAATGTCACAACTTCATCTTCTTTGACTGGTGTTCATCCGGAATTAGCAAAGATTCCCTTATTTTCATGTCCCACCAATCCTCACGGACCGGGACTTTCCTTTCCATCTCAGGTGCAAATCCAACACTGCAACCCTTCTTTCTAAAAAGTCTCCTCATGGTCGGAAATTACTTACTACTTTCTTTTCCACTCTCTTGTCTTACCTCTTCTTGTCTTCCTAGTCCAGAATTTGCTTCTTCCGAGCAAGTGTCCATGTAATCATCGCGTTATTTGGACTTCTCACACAGCTCCTTTTATCCTGCAAAACCAAGACTTCATCATTCCCATTAACTTTTGCAGCACTGCAATCTCTCTCTTCTTTTTTCTTTTCCGCTTCCTCTTTTTCGCTCTTTCCTTCATGCTTGTCCTTGTCTTTCGCTCTATTATTCTCTTTCTTCTCTTTAACATCGCCTTCTTCATTTTCATCTTTCTTGTTTTCATCTCCTTTGCTTTTACCCTTCTTTTCTTTTTCATCCTTTACTTCCGCAGTAGCACTCTCTCTTGCTTTTGGCTTTTCTTCTGCTTCTTCTTTAGCAGCTTTCATTCTCATTAGCTCCCCTTCTTTTCTCGCCTTCTCCTTTTCTTTTACTTCTGGTTCTTTGTCTTTAGTAGTTTTCTTTCCCATCATCTCTGCTTTGAATCTTTCGATCTCTTCTTCATCTTCTTCATCAACTTCCTCTTCGTCTTCTCCTTTGTAATCCTTTGAATACACCTCTTTCAGTAAATTCCACGAATCTTTTGCCCTTTTGTCTCCAAGAAAATGGTTTTCAGCTTCTTGATCGACATTGTCACACATCACAACACGAGCTTGGAAATCTTTCCATCTCAAACTTTTAAATTCCATACACTTTCTCCGTCATGTTTTTAACATCTTTTGGCCACTCATAGTCATTCTCAACAATCTCCCAAAGCCCGTTAGAGATTAACTCTTCTTTCTTTCCATTACTCCATTGTTCAAAATTCCTTTTTGTGAGAACATATGACATACTGAATAGAAATTCCATAATTTCGACCTAGGCTCTGATACCAATTTGTAGAATTTAGAAGAGGAATTGGATACATAAATAACTTTACTTTTTAAACTCAACTCCAATAGACACAACTTTTCACAAATAGACACGACTTATTAAATAGACACACATGTTCATCAATGGACACGACTTTTCATGAACTGACACGACTCTTGACAAATGGACATGATACTTAACGAACGGACATGACTCTACACGAACGGACACGCCTTTTCACTTTTTTTTCATTTCCCAATATTTCATTTAAAGTTTATTCAACAAAAACTAATAAGAAGAGGAAATTATTATCGAGGAGGAGGAGAATACACAACAAATTTTGTTTTCTTTTATGATTCAACTTCCCTTACAACAACACTCTTTTTCTCTCTTTCCTCACCTTTCACTTTCTCTTTTTTTACTTCCTCTCTTTCACTCTTTCTCTTTCTTTTCTTTCCTCACTCACTTTCACTCTTTCTCTTACAACACACAAAATGACCACCCATATTTATACAGTGGTCTACATGACCTTACAAACTCAATAGACACATTTTTATCAATAGACATAACCCTTCGTAAATAGACACATCATTAATTGACTTGACCCTTTACCAATAGACATAACCTTTTATCATTAAAAGAAAACATATTTAAAGTTTACCCAACATATAAAGTTTGAACTTCATGATTTGAATCCCGATTTGAAAGCCTTGTTGCTCCATATTGCTCTAAGCCAGTCCAAGAGGCAAACCCTGGACCAACAAATACTCTATTTACTATAATACATATTAAAATTAACTAAATTTTATAGATATATTTACCAATTTTTATCCTGGACCAATATATAGTCCAGTTACTATAGTAAATATATTAAAACTAATTAGATTTCATAAGTAATTTGTGCAAGCAACTATGAAAATTCCATCATATTAAGGGAACATATCCCTTTTTAACTTTGTTGATGTTTTCCTGCAACCATTTTTTCCACCGTTATAGTACCTCAATTGGCCACTTAGCTATATATGATGCAAGTGACAAGATTAGTGCAAACATGTAGGAACAACAGCCAAAACACAAAAGCGCCCAGAGAAATAGATCAAGTAGTCAGGAAAACACAAAAGGAGAATTAATAATCAAAAAGGGACCTATGGTACACTTGCAACTGATCAAATCCCAATCATGGTATAACCATTTAAATTTGACCTTTCATGTTTGAAGGGTGATATCAGTGACATCTATAATCACTCATTGTTTTTACATTCTTTTAAATTATTAAAACAGAAAATAACTTCTTTATCATACAAAACACACTAACTTTTCTAAAGATGCAATAATATTATAAAAACACTACTACAAAAGTGGACATATTCGACACTAAGTGCGTGCATTGCAAGAAAAGCATTGCAAAAGCTATGTTTTTCAAATGTTGTTGCATTAGATGTGAATGCACTATTGCGGTGGCAATTCTTGTGTTGTGATGTGCAACACCAGTTAAAAGTGTTGCGTTACACCAGTTGAAAGTACACCTCATCAATCTGCGTCATCATAAACGAAAAATCACAACCGTCAACCCACATTGATCAATCCACATTACCATTCCTCTATTTCCTGCTAAGATTTTTATTCCCGGGGTACTTCTTTTCATTTCTCAACCATCCAAGTCCCTAACACCAAAATCAACCTTTACTCCACCAAAATCTAACTTCTAATTTCCTGGATTTTGGTTGTATGCTTTTTCATTTTCAGCGAAATCAACCTTCCTCTAATTTCTCTGGATTTGCATATCATCTTCTTCAGAGATGTAAATATACTCACGTCTCACATTTGAAGGAACCGAAGAAAAAAACGCGTATCCAAAATTCCGAACAGATCAATCTTGTCTCGCGTTGTAGAGAGCAAATAACAAATATTGAGATCGACAATACTTATAGGAAGACAGTTGTTTTTATATGTCACAACCAAAAATCATCAATCCCTCAACCTGTTTAATATTGTGCAGTGGTAGGTGGGGAGTTACACTTCTTCTGTCAACAGTTTATTTGATTCTAATTATTGCTCCGAGATCAATAGCTCTGCTTTGTACAATCTTTCATGCTGTTTAAATCCAGATATTGGACAATACTATGTAGCTTTAGCAACAAAAAATAGTATGAATAATTTTCTACACACGAATGTTATTATATTTTTACATAAGTTGTATTTTTAAATTATGTACTTGATCATATGTATTGACATTTGTGGTATATTTGAATAATTAGTATGGTATGTAGAATGTTTTGGATAGTTTGAATGTGATGATGAATGTTTCGGATGAGTTTCTTCTATGTACAAAATTGGTATTGCAAATCTTTTAATTAAAGCGTTGTATTTTCTTTCTTCTATTGTAGCATTTGCCTTCTTCTACTATCGCGTTTGCCTTTAATATGATGTTGAATTTCAAGATAATGGTGTTGCGTTACATAAAATAAAATAATATTAATTCCATATGGCACGTGGGCCTCACAGCTGATGTGACATGTGATACATATGCAGCTGACATGGAGAGCTGACGTGTCGTGTAATACATAGGCAGCTTAGGTGGAAAGATGACGTGGCTCCACTATCATGACCTGGCAGCCAAACTCAAAATAATTCTTAAGGAAACGCTGTATATTATTGCATTACTTGCAAGTACTGCTGCTTTAGGGTTATAATGCAACACTTTCTTTCCGTGACAGTAGATGGGAAAAAGCGTGGCCTTAGAGGGCTAAGGTAATAGCCGCTGATGCCACGCCCATCTGGTGTTGCCTATTTGAAAAACGGACTAAGGCAACGCTTTCTTGATCTAAGGCCACATAAAATTAGTGTCGAATTTGCCCACTTTTGTAGCAGTGTTAAAGGCTTGCTCAGGATTCCATTTGCTGCTCTACTGACACTTTGTTCAAATTAACAGAAGTTGTCTTCTAGTTACAGTCAACTCAACAAGAACTTGAACTGGGGCATGTGGCCATTGAGCACTTCAGGATAATTAATAAAAAAATATACAACTATATAGTATGGACGTCTGCTAAGGACATAGATTTAGACCAATTTGGGCTTTATGGATGAATGGAAAAGGAATTACTCTACCATGCGAAAGTCAATTTTCTAGAAGCTATTTTAAGGTCAGGCCATGAAACGATAACGTTTATAGCTGAACAATTCCATTGTAATTCCTATTATTTACTTCTGGACTATCACAACAGCAAGACCTACCATTGAGACACAGAATCACACAAAACGATTGATATTACTGGATGATGACTGACCAAAATAAGACAATTATAGTTGAATCATTAACAGAAATTAAATCCTTAGTTCGATATTACTATTACAGCTAAACATAAAGTGTACGTGCCAATAAAGTAGCTACTTCGAACATCCTCACAACATCAAGTTATTAGTTTCGTAGGATTTTGATTAATCAAACTAGTTAATTAACCAATTCAATACTAAATTGCCATAATTATTCAACGGACCCTTCTTCCTCACTTGTAAAATTCCGCTATCCCATAGCCTTCCCTCACCATAACCATTAGCTTCAATCTTCGTTACCTCTCTCCATTCCATTAAATAGCGAACCGAATTTTCCGTTGGCTTTCCCTCCTCGAACTCCATCATTAAGACCCTACAATTTCACCTCTGCCCCCGGTTTGAAATTGTGAACATAGTCTCCACGCCATGACAGTGCTTAGGTCGCAAGCTCCATCCTATGGTAGGGCCCAGTTGTGTATGCTGCCATTGCCATGGTGGTAATATAAATTTTGAGCAAAAATTGAATTTACTCGAGTGTTTATGGAAATGTACTTGAACGAAAATTGAATTTACTCGAGTGTTTATGGAAATGTACTTGAAACGAAGAAGATGATGATGTGGAAATTTGAAAAGGAAGATAATGAAGATGTGAATGGAATTTAGTTTTAGTAATTAAAATTGATGAGTTTGAAAGAATTTGAATGGAGCGGTTGTGAATTTGCACAAAATTTTTGATGTAATTGAATCAAAATTGGAAATTCGAAGCACAAAAAGAATAATGCAAAGATTCTTTTTCATGCTTAATCTTTGGACAACAAAATTGATTAAAGAGTTTAATAAGAAACAGTGTATCAATGTATATGAGAAAAGTTACAAAAGAATTTGAAGAACAAGAATCTATCATCTTATATAGAAGCACAATCTTTGCTCGATTACCTTTGAGTTCTATTTCTTTGAAATTTCACAATGTACAACATTTCAATCCTAGTTATACCTAAGCATACCCATACTTGCCACTTCAATGACCGCATAGATTTAAAAAATTCTCAAAGCTCTGGTACCAAAATACCTTTCACTGCCCTCAATCCTCATCACATATCCCTTTTGGCTATCTTTCACGTCGACCTGATCCGACTAAAATCTTGCTTGCCTGCTAGCTAAGTCGTTATTGTTTTCGTATTTCTCCTTATATAGACAATCTTGACAATGGTCGCTGCTTCTCCTCATTCTGAAATTAGCGACAAATAGAAAGAGAAATCCGTTCACATCATCCATGCTAGTTGCCCTGAAACCGAAGAGGCCAAATTCTTCCATGCCTGCACCCTTGCTTCAGTTCTAGGAAGTGAAGAGGGGGAGAAAGAAGTGATCGTGTACCATTACACTCAAGCAGCAAGTGGTTTTGCTACAAGGATCATCGGAATGTAGGCTAAGGAGCTAGCAAGTAAGTCTTTCTTCTTTTTTATTTTATTTAAATTTACGGAAAATGGTTTATTTGGCATTGCTGATTTAGTTTTGTGTGAACTGGAAATTATGTTGGAGTCCTATGTTGTGATTTGGAGGAGAATGATCGATTACATATCTTATCTAGTGTTTGTTGGGGAGTTTATGATGTTCAGTGATGTTTACTTTGGAAGTTAGAAACTATGTGGATTTAGTTTTGAGTTTTTCTTTTGCGGTCTCTTAGTTCACTGGAGATCATAGAAACATATGTTTAATGGTGATTAAATACAAGAACCAGAGGGTAGGTATATGTGTATAATCAATTTCAATGAAATGGTTTTCCCTTTATACTTTTCCTTCATGTGAAGTTTTTATTTTCGTCTTCAAATTGATTAAATTCTCAATGTTAGAATACTCATAATATTCTTCAGCCGGTATTTATTTCACGTAGCTTTTCATACTAGAGTTGCTCCTCTTAATTCGATTGGCATCGGCTTCAACCCGGGTAAGCATCTCAATACATCCTACCTTTGATGGGTTTAAAATGTTTCAATAAGCGGTTAACATCCCTGTACACGGCTTTTCTAATTTACATTGGTATATATGAACTGCCTGACAGATTCATTCTTTGTTATTAGCATCTTCTCGGTTCTATGCTTCCATGGCTTTTCTTCCAGGCTTTGGATTTGCCTATTTTCTACACATCTTACGTTTTTGGTAACCTATGATTCCTTTAACCATTTTCTATGCCATAGCATCTCAAATCTCAATACATCTTACCTTTGATTGGTTTAAAATATTTCAATTATCGGTTAACATCCCTGTACACGACTTTTCTAATTTACGTTTGGTATATATATATATATATATATATATATATATATATATATATATATGAACCGCTAGACAGATTGATTCTTTGCTATTAGCATATATATATATATATATATATATATATATATATATATATATATATGAACCGCTAGACAGATTGATTCTTTGCTATTAGCGTCTTCCTGGTTCTACACTTGTACGGCTTTTCTTCCATGCTTTGGATCTGTCTATTTTCTATACATCTTACGTTTTAGGTAACCTCTGATTCCTTTAACCATTTTCTATGCCATATTTTAGATTGTTATCCACAAAGCTATTCATGAACCGCCTTTGATTTGAATATAATTTACGTCTTTTTAAAATGCTAATTTCTTCTCTGTGTTAATAGATCGTGCAAAATTACAACATATATCTATTTAATGTATTCTATATTTGTTAGCTTTGTTTGACTCGATATACATAAATTAGGAAGTATTATCCAAACTATCCTATATAAGGCTTTGGCATATATAATGTTAAATATATGTTGTCTTCATCATCCTTTTATACACTGAGAATGATATTTGATGTAGGTAATATTAATCTTTAATGAATCACCAAAAACATTTTCATTGAGACTTCGCTGACATATGCATGCATGTGTCATAAAAGGCTTTCAATCGGTATATCATTGTCTACATAAATTGCTTGCGGTTCTTCTGTTTTCGTAAATTAGTCACTACATGGTGTTGGAAATGTTTTACAAACATTAAGTGAATTCTTAAAAATGTTGAATAAGTGTATAAATGGCTCCTATGTGTGAATAGTCCCACATCATGGGATTATATGGAAGAGGCAAGGATTTATACTAGTTTCTAAGAAATCATGTTAGGGCCTTGGGCTCCCAATACATGCTTTGTTGTGAGGAGAGAGACCATGCATCATGAACACCACACACGCGCGCGACCGACCGACTCGACTCAACCCAGTTCGGGCTCGGGCTCGGGCTTGGGCTTTGTGGTGTAGACACTTATATTTTTGGACCATAAAACATTGCAGTTTTCGAACCATTTTTTTAATGGAAAATTCTTTTCTGCACCGATATTTTTTTTTCTACAACGGTAAAAACATTGTCCCCCGAAATTTTAGCAGATCCAGTTTTTTCTCCCAAACCCTAATTCTCGTTCTATAAATACTTTTTATTTGCAGACAGAAAACATACCGAGTTCTGTTTTTCTATTCTAGCCTCCTCCATTAAATCTTTCTTACAGAAAATTCCAGCAATTTTATTTTTGAAAGTGCAAATCTGTACTGACTTGTTGTGCAAGCAAATCAGTTATCGTTTTAGAGGCTGTTTTATCCTAGAGGCGGCGGCGAAGGAACTAACTGGTTTGCACCTTTGACTAGATCGCCGAATCGTCTTCAAGAAAGCGACCTAGTCCGCGACTCAGCCATTATTTTTCAACAATTTGAAGACGATCTGAAACAATGGCTTTGAACTCAACCGTAGACGATGTTGCTCCACCCTCTGCTTTCCAGAACCCTCTCGTGACTGCTGCTCCATTCAAATTCGAAGGCTTGCATTTCAAGCGATGGCGTCAGAAGATGGAGTTCTTCCTCACAATCAGAAAGGTTGTGGCTGCGCTGACTGCTGAAAAACCGCAGCTACCAGATAAACTTGACGAGGCTGATGCAGCGAAGATGGCATCATGGACCGAAAAGTCAAAGCAACTGCAGACCTGGACTGAACAGGATTATCTATGCAAGAACTTCATTCTGAATGGACTGAACGACGATCTGTACGATTACTACAACTCAGATGAGAAGACATCAAAGGAGATCTGGGAAGCACTGAAAAAGAAGTATGATACAGAGGAGGCAGGGGCAAAGAAATATGTTGTAAGCCGCTACCTAAAGTACCAGATGACTGACGACATATCAGTTGAGATGCAGTCTCATGAGCTGCAGAAAATAGCTCATGAGATCATCTCCGAAGGTATGGCATTGGACGAACAATTTCAAATTGCTGTTATCATTGAAAAATTACCCCCTAGCTAAAAAGATTTTAAAAATGTTTTATGTCATAAGACTAAGGAATTTTCCTTAGAAAGCTTGATCATGCGCCTCCGTATTGAGGAGGAGGCACGCAGACAGGACCAGAAAGAAGAGGTGTTGATTGTCAATAATAACAACACTAAAAAGACCACACCTGCTGTTCTGAAACCAAATCAGAAATCTTTTAAGAACCAGAATAGGCGCAACAAACAGAATGAGAATCCGCGAGGAAACCCAAAAGGACAGCAGTAACCAGCCCAAAAGAATGATTCTGGATAGTTGTTTCTTTGCTACAACTGTAGAAAACCAAGTCATATGGCACGAAAGTGTCGGAACAGGCCAAGCTCTGCACCGCAGGCTAACCTGACTGAAAAGCCTCTTACGACTATGATTACTTAGATTCACCTTGTTGGTGGATCAGAGGGTTGGTGGGTAGACACTGGTGCCTCTCGCCATATCTGCTATGATCGTGGCTTGTTCTCTACATACACGGCCGCCGAAATCAGAAAGTGTTGTTGGGAGATTCTCACAACAATAAAGTTGCAGGGATTGGCAATGTGGAAATTAAGTTTAACTTTGGAAAGACTATAATTCTGAAAGATGTTATGCATACACCAGAGATTAGGAAGAATCTGGTGTCAGGCTTTCTCCTTAATAAGGCTGGGTTTACTCAAGTTATTGGGGCTGATTTGTATACCCTAACTTATAAGGGAACTTTTGTGGGAAAGGGTTATGCTTGTGAGGGTATGTTTAAACTGAATGTTGAAACAAATAAAGTGACTACTTCTGCTTATATGTTGTGTGATTTTAGTATTTGGCACTCTAGATTATGTCATGTTAATAAACGAATAATTCACAACATGAGCACCCTAGATATGATTCCTAATTTGACAGAATCTGAACTTGATAAATGTGAATTCTGTACATAAGCAAAAATCACAAAGAAACCTCAATTATTTGTTGATAGAATTTCTGAACCCTTAGACTTGATTCATTCTGACATATGTGAACTTGATAGTACTTTGACTAGACAAGGACATCGTTATTTTATCACTTTTATTGATGACTGTTCTGATTTCACATATGTATACCTTATGAAAAATAAAAGTGATGTTTTTGACATGTTTAAAACATTCAAAACTGAGATTGAGAATCAAGCAAATAGGAAAATTAAGAGACTTCGTAGTGATAGAGGAACATAATATGAATCCACTTCAATTCTGGAATTCTATAAACAACATGGTATAGTACATGAAAGAACTGCACCCTATTCTCCTGAGATGAACGGTAAAGCTAAAAGAAAAAATAGGTCCTTTACCGAACTTGTAGTTTCCATATTACTAAATTCTGGTGCAGCAAAACATTGGTGGGGGGATATTTTATTGACTATATGCTATGTTCTGAATAGAATCCCCAAATCTAAGAATAAAATTTCACCTTATGAAATTTTAAAGAATCATAAACCCAATGTCTCATATTTTAGAACTTGGGATTGTTTAGCATATGCTCGCATTCCAAACCCTAAGAGAATAAAATTGGCAAGTAGAGCATATGAATGTATATTTATAGGCTATGCTATTAATAGCAAAGCATACATATTTTATGACCTTAATGCACATAATATAATTGAATCAAATGATGCCGATTTTTATGAAACTAAATTTCCTTTTAAATTAAGGAATAGTGGGGGCACTTCAAGTATGCCTATTAGAACAGAACTTAATGAAAATTCTGAAGATGAACATAGAGAAGTAAAAGAGTAAGAACCATAAAATATTTTGGGTCAGATTTTTGTGCTTTTACTATTGAGGAGGATCCCATAAACCTCCAAGAGGCCTTATCTTCCTTAGATGCCGATTTTTGGCAAGAGGCTATAAATGATCAGATGGATTCTTTAGAATCCAATAAGACTTGGCACTTGGTAGATTTAGCCCCTGGTTGTAAGTCGATAGGCTGTAAATGGGTACTTAAAAAGAAATTGAAACCTGATGGCACTATTGATAAATATAAAGCATGACTAGTAGCCAAAGGTTTTAAACAAAAAGAAAACATAGATTTCTTCGACACTTTTTCACCTGTTACTAAAATCACATCCATACGGGTATTTGTCTCACTCGTCTCTATTCATAATTTGTTAATACACCAAATGGATGTGAAAACCGCATTTTTGAACAGTGAATTAAACGAAGAAATATATATGGACCAACCTGGAAGATTTTTGGTACATGGTCAAGAACATAAAATATGCAAATTAGATAAATCATTATATGGTTTAAAACAAGCACCTAAACAATGGCATGAAAAATTTGATAATTTAATCATTTCACATGGTTTTAAAGTTAATGAAAGTGACAAATGCATTTATTACAAATCTGAGAATGACATTTGCACCATTATATGCCTTTATGTAGACGACCTACTCATTTTTGGGTCAAACATTCATGCCATAAACTCAGTCAAATCCTTATTAAGTGCCAATTTTGATATGAAAGATCTAGATGAGGCGAGTGTAATCCTTGGTATTAAAATTACTAGGTCAGAAAAGGGAATTTCTTTGGATCAATCTTACTACATTGAGAAGATCCTAAAGAATTATAATTACTTTGACTGTAAACCCGCAAGTACACCATATGATCACAGTGTAAAGTTATTTAAGAACACTAGTGAAGGTGTAAGACAGTTTGATTATGGAGCATCATTAGCAGCCTTCGGTATGCCACTGATTGTACTATATCCAACATTGCCTATGCCATGGGATTATTGTGCAGGTTTACCAGTAGACCTAGTATAGAGCACCGGCATGCTATTGAAAGGGTGATGAGATACCTTAAACGAACCATGAACCTTAGATTACATTATGAAAGGTTTCCAGTTGTACCTGAAGGATATTCTGATGCAGACTGGAATACCTTATCTGATGATTTTAAAGCGACCAGTGGCTATATATTTAGCATCGCTGGAGGAGCTGTTTCTTGGAAATCCAAGAAACTGACTATTTTGGCTTAGTCTACTATGGAGTCTGAGATGATAGCAATAGCTATAGCTGGTGAAGAGGCAGGTATTTGAGAAACCTGCTAGCTGAGAATCCCTTATGGGAAAAACCGATACCGGCTGTGTTAATACATTGCGATAGTACCGCGTCTATTGGAAAAGTTCAGAACCGTTATTATAATGGTAAGAGACGACAAATACGTCGTAAGCACAGCACAGTTAGAGAACCGCTTTCCACAGGTACCGTTAGAGTGGATTACGTTCGTAATGAAGAAAATTTGGCAGATCCTTTGACGAAAGGACTGTCAAGAGAGAAAGTCCACAGTTCTTCTAAAAGAATGGGACTATTGCCCTTAGATTGTTGAGTCATGCACAACGGTAACCCGATCTAAATGACTGGAGATCCCAAGAACTAGGTTCAATGGGTACAAACAAGTTGTGTAGTGATAGGAGTTGAGCATGCTGTTTAATAAACCAAGAAGCATGTATTCCTGAAGTGATTAGAGGATGAGTTAATAGAAACTCTTAATGAGATCTATAATCTATTTGGAGTGGAGTACCTACCTTCAGGAGTACTCTTGATAGACTGACCTTTGGGAATGTGGAAATGTGGTCATTTCCTATGGAGTTTTTGGGCAAAATTTCTAGAGCATTCATTAAACTAGGATAGACTTGCATGGCCATAAATGCACAAGCTTATTTGATTGCACTATAGAAAAGGTTGTGTGTGGTTTGATGTCAGGAATAGAGTTCAAGACTACGTGTCACTCTAGTAAAAACTGAATCTTATTCACTATGCAAAGGTTTAAGTCGGATGACACCTTTGTTTACGCACAATCTTATGTGTTTAGAAATTGCTCAAAAATATTTTTAAAAATTCAAGTGGGGGATTGTTGGAAATGTTTTACAAACATTAAGTGAATTATTAAAAATGTCGAATAAGTGTATGAATGGCTCATATGTGTGAATAGTCCCACATCATGGGACTATATGGAAGAGGCAAGAATTTATACTTGTTTCTAAGAAATCATGTTAGGGCCTTGGGCTCCCAATACATGCTTTGTTGTGAGGAGGGAGACCATGCATCATGAACACCACAACACGTGCGACCGACCGACTCGACCCGACCCGGCCCGATCCGGTTCGGGCTTGGGCTCAGGCTTGGGCTTTGTGGTGTAGACTATTTTTGGACCATAAAACATTGCAGTTTTCGAACCCTTTTTTTTATGGAAAATTATTTTCTGCACTGATAATTTTTTTCTGCAACGGTAAAAACATTGTCCCCCGAAATTTTAGCAGACCCGGTTTTTTCTCCCAAACCCTAATTCTCGTTCTATAAATAATTTTTATCTGCAGACAGAAAACATACCGAGTTCTATTTTTCTCTTCTAGCCTCCACCATTAAATCTTTCTTACAGAAAATTCGAGCAATATTATTTTTGAAAGTGCAAATCTATACTGATTTGTCGTGCAAGCAAATCGGTTATCATTTTAGAGGCTATTTTACCCTAGAGGCGGTGGCGAAGGAATGGACTAGTTTGCACCTTTGACCAGATCGTCGAATCGTCTTCAAGAAAGCGACCTAGTCCACGACTCAGCCATTGTTTTCCAACACATGGTTTTGTAGACAGTGATTGACCCAAGGTATACATGTTCTCTTATTCTATTTTCATTCGTATTAAAGTGTTCGTATTGTATTCCATATTGACTTCTGATTGACTGATAATGAAGAGTTAATAGTGACTAATTGTATGCATTAAAGGAAATGTTTTACATTGAAATTTTACTGTACACCACATTGTTTAGTTAGGCAACTGACAACTTATATCTTAAATACTGTTTAAATTAATTAATTAATTAATTATACACATATATACATAATTAAATAGTGTCTAAAAACATTGGTATATATAGAAGTGTGATAATATTAGCAGTATGTGTAAAAATATAACATTTGTGTTTATATTCCAATCTATAATCAAACCAGTTTGCATGTTTCACAAATTGTTCGCTTTCTTGGTGATAATTTCCAAAGCTAGCATACTCTATTTTGGGAAGAATAAAAAGCAAACCCTATTTTAGGAAGAATAAAAAGTAAGAATTATCTCATGTTTATTATCAATTTATCTAACATCCGAACAATTTTTCCTACTATTCGACCTGATGCTCATGTCTTAACAACCTGAGAAGGTTTTACCGATTTGTATTAGTGGTAGACATGCAATGATATAATTAATGGTTATCAAATTTTCCTACACTATTAAAGTGAATGGCGACCACTGGTTAAAGAAATGTTGGCAAAAAAAATTTTGTAAATGACTTTTGAAACATCTAATGATGCATATTGGTTATTTTTAGGTAGTATTGACAAATACAGCTATTTATACTATTCAAAATTAAAAAATTACAAGATATGCATAAAATAACGTATTCATCATCAAACTTTTTCTTAGTTCTCATTTGCATGTTCAAATAGAGTAACACAAAAGAATTTGAATTGGAAATAAGCGTTCTATAACCATCCAATTGTCTAGAAATCAAATGCCATACCCATTGTTAAAACAGTTTATTCCCTCAATGTGAAGTGCATTATTAATATTGATATCCATTTTTCATTGCGATATCCATCATAGAATCGCGCAAAAGTTATTACCTTTTTTGTTGGAATGATTTCCTCATTTTGTTTCTATAAACAAGGTAATTATTCATCCCATAAGTTTGAAACCATTTTCTTTAAATTTTGTATTTTATACCAAATATTGCTTTGTTTCTCATGTAGTTCTCTGTTACGGTGACATATTAAAATATTTTTCCTTTACTATAGTTAACATTAGAAGACGGAAATAATAAGCGTGACCTATCTTTGTTTGAAAAATATATGTTCAAGGTAAGGAAAAATGAATGTGCTGGTTATGGCTTCTTACTTTTAATACTTGCCTGAAATCAAATAACCATGCATTATTTCTATTTACGCACTAAATAATGAAATTGATAAATTGTCATTCAGATTCTAAAATTTGGAACTGTTAAGCGATATAATTTAGAGGAAAAAAGGTCGAAAATATGAAAGTGGAAACATTGTTAAGCTTACGTGTTTACTAACATTCAGCTTTGAACTACACAGTATTCCACAAAAACAAATGTATTATTATATAGTTATAGTTTCAAAAAAAATTATTGTATTTAGAATGTCAAATCGATCTAAACAGTGAAAACAAAAGATAATGTGGTGTTATCCCACTGATTTATAGTAAATAGAAAAGATATAATGTTGTGTCCACTTATCCCTTGGATAATTGCTATAATACTTATTCATATCCATAATCATTTCTACATTTATTTAATATAATTATTGATTCATTCTTTGCAGTTGCATATGTTTATTCATTACTGGTTCTCCATAATTAGTTCAATTAGTTGTTAACTTGGGCAACTATTTATTTGAATTATACATGTTTTTAGTGGAGAGCCATGAGAAAATACGTATTTTAAAAGTCCATCTACTTGAACATTGGTGATGTTCCAAACTGAAAACTGATAAGTTGTGCATTTAGGAATAATTTCGAGCTCTTCATTGATATAATTCATATTGGTTTTACAAAAAACATGTCATGATTCACATCTTTTGTAACAACCCGGAAAATCAAAACCAATTTAAAAATTCTATTTTGACAATTTTAATGAATTTTGAATATTTAAAATGATCTATTTTAAATAATAATGACGAGAAATTTATTTTGAATAGAATTAGAACGTATATATTTATTTAAATTTAAGTTAGAATATAAATATTTATTTTAAATATAAAAGGAATTGGAAATGGCGCGGTAGTTTGAAAATTCGATTTCAAATTTCAAATGAATGTACAAGATTCAAAATAAACTGGATTTTAGCGAAACCAAAAATATTTGAATCTATTTAAAAATATCTTTCCAACGAATCTGAAAAATCCAAATTTCATAGCGGAAATAAAAAGTTATGCCCAGTTGAAAATTCAGAATAGTCGTTATGGAAATATAGCCCTTAAAAATGGAGATTTTGCAAACGACCTCCGTTTTCGATGAAACCACTTTTGTTGGATCCAGAATGTCAAGTTATTGCTTGATTCCAATTTTCATAATTTTTGGGATCAATATGTGAGTGTGGCAAAAGAAAACGTGTTTTGACAGTTTTAGTCAATTTGGATCGACAAGAAAATGGCCATTTTTCAAATGGTCTTCAAATTCGACGAAATTGTTTTTGTTAGGATCGTATCGTCTATACGAAGCTGGAAATAATTATTCTGGAATTTTTAGAATCAGTATGTGGCCCCGGCAAATTAAAATGTACGTTAAAATCTAAAATTGAATGTTTTATATTTTAATTTGAAGAATAACTGACTGAAACAGTCGAATGGGCTTACGAAACATATTTCACTGTGTTCGGAATGGGGGTATTTAGCTTGGGGTGACAGTCGTTGGATTTAAATTGGTGTTCGTATGGATTGAGGGGTATTTTTGGATTTAAATAAATTAAAAATTAAAAATAAAAGTGAGGGCCAATCAAATTTCGTCGTTCACATTGTGAAAACCCGATACCCCCTCTCGACGACAGCAGAAAAGCCTTCAACGCTTCCATCTCTGATTCCTCCCAATCCACGCATTAAATTCACTGCTCCAGTTGGGGTTTTTATAGATCTCTTCTCCACCCTCAAATCCATACCTAAAACACCACCTATCGTCGCGTGTAGGAGGAGATCCGTCGCTCCAAATTCCAGGACTTCCCGCTGCCACCGTGATCGCCTGACAGGATCGAACCGGGCTCCACCCCCACGCACCTGTGTGCCTCTCCAAGCCTTCGTCGTGGTGTATTCAGATCTTGGCCTCGTGCCCCGGATTTCACGAAAATTCAAAACCTAGTTTTGAACTAATCGATGAGGTGACGGCCTGTTTAATTTCTAAAGGTTATAATACTTTAAAGCGTTGCGAATTGGAATTTATGAATAAAAATCTTATCTTTCTCGTTTATTGTCAAAATCCAATGAAACAAGAGATACCGGGACCGTGACGATGTCTTCTACATTCTAGAAGAGACCAGAGAGTTTTTAGAGCTCGCTACAATTTTGGGAAAAGCCAAAAGCGAAGTGATAACTTCTCACTTTAATTTTATTTTCTAGTTAAAATATATACTAGGATGCAGATGGTGGTTAGCAGCACCCGACACCCGTCGTCCACTGACCATGGTCGACTTGTTTGTTTGTTTGATTGTGTTGTGAAAATTGATTGTGTGATGTGGAATGGAATAAATATTTTGTAGTTAAAAATATAATTTTTAATGTGTGTATGAATAAACATTCATTTACAAAACGTGTTTATATACACACATTAGACTGATACTGATTGAGACGATAAATTTTACACATCGCCCAACTGCACAAATAAAATTCATTATTTATTGATTGAAATCCCACACGGGTATTGGGATGATATGGGACATACACTAATCCCAATATTTAGTTATATGTCAATCGATTTGTTCACAAGCTGTGTAAGCATTGAATATTTATATTTAATGCTTTTGCAGTGTAGAATGCACTCTGGATGATGGTTGACTGTGTTTGATGGTTGTTGTATACATGTATTGTATGAAATCCATATAAATAACATTATATGGTAATTGACTGTGTCTGATTCCAGTTCAGAAAGAATGAATATTTTAAAATAACGAATATTTTAAAATAATGAATATTTTAAAATAATATTCAGTAAAAGATCAAAACCTGATTTTGATGTCTGATTTGGGATGAACACGGAAATATTTAAATATATAAAGCCGTGTTGATTAGGTTAACGCCATTTTGACGTGAATGATATTTATATCGATTTTATACATTTTTATAATGAATATCGAAAAGGAAGTGATTTCAAAAAAAAATGTTTTGAAAATACTATCATTTATATATCGATGATATGGAATATTCAATTTTGATGTGAAACTGAATATGAAGTTGGAATCGTTTAGAAAACGAATTTAAAAAGATTTATAAAATACGTTTTAAATGGAAATCGACGAAATATATATAATATATTATATATATATAATGGCCTGAATAGAACGAGCCGCGTCGCGGCAGTTCGTGAATTAAGACCATTGACTTCGAACGGACATTACGGGAGATCCGACCGTCGGATTCTCCTAAAACCAGAACCATTGGGTTCGTATCGAAAAGAGATTTCTAATGAATACAAGAGATTTGAAATCTAATGGTTGGATTTGGAATTATGTCCAAATCAAAATTTGGAAAAGGTCGATGTAAGTTCAGTTCGATGACCGTTTATGGAAATCGATTGTACGGTCCTTGATAAAATTATTAAAAATATCGATAATTTGTGTAAAATAATAATAAATGATTTGGAAAGAATTAGGATGAAAAATTCAATATTTGAAAAGATAAAAATATATTATTATTGAAATGAACTAGTTATGAAGTAGAATTATAATTCAATATTTTTTTAATAAATAAGTTGGATTTGAAATGGTATTAAAAATAACCAGAATTTCCAATATGTGAACTGGAATGTATTTGAATCGAAATTATCTTCGGAATATTTCAATGTTGGACTCCGTGATTATATAGACATTGTGGAGGAATTTGGAAGATATATATATCGTTATTCCATAACGATATTTGTTGATTTCAGAATTTGATATTGAATATAAGTCGATATATTTTCTATTCACAGCCTTGTATTTAATATCAAATGGATTTTTGGGTTTGTCGTGAACGGTGTTCTTCATAACACTGTTCTTAAACCCAGTTGATAAAAGATTAAATCTTTTATTAATATTTAATGAAGTTTACCAATTAATATTTAATTGGAATTGAATTGATTGGATTTTTGGGTTTATCGGGAATGGTGTTTTAAATAACTCTTGTTTTTCAACCCAATTAACAATGGAATGTGATTTTGGGTTTGTCGTAAATTGTGTCTTAAATAACACTGTTCTTGAACCCCGTTTGAATAGAATAAATTTTTTAATTAAGATTTGAGGAAGAATTACCAATTAATTGATATTTAGTTAGAATTGAAATGGAATGTGGATTGGGTTTATTGTGAACTGTGTTTTTAACGACATTCATTCGTTAACCCGATTCACAATGTAATGTGATTTGGAATATATAAATCTTTTATTAAGATTTAACAACAATTTTCCAAAGTAAAGTTTTCCAATTTAATATATTAAATTAGAATTGAATGGAATTCGATTGATAATAATCGAAGTGAACTTCTATGGAGGAAGACTGTTAATAAATATGGAATTTAAAAGGCTTTGTCATTATTCCATTTATATTATTTGTCAGATACAGAAATTGATATCGATTATATATTGATTTGTTTTCCGTGAAGATTTCATAATTAATGGAATGTGATTTGGGTTTATCGTGAACTGTATTTTAAATGACATTAATTCTTTAACCCAATTAATGGAATGTGTAAGACATGGACATTTAAATTAAAATGGTTAAGTGGGAGAAAAACCTAGTGGGGACCAAGCATAGGTGGGAGGCTTGTGTCGGATGGGGGACCCGTTTCAACCAGTAACCCATTTGAGTATCTAATTGGGCCCGGTACTAGGCTAGGTTGGGGCACGCTTACTGGACTTGAATGTAAGAGGTCAAAACGTGAATAGCGATGGCAACGCGAGTCCAACGGGTTCATGTGCGTGCATGGGTCCGGGCTGGTAGGTAAGACGTTGCATCGTGTCGGTATGGCTGTGCATTTTATGTTGGTATCGGGGCTGCCATTTTGGGGAGTGATACACCCCACTGTGGGGCCAGCACGGATGTCTACGGGGTTTAGGGAGCCGATCGAATGGGTAGGGTAAAGGTACCTTAGCGGTGGTGGGAGCAAGCCGGCACCTACGGTAGCAGCTAGGTACAGGTAACTACCAAGCTTTTCATGTGGGTACAGTTAGTGGGAAGGGATCGACCTTTAGTAAATAGAGGCTAATAGATGTACAGTGTAATTAAGTAATGTGGTGTAACATAGCAAAAGTGCGGTGTAACGAAATACATGTTGGTTGAGTTGGATAGTCCTTTGGGTGCTAGTCTGATGTTGACTTCGGTCTTCGGGGTTAGTACTTGGAGGGCTGTTCGCTTAGCCAAGGTGTAGGATTGTCTTAGTACTTAGGAACAGAATCATCTTGTCCATCCTTTTTATCTACATTATCTATGCTACAGCCATATCATGATACCTATTTATGTCTTGATCATTTACCTTACCTATTATTTGTTAAAATTACTGGACTCGCCAGACTTTATGTCTGACCCATTTTGTTTCCACCTCTTTTCTTTCCTCCCCCCCCTTAGGTTTGCAAGGAGGGAATACTACAGCTTAGTGCCAATTTCTTTCAGTTGCTTGAAAAGAGTAGATGTATCGCTGTGGACTCTCTCATCTTTATGGCTTTGCTTATGCTCAGTAGGGATTTATGCATTTATGTTATTTAAATATTTGCTTCTTTATGTACTTTGAAGTTTTTGGAAAAGACAATTGATCCTGTTGTAATGGTTTTTGGAGACTACTTATGTAAGCTTGTTTTGAAGTTATGATGCTATGAAATAAGTTTTATCTTCCGCTGTGTTTTATTTATTTATTCTTGTAATTTATCTGTTCTATACTACTATAACACTTCATGACATTAATGCATTCCCTTTGTGAGTGACATTAATGGCCATGGGGTGTTACACCTGGTATCAGAGCTATGGTTACAAGAACAGATAAAAAGTTTTGAAAAGTGTTTTCAAAAGTATTATTTTCATAGAAAGTATTTTCAAAAATTTGTTTTAAAGAAGCTATTTTCAAGGAAAGTTTACTTTAAAGAGCATAATCCCCGCAAGCCATACATCTCTCTTTCGCTTCCCTTGTTTTAAACTTTTTCTTTTCAGCATGTCTGGAGCATCTGAGATACCAGAGGGTGTTCATGTACCCGGTTGGTTTCGTCAATATCTCGAGGCCGCTGCCGCGGGTCCGGCCTACGTTCCTCCTCCTCCTCTCCTAGCTCCAGTCATTCCTCCGCATGGAGATGCTTTCTCCAATATATGTAAAGACTTTCATTAGATGGGTGGAAAACCTTTTAGTGGGTCTGAAACGTTCGTCGAAGCTAAAAATTGGTTGAAAGAAGTGGAGGATCTGTTTGGCATTTTCGATATGGATGATTGTAAGAAGGTCCAATTGGCTGCTTGGTTGATGAAGGACGAAGCTTAGTTTTGGTGGGAGGTTACTAATGGAGAGCGTGCTACAGAGACGTGGGCATATTTTAGGGGAAGGTATGAGTTGAAATTCCTTTCTCAAGCTGAGGAGAGTATGTACATGGAGAGGTTCTTGACATTGAAGCGGAAAAACTTGACCGTGAAGGAGTATGTGACAAAATTAAAAAAGTTGGCGAGATTTGGGCTAGAGTTGGTGAATACGCCTCACAAGAAGGCCTTGAGGTTTGCAAAGGGCCTAAATGAACCGCTTCACAGTTTGGCTATGTCCCACATTCCAATGGGGGCTACGTATGAAAAGCTTGTTGATATGGCATACATGCATGAAGAAGAGAAGGGTGTAAGTACTTTTAGGCCGCAAGATAAGAAGGAGGATCCAAAGAAAGCCCAACAACAAAAGAAAGGTGGTAAGGAAAAGAGGAAGTGTCACAACTGTGGGATACCCGGCCATTTGATGAAAGAATGTAGGAAGAAGAAGAAGTTCGCTTGTTATCATTGTGGCGATGTGGGTCATGCTGTGAAGGACTGTCCTAAGAAGCAAGGGCAGAGGCCAGGTTCTACTTCGGGAGGGTAGGTTCACACTCTCTTGGCTCTGGGACAGGAAGAAGGTAGAAAAATTTCTGTCGAAAGTTTGATTTTCTTGTTTGATCATCCTGTCCGTACTTTATTCGATTCTGGTGCATCACATTCGTTTATCTCTGCATCATTAGTTGAAAAACTGCACTTAAATATTAGTCTCATTGTGGATCCCATTGTAGTCTCAAATATTATTGGTGGGTCGGCTCATTTATGCATGGTTTGTAGGGATTGGAGATTGTTTATCTTAGGAGTTGGTTTTGAATGTAATGCTTTTGTGCTTGGTTTCATGGGCTAGGGTTGATTCTAGGGATGGATTGGCTAGCCAGATATTGTGCCATCCTAGATTGTGAACGAAGGGTAGTAAAATTGTTGACTTGTAGTGGAAATACCCTTGATATTTCTTGTGACCCTAGAGGATCGATGATGCTTAGTTATCTTGAGTCACTTGACACATCCAATGGTGATTTACATTCTGTTCTTATAGTCCGTGAATATGTCGATGTCTTCGATGAGGTGAGGGGTCTACCCCCAAAATGTGAGATAGACTTTTGTATTTATCTTGTAGACAATGCAAAACCAGTATCTCTGCCAGTACCCCACATTGCTCCTCGTGAGAGGAGGGAGCTCAATAAGCAAATAGGGGAGTTACTTGAGAAGGGATTCATAAGACGTAGTATATCGGAGTGGGGTGCTCTAGTAGTATTTTCCACGAAGGTGGATAGGTCCCCTATACTTTGTGTGGACTATAGAGAACTTAATAAGCTTACTAAGAAGAATAGGCACCCACTGTCGAGGATTGACGATCTCTTCGATCAGTTAGTTGGCGCCTCAGTGTTTTCGCAGTTGGACTTAGCCACTGGTTTCCATCAGTTGAGAGTGGCTGAGGATAGCATAGACAAGACTGCCTTTAGGACTCCAGATGGTTTCTATGAGTGGCTTGTAGTGCCCTTCGGTTTGACAAACGCCCCCGCATACTTTGTTGACTTGATGAGTAGGGTCTTTAGGGAGTACCTTAATAAATTCGTGGCGGTCTTTGTGGATGACATCTTGATCTTTTCTAAGAGCGA
This sequence comes from Allium sativum, assembly GCA_030737875.1. Lineage (NCBI taxonomy): Eukaryota > Viridiplantae > Streptophyta > Magnoliopsida > Asparagales > Amaryllidaceae > Allium > Allium sativum. Next base: position 261,212,610 of record CM060923.1, read on the forward strand.
GGAAGAGCATGCCTTACATCTTAGGGAAGTGTTGGAGACCCTTCGAGCGCATAACCTTAATGCTAAATTTTCTAAATGTCACTTTTGGAGGAAGGAAGTGCGATTCTTAGGGCACGTGGTTTCCAAAGAAGGGATAGCTGTGGATCCCGCGAAGGTGGTAGCCATCCAAGACTGGAAGGTCCCTAAAAATGCTACCGAGTTTTTACGTGGGATGTAGATTGTGATGATGCGTTCCAACGTTTAAAAAGATCTTTGACCACAGCCTTAGTCTTAGTGTTGCCAGATGAGAGTAAGCCATTTACCGTTTATACCGATGCTTGTGGGACAGGACTAGGAACAGTCTTAATGCAAGAGGGGAGGGTAATAGCCTATGGAGGAAGGCAATTGAGAGTGCATGAGAAAAATTACCCTACACATGACCTAGAGTTAGCCGCTATTGTTTTCGCGCTTAAGTCTTTGCGCCATTATCTTCTTGGCGAGAAATTCGAATTGTTTACAGACCACAAATCGCTAAAATACTTGTTCTCTCAGAAGGACTTGAACTTAAGGCAGCAAAGGTGGATGGAATTCTTAGCATCCTACGATTTCGAGATAGCATATGCCCCTGGTAAGGGTAATGTGGTGGCAGACGCCTTAAGTAGGAAAAGGTTGTCCTTGAGTCCGTTGTTTGTTGAGCGGCGAAGCTTAGAGTTCATCTCTATGTTTGACTTTAGACCTTCCATTGACTTTGTACCCGGTTTGCTAGCATCCTTAGAGGTCAGACCTACGCTTTTGGGACGGATTGGTGAGGAACAGCGAGATGACCCACAGTTGGTTGAGTTAGTAGAGAAGCTCATAAAGGGGGAATCATCGAGCCATCTCAGTAGGTATACTCTAAATGATAAGGGTTGATTACGTAGGAACGATAGACTTTGTGTACCACAAGACGAGAACTTGAGGAAGACCATTCTTGATGATGCACATCGTTCAAAGATGACCATTCATCCCGACGGGGACAAGATGTACATGGACATGAGACGAGTTTACTTTTGGGCCGGTATGAAGAGGGATGTGGCCGAGTTTGTCGCTAGATGTTTGGTGTGCCAACAAGTAAAAGCAAAGCAAAAGAAGCCCGGTGGGTTGCTTCACCCATTGGAGGTCACATAATGGAAGAGGGAGAGTGTCTCGATTGACTTTGTTGATGGGTTACAAGATCGAGGAAGGGTGATACGGGGATTTGGGTCGTGGTAGACAGACTTACTAAGAGTGCCCATTTCATTCCAGTGAGCAGTAAGAGGACTGCTCCATGGTTAGCCTCCGTATACATTCGAGAGATAGTTCCTTTGCACAGTTTTCCTTCTAGCATAGTGAGCGATCGCGATCCTATATTTTCTAGCGAGTTTTGGAAGAGCTTGCAAGAGGCGGTAGGGACTCAGTTATGTTTGAGCACCGCATATCATTCTCGGACGGATGGCCAGACCGAGAGGGTGAATCGTATTCTAGAGGACCTTTTGAGGCTATGTGTTTTAGACTTCGGAGGTACATGGGAGGAGCATCTTCCTTTGGTGGAGTTCGCGTATAATAATAGTTTTCAGTCTAGCATTGGCATGGCACCTTTCGAGGCTCTTCATGGAAGGCCTTGTCGTTCACCTACATGTTGGTGGAATCTATGGATAAGATCTTACTTGGGCCCGATATGATTAGAGAGACTTCGGAAAAGATTGATTTGATTCGAAGGAGGATGAAGATGGCGCAAGATAGGCAGAAATCCTATGCGGACAAGAGGAGGATAGATCTTGAATTTGATATTGGGGACATGGTCTTTATCAAGGTGTCTCCATTACGGAATGTTGTTCGCTTTGGGTCCATTGGGAAGTTAGCACCAAGGTTCGTAGGGCCGTTTCCTATTAAGGAGAGGATTGGACAGATGGCGTATAGAGTGGAGTTGCCCAAGAGACTTAGTGGTGTACACGACGTATTCCATGTATCACATTTGAGGAAGTGCTTGCATGAGACCGCGGAAGTGGTAGAGCCGAGCTTGCTTAGAGAGGTGGAGGTAGAGCGTGATGCGACGATTCGACGAGCTCCTACATGCATTCCTGGGTCGGAGATTAAGAAGTTGAGGAACCGAGAGGTCAAACTAGTCAAAGTGCAATGGGGAGATGATCAAGGAAACACTACTTGGGAGACGGAAGAGAAGATGCGTTCATTACACCCTTTCCTTTTCGAGGGTATGTCTTTTAATTTCTCCTTTATCGCTTAGCTTGTACTTGTCATATCTTTAGTATATCCTCTCGTTTAAGTCTTTGACTTTAGACAGGGTAGTCCTATGGTTGAAACATGTGTTTGAGATATGTTATGATTGATGGATGCATGTAGATGCAAGTGTTTGCTAGTGGTTGCTCGTGGATACATATACACACACTTCAGGCACTAGTTCGGCTCAGTCACTTTCATATTGCATATTGCATATAAATGGATGTATTTAGTTAAATGGATGTATATTAAATGGACGTATCATATGGATGTTGCATTTGAATGAATGGTTGTGCACACATGTAGTAATGATATGTATAGTGTAATGACCCGGATTCTTATAGGTTAATTTTAAATATTTAATATGGATTTAATTATTGGGTGGATAAATAAAAATGGAATTTTTATATTTAGTTATCAATTTCGATTTAATATTAAATATATTAAATTATCAGAATACGAAAAATGAATTTAGTTGAATTCAAAACTTAATATAAATTAAATACTGTTCAGATAATTTATTAGAATTCTGTTTTGAATTTATAAACGATAATTTAATTTATTATCGAAGAAATAAATTGTTTTGAAATTAAATTTATATCGATTTAAATTTATATCTATTCGGGATGATCGAATTGGACTTGATTGATTTCATTTTTAACAAATAAACAGTAAGATTTCAAGCTCGAAGATCAATGTTGAATAAGAGTTAGTTGAATATAGTATTTGGGTTGTCGTAACGATGTTTTACACAACATCCGTTTTAAACCCAAATAAGTGTAAGCTTGGAAATAGAATAATGAATATTTCCTAAGTATAGAAATAAACGAGATCGAAAAAGAGATAAGTAATTGGAATATTTTCCAATTATAAATAGCATATATTTTCTAAAGTTTAGAAAATAAAGGAAGGCGATATATGGAAATGTTTTCCAAATAACGTATAAGGCCAATATGGTTATTGAAAATATTTGGTTAACAAATACTGGTAAAGAAATCGAGAAGTGGTTTAATTAATGAAATATTAATTAAGGGCTCAGTGATTGTTTGATAATTGGATGAACACTTGTTTTCTTCGATAGTTAAATCATCGACTATCGAAACACTTGTTTTTATTCGATAGTTAAATCACAGACTATCGATGTTTTGAACATTTTAACGTTGTTAATATGGAGAGACCGGTTGGATTATTATCCAAAGAACCACTGTAACGACCCAGAGATTTTCGACCCAGAAAATCAACATAAACCCATGTTAATTATTCAGGCATCGAAAATTCCTGATCATTAATAGAAAGAAGTTAGAGGGTGAGGATAGATAAGATAGAAAATTAGAATAGAAGAAGAAGAAGAAGAAGATTACCACATAACGGAATTAGAGTAATACGGATCTCACAGCGGAACGAATAAAATATAATATATAACATAACTTTGAAATAAAACGGTATATGAATACACAATAACACTATCAGAGCACAACACTTACACATAGCGGAAATAACAATAGCTAAAAATCCTGAAGCCTCCTGCTTCAAGCTCCTCCAAGTATATCTGTAAAGACCTGAACTACTTGACTGCCCGTACAAATTTGGACACCCAAGAGTTTAGGGAAAACAAAACAAAATAAACTCTGGGTCAGTCATGGGACTGGTGTGAGTAAACTCAAATCATCGGTTTAACTTTTCAAAATCCTTTTCAAAAGAAAAGATAATCGTAAGGCCGATCCACACATAAACACGGACGGCTTTTACCTTACGATAACCCAAAACAGCTTTGGAAACCAATACTTCTCGGATATTATAATAATGTCTAATCACAAGTAATTAGAATCTAGCAAAACGCTTGCATCTCACGTTCTACATATATAGTATACAAACAAAACCGCAGGCGCTTATTGGAGATTGGATTCCGACCTTGACAAGGTATGGGACCACCTGCCGATAGTGTATCTGTAACACCCCACCTCCGCCAGGGTGGCTCTTGCAAGCAACTCTGACTTTGGTGGGGCGTTTAAAAATAAGGTAAACATGCATAATGATATAGCAAGGCAGGACATGACATATATATATGTAAATAAACAGAGTAAGTAAATAAAACAGCGGAAGATTTATAAACCATTTCAAAACACAAGTCTGGTACATCAAGATGTCAATTTCCCAAAATTATAAGTCTAGATAAATACATCATCTGATAAACTGAAATACATAAGTACTATCCCCAAATAAGAGTGATAAACCATAGCGGCTCAAGTCCAAAGCATACTTGAGCTATCCAAGGAAGCAGCTAAAATCCAAGCTAGGCTCCAGTATTCCCTCCCTGAGAACCTGGGGGGGAAACGGAAGAAAAGAGGCGAAAGAAAACAGGTCAGTCAAAAAGACTGAGTAAGCCCTGCTACGATCAGTCTATAAACTAATAAAGTTAACATCATGATGGAAACTGAGATGGTCATAAATAACAACATACTAGCATGATAAACTAACTACAAGATAGATAGAGGTGTCATCGCATAAACAAAGCTAAGTTTTTGCACCACGGTGTACTAGCAAACCAACATAACAGGTATTGATCCCTCAGCCCAAACTTTGGCCCAATTACATGAAGTGACCTTAATATAAGGTCCAACCCAACGGTCTAGTCGATCGGCTCCCTATAAGCCTAACACGTCAAGTGTTGATGTCCATACGGCCCACATATGGATGTAGTCTGACTGTGCTGGGTCCACCTTCGGGTGTATCAAGCCCTCGGGTGTCAACCCCGGACACTTAAGCAATAATGCACAGCCCAGACCTACTGGTACCCGTGCCTCGAGTTTGTCCAACACCGGACTACGTGCACGTCCGTAGCCCGCCTGGACCCGCATCGCTGTACCACTCGGCCATCGCTTTGGTCGCTTACATCCGTCCAGTAATCGTGCCCCGCCCTAGCCTAGTCCTCTAGGGTTGTGATGATACCAAACTGGGATTACTGCCGGAACAGACCCGCTGCTAGGGTTTTCTAAGAGGGTTAAGTGTGATTTAACCCTTCACTAATCATGGATTAAATTGGTTAAGTGTAACTTAACCCCATTCCAATCCCTCGAACTCCCAAATGGATTAAATTGGTTAAGTGTAACCAACAGTTCACACTTAACCCCATTTCAATCCCTCGAATCCCCAAATGGATTAAATTAGTTAAGTGTAACCAACAGTTCACACTTATCCCCATTTCAATCCCTCGAATCCCCAAATCGGTTAAGTATTAGTGGACCCTGACTTAACCCTAATCACGAGGCATTAGTTAATTTAATGCACCTTAACCTCCCACATTAGACTTTGTTGCGGTTACTAGTTAAGCCGGGCGGGTCCGGGTAGCTTTACACCACAACTTGGTCTAACCTCGGGTCTTGGCACCACATGACCAACTTCTCACATTGGGTCCTATTGTTTGTAGCCACTAGTTAAGCCGGTAGGTTCCGGGTAGAATTATGCTACAAACTCAACCCAACCTCGAGTTGGCCACACTTATGTTTTCTAAGTGTCATGTCCACTTTATTTCAAAACATAATTGCAAGTCAAACAAATACTTGGGTAGACCTAACTTAATAGGTAAATTCCCAAGGGGTAGACCTAACTTAATAGGTAAATTCCCAATCTTATATTTCATGTATTTTAAGTTTACCCAAAACCCCCAACGTCATTCTATCGCCTACATATTCGTAATAGCGCATAAAGGATAGGAAGAGGGAACTTGGCACAACATACATGATAAACTTGCACAACAATCATGCATAACATGTTAGACTTGCACAACTTAGCATAGTGAACTTGCATATTACCATAAACATGCATAACTTGTCAAACATGCACAACTTGTCATTTTAAACTTGCATAAGCATGCATAACTTGTCAAACATGCACAACTTGTCATTTTAAACTTGCATAAGCATGCATAACTTGTCAAACATGCACAACTTGTCATTTTAAACTTGCATAAGCATGCATAACTTGTCAAACATGCACAACTTGCCATTTTAAACTTGCATAAGCATGCATAACTTATTAAACATGCACAATATGGCATAATGAACTTGCATAAACATACATAACTCATTTAACTTGCAAATCATGGCATAGTGGACTTGCATAAACATGCATAACTCATTTAACTTGCAAATCATGGCATAGTGGACTCGCATAAACATGCATAACTCATTTAACTTGCAAATCATGGCTTGGTAAACTTGCATAAACATGCATAACTAAATAAACTTGCAAAGATCCCAACTTTCATCACATATTAACTTTAGAGTTTCTAAAATGAAGGTAAGAGGGCTTACAATGCTTATGCGGACTCAAATGAGTATAGCAATTGTAAGAAACCCCTTATGCAACTAATTAAAACCCCCAAATGCAAGCAAACTTGATCAAGACTCCTCCTTTATGATGCCAATAGAGAAACAAGCCTTTAATGCAAGCTAAGGAGGATCATACAAGCCTAAATATACTTGTATGCATGGAAAATCACTTAGGAATTAATTTAGGAATTGTATGAAGAGGGTGGAGGCCATGAGAGTTTGGATTTTGCCATAGTTTTGTTGCTAGAATGAATAATGAGTGATTTAGGGTAGGTTAGGGTCTTATTTATAGATTAGGCTAGTGATTTGGACCATAGGATTAACCCTAGATTCAATTAGGTCCATCAGATCTCGGAACTCTCTAGAACCAAGCCCCCCTATCAAGCCCAAATCAGAAATGGTGCACCAGGCCAAGCAGCCCGGCCACCCCCTGTCGACAGGGCAGTCGACATGCTAAGACCCCTGTCGACAGGCCTGTCGACATGGGGTCCTGGGCGGGAATTTTTCCCGCCTGCGCCAGTTTGCCCTATCCCTAGTTTTTAATTTTAAAATTTAAATCTGTTTTTACTTAGGAATTTTCTGAAAACTTCAATGGGCCTTAACTGGGTCATACGGACTCCGATTTTCGAAAACTCGGACTCTATTTCGCGTATTTTTCCGAGACGAACGCAATGGCATAGCCCGTTTCCCTTGATTCAGATTTTTGAATTAAATTCTGCCTCGATTTATGTTATAACAGGTTTTTGAAAATACAGGTTGTTACATTCTCCCCTCCTTAAAGGATTTCGTCCCCGAAATCTTCAAGTTAGGAAGAACGTATCCTACCATCCAATCATCCATCTACTCAAAGCATCATCCACGAGCAACCATTGTCCTTACGAGATTCTAAATGCCGGATGAACATATGCAGAGGTGTGTGTATATGTACTTATCTAATGCAAATATCATCAATGCGAATTATGTTAGTGAAATGAATCCATATGTATGCAATTCCTAACATAATGTATATCATCTATATGTGTGCACATAACATACACCCATATGCAACATCCATGTGATAACACACAATTTTCATCCATGAATAAGCATAAACACTCATGCATATGCAATATGAGGAGTGTGCGAGCCAATCTAGTGCCTAATCGTGTATAATGCATCCACGAGCAACCACTTGCAAACACTTGCAACCATCAAACATAACATGTTTCAAACACATGTTTCATCCAAAGGGTTTCTACCTAAGGACCTCATGACAAGATAAACTCGATAAACTAGATAAACTAGATAAACAGGGACAGAGAAAGGAGCAAGATAAATTCCCTTTTGGATTACAAGAAATCCATTCAAACTCTGACATATAGTACTAACCGATGAGTCATAACCCCCTTATGGAGTTTACAACAGAAATAAGATCGAGAATGGGACCGAGAGGATATATACAAAAGATAACTTGCAAGCAAGCTCCACAGGAAAACAAGGATCAAGGATGCACCCTTAAAAAGAGATATGATGCGCGTGTCTAGTCTTCACTCTTCTTAGTCACGTTTTCTTGAGCTTAACTCCACTGTGCTTTGACCGTCTTTTACTTCATGATTTCTTGGCTTCCTAACTCCTATTTCCCAAATTCGAGTTGGAACTCGTCGCCTCTCGTCTTTCTTTTCCACTTATTCTCCTTTCTGCATACCTGGGTTAAACATAACTGTAACCTCATGATTTCATGCAAGCTCTCCAAAATTCACTAGTGAATCCTGGATCTCGTCTACTTACTATAAAGTATTCCACGCAGCAGAACCTTTCTTGAAAATACCAATCCACGTTGCCAATTGCCCTTATAAACGTGATTTTCTATAACTCAGGCTTAGTCAAAATGAACCATCCGCCTATAGGCCATACCTAGATTCAGTTGCCTACCCGTGGCTTCCTGTAGGCTCTTTCAAAACTGGCCAACTTCTTGAGGGTAAATCGTTGCTAATCATGACGCAGTCCTCTTGCTCTTCACCGGACTGAAATGAGCACTCTTCGTGAGTCTACCTATTATGACCCACATACCCGTATTCCCTTTCTTTGATCTAGGTAGTCCATCCACATAATCTATCGAGATGGTTTCACACTTCCCTTGCGGAACCTCCAATGGAGGTAATGGCCCACTGGGCTTCTATGACTTGGCCTTAACCCGGTGGCACAACATGCATCCTAAGGCCAACTCGGCCACCTCCTCGAGTGGTGCGCATCTTCAAGAACCTTCTTTACCAAGTCCTTCACTCGAGGAACACATAATCTCTCATCGCGCCTTAGTCATCCCTTGTCATCTATAATATATCTAGCGAGGTGACTTAACATCTCGCCTCGAATCGACTGGTCCATGTTCTTGACCAACGGCGGGTCTTCTTCCTGTGAAACCCCCTTCTTGATCCACAAGAGTAAGTCTAAGCTCCGGGAATGCTAACTAACTAGCCAAACGGAGAAAGCTTCTTACTTCAATTGCCCTCCTCAGAGTTTTTCGGTCTTAAACCGCAACCACTTAGCGGAATCCACCGCTAAGCCTTACTTAGGAACTATATCCCCAAGGAATCCAACTTCTTTCCTCCGAAGTGACATTTGGAGAACTTGACCTTCAACTGGTGGCTCTAAGCGTATCCATCTCCTCCTTGAGATGTATAACATGCTCTTCCTCGTTCTTTTGAGGAGATCAAAATATCGTCTACGACGACCACGACAAACTTGTTCAAGGACTCCCTAAACACCCTACCCATCAGGTTCACGTAATATGCGGGTGCATTAGTCAAACCAAATAGCATGACTAGCCATTCTAAAACCCATCTAGAGTCCTAAACGCAGTCTTGTCAATTCCATCCTCAGCCCTCCTAAGCTGATGGAATCCGGTAGCTAGATCAAAAGAAAACAGATGCTCCTACAAGCTGATCAAACAAATCATCGATCCTTGGTAACGGTTATCTTTACGATAATCAACACATAAACGAAGCAAGCTGTCCACATCAGTAACGAATACTACTGGAGCACCCTACTCGAAAATGCTTCGTCTCAGGAAGTTCTTCTCAAGCAACTCCTTGACTTGCTTTCTTAACTCTCATCTCGTGAGGTCATGTGCCTAACCGGCCACGAAACTGGCTTGGTATTACCAACCAGATAATGCGGAAATTCATCCCACGTCTAGGGGTAACCCCTATACTTTCCCCCAAGATATCAGGATATTCTCGGACCACCCTCACAGATTGCAAACCATCAATAGACGAGTTGAGGGATTCAAGATAACATAACATGACGGGACCCATAGGGTTGCTAGAAATTCCTAGGGTACTACCGAGGCGAGTCATGAGCCTCACAACCCTATATACAAAAACCAAGAATGGCTCCAAAACAGGACAACCATTCCATGCCCAAAACCAACCCATATCCCCCGAAACCGAGAATATAAACATCCCACGAGAATTCTATACTCAGGATAGAAATTTTCAAATCCACTCAGACCACAGACAGGCGGGCAGAACCCCCAATTGGATTTGAAACACATACGGGATCATCAACTAGACTAGTACTTAGGTGCAAACTTTCAACTAGATCAGATGAAATAAAACTATGCGATGTGCCATAATCAAACAAAGTACGAACAGGGAAAATCAGAAAATGTAATCAAGACTTTCAACAGAAATGCCACCTCTATCATGAGCTGGAAGAACGGTGTTGAGGGGATGAACTCGCCCTCCAGATAGTCCTGCACCCTGAGTCTGACCTTGCCCTTGTTTCCTCGGGCAATCCTTGCTCAGATGTCCAGACTCACCACAATGAAAGCATTCGCCCGCTTTCTCTTCTTCTTCCTACATTCCCTTGATATATGTCCAACTTTACCACCGAAGTCGCATTCCCTATTCTCTCTTGGCTTGTCCTTGCGGTTGTTGTTATTCTTGCCTCGTTTCCCGGAATTTACTCTCTTGCCTTGAGACTCATTCGCCTTGGCTTCTTTCTTGTCATTGTTATCTTCTTCTTGAAGTAGGGTCATATTCACCAAATTCTCGAAAGTCGCCCCCAAGGGTATACGAGACATGGCCAAACCATGTAATGGCTCGTTTAATCCTAAAGCAAAGTGTAGGGCCTTCTTCTGAGCTGTGTTAACCAAGTCTAAATCGACCCGAGCCAGTTGACTAAACTGATCTATGTATTCCCTAATAGTCATGTCCCCTTGCTTCAGTGATAAGGACCTTAATCCAAACCTTCCCCTAAAGTCATCCCAAGTCTCAATTGGCCTAGTAGCGGTGGTGACTACCCACCAACGTGCAGCTTCTTCCCTTAGCAACCATACTGCCAATAAAACCCTCCTGCGGTCACCTATATCAAAGGTGGCTAAAAGATCTTTGGTTTCTTTCAACCAATTCCTTGCCTCTACAAGAGTCTCTGTTCCACGAAAATTCTTGCCACCCATCATCTTAATGTTCTTACAAGTTTCCGCAAAATCCGCTTGTGGAGGCTTGAGGGAGAAGAGGTACAGAAGGGGGAGGAGGAACAGCGGCCTTGACTGGAAAGACAACATTAGAGACACCCGAGACCGGTGCCGTGACTTCCAAGTACCGACGAAACCAAGCGGGTATTGTTACCCCTTCGGGCAAGATGAGATTATCAAACATGCTGGAAACGAAGAGAGAAGAGTTCAAACGAGGGGTCAAAGGATAGTGCTAATGGCTTTTGGAGAATAGCCTTTAAAAATAACTAGACTTTTCTTTGGAAAATACTTTATACTTGGTTTTGAAAATAGTTTTTCAAAAGTTTTAAAAACCTTTTTATCCCTTCTCGTAAACCTGGCTCTGATACCAAATGTAACACCCCACCTCCGCCAGGGTGGCTCTTGCAAGCAACTCTGACTTTGGTGGGGCGTTTTAAAAATAAGGTAAACATGCATAATGATATAGCAAGGCAGGACATGACATATATATATATGTAAATAAACAGAGTAAGTAAATAAAACAGCGGAAGATTTATAAACCATTTCAAAACACAAGTCTGGTACATCAAGATGTCAATTTCCCAAAATTATAAGTCTAGATAAATACATCATCTGATAAACTGAAATACATAAGTACTATCCCCAAATAAGAGTGATAAACCATAGCGGCTCAAGTCCAAAGCATACTTGAGCTATCCAAGGAAGCAGCTAAAATCCAAGCTAGGCTCCAGTATTCCCTCCCTGAGAACCTGGGGGGGGGGGGGAACGGAAGAAAAGAGGCAAAAGAAAACAGGTCAGTCAAAAAGACTGAGTAAGCCCTGCTACGATCAGTCTATAAACTAATAAAGTTAACATCATGATGGAAACTGAGATGGTCATAAATAACAACATACTAGCATGATAAACTAACTACAAGATAGATAGAGGTGTCATCGCATAAACAAAGCTAAGTTTTTGCACCACGGTGTACTAGCAAACCAACATAACAGGTATTGATCCCTCAGCCCAAACTTTGGCCCAATTACATGAAGTGACCTTAATATAAGGTCCAACCCAACGGTCTAGTCGATCGGCTCCCTATAAGCCTAACACGTCAAGTGTTGATGTCCATACGGCCCACATATGGATGTAGTCTGACTGTGCTGGGTCCACCTTCGGGTGTATCAAGCCCTCGGGTGTCAACCCCGGACACTTAAGCAATAATGCACAGCCCAGACCTACTGGTACCCGTGCCTCGAGTTTGTCCAACACCGGACTACGTGCACGTCCGTAGCCCGCCTGGACCCGCATCGCTGTACCACTCGGCCATCGCTTTGGTCGCTTACATCCGTCCAGTAATCGTGCCCCGCCCTAGCCTAGTCCTCTAGGGTTGTGATGATACCAAACTGGGATTACTGCCGGAACAGACCCGCTGCTAGGGTTTTCTAAGAGGGTTAAGTGTGATTTAACCCTTCACTAATCATGGATTAAATTGGTTAAGTGTAACTTAACCCCATTCCAATCCCTCGAACTCCCAAATGGATTAAATTGGTTAAGTGTAACCAACAGTTCACACTTAACCCCATTTCAATCCCTCGAATCCCCAAATGGATTAAATTAGTTAAGTGTAACCAACAGTTCACACTTATCCCCATTTCAATCCCTCGAATCCCCAAATCGGTTAAGTATTAGTGGACCCTGACTTAACCCTAATCACGGGGCATTAGTTAATTTAATGCACCTTAACCTCCCACATTAGACTTTGTTGCGGTTACTAGTTAAGCCGGGCGGGTCCGGGTAGCTTTACACCACAACTTGGTCTAACCTCGGGTCTTGGCACCACATGACCAACTTCTCACATTGGGTCCTATTGTTTGTAGCCACTAGTTAAGCCGGTAGGTTCCGGGTAGAATTATGCTACAAACTCAACCCAACCTCGAGTTGGCCACACTTATGTTTTCTAAGTGTCATGTCCACTTTATTTCAAAACATAATTGCAAGTCAAACAAATACTTGGGTAGACCTAACTTAATAGGTAAATTCCCAAGGGGTAGACCTAACTTAATAGGTAAATTCCCAATCTTATATTTCATGTATTTTAAGTTTACCCAAAACCCCCAACGTCATTCTATCGCCTACATATTCGTAATAGCGCATAAAGGATAGGAAGAGGGAACTTGGCACAACATACATGATAAACTTGCACAACAATCATGCATAACATGTTAGACTTGCACAACTTAGCATAGTTAACTTGCATATTACCATAAACATGCATAACTTGTCAAACATGCACAACTTGTCATTTTAAACTTGCATAAGCATGCATAACTTGTCAAACATGCACAACTTGTCATTTTAAACTTGCATAAGCATGCATAACTTGTCAAACATGCACAACTTGCCATTTTAAACTTGCATAAGCATGCATAACTTATTAAACATGCACAATATGGCATAATGAACTTGCATAAACATACATAACTCATTTAACTTGCAAATCATGGCATAGTGGACTTGCATAAACATGCATAACTCATTTAACTTGCAAATCATGGCATAGTGGACTCGCATAAACATGCATAACTCATTTAACTTGCAAATCATGGCTTGGTAAACTTGCATAAACATGCATAACTAAATAAACTTGCAAAGATCCCAACTTTCATCACATATTAACTTTAGAGTTTCTAAAATGAAGGTAAGAGGGCTTACAATGCTTATGCGGACTCAAATGAGTATAGCAATTGTAAGAAACCCCTTATGCAACTAATTAAAACCCCCAAATGCAAGCAAACTTGATCAAGACTCCTCCTTTATGATGCCAATAGAGAAACAAGCCTTTAATGCAAGCTAAGGAGGATCATACAAGCCTAAATATACTTGTATGCATGGAAAATCACTTAGGAATTAATTTAGGAATTGTATGAAGAGGGTGGAGGCCATGAGAGTTTGGATTTTGCCATAGTTTTGTTGCTAGAATGAATAATGAGTGATTTAGGGTAGGTTAGGGTCTTATTTATAGATTAGGCTAGTGATTTGGACCATAGGATTAACCCTAGATTCAATTAGGTCCATCAGATCTCGGAACTCTCTAGAACCAAGCCCCCCTATTAAGCCCAAATCAGAAATGGTGCACCAGGCCAAGCAGCCCGGCCACCCCCTGTCGACAGGGCTGTCGACAGGGCAGTCGACATGCTAAGACCCCTGTCGACAGGCCTGTCGACATGGGGTCCTGGGCGGGAATTTTTCCCGCCTGCGCCAGTTTGCCCTATCCCTAGTTTTTAATTTTAAAATTTAAATCTGTTTTTACTTAGGAATTTTCTGAAAACTTCAATGGGCCTTAACTGGGTCATACGGACTCCGATTTTCGAAAACTCGGACTATATTTCGCGTATTTTTCCGAGACGAACGCAATGGCATAGCCCGTTTCCCTTGATTCAGATTTTTGAATTAAATTCTACCTCGATTTATGTTATAACAGGTTTTTGAAAATACAGGTTGTTACAGTATCTCTAGAGGCAAATACCCTGGGTTCAACAAGAACATCTTGCAACCAGGCCCTCACATGACCGACCACTCATTTTCGCTTGAGTGTATCGAATGTATACCACCAACGGTTGGGAGCTACCCACCGTCTTTCCCAAAAAGGGACAACATCGAAATAGACAATAGAATGAAATGGATTTTCTCTAGATAGGTGATATACACCCTAATGGGAGCGACCCACATAGCCATGTTGCCTGCCCGATTTCTGTCATTTCCCGGTTGATGAGGCTTGAGGTCGTTACGTATCTTTTGAAACACTTGACCACCATTCACTTTGAATGCCACATCGTCATACCCGTCAAATCACAAATTGATTTCCTCAAAAAATACCACGGGTATAAAGCTAAGAGAAACGAATTCCCCTGCCACCAAACGTAAGTACGTTTGACGAGATCAACTTACGCGATCTGTTAGATATACTCTGTCAGACATTCGTCCATTTACGTTTGTCCTGGGACTGGACAAACAGAAGGCAATGTTCTTTAAACAGGATAGCCCTGGCATAACTCCGTCTTAAATATTTGATCGCAACGCTAATGTCCATACAGAGTGGTTTTCAGATAATATATCTGATCCCGGTCTCTCTATATTGACGACGATAAAATGGTCAAAACTTTGATAGTCGGTGATTTAACTATCAAAGAAAAACAGGTGTGCAACCAACAATATTATTTCCAGATGGAAATTCTATCGATCAATCAACATTCAACATTCATCCTTTTAATTTAACTTATCATTAATTCATTCATTCCCATCTCTATATATATTGGCAAATTCTTTCTCGTCAACATTTCGTTTTCTATGATTAGAAAATATCTCTGATTATATTCGGAAAATGTTTCCAAAATTTATTCATTTGATTTATACAGACGTTAAATAAAACATTACTAAGCAAATTTTTAACCATTACACTCATCAACTAAATTCACTTAATCAATCTTCACCATCGAACCTTTCCCACCCCTTGGTTAAGAACGAAGTCAATCAAGTTGGGGTATAATTACCGCTCAGACCTTAACTGAACAACATTCCTAACCTCGAATTAGACAAAGTTCACCTTTCAAACTTTAACAACCTACCTTACGCAACTCTCGGATTCTTTTTCACGAATCCTCTTCTTTTACAAAAATCTTTTTATTTTAACAGTAGTACTATGATCCTTTGTTTCTAAAATAAAATATTTAAATATAACTTTTCTCTAATAGTTTAAATAAAAATATTTACTTTATTAGATAAATGAATCTCGCTTTAAAGACCGGAAAGAAATTGTGCTTTCCCCCCTTCGATATAATCGAATCCCAATGTATAATCCACTCTCGAATAATCACTATTCGATAACTCTCTTTCGAATAAACTATATTCGATTACTTTATTTTACGAATAGCTATATTCAATTTATCTTTCTTTCACATAACTTGTATTCAATGTATCTCACTTCTCTAATAACTAATATTCGATTAATTTATATTTGAATAACTATGTCTGTTTTAACTTTATTTCGAAAGGCTAATATTCAATTTAACACCATTCACTTGACCCTAGATCGCAGCGATCACAATGGTTACGCCTGATTCCCTCAGGAAACATCCGACCGCCTTTGGCTATCTGCAGCCCTGCGAATTACGCTAGCAGTCGTACGAAATGGCAACACATCCTAATTAACTATGTTTGACTAACTCTATCTCAACTAACTATATTCGATCAACTCTAATTGAATACTAATATTCAATTAATTCTAAGTTGATTAACTCTATTTAATTAACTCCATGTTTATTCAGTTTTCAAATATTGATGTTGAAATCGACTTTTACTTCTCTGTATAAGTCTTGACTTATATATTCTATTTATACAATGATAAATATTTCATTTAATTTATAAAATATTATTTATAAATTTATCTTCTCAATCTATCGGTCAAAAATAGATTTTATTTAAAAACTTTACTTTAAATCCATATCAAGCTATACCCGTGTGCGAAGCACGGGTCTAAATATTCCAAATGAAAAATTCTCCTTCTATACTGTTCTAGTCACCTTTCAAGCATTTCTTTTTTTTTATAATTTATTTATTTACAAAATAAATCCCTTTTCTATTTGTTTTACAAATATTTCTTCTTTCTATTCTATTCTGTTTGATTAACAAATAAATATTCCTTTCAATTCCATTTGTAAATAGTTTACAAATATTTCTTTTCAATTCCATTTGTAAATAGTTTACAAATATTCTTTTCCAATTCTATCTATTTGATTTACAAATAAATGCCACCTTTTCAATCTATTTATTTTCTAAATAAATATTTTCTTTTTACAAAATCTTTTGATTTTATAAATAATTCTTTTCAATATAACATTGAAAATTTCCTTTTTAACATTCCAGTATTCCCTATGGTATTTAACATACCATATAACAATGATCGGTGTCATTCAACCATACAAAATCAACAACAGATTTCATATCACATCATATAACCCAATATATGAAGTAAACAGTAAAATAAATGTTGAGGAACCCAGTTGGGTCCCTCCAACCTGTTTCCCTGCATCCACAGATGTCAGTCAACATAAATAACGTGAAGGTGAAATATTCTGATAAACAGAATCAATATTTCGATACGATTTATATATGTCGTTATCGATATTTTCAATAAACTGACTAGCAGTTCAACCAAACAGCCAATACACAGCAAACAACCATTATTTATAAATTCTAAAAATATTTTATAAAAATGTAAATTGAGCAGAGTTAGTGAGATTTACTCACCTTGGCAGTTATCGTTAAATAACGATATATCGGTCATTGATTTGATTCAGGCGTTTAATTTTACCATAAATCCAAGCGATCTCTAATTCACTCCTGGTCAGTTCCATGGTGTAGCCGCCGTCCATACGATCCCAGCGGATCTGACTGTTCGAAATTCTGATAATGTATGACGAAGTTATTCATTTTCTAAGTTCGTATACTATTTAGTAAAATTTAAACTAAAAAAAAAATTTAGATCTGGGCCTTATACTTTGAACCCAGCCCATTCTCTTACCCTTAAACCCACATTACGCTGCGTCTTCTCCAGTATCCCAAATTCCTTTGTCACCAGAAATTTCCTCAATGCCATGATCGATTTCTTTTTCCCCAATTACTCCTCCATCTCTTCATAAAAACCCGAATTAAAAATATGATAATTATCCTCATCACCTCCCCTCCCTTCTCCTATCCAACTCCTGAGATTCGCACCCTCCTCCCCTAATGCGCCGAACCGCCATGCCCAGTGGTAACCGCACGCTTATCTCGAATGCCTCCACAAAGTTCGGCCTTGCTCTAGTTAACGAAGTCGCAGCTGATTCTGAAACTATGTATGTGTAGATCTCGAATTTTTGATTGTAATGAAATCTGTTTGGTGAATTCTTGTCAAGTAACGGAGGAGAAATACTTTTGTTTTTTCTTTCTTTTTTCTTTCTTCTTTTTTTTCTTCTTTTTTCTGTTTTAGCTGTTCTGTGAATCAATGTGGAAGATATCATGTGTATATATATTGAACGAGTTCCTTGATGCTCAAGGAGTAGAGGAAATAGGATTGTACACCCTCTGCTCTTAGCTTTTCAGATGATGGAAACACCTCATGCTATATTTAGTTGGGCCGATTGCCAAAAAGTAGGTTTGCAGTTTTCAGTCTTCCATCAGCTTTGATTATGAAGC
Source organism: Allium sativum (assembly GCA_030737875.1). NCBI lineage: Eukaryota > Viridiplantae > Streptophyta > Magnoliopsida > Asparagales > Amaryllidaceae > Allium > Allium sativum. The sequence continues at coordinate 261,230,847 of CM060923.1, forward strand.
GATGATAGTTAGTTTGCAGTATGGTATAGGTATATGTATGCTATTAGATTAGGTCTGCATACAATTCCTTTTGCCATAAAGTTTTAGGCCTGCGCATTCTACCGTGAATTTTCACTTCATAGTTGGTCTACTGTGAGCTTTCAATTCATACGATCACTGCACCAATTTTCACTGTATCTTGAAGTGAAATAGTACGATTTTCTGATGCTAAGAATTGTTTGAAAATGCTGAGATATTTTGGACATATGGTATTTGCAATTGAACAAGATTAGAGAAGCGTTGTTGGATTGGACATGGTTGAAATATAAAGTGTGAATTATAAAGCTGAAAGCAGATGCTAGAATTTGTATTAGAGCGTTTAATTATCACTTATATATATATATGCATTGAATTTACTTCTTTCTTGTACTTAAACGTGATGAAAGGTTTACTTATAGCTGATACCATCTTTGCTTGTGAGATTTGCTTTGCTTATTTCTTGTTAGTTTAACGATGTGAATGAGATCATAGTTATCATGGTCATCCATTGAAATAATTTGATAAATTTGCTGTGTATGACACGAATGAAGGATATACTATGATTTATAAGCTTGTTGTATGATATAGCCAATGCATTTAACAATGTAACATTCATGGACAACTGAAAACGGCAAATGTTTGTTCCTAGGTATAGTTAACGTTACAGCTTTATAAAAGCTTACTGTAAGATTTAGACAAAGATTCAACTAAGTAACGTTATTCAACTAAGTAACGCTCATGTATATTTGAAACGGCAAGTGCCTTTCTGTGTGTATTAATTTAACGTTATAGCATTAAAGTTATTAGTAAATGCATTTCCAGTTCTGACAAGAAAGAGGTATATTCTTTCTGTGCGTATTTCCAATTCTGGTAAGGGTCCATTGTTGTATGCTTAAAACTATTTGTATTGATACATGCGTATACTATTACTATAGTACGAAACAACAAGATTGAAGGGATTATGAAGCAATATACTATAAATTATAGTTTATTCACACATAATTCTGCTGACTTAGCCCCACTTCTTACTTTATGAATATTTGGTCACGTAAACGGGAATTTATGGCATCTCGTAGCAGAGTTATTTCTGATGGTAAGAAGAAATATATATTATAAGGTATAGGTACCCTATCATAAAAATCTTGTTCGCGTACGAGCCGCTATGAACAAAAATAAAAGTATAATTGTGTCGAGTGATATGCCACGATCCCAAAAATATAATAATACTGGTAGGTTAACTTATATTTTGAAACCCCAAAATATTGATATAGGGTGCAAAATACTCCAAATAAAAAAGTTGCATATTTAATTAATTAAAAATTACAGTAAAATTTTGAAAATTAATTTATCACTACGTCCCAAAAGAATCTTGTCAAATCTCGAAACCTATATCTAGTTATTTCAAATAAACCGTTGCGGTCGATATACGATTTCATAGCAACTATTTGGAAATTTGATTTGGACATAACTCACAATCTATACGACGAAATCTCGATTTTTCTCTTCCATTAGAAAAATATACTTCACCAGCTCCAAACGTTCCTTATTTCACAGAAATCCGATTTAAAACGGCTTCTGTATATTCGTTTAAAGTTCGAATTGCCAAATTACGAACGGCGCGCCATTTCGAGCTCGATTATAATTACAAAATAAATTATACATTCTAACTCCGTTTATTGAATAGATTCGTTATTCAAATTCGAATCTAACTTAACCAAATTCTCTTATACAACTCAATTCACACGATATTGCGAATTCTACTATTTTCGACTATTTCGAAAATAAATATATTATTCTATTATTTATATTAATTAAATATAAACATTATTTAATTCGAGTTATCGATATCGCCAAATCGATATTAAATAATTAAATAAATAAATTATTTCACCGCAAAAAATACGGGACATTACAACCACTCTGTATTGGCATAAGCGTTGCGAATCATATATGCCAAAGATAATTGAAGTTGGAGTAAAGTGCAAGGGCCATTGTATAAGTCTTAGATAACAGTACCTAAGATGGATATACTGAATAGTACCTTCGGTTCATCCTGTTCCTGGGTGACTTGTATGGATGAATGTCTGACAGAGTATTTCCAGAAATGTCACGTACATTGATTTCTTCAACCATACCAAGAGTGGAAGCGGAGAAGGAAACTTCTTTAGCTAACACGTAATGTACTGTTATAGACGTCAATTAGTGATTTTCGATGGATCTGACAATGTGGCATTCGAAGTGAATCTGATGTAGTGATAAAGCGTAGCCTCTGTCCTCAACAACCGGGAAATGACAAAAATTGGGCAGGCAGCATGGCTATGTGGTTAGCTCCCATTAGGGTGTATTATCACCTATCTAGAGAATATTCATTTGCTTCTTTAATCTATATCAATGTTGTCCCTTATCGGGAAACGGTTGCTGATCCCAACCGTTGGTGATATACATTCGATACACTCAAGAGAAATGAGTGGTCGGTCATGTGTGGCTGAGTTGCAAGATGTTCTTGTTGAACTCCAGTGTATCGTTCCTAGAGTACACTGATCGGAAGGTGGTTCCATACCTTGTCATAGTTGGAAATCCATTACCCAATACTTGCTTGCGGTTTTGATTGTATACTATATATGTAGAACGTGAGATGAAAGCGTTTCTGCTAGAAGGTTATTATATTGTGGTTGATAGACATTATTATAATATCAAAAGGTTTTTGATATAAAGATATTTTGGATTCTCATAAGGGAAAAACCCGTTCCGTTATACGGCGTGGTCTTATGAGATATCATTTACTTGTTCAAGCTATTTTAAACTGTTTACTCATACCAGTCCATGTTGCGTGCTTGGTGCATTTGTCGCATGATAGGGGGTTCTCGCTTTTCGTTAGGTGGCGAACGGGAGACTCTTACCCATACATGTCCCGAAAATGAGGGTTGGTTGTGAAGTCGAAAGGCTGGCCGTAAAATATGGTGCGGGGGTACCAATGTAAGTCACGGTGGGATATTAGCCCGCTATCTGGGGGGATGAAGGGATGGTTGCAAAGCCTACCGGAATTCGTCGGATCATTACAGTTGGTATCAGAGCTTAGGTTGAGCGAACACCTAGGCTTTGTGGAATTGTGCTCATTAGAGATAGGGTCAGCAGTACCCTAGAATGAGTTGAGTGTATATATATACGAGAGAGCGTATTTGTTATAAAAACTGTTTTATATTGTGTTGACTAGTCTGTTGAGTGAATTATAAATTTTGGTCAAATCGTGGGACGCCACGACGTCGATAGGAGTTTATAAACACTTGAACAGAAGATTGGACACGATATTGTTTTAAATGGTTGAGTTGATTGTTAGGATTATAATCGAATAAGATTATAGAACTGAAATGGTTATATATAACCAAGTAGAATTTGTATATAAAATAATATATATACAAGTGAGATGAATTAAAATTCTATTCAAACCAGAATTCAGAATTTAAAATCCTCGGAGTTTGAAAAAATGTTTTTCTAAATGAATATCAAGTAATATAGCACTGAACTCATTCAGTAGCTGGGAAATGATTCTGGTGATGAGTCGACCATCATCGGTGTTCATTTTCGAGTTCCTAAGTGATGAATTGCTGCCTTAGAAAAGTTTTGATGGAAATTTGTTTGAAAGAAAACAAGTTTAGTTGGAAAATTCAAATGTTTTGAATTTGAAAAGATTATAAATATATGTATACATTTATGTGGTTTCAAAAGGATTTCAAATGGAATTTGAATAAAGAATTTAAAATGAGAATTTGAATAAGAGAAATTCAAATAGGGTTAAAAATGAGAATTTGAATTAAGAGAAATTCAAATAGAGTTTAAATGGAATTTGAATATATAGGATTCAAATAGAGTTAAAATAGGATTCGAATAAAGGAAATTCGAATATAGAACCTGACCATCGGAATATAAAATGTGGTATTTGAATCCAAAGAGATTTAAACATAGAATTTAAATTAGAAATTCAAATGGAATTTAAGTAAGAGGATTTGAATAAAGAAAATTCAAATAGAAATTGAATATAGAAATTCAAAAGGAGTTTGAATATAAAATTCAAAGAGAAATTCAAAAGGAGTTTAAATATAATATTCAAAGAGAAATTCAAAAGGAGTTTGAATATAAAATTCAAAGAGAATAAAAGGTGGAATTTGAATCCAAAGAGAATTAAATATGGGATTTGAACATAGGATTCAAATGGAATTTAAATAACAGAATTTGAATAAAGAGAAGTTGAGATAGAATTTGAATACAGGAAATTTAATTAGAATTTAAATGGAAATTTAACATAAGATTCAAATAGAGTTGAAATAGACTTTGAATCAGAGAATTCAAATAGAATTTGAATAAGAAATTTGAAATAGAATTTGAAGATAGAAATTCAAAGGGGATTTGAATATATAATTCACATAGAATTCAAATGGAATTTGAATAATGCATTCAAAGGGAATTGAAATTTGAAATATAAGATCGAAGAATAAATGAATTTATTTCCGAGTTAGGGAAAATCGGCAATTTTAGAAGATCGGAAATATTATGTTGAATTGGGAAAATTGGTTTGATATATATTAAAAATATATCAGAATTGAGTTGAATTTAGTTTAAGCGAAGTTTAAAAGTTTATATATATAAATATAATTAAAACGAACTCGCCGCAGCGCTGCAGTTCGTAAATTAGTGACTCGAACTTCAATTGAGTATACAGGACTTAAATTAAGTCGGAATTCTTTGAAACAAGAACCGTCATGTCCAGTTAGATAATAGTTTTCTAATAAAAGAAAAAAATCTGGATTTCGTCGAATAGATTTTGAGATATGTCAAAATCAAATCTCTAAAAGTGCAGCGCCAGAAACCATTAAAAACCATAATGGTTTATATGTATAAGTAAAAGGATTTTTTTAAGTAAATAAAAATCCGAATGGCCATGAGAAAAATCTAGACTTGGTTATTAAATATATATGAACTCAAGTGAAGTAGATAAAATGATTTGGGAAACAATAATCATACTTCTGATTATTGAATAGAATTAACTAAGTAAAAGAGAAATTAGTTAATCAAAGTTGAATCGAAATAAGACCTTGAAAAGTGAATTGAAATTGTAAATGTATATTCGAATCGAATATGGAATTTGAATGGAAAATATAATTCAACTAGAGTATAAACAAGTTAAATGGACCAAAGTGAATAAATTGATCAGAATCAATTTAAATAAAATCGGAATACATATGAATGGAATATGAATTGAATGCGAATAACTTGATTGTAAATCATTCAGATTAATGGATTAAAATGGATAAATTGAATTAGAATCAAATTTGTAGAAAATTTGAAATGTTGAGTGTCAACATAAATGGAGTTTGAAAAGTAATAGGTTGGTAGCACTTTTCCTACCTTAGCAATTTCGAGGACGAAATTATTTTAAGTAGGGAAGAACGTAATGACCCGGATTCTTATAGGTTAATTTTAAATATTTAATATGGATTTAATTATTGGGTGGATAAATATAAATGGAATTTTTATATTTAGTTATCAATTTCGATTTAATATTAAATATATTAAATTATCAGAATACGAAAAATGAATTTAGTTGAATTCAAAGCTTAATATAAATTAAATACTGTTCAGATAATTTATTAGAATTCTGTTTTGAATTTATAAACGATAATTTAATTTATTATCGAAGAAATAAATTGTTTTGAAATTAAATTTATATCGATTTAAATTTATATCTATTCGAGATGATCGAATTGGACTTCGTAACCTATCCCAGTGTGTTCAGAGCAGTGGTATTACCTTAGAATTGAGAGTTGTTGCATTCAAAAAGAAGTTAGAAAATTATGGATAATTTAAATATATACACTTATATTTATAACCATAAAAAAAATCATAAGGTAAGGAATTAAACACATCTCCTTTCCCTCACCACTCAATAATGAACAAAGGAAAATAAGGCCACGTTTGTTCCTGTTCTCTTCTATAAAACCACTACCTTTCCCTTTTATTATTTTCAGTAGTTCGAGCTTTAGAAACCAATGAAAATAAAATCGGATCCTTTTTCTTTTCTTTTAAGAAATCTTTGTTTCATTTTCAAATTCAACTCGAATGAAAGCCCAAGTCAAAATCAAGAGGGGGCGTGCGAGATTTTCAGATGGTGTTCTTGGTCAGAGGGAGGATTCGCGGTTGTCAGAATTGAGGCGCAGGTGAATTCGAGGTTCGGTACTCTGGGTTCACAATAATCTCTGGAGCTCGAACTGTGGGAGCGACGCGATTGGAAGGCGAGCTCGAGATTGGGATTTAGGGCATCGCGACATGGAAGATTGGTTGAACGGGTGATCAGCGATGGGGAGATAAGGCCCGGGGTTAGTACGGTGGTCACCGAGTGTCGATTGGTTGTACTGAGTGGCTATGGTGACATTGATGTAGATGGGGGTTGCGGTGTAACAACCCGTATTTCGATAACATGATTAAGACGAGAATCAAGGCAGAATTTAATTTTAAATTCTGAATCAAGTGAAACGGGCTATGCCATTGCGTTCGTCTCGGAAAAATACGCGAAATAGAGTCCGAGTTTTCGAGAATCGGAGTCCGTATGACCAAGTTATGGTCCGACGAAGTTTTCAGAAAATTCAAGTTCGAAAACGAGTTCTAATTTCGAAAAATTTGGCCTAGAAGGCTAGGAGGGAAAATTCCCGCCAGCCACCCCAAGTCGACAGGGCTGTCGACTTGGGAGTCGACATGGCATGACCCAAGTCGACAGCCCTGTCGACTTGGGTGTCGACTTATGGTGGCCGGGCTGTTTTGCCTGGTGCACCTGTTTTCTGTCTTGGCTAGGTTTTTGGGCCTGGTTCGAAATCTGATGGTTCAGGTTGATCCTAGGGTTAATCTAAGGGTCCTAACTAATCCTAATCTCTATAAATAAGCCCCTAACCCTCTCCTAAATCCTCATTATTCATTCTTGCAACTAAACTATGGCAAAATTATTACTCTCATGGCCTCCACTTTCATTCTAAAATTCCTAAGTAAATTTCTATGAGAGGTTTCATGATCATGTGAGTGTTAGAGAGCCTCTATGTTAGTATGAGAGCTTCTCAAGTTGATTTCAAGGCAAAAGCTTTGGTCTTTGTTCATAAAGATGGGGTTTTTATTGATTTGGAGCGTTCATCTTTGGGTTTTTGGGTGATGGCATGCATAGGCTTCATCACAATCTTTGTTTTGCATTTCGATTTGTGCCTTCATAGCAATGTAAGCCCTTCCCTACTCTTAGATATTAACTATGAAGTTAAATGTTCATGTTGCAAGTTTGGGTTTGATCATTGAGAATGATACATGCTATCGTGTCATGCAAGTTTATGAAGTCATTATCTTGATCTTGTGAGCTAAAAGCTACAACCTTTATGTTGAAATGTTGCATTATGCAACATGAGAACCTTCATAACCTTTATGTCAACTTGCATATGAATTCATAACCCTTATATGATGATATATGCGAGTTACTAGTCATCATTCCATGTCTTTTGTCACCATGATTCGTTTATGTGCCAAGTTTGGGTTTATGCATGTTTTTGAGGCTTAAGAATGTAACATGCAAGTTAATGAACACATTTGTGCCTCATTTGCCACCATGATTAACTTGTGGCTTAATATCCATTATTGCCATGCCTTTGCCTAGTCTATTCTTTTAATCCATTACGTTGTTGCGAACGTATATGCGAGTTTAAAAGCGTTGGGTTATGTTATGGGAAATTTCTAATGACATAAAAACATAAGCTTGGGAATTTACCTATTAAGTTAGGTCTACCCATTGGGAATTTACCTATTAAGTTAGGTCTACCCAATTGCTTGAAAACTTGTAATGTGTTTTGGAAACACGATGGACATGACACTTAGAAAATATAAGTGTGACCAACTCGAGGTTGGGTTGAGTTTGCAACATAAAGCTACCCGGAACCGACCGGCCTAACTAGTAGTTGCAAACAATAAGACCCAATGTGAGAAGTTGGTCATGTTGTACTTGGACCCGAGGTTAGACCAAGTTGTGGTGTAAGGCTACCCGGAACCGACCGGCTTAACTAGTAACCACAACAAAGTCTAATGTGAGAGGTTGAGGTGCATTAAGTAATTAATGCCACATGATAGGGTTAAGTTAATTTGATTAATGACTCTTAACCAAATATGACATGGACAAATGGGTTAAGTAAATTGATTAGGCTAATGATACTTAACAAAACATGACAAGGTTGGGTAGGTTAAGTAACTTGATTTTCCTAATGACACTTAACCATTTTTATACGACTAGTGGACGGGGTTAAGTTAACCAACACTTAACCAAACCAACATGTGAATTTGATACGGTTAGTTAAGCTTTCCTAATTACACTTAACCGTATAATACAGTTAGGGGATGTGGATAAGTTAATCTAGACTTAACCCATCCAATTCGGTGATTTTGAAGTGGTTAAGTTAACCAACACTTAACCAAACCAACGTGTGAATTTGATACGGTTAATTAAGCTTTCCTAATTACACTTAACCGTATAATACAGTTAGGGGATGTGGATAAGTTAATCTAGACTTAACCCATCCAATTCGGTGATTTTGAAGTGGTTAAGTTAACCAACACTTAACCAAACCAACGTGTGAATTTGATACGGTTAATTAAGCTTTCCTAATTACACTTAACCGTATAATACAGTTAGGGGATGTGGATAAGTTAATCTAGACTTAACCCATCCAATTCGGTGATTTTGAAGTGATTAAGTTAACCAACACTTAACCAATCTAACTCAGTAATTTTGAAGTGATTAAGTAACCTATACTTAAACACTCCAACTTGGTTATTTGATAAGGTTAAGTTAACCAATACTTAACCAATCTAACGTGATAACATGATAAGGCTAAGTCATGAATCGTTTGAATACACTTGACCAATTTGACTCAGTAATTTGATAGGGTCAAGTTAATACATACTCAACCAACTTGAACATGGTTTGTAGGGTTAAGTCTTGGACTTGGATACTTAGCCAATTTTGACATGATTTGTAGACGGGATTAAGTCATGAACTTAAGTGACACTTAATCCATTATATAAACCCTAATTCGGAGAATTAGGTGGATAACCGTAATTAACAAGAATAACGGGAATAAGGCTAAGTGGTAAACCTTAGTTGAAGAATAGCTAAGTAATAATTCTTAGTCAAGGAGATTTGCACCAGTTCATAGATAGATGAGTAACCTGATACGGTAGGTCATCGTTTAAGCACACGAGTAGGAGCAAGTTATCTGATTTAGATAAAGGCTCCAGCGAACTGGGTAACGAAGCAGCGGCTTCGGGGAACGTGAGGATATTCTTGGTATCCCTCTGTGAGCTGCCAGGTGATCATACTAGGCTCATGAGAGGTTAAGGTCTGCGTTAGAAGAACCAAGAGTATGCCTTGGTTGCTATACGAGCGACCTAAAGACGGGGATGGATAGGGGATAGTCGACGATACACGGTCGTGCCCTAGATAGCATTTCGTCAGGCTACCTACCATCTTTGTTCAAGCGTGTACGTACGGAAAGGAAGAGAACACGCAAAAGACCATAATTGCTATCTAATTATGGTTGCGGTAGGGCTAGATTGTGGGTTGGCCAGTAGTGTGTTCTCATACAGGATTTATCCTGTCTTGTCTTTCGCTAGTTGAGGGAGTGGTCTCGTGGGACCATAGCCACGTATAGAAAAAAAACAGACCTTAGCATCTGCATCGGCAGATAAATCGAAAGCTCCCGACCGAGTCCTGTATTTCTTGATCTGCCCTGTGACAGGACTCGGATGGCACGATGTGATACATGTGCATACAGTCATGGAAAAACGATTCACGATGAATGCGTGGGAAAAAGGGCGCGGTTGACGGTTAGCGTAATCCCTAGTGGCCCTAGGTAGTTGAACCCAAACCGAGATACGAAAACGTGCAATAGGTAAGCATAATCCCTAGTAGTCCTAGGTAGCATAAGTCCTAGTTGTACAAACAGTGATTCATATGAAAGAACCTAGCTAGACCTAGGGTAACAGTCCAAAACGATCTTAGGGATCATGGAATTACGTTGGAGTAGTATAGGAACCTCATGGGGAAGCCCGTACGGTCTACGGCAAGGGACTGAACATTTACATGGAAAGAAACATACGAGTTGAGTAACCTATATATGCGACATATTAGGTTGACGTGGACCATTACACGACTTTTGAGTAAGGGTCATTCATGGTTAACACATGATACGGTGGGGATACTAGTACGGTAGGTGCAGAGCTAAAACACAGGATAGATACCATGGGATGTTATATGTAATAGATATCTTGGGGATATTATACTTGATAGGAACCTAACGAAGGGATATCTTGTTTTATCTTGACATCGTAATTTATCATGACACCTTAGTTTATCTGAGTTCAGTAGTTCATCCTGTTATTTTGATTTAGCTTATCTATCTTGTCATCATGCTTATGTTCATCTCAGTTTCTCATATCAGTTAACTTTACTAGTTTTTATGCTGAAAGTAGATAGGGCTTACTCAGTCTTTTTGACTGACCTGTTTTGTTTCGCTTCTTGTCTTCCGTTCCCCCCCCCAGGTTACAGGGAGGAAATACTGTTGTTTAGTTCGGACTTCTTCTGCTTGAAGGTCATCATGGATGGCTTGGACTTTTCTTGGCTATGGCTACTTTACTGTTTTACTTGGGGAATAATTTATGAAAATGTCTTTATGCTTCTTTACTATTGCAAGACAGGTTTTGATGTACTCTGATGTAAAAGGCTTTAGACCTTATTTATTCATGTTATGAAAGTTTGATTTTACTTCCGCTATTTTATATGTTCTGTCTTGTGATATTTCTGTGCATGTTTACCAATAATGCCCCTCTAAAGCTAGTGCATTCCTTTGCGAGTGACCCTGGCGGAGGCGGGGTGTTACATTTGGTATTAGAGCAGAAGGTTACCAGACTGGGCAAAAGTTTTTAAAGACCATCTGAAAACTATTTGAAAATCGTTTACAAAGAAGCATTTTTCAAGTAAATTTTCTTTTAAAAGAAAAAGGCTATTCCCCAAAGGCCATTAGCACTATCCTTGTTTCCTTAATTGAATCTCTTTTCCTTTATTTCCTCCATCTGTAGTCACAGTGGTTTTAACTGCGACTAGTCTTTTCTATCTACGGAAGTGCTTTCCATACGATGGAGGTGGTTCTCGAGAGACCAGTGGCCGCGTTATAAGAAAGGATAGTGAGAAAGAGGATAAAGGATACGAGCTTAAGGATGAGCAACTTGTTGGTATAGCTTAGTCCTCAAAGGAGGGAGAAAGATGAACAATGAAACCCATGACGAGAGAGTACCTTTGGCACGGTAAAACGGGGCGGATAGTTAAGTATTATGGGACAAGGACAAGATCATCGGGAGGGCAATAGTATGCTCTCATTTCTAGGGTACCTCGGAAGGAGGGTAACGATCTTGTTAAAGGTTTAACTCTTCTTCTCTATCATCCCGTTAGGACTTTGTTTTGATCATCGTATCATTTAAGTTTTCTTCGATAGTTGAGTCTCTGCACCTTAAGTACTAGCGTAATAGAGAATCCCATTTTTGTCTCAAAGTCCTATTGGGGAATCAGTCCATTTATACATGACTTGTTTGGATTTGAGAATGTCTATGCCAAGAGTTGAGTTTGGAAATAATGCTTATGTTTATAAGCTATGGATGGATTCTAGGGATGAAGTGGTTATCCAGTAGGGGGTGCCACTCTCGGTTTTGATAGGAGGGTAGTTAGACCTTTTGACTAGCCTTGGTAATACCCTCGAAGTATCGTGTAACCTTTCTGAGGTTCTGTCATGACTAGCTACTTAGAATCCCTTGATGCCTTTATTGGAAATTTGAAGCCCGATCGAGTGGTGTTCGCCGATAAGACAGATGGTTCATTTCACTTATGTATGGGTTATAGAAATCACCCTAGTAAGTGCGCTTGGTAACATCTGTTTACTTTCAAGAGAAAGTTCTTCTACATGGAATACCTTATAGTATATAAACGAGATCCAAGATCCACTAGTGAATTTTGGAGGGCTCGCATGGAATCATGAGTACGAAGGTTTGCGCCAAGTATTCTAGAAAAAGGATAAGTGCAAGTGGAACAAGAGGCGACGAAGAAATGAGTTCCATCTCATGTTATGGAAACAGGAAAAACAAGGAGCTACGAAACCATGAAGTTAAAGGATGGTTAAAGCACAATGGAATTAAGCTCACGGAAATACGACTTTGATGGTCAAAGACTAGATACGCGCATGATATCTCTTTCTGGGAGTATATCCTTGATCCCTGTTTTCTGTAGAGCTTACTTGTAGGCTATCTTTTGTGGACATCCTCTCGGTCCTATTTTCTGTTACAAACCCCGTAAGGAGTTTGTCTTGTTTATCTTCTCGACCCTGTTTCAGGGAATCCTAGGTAGAACCCTATGGATGTAAACATGTATTTGAAACATGTTATGATTGATATGGTTGCAAGTGGTTGCAAGTGGTTGCTCGTGGATGCGCGAATACACATTAGATACTAGCTCGACTCAGTCACATTTCATATTGCATATGCACGAGTATTTATACTTGTTTATGGATGAAATCGAATGTATTATCATGCGGTTGTTGCATATGAATGAATGATTGTGCACGCATATAGTATCTATATGACTAGGACTATTTGCATACATGTTGGATTCATGGCACTATACATATTTTGCATTAGAAAGATTATTCAGGCCTGATCATTAGCATTAGCTAAGGAACATGTACACACACGTTTTGCATATATTCATACAGCATAAGAAATCATCTAAGGACAATGGTTGCTTGTGGATGATGATTTGAGTAGATGAATGATGGATGATAGGATATGTTCTTCCTAACTTGTAGATTTCGGGGACGAAATCCTAAAAGGTGGGGAGAATGTAACAACCCGTATTTCGATAACATGATTAAGACGAGAATCAAGGCATAATTTAATTTTAAATTCTGAATTAAGTGAAACGGGCTATGCCATTGCGTTCGTCTCGGAAAAATACGCGAAATAGAGTTCGAGATTTCGAGAATTGGAGTCCGTATGACCAAGTTATGGTCCGACGAAGTTTTCAGAAAATTCAAGTTCGAAAACGAGTTCTAATTTCGAAAAATTTGGCCCAGAAGGCTAAGAGGGAAAATTCCCTCCAGCCACCCCAAGTCGACAGGGCTGTCGACTTGGGAGTCGACATGGCATGACCTAAGTCGACAGCCCTGTCGACTTGGGTGTCGACTTATGGTGGCCGGGCTGTTTTGCCTGGTGCACCTGTTTTCTGTCTTGGCTAGGTTTTTGGGCCTGGTTCGAAATCTGATGGTTCAGGTTGATCCTAGGGTTAATCTAAGGGTCCTAACTAATCCTAATCTCTATAAATAAGCCCCTAACCCTCTCCTAAATCCTCATTATTCATTCTTGCAACTAAACTATGGCAAAATTATTACTCTCATGGCCTCCACTTTCATTCTAAAATTCCTAAGTAAATTTCTATGAGAGGTTTCATGATCATGTGAGTGTTAGAGAGCCTCTATGTTAGTATGAGAGCTTCTCAAGTTGATTTCAAGGCAAAAGCTTTGGTCTTTGTTCATAAAGATGGGGTTTTTTATTGATTTGGAGCGTTCATCTTTGGGTTTTTGGGTGATGGCATGCATAGGCTTCATCACAATCTTTGTTTTGCATTTCGATTTGTGCCTTCATAGCAATGTAAGCCCTTCTCTACTCTTAGATATTAACTATGAAGTTAAATGTTCATGTTGCAAGTTTGGGTTTGATCATTGAGAATGATACATGCTATCATGTCATGCAAGTTTATGAAGTCATTATCTTGATCTTGTGAGCTAAAAGCTACAACCTTTATGTTGAAATGTTGCATTATGCAACATGAGAACCTTCATAACCTTTATGTCAACTTGCATATGAATTCATAACCCTTATATGATGATATATGCGAGTTACTAGTCATCATTCCATGTCTTTTGTCACCATGATTCGTTTATGTGCCAAGTTTGGGTTTATGCATGTTTTTGAGGCTTAAGAATGTAACATGCAAGTTAATGAACACATTTGTGCCTCATTTGCCACCATGATTAACTTGTGGCTTAATATCCATTATTGCCATGCCTTTGCCTAGTCTATTCTTTTAATCCATTACGTTGTTGCAAACGTATATGCGAGTTTAAAAGCATTGGGTTATGTTATGGGAAATTTCTAATGACATAAAAACATAAGCTTGGGAATTTACCTATTAAGTTAGGTCTACCCATTGGGAATTTACCTATTAAGTTAGGTCTACCCAATTGCTTGAAAACTTGTAATGTGTTTTGGAAACACGATGGACATGACACTTAGAAAATATAAGTGTGACCAACTCGAGGTTGGGTTGAGTTTGCAACATAAAGCTACCCGGAACCGACCGGCCTAACTAGTAGTTGCAAACAATAAGACCCAATGTGAGAAGTTGGTCATGTTGTGCTTGGACCCGAGGTTAGACCAAGTTGTGGTGTAAGGCTACCCGGAACCGACCGGCTTAACTAGTAACCACAACAAAGTCTAATGTGAGAGGTTGAAGTGCATTAAGTAATTAATGCCACATGATAGGGTTAAGTTAATTTGATTAATGACTCTTAACCAAATATGACATGGACAAATGGGTTAAGTAAATTGATTAGGCTAATGATACTTAACAAAACATGACAAGGTTGGGTAGGTTAAGTAACTTGATTTGCCTAATGACACTTAACCATTTTTATACGACTAGTGGACGGGGTTAAGTTAACCAACACTTAACCAAACCAACATGTGAATTTGATACGGTTAATTAAGCTTTCCTAATTACACTTAACCGTATAATACAGTTAGGGGATGTGGATAAGTTAATCTAGACTTAACCCATCCAATTCGGTGATTTTGAAGTGGTTAAGTTAACCAACACTTAACCAAACCAACGTGTGAATTTGATACGGTTAATTAAGCTTTCCTAATTACACTTAACCGTATAATACAGTTAGGGGATGTGGATAAGTTAATCTAGACTTAACCCATCCAATTCGGTGATTTTGAAGTGGTTAAGTTAACCAACACTTAACCAAATCAACGTGTGAATTTGATACGGTTAATTAAGCTTTCCTAATTACACTTAACCGTATAATACAGTTAGGGGATGTGGATAAGTTAATCTAGACTTAACCCATCCAATTCGGTGATTTTGAAGTGATTAAGTTAACCAACACTTAACCAATCTAACTCAGTAATTTTGAAGTGATTAAGTAACCTATACTTAAACACTCCAACTCGGTTATTTGATAAGGTTAAGTTAACCAATACTTAACCAATCTAACGTGATAACATGATAAGGCTAAGTCACGAATCGTTTGAATGCACTTGACCAATTTGACTCAGTAATTTGATAGGGTCAAGTTAATACATACTTAACCAACTTGAACATGGTTTGTAGGGTTAAGTCTTGGACTTGGATACTTAGCCAATTTTGACATGATTTGTAGACGGGATTAAGTCATGAACTTAAGTGACACTTAATCCATTATATAAACCCTAATTCGGAGAATTAGGTGGATAACCGTAATTAACAAGAATAACGGGAATAAGGCTAAGTGGTAAACCTTAGTTGAAGAATAGCTAAGAAATAATTCTAAGTCAAGGAGATTTGGACCAGTTCATAGATAGATGAGTAACCTGATACGGTAGGTCATCGTTTAAGCACACGAGTAGGAGCAAGTTATCTGATTTAGATAAAGGCTCCAGCGAACTGGGTAACGAAGCAGCGGCTTCGGGGAACGTGAGGATATTCTTGGTATCCCTCTGTGAGCTGCCAGGTGATCATACTAGGCTCATGAGAGGTTAAGGTCTGCGTTAGAAGAACCAAGAGTATGCCTTGGTTGCTATACGAGCGACCTAAAGACGGGGATGGATAGGGGATAGTCGACGATACACGGTCGTGCCCTAGATAGCATTTCGTCAGGCTACCTACCATCTTTGGTCAAGCGTGTACGTACGGAAAGGCAGAGAACACCCAAAAGACCATAATTGCTTTCTAATTATGGTTGCGGTAGGGCTAGATTGTGGGTTGGCCAGTAGTGTGTTCTCATACAGGATTTATCCTGTCTTGTCTTTCGCTAGTTGAGGGAGTGGTCTCGTGGGACCATAGCCACGTATAGAAAAAAACAGACCTTAGCATCTGCATCGGCAGATAAATCGAAAGCTCCCGACCGAGTCCTGTATTTCTTGATCTGTCCTGTGACAGGACTCGGATGGCACGATGTGATACATGTGCATACAGTCATGGAAAAACGATTCACGATGAATGCGTGGGAAAAAGGGCGCGGTTGACGGTTAGCGTAATCCCTAGTGGCCCTAGGTAGTTGAACCCAAACCGAGATACGAAAACGTGCAATAGGTAAGCATAATCCCTAGTAGTCCTAGGTAGCATAAGTTCTAGTTGTACAAACAGTGATTCATATGAAAGAACCTAGCTAGACCTAGGGTAACAGTCCAAAACGATCTTAGGGATCATGGAATTACATTGGAGTAGTATAGGAACCTCATGGGGAAGCCCGTACGGTCTACGGCAAGGGACTGAACATTTACATGGAAAGAAACATACGAGTTGAGTAACCTATATATGCGACATATTAGGTTGACATGGACCATTACATGACTTTTGAGTAAGGGTCATTCATGGTTAACACATGATACGGTGGGGATACTAGTACGGTAGGTGCAGAGCTAAAACACAGGATAGATACCATGGGATGTTATATGTAATAGATATCTTGGGGATATTATACTTGATAGGAACCTGACGAAGGGATATCTTGTTTTATCTTGACATCGTAATTTATCATGACACCTTAGTTTATCTGAGTTCAGTAGTTCATCCTGTTATTTTGATTTAGCTTATCTATCTTGTCATCATGCTTATGTTCATCTCAGTTTCTCATGTCAGTTAACTTTACTAGTTTTTATGCTGAAAGTAGATAGGGCTTACTCAGTCTTTTTGACTGACCCGTTTTGTTTCGCTTCTTGTCTTCCGTTCCCCCCCCCAGGTTACAGGGAGGAAATACTGTTGTTTAGTTCGGACTTCTTCTGCTTGAAGGTCATCATGGATGGCTTGGACTTTTCTTGGCTATGGCTACTTTACTGTTTTACTTGGGGAATAATTTATGAAAATGTCTTTATGCTTCTTTACTATTGCAAGACAGGTTTTGATGTACTCTGATGTAAAAGGCTTTAGACCTTATTTATTCATGTTATGAAAGTTTGATTTTACTTCCGCTATTTTATATGTTCTGTCTTGTGATATTTCTGTGCATGTTTACCAATAATGCCCCTCTAAAGCTAGTGCATTCCTTTGCGAGTGACCCTGGCGGAGGCGGGGTGTTACATGCGGTGTCAAGAGAGGTCGACAGTATTGAATTTTGGAGTTCGACGTTGGTAGATTTTAGTGGAAAGCAGTGATCGGTCTTCATGTTCTTGGGGTTGGACAATCGGGAGTTTAACACCAGTTCGACATTTATCACTGATTTGAAGAGGGTTTAGTCAGATTTTTGTCTGTAGGCCTTGTAATTTACAGCTAAAAACCATGAGTTCAGATCTAGTTTTCTTGGAAATTGGTTATTCGATTTGTACAAGAGGGAGATTTTTTCAATGGCCGATGTTCAACTAGGGGAAGAATGTTATTGTTCCGAGAAAGACAGAGGAGGGGAGGAAGGTTTACGGTAATGGTAACAAGCTATAGGGAAAGGGAAATTTTCAGTTTTAAAATGGTGTCGAGCAGGTCACTATTAAACTTGGAGTTAAGGTAATTTAAATTGTTAATTTATCTCAATTAAATCTTTAATTATATTCGAATTTATTCAGTTACTTATAAAATAAATCTCGAATTCAAATAGAGTCAGATTCGAACGGGATGGTTGGATTTGTATTGTCGTCGGCTAAGCTATGAAATTCAGATTGGAATAAATCACGAAATAAATATCCTGGTGAGTAAATCTCACTTTGTTTTATTTAGAATTATTTTTATCAGTTAAAAATAATTGTTTTGTTGATTGTTGGATGATTTAAATATTTATTTATTGCTGTTAAAAATATATTAGTTATCTAGGATTGGTTGACTATTATATATATATATATATTGGGTTGATGATTAGTTGGATTCTCGCAGTCTCATTAGCGGATGCCCGCGGTACCATTAGCGGATGATTTCCCTATGCGCCCCACAAATATATATTAGTGGATGACCTTTATACCGCGATATTCTGCCACGAAGCAGAATGGGTATTATTTATGTGCTAACATATGTGGATGCAGGAAAACAGGTTGGAGGAATCCGATTGGATTCCTCAAAAATATATTGTATGTCTGTGTGTTTGTTTTCATATATACTGTGATATATGGTGTGTTAGAAACCAGAAATAAATAATGGTTGTGAAAGAGATTTAAAATATGGTATTTGAATTCAAAGTAAAATTAAATAAGGTATTTGAATCCAAAGAGAATTAACCATAGAATTCAAATGGATTTGAATAAAGAAATTCAAATAGGGAATTCAAATAGAAATATAAAGGAGTTTGAATATTTGAAGATCAAATTGAAAATATAAAGGATTTTGAATATTTGAAGTTCAAATAGAAATATAAAGGAGTTTTAATATTTGAAGTTCAAATAGAAATATAGAGGAGTTTGAATATTTGAAGTTCAAATAGAAATATAAAGGAGTTTGAATATTTGAAGTTCAAATTGAAAATATAAAGGAGTTTGAATATTTGAAGTTCAAATAGAAATATAAAGGAGTTTGAATATTTGAAGTTCAAATAGAAATATAAAGGAGTTTGAATATTTGAAGTTCAAATTGAAAATATAAAGGAGTTTGAATATTTGAAGTTCAAATAGAAATATAAAGGAGTTTGAATATTTGAAGTTCAAATAGAAATATAAAGGAGTTTGAATATTTGAAGTTCAAATAGAAATATAAAGGAGTTTGAATATTTGAAGTTCAAATTGAAAATATAAGGGAGTTTGAATATTTGAAGTTCAAATAGAAATATAAAGGAATTTGAATATTTGAAATTCAAAGGAATTAAAATGGAGTTTGAATATTAGAAATTCAAATAGAAATTGAAATTGAGATTTGAATATATAGAATTCAAATAAAAGTGAATTTGAAATTTGAATATATAATTTAAATAAAGGGATTTAAAAACATAGAATTTGAATATAGTATTCAAAAGGGATTTAAAAACATAAGATTTGAATATAGTATTCAAAAGGGATTTAAAAGCATAGGATTTGAATATAGTATTCAAATGGAATTTAAACCATAGGGTTTGAAGATAGTATTCAAATGGAATTTGAATAAAGGATTCGAAATGGAATTCAAATAAAGGATTTGAAATGGAATTCGAATAAAGGATTAGAAATGGAATTTGAATAGAATTAACTAAGCAAAAGGGGAATTAGTCAATCGAGTTTGAATTGAAATTGAACTTTGAAAGGGTGAAGTGGATTTGTAATTGTATATTCGAAATCGAATATAGAACTTAAATTGAAATTGAACTCAATTAGTTAATAAGCAAGTTAAAAATATGATTGAACATGTCGTGTTCAAATATAAAAGTGAAAGAGACTAAACAGTTAAATTAGCAACTAAATTAATGAATTGAGTAAAACGATCGGGTATAGTTGAATTAAATTGAACAGGTATAGACATACATGAGACAGGTATGGGATAAGGATAATGCAGGTATATAATAGAATGCCCGACAAAAAGGTATGTATTTAATTCACATATGAGATTTTATGCGCCGTATCGGCTAGCCGCTTGGCTTTTCTTTTTCTTTTTGATTGGAGAAGGCCTGTGTGGCAGTTTGGGGATTTTCCCGATGCTCCCGGTACAAAGGAGGTTATGGCAAATTTTTCCGGGAATTTAAGGAGTTAGAATATTTTTAAGAAAATCTGATAACTAGGATTTTATATATCAATATATATAGAAATCGATAAGGAAACGAACTTAAAAATAGAATAGTGTAATCAAAAAGGAGATCTAGGAATAAAGCTCGTAAGAGTAGAAAGAGAAAATGTATATGTGGTTAAAAGTGAATAATTAGTTGAATGGTATTGATTATTTGAGTAAGTGGTCTTATCTGTTTTGACGTTATAAATGTTATTCAGTCAAGGTCTGAGAGGTAGTTCTACCCCAACTTGATTGATTTCATTTTTAACAAATAAACAGTAAGATTTCAAGCTCGAAGATCAATGTTGAATAAGAGTTAGTTGAATATAGTATTTGGGTTGTCGTAACGATGTTTTACACAACATCCGTTTTAAACCCAAATAAGTGTAAGCTTGGAAATAGAATAATGAATATTTCCTAAGTATAGAAATAAACGAGATCGAAAAAGAGATAAGTAATTGGAATATTTTCCAATTATAAATAGCATATATTTTCTGAAGTTTAGAAAATAAAGGAAGGCGATATATGGAAATGTTTTCCAAATAACGTATAAGGCCAATATGGTTATTGAAAATATTTGGTTAACAAATACTGGTAAAGAAATCGAGAAGTGGTTTAATTAATGAAATATTAATTAAGGGCTCAGTGATTGTTTGATAATTGGATGAACACTTGTTTTCTTCGATAGTTAAATCATCGACTATCG
Source organism: Allium sativum (assembly GCA_030737875.1). Taxonomy (NCBI): domain Eukaryota; kingdom Viridiplantae; phylum Streptophyta; class Magnoliopsida; order Asparagales; family Amaryllidaceae; genus Allium; species Allium sativum. The sequence continues at coordinate 261,251,600 of CM060923.1, forward strand.
AAACACTTGTTTTTATTCGATAGTTAAATCACAGACTATCGATGTTTTGACCATTTTAACGTTGTTAATATGGAGAGACCGGTTAGATTATTATCCAAAGAACCACTATGTATTGGCATAAGCGTTGCGAATCAAATATGCCAAAGATAATTGAAGTTGGAGTAAAGTGCAAGGGCCATTGTATAAGTCTTAGATAACAGTGCCTAAGATGGATATACTGAATAGTACCTTCGGTTCATCATGTTCCTGGGTGACTTGTATGGATGAATGTCTGACAGAGTATTTCCAGAAATGTCACGTACATTGACTTCTTCAACCGTACCAAGAGTGGAAGCAGAGAAGGAAACTTCTTTAGCTAACACGTAATGTACTGTTGTAGACGTCAGTTAGTGATTTTCGATGGAACTGACAATGTGGCATTCGAAGTGAATCTGATGTAGTGATAAAGCGTAGCCTCTGTCCTCAACAACCGGGAAATGACAAAAATCGGGCAGGCAGCATGGCTATGTGGTTAGCTCCCATTAGGGTGTATTATCACCTATCTAGAGAATATTCATTTGCTTCTTTAATCTATATCAATGATGTCCCTTATCAGGAAACGGTTGCTGATCCCAACCGTTGGTGATATACATTCGATACACTCAAGAGAAATGAGTGGTCGGTCATGTGTGGCTGAGTTGCAAGATGTTCTTGTTGAACTCCAGTGTATCGTTCCTAGAGTACACTGATTGGAAGGTAGTTCCATACCTTGTCATAGTTGGAAATCCATTACCCAATACGTGCTTGCGGTTTTGATTGTATACTATATATGTAGAACGTGAGATGAAAGCGTTTCTGCTAGATGGTTATTATATTGTGGTTGATAGACATTATTATAATATCAAAAGGTTTTTGATATAAAGATATTTTGGATTCTCATAAGGGAAAAACCTGTTCCGTTATACGGCGTGGTCTTATGAGATATCATTTACTTGTTCAAGCTGTTTTAAACTGTTTACTCATACCAGTCCCATGACTGACCCGGAGTTTATTTTGTTTTGTTCTACCTAAACTCTTGGGTGCCTAAATTTGTACGGGCAGTCAAGTAGTTCAGGATTTTACAGATCTATCTAAAGGAGCTTGGAGCAGGAGGCTTCAGCGTTAGTTATATAGAGTTTTGTTCCGCTGTGTTGTAAGTGTTGTACTCTGATAAGTGTATGTTATACAGTTGAAATTTTGTATTTCAAAAGTTATGATATATTATATTTTGTTCCGCTGCGATGTGAGATTCTGTGTTGTTATTTCTGTTCTTCTTCTACCTTGTTCTTCTAAAAAAAATGATTCATATTTTCGTGATATTTGGGTTGGACGTATGATGTATATAGTCAACTCTGATGTTATGGATTTGCGAGTTGTTACATATAGGGTTCTTTGCATACATGATGGATACATGGCACTATCATTATTTGCATTAAGGAGGTCGACTAAATCAGTGGACCGCCTGATCTTTGCATTAGATAAGGAACATATACACACACTTTTGCATATGTTCATATAACATTAGAAATTTTTTAAGGACAATGGATGCTTGTGGATGATGGTTGAGTAGATGGATGATTGGATGGTAGGACACATTCTTCTTAACTTGGAGATTTCGGGGACGAAATCCTTTAAGGAGGGGATAATGTAACACCCCATAATTTTATAACATTAAAATTCACAAATTAAAGTATACTTAATTTTTAGAAGATGAATTTAGTGAAATGGGTTGCGCTATTATGTTCGTCTCAAAATTTTGGTTCAAGATAGATATTTGGTTTGCACAAAATGGATACCTTATGAAGATGTTATTAAGCCATGAAGTTTGTATGCATATGAGAGAAATATATATATATATATATATAAATATTCAAAAAAAAAAGTTCAAAACAACAAATCGGAAGGGGGAATAGCCGAACCGTACCATTTTTGGAGTCGACCCAAGGCCCGCTGGGTCGACTAGGGGTCGATCCAGGGTGTTTGGCTGTCAACCCATGGCCTGATTCGCGCTAAGGGCTGATGTTGCATCTGAGTGGTCCTGATGATTTCTGGGTTAATCTAAGAGCTCTAATCTATCCTAAACATATATATATACACCCTAAGACCTAACCCTAATTCATAAAATATTATCTATGACACCATTATGTTGTTAAGCTCTCTCTTAAACCCTAGCCGCCGCCTCTAAAATAAATCTCAAGTGTTCATACACAATTCAAATCAAAGTTTAGAGCTTCAACAACAATTAAAGAAGATCAATCAACATCACCACAACATTTCTACACCAATTTCAATTCGTTAATCCTTTTCTTAAGCCATGAAAGGTCAGTACGGTTATTTTCACAAATTTAATGGGATTAAAGTAACATGAAAAAGTTGTAAAAAGGATTCATATATATGTTTGTAATGAAAATCTCGCCAAGTCTTCACCGTTTTGATTCATGTCATCACATGCCTATGTTTCTATGTAAAGTTCATACCTTTATCAGTTTATTCATGTTGAATCTATCATTTGCCTCTATGCCAGTTTACATGCCCCTTTATTTCATGATGTTGTGTTAATTCCAATTTTGTTGTGATTTGATTCTCTCTTCTTATCCCTATTCCTTTTATTTTTGGATCTAGGCTACCTTCGAGCCTATGTTAAAAATACACGCGAATACAAATACGTGGGAACGATGGGAATATGTGAAATATGGAAAATTGGATATTTTGAATAATTGGATAATATGTGAAATTGGCATATTTGGGTACGAATTACATGGAATTGATGAAATTGCCTATAATTATAAATTTGTAATTGAGGCTAGTTAATATGTAATTAGTGACAATTTGGAATAGGCAATATTATAAACATGATTATATGTTTAATTGGATATACATGACATGAAAATTGTGTATGGGTGAAATATGATTATTAATAAACCTTTGACACGAGGTTAGGCGCAATTGTGGCGTAAGACTGCCCGGAACCGCCCGGCAAATCCATCAGCCACAATTGGACGTCTAATGTGAGAGGTCAAAGGAATGAATTGTAGGCGCAACAGTTAATAACACGAGGTTAGACCGGTTTGTGGCGTAAGACTGCCCGGAACCACCCGGCAAATCTAGCTGCCACAACTGGATGTCTAATGTGAGAGGTCAAAGGAATGAATTGTAGGCACAATGGTTAATGACACGAGGTTAGACCCGGTTTGTGGCGTAAGACTGCCCGGAACCGCCCGGCAAATCCAATGGCCACAAAGCGTTCAGTCTAATGTGGGAGGTCATGCACCGTTCGTTATAAAGAATGAATTAAGGAATACTAACCATAATAAGACATGGGTATGGTTAGAGGGTTAAGTGGGGTGACATGTAAATTATGACATGTAAATATGGACTTAACCGGTATAAGATAAGACATGTAAATTATGACATGGAAGTATGGACTTAACCATAGCATGTGTAAGACATGGACATTTAAATTAAAATAGTTAAGTGGGAGAAAAACCTAGTGGGGACCAAGCATAGGTGTGAGGCTTGTGTCGGATGGGGGACCCGTTTCAACCAGTAACCCGTTTGATATCTAATTGGGCCCGGTACTAGGCCGGGGTTGGGGCACGCTTACTGGACTTGAATGTAAGAGGACAAAACGTGAATAACGGTGGCAACGCGAGTCCAACGGGTTCATGTGCGTGCATGGGTTCGGGCTGGTAGGTAAGACGTTGTTGCATCGTGTAGGTATGGCCGTGCATTTTATGTTGGTATCGGGGTTGCCACTTTGGGGAGTGATACACCCCACTGTGGGGCCAGCACGGGTGGCTACGGGGTTTAGGGAGTCGATCAAATGGGTAGGGTAAGGGTACCTTAATGGTGGTAGGAGCAAGTCGGCACCTACGATAGCAGCTAGGTACAAGTAACTACCAAGTTTGTCATGTGGGTACAGTTAGTGGGAAGGGATTGACCTTTAGTAAATAGAGACTAATAGATGTGCGGTGTAATTAAGTAATGTGGTGTAACTTAGCAAAAGTGCGGTGTAACGAAATACATGTTGGTTGAGTTGGATAGTCCTTTGCGTGCTAGTCTGATGTTGACTTCAGTCTTTGGGGTTAGTACTTGGAGGGCTGTTCGCTTAGCCAAGGTATAGGATTGTCTTAGTACTTAGGAACGGAATCATCTTGTCCATCCTTTTTATCTACCTTATCTATGCTACAACCATATCATGATACCTATTTATGTCTTGATCATTTACCTTACCTATTATTTGTTAAAATTACTGGATTCGCCAGACTTTATATCTGACCCGTTTTGTTTCCACCTCTTTTCTTTCCTTCCCCCCCCCCCCTCAAGTTTGCAAGGAGGGAATACTACAACTTAGTGTCGATTTCTTTCAGTTGCTTGAAAAGAGTAGATGTATCGCTTTGGACTCTCTCATCTTTATGGCTTAGCTTATGCTCAGTGGGGATGTATGCATTTATGTTATTTAAGTATCTGCTTCTATATGTACTTTGAAGTTTTTGGAAAAGACAATTGATCCTGTTGTAATGGTTTTTGGAGACTACTTATGTAAGCTTGTTTTGAAGTTATGATGCTATGAAATAAGTTTTATCTTCCGCTGTGTTTTATTTATTTATTCTTGTAATTTATATGTTCTATACTACTATAACGCCTCAAGACATTAATGCATTCCATTTGTGAGTGACAATAATGGCCATGGGGTGTTACAAACTGATTCGATGATATGTCGACAATGAAGACGGTGGTTGAAGACCGGAGGTCTTCACATCGTTTGGATGATTACTAATGTCTTGATTGGACTGTACACCCAAGACGAGGTAATAAGTGGTGATCGTCCAGACGTACTTGGAGATCGACGGATATGTGAGGGCCTCTCTCCTATATTGGACATATGGGACGAGGAATAAGGTGCCTCCGGTTTCGTTCAGACCTAGAATGAACTTGTAAAAGATGTGTGTCTGACATTGGATTTTATTCTATGTTGATTGATTTCTATTAAATATATATCTATTTGGCGATGGAGAATTTATTCTCTTGCTTAACGCCCTTCTCTGAGACGTACGAGCTCATAGGTTATATATCGATAGATATCAGTCGCATGGCATGAATTGCCCGTGTGGCATGCTGAGATGCAAATGATCAAGGCTTCTATTGAAAAGTAGAGTCATGTGGTTGATGATCAAAGCACGGCTTTAATATAGCATAGCTTTGTGTATAACGTTAATTCGCGGGCCTCACACCTCGGTATGAGTTAAAAACAGGATAAGGGAACCCAAGGAGGACATGACGTTTCTTTCTATATACAGGTGGTGTTAGGGTTTTGCACGCCCTGACATTGTTATATTTTTACCTATGTGGTTGTTGGATTGCGAGGCGCCTCGGACATATCGGCTGATGCGGAAGCCGATGGGTATAGGTCCTATAGGATCGGGAAATGTGTGCTCAGGAATTGCCAATCCACTAACGTAAGTGTGGACCGGCCTTGGAGGATCCAAGATTCTACTGTGGGAGATCCTGAGGCATTTGCTAGAGTGTCTCGGAAATCCAATTTCCAATACGTGATATTCAGTTTTGATTGCAGAGCCTAGTATTGGCGACATGATAGATGGTACCCATGCCTCCTATGATTGATACATTTATATTTGAAGTTTTTTTATACATTTTACACTACAATAGTATCAAAATGATTTGTTTTAAACGTACCAAGCATGTTTGGCTATTATAAGGTAAAACCCTATCCTTCAGCTTGCGTTGCATTGTGTGATGGGACCTGGGTCTTATAATAGCTTCATTTTTCCAAAAAGCATTGTGTTGTTTATTCTATGCACTGGTATTCTTGGGAGGAAACATGTTCCGTGTTATACGGCGTGGTCCCTTGATTTACTCCATTTTAAAGTAAAGTTTTAAATAACTGTTTTAGTTCTCACACCAGTCACATGAATGACCTGGAGTTTATTGTTTTAACCTAAACTCTGGGTGCCCCTATTTTCCACACGAGCAACTAGTAGTTTTGGTTTTGCAGATTTATATTCACAAGATCCTGGTTTATAGCTGGAACGATATTCTGGAAGCTCTGTATCCGTTTATCTCTTTCAGTTGTGTTTTGTATCATTTTCCGCTGCTATGTAATGTATTGTAATCTCTGATTTTTATCAAATGTATATTAATTTTTCATACTCTGTATGTTCTTGTACTCTGATGTAAATTGTTGTAATAAGCAATGAAATGTTCTTCTGTTTGTGTCCCGATGTGGCTTGTTCTCAACTCAATCCGGGCTTTCCTTCATGGGGAAGTTTGGGTCGTTTCATCTTTATAATTGTTTATAAGTTTATTATCATCTGGATTAAAAAAAATAGATTTATTATATGCTCATTTTTATTCCATAACATGAATATTTGATAATCCCCATATAAATGGTGCATAGGAATAAGCTTTCGAGCATTGTTGAACACCTTCGTAAGTTATTGAATAATGAGTTGTCTAATTTATGCTAAGTTATATATTGTATATGTTAGTGGAATTTTTATCTTACTGTACCTACTTTTAATATAAGATTCATCATCAACTATTTAAAAAAATTCATATTAAAATAAAACTTAAATCTTTTACCCAAAAAAAATCTTATACTTCTATATCACATTATAATAATAGGTGACATATAAAATATTCACCTAACTATACGTAATGTCTTTGGTATGCATTCAAAATGTATATTCATAATCCAAATGGTATTCATTTATTGGAACGCAATCGATGTTTTCCGCTATTTCAGTTCCTAACAATTTTGTGTTGCGCTTCATCTATATGATTTCCCTACAGCAGCTAAGGACAGATACCCCTCTCTAAGGTTTCTTATTAGTGCCTATGATATGATATTTATTTTCTATTGTCCAATTTTGGGTTAGTTTCATATTTGCAGGTTCTTTCTTATATCTTAATTTCCTTTATGCAATTTCAAACACATGGGATTTGGAAACTATTAGTGGTTTTTATGGTTTATGTCTTTTCTTTTAACACAATCATAAGATAATGCTTACTTTATATTTATTTGTATTTTCAACATCAATTTGCTTTTTAATTTTGTTAAAAGCAATATTGTCTCTTGATTCTTATACTTTTTTTTTGAGGTGGGGGGGGGGCTTACAACTTTAGGATTCCATATGTTGGGTGAAAAAAGTTTAGGTACTATACAGAAAACCCATTTATTCGAAGAAGCCGCTAGCTAGCACACAAGAACACCTAGGTGATCGATGCATCTCTCATCATTTATTAAATGCAGGCAATCATATTATTATTATTTTTAAATGTTACTGACAGATGAAAATGTTAATAAAATTTTATGCCAACGCAGAGGCATCTTGGAAACTGTATTTCTGTAATCCATGCACCTATTTGCCATAGATGTCGACATATAAAGTAATCTTCAAATGACCATTTTTTTATTCGTTTTACACATTAAATAGGTTGTATATCAATATAATTGTTTTTTTTCTTTTCAATTTTATGTTAAATTTAATAATTTAAATTTAGGAATTTTGTTTATTGCTTTTGTTTGTAGGTAGCTTAAGTGTTTTTTTTTGTTCATGGCAATATCTATAGGTGAGAAATTCACTTTACTCACGTACAATGAATAATTCATCCTTTAGGTGAATACCGAGTTCATTATAATCTGTAACTTTCTTACACATTATACTTATTTATGTACTTGTTTTCAACATTCATGTATAATTATTGCACATTATGTTTGACAGAAAAGCTAGCATAATCTAAGTTGAATTCTATGAGAACCCTCTTTTGTTCTTTTATCTTTTTATGCTAAGATTTTATGAATAGAAAATCATTTTGAGATGTTTCTAAAATAATTAAACATGATTAAATACATAACTTCTACTATTACCGAGTTGAACTGGAAGTTTTACAAAATTAATTTTACAGCTTATCGACTTTTCTATATTGGTACTTGAATAATTTATCATACATGTATATTTTTTACATTCTTTTAGCCTAAAAATGTCAATTTATTTTGTGTCATGTTCACTATTTCTTTTTGTAGATACACCATGGATTCGAAAATTGCAATTTTTGAAAAGTAGGAAAAAAATAATGGCAAATGAATTGAGGCCTTCAAACTATAATTTTGATGGAAGATTTTTTTTTGTCATATATGAAATATTAGCTATCTTCTTGCATTGAAATTATGAGACATAAAGTGATAAGTATAGTTTTTAAAGTGACATGGCAGATAAATTATTAATTGTTTTTCTTTGTATTCATGATTGTTAATAGATTTTGAGCTTGAAGCAGAGCACATGTGGTTGGCTTCCTGTATGTAGATAGTTCAACATTTTCTTGGATGTCATTTCCTTTCATCAAAGTTGTGCTTGCAAGTGGACGAACGAGCTCTGTTAATGCTTTCCAAACTAGGTTTATTTTGTTTCTGTTATTTCACATGTACATAATTTCATCGAGTGGACATTTAAAATTATTTAGCAGTTCAGTGATAAATAATTTTGGTATGCAATTATTGTAATGCATCGTTTCTTTACCACAAATTAGCACGGTGCTTACTGAATGTATTTAACTAACCAATTGATACTAGCGTAAAATAATTCTTTATATGTCAAGCTTTTAAAATGCGCGCTATGTTTATTTATTTTCCTCTTTTTATCATTATTATGTTGCAGGAGAGGTTCTCAAATTTAGTAAACAACATCAAACTTATTTCATACTATCGTTGTTTGCTTATCTATTCATACACCAATTTGTAGGCATGTCTATATTAAAATTTGCCTTTTTTCAAAATGTCATTGTAATTTAAGTGAAGAAATTAGTTTCTCATCTATCTAGATTTTTTTCCTATTGTGCCACTTTTGGATTTTCACAGTGCCATAAAATTTTAGTCAATGTTACATTACTTGATACTATAACCATAATTCTATACCCAAAGGTAATTGTTCATTATTTATTATACCCTTCTCTAGGTTGATTCTCAATCGCTCATTGAGTGTTAAATTATCTTATTTGAGTGGTAACTAGGATGGTATATTCTGGTACATGTATGATGTTTGTAGGATTTATTAGGTTATGCGTACGGCTATTGACAAGTGACTGTTTAGCTGTGTTATGCTAAAATTATCTAAAAAAATACACTTGGTCCTATTGTTAAATGAAGAAATTTCTCTTAATATTGTACATGACATAATTTTTGTAGACATATGGACACTTTTTTCCGTATGTTTGTCACAATTTCCTATTGAGACTACATTTCTAGAGTTCAGTTGACTTGAAAGAGAATATAATTAACATTATTTTATGCTATATATTGAAATTAATACTGTGATATCCATGTGGAAATCACTGGTGTATGGACCCAATTATTTTCACTTATATTTATGTTAGCATTTTGATCAAGGTTGGAATTATTTGATGAAATAAATACTAAATTCGATGAACAAAGGAAATTTGACTTTTGTTTCATACTATATAAGTTGTAAACATAACTTAATTATGTATTTCTAATGTTTGTTAAGAGTCCTTTCTCCTTCTCTTCGATTATGGTAGATTAAATTATATTAGTAAGTGCTTTATTTTAGTCATCAACTAAGCATGCAAGTGTTTCAAAGATTATGTAGTTATTTGGTTTAGGTTATTATTTGCGACAACGTGCAAAAAACAACTTTATTCCACAATAAAGGCTTTCAACTATAGTTTATTGTACAAACTTACAAAAATCACTTAAAACAATTTGATGCAAACTCTATATGCGTAGCACAGATTCGCACTAGTATTAGAAGAAAATGCCTGAAAAGAGTATGAACAAGGATTATGACTAAATGGAATCGAACAAGAACTAAAATCAAATATGTTGAAATAGAACTAAAAAGTGATATAACAAGTTTAACGTGTATTCCCATAATATTCCCAAGTTTTGATTATTTTTGAGTAATCTGAAGTTTGGGGGATGGCTTCCCATAATGATCCCAGTGACCTGTTAACCTCCTATAGCTGGTTTACTGTTTCTACTTTACCAAACCATACGCGAATTCATTTCTGCAAAGACCTTCCATGGTGTAATTCATGTGGATGTAAAGGGACACCACATACATGAAAAAAAATATAAGAATGAAAAATAGAGTGTGCATGCAAAATTTTAATTATCTTCTTCCTCGAAGACTACCGTAGAAAAACCAAAAAGCTCGATCCAAGGATAATCATGGAGGAAACTGCTTCATGTTTTCCTCTAAAATTTTAACTCTCTCAGCTATACTATTGCAATTGGTGTTTCTAAGGACTAATCGAAGGGAAAGATGCTTACCAGTTTTAACATTTACGCGCATAAGAGCTGGATGATATTTGTTATCACATTCCATGCTCTTGTTATCTTGTCAGGATTCAGCCTTTACTTGTATTGGTGACTACTGGGTTTGTGGCCCAAACTTCATGGCTTATGTGAACAGCCACATTAGCAGTTCAGAATTCAAGAAGCTTTTCACTTCCTACAACATTAATGCTTTAGTCAAAGAAGCTTTTCACTATCTACTAAATTAATGCTTTAGTCAAATAAGCTTTTCACTTCCTACTTTGACCGACATGTATTTGTATCTATTTATATGTTGTGCATTGTTTGAAGTGAGTGATGAAAAGCAACTGCTTTTCATACTGGCTTTTCATACTCTAATTTCACTCTCCTTCTTATAAACAAAACAGAATTTCAAAACAGAAACTCCTAAATTGTGAGAGTTGTATTGTATTACTTATCTTGCATCTAATTTTATTTCTCGATCTTCGTTACTGCTTTCGCTGTAGTCATTAACTCTTACAAGTGGTATCAAAGTGGTGGTTCACTATGTCAACCGTGAAATTCGACATCGAGAAATTTGATGGCAAGCTAAGTTTTAGCGTTTGGAGAGTCCAAATGAAAGCAGTCCTCATCCAGAACGGATTAAAAAGGGCTCTTGAAGGAAAAGCCAACAAGCCGGCAAAAATGACGGATGAGCAATAGCAGGAGATGGATGAGAAAGCTATGATAGCTGTTCAGTTATGCTTAACCAAGGAGGTACTACGCTAGGTTATTCACGAAGAGACAGCAGCAGGGCTATGGTTAAAGCTCGAGTCTCTCTACATGACCAAAAGCCTCGCCAACAAACTACGCATTAAGTAAAGGCTATATACAATTCGCATGGCAGAAGGTACTTCCATTCAAACTCATCTTAATGAGTTCAATTCTATTATTATCAATTTAGAAAATTTGGAAGTTAAAATCGAGGATGAGGATAAGGCTGTTTTATTAATTGTCTCCCTACCACCTTCTTACAAGCACTTCAAGGAAATTTTGCTATATGGTAATAATGACACTTTGTCTTTTGAGGATGTTAAATCGCATTTACTGCCAAAGGAAAATTTTGATCTTGAAGTACATTCTAATGGTAAAGGAGAAGGATTAAATGTAAGAGGGAAGTCACATGAAAGAGGCTACAACCATAAAAAGAACTCAAGGCCAAAATCCAAGGGACATAGATCAAGCACTACCTGTCGTTATTGTAAGAAATTAGGGCATGAAATTTCTGATTGTTATAAGTTAAAATATAAAAAGGAGAAAGATGAAAAAACTAATCAACCTCAGAAAACTACGGAAGCAAGTTTAATTGAAAACAACTCTGATTGTGACTCAGTGTTAGTTGCTGCTACTTCTGAAAGGAATAGTTTTAATGTATGGGTTCTTCACTCTAGGTGCTCCTATCACGTGTGTCCTCATAGGGACTGGTTTACAACTTATGAATCTATTGATTGTGATATTGTCTTAATGGGAAACGATGCTTCCTGCAAGGCTATAGGAATAGGTTCAATCAGAATCAAGACCGGCGATGGTGTTGTAAGGACCTTAACTAATGTCCGTCATATTCTTGATTTAAAGCGCAACCTAATCTCACTAGGTATGCTCAAGTCCCTTGGCTATATATTCTCAGCTGAAGGTGGAGTTTTGAAAGTCACCAAAGGTGCCTTGGTTGTCTTAAAAGCCAGTAAAATTGGTAGTTTGTATGTTTTACATGGACATACAGTGACAGGTTCAGCTACTATTACATCCTCGCTTTCTGATCCCGATCTTACTCGTTTGTGGCATACGCATTTATGCCATATGAGTGAGGAAGGCATGGACATTCTAAACACGGTCTTCTTGGTTCACCCAGCACAAGTAAGCTTGAATTTTGTGAACATTATGTTTATGGGAAACAAAAGAAAGTTGGGTTCTCTACTGCTACCCACACCACTAAGGGTATCATTGACTATGTTCACTCTGATTTGTGGGGACCTTCTAGAGTCACCTCTTATTCTGGAAAAAAATATATGATGACCATTATTGATGATTTCTCTAGAAAAGTATGGACTTATTTTTTAAGGCATAAAAATGAAGCTTTTCCTACATTCAAGAATTGGAAAGCTCTTGTTGAAAATCAAACCGGGAGAAAAGTTAAAAGGCTTAGAACTGACCGAGGTCTAGAGTTTTGTAATGATGAATTTACAAAATTCTACACTGAATTTGGAATTGCTAGACATGAAACATTACTCGGAAAGCCTCAACAGAATGGGGTTGCAGAACTTACGAACAAGACTCTTCTTGAGAGAGGACGTTGTGTGATCTCTAATGCCAAATTGTAGAATCGCCGTGATCTATGGACAAAAGCTATTTCCACTGCTGCATATATAGTCAACCGCTCTCCGCACTCTTCTATTGACTTCAAAATTCCGCAAGAAGTATGGTCTGGCTCACCTGTGAACTACTCATCTCTCAAAGTATTTGGTTGTACCGCCTATGCTCATATTAATGATGGAAAATTAGCTCCTCGTGCTGTAAAACGTATTTTTGTTGGTTATTCTTCGGAATCAAAAGGTTGTCGATTATGGTCTCTTGAATCTAAGAAGATTATTCTTAGTAGAGACGTCACCTTCAATGAAAATGCTATGCTGGAATTATTTAGTTCAGAGACTTTTAATTCGTCTCCGAACACATGTAATCATGATAATGGAGGTAAGAAGGTGGAGATGGAAGTTAGTAGTCAACCACTTGTTGTTCATATTGATCCTTCCTCAAATTCTCAGTCAAGTGATGATTTACATCCTGATGCCCATGAGCCCGTTGTCACTAGTTCAAGTAGCCAACCACAACCATCTAATTATATTCTTACAAGAGATCGTTCGAAATGGCTACGCACTAAGTCCTCAAGATATCCCAAAAAGGATTTTTTTGGTTGCTTATGCCTTAACAATTTGTGCAGAAACTCCAGTTGTGGATGAACCACTTCCTACTAGTAAGTTTGATCACTGTTCAGAGTTGGTCGGAATTCATTCTTGCTAGCACTTCGGACTACTTACGTCGAGTATCCGTGAATTTGGTCCAAGGTGGAGATTGTTGGGTTTGTGGCCCAAACTTCATGGCTTATGTCAACAGCCACATTAGAAGTTCAGAATTCAAGAAGCTTTTCACTTCCTACAACATTAATGCTTTAATCAAAGAAACTTTTCACTATCTACTACACGAATGCTTTAGTCAAAGAAGCTTTTCACTTCCTAATTTGACCAACATGTATTTGTATCTATTTATATGTTGTGCATTGTTTGGAGTGAGTGATGAAAAGCAACTGCTTTTCATACTCTAATTTCACTCTCCTTCTTGTAAACAAATCAGAATTTCAAAATAGAAATTCCTAAATTGTGAGAGTTGTATTGTATTACTTATCTTGCGTCTAATTTTATTTCTTGATCTTCATTACTGCTTTCGCTGCAGTCATTAACCCTTACAATGACTCAGTTGCATCAACCGGCACAGAATTTGAGGCTTCCATAGGTTCAGAATCAATCATAATTATAGAATCCTCTAAAGGCTTATCGGCTTGAAAGTGATTCGCTGAATCAATATTTTCAGTAAGAATCATGGGTCCACGAGAAATATCCATGCTTCTTGGTGTCATAGGAGTTGGAAAAGGTCAAGATTTCTCTTCTGATGTGGTCAAATGTTGTGCCTTCGTTCATTGGTTTCTCTTCTACTTTGTGCAGTTCAATAGTAATCTGACATTGTTCTCAACATGCTCAGAAAAGAACAGACTTGGTAAGAAGAAAACTTATGTTATCAACTATGATATTTAACTCATTTCATGGTGTTCGATACCTCATATGTGTTGAGTGAGCCTAAATAGCAAATTTTGACCATCTCGATTGCCTTGATTATGTCGGCAGTTAAATCGAGACACTAACAAAATAGAGCAGATCCAAGACTCAAAAGGCAACTCAAATCCAAATAATTCAAGGAGACGCATAATAATCAACAGTAAAAACACACAGAGAACCCAATCCAAAATGAACATAGTCTCATAAGAGGGGGCTTCGCAGTTGTGAGAGGGGGTTTCGCAGTTTTGAGACGTCTCTTTCCTCTTAATTTTGAGTTTTTGTTTCCAATTTGATTTCTTATTGTTTGTGGGAGGATAAATCTCAAGAGAAATGAAAAAAAAGATAAAGTCAGTAACGAAGAAGAAGAACGGAGGGAAGAAATGAATTCACTTGCAAAGGTGAAGCAGTAAACCTGTCACGTGAGGTTAGCAGGTCACTGGGATCAATATGGGAATACAACCTCCAGACTTCGGATTATTCAAAAATAATCAGAACTTGGGATTATTATGGGAAGGTGCACCAAACCTGGGATTATTCCTGACAATTATTCCAAAGAAAAATGAAATTCAAGAATTAATTTTACAATGATGATAATAACAAACAGGAAAGTGGAACAATTATATTGGTAATTATATAGCTAAGATAGAGAGAACAGAAATGAAAAATATTCAAGAATTAAATGAACTAACAATTGATAAATGATAATCTTAATTATGTGCAGGAATTTAAAGAACAAACAGTAATAAAACTTGCAAGTAAACCAAGGTACTCGAACTATTGCAGAAGGTAATGAAACTGAAATGTATTGAAAAATATAATTAAACTAGATTGGATCTATCTAAGAATTGCCTAAAATTAGCTAAAAGAGATGTACATAAATAAGAATTGCAATTGGAACTGAAATTGAGAAATGCAATTGCTTCATATTTCTTCCCGGTTTACATTTCCAGGACAACCCTTGTACAATTCACACCCAGATTACTATGGTTTAGCCAAACCACATGATACATCACAAAATAACTCGACTGGCCATAGAAGGATGCAATAACAAGCCTACTAACCATTGGATATAAGTATATCATGTACCAGATCCAAGGATAGTTGAAACAACCTAGAAAATGAAGTGCACCAGTTGTGTACACACACAATTATACTCAAGTTTATCTTTCTCTTTCGTTAAAGTTCTCATCACCCGAGGCTCTAACATTAACTAGTAGTCACCAGCATCATGTCTGACGACCCCAGGTCGGTGCTCTGATTAGCTTGACTAAAGTTGTTTTTTCTTGTATTTATAGATATAAAATGTAGCCCCTCTTCTTTTCAGTTGCATCCATCATTTCAGGAATGTGACATCTCCTTCCCCGTTCAATAAGGACCTTGTCCTTAAGGTCAGTAACCAACAAAGGAGGTGGCCATGTAGGTTTATGCCGTTTGTATGGGCTCTCATTGAAAATGACAGCTTCAAATGCAAAGAATCCCTGTTTAACTCAATACAATTTGTGTTGGAAGCCTTACTGAACAAGAAAACTTCAAATAAATCCTGAGTGATATCACCCAATCTCCATATAATCTCATTCTTTATTTTGAAAATAGACACTAGTAGATGAATACCATCACTTACATTTGTGTCATTAGCTACTTCTTTTCCAAGTGGCTCTCTTGAATCTAAAGCTAATTTTCCAACAGTAGGTTTACCGGAACACTCTTTCTTACTAAGAACGTGGTTGCATGAAGACGTGGCTTTAATGTCTACTTTAAATTCATATGGAAGTCCTATCACATTGGTTGTTTGAACTCAATATTTAGTCTGTAGCTAGGCAACAAGCATTAAAAGTTGAATCATCCTTAGCAGCCATATCATCATGGATTTAAGGACCTGGCAAACTATTTTTACATACTGCAGAATCAGTCTGTACACATTAACTGCATCAATGTCGCGGTTCTTTGTTAGTTCATCTAAGCTTATTGCAAAGAACACAAATTCATCGATATCTGAATCATAACTTATAGTATAACGGTTTGTCAATTCAATGCAAATATTCCAAATTATATAAAGAAGCCTATGATTCATTCTTTTTCAAACTTTGAAAAAGTTGCTGCTAGTAATTCCTAAAAGAGAAATGATAGTATCATAGAGCTTTTTGTTAATTGATTGGATGAACATTATTATGATTCTCAGCTCCATTGATTCCAATATCTTAACTGGACGCTTTAATCAAATATTAAACATTATGATAGGATGGTAAGGGTAGTGTTAGGAGATGTTTTGGTTTTGGAAAACTGTTTCTAGAATTAAGGGATGGTGCTTGTAAATGTTCATGATGGTTTTTGGGTACTAGTTGGCATTCTTGATAGTATAAAAGAGGATTCATGAAGTGTGGAGTATTTCCTTATTGTGAAAAGGCATTTTTGATAGTATATAAATTCCATTACATATAAGATCATCTTTTCATATCGATTAACTTTTCAAATCCATAGTTTTGAATTAACCTCATTCATATACAAATCATATATATATACATACATACATACATACATATATATATATATATATATATATATATATATATATATATATAAGAAAGTTTCTATACAAATCATATATAAATTTGAAAGCCTCAATGTTGAGATACTTCTAAAATAAGAAGTTCTTACAATTTTTCGATTTCGATATTGCTTCGGACTCAAAGTTGCATATGGCTTCAATTTCTTTTTCTTCGACTCGAATATCATTCAAGTTCGGATCTTTCGATTTTTTTTAAAAAACCATTAGTTTAGGGAAATCACTTTATATTTCCAATGTCATATAAAAATCAAAATTCCCTTCTTTAATCAAATATTTTTTTCCACACGCTCAACATGACGTTTAATGATTATGCACTTCTATACAGAAACTAACAAACACTTGAATCTATGGGAATCCATTCAACCATAACATGTTCTATCAACATGTTTTAAACCAATCCATAGCCTTCTACCTAAGACTTATAATTCAAACGATAGGATAAATAGATTAAAATTCAAAGCTTAAGAAAGTATAAAGAGCGTACTATCAAAGCGAAATAGAAAAGAAGCGCAAATCATATCCTTTGGCTCCCAAGTCATGTCATCGCTTCCCTCTCCCCACTGAATCTTAATAAGGTTTATCTCCTTATTCCGCAACTTCTTCACCTCAAATCCTAGTATCCGTGTAGGAACTCGCTTGACTGATGCCTCCCACTTTACCTCAACCTCCTATAGGGTACTCAAATCCACCACTACCGCGGAATCATGTAAGCACTTTCGTAGGTGAAAAACATGGAATACATTATGAACTCCTTCCAATATCTCCGGTAGTCTAAATCTATAGGCCATCTGACCTATCATTTCTACTACAGGGAATGACCCTACGAACCTCGGCACCAACTTCCCCACTGAGTTGAACCGAACAACACTCCTCAAGGGTGACACCTTAATGAAAACCATGTCCCCTACCTAAATCTTATGTCTGTCCACTGTTGATCTGCATACGACCTCTGTTTGTCCTGAGATGCCTTCATCTACCTCCGAATCGAATCTATCTTATATGAGGTCTCCCTAACCATCTCAGACCCAAGTATAAGTCTATATGTGGACTCCCACCAACAATTAGTTGATCTATAGGGTCACCCATACAATACCTCGAAAGTATCCATACCTATACTCGTCTGGTAATGGTTATTATACGTGAATTCTACCAATGGAAGATGCTCCTCCCAAGTCCCTACGAAGTCCAAGATACAAAACCATAATAAACCCTCAAGAATCCTATTAACCCTATCTGTCTGTCCATACGTCTGAGGGTGATAGCCAGTGCTAAGTTGTAGTTGTGTCCCCAATGCCTCCTACAGGTCCTCCAAAACTCACTGGTAAAGATGAGGTCTCTATCACTAATAATACTAAAGGGAACTCCATGAAGTCGGATGATCTCCCTGAGATACACTGATGACAACCAAGTTGTCGTCTGCTTACTCTTAACCGGGACGAAATCAACGCTCTTAGTCAACCTATCAACTATAACCCAGATACTGGTGTTTCCCTTCCTCGATCTGGGCAACCCATCCATGAAGTGCATCGAGAGGCTCTCCCACTTCCACTGTGGAACATCCAGAGGCTGAAACAATCCTCCAGGCTTTCTTTGCTTAATCTTCACTCTCTGACAAGTCATATGTCTAGCCACGTACTCTAATACGTCCTTCTTCATGACTATCCAATAAAAGGCCATCCTCATGTCTCTACACATCTTATCATCTCCCGGATGGATGGTCATCCAAGAGTGATGGGCCTTCTCTAAAACTGATCTCAACAAATCATTAACTCGAGGAACACATAATCTCCCATCACGACGTAGCCACCCTCTCTCATCCATAGAATACCTAGCAAGGTTACTAGACATCTCTCCCCTACCGAGTCGGTCCATGATATCCGCTAGCTGTTGATCCTCACACTGACTGGATCCACTTCACTCAAAGAGAGTAGGTCGCACCTCCAATAAGGCCAATATATCTGGTGAAAAATATGTAGATGGTCTAAAATCGAATGACATGGTAAACTCCAAACTCCGCCATTTTATGAACAATGGACTCAAAGGCATCCTACCTATTTAGTGCATCCGCTACTACATTCCCTTTACCCAAGGTACATGATATCTCAAAGTCATAGGATGCAAGAAACTCCATCCAGCGTTGCTGTAGCAGATTAACTTTCTTTTGTGAAAACAAGTACTTGGGAGACTTATGGTCGGCGTATAGCTCAAACCTCTCACATAATAAATAATTTCCCCAAGGCTTGAGTGCAAACACTATCGCCGCTAGCCACAAATTGTGTGTTGGGTAATTCCTCTCATGTACCCTCAGCTGTCTACTTCCGTAGAAGACAACCCTACCCTCCTGCATAAGCATCGTACCCAACCTTGTGCCGCAAGCTTCCGCATATACAATGAACTTCTTCGTACCATCTAGAAGAGTCAATACTGGAGCTGATGTGAGAGCCTTCTACAACCTCAAGAATGCATCCTCGCAGTCCACATCCCAAGAAAATACTATGTTTTTCATCGTAAGTCAGGTGAGCGGAGCCGAGATCCATGCAAATCCTTAATGAACTTCCAATTGTAACGTGCCAAATGTAGGAATCTCCTCATCTTTGTCGCATTTTCGGGGCTTTTCAATCCTGCACTGCGGCAATCTTAGCGGAATCCACCGTTATACCATCTCTAGAGACACCATGCCCCAAGAACCTCACCTCCTTCCACCAAAAGTGTCACTTAGAGAACTTTTCCTTCAGCTAATGTGCACGGAGAGTGCGGAGGACCTCTCCTCAATGCAAGGCGTTCTCATCATCACTCCTCGATAACACCATGATATTGTCTATGAAAACTACCACGAACTTATTTAGGAACTCCCTAAATACCTGGCTCATTAAATCAGCAAAATACACCGGTGCATACGTTAGCCCAAAAGACATAACCAACCACTCAAAGAATCCGTCGGGAGTCCTAAAGGAAGTCTTCTCTATGGTATCATTATCCGCCCTAAGCTGATGAAAAGCTATAGTCAAATCCAACCGCAAGAAAACTGAAGCGCCTACCAACTTATCGTATAAGTCACCTATCTGAGGGAGTGGGTGTCTATTCTTCTACGTGAGCTTGTTTAATTATCCATAATTAACACATAAACAAAGAGATATGTCTGCCTTAGTCGCGAAGACGACTGGTGCTCCCTACTTAGAAATACTCTATCTCATGAACCCTTTCTCGAACAACTCACCCACCTGCTTACTAAACTCTCTCCTCTCCCTTGGAACCATGTGGCGCACAAGCAATGCAACAGGCTTAGCATACCAAATATATCTGGAAGTCTAACTCGTGCCTAGGAGGTAGCCCTCTCACCTCCTCAAATACAGTTGGAAATCTCTAACTACGGGCACCAAACTGAGATCGTCTTTAGAAGCATCTAGGGAATCCAAGAAACAGAGCATAACTAACACTCGCGAGTCACAAGAAATCTTGAGAGTCCTACCATGGCATGTCAAAAGTCCCACAACTCTCCTCTCGGAGTCAAGGATGGTGCCATACACGGCCAACCAATTCATCCCTAGAATAAGTTTATAACCCATGAAACCCAGTACATATGCATCACAATCAAACTCAACCCAAGAATAAAAATCCTCTAACCCCTACACATCATATATAGGTGAGATGTACCTCCTATGGTGTTTGAGACTACTGGATTTGAAACTATAGAAGTATCTTGGTGCAGACTATCAAGAACATAACTCGATATGATAGAATGATAAATAACAGAATCAACCAAGGTCCTAATAGGAAAGTCGAAAACTGAAATCAAACCATATATAATGACTTTCCTACCTCTGTCCTGACTGCTACCACCAGTTTGAGTCGTCTTAAGCGCATGAACCTGTGCTCCGGATGGACCTACCTCCGTCCCTGCCTCTGAAGGCACTGCCTATTATAATGTCTCATCCGTTTGTGCTGAAAGAAAGCACCATTCTTAGCTATCTTCATCAATATTTGAAGAAGTTCTCCATAATGCCACACCCATGGCACTTCACTTCTTTCTTGATTTGTGTTTTATCCGTCTTCACACCCTTTTTCTTTCCACCTTTCTTAAGCCACCACTTTTTTTTCCTAAAACCCATTTTGTCCACCTCAGTCTTAGCCTCATGTGTACTCTCCTTCCCATCCTCGTGCATACAGGCCATCTCCACCAAAAACTCAAAAGTCGCACTCATAGTAATGTGCGTTAGTGCTAGTCATAAAGAGGGTTGGTTCAACCCCCTCGCAATCCTTAATGCCTTCTTACGTGCAATATTAACTAGATCTAAGCCAAATATTGCCGACTCGTCAAAGCTATTCACATATTCCTTAACCGACATATCACCCTGCCTTAGACCAAAGAATCTTTTCAATTGCATCCCTTTTTCAACTTGTGATAAAAACTTTTTCTCGAGCTTATCCTTGAACTCATTCCATGTCCTCATGACCCACTCCGCCTCGTCCACTTCCCACCAGTATAATGCCTCTCCTTTCAGTTGCTAGTCGGTCAACTGAATCCTCCTCCTATCATCAATCTCTAATAATCCAAATACACGATCGGTCTTTCTAAGCCAATTACGAACATCAACATAGCTCTCTGATCCAAGTAATGGCTTGCCGTCACAGAAGAAAAGTCCCTGCAGAGCTTAGAAAAACTAGTCGCTGGATTCAGTGGGACACCGCGACTACAACTGGAGGTTGGGCATTTACTTGCCCCTCAGTAGGCGGTATAGCTTCAACATACCTACGGAACCATGCCGGGGTGGGAACACCCCCGTAAAGTTGGAAGCCCTGGATATTCTGAAAAAAAAAGAGACAAGGATTCAAAAAGGAATCAAGGGAATATTATAGTTGACTTGAGGGGATATTTATCAAAAACAAGTTTTACTTGGAAATACATTACTTTTGAAAATACTCCTTCAAAACCTTTCCCCTGATCTTGTAACCTTAGGCTCAGATACCAAATGTAACACCCCACACACGTTAACGTCACCTATATGAGGATGCGCTATGGTTTATGAGATGCTCAAATCAAAGTGGTTATTACATTCCCAAAGTACCAAATAGTCATCAACATAATACTGAATACACTACCTCGTGGAAAACAATAATATCAGAATACATAAGTAAAACCATCTCTCTCAATATCAATGCAATAATTAAAAAAAATGAGAAATGAACAAATACATGAGTCTGAATCCAAGCTAAACTGGACAATCAAGAATCACCGCTGAGACCCTCCACCTACGAACCTTGGCGAGAAAGGAAGGGAGAAGGAGAAATTAAACTAAGTCGGACATACATCTGTTGATTTCTAGTTATTTCTATCATGAGCATAAATTAAGGAAGCATTAGACAGATGAACAGTTATAAAGATGTAAGACATAAAAATATAAAGGCAGTAAATAAAGTTAAGCACGAGTAAAAATTGGCTTTTCATTCATATTGAAGATTGTTGCACCAACTTATCAAAGATATAATAATAAGGATTTATCTAATTTCTACCCATCGATCGATTCCTATAACCACAATGTGATAACCTATGTCAGCTACGGAAATTGAGGTTATCAAGCCCATCAACTAAAAGGACATAGTCATTAACCACAGGCGTTACAATGGCTTATTTCCCCCCAATCGGCACGATGCACATCGTCCTGTCGGAACGTGCCCGTACCGACCTCGTTTGGAATCTTATTATCTAGTGCAGTAAAGTGTGTCATCGCCTCTACCTAATGTGAGACCTTCATAGATGATAATAGGGATACGGCCTCATACGGGTCTCAACCCAAATATGGAACTGATACAAGTCACCCCTAGACTTGGTCCCTATTTATTTTTCTGTTAGGCCACTTATTTTCCCCAATCAGCCCCGCGCTGCCGGAACGAACCTAAACTGCGAGCCACTTATTTTCCTCAATCATCCTCGCGTTGTCGGAATGGACTCCCACTAGAATTTTATTAGGCCTCTTATTTTTCCCAATCAACCCCAAGTTGATGGAACGGACTTGTGAGCCACTTATTTTCGCCAATCAGCCTCATGCTGCTGCAAGGACTCCATTACCTTAGTTTATTAATTTTATCTTTAATTTAACCTAACACAATTTAAGTTTAGAAAAAAGCCCAATATAACCTTATGTTATATTCCTAAGTTGTACTAAACATTCCTAATTAATGTTTATCCTTTTAAACAACCCACACCCACATTACTTAGCGTCCAACTAAGTTAACCTATTCCAATTTATATGTTTGCATGTTCTCCAATTACATATTAAGTTTAATTCCCAATTTATAGTCCAATGTTGATTATAATATTCAATCAGTTCTAACATGCCCAGCAATCCCTTTTTATTTAATTTCAATATTGTTCCAATTTTAATATAAAATAATGATAAAGGCCTAGACTCTCTTTAGGCCTAGGCTCAACGCTAAAATAAAAAGTGAAATGGTCTAGGCTACTCGCATCGCCTTTACTCAAAAATAAACAAATAAAATAAGGCATAGCAAGAACTATAAATAAAACCATAACATAGAAGATGATAGGAGAAGGAGAATTATTTATAAACAGTAAATAACTAGAAAGAAATAGACATAGACAGTAAATAAATTATAGTAACTTTACGGAAAAACTGAATGCATGAATAATGTAAATAACTGTAAACTTTAAACTTGCAAATTAAAACTATTTAACTGTCTAAATTTTCCTAAATAATTTACTAATCTAGAAATCACATAAAAACTCATAGAATTGACGAAGAGAGCTCCCCCTGTAGCCTTTCTTATTCCACCTGAACCCCCACCTCCGGAAGTAGTTATAAAAATAAATATTAAAATTACAGAACTTCTTTATCCCCCTGAAAATATAATTATTTTTTCCTTCCTAATTTTGAGGATAATCTTGGGGAAGGAGAAGAAGATAGAAAGAATAGATGTGAAGAAATGAGAGAGGCTCTTTTTGTTTATTTATAGGGTTTACCGGGCATCCTCATCCAAATTTAGGATTAAATTTGGGCCATCCAATCGCTGGACCAATCAAAAAGTGCCACATAAGCCTTAGGTTCAAATTGAACCACTAAAACAAAGCCATGTATCATAAATAACGAGTTAAAATTATAACATTCGCCGAATAATGCATGCGTGCCAAGGTACATGCCTACAGGCATGTTTGGTCGACCTAGCCGCGACTTGGGTCGAATAGGGTCGACCCAAGCGACCTATGGGTCGACACTAGATCGACCCAAGTGGGAATCGCTCGTCCCAATTGACCATTTCGCTTTATATATTTTTAATATATATAAATTCTAATCTTTAACTTATCTTCATTAATTCATAACTTATTCATTTTAACTCCGTTTTTTGCAAATCAATTGTCTATTTTCATCAGAAAATTACAATGGACGCAATGATATTAGTCCCATTGTCCATTTATGAGATTTATTTTGATTAATATTTAGTTTATTACTACTCTATTTAATTATTGTTAATAAAAATTCGGGGTGTTACATTTCTAGTAAGGATTTTGTTTTATATATAGCCCAGTTTATCAATTTATTACAAATTTAGCTCTAATTTTTTGAAATATTACAAATATAGCTCACTTCTAGTCAACTCAGCGTTGAGTTATCCAGATTAAACTGGCGCAATCCAAGATTGTGCCCCGTCGTTATAAATAGTAAACTCATTCTTCTTTCTCTCTCATTTCCTCTTTCCTAAATAAAAAACCTTATGTCTAAAACATCCAATCCTTCGTTAAATTATCAATATTTACCTATCATTGAAGAATGGCAAGCCCTTCTACACCTTAAGAATCTATAGGAATCAGTTCCTATCATTCTAATAAATTTGTTCAAAAATTAGGTTTTTTGATAAAGTTTTGGGATTATGTAGATGGGTGTGTTATTGCTTTTTATAGTTGTTCAACTCCTATATTAAGTGATTACTTGAGAATTTTTGGGGTTGGAAACATAAGTTAATAGTTTGGGTTGTGTTTCATTGAGTTGAAAATGACTGGTCGGTATGAATGCGGTATGTATTGTGTAGCTTGAAAAATAATGATTCAACAAACTTGTTCATGTAGGAAGCATGTATAACAATACCAATTTCTATGTTTAGAAGCATCATTTTGGGCTTCATCTTTTAAGTTGTTGAACATAGAATCAAATAGTGTTGATTTATGTAGATTAGCAAATATGTTTTGGACTGAATTATAAAGTGAAATAATTATTTGCATAGAATTGGTGATTAACAGTTGTTTAATTGTTTTTGAAATATATGATGTTGAATTTGTTATCGTTGAATACTTTTAGAGTACTCGGAGATGTTACATGGACCTATAGATGGGAGCTAGGGCCTGCTCAGAGGGTAGGACCAGTAGACTGCCACCTAAGGCAACCCCTGGATGAGGGCAACAACCACCAAGGAATGGTTGGTGATGAATACCAAAATTTATATAAATAATAATTAATGGCAATAATTTAGCAAAATATGCAGGAACTCAATTTGTTGTGTTTGTACTTTCTAATTGGGGGATGAAGAGTTCGTGTCATGGAGCTGCTGCTCTTTTTTATTCTAATGCAGGTAAGTTTGCTAATTTCCAGCCTCCAATAATTTGCATGGAGGCAACAACTTTCTACTCTCCTTTTATTTTAGTGAAAGAAACTTTTCTCAATGCATGTTTGCTGATTTTCGGCCTCCTTTATTTTGCATGGAGGCAATAGCTTTGTACTCTCCTTTTAATTTAGTGAACGCAACTTCTACCAATGCACGTTTGCTGATTTCCAACCTCATTTATTTTGGAAGAGGAAAACAAAAGGTTTACTGGCTCCTCTATTTTTTATGGAAACTGTGTGTTGCCTAGGGAAACCCATAACATAGAGCTGGCCCAGACGAGAGCTTCTTATACACGTAGGCGTATCATCGATCGGACCACATGGATTTAATGGCGGTAATCAAATTTCTATTTTATATACAAATAAAAATTTATATTTGTTATATGTAGTTTTAAATTCTTGTTGTTTTTGTGGAAAAGAAAAACTCTTGTTACTACCATCGATCGCGCATCTTCTTTAAGATGGTCGCTTCTACTCATCCAGTCGTGCTAGCGCTATCAGATCGAGCTAGCTTTCTACTCATACATCGGCTTGAGTACATACAGTTAGATTGTCATCTTATCACTGCCTTGCTAAATTGGTAAAGGCCAGATATGTTGCCATTTCACCTTAGATGCGGTGAAATGACCATTATATTGGCTAATGTAGCAATATAGTTAGGCAGACCCATTGATGGTGCTCCATTGAGCAATCCCGCACCCGCTGATTACGTGGAGATATGCGAAAGACAATGAGGCATGTCTCCACCTGGTCATCAGTGGTAGGGGAACAAGATAATAAGCACCAAGTGGTACTAGGCGCAGCTGGCGGGGGACATTCGTTTAGATACCTCGCAAGTTCAGATAGAGCAGCGTGTCTAAGCTATTATATTTCATATTATCACGTTTTGTTTGGTATGTGACCATTCAAAGTCACGTGCATGGCTTCTCCGACTACATTACATAGAGATTTTTAATGTATGTTGTCAGTACTCATTAGGCACCACGGAGCCGACATACACATATACAGAGCTGACAAGAATGTCTCTACAGCAAATCGTGCCCACTGGAGGCTGTCTAACTTTAGTGCAGGTATCTTCTGGTCGAGAGAATATCAATGAAGAGCTCATACGTAGATATATCTTTAATCTATGGTGGCAAGTATTTGTACAAGAATATTTCACTACAACAAAAGTGGCCAAATTCGACACTAGTTTTATGTAGTCTTAGATCAAAAAAGCGTTACAATAGCCCTTTTTTCAAATAGGCAACACCAGAGGGGCATGACATCTGCGGCTGTTTCATTAGCCCTCTAAGGCAACGCTTTTGCCTATCTACTTCCATGGAAAGAAAATGTCATATTATAGCCGTAATGCAACACTATTTGCACGTAATGCGACGATATTCAGCGTTGCCATAAGCATTATTTTGAGCCTGGCTGCCAAGTCATGATGGTGGAGCCACGTTAGCCTTCCACTAAGCTGCCTAAGTGTCACACGACACGTCATCTCTCCATATCAGCTGCTTACGTGTCACACTCCACGTCAGTAGTGGGGCCCACGTGCCATGTGAAATTCGTAATATTTTATTTAATGCAACGCCATTGTATTATGTAACGCAACACCATTATCTTGAAATGCAACATCAAAAAATAGGCAAACGCAACAGTAGAAGAAGGCAAATGCTACAATAGAAGAAAGAAAATACAACACTTTAATTAAAAATTTTGCAATACCAGTTTTGTACATAGAAGAAACACATCAAAAACATTGCACATAAAAAGAAACTCATCCAAAATGCCAACACATACGATCAAGTACATAATTTAAAAGTACAATTCAAATAATATTTATAATCAGTTTCATTATCACTATCGTTATCATGTTTTCATTCTTCTTCCTTTTTGATAACAGTTCAGAAATCCTATGGTCGAGATTGATCTTGTGATTCTACGTACAGTGGTATCTGAACTGAGCCACCCGTAGTATATTCTGTAATCATCTCACCCGCTTTATATTGCTACCAAGTCATCCCCAGTTGAGATGAATGAATCCTTTATGCACATGTTCAAGCTCGAATCTAATTCAATCACAAAATCACATCATTCAAAATGTATCATTGACGAAGTACCATAAAGGACATTCACTTACCATTCTGGACCGTTAGATTGAAAATCTAACAGTTCAGATCATTAGTGTGTTTTACTAATATATGTATCATTGGTATATCTTTGATTTGATCCTCGGAATAGTATGTGAATGTCTGCTCTGGTTCAGCGGAGTGTAGGGTCTCTACCCATTTTTATCATCATCACCTACCAGAGCAGGGTTCAACAACATTTCTGGGTCACTCGATCAATGTTTGATTGTTCATATCGTTGGTGTATTTCAGTTGTATTCATTGTTTGCTTAAGTGCAGTGATGATCTTTAACTAATGGTCAGCAAACTAATGATTTGGTTGCACTAGAACAGATATGCATGCTAGTGGTTGACATAAGAAAGGAAATATTAACACAAAGCTTAATCATATACCTGGATCTACTCCATTTGTGTTAAGCGATACTAGTTACTGCATCTGTGTTAGGAGATATTGTGTTAGGCAATACTCCATCTGTGTTAATCGATACTGGTTGTTGTCGCCGCTGCATACAAGATATCATTCATTTTAAATGCAAGATACAGTGAGATTAACTGCTCATAGGTAATAAAACAAGACAAGGAAATTCAACATCAAGACAGTAGATTAACGCACAAACAAGACAAAAAAATTCAGTATCAAGGCAAAGAACTATAATTTGCAGAGTACTGAACATGGAAAAAGAAACAAAATACCAGAGGCCTTAGGTCCATATTTTTTATTCACTTAAAATACAATAATTGGAAATGTACTAGTAAGAAAATGTACATGGTAATACAATAACTGTATATTTAACTAGTAAAGAAAATGTACAAGTGTGTAATACCATTTACACAGATTTCATCTTTATTTCGTAAGCGTTCAGTGTTGATTAAAGTGGAAAACAATTGAATTCAGAGTATAATTAATCTCTCTTGGTTACACCAGCTTACAGTTATATTTACTCAAATATGTCGTTCAATCTTAAAGGGATATCTTTATGTTTTATTGCATCGTTACTTTGTTTAAATCAATTCATTTTATAATTGTGTAACAGGCTACCCAATACTGTCCTCAAGGTTCTACCCTATTCTCCCCCACATGCACATTACTGGGTGACTTTGTATTGGATTTCTGGTGCAACTATATGCCATCAAGCATGTGCATTTATGTTGGTTCGTTCTCATATCTAATCTAATAATTTTTCCCATAGTATCCCTGTGACACCACATGTCCGTTAATGTCACTCATTAAGAGAATGCATTAAGTTTCGTGAAGCGTTATAGGTAAACAGAAATAGAAACATTACAAGACAGATATAAAATAGCAATGAAATTAAAAATTTATTAATCATAAAGCATCATAGTTCAAAACATCATAAGTTTGAAACTACATAAAAGATAAGAACTTAAGCAATACATAAGCAACTCCAAGCAAGACAATAGCAGAATCCTGATTAAGCTTGAGTATTCCCTCCTTGAGAACCTGGTGGGAAACGGAAGAGAAAGAAGAAGAAACAAAATGGGTCAGACATAAAGTCTAGCGAGTCCAGTTACTTTTAGCATATAAATAAGTAAAAGTATCATGACAGTCATATAAAGTGGATAAGAAAGATAACATCATAAAAGGCGGGTATGACAAGGTAAACTGGATAAACATGATAGAGTGTAATACGCTTCTCTAATGGTTCCTCTGCACCAATACTAGTATAACCAGAATGAGATGATCCCCAAAATGTATCAGATGGCAGACTTTGTCGTACTTCTGGTGAGAAGTTTTAACCCCATACAATCAACAGGCAGCCTAATAAAGGACTCCTAAACTTACCAGAGTCAAGATGTACCCTAACTACTACCCTAATTGATCAGCTCCCTACTCCGTACATACCCTGTGTTGGCCCCCACAGTAGGGTGTATCACTCCCTAAAGTGGCAACAATTCATTTCTTGGATGTGCACAACCATTTCTACTGAGGTCACATCATCTTATTTTCGCGTGCAGGCGGAGCCATGAATGCACATGACCCCGACGGAACGCGCCGTCATACACCGTCCTATCTTTTGGATCACTTATATTCAGCCCAGTAAGCGTGCCCCGACTCCGACGTAGTTCGAAATACTCGTTTGATACCTATATATCGGTTACTGATTGAAACGGGTCCCATACAAGATGTTGCATTGTATTGCATTCCCACTACTAGGTTTTCCACAGATTATGCGTACCTATTGGTGTCATAAAATTTCATAATCCCAATGGGTTAAGTTTGTGGGCCTATATGTAAATATTACCCACCAACCCCAGATATATTTAACCCCGAATTGTTTCAAACAAGTTTGCTTAACCCTTATTCAGATTAACATGTTCATACAATCCCTATGGATTCAACTAGGTTAAGTATTCAATTTCAGAGCCATATTCATTTATGGTTATAATGTACTAGACCTCTCACATTAAGCCTACAACTTTTGGACGCTGGATATGCCGGTCGGTTCCGGGCAGACTTCTTCCACAAGTCGGGCTTAACCTCGTGTCTTAGCACGTCTCGTGTTTATGCACTTAGACCCCACACATTAGATCCAACACTTGCTGTCGCTGGATATGCCGCGCGGTTCTGGGCTGACTTCCACCATAAGTTTAACCTAACCTCGTGTCTAGGCGCAGTTACAGTTTCTAATTACTATAATCCTAGGCATTTCAATTATTAACCAAATTTACCTATGTCGTTACAGGTTTTCATGCCCCTTTTTCCCAAGTTCTATTCATAATGAACCATATGCCCCAAATTCATATTCATATACATTATTCAAGTTATGCCAAATTTCCCATTTACAAGTAATGCCCCAATTTACTGTTTTCCCCTCGTTCCCAATCTAACGCATTCACATATTATAGTGGCATGCCTAGGCTCGAAAATAGCATAGCTATAAAATAAAAGGGAAAGGATGATGGGAAGGTGACAGAAATGATCTTACTAACAAAATTGACATAAATATATAGTGGCATAATGATAAGATCGGCATATAGGAGAAGATCTGTTGAACATGTCGTAATCGAACTGATTCTAACATAATAGGGATGTCATAACAGGCATGATAAGATCTAAACAATGATTTAGATGTCCAACTAATAACAGATCCAATTCAACCATAAACATGATAGGTATAAGGTAATCTAAATCGTGAAACAATGGCGGATTTGACATGATAAATAGGTGAAGATTTAGATCTAAGTCATAATCATGTCATAACATCATAGATACACAGGTTATAGCAGATCTGTTATAATTCAAATAGACATAGGCATAGATCCAAGTTAATGGAATATCAAGTTTAACTTTTAAATTATTTAGGTCTAAAATTAACATAGGCTCACAGTGTTCGGATCTAGAAAAAAATAAAAGAAGAACTAAATCATAGATCTCTAAGCTTTAATTGATTACAGAAGAAGAAAAGACTGGATTTGATCTGGGCAGAGGAAGCATCTAGTTCTCCATTATTTTTGATGTGCAAAAACATGATAAATGAGGCCATATATATAGCCGCCAGCCTCAAACCTTAATCTACCACGTCTTCCCTAGGGGGTCGACCCCCCTTATGGGGTTGACCCATGGGTCAACATCGCCCTTGAGGGGTCAACCTAGGGGTCGACACCCCCTTGAGGGGTCGACACCCCTGAGGGGGAAATTTCCTGCCACTCCATTTCTGGGCGATTTTGAATTCTGGACCTAATTTTGAACAGATTTTGTATTTTTGGACCATATATATGTATATATATTCTTCTTGCGCATATACAAACTTCAAACCCTAATAACTTCTTTATATAATGTCCTTTTTACGCAAACCAAGTGTCTATTTTGGCCAGAATTCCGAGACGAATGCAATGGCGTAGTTTGTTTCACTTAGTTCTGGATATTAAATTAATTATTCTTTAGTTTATCCTCTTTTAGTGTTGTTAAAAATATGGGGTGTTACATTCTCCCCTACTTAAAGAATTTCATCCCCAAATCTCCAAGTTAAGAAGAATGTATATCCTACCACCCATTACCCATCTACTCATCCACCAATCATAAGCATCCATTGTCCTTAAAAGATTTATAATGCTTATATGAACATATGCAAAGGTGTGTGTATATGTCCCAATACTAATGCGAAGATCAGGTGGTCTACTGATTCAGTCGACCTCCTTAATGCAATGTATGTTAGTGCCATGAATCTAACATGTATGCAAATAATCCTGTTATAACCTGTAAGTTCTATATATGTGCACAAACATCCATCCTAATGCAACATCCATATAATGATACATCCATTGAAAGAAGAAAAATGCACACACATCCATGTATAGTATGAGAGTGATTGAGCCGATCTAGTGCCTAGTGTGTGTGTGTGTGTGTGTGTGTGTGTGTATGCATCCACGAGCAACCACTAGCAAACACTTGCATCCACCAAACATACATGTCTCAGACACATGTTTACATCCATGGGATTCCTACCTAAAGATCGAAGATTCGATCGATAAGGTATATTTAAAATGATAGAAACATGCATAGATAAAAGCTTTGGAAAAGAAGTTAAGAACATACACTCGAAAATAATAGGGTACGAAGCACGAATCTTGTCTTCGGTTTCCCAAGTAGCATCCTCTGGGTTATCTCCCTACTAAACCTTCATCAACTTGACTTCTCTATTGTGTAGCTTCCTAACTTCTGATCCAAGAATACGGGTAGGAACTCGTCTAACTGTCGCCTCCCGTTCCACCTCTACTTCTTCCAATATACTCGGCTCAACTACTTCAGTGGTATCATGCAAGTACTTCCGCAAATGAGAAATGTGGAAAACATCATGAACGCTAGATAGTCTCTCGGTTAGATTTACTCTATAGGTCGTTTGGATAATCCTTTGTATTATGGGAAATGGTCCTACGAATCTTAGTGCCAGTTTTCCTACATATCCAAATCGAACCACATTTCTCAATGGTGATTCCTTTATGAAAACCATGTCTCCCACTTCAAATTCAATGTCAGTCCTTCTCTTGTCTGCATAGGACTTCTGCCTATCCTGAGCTGTCTTCATTCTCCGTCTAATAAGATCAATCTTCTCGGATGTTTCTCTAACCATATCTGGTCCAAGCAGTAGTGTTCCTATAGATTCCCACCAACAAGTCGGTGATCAACAGGGTCGTCTGTATAATGCTTCGAAAGGTGCCATGCCTATGCTAGCTTGAAAACTGTTGTTGTAGGAAAACTCTACTAAAGGAAGATGCTCTTCCCAAGTACCCACGAAGTTTAGGATAAACAGCCTTGAAAGATCCTCAAGAACTTTGTTCACCCTTTCTGCCTGTCCATTTATCTAAGGGTGATAAGCGGTGCTTTAACACAACTGTGTTCCTAATGCTTCTTGCAATCTCCTTCAAAATTCGCTGGTGAAAATGGGGTTACGATCACTTACGGTGTTGTAAGGTTATCCATGAAGACGGACTATCTCACGGACGTAAACTGCTGCCAACCACGCTGACGTCCTCTTGCTCTTAACCAAAATGGAATGAGCGCTCTTAGTAAGTCTATCTACTACAACCCAAACACTGGTGTTGCCTTTCTTCGATCTAGGCAAACCATCTATGAAATCCATAGAGACGCTCTCCCATTTCCACTGTGGAACCCCCCAAAAGGTGAATTAAACCACCAGGCTTCTTTTTCTCAGCTTTAACTTGCTGGCAAATCAAATATTGAGAAACAAACTCCGTCACATCTCTCTTCATCCCAGCTCGAAAGAAAATCCATTGCATATCCCTATACATCTTATCGCCACCTGGATGAATTATCATTTTAGAATGATGGGCTTCTTCTAGGACTGTCTTTAACAAGCTCCCAATTCAGGGAACACAAAGCCTTCCATCTCATCGCAACCACCATCTGTCATTTGTGGAGTATCTACTGAGGTGACTAGAAGTCTCCCCTTTACTGAGCCTACCCAAGATGTCTAAAATCTGTGGATCCTCTGAATGCGAAGCTCCTATTTGATTCATAAGAGTAGGCCGCACTTCCAATGATGCAAATAAGCCAGTAACAACTCGGTGGAGGGTCTAAGTCAAAAGTCGATATAAACTCCAAGCTTCTCCCTTCCACGAAAAAAGGACATAAGACCATGCCATGTCTACATAGTGCATCTGCCACTACATTACCCTTGCCAGCGGTATAAGCAATCTCGAAGTCATAAAATGCTAAGAACTCCATCCACCGTTGCAGCCTCAAATTAAGATCCTTTTGCGAGAACAAATACTTGAGAGATTTATGATCAGTGTATAACTCGAACTTCTCTCCAAGTAAATAATGACGCCACGTCTTAAGCGCGAATACTATGGCAGCTAGCTCTCAGTCGTGGGTAGGGTAATTCTTTCCATGAACTCTTAGTTGTCTTCCTCCATAACATACTACCCTTCCTCTTGCATCAGAACCACACTAAACCCTGTACCACATGCGTCAGTGTATACTGTAAACACTTTATTCCCATCGGGCTAGGTCAAGACTGGGGCTATTGTCAGAGCCCTCTTCAATCGTTGGAAAGCAACATCATAATCTATATCCCATGAAAACACCAAATTCTTCTTTGTCGGCCTGGTGAGTAGGGCCGATATATTTGTGAAGCCTTAATGAACTTCCTATAATAGCCTGCTAACCCCAGAAAGCTTCTCACCTCCGTTGCATTCTTTGGGATCTACGAATCCTGAACTGCAACTACCTTTGCGGGATCTACTTCTACTGCTATCCCGTCTTTAAAAACCACGTGCCCTAGGAACATCACCTCCTTTCTCCAAAAATGGCACTTGGAGAACTTTGCCTTAAGCTGATGCGCACGCAGACTTTTCTAAACTTCCCTTATATGTAAGGCATGCTCTTCCTCGCTCTTCGAGAAGATAAAGATATCATCAACAAAGACCGCGACAAATGTATTTAGAAACTCCCGAAACACCCTACTTATCAGATCAACAAAATAGGCAGGTGCATTCGTCAACCCAAAAGGCATAACAAGCCATTCAAAGAAACCATCTGGAGTCCTAAAAGCGGTCTTATCTATACTATCCTCAACCACTCTCAACTGATGAAACCTCATGGCTAAGTCTAACTGAGAGAATACTGATGCACTAACAAGCTGGTCAAACAAATCATCTATCCTCGGGAGTTGTTGCATATTCTTCTTAGTGAGTTTATTCAACTCCCTATAGTCCACACATAAGCAAAGCAAACCATCCACCTTAGTTGCGAATATCACTGGAGCACCCCATTCAGATATTCTTCGCCTAATAAACCCTTTCTCAAGTAGCACCCCTACTTGTTTACTAAGCTCCCTCCTTTTGCTTGGAGCCATATGGCTCATAGGTAATGCAACTGGCTTTGCATTGTCTACCAAATATATGCGGAAATCAATCTCGCGCCTTGGGGGTAAACCCCGAATCTCATCAAAGACATCAGAATACTCACGGACTAGTCGTAAAGATCCCAGATCATCGATAGATTCATCAAGAGACTCTAGAACACTAAGCATGACAGACCCATGCGGGTCCCAAGAAATCTCGAGGGTCCTCCCATGACAAGTCAGAAGCCTAATGATCCTCCTCTCACAATCCAGAATGGCACCATACATGGCTAGCCAATCTATCCCTAGAATCAAACTATAGCCCATAAACCCAAGTACATATGCATCACATTCAAACTCGACGCCCAACATAGATACTCTCAAACCCCAACGAATCATGGACAAATGAGCCGAACCACCAATGGGGTTTGAGACAACAACGAGATCCACTACCATGCTAGTATTTAGGTGCGGAGATTCAACCACAGAACTAGATATAAATGAATATGAAGAGCCATAATCAAAAAGAGTTCTAATAGGGTGATTGGAAAGCGAAATCAAACCCTCCACGGAAATTTTCTACCTCTATCTAGAGCACTGGTCACAAGAGCATGCACCTACCATCCAGGAGAACCTGCCCTTTGGCCTTGTCCTTGCCTCTTCGGGCACTCCTTAGCAAAGAGTCCGACCTCTCCACAATTGAAGCAAGTATTTTTACTCCTTTTGCAGTTCTTTACTAAGTGACCCTCACGTCCACAACTGTGACACCTCCTCTTGTCCTTAGCTTTGTCATTCTTTCTGCCCTTCTTCTGTTGCTATTGTTGTTGTCGCTTTTGTCTTCCTCATGCATCAAGGCCATATCAACAAGCCTTTCAAAAGTTGCCCCCATTGGAATATGGGACATAGCTAACCAATGAAGGGGTTCTGTAACACCCCTCTCGAAAAGCTAACACAAAGATCTTTTAGCATAGTGGTTAGTGCGTGGTGTTGCTTTACGGGAGGTCGGGGGTTCGACACCCACGGTTGTCACATTTAGTATCAGAGCCTATACCCATCCGAAATTGTGTGTGTCATGCTGCGGATGTCAGTCGGTGTGGTACTGATGCAGGTTACATGCACAACACCTGGGTGATGAGTGATATGAGCCAACGAGGACGTTGGGCTCTTTAAGGGGGGATAGTCTATAACGCCCCTCTCGAAAAGCTAACACAAAGATCTTTTAGCACAGTGGTTAGTGCGTGGTGTTGCTTTACGGGAGGTCGGGGGTTCGATACCCGCGGTTGTCACAGGTTCATTCAGTCCTTTAACAAACCGCAAAACTTTCTTATGTAGAGTATCCACTAGCTCCAATTCAAATCTCGCTAATTGGTTGAATTTGTTAACATATTCTTTAACATTCATGCCTCCTTTCTTGAGCGCCAAGAACCTTTCCATTTGCATGCTTTTCTCAGCTTGAGAAAGAAACTTCATTTCAAATCTCTATCTAAAATCATCCCATGTCCCCACCGGACGCCCTGCTTGGGTTACTTCCCACCAGAGTGAAGCTTCATTTTTCAGTAGCCAAGCAGCTAACTGAATCTTCCTTCGATCTTCCACTTCGAAAATTCCAAACAAGTCATTTGTCTCCTTGAGCCAATTACTTGCCTCTACGAACGTTTCGATTCCACGGAATGGCTTTCCTCCATTGGCACATAAAATTTTGCAGATCTTAGAGAAATTATCTACTCTTGGAGGAGGAGGAACGACGGGTGCAGCTGGGGGAGGAACATCAACTTGACCACCGGTAGGCGCAATGGCCTCTAGATAGATGCGGAACCAGCCTAGTATCGTAATGCCCTCAGGAATATTAGGTTCCCCAAATATGCTGAAAAGAAAAGAGATTCAAACAAAGGATCGAAAAGATATTACATATGGCTTTGGGGAATATGTTTATCAAAACAGACTTTTCTTTTTGAAAATGCTTTCTTTTAAAATCTTTTTGAAAATAATTTTCAAAAACTGTTATCTAATCTGGTAACATTCAGCTCTGATACCAAGTGTGACACCACACCTCCATTAATATCACTCATTAAAGGAAAGCAATAAGTTTTATGAAGCATTATAGGTAAACAGAAATAGAAACAATACAAGACAAATATAAAATAACAACGGAATTTAAACTTTATTAATCATAAAGCATCGTGGTTCAACACATCATATGTCTGAAACTACATAAAGCCATTACATCATTGAAATTTCAGTCTTGTACTTAAAACATCAGAGTACAATAACAAAAGAAGCATAATTCCCCAAAAGAAACATAGCTATAGTAGAAAAGATACGAACTTGAGCAATACATCTAAGCAGCTCCAAGCAAGACATTAGCAGAATCCTGATTAAGCTTGAGTATTCCCTCCCTGAGAACCTTGGGGAGGAAACAAAAGAGAAAGAAGAAGAAACAAAATGGGTCAGACATAAAGTCTAGCGAGTCCAGTTACTTTTAGCATATAAATAAGTAAAAGTATCAAGATAGGCATATAAAGTGGATAAGAAAGATAACATCATAAAAGGCAGGTATGATAAGGTAAATAGGATAAACAAGATAGAGTGTAATACACTTCTCTAATGATTCCTCTACACCAATACTAGTATAGCTAGAATGAGATGATCCCCAACATGTATCGGATGGTAGACTTAGGCGTACTTCTGGTGTGAGGTTTTAACCCCATACAATTAACGGTAGCCCAATAACGGACTCCTAAACTTACCAGAGTCTAGATGTACCCTAACTGCTACCCTAATCGATCGGCTCCCTACTCCGTAGATACCCTGTGCTGGCCCCACAGTAGGGTGTATCACTCCCTAAAGTGGCAACCCTTCATTTGTCAGATGTGCACAACCATATCTACCGATGTTACAATGTCTTATTTTCCCAGGTAGACGGAGCCATGCATGTACATGACCCTCGATGGAACGCGCCGTCAGACACCATCCCCACTTTTGGATCGCTTATATTCAACCCAGTATGCATGCCCCAACTCCGACCTAGTTCGGAGTACTCGTTTGATACCTATATATGGGTTACTGATTGAAACGGGTCCCACACAAAATGATGCATGCTCTCCCTTTTGTCTTGCATGCCCTTCACTAGGTTTTCCACAGATTATGCCTAACTATTGGTGTCATAAAATTACATAATCCCAACGGGTTAAGTTTGTGGGCCTATATATAAATATTACCCACTAACCTCAGATATACTTAACCCACCCATTGTTTCAAACAAGTTTACTTAACCCCTATTCAGATTAACATGTTCATACAATCCTTATGGATTCAACTAGGTTAAGTATTCAATTTCATAGCCATATTCATTTATGATTATAATGTACTAGACCTCCCACAATAAGCCTACAACTTGTGGACGCTGGATATGCCGGTCGATTCCAAGCAGACTTCTTCCACAAGTCGGGCTTAACCTCATGTCATAGCACGTCTCGTGTTTATGCACTTAGACCCCACACATTAGATTCAACACTTACGGTCGCTGGATATGCCGGGTGGTTCCAGGAAGACATCCACCACAAGTGTAACCTAACCTCGTTTAGGCATGGTTACAGTTTCTAATTACTGTAATCCTAGGCGTTTCAATTATTAACCAAATTTACCTATGTCGTTATAGGTTTTCAAGCCCCTTTTTCCCAAGTCATGTTCATAATGAACCAAAATCCCCAAATTCGTATTCATATACATTATTCAAGTTATGCCAAATTTCCCATTCACAAGTTATGCACCAATTTTACCATTTTCCCCTCGCTCCCAATCTAACGCATTCACATATTTTAGCGGCATGCCTAGGCTCGAAAGTAGCCCGGCTATAAAATAAAAGGGAAAGGATGAAGGGAAGGTAACATAAATGATAATACCAACAAAATTGATACAAAAATACAGTGGTATAATGATAAGATGGGAATATAGGAACCGATCTGGTGAACATGTGATAATAGAACTGATTCTAACATAATAAGGATGTCATAACAGGCATGGTAAGATCTAAACAATGATTTAGATGTCCAACTAATAACAAATCCAATTTATCCATAAACATGATAGGTATAAGGTGATCTAAACAGTGAAACAACGGCAGATCTGACATGATAAATAGGTGAAGATTTAGATCCAAGTCATAATCATGTCATAACATCATAGATACACAGGTTGTAGCAGATCATATATGATTCAAATAGTCATAGGCATAGATCCAAGTTAATGTCATATCAAGATTAACTTTTAAATTATTTAGGTCTAAAATTAACATAGACTCACAGTGTTAGGATTTAGAAAAAATAGAAGAAGGATTGAATCATAGATCTCTAAGCTTTAGTTGATTGCAGAAAAAGAAAAGACTGGATTTGATCTAGGCAGAGGCAACATCTAGTTCTCCATTATTTTTGGTGTGCAAAAACATGAGAAATGAGGCTATATATATAGCGGCCAGCCCCAAACCCTAATCTGCCACGTCTTCCCTAAGGGGGTCGACCCCCCTTATGGGGTCGACCCATGGGTCGATACCCCCTTGAGGGGTCGATCCAAGGGTCGACACTCCCCTTGAGGGGTCGACACCCCCGAGCGAGAAAATTCCTACCTCCCCATTTCTGCGTGATTTGGAATTCTGGACCTAATTTTGAACCGGTTTTGTATTTCTGGACCATATGTATGTGTGTATATATATATATATATTCTTCTTGCACATATACAAACTTCAGACCTTAATAACTTCTTCATACTGTGTCTGTTTTACGCAAACCGAGTGTTAATTTTGGCCAGAATTCTGAGACAAACGCAATGGCGTAGTCTATTTCGCTTAATTTTGAATATTAAATTAATTATTATTTAATTTATCCTCTTTTAGTGTTGTTAAAAATACGGGGTGTTACAATCCCTCAAAACTAAAGTCGGTTGACACTATACTCCCACTTATACAACAGCATATATTAGACCCAGGTCAACCTTATTTATACTGTTACTTGATAGCATACTTATTTAGTTAGATCACCAATTTTCATATTGCAAGTTACCTATTGTACAAGGTTCTACATTCAGTTCTCAGTGTTTAGCCTATTGTTTGGCATTTGTAAATAAGCAGGACTGTCCAGCAAGCAAACATAAATAAGTTAATTAAAGAAATATGCTGAAACTACTTTAATAAAAAGAAGGATCTCAACAAAATATAACTCATCTAGTCCCTGACGGTGAAATAACCAGGCTTGACCAAAGTTCTCACCACTTATTACAAAATCAATTAGATGTCTAAAAGTGAGGCATCAGCTTATTCTTAATTCAATATTTTTGGTATTGAAATTTAGTAGAAGAGCAGTTACCTGAAAGTGGTAAAGTCTGATATTATTGACTTACCTTAGCAATTAAAAATATAGCAAACTTGATATCCATTGAGATGGAAAAAGGTGTTATTACTAATTATATGTTAGCACAACTATCTTTCCGGATGACAAATATTCAGAAATATCATCTTGTCCTAAGATTTTTATTTTATTTTTCCCTATAAAAAAAATGCATTTGGAATAGTTGGATGGAAGCTACCCAAAATCTGCCATCTTGTTTCATTAAGTTCCATTGTTCCTATTGGAAGCAAATGTTCCTCATCACCATCAGTCTAAATTGGATCAGTTCTATCCACCATTAAATTCAATTATATGTACTTTTAGTCTAGTATAGAAGCTGAACAGAAGCGAGCATGTATAGTACTAGCATTATTATTTCACAACCTAAACATATAAGAAAAGTTAAACTACAACAATCAAATACAGTAAAAAATTGACATAGCTCCTAATGAGTTATATGTCTTTGTATTGAGCAAATCAACAATGTCAATAATCTGGAATATAGACCGTAATGTATTCAACAAATAAAGAAACAAACCTTTAGTTTTGTACATCGTTCAGACCAAGACTTACAAACGACAGATCCGAAAATAAAGCTGCAGAAAAAAGAACAATATGTAAGCCGGAATATTGGACCAAGGAACGGGAAAGGTTCAGTAATGGGATTATCGACACATATTGTTGAACTGTAAAGCAATAATTGAAATTGAGGCGATCAGCAGGGAGGTTGACAATGGAAAGTATCTTAGCAGTAGTAAATAAGGGATGAACAGGAATATTCGTAAAATGAACTTTGAGTTTGTCGGCATAGAAGAAACAATGTTAGGGCCGAGTAAGAAAATGCGAACAAGAACCATAAGGTTCACGTCTGTACTGGAAAAAGGACAATTATAATTCAAAAATTGGTGAGGGCTTCTGAGGCATGGAAACAAAACTCGGTAATTATACTATATATAGTATAGATATGCGAGATATATATCTTAGTAGGAATAACTACCTTTGTCTAAGGATACCATAGGTAAACAAAGAATGCCAGCTTTGCCTCACTGTACATTGGAAGCCTACAAAAGTACAAGAAAAATGGTGACTTAAAATGATTCCAAAATCTTGTAGTATAAATGCATAAATAATCTTACCGTGAAACAAAGGACTCTCCTACCCTTTCAAATACAGCTATTGCAGCAACTAAAATCCTGTAAATTATTGATTGAAAAGTAAATCGGAAAGAAATACGACATGGTGTAATTAATTTGTCGAGTGTGAAAGAATTACAAAGTTAGAAGTTAAACCATGTAAAACAGTCAAATATATACTACTGCAATAGCGATACCACTGATTTATGAATCTACTGAAAGAAGATGAATTTTTTTGCATTAATAAACATGATATTTACTATCATAATTTGATATTTCTTTTTCACGCTATTACTCAGGGTCTTTTCCCTACAATATCTTTTTCCACTGATTTATTGCAAATCACACATCACTTGCCTTTTTTTTAGAATCCATTTTTCTTCCCTTTTACTTTTTCAAAATACAATGTACACAAAATATAATCAAATGGAAAAAGAAGAAAAAGGAAAATTGGAAATAAAGAGGTACCTGATGAAATGAACATACTCTAAATCCATCAACCATTTTACATTGATTTTGTTACAGGAACAGACCATATACCAAGATGAGAAGTATAATTTGTACATCGAGCTACATCTTCTCCCTCTGGCCCATGAGGAAAATCAATGACACTGACGCTACCGAAATCAAGATGAAAAGACTCCACCCTCTTTGCTGCTCCGATTGCTGGAAAATGATTTTTCAATCTTCGATCTGAGAAGCGAGTGGAGAAAAGCTTGAACCTATTTCCATTTTCATTTACGAATACAGATTTATGAATAAAGATGGGCATCGGTACCGATCTGTAAGACAAGATGATGCTTTTGAAAAGCTCTCGAACTGAGAGAAGGAATTAAATTGAAGTTATTGTCCAAGAGTGGATGCAACAACAAATGAATATTGTTGCAGAAGATCAAAGATAGTGAAATGACCCAAGCTTCCCCTTACGGGAAAGCCCGGTTTGAATTGAGAACACGACAAATCGGAACGCAAATAATAGAACATTTCATTGCTTATTACAACAATTTCATCAGAGCACAAGAATATAACAGTGTATGCATAAATAAAATACATCAGAAAAATATCAGAGATTTAGATTACAAAACAGCGGAAAAATAATATATAACACAACTGAAAGAGATACACGAATACAAAGCTTTCCGAATATAACTCCAGCTATAAATCCAGGATCCCGTGAAAATAATATCTGCAAAACCAAAACTACTAGCTGCCCATGTGGAAAATATGGGCATCCAGAGTGTAGGTTAAAACAATAAACTCCAGGTCAGTTATGGGACTGGTGTGAGAACTAAAACAGTTATTTAAAACTTTACTTTAAAATAGAGTAAATTAAGGGACCACGCCATATAACACAGAACGGGTTTTCTCCCAAGAATACCGGTGCAAAAAACAAACAACACAATGTTTTTTGGAAAATGAAGCTATTATAAGGCTCAGGTCCCATTACACAATGCAACACAAGCCAGAGGATAGATTTTTGCCTTATAATAGACAAACATGCCTGGTACGTTTAAAACAAATCATTTTGATATTATTATTAGTGTATAGTGTGTCAAAATCAATTTTCAATGTAAATGTATCAATCATAGACGGCATAGCTACCATATACTATGTCGCCATACTACTTTTACAATCACATCCGTAATGTCGTATTGGAAATTAGATTTCCATCATGAGTCAAGGCTAGGGATGGCTCCTTCCGATTCGAGACACTCTAGCAAATGCCTCGGGATCACACACCGCAGGGCAACCCTGTGAATGGTAGGCCGGTCCTTTCTTACTTTTGAGGATTAGTTATTCCTGAACACACGTTTTCCGGTCCTATCGGACCTATCCATCGGCCCCGAAGTGACCGGTATATCCGAGGCGCATCACTATCCATCATCCATACAGGTAAAAAAAATATAAATGTCTGGGCTCCATACCATGACACCACCCATAGCTAGAAAGAAGCGTCGTGTTCCCCCTACAATCGCGATCCCGTTTCTGACTCATATCGGGGTGTGAGGCTCGCGAATTAACGCTATACACAAAGCTATGCTACTTAAAGCCGTGCTTTGATCAATAACCACAAGACTCTGCTTTTCAATAAAAGCCTTGACCAGTTGCATCTCAGCATGCCACACTGACAATTCATTCCATGCGACTGATGTCTATCCATATATAACCTCTAAGCTCGTACATCTCAGAGAAGGGTGTTAAGCAAGATAAAAAAATTCTCCACCACCAAACAGTTACATATTTAATAGAAATCAATCAACATAGAATAAAATCCAATGTCAGACACACATCCATTTTCAAGTTCGTTCTGGGTCTGAATGAAACCGGAGGCACCTTATTCCTCGTCCTATATTTCCAATACAGGAGAGAGGTCCTCGCATATCCGGTCGATCTCCAAGTATGCCTGGACAATCACCACTTATTACCTCGTCTTGGGTGTACAGCCCAATCAATACATCGGTAATCATCCAAACGATGTGGAGATCTCCAGTCTTCAACCACCATCTTCATCGTCGACTAATTGTCGAATTAGTTATTCAAAATGGGTATAAACCCGGACTTTCCGAATTACTCGCGTATCTTATAATCAAGTGCTTTAAAAACACAACATACACCTCATTCCAATTTAGAATATTCTTCTATTTAAATATTCACATCTTTAGGGAAAAGTTCCCATTAATTTTGTCAA
This sequence comes from Allium sativum, assembly GCA_030737875.1. Taxonomy (NCBI): domain Eukaryota; kingdom Viridiplantae; phylum Streptophyta; class Magnoliopsida; order Asparagales; family Amaryllidaceae; genus Allium; species Allium sativum. The sequence continues at coordinate 261,295,598 of CM060923.1, forward strand.
AGATAAATTCTTTAAAATTTATTCTTTAATCTTCCTTTGGATATCAATTCAAAACCAAATTAAGGTTTATCAACTAGTCGGGATTATCAAGCCTTGCCGAAGTAATCATTTATTTATTAATCCCTATCCCAACCTATTCATCCCATGGAGCAAAACTGAAAATACTCCATATCTAACACCACAGTGTTATTGGTAAAATTAATTACCATTTCCCGTTCAAATCTAATTAAAATTTAACTATCGCCTGGAGTAAAATTGATGGTACTCCATTCTCGATCGTTTCCCAAATTTAATAATTTAAATTATCACATTCACATTTCAATCTAATTAAAGATTCATTAAAACTTCTCTTAGTTTTAATCTTCCCAAAAAATCATTATTAATGATTATTTAACTTTGAGAAATCAAACATGCCGCATCGACAATCTACACCGTACCACTGATTTCTGCCAATATATAACCTCTAAGCTCATACGTCTCAGAGAAGGGTGTCAAGTAAGGGAATAAATTTTCCGCCACCAAACAGATATAGATTTAGCGTAGATCAACAATACAGTTTGAAATACAATGTTAGACATGTAATCCTGTCATTAACTTGGTTAAAGAACTATTGTCATTTAAAACACAATTCACGATAAACCCAAAATCATATATACATTAACTATGGAGTCTTTATGGAAAACAGATCAATATATAATCGATGTCAATTTCTGTATCCGACTAATGATATAAATGGAATAACGACAACGCCTTTTAAATTCCATATATATTAACAGTCTTACTCCACAGAAGCTCACTTCGATTATTACCAAATCGAATTCCATTCAATTCCAATTTAATATATTAAATTGGAAAACATTACTTTGGAAAATTTTCATTAAATCTTAGTTAAAAGATTTATAAATTCCAAATCATATCCTCAATGTTAATTGGGTTAAAGAACAAGCGTTATTTAAAACACTGTTCACGACAAACCCAAAAATCCAATTCTTTTATTTAATTCCAATTAAATATTAATTAATTGGTAAACTTCACTAAATCTTAATTAAAATATTTATTCTTTCCTCAACTGGTGTTAAGAACAGTGTTAATGAAGACACCATTCACGACAAACCCAAAATCAAATTTAATATTAAATACAAGACTCTGAATAGAAATTATATCGGCTTATATTCAATATCAAATTCTGAAACTAACGGATATCGTATTGGGAATAACGATATTTGTATCTTCCAAATTCCCATAACAGTATCCGTATAACCACGGAATCTAATATCGAAATATTCCAAAGATTATTTCCATTCCAATTTATTCATTGGAAAATTCTGGTTATTTTAAAACCATTTCAAATCCAATTTATTTCTTTTAAAAAAATTGGGTTATTATACTAGTTAATAACTAGTTCATTTTGATAAAAATATATTTTTATCTTTAAAAACGTGGAATTTTTCACCCAGATCCTTTCCAAATCATTTATTATGCACAAATTATTAATATTTTTAATGATTTTATCAAGGCCTGTACAGTCGGTTTCCAATAACGTCCACCGAACGGCATCCATAGCAACCTTTTCCAAATTTGATTTGGACATAATTACAAATCCAACCGTTAGATTTCAGATCTCTTATATTCATTGGAAAGCTCTTTTCGATACAAACCTAATGGTTCCGATTTTAGGAGAATCCGACGGTCGGATCTCCCGTTACATCCATTTGAAGTTAATGGATGAATTCGCGAACAGTCGCTACGCGGCGCGTTCTATTCATGCCTTTATATATATATATATATATATATATATATATATAATAATATATATATTTCGTCGATTTCCATTTAAATCGTATTTTATAAATCGTTTATAAATTCATTTTAAAATGATTCCAACTTCTATTTCAATTTTAAATCAAAATTGAGTATTCTATATCATTATAATATTAAAATGATAATATTTTCTAAATATTATATTTTGAAATCATTTATTTTCGATATTCATTATAAAATGAATAAAATCGATATAAATATCATTCGCGTTAAAATGGAGCCTATCTAATCAACACGACTTCACATAGTTTAATCTTTTTGTGTCCTTCCAAAATCGGACATCAAATTCACGTTTTGATCCTTTACCCGGTATTATTTTAAATATTTGTTATTTCTGAATTGGAATCAGCCCAATCAATTACCATATAAATATATTTATATGGATTTTCATACAACACATGTATACCACGACAATGATAACCAATCATCCATCATTCAGAGTACGTTACACAACTGCATAAGCATTAAATACAAATAATTAACGCTTATGACAGTCTATCAACCAATCAATTGACATACAACTAAACAATTAGATTAGTATACATATCATCCCAATACCCGTGTGGGGTTTCAACCAACAAATACTAAACATTATTTGTGCAGTTGGGCGATGTGCAAAATTTATCGTCCCAATCAATGTCAGTTAAATGGGTGTACATAAACAAATCGTCCGATTTGTAAATGAATAATTATTTTCATTTCAGGAGAATTTTATGTCGTTCATATATATGTTAAAAATTATATTTTTAACGATAAAATATTTATTTCAACCCTTGACTATTTTATATAGTTCATACATTCAATAAAAATGATATTTTTATTGTTCAAACATTTTATTCAACACATGAATATTTTATATATTTCATATACACATTAAAAATGACATTTTTAATGAATAAATATTTATTTCAGGAAATCTCGGCATTATAACGACGCGATATTAGAACCGGAGTAATGTCTAGCATTACCCCTCTCCTGATACTGGTTCGCGCCATACACATGAATCATAATCAATTCAAACAATTCCATAATCCATTCACAATCAATTTTACAACTAAAATCCAAAATTTCCACAATACAATTCAAACAACGATGGTTTGTACAATAAATGGTGTCGGGGGCTTCTAAGCCCCGTCTGCATCCTAGTATATATTTAACTGTAAAATAATTTGAGTGAAAAAGAGTTCTCACCGTCAGTTTCCACTCCATCATTCTTTATTGACGACGATTTTAATAAAATTAAACTAGTCATTTAATTTTATCAGAATTTCCAATAGCCTCTATTTCAGTTCTGGTATGTTCCATTGCGTAGTGTTCGACTCCACGATCGCAGTGCAACTTGTTTCGTTGAATTTGGACCTCGTATGACAAAGTTATTGCATTATATACGTTAATTACATAATTTATTAATTAATAAATTAATTAAAATTTAACCCCCATCCCTAATCCATCTTCATCGTCGAAATACCCTGGAACCCAAAATGCTCCAACCAGTTGACCAAAATCCCCATCCCTAATCCATCTTCATCGTCGAAATACCCTGGAACCCAAAATGCTCCAACCAGTTGACCAAAATCGCACGTGCCTTGGGGGGCCCTACCGACGATCAGAGACCGCCACAAGAAGCGCCGTGGCGCCGCCTGCCACCACCGGTAGTCCGACCGAAATCGATCCCCCCTAGCATGTTGAAACACAGCTCCAACATGAACCCTTTGAGGTTATGAATCAAACAAATCATTACATATCAAATCATAGCCGGTAGATATGTGGATCTCACTTAGTTCTTTCAATTTGCTTTAGAAATTTCTTGAAATCATTACTTGGATGTTGAGATCGAAGTGGAGGAAGTTTCGGTTGATTTTCACCTTAAATCGCTTGAGCAGCGGCGACGTTTTTTTTCCAGCTAATGGAAAATTAGAAAATTAGGGTTTTATATTTATATATATTTTTTTAATTCCAAAGATACCCGTGTATCGGTACGAACTCCAAATCAAACCAAATGACCATCGCCCCTAGCTGAATACCCCCATTCCAGACACAATGGATTTGTTTCGTAAGCCAATTCGACTGTTTTTAACAGTTTTTATCAAAATTAAAATATAAATTAATATATATTGAATTCAAACATACACTTTAATTTACCGGGCCACATGTTGACTCCAAAAATTACAGAAAAATAATTCTAGCTATGTTTTGACGATACGGTCCTAACAAAACTAATTTCATCGAATTTGGAGACCGTTTGAAAAATAGTCATTTTCAAGTCGATTAAATTCAAACTGAAATTACCAAACACATTTAAATTCACCACGCTCACATATCAATTCCAAAAATTATGAAATTTGGAATCCAGCAATAATTTGACATTCCGGATCCAAAAAAATGGTTTTGTCGAAAACGGAGGTCATTTGCAAAATGGCTACTTTTAAGGACTATATATTATATTAAAATATATATAAATTCCATAGCGACTATTCTGAATTTTAAACTGAACATAACTTACAATTTATATTATGAAATCTGGATTTTTCACATTCATTAGAAAGATATAATTAAATAGATTCGAATATTTCTGGTTTTACTTAAATTCGATTTATTTTGAATCCTGTACATTCAATTGAAATTTAAAATCGAATTTTCAAACTACCGCGCCATTTCATGCTCGTCTTATAATTAAAATAAATTTGTACGTTTTGACTTCAATTAAAAAAAATAGTCATTATTACTTAAAATAAATCATTTTAAATATTCAAAATCCATTAAAATTGCTAAAATATTTTTTTTTTAATTGGTTCAGAAATTCCGAGTTGTTACAGAAAGCATAGCTTTCGCCGCACTTTTCATGCAATGCACACAAATTAGTGTCGCATATGCCCACTTTTGTATAATATTTGGTTTTAATATGAAGTAATTAATATTAAACATTCGTAATAGGTGGTTTGGACCGAAGAACACGGCAAGCACGCCTAGATGGCGACACAATGTTGTGTTCTACCGTGACGAGTTTGATATACTCGATTACAATGTTGTCACATGTAACCCCATATACTGAATCATTTCAACATCTACCGAGTTATGAGACAGTTTGGCTTGCTGCAACGTATTCCAGACCAACCTCCTTACTACAAGATCGAGCCCATAGACGTAGACGCCTATCAATCGGTGATAGGGACACGGAACGAGCGGTACTGACATATTGAACAACAACGAGATGTAAGGACAACAGATTTGGAGTACTACATATGGTACTGGAACATCACCATCTGCTATATTCACATAGCCATTGACCTTCCTTTAGAGATTCCCCAGAACATAGAACCGTGCATCTGTAGAGCACCAATTGAGAAGAATGTGGTATGTAACTTTTTTTTGAACACAAACCATATATAACATACAAAGATGTTCATGCTCATGATTTTTTTTGATAGATCAACGAAATTTATCATGCTATTGAATTGGTTGATGAGCTACACGAGGAGTTGTCGAAGACTTCAAAAGCTAAGTGCTTCAGTGTAAAACGCATACCCCAATCGATATTGCGGAAGAACAAGCTTGCTAGACCTCCCCCGCCATCGTCTCAACCTCTACCTGTTAGTCTTGCAGAACCCGAACGTGCTCGTAATGCTAGTTGTAAGGGCAAGTGGAAGGGTAGCATCATCTTCTCTGCCATCACAAACGGAGTGTGAACATGGTTCTTCCTAAGCACGCGAATCACAAGAAACGGAAGATCCATCGTCAAGGCCTCCGAAGAAAGCTCCTCGCAAAGCAACTCCTAGCGAGATAAAAAATCTTCGTCCTTAGGATTGTTCTCTAATAGATGGTGTGTTAGCGGAAAATAATATAAGGTTTATTTTTTTGTTTAACTTGAATTATTCTTATTTGGTGTTTGTCCGAATGATGAAGTATTGGATTGTTAAATATTGGATTAGCTAAATTTTGAATCGTTGGATTGTTGAAATGTTGGTATGTATCACGTTACATTTAACAGATTGAAATAACGGATTGTATGTTTACAGAGAGCAAATTGCTCTCTATAAAAACCTGGGGCTCAATTCCATATTGCGCCAGTGGGCGAAAACCAAAATTGCGCCCACAGGCGCAATCTGGGTTTGCGCCTCGTATTGTTACAGAGAGCAATCTGCTCTCTGTATGTTTACAGAGAGCAAATTTGTTCTTTGTAATAAGAAGGCAGAATTTCGTATTGTACCCGAAGACGCAATTCGATATACTGCCTTCAACATACAGAGCAATTTTGACAGGCAAAATTTAACTAAAGAAACATACCTTTGTCAACCATAAAAAAGCTCAAACTATTAATCTAGAAGTAGATCAATAAAAATCAGTAGTTCGTAATGAAAAATAATGATGGGTGTGGAAAATTTGTATTTTGGATTTGTTTGTTGGACGGAGGTGAAGTAAGAAAAAGAAAAGGAGGCTGGATATTACGACAGTAAATGTAGCGCAATCTGAAATAGCGTCTAACTAACGGAATCCGAGATTGTGCTCCAGATATATTTTTTAAATGAATTGGCACAATTCAGCATTGCGCCAGTGTGCATGTGTACTGGCGCACTCTGGGATTAAGCAAGTTCAATTTGGCTAACTCAACGCTAAGTTAGCCAAAAGTGAGCTATAATTGTAATATTTCAGAAAACAAGGCCAAATTTGTAATGAGATCAAAAAACTGTACTATATGTAAAAAAAATCCTTCTAATAATGGTAGGTACATGAAAAGGTAATAAATGAATCATATGTAGACTTTAAAACTGGTAGTAAATTATATTTGTATATGGGGAAAGACCATGTGTTCAAATGGATAGCTAGCATAAAGAAAATTATTAACCCACAAATTCGATAGTCGTAATATCTAATCGCAACATTACTAAACTTGACATTTCTAATTTGTCAATCTTCATGAAACAATCAACATGTGAACAAATTGCCATTAAAATAGCTTTATCTACACGTTTTCAATGCATCAAAATAGCTTTATTCACCTTTTCTACTTAAGCATGACATGTTATTTCAGTCAACATTGAGAAAATTTCTCTACACGACTTTTCATGCAAATTTACACCTCTTATTCTTTAAAAACACTTCTTTGGAATATATATTAAATTAAACTATTTGAGACAAAAATATGCATGAAAAAGTAGTAGTTTGAAAATTTCATGTTGCATATTCCAAAGTTACAAATATAAGAATATTTAAAATATATTTGCCTAGAGGCATTCTTCCATAAAATTGTATGCATAAATATATTATACTCATTTTAGCATTCCAAAAATGGTAAAGTAAAATTAAAATGCTTTAATTTTTTATATGTACATTCCTGGGGAAAGATCGCATAATTCTTAACCATAAGTGCATGTCAAGAATTGCGTGCAGGGTACTTTAATACATACTCAGAAAATATCTTTTTCTTAATGTTTTTAATGTATAACATACTAAGGTAGCGTTTTTTTTTTCCTAATCCGGACGGCTCACATTGGTGTCGATATCCGACGCGTCGAGCTTGAATCCCACTGAATTGCCCAGTACGACCAAACCATTGTGGAAGAGACGTGTTCGTGTCCAAGATTGCCGATGGTTCAGACGCGAACGTCTCTCCCACATACTTCACCTTCCTCCTTTTACACTCAGTCGTCTCCATCTTCTTTATCATCTCATCCAACTCTTTTTTCTTCTGCTTTCTTCGTATCAAATGACAGATCCAAGTTAAGTAAGTGATGATTCTAATGTTAAAGATTTATAAGGATTCATCAGACTGTATTATGCCATACAACGATCTTAAATGACCCGGATACACAATTATGAAGTTATAGGTATCAAAAAGGTTAATGAAATGTTTACTGATCATGCAAAACGGTGTAAATGAAAATCCTAAATGAAAATGCTTTATTTTGTGTTGTTGTGTGAACGGTTGAAATCAACTGGATTGCAGCCAACGGTGCACGTTACAGTTAGAGAAATGATAGTAATTTTCTATATACAATCATTTTGGCTATATATATATATGTGTGTGTGTGTGTGTATATGTATGTATATATATATATATATAGGCTATTGAAAATTTCAACCATCAACTTACACGGTAAGCCATTATTTTCATACAACTTTGAATTTTGTCTTCTTATTGTTTGTAGATATTACTAAGTCGATCGATCCTCAATTTAATAGAATTACAGAACATATTCATTCTTTACCACGATATTACCCATTATTTAGAAATTGCAATGGAGTTGTTGATGGTACACATATTGTAATGGTCACATTCCAAATATGCAACGATTTGTAGAACGTAAAGATGTGCGTACACAAAATATAATGACAGTATGCACTTTTGACTTAACATTTATGTTCATTGAGGCAAGTGGGAAGGAACAACCCATGATCTAGAATCTTTCTTGAAGCTGTAAATACTCTTAGTTTGAATTTTCCGCATCCAACGAGAGAACAGTATTATTTAGTGGATTTAAGGTATCAACTACATGAAGGGTATTTACCTCCTTATCGCACTGTAAGATACGATATTTTCATATTTCAATAATACACAGATTGTCAATGTCACAATGGTTATTCACAATTTCATACGAAAATACAATGTCAGAATCCTGACTTTATGGCATATGACGATAGTCCGGATCCGATGTCCGAAAAATACCTACAAAAGTTTTATAACATTCGAAATCGTGAAAATAACGATTGTGAATAAGTTCAAAGAAATACAATAACAACCGTTATGACGTTAGTTCGAAATATCATACGAAATGAATTAGTTGTGCTGGATTATGTTTGGAATTGTTTGTATTTTTTATTATGCATTCTTCAGTTTGTAGTTTGTAATTTCAAATCCGTATTTCATATTTTGCATTTTGAATTCTGAATTCGGTATTTTGTATTTTGATTTACCTCTTTCAACAACCTATTTCGATTGGAAAAAAAAAGCACAAAGGTGAAATATAAATATATGTACTTCCATAAATATGTGCTAAAATGAAGTCCGTAGTTCAATTTGTTAAATTCAAATCAATAGTGAAAATTACATGAAATAATATAAGCTAGAATTTGACGTAACCCGCACCGTAATGCAGAAACAGCCCAGACCGAACAGCAAAAACGGAACGATACAGTTCGGTAACGGTTTGATCTATTGACCCAACCATATTAAATCGGACCGAACCCCATACCTATATTGGTAGTGTTACGATAAAAATATAACTAATTTCTATCTAATTTTTTATTTTAACGATATATATTCTATTATCATCGTATGTTGTTATATTAATAATAATCGTTATCTTAAAGGAAAAGATTATGACAAATTCTATTCAAACACCGTAGATTGCTTTACTTACACCATGAGATTTTAAATAAAATTTCAGACCAAAATGACCTTATTAAAAAAGAATCAATATTAAAGAGTGAAAATATATACAATTCTCCCTTGTTTGCATTATGTATACTCAATATAATTTCTCTTTTAAAGTTGGTAAATTAATTTATATCACTGGTTAAATTAAATTTATATTTCTTTTGAGGATCAAAGCATATTCATATCGTTACAAGCAACATTTATATACAGTCAATTTTAACCGTTTTCACTTTAGTTAAATATAAAAATTAAAATTTAAAACAAACTACTAAAATTAATGTTATCCAAAGTACTAAATTATTCAATCTTTCATTCAAATCTAATGCAAGCGTGTTCAATCATCTAAAATTAAAATTGATTTAAAAATAAAACATTCAAATAATTTAAAAAGTGTTAAAAATTAAAGTTTTATTTTTTTTTATTTTTGGTAAATTTATTACAATTGAATTCCTAGATTTATGTGATTTAGTTTTAAGTTTAATGAGGAAAGATGATGAAAGTATAAAAGGTTAATTTTATGAAAGACATGGTGTATGAAAAAGAATTTTTTGTGTGTGCTATTTTATTTTGTTTTGCGGTGTGTGTTAAGCAATTATAGGTATATGAATAGAATTAGCTAAAGATTATAGTTTTAGTATATTAGTTTTCATATCATTTTTTTGATAGCGGTCTGTGATTTAAACTAAGTGATACAACATTGCACAATGTAAATTGTTTGGTGATGGAAGTAATTTCTTATTTCATGTTTAATAAAGATTAAAACCGAACTAAAACCGAACCGTATTACAACAAATTCGAACTGTATGAGCAGTTAGTATAATGGTTTGTATTTTTGATTAACCGTTTGATGCGGTGCAGAAGCGGTTTGCGTTTGGACTCCTAAACATGTATCTTTATTCACCAAAACGATCAAAATAGTTAAAATGCGATGGAATATCTTTACGTTATCAAGTATAATTAGCATAGAATAAATTTTTGGCAAATTTTATTCCCACCCCATTAATTTCCTTTCCTACCTCACCAAAATATTTTAAATTTAAGTGACAACTTTACCCCTTATAGTTATCAGGCTAATTAAGAGAAGTCTATTAATATTCCTTCATCTTTCTCTTTTTCGTCTGTTGTCATAAAAAATTATGGTGTTCTTAAAAAAAGAAATGACTGAAGATAAAAACGAAAAATTTGTAGATGAAAATTTACTCATATTACGAGATAGCAATTTTGAGGAAGCAACGAATTTAGATTCCATTGTTTTTTGCTTTTTGATGAGAAGAAAAGTTTTAATTTTGGATGGGAAGAAGAAACAATCGGAGGAGGATATGTTGTTTGTAAAAGAAGTGTGGGTTCAGGTTTTTGAAAATAAGGGTAATTTGGGAATAGAGCGGGGTGAGAAAGGGAAATAGTGGGATGTTTGTTTTTTTCTTAAGCTAACGGGGTGTGAAAGGAAATTAGCGGGGTGGAAATAGAATTTGCCTAAATTTTTATCCACCAACTCAACGACAGTTCTACAGCAACACTACTAACCATCTGATCTCCATTCAGTCAATTTGTACGAACAGCTCGACATGTGAATACATTGCCAGTAAAGAGAAAAATATTTACATTTTTATCAATACAACAAAATAACATTATTTACACTGTCCGCTTGAGCGTAACAGATAATTTTTAATCTACAAAATTGGGGAATTTCGTCAAACAGCTTACAAACAATGTTAGAAGTTGAAGTTTAAAACACAAAAACGGCTGCACTTAGCATGTAATCGCTTGGAACAGCGATCTTTGAACTCAAATGGAGTACAAAAGTGAACTAACTACGTAAATTTGGAAAGTATACAGAAAACAAGTATTACCAAAAGTTTACATATAAATAAGAAACCGAAACAAACAGATAATATGTGGCTGCGCCAAATTTGCAGGGAGCTTAGCAGGAAGGAAAAAAAATCAAGCACTCCCAACAATCGTGTAGCAGCTGAATAATTCAGTATGGGCACCGTGCAAAAGGCAGCATGTCATTTTAGGAACAAGCACCCGTTTTGTATGAAATGCCATGAACATACTTGAATTTCAATAAATGAAAACAAAAAACAAAAAAGGGATCAAACTGTTGTTACAAAACGAGAAAGAAAGGGATAAAAACCAATTGTAGTTTTATTTCACTCTCAGCCTCGTGCAGCAGTTAATTTGGCAGAATTGATCAGCAACTGATGTGATTCTTTCTTGTTTGAATCCTTGCGAATTACGTTCTGGAAAGTTCAGATGACGAAAAAGACAGATGAAAGAGAAAGGTGATTGGAGGGAATGAATAAAATACTCATGGCGGCCCGAGCAGGATGATTGGAATAAATTAGCCTAGGGTTGGTCGAAAGCAATTTATGAATATGTGCACGAATGATAACCTGCCACGTTGAAGAATCTATTAAATCATGTTAAAATAAAAGAATTTACTTTTACGATTTATCTTCATACTTCTTATGTAATATATATATATATATTAACACAAATAACCTATAACAAATCTTCTATCATTAATATATGTTATTTATGTAATATATACTAACATAAATAACTTATATTAATTATTTCAATAGGGTCCCTTTTTTTTTTCAAAATGTAGCAGGCCCTATATTTTCTTTTTCTTTGGCCTTCAAGTGCAATCCAAAGTCCGAGTGTGTTGACACCGTTTTGGACAGTGTCAACAAAACATCGGATCATATTGGTGGAAATCAAGAGGGCATATGGATCCTCTGATTTCCACCAATCAGGAAAGTAAGTTTTGTTCACATTGTCCAAAACAGTGTAAACAAAATACTACCGTGCAATCCATAGTCACGACTTTGGATAGCATTTCACTTGATTTTTAATATGTAATGAACGTCCCTAGAAAAAGCAAGGTACTTTAATATGTACATAGAAAGAGAATTTCATTCCTTTAAACAAAGTGACTAAGAAATCAAGATAATAGAGATGGAAAACAAAACAAAAAAATATATATATAAAAAAAAAAAAGATAAGAGGAAAAAAAAAAAAAAACTAATGACTAAGGGTGTGTTCTTTGCAAGCGGAAGCAGAGTATTTAAGCGGAGAATGATAGTTAGCGGACCATGCGTTTGGCGGTTTAAACGGAGTATTTAAGCGGAGTATTTTATTTATATTTTGTAATATAACTAATTACCGATTAAACATAACATTATAATTATTGCAGAATAACACAGTTAACAAAACATAACAGTCCATTACATAAAAACAGTACAGAAAGTGATACATTGCAGAAATACAAAACAAAAATAATAGCAGGAATCCTAAGCGTTGCTTGGTCCGCTCTTGATCATAAAATACTTGTAGTCAGCAGAAAGTTGATCGCGCTTTGTCTCAAATGTCATCCATGGTATTGCATCGTCATCGTTTAAGAAGTTGAATATATCTGCCTTGTTGGGATATGCAACTATGTGTAATGCTTCCGCTAAATTAAAATCTGCTCCTTCGCTCAAACGTTTAACGCGTCCTATCATATCAGCTTGACTTAAAGAATTTCCTGTTGACCGTATACTATTTGCTGTCAAATTGTTCGGGGTGGGACTTTCCGTAGTTGTAGATTTTTGCACTTTTCGGACATGGAGGTAATCGACGAGATCAACAAACTTATTGTCCATGTCACCACGCCCTTTTCTGAAACCTCTCTTTTTACCAGAGGTTGAAACAACATGTCCAGTTCGCTGTGGAATGGAAGTTTCGGGCACGTTTGTTTGAGTGGCTGGTTCAGGATCCCAAGAATGAGGTGTTAGTGAATTCAAATTTGAAATATTATTTTGCCTTTGGTCTTCTGTTTCATTGAGCTGACTGTGGAAATGCTCAAATGCCCATGGATTAGCATAATTTCCTGGCAAAGAGGGAGTAAACTGTGGTGTTTGCTCAGGTTGAGTAACAACAGACGTATATGCTGGCGTATACGTCGTCTGTCCAGTTGCATGTGTGCCTTGAAACAGTTGTTGTAGTAGCCCCAAATGCTCAAGCGGTGACTTTTTAAATTTCAGAATGGATGGCCCAAATTCCTATTTTAACAACATTAATTAATAATGGATCTATTAAAAAACAAAGCAGAAGTTTACCGCGAATACCTTTAAACGATCATCCCACCATTCATCAGAGCCTGAAACAGTTTGACGATTAGGATCTCAACCAGCTCCAGTTTTGTTGTTCAAGCTTTCTCGTTTAACTCATTCCCTTCGAAGACTATCATACTTGTGCTGAACTTTGTTTTCGTCGATCAAATCCAGAGTTTCATCTGATCTTGTAACGTTGATTTCGACCGCTGCAGCATTAAATTTTTCCTCTATCGCTTTGGTAACCCCTTTCTTGTTATTACCACATTTTCCATACGCCGCAACGGCGCATTTAAGCAATAATCGTGTTGCTTCACTGTTCCAATGGTGTTTAGGTTGTCGATTTGCCCTTTTTAAGTGAAGATAGAGAAGTGTTTAGAGAAGTAGAAGATGAATTTGGGACAGATGGAGGAATGGAGGAGGGTGAGATTTTGTAGAAGATGTGAGGTTGAGGCCCAACCGCTCAAAATGGAGCCGTTGGGCACCGACGCGTCGGACGCGTCCGCCGCATCGGTGCCCAACGGCTCCATTTTGACTCGTTGGGCTAACGGACCTTAATGGACCGTTTTTTAATGGACGCATCGGTTGAATATACGGTCTGTTAAGGACCAAAGATCGCACCCTAAGAAATGTCAGCCAGAGCAATTTGTTCCGTTTAGCTAACTAAGCTATTTGCCTAATTCGAATTTTGGATGCATCCAAACTCCAAACTGAGCAAATAATTTGCCCAAACGACACCTAAGTGAAATAAAAATATATATTCTTCCACAAATACGTGCTAAAATAACATCCGTAATGCACTTTGATAAATTCAAATCAATAGTAAAAAGTTACATGAAATAACACAATCGGAGCAGATAAAAAATGGAAATCTTTGTAATATGAAAAAACTCCTAAACCTGCTATACTAACTCTCGTCGCCAATCAGAAATTATACTCAAAACTCCTAGGTTGAGCCCTCAAAACGACCAAAATAGTAAAAATACGGTGGGATATGTTATGTTATCCAACGATGTATAATTAGAATCGAATAAATTTTTGATGCACCAACTGAATGACAATTCTGCAGTAACACAGATAGCCATCAGATCTCCATTTTGTCAATACATTGCCAGTGAAGAAAAAAATATTTACATTTTATTCAGTACATCAAAATAGCATTATTTACACTGTCGCTTGAGCATAACAGATAATTTTAATCTACAACATTGGGGAATTTCGTCAAACAGCTTACAAACAATGCTAGAAGTTGAAGTTAAAACACAGAAATAGCTGCACTTAACATGTAACTGCTTGGAATAACGATCTTTGAATTCAAATGGAGTACAAAAGTGAACTAACTACGTAAATTTGGAAAGTAAACAGAAAACAAGTATTACCAAAAGTTTACATATAAACAAGAAACCGAAGCAATACAGTGATGTAATAACATGTGGTTGCGCCAAATTTGCAGGGAGCATAGCAGGAAGAAAAAAAATCAAGCACTCCCAACAATCGTGTAGCAGCTGAATAATTCAGTATGGGCACCGTGCAAAAGGCAGCATGTCATTTTAGGAACAAGCACCCGTTTTGTATGAAATGCCATGAACATACTTGAATTTTAATAAATGAAAACAAAAAATGGGATCAAACTGTTGTTATAAAACGAGAAAGAAAGGGATTTAAAAAACCGATCGTATCTTTGTTTCACTGTCAGCTTCATGCAGCAGTTAATTTGGCAGAATTGATCAGCAACTGCTGTGGTTCTTTCTTGTTTGAAGCCTTGCGAATTACGTTTCGAGAAACTCAAATGACGCAAAAGGTCGCTGGTTGATAAAGATGATTGGAGGCAATGAATAAAATATTCATGGCGGCTCGAGCAGGGAGATTGTAATAAATTAGGGTTGGTCAGAAGCTATATATAAATTTCTGCACGAATAATAACCTGCCACGTGGAAGAATCTAATAAATAAGAACAAATGCTACATCACCCCAAATAACTTTGAGTGTTTTAGCCAGTTAAGTGATAAAATCGTAGAAGCCAAATCCTAAATTCAAGGCGGAATCCATGGATAAGCACCCTAAATTATTTCATATATTATAGCAATTTCGATTAAATAATGTTAAAATAAAAGAATTTGAGATTTTGCGCTTGTTTTTAGTAATCTTCATTCTCCTTATTTCTATCGAAACTTTCAACATTATTTTACTTTCAAATATCATTTTATTTTCTTTTTTTTTCCTTTTTCTTTCTTTTTTCTCTTTTCTTTTTTTGCATGCCAAAAAATTTGAAATTATAATTGTTCAATCTAGGAGTGGATTCGGTTCGGTACCGTAACTGTGTATTCGAAACCATTACCGTACCAACTTTTACGGTAATTGGAAAAATAATACCATTATCAGCCAAAAAAATCGTTTATCAACAGTTCGGTATATGGTTGGTAATGGTTGGTATAGGTCGGTAATAAGTTTTTGCCGTTTATACGTATAAGATCTTTTTGTTTACAATATTTCACGTTAAAATATTAATTATAATTTTTTTTTATTGTATTATTATTTTTCGATCTTATTTTACATAGTCAAACATGCAAAAAAACATTATGCATGAACTAAAATATCATATAGATTCTAATGTTTCTAAGATATATGATGAAAATTGCATTCAATCTTGTATCATAATAGTATTTTCCTATGTATTTTATTAAATCATTACATATTAGAAGTTTAATGTTATGTTATAAACATATATGATGAAATATAAGAATATACATATGTATTGTTTAAAATATGTGGTAGGTATGGTAATTACCATTGTTAATGTTCAATTACCATTACCGTACCGCATAGTTTCATGTGGTTTGGCATACCGTACCAATCAAACCGGTTACCAATTGTTCGGTATCACTTTCGTTGGTAGCGGTTGGTAATGGTTGGTAAGTAGTAAAATGGTAAAAATGTCCAGCCCTAGTTCAATCGTTTGCATGTCAAAATATTAATTGTTTGTATAGAGTTTCATACAATTTTTCAAATTATATATTACAGAAATAAATTTCAATTTCAATTTTTTTTAGAAGGTTTTATTTTTCCATTATTACAAAAAAGGAGTACAAAATACAAAAGAGAAACGCGAATCGCCCATCACAACTAACACTACCTAACCTAGCAAATCAAGCTATAACAAAAAAAAAAGACACACACACAAGCTGCCTAAACAGATAAAAAGGACAAGATCGCCCATTTAGCAAAGCACCAAGAAAAGACAGTTAGACCCAATGCAGAGCATCAAGCATAGAAGATACATCAAGTGCATAATCCCTGTCCATCCAACGCCGAAACAGAGCATCCAAACAACAAGAAAGACAATCCAGAACATAGTAAAGCACTAAACCTTCATAAACACAAATCAAACCTCAAAATGCATTAGAAAAAAGAAAACATTCTTCTGTGCATTGAACACCAAGAAAAGACAGTTAGACCCAATGCAGAGCATCAAGCATAGAAGATACATCAAGTGCATAATCCCTGTCCATCCAACGCCAAAACAGAGCATCCAAACAGCAAGAAAGACAATCCAGAACATAGTAAAGCACTAAACCTTCATAAACACAAATCAAACCTCAAAATGCATTAAAAAAAAGAAAACATTCTTCTGTGCATTGAACACCACCTCTCCACCATAAGGCTAACACCATCGGTCAAAAGCTGTTGAAGCCGAGATCATGAGCATTAGTCCACCGATCAAGGTGATGAACACAATGCTCAAAGAAAGAAACTCTACTTACCAAACATGAAAAGACTATATAAGAGCCAAGTCGCGGCGGATGGCATTGCTACACTACAAGTACACTCCTCCATCAACACACAATCTTCTAGAACAAAACAAGACAGCCAAAGTTGAAAATTGGAGCAAGTAGACCAACGCAGACAAAGAAAGCCGCAACCCTGAAATTGCCTGAAGTGGCCACCACGCCGTGGTTGAAAGGGAAATCTGTAGCATTAAGAGGAGTAATAGGCACAATAGTGTGATGACAAGAGCAGCAAGTCGGGAATGCGACAACTGGAAGAACATAGATTCGTAAGGGGCTTAGCACTGGGCCGAAAAGCAACAAAGAACCGTAACAAAGCAAAGGAGCAGATAGAACAGCAACAACTCCAAATTAACAAAAGAAACTATGACAAGGAACCAAGTCTTCATGTCCAGAACTAATGGCCACAAAAAGATAAGAAACATGTTGAACTGATACCCAAATACCCCAAGCTACTCCATGGACATCGCCGAGAAAGCTACTCGAAGGTAAAAGCACAAACATAGATCCAAGGAAATAAAGCATATAACCACGGGTCAAAGACAACGAAGACTGACATGAATGCGTAGCAAAGCATATCTCACTAAACTGCCTAGCAGTACATGGCCTACAGAGCTCCATGGTAACCAACTAACTCGAATACCCCAAACTCGCCAAAAGAAAAACAGATCAAAGGATCCACGCAGAGCAGCAAGATCAGAGCATCTATCAACAATCAAACCAATGCCAAAACCCACCAAATGAATTAAACAACCCCAAGTAAAATACGTACCACGCAATGATAAAGCGTTGTATTCCAGAACCAAAATGGGATTAGGATATGCGCTTTGGAAGTACTACTTAGAAGCCGCCGTAATCGAAACTGACTGGTGAAGCAAAGGGCCCAGGTGCGTCTTCAAGTTGTAACTCAGCGCTGAGGAAAAAAGATCCGAGAGATGACTGACCAGAACGAGGAAGAGAACCGTCGAGCAAGAAGCCAACAGCAACTCAAACAAAAATAATGATCTAAAAGAAAACAAATAGAGAACTCCAAACTTCTAACTAGCTCAACCAGCGTACCCAAAATGGAGCTCAAGAGCATAGAGGTTGATGGAAATCAGCGGTGACTTTCGGATTTGAAGAAAGAAGCACGTTAGAGTTGGATTGGGGTTGAGCTTATAACTTAGGATATAGGAGAAAGCTAGGGTCAATAGATTATGTGGAAAGAAACGAGCAGAGGTAGCAGAAGAAAACGGTGGAGAAAGTTTTGTAAGGAGGTAAGAAGTGGACGTAGAGGGAGATGGAAACCCTAGTCCCCATGGCCAAAAGAAAAAGCTCGGTCGTCTTGCTAATTCAAATATCATTTTTCTAATATACAGTTATTCACAAAATTTAATCTTATGAATAAAACTAAAAGACCGAAGTTTCGATATGTACACCATATGCACATCAGTATAGTAGTTAAAAAAATAAATTTAGAAGCCAAACTTATATAAATCGAATAACATAAATCATTGTATGTTAATGACAATAATAGTTTTATTAATAATTTATCAAGTAATGAATTTATCATACATTGCAATGTAAAATTCTGTTAACTGCAAGTACGTAAAAAATTTATAATTTTATAACTATGTTGAAACCCTTCTACATTACTTTTAATATTTAGCATTCAAATATGTACATTTAACTAACCATGTAATCATAAATTTAACAAACCATGTAATCATAAATTTAACTAACCATGTAACCCGCTTGGCCCCACAAACTTCCACCATCAGTTTATATTAGAATAAGCTAGTGGGAGGAGAAACAGTAAGTAGAAGGAGAGAGAGAGGGGGGGGGGGGGGGGAGGGCAAATGAGCGGTGGAAATCAAAGGGTAAATTGGATGATGCGTTGTTTGAGGGTGCAATTGAACGCTTTCTACATACATACATACATAAATATACATACATATATATATATATATATTTGTTGGTCTGCCTTGTAGCAAGGTTGTAACGACCCGCATTCTACGCATCAGGGGATCGTAGAATATTTCTTTCTTTCTCATGAGAAGTTGTATAGCCATGTAACTTTGGGAGACGACTATTGGGGTCATTTCCCATATTCATGATTTTTGCCGATTTTTCGATGACCGTTTTGCCCTTAGCTGATCTTGTTTCGGCCATAACTTTCGACTGCTAAGGGGTTTTGACCTAAAACCACTCCCATTAGACTCGGACGATGGTTTACCTTTCCGTAGAGTGGTCACATCAGCCAAACGGACTCACCGTTTGGGAGATATGGCTGAAACAAGTTTTAGAAGGTGAAAAACTGCTTAAGTGGGCTGATTAGGGTAATTAGCAAATGGCCCCATAACCCATTTCGGGATTAGGGTTATGAGAAGGCTGAAATGAGTTAGGTTTTCATTCTATTTCAGTTTTCAAGCCGCCATTTACCTCTTAGAAACCCTAACAATGGCCACCACCTTCTAATTTCATGCCAAATCGCTCTCTAATCAAGGGTTAAGCTAATCTGCGTCAAATCAACACCAAATCAGAGTTGGAGCTGTTGTGTTGCATAGGAAAATGCCCCAAGTCATAGATAGTTTCAGATCTAAGTTTTATTTGTGGCTAAGATGAGTGATTTGCATTGTTTTTCACTAATTACGGCTAATTATGGGTGATTAGTGATAATAAGCGAAATTATAACTCAGAAAAATCTGGAAAAATTTGTAAAATTCTAAAATATTATTTTATGGCTCTGATAGAAATTTGGGCTAATTTGGATAAGTTTTTCTAATTGTATGCTTAAACATGATTAAGGGGGATTAAGGGGAAAATATGGGTTTTGGGTATGTTTAATCCATTTTAACATATCATATTGTTGTTTTGGTGTTTTTGGTTGATTATACATATTGCTATGACTGTATAATATGCTTTGTAATTGATTAGAAAAGTTAGAATGGTCGAAAACTCCGTCGTATGGCGTAAAATAATCGTTGGAAAAGTTGCAGGGAATGTGTAGGGTTTCGGATCGGACCGGATATAGAGCTCGAATCAGATATAGGGCTCGGATCGGATAAGGGAACTGAGCAAGGGGATTCGATTCGGATTGGAACTTGGCACAAGAGGCTTGGCAAGAAGTAAGGCCATTTTCATAAGAGTTGGAGTTGGATTCGGATCGGAAGCAAGGGCGTAGAGATCGGATCGGAAGTACGGGCATGGAGATCGGATCGGACTAAAGCTAGGGAGCGGGATCGGATCAACGTAAGAGGAGCTGGAAATGAAGGAGCCAAGCCAAACCACGATGGAGAATTCGAACCGAACAGGATGGGGAAACCCGAGCCGAACCAGAGGACCCGAACTGAACGAGAAATATGGAGATGATGTATTCAAACCGCACCGAACAGGGGGCTTGAGCACAGTATAGCCGAACTGAACCAGACTTGAACTACTCCTATGCGACGACTCTTCTGAAGACAAACTCCAATTCGACCAAAACCCGAGATGCAAAGGAAGTTCAAATGGGAAGTAGAACTCAGGATCCAGATGGGAACCAACGAGTTGACTTCATGATTGGACTTTGTTGCGGGACGTGTGCAAAGGGGTTATCGACGTCTATAGCTTTGATTCACCATTAAGAGACGGATACTGGCTATGGATCAGTGCAGTGAAGTCATCATGGCTTCATGGGGCAGAGTGATCGTGGCATGGCTATGAGCCAGTGCAGTGGAGTTGTCATGACTTCATGGGGGCAGAGTGGACATAGCAATGACTAATGGCTATGGATCAGTGCAGTGGAGTCGCCATGACTCCATGGGGCAGAGTGATCATAACAAGGATTTGGGTGGTCAAAGTAGTGGATACCGTATGCTTTACGCACTGAGTGAGAGATGTGAGGATGGTTGTTATGCTTGATTGTTTGCCATCATTATGACATGCACACCCCTCCCCCGTTATTTTCATACCTTGTGTTAGTGTCACCTTAGAGTATTGTACATCCTGTTGTGCTAACTCTTTGGTTGCAGGTCTTTCAGGTATGGTTAGTATACCTGTTATTGTCCTGTTTTGCTGCTTATCGCTCATACCAGACTTTTGTCTGATCCAGAGTTTTATATCTCTTCTTATTATTCTATGTGCTCTTAAACGGGGAGACTAGAGACAGGTTAGCTGGTTGTGCACGAGTAGCTATCCGGAGACGAGCAGAAGGCTTACACGTATTATTCTCTATACGTTCTCCATGTGTCGCTGCTGGTCACTACTTTGGGCATTAGTAGTGTATCTTTCCTTTCTTTTGCTTTAGAGACAGTTTTAATGTTGTAGTAATGATGAAGTGGAATATAAGTTGTATTTGGATTTTCCGCTGCTACGATGTTTAGTTTTCAGCTTATGCACTGTCTCGCCCGTTTTTATGTCAAAGTATGTTATTATTATATTTTATTCCATGAGCTGTGAGATATACTACAGGTTTCTTGTATCGATTCTTCACTTCAAACCCTTTTATTTTCTTCTCTTTTGGCGACCGTCCCGTGCTGGTTGGGCATCGGTACAGAGCATTTCAGGGAAATGTTGGCTGGTGCGGGCGGGCCGTCACATTTGGTATTAGAGCTCTAGGTTGCGTAGTTAACCTAGGGAAAGACACCAGGGAGAGATAATACGTATATGAGAACACGTATTTGTGATATTTTGGTTTTCTAAAGCTATATATATACTACTAGTATATCTAAGGATGGAGTCGCACTACACTGGCACCAATGAAGAGATGGTTAATCGTTTTCTCCTAACAGATCGAACGATGAGACGACATACGAGGGGTGCTGGTAGAGGAGCTAATAATGGGAATGCTCCTGATATGAGGATGATGTTTACCGACTTCATGGGAGAGATGCTTAGAGATGTGCAAGGGGCAGTTCATAATGCTACTAACGGTGGTGGTGCAAGCGCCTAGAGCCGATTTCGCCAAGCTTTGCAAGGATTATCTAGTCTTGGTGGGAATCTGTTCCACGGAACGGAATCGGCTACAGAAGTTCAGGATTGGCTCGATAGTTGTGAGCGCATCTTCGAAGACTTAGGGATCGATGACACGATGAAGAGGAAGCTAGCATCCCGTCAGCTGCACGGACGGGCAATGAATTGATGGAATGCTATTAAGGCAGCTACCGCTGAGGATCAAGTTACTTGGGATCAGTTTAAGGCCCGATTCAGTGATAAGTTCATCCCAACTGCTCAGAAATCAGAATTGTTTAGGAAATTTCTGGACCTTAAGCAGAATGCTAGGGCAGTCTCGGAGTATATTGCACAGTTCGATACTTTATCGAAGTATGGATTATCTCTTATCGACACTGCCGAGAAGAAGAATGAGAAGTTTATAACAGGCTTAGATCGGTACTTGGGTGAAAGGCTTATAAACCATATTGATGAGACTTTTGAATCAATTGTTGGAAAAACATTGAGATCAGAGAGCCTTTATCCTAAGCCCAAGACTGGAGTCGATGTTCCATCTGCAGAGGAGCCAAAACCGCAAGCAAGTAGTGGAGGCAAGAATAATTCTCAGAACAAAAGGAAACAGAATCAGACCAAGGATGGTCAGAAGAAGAGTAAGAAAGATGTTGAGTGATTTAGCTGTGGCAAGAAGGGCTATTATGCTAAAGAATGTCGAGCAAATACAGTGGACAGGAAGTGTTTCAACTGCGGCCAAGTGGGACATCACAAGGATAAATGTCCGCAACCCCCCAAAGAGAAGCAGATTGTGAAAGCATATGCTATTAATGTTGTTCCTTCTTCGTCGAATGCCCCAACTGCGGCGGAGAAAGGAAAGAATGTCGTCATTCAAGGTATGCTTTCTGTTTATGATGTTCCTGTTCGAGTATTGTTTGATACCGAGGCTTCCCGTTCCTTCACATCTAGTGACCTGGTAAATAGGTTGGGATTGGAACCCGAGATAGTTGATAGATCTTTAGCGCTGACGAACCCGATTGGTGGTTCGACTAGCCTTAGCATGATTTGTCGAAATTTGGTTTTATCGAGTCATGGATGCATGTTTGCTTGTAATTTCTTTGTTTTGGGCTTTATTGGGTTTGGCATTATTTTGGGAGTCGATTGGATCCAAGATATGGGGTGGTGGTAGACTGTGAGGAATTTTTGGTGACTATTAGGGCGGACGATGGGGCGGAGGGTAGTGTTTGGTGGCCTACCTAGTGATGAGGTGATGGCTAGTTTTCTAAATTCACTCGACATCCCACAGGACGAGTTAGCAGGAATTCCCGTTGTTGGCCAGTATCCGGATATCTTCGAGGAAATGACCGGACTTCCTCCACAACGATAGATTGAGTTTCGTATTGATTTAGTGAAACATGTCAGACCTATAGTGATGCCACTTCGTCGTATGGAGCCAAGGGAGCAGCGAGAGCTCGGGATGCAAGTGAGCGATCTTTTGAAGAAGGGATTTATCAGAAGAAGTGTTTCGGAATGGGGAGCACAAGTTGTGTTTGCTACCAAGGCAGATGGTTGCCTTCGATTGTGCGTGGACAACCGCAAATTGAATAAGGTGACGAGGAAGAATAATTATCCTCTACCGTGGATAGATGATTTGTTTGATCAGTTGAGTGGCACGAGAGTGTTCTCCCAGTTGGATCTCGCGACACATTTTCATCAGTTTAGAGTGGAAGCTGAGAGTATAGCTAAAACGACATTTCGGGCGCCGTCTGGATTCTATGAGTGGTTGGTTAGTCATGCCATTCGGGTTGACCAATGCACCTGCATATTTTGTGGATCTTATGAATAAGGTATTCAGAGATCAATTGAATAAGTTTGTTCTTGTGTTCATGGACGATATCTTGGTTTATTCGAGGATAGAGGAAGAACACAAGGAATATTTGAGGATAGTGATGGAGGTGTTGAGGAAGCACCAATTGAAAGCGAAGTTTTCTAAGTGTCACTTCTGGAGGAGGGAAGTGAGATTCTTGGGCCATGTTGTTTCAGAGAATGGTATTGCTGTGGACCCTGCGAAGGTGGCTATGGTACAAGATTGGTCTACGCCTAAGAATGTAACAGACGTAAGAAGTTTCATGGGATTAGCTGGATATTATCGTAAGTTTATCCAGGACTTCTCCAAGATAGCGGCACCGTTAACTCAGTTGACTAGGAAGAATCAAGCTTTCGTCTGGGACGGAAGGTGTGAAAATGCATTCAAGAAACTAAAGGAAAAGTTGACGTGCAATGTAACACCCCACGTCCATTAATGTCACTCACAAAGGGAATGCATTAACTTCCATGGAGGTTATAAGTGAATATAGAACAGAAAAATTACAACAAGACATATAATAAATAGTACTTGGAAATCTAAAACTTCATTTTATTGCAGCGGAAATTAAACATGTTTGTTTCATCATAAAACCAAGTACAATATCCATCTTCATAAAACAAAATACATAATCCCATTACATAAATAGCCATTAAAAAGATAACAAGCTGGACTTTACTTCAACGGTCCAAGCTTTCCAAAGAGAGATGAAGCAATTCAATCAAACTCCACTAGAGCTGGGCCCAATCTGAGGACCTGGAGGGGGGAAAAGGATAGAAATAGAGGGGGTCAGACCTAAAGTCTGGCAATACTAAGACTGGGGCTGAAGTCAAAGCTCTCTTCAAACGTTGGAATGCATCATCACAATCTACGTCCCATGTGAAAACTAGGTTCTTCTTCGTCAAGCGTGTCAGTGGAGCTGATATCTTTGCGAAGTCTTTGATAAACTTCCTATAGTAGCCAGCCAACCCCAAGAAACTTCTCACTTAATTCTTTTCTAAAAATTAAGTATACTTTAATTTGTGAATTTTAATGTTATAAAATTACTGGGTGTTACATGCAAGCTAGTGTTAGTCATCCCTAAAGGGAATGAAGAGATGACGGTATACACAGATGCGTGTGGTATCGGGCTAGGTGCTGTATTGATGCAAGGAGGTAGGGTCGTAGCTTATGCAAGTCGGCAACTGAAACCGCATGAGAAAAGATACCCTACACATGATTTGGAATTGGCAGCGATCGTGTTCGCGTTGAAGATGTGGAGACAATATCTCTTGGAAGAAAGATTCGAGTTGTTTACCGATCATAAATCATTAAAGTATCTTTTCTCTCAGAAGGATCTAAATCTCCGACAACAAAGATGGTTAGAATTCTTGGCTTCCTATGATTTCGACATCAAATATACACCAGGAAAGGGCAATGCGGTAGCTGATGCCTTGAGTAGGAGACATTCCAATTTAGGGGCTATGTTTCTTGAATGGAAGCAAATGTAGTACATCGCTGGGTATGATTTCAGACCTAAGTGCGAATTAGATCCAGAAATGTTAGCAAGTTTGACGATCAGACCCACTTTGATTGATCGGATCGGTTCCAGTTAGAGGAACGATCCTAACCTATTAGAAGTCATCTCCAAGTTAGAGTCGGGTATCGACAGTGAGGGAATGAGCAAGTATGTGCTTGATCGAGATGGATGGCTTTGAAAGAATGGAAAGCTAGTTGTACTCAATGTGAATGGATTGAGAAATGAGGTGCTAAGAGAATGTCATCACTCAAAACTGACTATACATCCCGGTGGTAACAAAATGTATCGAGACATGAAGCAGACCTACTAATGGGAAGGGATGAAAAGAGACGTTGGGAGGTTTATATCCAAATGCATGAATTGCTAGCTAGTTAAAGCCGAGAAAAAGAAACCTAGTTGTAACACCTCACGTCCGTTAATGTCACTCATAAAGGGAATGCATTAAGTTTCGTGGAGCATTATAAGTAAACAAAACAGAACAATACAAGATAGAAAAAGTAGTACTTGAAAATTTTGTAATTTCATTGCAGTGGAAACAGAAATAAGTTTGATTACATTTCCAAATACCAAAATCAAGTACATAATATCAGTCTTGTACAAAACCTTCAGAGTACATAATTTTAAAGCCATAATCCCGAACAGAAAAATGCTATACGCAGAGTCAAAGCCAAGCAATACACCTTTCAACTTCAAGCTGGAAGAAAGATATAGCTGAGCTAAGCTTGAGTATTTCCTCCCTAAGAACCCGGGGGAGGGAGGGAAACGGAAGAAAAGAGGCGAAACAAACTAGGTTAGACATAAGTCTGGTGAGTCCAGTGAATTTAACAATATAATCATTAAAGTAACAGGATAAGAACATAAACTGGAAAGCAAGAAATGACTGTAGAATAAATAGGCATGACAAAGCAGACAAGGTGAACAAGATATAACGTTGATTGCGCTTCTAATCACTACAAGATAATTACTACACTGCACCATTGCTAGTAACACTGTACCATTACTAGTTACACCGCACCCTTACTAATCCCATACTAAAAGTTGATCCCTCTTACTAATCATGATAATGGTAGTTTCGTGTACTCCTAGCTGCTATCGTATGTTTCCCTTTTTGCTCCTACCCCCACGAGTTGTACCCACTACCTTCCTTGTTCGATCATCTCCCTAACTCGCATGTATTTATTACTTATGTCATTCGACCTCACTTGTATTTATTCATTACTTGTGTCATTCGACCTCGCTTATATGTATTCATTACTTGTGTCATTCGTCCCCGCTAGTATGTATTCATTACATGTGTCATTCGGCCCCGCTTGTATGTATTCATTACTTATGTCATTTGGCCCCGCTTGTATGTAAATACCTGTGTTGACCCCATCATGGGGTGTATCAATTCCCATGATGGCAACCCAACACGATTCAAGATGCACGGTGTACACTATTGATGTCGAGTGCCTGGTTTTTCCACTCCGGAGCACGTGCACGTCCATACTCCGTCGAAACCTACACTGCTGCACCACCCGCCGCCATTATGACCGCTTATAATCAGCCCAGTAATCGTGCCCCACCCTCCCTAGCTCAGGGTACCATGATACATCTATGTGGGTTACTGCTGAAATGGGTCCCCGTTACTAGGGTTTCCTAATCAACATGTTATAATGGTTAAGTGTTCTCAATTTAACTTAACCCCACCCATTTGCTTAATTAACATGTTGTACTGGTTATGTGTTGCCTATTCATATGTTACTTAACCTTCTCACTGATTCACGCATGTTTTTTTAACGGTTAAGTTTGTGGGCTTATATATAATAATATTACCCACTTACCTAAGATTTACTTAACCCTTCCCCTTATCAAGTCCATATGTATTATTGGTTAAGCTTGCCTTAACCCTTTCCACTTTGTTCATGTAATATTGGTTAAGTTGTCTTCTTGTCTATGTTAACTTAACCCGCCCACCTAACATATTGTATTGGTTAAGTGTCGCATGTTAATATGTTACTTAACCTTTCCATTCTTAGCATGTCTGTTCCTTAGCTTTAATTTGTTCATTAAAGCACCAAACTCTCACATTAGAACAGTTGTTTGCGGTTGCTGGATGTGTCGGGCGGTTCCGGGCAGACTTCTACCGCAAACTCATTCTGACCTTGGGATTTTGGGCTTAATGTGCTAACCTCTCACGTTACATCTACGTTGTTCCGGCCGTTGGATGTGCCGGGAAGTTCTGGGCAGTCTTACACCGCAACTCAATCTAACCTCAAGTTAGGCACATTCATCTTTTAGCCAATTTACATATTTACCATTCATGTCCAAGTTTATATGTAAATTATCCATAAGTGTGGTCAATTTAAGTTATGCCCAAAATTAATTATATGATTACAACCCCTTTTTATGCCAATTACATAATATTCAACCTTTACCTAAACTTTTCCCCAACGTTCCCACGTCGTTCGTACGTATAGTTCATGTGATACGTTAGGTCGCAATTAGCCCAACTCATAAAAAAAAGGAAAAGGGGAGAAACACATGACATCATAACTGGCATATACAATATAGATCTAAGACAACATAAATCTAGTAAACATATAAAAATAGATCCAATCAACATATTGAGTGCGAACTAGCATGGATCTAAACATAAACTTGCACGGATTTAAACATATGAACATATAATTCTAAACATATGGACTGATATGGATCTAATCATATAAACATGTAGATCTAAACATATGAACATATGGTTCTAAACATATGGACTGATATGGATCTAATCATATAAACATGTAGATCTAAACATATGAACATATAGTTCTAAACATATGGACTGATATGGATCTAATCATATAAACATGTAGATCTAAACATATGAACATATAGTTCCAAATATATGGACTGATATGGATCTAATCATATAAACATGTAGATCTAAACATATGAATATATAAAATATGATCTTACATGTATGAACATGACTTGCATATAATCTTTCATAACTTGCATAGATCGAGCAAACTTGCATACATAACTTGCATACGTAATTAGGCATATGAATTAACATAGAACATAACTTGCATATAATGAATCAAATCATGCATAAATCAAAGCATAGTTTGCAAAGACATAAACTTTATATGATTTACAAACATTTTCATATAGTCCAATTCATAACTCATCACAATTACGTCTAAACAATTATCTTGTGAAAGTAACTGCACTCACAGAAAACAGATCTTGAATTCTGAGATCTGATTTCTGAAGTTGCTAAGCTAATCCGTTGATGTAGGCATTGATTCGTTCTTTGTTGTTCTAGAATTCCTTTTCGCAATTCCTAGGGTTTGAATCTTTATCTCTTATATTTCTATCTTTAATCTAGAATTTGATTTGTTATGGTGGCGGCTAGGTTAGTTTGTAGATGAACATCATGACTACATCATAGTTTAGGGTTGTGAGGTCTAGGGTTGAGGTTTGGGGTGATTATATAGAAGTTTAGGATTAATATGGGCCTTTAGTTTAACCTAGGAGTCATCAAAGCCATCCAAACCCCAGAGAGCCAACCAGAACATGAAACATATGCCCTAACACCTCAGAAAATCGTCACTGTCCAAGTTAGTTCGCAGGTGTTGACCCTAGGGGGGTCGACACTCATGTCGACACCCCTAGGGGGATCGATACCTGTGTCAGCACCCCTCGGGAGGGTCGACACCCCTGAGCGGGAAATTTCCCGCTCAGCTGTTTTCTGAAGTTTTGAAATTCGAATTTGCTTTAATTATTTAATTATTATTTTAATTTAATTTCTGCTTAAACTTGAAAACTTCTAACCTCCATTACTTCTTCATACGGAGTCCGATTCACGCAAACTCGGACTCTATCTCAAGCAGAATTCCGAGACGAACACAATGGCTTAACCCGTTTCACCCAATTCTTCTTTTAAATTAATTATTCTTTAATTATCTCTTATGTCCCGTTTTAAAATTACGGGGTGTTACATTCCCCCTACTTAAAGGATTTCGTCCCCGAAATCTTCAAGTCAAGAAGAATGTGTATCCTACCATCCAACAACCATCTACTCAACCATTCAATCACAGGCATCCATTTTCCTTAAAGAGGTTTCTAATGCTTTCATGATCATATGCATAGTGTGTGTATATGTCCTTATCTAATGCAAAATCAGGCAGTCTGCTGATTCAGTTGACCTCCTTATTGCAAATTATGTCAGTGCCATGAGTCCATCATGTATGCAATTATTCCTAATCGTACTTTAAAACTTCTACATGAGTGCACAATCATTCATACAAATGCAACATCTATATGATAACGCATCAAGTTTCAATCCATATACAAATACATATATGCAATATGAAAGTGACTGAGCCGATCTAGTGTCTAATGTGTGTGTAAATGCATCCAAAAGCAACCATCAGCAAACACTTGCATCAACCAAACATAACATGTCTCAAACACATGTTTACAACCATAGGATCTTCCTACCTAAAGATCAAGAATGTAATCGAGAGGATACACTAAAAGATAGGACAAGTCTAAACAAAGTGATAGAAAAAGGAGAAATTAAGAGTATACCCTTAAAAATGAAAGGGTACAGCGTACGCATCTTGTCTCCCGTCTCCTAAGTCGCGTCTCCTTGATTATCTCCTCATTGGATTTTAACCAACTTGACCTCTCTGTTGCGTAACTTCTTGATCTCCGATCCAAGGATGCATGTAGGAGCTCGTCTAATCGTGGCATCATGCTCCACTTCCACTTATCTAAGCATGCTCGGCTCCACTATTTCCGCGGTATCATGTAAATACTTCCTTAATGCGATAGGTGAAACATGTCATGAACACCACTAAGCTTTTTCGACAATTTCACTCTGTGGTCTGTCCAATTCTTTCTGTAATGGGGGATTGACCTACGAACCTTGGTGCTAATTTCCCCACACTCCCCAAAGCGAACTACGTTCCTCCACGGTGACACTTTAATAAAAACCCTATCTCCAACATCGAACTCAAGGTCGGTTCATCTCTTGTCAGCGTTTGACTTTTGTCGGCTCTGTGTCGTCTTCATTCATCTTCGAACCAAGTCTATCTCCTCAAAAGTTTCCCTAACCATATCTGGCCCAAGTAAAATCTTATTCGTAGATTCCCACCAACAAGTTGGTGATCGACACGGTCGTCCATAAAAACCCTAATACTAGCTTAATGATTGTTGTTATAAGCGAACTCCACAAATGGAAAGTGCTCTTCTCATGTCCTCCAAAATCTAGGATACATAACTTCAAAAGATCTTCAAGGATTCTATTCACCCTTTCTGTCTGTCCATCTGTTTGTGGATGATACGCGATGCTCAAACATAACTGCATACCTACTGCCTTTTGCATATCACCTTTTCCTCTTGCATTGAAAACTTCTCCAAGCCCTGCCTCGCAAGTACATATATATACTGTGAACGGTTTGCTCCCATCTAGCAAAGTCAAATCTGGGGCTGATACCTTCGCAAAGCCCTTAACGAACTTCCTATAGTAGCCTTCCAACCCTAGAAAACTTCTTACTTCCGTTTCTTTTCTAGGAACCTTCCAATCTTGGATTGCAACCCCCTTTGTAGGATCCACTGCTATCCCTTCCTTAGAGACCACGTATCCTAAGAACCTCACTTCTTTTGTAACACCCCACATCCGTTAGTGTCACTCACAAGGGGAATGCACTAAGTTCTGTGGAGCATTTAGGGTAAAAGATGCAAATAAATTACAAGACAGACAGAAATTAAACAGCGGAAAATAAAACTTTACTTTATTGATAAGATAGTTTGTACAACAATTGTTTTCCAATATCAGAGTATCATATGTCTAACAAAATAAAGAAGCATAAAAATACATTTATATTCCCCAATGTAGCATAAGCCAACCATAGAAGCGAAAAGGAGAGTCCAAAGCACTTTGTCCAAGAATCTTCAAGCTTGGGAAGAGCAGCGGTCCAATCTAACTTGAGCTGAACAATTCCCTCCTCAACTACCGGGGGGGGGGAACGGAAGAAAAGAAGACGAAAGAAAAGTAGAGTCAGACATAAAGCCTGAGTAAGTCTAGTGACTATTCAGTCTATGGATAAGAAAAAGAGCATGATAAGTATATGCTACAAATGGGAAAGCACCCTAAACTAAGATAAGTTATCTCGAACCGAATATACTATCGTACCCCATACTAATCTCTACACCACCTAACTAGTGTCCCAACTAGTAATGATAACGTGATCCCAATCCCTGTAATTTTTGTTGCCTTCAGGCGTACATTTATTGTTTCTGAACTAGATCTAATCTAGGATTTACGCTATCTTCTGAACGATGCCCTCTAGTCTAGAGCACACTACCTAGAGTGGTATATGTTCTTAGACTTTTTCCACGTATGTGTCGCGAATCGTTATCGCTTGTCTAGATGCACATGTCCTGTAATGTGCGGCCCGAGTTCCGTATCAGGGCTACCCTAGAAATACGGAACTCGGTCGGGAGCTTTCAGATATCCGTCGATGCAGATGCTAAGGTCTATTTTTTTTCTAGTGGCTATGGTCTCACTCGACCCCTCCCTCAACTAATGAAAGGTCATCCTTGAAAAATGAGAACTATGCGCAGGCCCTCCTATGCCCCACTGTCCTATGGCCATCCGCAACCATAACTAGATAGCAAGTATATGACCTTTAGGAGTTCTCCGCCTTTCCGCTTCACGTATCTCGATTGACTCAAGATGGTAGTTAGACGACGAGTTGCTATCACAGGGCTACCGTCTTCTCGCCGAATCACGCTGGTCCATCCTAGTCTTTAGGTTGCCATATTTTGCAACCAAGGCATACCCTTGGTTATTCTAACGCAGACCTTAACCTCTGTGAGCCCAGGAGGATCATCTGCAGCCTCACAGAGGGATACCAAGAGTACCCTCACGTCCCCTCGAAGCCTCGGGCTTTGTAACCCAATTCGTTGGAGCCTTCTAGAATCCGACGGACGTACG
Source organism: Allium sativum (assembly GCA_030737875.1). Classification (NCBI taxonomy): domain Eukaryota; kingdom Viridiplantae; phylum Streptophyta; class Magnoliopsida; order Asparagales; family Amaryllidaceae; genus Allium; species Allium sativum. The sequence continues at coordinate 261,327,952 of CM060923.1, forward strand.
CTCCTTCTCGTGTTCTACTAAGATTTACTACTTAGTTTCTTTCCTTCATCAAGTTGGTTAAGTGTCATTATTCAATTCAAGTTAACTTAACCCATCCCTTTTGTCATATTATACTGGTTAAGTGTTGCCTCCTTGTGTTAACTTAACCTCACCATCTGTTTAACTAACCTGTTACAACGGTTAAGTGTCTCCTAATATAACTTAACCCTACTACTTGTTTAATTAACAGGTTATAATGGTTAAGTGTTGTCCATTCACGTTTAACTTTACTACAAGTCAAATTACACTGGTTAAGTGTTCTTGTTACTTAACTCTAATCATTCATGTTATATTGGTTAAGTATTTCTAACTTACTTAATCCTAACCCACTTGTCAAATTAACTTGTTATCATGGTTAAGAGTTCTAATTTTACTTAACCTCAATCACTTGTCTCACTAAAATGTTTCTATGGTTAAGTGTTCTAATTAACTTAACCCCAATCACTTATCTCACTAACATGTTTCTATGGTTAAGTGTTCTAATTAACTTAACCTCAATCACTTGTCTCACTAACATGTTTCTATGGTTAAGTGTTCTAATTAACTTAACCTCAATCACTTTTCTCACTAACATGTTTCTATGGTTAAGTGTTCTAATTAACTTAACCTCAATCACTTGTCTCATTAACATGTTTCTATGGTTAAGTGTTCTAATTAACTTAACCTCAATCACTTGTCACACTAACATGTTTCTATGATTAAGTGTTCTAATTAACTTAACCTCACTCTCTAGTCCAGTTTAATCATGTTAGAATGGTTATACATTTGCTTAACCTTACCCACTCCCCTAGTCAACATATTAAATTGGTTAAGTGTCTAGATTAACCTAACCCTACCCACCAATTTAGTTAACATGTTGAATTTGGTTAAGTATTGATTCAATTGACTTAACCCTATTAATCCTGACTCAACCTTAATTTATTAATTAAAGCACCAACCACTCACATTAGACATATATTGTTGTGGTAACCGGACAGCCGGTCGGTTCCGGGCAGGTTTACACCACAACTCATGTCTAACCTCGGGTCTTTATTGGGCTCAATGCTTAACCACCCACATTGGATAGGTATTGTTGTGATTACCGGATAGTCGGTCGGTTCTGGGCAGGTTTACATCACAACTCAATCCAACCTCGGGTTACGCATATCGTATTTTCTAAGTTTACATATTTGTCTCTTTTCAATTTTATATGTAAATGTTTTGTGGCCCATTATCCAAATTCGTTATTCTTGGGTATAATAATTTATACCACTTAAATTTCACAAGTTGTTGGCATGTGCCAAACATGCCAACACATATATTTTAATTAAACCCAGCGTTATTTTTCCCGTTTGTACGTTCGCAATATTATAACATATGTTGGGCTTTAACATTTCAGCCCAACTTAGAAACATAAAAAAGAGAGGCTTAGAACATGATATATTCTAAGTAACATAAAAGGGGTGTGTGAAAGCATGAACTTGCAACATAGCGATTTAACTAACATAAATTATGTGGTGCATGAACTTGCAATATAGCGATATAATTAACATAAATTAGTGGTGCATGAACTTGCAATATAGCGATTTAATTAACATAAATTAGTGGTGCATGAACTTGCAATATAGCGATTTAATTAACATAAATTAGTGGTGCATGAACTTGCAATATAGCGATTTAATTAACATAAATTATGTGGTGCATGAACTTGCAATATGGAAATTTAACTAACATAAATTAGGGGCTTGTGTACTTGCATTGTAATAGCATATAATTTTGACATAAATCATAAACCTAAACATGAGTCATGGGTTTCGATCTATTCATGTAAACTTGCATTTAAAATATGAACCTAACTAAATTAGGTGTCACTTATATTAGCATATGACTTTTATAACAACATAAGCCTAAAACATATTTTTATTTAGGCGTAACACTAAACATAAACTAGTCATTTCCATAAAGTCACTATATGTTCACAAAGATGCTTACTTTTGTCACTAATACAAAAGTATAATTTAACTTGAATTATGAGGCCTATTCCAACATAAACTTATATGAATCATGTTACCCAAATGGATCCAACTACACTTGAAATGATCATAGGCATATATATACAAAGATCTAAATCATGTAGACATGACAGTGAATTATGTTTACATAAGTCTCAACTTGGTTGTAACAAAATATATACAACTTCTTATTAACCACAACATATAAATGTCAATTTCTAACATGAATCGGATGCTTGCAAGGGGTGTTACTTTTCATTGCAAATGTACAATTAATCCAATATCATGTAAACTATACTACAACATCCCAAATCCATTTATAATAAAATCAGAACAACATACAATTATGAACTAGCATCGTTACAATTAAAGTACGATTCCATTTTCATTCTACACAAATCAAGTCTCAACTTTTATTCATATCGGAATAGTACTCTACTTACAACGTATGATGAATCTTGTATTCAGGATTCTGAATTCTGAATTCTGAATTTGGTGATGCTATCCTTTGAGGTTGATGTTGTTTTGATTTATTTGTTGTAGTTTTAAGCTTTGAATCAACTCTTAATCGTCTCTTAATTTGACGGCTACTCCTAGTTTCTCTTCAGCAGCATGACGGCTCCTTCTTTTTTTCTCTCTTTTTTTTTGTGTGAATTAGGTTGTGAGAGGTATGTTGTTTATATAGAGTTGCAAGTTAATTTGAGCCGTCGATGAAGCCAAGGTTAATACAAGCCGTCCGTTCTAAAGAGAAGCCAATTATGTTCACAATTTAAGGGCTGTAAATTACTCCTATTTCAAATTATGTCATAATTACTTTCTTAATGTACATTATCAACATTTATTATTAAATTAGTATGCACATTAGATACATCCCCCCTTTACACATTTATTATTAAATTTGTATGCACATTAGATACATCTCCCCTTTACACATTTATTATTAAATTTGTATGCACATTAGATACATCTCCCCTTTACACATTTATTATTAAATTTGTATGCACATTAGATACATCTCCCATTTACACATTTATTATATTAAGCATTGGTTATTCTTAAATTAGTAACTTTAGTGTTAACAGAAATACGGGGTGTTACATTCTCCCCTCCTAAAAGGATTTCGACACCGAAATCTTCAAGTCAAGAAGAATGTAAATCCTACCATCCAATCATCCATCTACTAAACCATCAAACACAGGCATCCATTGTCCTTAAAGACTTCTAATGCTTGTATGTTCATATGCATAGTGTGTGTTCATGTCTTTATCTAATGCAAAATCAGGCGGTCTACTGATTCAGTTGAACTCCTTAATGCAAATCATGTCAGTGTCATGCATCCAATATGTATGCAAATCCTAATGATACATATTATTTCTATATGAGTGCACAATCATTCACTCAAATGCGACATCCATATGATAACACATTAAGTTCAATTCATAAACAAATACATATATGTAAATGAAATATGAAGGCGTCTGAGCTGATCTAGTGCCTAATACGTGTGTATATGCATTCACGAGCAACCACTAGCAACCATTCGCAAACATCAACCATAACATGTTTCAAATACATGTTTACATCCTAAAGGGTTTCTATCTAAGGATCGATGATACGTCCTAGAGGATATACCTTAAAAGCTAGAAATTAGTATGCATAGAATTCCTATAAAAAAAGGAATCAAGGATGTACCCTTAAGAAAAAGGGTATGAGGCGCGTATGCCTTATCTTCAATCTCCCGTATCACGTCTTCTTGAGCTTTACTCAATTGTACCTTAACAGATTCAACTTCACGATTGCGAAGTTTCTTGACCTCCATTTCCAAAATAAACAAATGTCAACCATGATACTGAGTGTATATACTAGGATGATCAGAGGTCTCTCCTCTTAGCTTATCCATCATGCCATAACTATGAGGGTCAAAAGGTCACTATGTACTTTTTACCTCTCTTAAGGTTAGTCCTTCTCTATATAGAGCACCTGCCACAACTATTCATCTCTCAAGCAAACAATCCTAGTCGAACTCGACATACCTCAAGTACAAGCCCCAAAGGCCTAAACCAATATCAGAAAAACACCCGAGGAATGTCTCCTCCGAATTTGGACGATCTACATGAGATGATCTAAGCAAAAACAACCAAACACTTGAGCACTAGTTGGGATCTTTTACTATACAAGTACTAAGGTGCAGAGACTCAACTATGGAAGCAAATATGAACAAATGCGAAGTGCTAAAACCAAAAGAAAGAGAACAAACAGAAAAGCTAGACTCTTCCAACAGAACTTTACTACCTTTCTCCTAGGTACGCTTAGTGGTGAAAGCATGTACTTTTCCTTCTGAAAATCTTGTCCTTTATTCTTAATTTTATGCCCTATTCTGCCATAGTAAAGATACTTCCTTTTGTCTTAGGTTTTATAATCCCTTCCTCCTTCGTGAGCCAAGTCTACATCCATGAATTCCTCATCCTTGGGATGTGCTCCTTAGCCAAACTCCTCATCCTTTTTCGTGTGTAATCATGTTGACAAATCTCTCGAAAGTTGCCTCCATCTTGCAGAAAACCCAACTAAGCTTGAAAGAAAACTAGCCGCAGGTGAAACTACTACGGTTATAGATGGAAGTCGGGCACTACTTCGCCCTTCGATGAGGTTACCTCCCAGAAAGCCAGGAGCCCCAGAGACTCAAGAAAGAAGGGGACAAGAATTCAAACAGAGAATCAGAAGATAGTGCGTATGGCTTTTGGGGAATATGCCTTTAAAACAAAACTTTTCTTTTGAAAATGCTTCTTTTAAAACTGTTTGAAAATAATAATTTTTTCAAATCTTTTATCTGATCCGGTAACCTTCAGCTCTGGTACCACGTGTAACACCCCACATCCGTTAGTGTCACTCACAAAGGGAATGCACTAAGTTCTGTGGAGCATTTAGGGTAAAAGATGCAGATAAATTACAAGATAGACAGAAATTAAACAGCAGAAAATAAAACTTTACTTTATTGATAAGATAGTTTGTACAATAATTGTTTTCCAATATCAGAGTATCATCTGTCTTACAAAATAAAGAAGCATAAAAATACATTTATATTCCCCAATGTAGCATAAGCCAGCCATAGCAGCGAAAAGGAGAGTCCAAAGCACTTTGTCCAAGAATCTTCAAGCTTGGAAAGAGCAGCGGTCCAATCTAACCTGAGCTGAACTATTCCCTCCTCAACTACCTGGGGGGGGGGGGGAATGGAAGAAAAGAAGACGAAAGAAAAGTAGAGTCAGACATAAAGCCTGAGTAAGTCTAGTGACTATTCAGTCTATGGATAAGAAAAAGAGCATGATAAGTATATGCTGGAAATGGGAAAGCACCCTAAACTAAGATAAGTTATCTCGAACCGAATATACTATCGTACCCCATACTAATCTCTACACCACCTAACTAGTGTCCCAACTAGTAATGATAACGTGATCCCAATCCCTGTAATTTTTGTTGCCTTCAGGCGTACATTTATTGTTTCTGAACTAGATCTAATCTAGGATTTACGCTATCTTCCGAACGATGCCCTCTAGTCTAGGACACACTACCTAGAGTGGTATATGTTCCTAGACTTTTTCCACGTATGTGTCGCGAATCGTTATCGCTTGTCTAGATGCACTTGTCCTGTAATGTGCGGCCTGAGTTCCGTGTCAGGGCTACTCTAGAAATACGGAACTCGGTCGGAAGCTTTCAGATATCCGCCGATGTAGATGCTAAGGTCTGTTTTTTTTCTAGTGGCTATGGTCCCCCTCGACCCCTCCCTCAACTAATGAAAGGCCATCCTTGAAAAATGAGAACTATGCGCAGGCCCCCCTATGCCCCACTGTCCTATGGCCATCCGCAACCATAACTAGATAACAAGTATATGGTCTTTTGGAGTTCTCCGCCTTTCCGCTTCACGTATCTCGATTGACTCAAGATAGTAGGTAGACGACGAGTTGCTATCACAGGGCTACCGTCTTCTCGCCGAATCACGCTGGTCCATCCTAGTCTTTAGGTTGCCATATTTTGCAACCAAGGCATACCCTTGGTTCTTCTAACGCAAACCTTAACCTCTGTGAGCCCAGGAGGATCATCTGCAGCCTCACAGAGGGATACCAAGAGTACCCTCACGTCCCCTCGAAGCCTCGGCTTCGTAACCCAATTCGTTGGAGCCTTCTAGAATCAGACGGACGTACGCTCCTTCTCGTGTTCTACTAAGATTTACTACTTAGTTTCTTTCCTTCATCAAGTTGGTTAAGTGTCATTAGTCAATTCAAGTTAACTTAACCCATCCCTTTTTTCATATTATACTGGTTAAGTGTTGCCTCCTTGTGTTAACTTAACCTCACCATCTGTTTAACTAACCTATTACAATGGTTAAGTGTCTCCTTATATAACTTAACCCTACTACTTGTTTAATTAACAGGTTATAATGGTTAAGTGTTGTCCATTCACGTTTAACTTTACTACAAGTCAAATTACACTGGTTAAGTGTTCTTGTTACTTAACTCTAATCATTCATGTTATATTGGTTAAGTATTTCTAACTTACTTAATCCTAACCCACTTGTCAAATTAACTTGTTATCATGGCTAAGAGTTCTAATTTTACTTAACCTCAATCACTTGTCTCACTAACATGTTTCTATGGTTAAGTGTTCTAATTAACTTAACCCCAATCACTTGTCTCACTAACATGTTTCTATGGTTAAGTGTTCTAATTAACTTAACCTCAATCACTTGTCTCACTAACATGTTTCTATGGTTAAGTGTTCTAATTAACTTAACCTAAATCACTTATCTAACTAACATGTTTCTATGGTTAAGTGTTCTAATTAACTTAACCTCAATCACTTGTCTCACTAACATGTTTCTATGGTTAAGTGTTCTAATTAACTTAACCTCAATCACTTGTCACACTAACATGTTTCTATGATTAAGTGTTCTAATTAACTTAACCTCACTCTCTAGTCCAGTTTAATCATGTTAGAATGGTTAAACATTTGCTTAACCTTACCCACTCCCCTAGTCAACATATTAAATTGGTTAAGTGTCCAGATTAACCTAACACTACCCACCAATTTAGTTAACATGTTGAATTTGGTTAAGTATTAATTCAATTGACTTAACCCTATTAATCCTGATTCAGCCTTAATTTATTAATTAAAGCAACAACCACTCACATTAGACAGATATTGTTGTGGTAACTGGACAGCCGGTCGGTTCCGGGCAGGTTTACACCACAACTCATGTCTAACCTTGGGTCTTTATTGGGCTCAATGCTTAACCACCCACATTGGATAGGTATTGTTGTGATTACTGGACAGCCGGTCGGTTCCGGGCAGGTTTACATCACAACTCAATCCAACCTCGGGTTAAGCATATCGTATTTTCTAAGTTTACATATTTGTCTCTTTTCAATTTTATATGTAAATGTTTTGTGGCCCATTATCCAAATTCGTTATTCTTGGGTATAATAATTTATACCACTTAAATTTCACAAGTCGTTGGCATGTGCCAAACATGCCAACACATATATTTTAATTAAACCCAACGTTATTTTCCCCGTTTGTACGTTCGCAATATTATAACATATGTTGGGCTTCAACATTTCAGCCCAACTTAGAAACATAAAAAAAAAAGAGGCTTAGAACATGATATATTCTAAGTAACATAAAAGGGGTGTGTGAACGCATGAACTTGCAACATAGCGATTTAACTAACATAAATTATGTGGTGCGTGAACTTGCAATATAGCGATTTAATTAACATAAATTAGTGGTGCATGAACTTGCAATATAGCGATTTAATTAACATAAATTAGTGGTGCATGAACTTGCAATATAGCGATTTAATTAACGTAAATTAGTGGTGCATGAACTTGCAATATAGCGATTTAATTAACATAAATTATGTGGTGCATGAACTTGCAATATGGCGATTTAACTAACATAAATTAGGGGCTTGTGTACTTGCATTGTAATAACATATAATTTTGACATAAATCATAAACCTAAACATGAGTCATGGGTTTCAATCTATTCATGTAAACTTGCATTTAAAATATGAACCTAACTAAATTAGGTGTCACTTGTATTAGCATATGATTTTTATAACAACATAGGCCTAAAACATATTTTTATTTAGGCATAACACTAAACATAAACTAGTCATTTCCATAAAGTCACTATATGTTCACAAAGATGCTTACTTTTGTCACTAATACAAAAGTATAGTTTAACTTGAATTTTGAGGCCTATTCCAACATAAACTTATATGAATCATGTTACCCAAATGGATCCAACTACACTTGAAATGATCATAGGCATATATATACAAAGATCTAAATCATGTAGGCATAACAGTGAATTATGTTTACATAAGTCTCAACTTGGTTGTAACAAAATATATACAACTTCTTATTAACCACAACATATAAATGTCAATTTCCAACATGAATCGTATACTTGCAAGGGGTGTTACTTTTCATTGCAAATGTACAATTAATCCAATATCATGTTAATTATACTACAACATCCCAAATCCATTTATAATAAAATCAGAACAACATACAATTATAAACTAGCATCGTTACAATTAAAGTACGGTTCCATTTTCATTCTACACAAATCAAGTCTCAATTTTTATTCATATCGGAATAGTACTCTACTTACAACGTATGACGAATCTTGTATTCAGGATTCTGAATTCTGAATTCTGAATTCTGAATTTGGTGATGCTATCCTTTGAGGTTGACGTTGTTTTGATTTATTTGTTGTAGTTTTAAGCCTTGAATCAACTCTTAATCGTCTCTTAATTTGACGGCTACTCCTAGTCTCTCTTCAGCAGCATGACGGCTCCTTCTTTTTTTCTCTTTTTTTTGTGTGAATTAGGTTGTGAGAGCTATGTTGTTTATATAGAGTTGCAAGTTAATTTGAGCCGTCGATCAAGCCGTCCGTTCTAAAGAGAAGCCAATTATGTTCACAATTTAAGGGCTGTAAATTACTCCTATTTCAAATTATGTCATAATTACTTTCTTAATGTACATTATCAACATTTATTATTAAATTTGTATGCACATTAGATACATCCCCCTTTACACATTTATTATTAAATTTGTATGCACATTAGATACATCTCCCCTTTACACATTTATTATTAAATTTGTATGCACATTAGATACATCTCCCCTTTACACATTTATTATTAAATTTGTATGCAAATTAGATACATCTCCCCTTTACACATTTATTATATTAAGCATTGGTTATTCTTAAATTAGTAACTTTAGTGTTAACAGAAATACGGGGTGTTACATCTTTCCTTCAAAAATGACATTTGGAGAACTTAGCTTTGAGTTGATGCACTCTAGGGCCTCTAAGACTTCCCTAAGATGTAAGGCATACTCTCCCTCGCTTCTAGAGAAAATCAAAATACTATCTACAAAGACTACCACAAACTTTTTAGGAACTCCCTAAACACCCTACTCATCAAGTCTACGAAATATGAGGGTGCATTCGTCAAACCCAAAAAAATATTATGACGAGCCCTTCGAAGAAACCATTAAGAGTCCTAAAAGTAGTCTTATCTATGCTATCCTCAGCTACCCTCTACTGGTGAAATCCTGTAGCTAAGTCCAACTGCGAGAAAACCGAAGCACCAGCTAACTGTTTGAACAAATCATCTATCCTTGGCAATGGGTGTCTATTCTTTTTCGTGAGCTTGTTCGGCTCCCTATAGTCCACGCACAATCTAAGCAAACCATCAGTCTTCGTAGCAAAAACAACTGGAGCACCCCATTCCGAAATGCTTCTTCTTATGAACCCTTTCTCAAGTAGCTCCCTCACTTGTTTACTGAGTTCCCTCCTCTCTCTCTCTCTCTCTGAGCCATGTGGCGCACTGGCAATGCAACTGGATTTTCATTATCTACAAAGTATATTCGGAGGTCTATCTCGCGCCTTGGGGTAGACCCCGAACCTCATCAAAGATGTCACCGTGCTCACGGACTACATGAACAGATTTCAAATCATCGATGAATGCATCAAGAGATTCTAGGTAGCTAAGCATCACCAAACCCCTAGGCTCACAAGAAATATCAAGGGTCTTTCCATAATGAGTCAACAGTCTAACTACCCTCTTTTCACAGTCTTGGATGGCACCATGCCTGGCTAGCCAATCCATCCCTAGAATCAAGCCATAGCCCATGAAACCAGGAACGAAGGCGTTGCATTCAAACCCAATGCCCAAGATAGACACTCTCAAAACCCGAAAACCATAGATAAGTGAGCCGAACCACCAATAGGATTTGAGACTACAATGGGATACATAACTAGACTAGTATTTAGGTGCAGAGTTTCAACTAACAAAGCAGATACAAACGATTGCGATGCGCAAGAGTCAAACAAATTTCGAACAGGACGACTGAAAAAGGAAAATCAAACTTTCAACAGAAATGCTTCTATCTCTCTCCTGTCCTGGTACCATGAGAGCATGAACCTGTCCTCTCGAAGTAGGTCCTATCCTCTATCCATGCCCTTGTCCTTACCTCCTTGGGTAATCTTAAATCATATGTCCTGCCTCGCCGCAATGGTAACAACCATGCTTCTTCTTCTTCCTACAGTCCTTAATTATATGGCCCGTTATACCGCAATAAAGACACCTTCGTTTGTTAAGGTGGTTAATTATTCTTTCCACTTTCTCCTTTACCTTCTTCGTGGATTAAAGCCATATCAACAAATTCCTCATCCTTGGGTTGTGTTCCTCAGCCTAAACTTCCTCATCGACCAAGCAGCTAGCTGAACTTTCCTTCCATTGTCTATCTCCAAGATACCAAATGAGTCCTTCACTTCCTTGAGCCAATTTATAGCCTCGACAAACATCTCAGAACCATGAATATGTTTTCCGCCCATCGCACTGAAGTCCTTCCATATCTTAGGAAAGGCATCTAAACGCAGAGAAAGAGACTCAAGAAGGAAAAAGGAAGAGATTCAAAACAAAGAATCAAAAGATAGATATATGGCTTTTGGGGATTATGTTTTTCATAGTAAATCTTTCTCTTGAAAACTCCTTCTTTGAAACATGTTTTTTTTTTGAAAATAATACTTTTGAAAACGGTTTTCAAAATCTTTTATCTGTTCTGGTAACCTTCAGCTCTAATACCACGTGTAACACTCCATGTCCATTATTGTCACTCACAAAGGGAATGCATTAAGTTTCGTGGAGCATTATAAGTAAACAGAACGGAACATTACAAGACAGAAAAAGTAGTACTTGAAAATTTTGTAATTTCATTGCAGCGGAAACATAAATAAGTTTGATTACATTTCCAAATACCAAAATCAAGTAACCTTTAGAGTACATAATTTTAAAGCCATAATCCCCAACAGAAAAATGCCATACGCAGAGTCAAAGCCAAGCAATACATCTTTCAACTTCAAGCTGTAAGAAAGAGATATATGAGCTAAGCTTGAGTATTTCCTCCCTAAGAACCTTGGGGGGGGGGGGGGGAGAACGGAAGAAAAGAGACGAAACAAACTAGGTCAGACATAAGTCTGGTGAGTCCAGTGACTTTAATAATATAATCATTAAAGTAACAGGATAAGAACATAAATTGGAAAAAAGAAATGAATGTAGAATAAATAGGCATGACAAAGCAGAAAAGATGAACAAGATATAACGTTGATTGCGCTTCTAATCACTGTAGGATAATTACTACACTGCACCAATGCTAGCAACACCGTATCATTACTAGTTACACCGCACCCTTACTAGTCCCATACTAAAAGTTGATCTCTCTTACTAATCACGATAATGGTAGTTTCGTGTACTCTTAGCTGCTATCGTAGGTGCCCCTTTTTGCTCCTACCCCCATGAGTTGTACCCACTACCTTCCTCGTTTGATCGGCTCCCTAACTCGCATGTATTTATTACTTGTGTCATTCGACCTCGCTTGTATGTATTCACTACTTGTGTCATTCGACCTCGCTTGTATGTATTCATTACTTGTGTCATTCGGCCCCGCTTGTATGTATTTATTACTTGTATCATTAGGCCCCGCTTTTATGTATTCATTACTTGCGTCATTCGGCCCCGCTTGTATGTAGATACCTGTGCTGCCCCATCATGGGGTGTATCAATTCCCATGATGACAACCCGACACGATTCAAGATGCACAGTGTATACTACTGATGCACAGTGGCTGCTTTTTCCACTCCGGAGCACGTGCACGCCCATACCCCATCGGAACCTACACTGCTGCACCACTCGCCGCTATTTTGACCACTTATAATCAGCCCAGTAATCGTGCCCCACCCTGCCTAGCTCAGGGTACCATGATACATCTATGTGGGTTACTGCTGAAATGGGTCCCCATTACTAGGGTTTCCTAATCAACATGTTATAATTGTTAAGTGTTCTCAATTTAACTTAACCCCACCCATTTGCTTAATTAACTTGTTGTACTGGTTGAGTGTTGCCTATTCGTATGTTACTTAACCTTCTCACTGATTCAGGCATGTTTATTTAACGGTTATGTTTGTGGGCTTATATATACTAATATTACCCACTTACCCAAGATTTACTTAACCCTTCCCCTTATCAAGTCAATATGTATTATTGGTTAAGCTTGCCTTAACCGTATCCACTTTGTTTATGTAATATTTGTTAAGTTGTCTTCTTGTCTATGTTAACTTAACCCACCCACCTAACATGTTGTATTGGTTAAGTGTCGCCTATTCATATATTATTAACCTTTCCATTCTTAGCATGTCTGTTCCGTAGCTTTAATTTATTCATTAAAGCACCAACCTCTCACATTAGAACTGTTGTTTGCGGTTGTTGGATGTGCCAGGCGGTGTCGGGCAGACTTCTACCGCAAACTCATTCTAACCTCGGGTTTTTGGGCTTAATGCGCTAACCTCTCACATTAGATCTATGTTGTTGCGATCGCTGGATGTGTCGGGCGGTTCCGAGCAGTCTTACACTGTAACACCCCACACCCGCTACGGTCACTCACTAAGGGAATGCCATAACATCGGTGGAGTATTTTAAGTGAATATAGAACAGAAAAATTACAACAGGACAGATATAAGTAATACTTGAGAATTTAAAACATCATTTCATTGCAGCGGAAAGTAAAACATGTTTGGTTACACCAAAACCAACAAAAACAAGAGTCAAGTACATAATATCCATCCTGATAAAACAAAAGTACATAATCCCACTACATAACTTAATAGCCATAATAGAAAAGATAAACTGAGCTTTACATCCACGGTCCAAGCTCCAAAAGATAGATAAACCAGTCTGATCAAAGCCCACTAGTGCTAGGCCCACTCTGAAAACCTGAGGGTTGGGAAAAAAAGATAAAAAAACAACGGGGTCAGACATAAGTCTGAGCGAGTCCTATAATCTTAACAATACAATCATTAAAGTAATTAGGGTATGATATAAACAAGGTACGGTACCTCTGGGGATAATGACTACACTAAGTAGCCAACCAAACACAGGATGTACTAAGATAACCGAAAAGACGCATTTACCCACCCAAGGATAATTACTACACTGCACCATCCCAGATCTACCCACCCAAGGGTAATTCCTACACTGCACCACCCCAGATCTACCCACCCAAGGGTAATTCCTACACTGCACCACCCCAGATCTACCCACTCAAGGGTAATTCCTACACTGCACCACCCCAGATCTAACCACTCAAGGGTAATTCCTACACTGCACCACACCAGTTCTACCCACCCAAGGGTAATTCCTACTTAAAGGTTGATCCCACTAAGTGTACTTAGTAGTTTTTAATAGTAGTTTCGTGTACCCCTAGCTGACTACATAGGTGCCGTCTGCCCCTATCTCCACTAGGTGTACCCACTACTCCCCAAGCGATCGGCTCCCTAACGTAGATACCCGTGCTGGCCCCACAGTGGGGTGTATCATTCCCCAAAGTGGCAACCTGATAATATCAACGGTGCACGGCTTATACCTACACGATGCAACAACGTCTTACTTACCAGCCCGGGTCCACACACGCATATGAAACCCGTTGGACTTGCGTTGCCACCGCTAACCCGTTTTGGCCTCTTATAGTCAAGCCCAATATGCGTGTCCCGTCCTCGACTTGGGTCGAGCCCACAAAGATACGTTTGGGATATTGGTTGAAATGGGCCCCCACAAGCTACCCACCTAAGCTTGTCATTTCTAGTGAATCCCACTTAACCCTTTAACCATGTCCACTTACATGTTATATATTTTGGTTAAGTCTTTTAATCATATTTTAATTGCCACTCAAGGCACCCACTAGATTTCCACATGCCACCCAAGGCACTTACTTGATTCCCACATGCCACCCAAGGCACTTACTTAACCCTTTAATCATGTTTAATTACATGTTCCACTTTGGTTAAGTATTCTAATCGTATTTTCTATTGCCACCCAAGGCAACCCACTAGTTTCCTCATGCCACACAAGGCACCCCCACTAGTTACTACATGCCACCCAAGGCACCCACTTAACCCCTCATGCCCCACTACATGCTAATTTGGTTAAGTGTTTCTTAATTAATTAAGATCGTAACCTTTGTAAAGACCTCTCACATTAGACTGTCTTTTATGGCAGCTGGATATGCCGGTTGGTTCCGGGCAGCCTTACACCATAACAGAGTCTAACCTCGTGTCTTTACACTTGTCACGTATTTAGTTTATGACTAAGACCTCTCACATTGGGCCAATCATTTGTAGCCGCTGGATTTGCCGGTCGGTTCCGGGCAGTCTTATGCTACAAAAGGGTCCAACCTCGTGTCTTAGTTGATTAATTACACCTAATTAATCACCCCCATAATTTGTATTAATTATCCCTAATTAATTACCAATTTCAAGAATATGGGTAGACCTAACTCAATAGGTAAATTCCCAATTCCATAATATGGGTAGACCTAACTTAATAGGTAAATTCCCAATTCCATAATATGGGTAGACCTAACTTAATAGGTAAATTCCCAATTATGTCCATTCACTTTATGTTATGCTTAAGCATACCCATTTCACACCATTTTATTTACATGCATATTAACCCATCGTTCCCCACGTAATTCTTTCTCATAACATGACATAATAAAGGGAAGATTCATCACAAATGCCATGGGTTTAACCAACATAGCATATAACTTTATCATGGGTTTAAAAGGTGTCAACTTGCATATATGAGCATACATTAAACCCAACTAGCATTTTACCCAAACTTGCATGAAGCACATATGTCACAAAAGGGGTAACTTGCATATGATTCTTATGTCATACAAAGGTGTGAACTTGCATAGCATGTCACATGTTAACTTGCATATAACCAAACACATAACTTGCATAACATGTTACATATGAACTTGCATATAATCATGCACATAACTTGCATATAACCAAACACATAACTTGCATAACATGTTACATATGAACTTGCATATAATCATGCACATAACTTGCATATGACCAAACACATAACTTGCATAACATGTTACATATGAACTTGCATATAATCTCACATATAGCTTGCATAACATGTTACATATGAACTTGCATATAATCATGCACATAACTTGCATATGACCAAACACATAACTTGCATAACATGTTACATATGAACTTGCATATAATCTCACATATAACTTGCATAACATGTTACATATGAATCAATGTTCAACATAGTGTTTTGCATAACGAGCATCATAAAACATGGCATTAAACTTGCACAACATATAGCATAAAACTCGCAAAACACACAACATACACTATACTAAACTTGCATAAACACATTGATCCACAAACATAGCCATATCTTATCATATCCTATCATAATCAATTTAACAATTGATTATCAAGGCTATAGAAACTCACCCCTAAATTCCAATAAGCAAACCCTTGCCAAAAATCACCCAAAAACTCTAGCCTTGAAAATAAAGCTTGCAACTTGATGATGAATGCAAGCTAATGATCACTCATACAACTTAAAAATGCTTGTATGAACATGAAAGCCTTCATAGAAATAGTTTAGAAAGAGGATGGAGGCTAGGGTTTTGAGTGGAGGCCATGATCATAGAAAATTTTGGCATAGTTTAGTTAGAGGATAGGATTATGATCATTTAGGGCTAGCTTAGGGTCTTATTTATAGATTAGGCAAGTGTTTTAGGCCATTAGATTAACCCTAAATTAGATTAGGACCATCAGATCTCGGAAGCTTCCAGAAACCAGCCCCAAAACACAGCCCAAACCCTAAAATGGTGCACCAGGCCAATCTGGCCGAGCACCCCCTGTCGACACACAAGTCGACAGGGCTGTCGACTTGGTCCTAGCCAAGTCGACTGCCCAGTCGACAGGGCTGTCGACTTGGTTAGCTCAGCGGGAATTTTCCCGCCTGGGCCCAATGGCCCCAATTTCGAAATTTGAACCTGAATTTTAAATCTGTTTTGTACTTTGAATTTTCTGAAAACTTCATTAGGCCATAACTGGGCCATACGGACTTCGATTCTCGAAAACTCGGACTCTATTTCGCGTATTTTTCCGAGACGAACGCAATGACGCAGCCCGTTTCCCCCAATTCTCACATCTGAGATTATTTATTCTGTATTTAGTGAATATTAGTATTAACTAAAATTCGGGGTGTTACATTCTCCCCTCTTTAAAGGATTTCGTCCCCGAAATCTCTAAGCTAAGGAGAATGCATATCCTACCATCCAAACACCCATCTACTCAATCCATCAAACGCAGGCATCCATTGTCCTTAAAACAATTTCTACTTATGTATGAGCATATGCAAAAAGTGTGTGTATATGTTCCCTATCCAATGTATGAACATATGCAAACCATGATAGTGCCATGCATCCAATATGTATGCAAAAGAACCCTATCGACACATACTATATCTACATGAGTGCACAATCATTCACCAAAATGCATCATCCATATGATAACACAACCATTATACATCCATAAATATAGCTACCTACACACCCAATTATATGCAATATGCAATATGAAGTGATTGAGCCGATCTAGTGTCTAGAGTGTGTGTATATGCATCTACGAGCAACCACTAGCAAACACTTGCATCCACATGTATCCATCAATCATAACATGTCTCAAACACATGTTTCAACCATAGGTTTACCCTATCTAAAGGTCAAAAGTACTAACAAGAGGACATAGTAAAGATAGATGAGTACTAGACAAACGATACAGGAGAAGTTAAAAGACATACCCTCAAAAAGGAATGGGTATAGTGAACGCATCTTCGCTTCCGTCTCCCAAGTAGCGTTGCTCTCATCTTCTCCCCATTGCACTTTGACTAGTTGAACCTCTCGATTCCTCAACTTCCTAGTCTCTGACCCAAGGATGCGAGTAGGAGCTCGTCGAATCGTCTCATCACGCTCTATCTCTACCTCTTTAAGCAAGCTCGGCTCTACCACCTCAGCGGTCTCATGTAGGCACTTTCTCAAATGTGACACATGGAATACATCATGTACACCACTAAGTCTGTCGGGCAACTCCACTCTATATGCCATCCGTCCAATCCTTTCCTTAATAGGAAACGGCCCTACGAACCTTGGTGCTAACTTCCCAATAGATCCAAAGCGAACCACATTTCGTAACGGAGACACTTTGACAAAGACCATGTCCCCACTTTCAAACTCAAGATCCGTCCTCCTCTTGTCCGCATAAGATTTCTGTCTGTCTTGCGCCGCTTTCATCCTTCTTCGAATCAAATCAATCTTTTCCGAAGTCTTCCTAACCATATCGGGCCCAAGCAAGATCTTATCCGTCGATTCCCACCAACATGTAGGTGATCGACGAGGCCTTCCATAAAAAGCTTCGAAAGGAGCCATGCCAATACTAGACTGAAAGCTGTTATTATATGCGAACTCCACCAATGGAAGATGCTCTTCCCATGTACCTCCAAAGTCCAAGATACATAGCCTCAAAAGGTCTTCTAAAATACGATTCACCCTCTCGGTCTGGCCGTCCGTCAGAGGATGATATGCGGTACTCAAACACAACTGAGTCCCTACCGCCTCTTGCAAACTCTTCCAAAACTCTCTAGTGAAGATATGATCTCAATCGCTCACTATACTGGAGGGTACACCATGCAATCTAATAATCTCTCGAATGTAAACTGAAGCTAGCCATGGAGCAGTTCTCTTACTCTTCACGGGTATACAATGGGCGCTCTTAGTAAGTTTGTCTACTACAACCCAAATTCCCGTATTACCCTTCCTCGATCTTAGTAATCCATCGAGACACTATCCCACTTCCATAGCGGAACCTCCAGTGGGTGAAGCAACCCACCGGGTTTCTTCTGCCCCGCTTTCACTTGCTAGCACACCAAGCATCTAGCGACATACTCGGCCACATCTTTCTTCATACCGGCCCAAAAGAAAACTCGCTTCATGTCTTGGTACATCTTGTCCCCACCGAGATAAATGGTCATCTTCGACCGATGTGCATCATCAAGTATAGCCTTCCTCAAACCCTCGTCTTGCGGTACACAAAGTCTACCGTCTCCACGCAATCACCCCTTACCATCTAGGGTGTACCTACTCAAATGGCTGGACGACTCCCCCCCTTATGAGCTTCTCTACTAACTCAACCAACTGTGGGTCGTCTCGCTGTGCCTCGCCAATCCGTCCCAAAAGAGTAGGCCTAACCTCCAAGGAGGCTAGAAAACCGGGTACAAAGTCAACGGAAGGTCTAAAGTCAAACATAGAAATAAACTCTAAGCTCCGTCGTTCAACGAACAATGAACTCAAGGACAACCTTTTTCTACTTAAGGTGTCCGCTACCACGTTACCCTTGCCATGGGTATATGCTATCTCGAACTCATAGGATGTTAAGAATCCTATCCACTTTTGCTGTCCTAAGACTATGCGCTCGAAGAGTCTCCAACACTTCCCTAAGATGTAGGGCATGCTCTTCTCCACTTCTAGAGAAAACCAGATATTACCCCATCCAAAATCATCACAACTGTCCATCTCTCACGCAGACCACCCTAGTCGAACTCGACATCCCCCAAATGCAAGCCCCAAAGGCCTAAACCAATATCAGACAAACACCCAAGGGATACCTCCTTCGAATTCAGATGACCTACGTGAGATGATACTAGTAAAAACGGCTAAATAATTAAGCCTTTGACCAACTTTGGATGTCCTCGCCAGTCTCGCTCCAAAACCACCGTTTATCCCATAACTGGCTTTGCTAACCTATTAAGCATACACGAAAACTCATTTCGCTCCTAGAAAAGACCAAGATGTCATTTACAAAGACCATCACAAACTTATTTAGGTACTCCCTGAACACCCTTCTCATCAAATCAACAAAGTATGCGGGGGCGTTCGCCAAACCAAATGGCATCACCAGCCACTCATAAAAACCATCCGGAGTCCCAAATGTAGTCTTCTCTATACTATCCTCAGCCACTCTCAACTGATGAAACCCCGTGGCTAAGTCCAACTACGAAAACACTGAGGCGCCAACCAACTGATCAAAGAGATCATCAATCCTCGGTAATGGGTGTCTATTCTTCTTTGTGAGTTTATTTAGTTCTCTTTAGCCTACACAAAGTCTGAGGGACCCATCCGCCTTTGTGCCAAAAACTACTGGAGCACCCCACTCCGATATACTTCGTCTTATGAACCCCTTCTCAAGCAAATCGCCTACTTGCTTATGGAGTTCCCTCCTCTCACGAGGAGCCATGTGGCACACTGGCCAAGATACTGGTTTGGCATTATCTACCAGATATATTCGGAAGTCAATCTCCCGCTCCGGAGGTAAGCCCTTCACCTCCTCAAACACATCCGAGTATTCCCGGACCACTCTAACAGATCGCAAACTCTCGACCGACGTGTCAAGCGATTCTAGATAACTTAGCGTAACAGATTTCATGGGATTACAAGAGATCTCGAGAGTGTTACCCAAGCGGGTCATAAGCCTAACAACTCTCCCTTCAAAATCAAGAACGGCACCCCTACTGGATAACCAGTCCATGCCCAAAACTAACCCATAGCCCGTGAAGCCCAAAAAGCATCACATCTAAACTCAACGCTAAGTATAGAAACTTTCAAACCCAAACACATCATGGAGCCTCAATTGGGTTTGAAACAACTAAGGGATCATCTACTAAACTGGTGTCTAAGTGCAGTGACTCAACTAACAATGATGAGATAAACGAACACGATGCGTCAGAATCAAATAAAGTTCGAACCGGATAATAAAGAAATCCAAATTCCAACCTAGACGGTCTTATCCCCATCTGGTACACTAGCCGTGAGGGAATACAACTACCCTCCAGAAGATTCGATACCTTACCCTTGCCCCTTTGGACAACCCTAATAAGGTGTCCTATTCCTCCCAAAAGGATAACTACTAGCCCTCTTCTTCCCATTCTCCACTCGTAACTTCCCATCAAAATGAGGTTTCATCCTTCATTAACCAAACAACTATTCGAGCCTTCCTCCCATCGTCTATCCAATAGGTACCTACAAGTCCTCCTCCTTCTTGAACCAACTTCCAATCCGACTAACGTCTAAGTCCATTGAAGTGGTTTTCCATTCTTATCTATCTTAGAAAGATCATCTATACACGGAGGGGAAACTCAAAACGAGAGAGAAAGAGATTCAAAACGGAGAATTCGAAAGATAAAGATATGGCTATCGGGGATTATGCTTTTCTTTCAAAAACTTTTCTCTTAAAAGACATGTTTTTGAAAATACTCCTTTCAAAAATATTCTTAGAAAATAGTTTTTCTAAAAATTTTATCTGTTCTGGTAACCTTAAGCTCTGATACCACGTGTAACACCCCACACCCGCTACGGTCACTCACTAAGGAAATGCCATAACATCGGTGGAGTATTTTAAGTGAATATAGAACAGAAAAATTACAACAGGACATATATAAGTAATACTTGAGAATTTAAAACATCATTTCATTGCAGCGGAAAGTAAAACATGTTTGGTTACACCAAAACCAACAAAAACAAGAGTCAAGTACATAATATCCATCCCGATAAAACAAAAGTACATAATCCCACTACATAACTTAATAGCCATAATAGAAAAGTTAAACTGAGCTTTACATCCACGGTCCAAGCTCCAAAAGATAGATAAACCAGTCTGATCAAAGCCCACTAGTGCTAGGCCCACTCTGAAAACCTGAGGGTTGGGAAAAAAGATAAAAAAACAACGGGGTCAGACATAAGTCTGAGCGAGTCCTATAACCTTAACAATACAATCATTAAAGTAATTAGGGTATGATATAAACCAGGTACGGTACCTCTGGGGATAATGACTACACTAAGTAGCCAACCAAACACAGGATGTACTAAGATAACCGAAAAGACGCATTTACCCACCCAAGGATAATTACTACACTGCACCATCCCAGATCTACCCACCCAAGGGTAATTCCTACACTGCACCACCCCAGATCTACCCACCCAAGGGTAATTCCTACACTGCACCACCCCAGATCTACCCACTCAAGGGTAATTCCTACACTGCACCACCCCAGATCTACCCACTCAAGGGTAATTCCTACACTGCACCACACCAGTTCTACCCACCCAAGGGTAATTCCTACTTAAAGGTTGATCCCACTAAGTGTACTTAGTAGTTTTTAATAGTAGTTTCGTGTACCCCTAGCTGACTACATAGGTGCCGTCTGCCCCTATCTCCACTAGGTGTACCCACTACTCCCCAAGCGATCGACTCCCTAACGTAGATACCTGTGCTGGCCCCACAGTGGGGTGTATCATTCCCCAAAGTGGCAACCTGATAATATCAACGGTGCACGACTTATACCTACACGATGCAACAACGTCTTACTTACCAGCCCGAGTCCACACACGCATATGAAACCCGTTGGACTTGCGTTGCCACCGCTAACCCGTTTTGGCCTCTTATAGTCAAGCCCAATATGCGTGTCCCGTCCTCGACTTGGGTCGAGCCCACAAAGATACGTTTGGGATATTGGTTGAAATGGGCCTCCACAAGCTACCCACCTAAGCTTGTCATTTCTAGTGAATCCCACTTAACCCTTTAACCATGTCCACTTACATGTTATATATTTTGGTTAAGTCTTTTAATCATATTTTAATTGCCACTCAAGGCACCCACTAGATTTCTACATGCCACCCAAGGCACTTACTTGATTCCTACATGCCACCCAAGGCACTTACTTAACCCTTTAATCATGTTTAATTACATATTCCACTTTGGTTAAGTATTCTAATCGTATTTTCTATTGCCACCCAAGGCAACCCACTAGTTTCCTCATGCCACCCAAGGCACCCCCACTAGTTACTACATGCCACCCAAGGCACCCACTTAACCCCTCATGCCCCACTACATGCTAATTTGGTTAAGTGTTTCTTAATTAATTAAGATCGTAACCTTTGTAAAGACCTCTCACATTAGACTGTCTTTTATGGCAGCTGGATATGCCGGTTGGTTCCGGGCAGCCTTACACCATAACAGAGTCTAACCTCGTGTCTTTACACTTGTCATGTATTTAGTTTATGACTAAGACCTCTCACATTGGGCCAATCATTTGTAGCCGCTGAATTTGCCGGTCGATTCCGGGCAGTCTTATGCTACAAAAGGGTCCAACCTCGTGTCTTAGTTGATTAATTACACCTAATTAATCACCCCCATAATTTGTATTAATTATCCCTAATTAATTACCAATTTCAAGAATATGGGTAGACCTAACTCAACAGGTAAATTCCCAATTCCATAATATGGGTAGACCTAACTTAATAGGTAAATTCCCAATTCCATAATATGGGTAGACCTAACTTAATAGGTAAATTCCCAATTATGTCCATTCACTTTATGTTATGCTTAAGCATACCCATTTCACACCATTTTATTTACATGCATATTAACCCCATCGTTCCCCACGTAATTCGTTCTCATAACATGACATAATAAAGGGAAGATTCATCACAAATGCCATGGGTTTAACCAACATAGCATATAACTTTATCATGGGTTTAAAAGGTGTCAACTTGCATATATGAGCATACATTAAACCCAACTAGCATTTTACCCAAACTTGCATGAAGCACATATGTCACAAAAGGGGTAACTTGCATATGATTCTTATGTCATACAAAGGTGTGAACTTGCATAGCATGTCACATGTTAACTTGCATATAACCAAACACATAACTTGCATAACATGTTACATATGAACTTGCATATAATCATGCACATAACTTGCATATAACCAAACACATAACTTGCATAACATGTTACATATGAACTTGCATATAATCATGAACATAACTTGCATATGACCAAACACATAACTTGTATAACATGTTACATATGAACTTGCATATAATCTCACATATAGCTTGCATAACATGTTACATATGAACTTGCATATAATCATGCACATAACTTGCATATGACCAAACACATAACTTGCATAACATGTTACATATGAACTTGCATATAATCTCACATATAGCTTGCATAACATGTTACATATGAATCAATGTTCAACATAGTGTTTTGCATAATGAGCATGATAAAACATAGCATTAAACTTGCACAACATATAGCATAAAACTCGCAAAACACACAACATACACTATACTAAACTTGCATAAACACATTGATCCACAAACATAGCCATATCTTATCATATCCTATCATAATCAATTTAACAATTGATTATCAAGGCTATAGAAACTCACCCCTAAACTCCAATAAGCAAACCCTTGCCAAAAATCACCCAAAAACTCTAGCCTTGAAAATAAAGCTTGCAACTTGATGATGAATGCAAGCTAATGATCACTCATACAACTTAAAAATGCTTGTATGAACATGAAAGCCTTCATAGAAATAGTTTAGAAAGAGGATGGAGGCTAGGGTTTTGAGTGGAGGCCATGATCATAGAAAATTTTGGCATAGTTTAGTTAGAGGATAGGATTATGATCATTTAGGGCTAGCTTAGGGTCTTATTTATAGATTAGGCAAGTGTTTTAGGCCATTAGATTAACCCTAAATTAGATTAGGACCATCAGATCTCGGAAGCTTCCAGAAACCAGCCCCAAAACACAGCCCAAACCCTAAAATGGTGCACCAGGCCAATCTGGCCGAGCACCCCCTGTCGACACGCAAGTCGACAGGGCTGTCGACTTGGTCCTAGCCAAGTCGACTGCCCAGTCGACAGGGCTGTCGACTTGGTTAGCTCGGCGGGAATTTTCCCGCCTGGGCCCAATGGCCCCAATTTCGAAATTTGAATCTGAATTTTAAATCTGTTTTGAACTTTGAATTTTCTGAAAACTTCATTAGGCCATAACTGGGCCATACGGACTCCGATTCTCGAAAACTCGGACTCTATTTCGCGTATTTTTCCGAGACGAACGCAATGACGCAGCCCATTTCCCCCAATTCTCACATCTGAGATTATTTATTCTGTAATTAGTGAATATTAGTATTAACTAAAATTCGGGGTGTTACATACACCGCAACTCAATCTAACCTCGGGTTAGGCACATTCATCTTTTAGCCAATTTACATGTTTACCATTCATGTCAAAGTTTATATGTAAATTATTCATAAGTGTGGTCAATTTAAGTTATGCCACACTTTCTAGTTATGCCCAAAATTAATTATATGATTACAACCCCTTTTTATGCCAATTACATAATATTCAACCTTTACCTAAACTTTTCCCCAACATTTCCATGTCGTTCGTACGTATAGTTCATGTGATACGTTAGGCTCGCAATTAGCCCAACTCATAAAAAAGGAAAAAGGGAAGAAACAGAAGACATCATAACTGGTATATACAATGTAGATCTAAGACGACATAAATCTAGTAAATATATAAAAATAGATCCAATCAACATATTGAGTGCAAACTCGCATGGATCTAAACATAAACTTGCACGAATTTAAACATATGAACATATAATTCTAAACATACGGACTGATATGGATCTAATCATATAAACATGTAGATCTAAACATATGAACATATGGTTCTAAACATATGGACTGATATGGATCTAATCATATAAACATGTAGATCTAAACATATGAACATATAGTTCTAAACATATGGACTGATATGGATCTAATTATATAAACATGTAGATCTAAACATATGGACATATAGTTCTAAACATATGGACTGATATGGATCTAATCATATAAACATGTAGATCTAAACATATGAATATATAAAATATGATCTTACATGTATGAACATGGCTTGCATATAATCTTTCGTAACTTGCATAGATCGAGCAAACTTCCATACATAACTTGCATACGTAATTAGGCATATGAATTAACATAGAACATAACTTGCATATAATGAATCAAATCAAGCATAAATCAAAACATAGTTTGCAAAGACGTAAACTTTATATGATTTACAAACATTTTCATACAGTCCAATTCATAACTCATCACAATTACGTTTAAACAATTATCTTGTGAAAGTAACTGCACTCACAAAAAATGGATCTTGAATTCTGGGATCTGATGTAGGGATTGATTCATTCGTTGTTGTTCTAGAATTCCTTTTCGCAATTCCTAGGCTTTGAATCTTTATCTCTTATCTTTTTATCTTTAATCTAGAATTTGATTTGTTATGGTGGCGGCTAGGTAATTTGTAGATGAACATCATGACGGCATCATAGTTTAGGGTTGTGAGGTCTAGGGTTGAGGTTTGGGGTGATTATATAGAAGTTTAGGATTAATATGGGCCTTTAGATTAAGCTAGAAGTCATAAAATCCATCCAAACCCAAGAGAGCCAACCAGAACATGACACATATGCCCTAACACCTCAGAAAATCATCACTGTCCAGATTAGTTCGTTGGTGTCGACCCTACGGGGGTGGGGGGGGGGGGTGGGGAGGGGGTCGACACCTATGTCGACACCCCTGGGGGGTCGACACCTATGTCGATACCCCCAGGGGGGTAGACACCCCTGAGCAGGAAACTTCCCGCTCAGCTGTTTTCTGAAGTTTTGAAATTCGAATCTTCTTTAATTATTTAATTATTATTTTAATTTAATTTCTGCTTAAACTTGAAAATTTCTAACCTCCATAACTTCTTCATACGGAGTCGATTCATGCAAACTCGGACTCTATCTCAAGCAGAATTCCGAGACGAACGCAATGGCATAACCCATTTCACCCAATTCTTCAACTAAAGATTAATTATTATTTAATTATCTTTTATATCCTGTTTTAAAATTACGGGGTGTTACATTAGTGGTTTATTGCAACCATTAGAAATTCCAGAATGGAAATGGGAACAAGTCTCAATGGATTTCATTGATGGGTTACCAAGGACTAGATCGGGCCATGATAGCATTTGGGTGATTGTAGACCGATTGACCAAGAGTGCGAAGTTTATACCCGTCAAGTCAACTAGGACAGCATCTAAGTTAGCATAACTGTATATGAAATTGGTAGTGAGATTTCATTGAGTACCTAAAAGCATTGTGAGTGACCGAGACCCATTATTTACTAGTGGGTTTTGGAAAAGCTTACAAGAGGCACTAGGGTCAGAATTATATCTCAGTACTGCGTATCATCCTCAAACAGAAGGTCAAACAGAGAGGGTAGATAATGTATTAGAAGATCTATTGAGAGCTTGTATATTGGATTTTGGTGGAGCATGGGATGACCATTTTGCATCTGGTTGAGTTTGCATATAATAATAGTTACCAATCTAGTATTGGGATGGCTCCATTTGAAGCCTTGTACGGAAGACCATGCAATTCACCCTCATGTTGGTTAGAAACTGGTGAGAAATTTGTGCTTGTGCCAGATGTGATAAGAGAAACCTCAGACAAGATCAAGATCATTCAACAGCGAATGAAGGTCGCCCAAGATAGGCAGAAGGGTTATGTTGATAGAAGGAGAAGGGAATTGAAATTCTCCGTTGATGACTTCATATTTGTCAAGATCTCTCCATTAAAGAATGTTGTTCAATTTGGTAGGAGAGGAAGTTGGCACTAAGATTTGTTGGTCCATTCCCAGTTCTTGAGTAAGTTGGGAATTTGGCGTATAAAGTTGAATTACCCGACAAGATGACGGGAGTTCACAACGAATTTCATGTTTCCCAGTTTAGGAAATTCGTGCACGACCCCGATGTGACTATTTCACTTGATCAGTTGGATGATGTCGAAGTAGAACCCGAGGCGGTTGGGAACCACAAGCCGATTCGTATTGTCGAGCACGATACGAAGAAACTTCGAAGGAAAGCGGTGAATCTAGTCAAGGTTCAGTGGGGCGAGGATGAGAATGATTGTACTTGGGAGACAGAGGAGAGCATTAAGGAGGAGTATCCAGAACTCTTTGCCTGGTAATGTTATCATTTCGATTTAGTCTTTCTACATGCTAGGATAGATTTGTTTTGTTTGTTTTGTATGTTTGATTGTGATATATGGCTGGTAGGCATGCGGGACCAATCGGTTGTTTCTTAGTTGAGGAATTTCGGGGGCGAAATTTCTTAAAGGGGGGAGGGGGGAGGTGAATGTAACGACCTGCATTCTACATATCAGGGGATCGTAGAATATTTATTTCTTTATCATGCGAAGTCGTATAGCTATGTAACTTTGGGAGACGACTACTGGGGTCATTTCCCATGTTCATGATTTTTGCCAATTTTTA
The DNA here is from genome assembly GCA_030737875.1 of Allium sativum. NCBI lineage: Eukaryota > Viridiplantae > Streptophyta > Magnoliopsida > Asparagales > Amaryllidaceae > Allium > Allium sativum. Next base: position 261,355,674 of record CM060923.1, read on the forward strand.
AACGACCATTTGGCCCCTAGCTGATCTTGTTTCGGCCATAACTTTTGATTGGTAAGGAGTTTTGACCTGAAACCACTCCCATTAAATCCGAATGATGGTTTACCTTTCCGTAGAGTGGTCACATTAGCCAAACAGACTCACCGTTTGGGAGATATGGCTGAAACAAGGTTTAGAAGGTGAAAAACTGCTTAAGTGAGCTGATTAGGGTAATTAGCAAATCGGCCCATAACCCATTTCAAGATTAGGGTTATGGGGAGGCTGAAATGAGTTAGGTTTTCATTCTATTTTAGTTTTTTAGCCGCCATTTACCTCTTAGAAACCCTAACAATGGCCTCCACCTTCTAATTTCATCCCAAATCGCTCTCTAATCAAGGGTTAAGCTAATCAACGTCAAAATCAAGACAAATCAACACCAAATCAGAGTTGGAGCTACTGTGTTTCATAGGGAAACACCCCAATTCAGAGATAGTTTCAGATCTAAGTTTTATTTATTGCTAAGGTGAGTGATTTGGATTGTTTTTCACTAATTACGGCTAATTAGAGGTGATTAGTGATAATTAGCAAAATTATAACTCAGGAAAATCTGGAAAAAATTGTAAAATTCTAAAATATAATTTTATGGATCTGATAGAAATTTGGCCTAATTTGGATAAATTTTGCTAATTGCATGCTTAAACATGATTAAGGGTGATTAAGGGGAAAATATGGGTTTTGGGTATGTTTGATCCATTTTAACATATCATATTGTTGTTTTGGTGTTTGTGCTTGATTATACATGTTGCTATGACTGTATGGTATGCTTTGTAATCGATTAGAAAAGTTAGAATGGTCGAAAACGCCGTCGTATGGAGTAAAATAGTCGCCGGAAAAGTTGCAGGGAATGTGCAGGGTTTCAGATCGGATATAGGGCTCGGATCGGATAAGGGAACTGAGCAAGGAGATACGATTCGAATCGGAACTTGGCACAAGAGGCTTGGCAAGAAGCAAGGCCATTTTCATAAGAGTTGGAGTTGGGTTCGGATCGGAAGCAAGGGTGTGGAGATCGGATCGGAAGTAAGGGCATGGAGAACGGATTGGACTGAAGCTAGGGAGCGGGATCAGATCAACGTAAGAGAAGCTGGAAATGAAGGAGCCGAGCCAAACCACGATGGAGAATCCGAACCGAATCGGATGGGGAAACCCGAGCCGAACCAGAGGACCCGAACCAAAATGAGAAATCTGGAGACGATGTATTCAAACCGAACCGAACAGGGGGCTTGAGCACAGTATAGCCGAACCGAACCAGACTTGAACTACTCCTACACGACGACTCTTCTAAAGACCAACTCCAATTCGACCAAAACCCGAGATGTAAAGGAAGTTCAAATGGGAAGTAGAACTCAGGATCCAGATGGGAACCAACGAGTTGACTTCATGATTGGACTTTGCTGTCGGACATGTGCAAAGGGGTTATCGACGTCTATAGCTTTGATTCACCATAGAGAGACGGATACTGGCTACGGATCAGTGCAGTGAAGTAATCAGGGCTTCATGGGGCAGAGTGATCGTAGCATGGCTATGAGCCAGTGCAGTGGAGTCGTCATGACTTCATGGAGCAGAGTGGACATAGCAAGGACTAATGGCTATAGATCAGTGCAGTGGAATCGCCATGACTCCATGGGGCAGAGTGATCATAGCAAGGATTTGGGTGGTCAAAGTAGTGGATATCGTATGCTTTACGCACTGAGTGAGAGATGTGAGGATGGTTACTATGCTTGATTGTTTGCCATCATTATGACATGCACACCCCCTCCCCTGTTATCTTCACACATTGTGTTAGTGTCACCTTAGAGTATTATACATCCTGTTGTGCTAACTCTTTGGTTGCAGGTCCACGTTCAGGTGTGGTTTAGTATACCTATTTTTGTTCTGTTTTGCTGCTTATCGCTCATAATAGACTTTTGTCTAACCCAGAGTTTTATGTCTCTTCTTATTACTTTGGGTGCTCTTAAAGGGGCAGAATAGAGACAGGTTAGCTGGTTGTGCACGAGTAGCTTTCCGGAGACGAGCAGGAGGCTTACACATACTATTCTCTATATATTCTCCCTGTGTCGCTGCTGGTCACTACTTTGGGCATTAGTAGTGTACCTTTCCTTTCTTTTGCTTTAGAGATAGTTTTAAAGTTGTAATAATGATGAAGTGGAACATACGCTGTATTTGGATTTTCCGCTGCTAAGATGTTTAATTTTCAACTTATGCACTGTCTTGCTTGTGTTTATGTCAAAGTATGTTATTATTATATTTTATTCCATGAGCTGTGAAATATACTATAGGTTCCTTGTATTGATTCATCACTTTTAACCCTTTTATTTCCTTTTCTTTTGGCGATCGTCCCGTGCTGGTTGGGCATCGGTACAGAGCATTTCAGGGAAATGTCGGCTGGTGCGGCCGGGGCGTCACAAAGCTTGCCCAAGGTTCAATTGATCAAAATTACAAGCTTCAAGCCCCAAGAATCATTCCTAACTAGGGACTTAACTTTGGCTCGGATTGAAGACAAGGTAGTTCACACCATTTTCTGCTCATCGGATAGAACATAATTAGGGTGTTGGATTGATGGCCCTCGGTTCGAACGGGGCCCGGGTCGAATGTCCGATCCAAACCATATAGAGTGGTTGCTCCATTACCAGAATATTCCCCACGATCTCCTGAAAACAAGAGGATGCTGCCACGTGAGCACGTATCCACAATCTGATCCCAAAACCGCCTTCTAACCACCACCACTCACTCTGAAAAATACGACTCGAGCTCCACATATCCGAAACAGAAACCAGCCTGTTGCTACAACCATATATTCATGACTTTGAGGAAACAAAAATGACTTTTGGCACTTGGCAACCCCCCCACACACACGAGCCAGCAGCCAATATCATCGTGTCAAGTTATATTTCGAATCAAATATGGAATTTCGAGTGTATTTGCGTTGTATTTTGAGTTTTGAGTGATTGTAATCATCGTTCTTGTAATTTCTTGTTGACTCAAAGAATTATAAAGTGGACATAGGCTCGCTAACGCCGAACCACTATAAATTGTGTAATTTGTTGCTTTTTTCTTGTTTTCATTTGATAGTTCTTCATTCTTCTCTTAAATTCTAGTCTTCTGGTGTTTTTGCCATTTTTGGTCAAACATATTTCATGCTTTCACTGAGAAAATTGAATTCTCAACCTTTTGGATTGTTTATCTACTATTCGGATCGCCAGGTCTGAACGAATAGTTTATATTTTCATTGTTTTCGATAATTTGAGTCATCATGGTTTGTAAAAGAGATAGAACTCATCAAGCATGGGGTGTTAGCTAGCGACGTATAATAGCCATATTCGCAGATGGTGCCAGCGCAAGGCCCAAGATCAAACGAACCCGGTTCGAGCCTCCCTGGATCGAATTCGATCCGATCCGAACACATGACTAAAGCTACTTCTCCAATTGCCAATAAAACTCCTTCCTCAACATTCGTTACATGAGATGATTTTGCATGCTTGTTCAGCAAGATAGAAGAGACCCCATCTCCACTACTTCGCCAAACAACAAAAAATTCGTCCTCATCTGAAGAAGGTGAACAACCACCACATCAAAAAACCTTCGCCTGCTCGGGTTCGTTTATTACCTTCTCGGGAAGATGCACCGATTCAACTCAGCCTTGATGATCCTAGTCTGGCTGAACCTATTCTTATGCTGACCGGATCTCAAGCTCCACCCCGGGAACGTGGCACTTCCCGGATCGCTTGTGCACCCGTACTTCCACCCACTCGTCCTGTGATTGACCGAGACCACAAAGGACAGGGAAGTACGCCCAGACGACGAATCAGGTGACGCTGCCTGAGACGAGAGCGGAGATAGTTCGATGAGCCGAAAGCGCCAAACCAGTACACGTGTTAACCAATACAGAGGAAGAAGTAATGATAAGGCAAATAATCAATGATAGCAGAGGCAATACTAATGGGGATTAGGGCCTAAATCGTAGCCATACTCCTTTTACCTACAATATTTTGGATGCACTATTCCCGAGACGGTTTAATCTGCCCTGCCCACTATGAGTCATTAATCGGGAAGGACAGTTCTGTGATAGAATTTGATGCGTTGGTTGGGGTATATGAATGCAGCAGCGGTTCCTGATGTCATTATGTGCAAAGCCTTCTTGAATATATTGAAGGGATGGTGATAACATGCTTTACCAGGCTTCCTCCATGATCAGTTCCCAACCTTCAAAGACCTAAGCGAGAATGATTCATTTTTGATTGCATGCATCAAAGTCTAATCACGTGATGAAGCTTTCTGCAGTAAAGCAAGCCCTTAGAGAGACTCTAAGAGGATACCTCGATCATTTCAGTATGGCTATCACCGAAGTGAGAAAGCCTAACCCAGAGACTGTTCTGATGGCAATGGTCGATACTGTGGACAGGGAATCGAAATTCAGAAGATATTTGGTTGGAAAACCTCCTACGTCGATAGAGCTATTTTATGAAAAGGCAAATGTGTGCTTGCAACATGAAGACGCATATCTGAATTGAAAAAGAAGGTTCAACGAAGTTGTGAAGAGGAAATTTAGAGTAATATTTCTATAAGATAGTCTGATGACTATTTCAGAAAATTAGTAGTCAACGTCGGGAATCAAAATAAGAAGAACGGATGTCAGGGAAAGAATGGTAATAAAGAAAATCGGAATCAGAAATGGGATGCTAAGAAGCGACCCCGATTTCAATCATTCGAGAGTTATACTCCGTTGAGCGACACTTTGGAGAATATATATATATATATATATATATATCGATACGTGTAATGTGATGTAGTATAAAAGAATCCCACGTGAGACTCGATGTAAAACGTAAGCAAGACCGAAAAGTGTTGTTTGTTCCATGAAATTTTTGGCCATTTGACGAATGAATGTCATCGTCTGAGTGATGTGATTGAGAAGTTGTTGCGAGAGGGAAAGCTCAATGAGTATAAGGTGGCCCCAAGGGACATGGGGGCAGGGAGCCCTAGATCCGAATAAAGATTATGGGGCCTCCAGAGCCACTTCCCAGTAGAAGGTAAAAGGGATTGGAGTCAACACAGTCGTCGTAGGGCCACATTCGGCTGGATTTAGTACAAGAATAATGGAGCGATATGTAAATGCTGCAACGTATACGGAAATCGGGGAATGCAGCACCCCCGAAATTAATGTTTCGATCAAGCAACAAAAAACGATGAAGGATGATATCATTTTCCACGATAAAGGGAGTTCAGGGGTGGAGACGCCAAGCATAGACCCATTGGTGATATCAGCCATCTTTGGCCCTGCAACTGTACGAAAGGTCCTGGTTAATTATGGGAGTTCCGTTAATATTTTGTTCGAAAAAGCCTTTGATCAAATGAAGTTGGAAGCAAGAGATTTAAAGTCATGTACGGGATGGATACATGGTTTCAATGGTTCAACTACTGAACCAATTGGTCTAGTTGAATTACCAGTTGAGTTGGACGAGGGAGATCATTGGAGAGTATGAATTCTCCCGTTCCTTGTTATGGATATTAACTCTCCTTAAAATGACTTTCTGGGCCGTCCGACCCTGGCAGAATTCCGAGTATATATAGCTCTTTGCTGTTTTCTTCTGAAATTCCCAACTGAAGCTGGAGTGGGAATGGTAAGGGCGGATCAGGTGATAAAAAGGGGATGCTATTTGGCGAAATGGAAGGAAGTCCTCATTGGAGAAGGTGAAGAATTACAAGATGCCCCCTCCTGCCAAGGAGGAGACAACATAACAAGTAATGGAAAAATCCCGACCAAGATCGCCCAGACATCAATTTGATGATATCGGTCCTAGATAAGATGAGGAGTTAGGATGTAGAAAAGCAGCACCTAAAGAAGCTACGGTAGAGGTTCCGATCGACAATGACGAACCGACTAGGGTCTTAAGGGTCAAATCACATTTGGATTCCCATTGGTTGAGAGAATTGATTAATTTTCCTAAGGAAAACCTAGATGTGTTTACTTGTTCACATGCTGACATTTATGAGATATCTCCATTGATTATGAGTCATTCATAGAGCATCGATCCAAAGTATGTTCCAGTTAAGCAGAAAATGTGTATGCTTAGCCTAGAGAGGTTAGCTTCTCTAAACGAGGAGGTTGAAAAGCTGGAAGGTAACAGATGCATTCGAGATGCGACATACCGCTGAGTGGATATTGAATCTGGTCCTTGTGAAGAAAGCTAATGGGAAATGGCGTACATGCATTAACTTCTCAGATTTGAATAAGGCATGACCGAAGGACAGTTTTCCACATCCATGAATTGATCAGCTAGTAGATTCGACAATTGGACATGAACCCCTTTCATTTATGGATGCTTACTCAAGATACAACAAAATTTTGATGCATATTCCAAACCAGGAACATACTAGTTTTATGACGGACCTCGGGTTGTATTGCTACATCATGATGCCTTTTGGATTGAAGAACTCTGGTGCGACATACCAACGATTGGTTAAATGTATGTTCCATAAAAAATTGGGAAATCGATGGAAAGTACATGGATGTCATGCTTGTGAAGTCGAAGAAATAGGCCAATCATGTTAAAGACTTAGCAGAAATGTTAAATACCCTCCGACGTTACAGGAAGCAACTCAACCCTTTGAAATGCTTTTTTGGCGTTGCATCAAAGAAATGTTTAGGGTTCATCGTCAGTTCCCGTGGAATTGAAATCAACCCAGACCGGATCATTGCATCAAGAACATCCTGGAAGCTCGAAAGATCAAGGATGTACAAAGTTTGGTAGGGAAAGTGACAGCTTTGAACAGATTCATCTCCAAAGCAACTGATAAGGGTGTTCCTTCTTTGACTTAATAAAGAAAGGGAAGTGAAACTTCGAATGGACCCCGTGTTGTGTCTAACCTTTTCGAAATCTATTAAATCACTTAGAGAAACCCCTAATACTATCCAAGCCTGTAGATCATGCGGACTTGTTTGTACACTTGACAGTCAGTTCGGCACTCGTCCGTGAGGAGGAGAGGGTCCAGACAGAAGTTTATTATGTGAGCAAGAAGTTGACGGGGGCAGAACGCAACTATCCAAAGATTGAAAACCTCGCCTATAGCTTGGTGATCGATTCAAGGAAACTCCATCACTATTTCTAGGCCCATCCAATCATGATATACACTGACTAGCCACTATAATAGGTGTTGGCCTACTTTGTGACTAGGCCACACAAAGCCCAGAGATCAATTATCAGGTACACTCAAGAATGAGATCCATAATTATTTGAAGGCCATGGAGCTGGGTCAGATTTTGAACAGTACAGGGAATCGGGGAAACAACTATGCTTAAAAATTTGATGATCTAGGGGATCGGCTCGAGGTGTTCAAGACGGGTCAGATTCGACCCACGCATGCACGAAGTAAATAAAACTCAAGCACCACCGGGTCAGGTCGAATGGACTCGACCTGAACCGCTTGGTCAAATGAATGGAGTAATGCCAGAATACCAATTTGGGCCAGTAGTCCTTCATCTGAACCGCCTTTTGTGTCTGTTGCACAATCAATGAACACCTTCTCTCCGAGTCGGATGAGGACCAACCCAACCCCACGCTTGCTTCCCTGAAGCAGTTACACCACGTCAGAACGTGGTCCTATTCAATAGCCTAAAGATGCAGATCGGGGTATAAATGGTGAGACCCGATCCAACGGCCATCTCTCCACTCACGCATGACCAGCTCCGAGATACCCTTCATGACCTCCACATGTTACCCGACCCACCGGTTCTCTGCACCAATAAATACACTAGAACGTGTCAATTTGAAAGATATTTTGGACCACATGAAGCTCTATGTTCCTTAGTTATGGCTTCCAATTATCTTCCATCTCAAAATATGAGTGTAAACATGATTGTAATTTGAGGTAAACAGTTGAAATGGTATTGTAATTGTAATTCTCTATTGAATTAAAAGATTATGAAGTGGACGTAGGCTCGTTAACGCCAAACCACTATAAAACTTGTGTGTCGATGGCTTTTTATCTGTTTTTAGATTACTATTCTTCATTATTATCTACGAAATTCAATCAGTTGGTTATTAGTTCCATTTTTGGTCTAATAATAGGTCCTTTAGCGATCTAAGGCATCTGGTAGGTTACTTAAGTGGAATATTGAACTGAGTCAGTTCGACCTTGCTTTCCTTTTGAGAAAGTCAATACGAGGGCAAGCATTGATTGATTTCATAGCTGGATTTATAACTCCTGAGGAAGAGGCCTTGGATAATGATACCATCCCTTTTAGGACTAAGCTAGAATCGAGCATTTGGAAGCTATATATAGATGGTACTCGTAATGATCGACGTTCCGGCACCGGGGTTTCATGGTAACTCCTAAGGGAAGATCGATCTATTATGCCTTACGAGTATTTGGAAGTTATATATAGACGGTACTCGTAATGGAATATAAATTCAGCTATCTATATATTCGAATCGAGCATTTGGAAGCTATATATAGACGATACTCGTAACGGTCGATGTTCCGATGATGGGGTTGTCTTAGTAACTCCTAAGGGACGATCGATCTATTATGCCTTAAGGTTAAATATTCCTGCTACTAACAATGATTTCGAGTATAAAGCCCTGATTGTCGGGCTAAAACTACTGAAGGAATTAGGAGTAGTTCTATTGGACATTTTCTGTAACTCTAAAATTGTTGTGTTTCAGGTTCGAAAAGATTATCAAACAAGGGTACCACGACTCGTTCTTACCTCGAACGAGTGAAAGAACTATTGGGTGGGCTCGAGTACCTTAACATTTCCAATGTTTCCGGGGAGGAGAATCAAAAGGCCGACAGGTTAGCCAAGACGACCAGGTCTGATAGCCCAGAGGAAACAGAAATGGCTCTGATTGAAGTTCTAAATGCACCAAGCATTGACCAGATGGAAGTCGATCATATATTGGAAGTCGGGCCTGAAAGGGAGTCATGGTTGACCCATATAAAGAATTTCCTACAGCATGGAACACTACCAAAGAGGAAGAAATAAAAGCGTGTCATTGTCCACAAAGCTTCAAGATACATTATGTAGCATGGTATGCTTTACAGAAGAATATTTTTTTTTTCATTGCCCCAGTGTATCGCTCAAGACGACGTCAAGCGCGTATTACGAAAAATACATGAAGGCAATTGTGTCGACCACATCGGAGGACAAACCTTAGGGAAGAAGATGTTGTGGTACAACTATTATTTTTCTACTGTAAATCGAGATATTATGGGGCCCCGGACCCCCATCGACGCTGCGCCCGGACCAGCTGATGGTTCACCTTTGGCTCGTCATACATTTTGGCCAACAAGGGCCATCAAGGCACATCAATTGAGACTTGGCAGATAGTCCGAGAATATCAGTAGTAAATTGGCACCGAATGGGATTCTTCCAATAGCCATGACCCCTATTCACTGACGTTATTCAATGTGAGGAGTTCTTGAAATGATTCATCATGCTAACTATGACAGTATACGAGAGAAAGATTGCTTCTTAGCAGCCTCCTCTTTCAGGGTTCCGATAGTGCATAGACTTCACTGATGCAACGGATGTTGTTCCCGAATGAGTAGTGACTACCTGGTTTACATGACTTAAACCTGTCCAACTGGCGGAGTCTCGAGTGACATGGACATGAAGTAGTTCGGGCACTATTCCAAAGATGTTTCGGATGATCTTAGCGATGATAATTCTCAATGACGGGGTACCAGAAATCGACTAAGAATACTACACGGCTACTCCTTGCTAATATGATGTGATGAAGATCATATGCATTGTGACTCACTACCTGAAGAACTTAGCCAACATTGGCAATTACCATCCACACTAACGACGAACAATTTCCGCTATATAAGTGTTAAATCAATATACTTTGGTTCCTAGATCAGGTACTAGTTGAACCACCGTAGGTCATGATTGGACCTATGGATCCTTACCCAGTGGATAGTAACTTGACTTCTCATTAGCCACCATGCAACTAGCCATAACAGAATTCAAAGCTTACAGCGTACCTTGGTGTCTACGGTAAAAATGCCCAACCGAAGCTAAAGTGGGAATGGTCCGTGGTGACCAAATTACAGGAAGAGCCTGCTATTTTGTTGAATGGAATATGTGACGCAAGAGAGATGGCGTGGATTCCAAAAGCGCTCCCCCTCCTCCAAAGGAGGTGTTGGCGTAACAGTAAAGGAAGCATCACGGAAAGAGTGTCTGATTACCTGTACGAAGACATAAATCCAGAAAGGATGAAGATTCAGGATGTAGAAGGTTGACACCTAATCAAGCAACTGTGGATATTTCGATTGATAATGACGACCTGGCGAAGCTCTTGAAAACCAGATCTCATTTGGACCCCCACTAGACGAGGGAACTGACAGGCTTTCTACGATCCAATCTGAACGTATTTGCATGGACCCATGCTAACATGTGTGGGATTTCAACATCGATAATGAGTCATGCGCTGAACATTAACCTAAAGTATGCTCCCATCAAGCAAAAGAGACGTATGCTAGGCCCAAAGAGGTCAGCTGCCTTAAAAGAAGAAGTCGAGAGGCTGGGAGGCAACGGTTTTATATGAGATGCCATATATCACGACTGGATATTAAATCCCATCCTTACTTAAAAGGCTAATGGGAAATGGCGCACATGCATCGATTTTTAAGATTTGAACAAAGCATGCCTTAAAGACAGCATCTTGTTACCAAGAATTGATCAGCTAGTGGGTTCGATGGCTGGACATGAACTTCTCTCTTTTATGGATGCATACTCGGGTTACAACCAGATTACTATATAGGTGCCTAATCAAGAATATACAAGTTTTGTCATGGACCTCGGACTGTACTGCTACGCAGTGATGCCATTCAGACTGAAGAATGTTAGGGGCAACGTACCAACGCAATCATATGTTCCACAACCAGATTGGAAGGTCCATGGAAGTCTATTTGGATGATATGCTCGAGAAGTCCAAGCAATCTTCTGATCACATATCGGATCTGACAAAGATATTCAATATCCTCCAACACTATGGAATGAAGCTAAACCCTATGAAATGCTATTTTGGTGTTGCATCAGGGAAGTTTCTTGGCTTCATAGTTGGCTCACGCAGAATCGAAATCAACCCCGATCAGTTTGCAGTGATCAGGAACATTATTGAACCACGAAGGGTTAAAGATGTGCAAATCTTAGCACGGAACATGGCAGCACTAAGCAGATTTATTTTCAGAACTACTGGTAAATACATCCCTTTCTTCGATCTGGTAAATAGAGGAAAACGTAATTCCGAATGGACCCCGGAATGGATTTAAACCTTTCGGAACCTATTGTATCATTTATATAGGCCCCCCGATATTGTCTAAGCCAGTGGCCCATGAAGATTTATTCATATACTTAGCAGTATCATCCCATGTAATCAGTCCGGCATTTATTCGTGAGGAGGATAAAGTCTTGAGATCAGTGTATTATGGGAGAAAAAAGTTAGCAACGGCGGAACGCAACTATCCAAAAATTGAAAAGGTCGCCTACACCTTGTTGATTGCTTCGAGAAAACTTCACCCCTATTTCCAAGCTCATCCGATTGTCATATACACTGATCAGCCATAGCGAAAGGTCCTACAGTGACCTGAGGAATCTGGAAGATTGCTCAAAAAGAACATCGAGCTGAACCAATTTCATCTCAATTTCTTTGCAAGGAAGTTCATATGGGGGCATGCATTAGCCGACTTCATCATTGAATTCGACATTCCCGAGGAGGATGTGTTAGATGAAGAAGATAGCCCCTTAGAACAGAAGATGGAATCAAGCACCTAGAATTTGTGTACAAACGATGCTAAAAATGATCGATGGTCCAGCGCCGGAGACATGTTGATAACTCCTGAAGGATGGTCAATCTACTTTGCTTTGTGATTGGATTTCTCTTCTAATAATAACTACTCTGAGTACAAGGCCCTGATTGTTGGGCTAAAACTCTCTAAGGAATTGAGTGTGGCTGCGTTGGATATCTTTTGTGACTCCCAGATTGTCATTTTCCAGGTTCGAAAGGAGCTTCAAATGAAGGGACCGCGAGTTGCAACTTACCGAGAAAGGGTCAAAGAGCTATTGGATGACTTAGAGCATTACAACATATCTCATATTCCACAAACAAAAAATCAAAAGGCGGACAAGCTAGCCAAGTTAGCGAGCTCAGACAATCCAGAAGAGATGGAGATACTCCCAATTGAGATTTGAAACTCTAAGTATCGATCAGATGGAAGTTGATCCAGTATTAGAGACCGAGCCTGAGAGAGATTCATGGATGACCTCCATAAAGAACTTCTTGCAACATGAAACGCTTTCGACTAGATGAGATGCTACCATTAGCGGTCTTGATCCGATTATCCGACCATCATTCCTTGCCTTTGACGTGGGGGCAAGAAGGCGATTCAAAGGAGATATGACCTCATCATTTGCTTATTGGAGTCCACTTAACCGCCTTTATCATTCCAAGACTCCGATCAAGGTCTATTTGTTCATGGGAATGCCACCCCAAGATGGTTTGAAAATATTTTAGTCATCAGTTATAGACTTTTCCAATCATCCCCTGGCAAAGACATGGCAAGGCAAAATGGACCAGTAAAGAACATGCAATGCCATTTTCACGCAGAATGATATTCATTCTTTTAACATGATTATTCATTAACCACGACTCTTATATTTGCATGCTTTATGAATTATTGATGTAATTAACTCAGATGAATTTATATGTGGATGGTGTAGGTACCCAGGATCTGGTATTGATCAGACTTCTAACACCCACACGTAGAATTATCGAGCACCACCATAACGAGCCTAACTGAACTGCTCATTTACAAAGCCACACCCTCCGTCTGAGGAAAGTTGCATAACTTAATGTGGATCTTATATGACTATCCACTCCTTGGTTCATGTGTGGAAAACCTCAAGATAATTGTATTGATCTTTACATTTCAAGGTCGGAAACCGACTCTAAGTGGACGCGGTTCGACCGTCTATATGGCTCGATCCTGTACTCGGTGCCACCAGATTACATGAATCCAAATAGAGGAGGCAACATTGTCCATTAATATGCTTACTTTCCAATCATGTGTTTGACCTTTGTATGCTTCTTGAGTTATTGACATGACTAACTCATGTGATATGAATGATGCAGGTACCCGAGGGTTGGTTCCAATCATTCCTCATATGGATTGATTGGAGGAACATAAAGCTTTGGTAAACGTGATCTGATTGTTCACCCTCTTACTCTTGGCCTGATGCCATTAATCTGACATAGATGAGGTTCGACCGTCCTCAAGGCGGTATTTGCCTTTGATGTGGAGGAAAAAGGAATGACACCAAGGCAAAGGTGATTCGACTGTTTGCTTGACTAACTCTAATCCTCATAGCTTGGATAGGAGTATAAACCTTGGACGAGTGTGATGGGTGCACCAAGATTATTGACCACTCAATCCCTTATTCTAACCCAAACTAACTTTGGGAGATTATAAAGGACGAACAACGACGTCCATAACTCTAACCCTCATGACTTGAGAGAGATTATACAGGACGATATTGCGACGTCCGCCCAAACTCCATCCCACGAGTTGACGGGATGAGAGAGACTTGATTATTGCAAATGGCCACCTCTACCCACGAATCGGAGATTAAAGAGGTAGAGCCTTAGTAAGTGTGACCTGACCGCTTGCCCGATAAGCTCCATCTTCCAGAGTGAAGCGTGGAGTATGGATTAAATTCAAGTTCGAGAATGACACTCGAGTCGGCAGAATCCCGCTCTTAGAAATCGAGCGTAGATGGAAAGCTGGGGCGAATGACACGACCGTTCGCCTGACCAAATCAAACTCTCCTGATTCGAGAGTGAGTATGAAGATAGGCATAACTGGTGCACTATGATTAGAGACCTCCTTAAATGAACTCTAACCTGGGTATACGATAGGAGAGTGTAAAGGCGCTGAGACCAAGCGCCGAGAGAAATTGGCTCCTACCTCACTGAAGGATTAGGGGCAAGGGTGAAAGCCGAGCCCGAACTCTAACCTGCGCATACGACAGGAGAGTATAAAGGCACTGAGACCAAGCGCCAAATGAAATGGGTTCCTACCCCCTAAAGGATTGGGGGTAAGATTGAAAGCTGAGGCCCGCACTCCCCACTGAAGGATTGTGGGCAATAGAACGTTGTTTCTAATCAATCTCGAACAAGTCCTGGCCAGGCACTTTATTCAAGATTTATCGGGGGCATACATACACACATCACAACCCTATGATAGCTGCAATATGATATGCTATTTATGTGCAGGAATTTTGATTCATAGGGATTCTGGATTGAAACCCTTATTTTATTGTATGTGCTTTATTACCTATTACTTAGTTTAGGAATAGTTAGATTGTGAATATCTTTGATTGAAATATGTAATATACTTGCAAGTTTGTGATATTACAGGAAATTTGCTTTATTTACGGAGTGTAGGCTTGTACAAGGTAGCAGGACAAGAACACGAGGACCGCATTTGCAAAGGGCCACGTCTAAAAGGCTAACGTTGATGCTAATGCTAAACTTCTCATGTGAATCAAGGCGATGAACGATAGGAGGACTTGAGAGTGGATTGTTCAATGACGTGCCACATGACTTAAGGAAATGACCAAAAGGAGGCCCTAAGAGTGATATAGAAAATCAACATACACACCCACGTGTGACCGACCATAGCCCGAGTGCAATGACGAGTGTCACCTCGCAAGTACATTGAATGGAAAATGCAATGACTCGAGCTCTCGGATAATGCAATCACTAAAGTTTTGAAAGCAATGTATCTTTTCCATGCATACATGCCCAGATTTGAAAGGGAAATGATACGACCACCTGTCTTTTTCCATTACCCCCAGACCGGTGCGTAACTATTGAATGTATTTACGAATGACATAACTTACTTGTTTGTATTTAACTTATGCTTGGATCCGGACATGTCGCTTGAGGAATACGAAATGGATGTGGAGTGAACGTCCATTTGCAAGTCCCAACCAACCTCCCGATTGGATGCAACTGCTTTGTCCATGGCCTATCTCACATGGATTGATTGTCCTATCTCACACACTTATAGGTTATGATGCAACTGCTTTGTCCATGGCCTCTCACTTGACAGAGGAGGAAAGCAAGATCACTCGAGCCGACTACGGTTTGACTTTGATGTGCAGAGTACCAACAAATCATTTTGCATCCAATTCTAACTCATGACTTGATGATGGTTTATGAATTCAGAGAAGGCACATATTTGATGCTTATCATTCAGCAAAAATCCCATGGAAGTGGGCACATGATACGATCTTCAAGCAACATGATTCGACGTCCTAATGACTCTATGTACATTTACTATCCTTGGAGTTCCGCAAGATCCCAGAATACAACCAAAAGAATGATTCCTCAAGATTAACTCACATACATCTGAGCCAAGAACCCTGATTGAAAGCTAATGCATATGCAGAACCATGAAGCCCGAAGTCGGCTTCTACCCACTTCAGGACTTCATGTTGGGGGCACTAGCGCTAAATTGGACAATTCGCGACAACTTATCAAAGACGTAGGTCATATTTCTAACATTATTCGATGCTTCACCACAAGTGGCATATCTCACCTTTTCACACAGGACATCAAGGGTTTGGACAATCCCCCGGACTTCAAACTACCATCTCTGGAGGCTTACAACGACAAGATCGATCCTACCATGCATATGATGCGCTAAACGTGCCGTATGGAAGTGTTATCTGCATCGGACAACGTCACGGCTAAGGGATTCCCTTCATTCTCGACTTACATCGTTGCTATACAATTTTGGTAGCTTGCATCTAAATCGATCAACCATTGGAATGTGTTGGTCACCCGGTTCATTGAACAGTCAAAGGTCCACATCTCTCAACCCAAGAACATCATGTTGCTCACTTCAATCAAATAGAGGTCCGGCGAGGCCCTGCTTTCATTCCTTGGAAGTTTCCATGCCACATGGGCATCGGTAGATCAATCTGGACTATCCTTGGTGTAGATGGCAGCAGTATCTAGTATTCTGGATAACTCGGACTTTGAAGTCTCTCTACATCAAGACCCACCAAAAGACTTTGGCAAATTCCACCCTAAAGCAGACATATTTCTAAGAGGAGAGGATGAAGATTTCTAGAGGGACATTCTCGTTGTTGACATGATCAAGGACGGAGGACCGTCTGATTCCAGAAAAGGCAATGACAAGGGCACAGCCCCCGAAAAGAACGATACGATTGTGCAGTTCCGAAGAGAACCAGTCTTAGTGATCAAATCTACAATCTTGTATGTTGAGCTTAATGGAACCGAGCATGAAAAATAGACTCAATAATATTATGGTGGCTATTGTGGATTATGCCAAAGCATGAACGAAGGAGCTTGAGTAACTACCTAACAACCTTCATTCGCTTGCATTTTGATGAACTTACTCAACTCTGGGAATGATCCGACGAGAGTAGCTAAATTTGATGATGCACGATGAGGCAATCCTCTCTTTCTGACAAAAGTAAAGAGACGACACCAAAGCGAATGTGATTCGACCATCGCGTGTACAGTTTCGACTTTTGCTGGCTTGAGAAAGAGTACAGAACGACTTGTGTCGACTAAGATTGCTGAACCTACAGCTCTAACCTAGTGTAACGATATAAAGTATAAAGGCTTAAAGACTGGATATCCGGTTGATTTGGCCAAACCCCCACCGATGCTGGGGAGCAACAGAACTGACTTCATTTGCCCTCCACTATTACCGAGGCACGAGCATCAACTGGTAGTCTGACTTTGAAGACAAGCCTGACTTGGCGCGTGATTCAAAATATCTATGGAATATGACATGATTTGTCTTGCCCGTTCAAGCGAGCCAGCCTGCGGGTCAAACATGACTTCAAAGAGGAATTCACAACTACATTGAATGAAGAGTGTGATGAACTTCTCTACTGCCTCATGATTATGACGATCATACTATACATTGGCTTTCATGTTTTCACCAGCATCTCATACTGACTTATATGTGGTTACGGGACTATAAAACGATCTGGAACGGTCGTGGATTTCTTTTAATACGGTGCAATGCGACCATGGGTTTCTGATTCTCTATTGACATGTCTAGAGTGATCTTGGCTTTCAGATTCCTTATTGTTACGATTCGATGCGATCATGGAGTCCTTGACTAAAAACTTGACATCGAGATAGTCCAAATCCAAGCACAAATGACAGATTCATGTGCCAATTCTAATGTGCTCCATCCCAATGGTCTAGATGCTAGCTCAAAGTTCGAAGATTCTTATACTACCCATGACTTGGATGGATACTTCATACATTGATGTTCTATTAAATTATGGAATAAATTCTTCTCGAACAAATAAACTCTAAATCTTGTATGTAAAAGAATGTCTGACTCGACAATACGCTTGATTTGTGCGGGAGGACAACTTCATTTGGCAACGACCTGTGCATGCATGATCACACGGATGGGAGCTAACGATCCTACATGACTTATGGTGAAAGAATTTGTCCTCTTGATTCGACGAGGTTTAAAAATGATCACTCGATCGTCTCGACTACTCTGGCCATAGGATTTGGCCCGATAAGCACCCATGAAGCGGTGCGATACATGATGAGCTTTCTATACAACAAATAGTCAATATATCAGAACTTCTCAAAAGGACATAACGATTTGATAAGAGCCTTCTCAAGGACAGATGACATGCTAAAAAGATTTAGCATGACTTATTCAAAGCACATCTCATCTGCGATAATACAACCTTTAAAGTGCAAAATGTTGGCCTACTTTGTGACTGGGCCATACAAAGTCCAGAGATCGATTGTAGGGTATACTCAAGAATGTGAACCATAATTATTTGAAGTACATGGAACCGAGTAGGATTTCGAACAGTACAACAAGTCGGGGAAACAACTATGCTTAAACATTTGATAATCCAGGGGACCAGGTCGAGATGGTCAGGTCGGGTCTGATTTGACCCATGCATGCACAAAGAAAATAAAACTGAGGCACCACCGGGTCGGGTCGAATGGACTTGACCCGAACTGCCTGGTCAAACGAATGGATCAATACCAAAATACCACTTCAGGTCGCGTAGTCCTTCATCCAAACCTCTTTATGCATCTGCTGCACATTATACGAATATCTGTCCAGCTTGGATGAGGACCAACCTGACCCCATGCTTTCTTCCCTGAAGCAATGGAGAGACCTGATCCAATGGCTATCTCTCCACTCATGCTTGACTATCTCAAAGATCTCCTCCATGACCTCTACGTGGCACCGACTGTCGGTTCACTGCACCTATAAATACACCAGAACGTGATAATTTGAAGGATCGTTTGGGCCACATGAAGCTCCACATTCCTTAGCCATGGCTTCCAATTATATTCAATCTCAAAGTATGAGTATAAACATGATTGTAATTTGAGATAAACAGTAGAAATGATGTTGTAATTGTAATTCTCTATTGAATTAAGAGATTATGAAGTGGACATAGGCTCGCTAATAATAAACCACTGTAAGTCTTGCGTGTCAACTTCTTTTTCTTTATTTTTAGATCATTATTCTTCATTGTTCTGTACGAAATTCAATCAATTGGGTGTTAGTACCATTTTTGGGTCTAATAACAGGTCCTTCATCGGTATGAGACATAGGTAGGTTACTTAAGTGGAATTTTGAACTGAGTTAGTTTGACCTCACTTTCCTTTCAAGAAAGTCGATACGAGTGCAAGCATTGGCTAATTTCATAGCTGAATTTATAACTCCTAAGGAAGATGCCTTGGATAATGATACCATCCCTTTTAGGACTAAGCTAGAATCAAGCATTTGGAAGCTATATATAGACGGTACTCGTAATGATCGACGTTCCGGCACCGGGGTTTCATGGTAACTCCTAAGGGAAGATCGATCTATTATGCCTTAACGTTAAATTTTCCCGCTACTAACAATGATTCTGAGTATGAAGCCCTGATTGTCGGGCTAAAACTTACAAAGGAATTAGGAGTAGTTGTGTTGGACATTTTCTGTAACTCTAAAATTGTTGTGTTTCAAGTTCAAAAAGATTATCAAAAGGGACCACAACTCCCCGCTTACCTGGAACGAGTGGAAGAATTGTTGGATGGTCTCAGTAACATAACATTTCCAACATTCCCCGGGAGGAGAATCAAAAGGCCGACAGGTTAGCTAAGATCGCCAGCTCTGATATCCCAGAGGAAACAGTCTGATTGATTGAAGTTCTGAATGAGTTGAGCATTGATCAGATATTGAAAGTCGAGACTGAAAGGGAGCCATGGTTGACCCCTATAAAGAGTTTCCTACAGCATGGAACATTAATAGAGAGGAAGAAAGAAAAGCACGTCATTGTCCGCAAAGCTTCAAGGTATATTATGCAGCATGGTATGCTTTATAGAAGAGGATTTTCCATTTCATTGCTCCGATGCATCGCTAATGACGACGTCAAGCGCGTATTATGAGAAACATAAAGGCGATTGTGTCGACCACACCGGAGGACAAAACTTATCGAAGAAGATATTATGGTATAACTATTTTTTGTCTACCGTAAATCGGGATGCGTCTGATTATTCAGGATGTTGTGATAAATGCCAGTGGTTCGCTAAGATTGATAGGGCTTCACCTAACCAAATCATCCAGTTGGTGAGTCTTTAGACATTTGCAATATAGGGAGTGGACAATAGTGGAAGCCTTCCGATATTTGAGGGCATGCGAAGTATGCAATCATGGTGATGGATCACTTCATGAAGTGGGCTAAAAAGGAGCCATTTACCACATTACGACCAAGCAAGTGATCAACTTTATCATTAAGAACATCATATGTTGATTTAGGCTCCCCAAAACTATCATAACAGATAATGGAACCCAATTTGATGGCACGAAATTCAATGATTTCCGTCGTCAACATCATATCGAGAAGAGATACACATCAGTTGTGAACCTGCAATCAAATGGACAAGTAGAAGTCATGAACAAGACCATCAAGTCCATTCTAAAGAATTGAATGGAGCAAGAAAAGGCCAAGTGGGTGGACATATTGCCATTAGCTCTTTAGGTGTATCAAAGTACCCATAAGTCAGCAACTGGACATACTCCTTTCTCACTCTCATATAGCTCAGAGGCAGTCATCCCAGTAGAGCTTCAATTCCCCTCTCACAGAATGACGTATTATGATACTTTGACTAATAAGGCTCTTCTCTTAGGGTCGCTAGATATGATCGATGAGAAGAGAGAGGAGGCGGACTTGCATACTTCAGAACATAGACATCTGGTTGCCCGATACTATAACTTGAAAGTATGACCTAGGACCTTCGAGCTTAGTGATCTCATTCTTAAGTATGTGTTCTTGGCTCCCGTCTACATAGGCCCGAAGTGGGAAGGACCATATGTCATTCACCGAAAGCTTGATAATGGAGCTTTCAGCCTAACGACCGTTGATGGATATCATCTTCCGAGAGCGTGGAATTCTGAACCTCTATGCCACTATTTAACTTAAGCTTTTACTTTGTTTATTCCATGATTATGTAATGAGGCACGATTTTCCCGAAGTTACTATTTATAAATAAGGGCTCTTTCCATGCTCTATGTTTGTTTGTGTTGATTTGACGAAGTATTATGATTCAGTTGGCATGTGCCGAACATTAACAAAGGGAGTGGTTATATCCCTAGTGATGTTCACTTGCTCACGCTTCGATGAGCTAACTCAATTCCATGACTAATCGGACTTGGGTTAACCGAAGTCGAGCCTGATATCGGCGCTCGACATAGCGGACCCTACTTTGCAAACTGATGTGAGGGAACGCCGCTTAAATGACATATTAAAACTCTTTCCTATTTCGATGGGACAAGTATAAACAATAGGGGTGGACTCGAAAATTCCCGATGGCAACCTTTTCCCTTAATATGGGGGCAAAAAGACGTTGACCGAACAAATGTGACTAGACCACTTGTCCTACTAAATCCGTTCCTTAGAGCTTGGAATGGGGTATTGACTAAATTCAAGGTTGATATCGACACTCGAATCGATAAAATCCCACTTTAGGACTTAAAGTGTAGATTTGATGCCGAAGCAAATGACATGACTTTTCGCACGATCAACTCTAACTCTCACGATTTAAAAACAAGTATAAAAGAAGGATAGGCGTGAAATGGTGCACCACGGCTTAAGACCTCTATAAACCACGACTCTATCCTGAACTCACGATAGGAGATATAAAAACATTTGGTTAGAACATTCAAAGGACTTGGCTCATACCCCACAGAAGGCTTAGGGGCATAAGCATAAAATTAGCCTAAGACCCCCACTGATGCTAGGGGCATTGGCATGGACTTATAAATTTACCTTGAATATTCCATGGAATTTGATTATAATTACACGTTAATTAGGGGCATATACACTATACCTACGAATTAGTAACGACTTGATTTGGTTGACCCTATCTTAAATGGCTCTTTTTGAATAAGACAACTTATGAATTAAGCACGGGTCTAAAAATTAAATCGCGAGTACATTGAATAGAAAGTGAATAAAGGAAACAAACTACTTTATTATTACATATTTGTACATAATGATAATAGCTTTACTAATTACTTTTTTTATACATAGTGATAAAGCAGAAGGCGAGGGCCGCACTCGCAACAACCACAACAGGCCAGTGGAAAACTAAAGAAACAAATTGGAAAACATCTCAGACTTGGACATATTGGTTTTCTTGAGATCTCCGGGCTTCTTCTGCTCCTCCTTCTCAGTCTTGGTAAGCAGGCACCTTTTCTTCTTAATCTACCCAGTTGAAGATTCTTCAGGTTCAGTAGTAGGTTTGGAGCTTTTATCCTTTAGAGGCAATGAAGGAAGATTAGTGGAGGCTTCTGTGCTGGAAGGAAGGTCAATACTGATAGGATTAGCGAGAAAAGGAATGGATAAGATCTCAAACTTGACTTGCATAAGTTTATCCTCATTCCTTGCCTTCATCTCTACTAGCATCAGTTCCCTAGTCTTTCCGGTCTCCTCGGTCTAAATGATATTGTCATCGGTTTCCTTACCATCAAAATCCTTCAACACAACTATCATCTCTCCTCCCTTCAAGGCATCATCACCACCACAAGGCACTACAGAATTGTTAGTTGGCTTTATTCCTGCTCCACAACAACATCAGCAGGCTTTGTACCTAAAGCAGAGAGAGAAATGGTTATTAGCTTCGAAGAAATAACAAACCACTCAGTTGGAATCCCCATAGCACGATGACACGTCATAATAACATTATCGAATTAAGGAGAGAATGGGGAAATACCTTCATCAGAATGGTCTTCAGGAGCTGTAGGAGTTTTAGCCTAGATGATTGGGGAGGGATACGTGCGTGTGACAAGTTCTAGATCCTTAGGGTCATACATTTCTGTCCACCTAACCTTGGATGCTGTTGAGGAAGAACTAAAGCTACCCTCAATGGTATCTTTGCCTTTAGCTTGACGCTTCATGGCATCCTCGGCTTCTTTTAGAAATCTCCTTCCCTCTATCAAACGCTCAGGCTCATCACCCCTTAAGAATGTTCTCATCAATACCACCCTGTCCATAGTTTCATCCTTCAGCCTACGCTTCTCATTTTCAACAAGTTCACTCATGCATCAGCTAGAGTGGTGGGGTAGTCCTCAACCCATGATATGCTGCAATATTGGAGAACTTGTGTGAAGAAAGAGAGAATGAGTGGTCCCACACCAAGCAGGTCTTATTTGGCCTCAGCAAGTTATTTCTCTAGCTCAGCCCTGTCAATCTCAAATTGGGCTTTAGAATTAGAAGCAGATTCAAGAGCAGTGCTAGCACGCTCTGCAACCCTTTTTGCCCACTCCTCGGCTTTATCCAGTTTGGCCTGTAGATCAACATTCTCCTTCCCAAGTTCAGTTTTCTCGTGTTCGAGGCGGGTGCAAGACAATATTAAATCAGTATTTTCAGTTGTAACACTCTAACACTTCTCCTTAAGGGTTGTGCATTCTTTTCTATTGACATTAAGCTTGTTGTGGAAACGTTGTTGCAACTCATTGTGTTTTTTTTGCATTTTTCGGCTTCGCTCTCCACGAGTGCGAGCTTAGCTTGAACTTCTTTGTATTCTTACTTGATAGCCATGGCACTTAACATGTCCCTCCCCGCAGATGCCTCTGACAATCCATGTCCAATTGGAGATTCTGTATGATCTCGGATAGCTTTCGAGCATACTTGCATGTTTCCTTGTATTATTAGTCGACGAAGTATATCTTTTCCTTGACTCTATCAGACCAACTCTCAGGGAATGGCTGGAGATTAGGCACAAAGTGCACCGAAGTGATATTAAGGGAATTTCTCTTTTAAAACTTTTATCATTTCGGTGGTTAAGGCATCAAGAACAATGAGCTTTGACGTGGAGATATCAGTGGAGATGCGTTCGATGGAATGATTATTGCACCATCTTTATCCTTCGATTTATCCTTAGGGTTAGAATGCTTCTTAGAACATTTGTCTTTAGGTTGTTGTTCTTTTAGGGGAGGGGATCTTTTGCAAAAAAAAATCCGGCTTTGAGAGAGCCCTGATAGCTCTTATGCTTGTCGACATCAGGGCGAACTGGAGAACGAGAGCATGAGGAAGGATAATACTTTTGCTGGTAGCGTCTTCTCTCCTCTCGATCGCAGTCATCCCAGTATTCACACTTAGATCAGGATAAGACTTTGAGAGACTGCAACAGAGCTTTCTGGGATCATAACATTCGATGAGACAATTTCTACAAATCAAAGTAAGCCAGTATTAGAATCAGGAATTGATGTAACATAAAGATATTGTGACGTGCAGTGCCTGTGTCGTATGTTTCCTAGGTGACCCCCTAGATAGACCAGAGCCCGGAGTTTGGCTAGTCGGGGTGTCGTCTTCCTCATCTTAGTTAGTGTAATTCCCTCCTCAAATGTTGGAAAGAAAGAACCTGAGCCAAGGATTTGAGAAGAGTATATAGTTTCCGACAGAGGCAAATTGCCTAATCCTTGATATAGAGAAACTTATTTATTTACTGGGAGTCGTGGATTGGAGGTTTAGCTGGGAGGTGGAGTCATGGGAGATTGTTGCTTCTTTGTGAATACATTTATAGCAAAGGGATTCTTAAGTGTTTCGCCAATCACTTTCTCCGGGGACTTCTCCTTCACCCCAGGCTAAGGTTCCTGACTGGAACTTGCAAGGTCTTTGTATCCCACTTTAGATGAAACTACTGCCTTCCTTCCGATTGGGGGCACGCCTTCTATCTCTGCTGATGCCAAAGGAGTGAACTAGTGAAACCTATACCGGAGCACAACCTCCACCAACTCCCATACCCCATTGTGGACTGAGAAAATTTTATCGATGAAAAAATTCATCCATAAGGAAACTCATGACGCTTAGCGACACCTGTAGAACATTTAGTAATGTAGTCAAGCGGTCCTGGTACATCTGACCTTACGGCTTCTTTGGGTTCAGAATTGATAATGAAAAGAAAGGTTAAAAACCTTGCGCATAAGGCTAAAGATAAGAGACTAGAACTCAAAGCTTACTAGATTGAAGCCATATCCTAGCGCATCTTGCTTGATGACGGATATATAACCAGTTGGACCTTACGTTACCCATGTTGTTATATCCCTCGATAATAATCTTCCTTTTGGGCATAAACTAGAAATAGAGGTATGAAGGAGTCACTTGTTGTCTATGCTTGAACTTATAGAAAAATATTATATCTTCATAGGTGGGATCCACACCTAGCATCTCCATGTAAGCTATGAACAGGGTAAAAGTACGAGTAAGCTGTTGAATGAAGCTGCATGGGTGCTATATTCGCTTGTCTAAGGAAATCGACGACGAAAGGGTAAGAGGGAGGAATGCTCTCGACTGAGTACATCTGTTGACTTATTGCCATATATCATTCTGGAGGATTGTGAGGTCTATCTAAGACAACAGGTGCACAGACGTCTTCCTAAGGGATTCCATGTTTCAAACATAGTCGCCTTAGCCTTGACTCATCAGTTGTGGACCCCCAAGAATCCTTAGGATCTTCCAAAAAAATCGCATCTCGAAATGTGTCGGGAACCCTGTTATCTCCTACTCCTCCGACCTTTTCATTCATAAAAGTTCCTTCTCCGGAGGATTCTAGTTCCCCATGAATGTCAACTTTGAATTCTGGATCATCGCCATCAGAGTTAGAGTCTGGTGAAGGAATTTTTAGATGTCTCTAGAACCTTACCCTTCTCAGATTCATAATATATTATGGAGTACCTTCTGGAAATTCTTTTTGTGCTATCTAATAATGGTAGTTAGAGTAAAGTAACATGTGCCCCCCTGTGTATGTGTGCTAGTGTGTGTAGTGCAAGTGTGTTAAAATGCATAAAGGAAGGAAGCAGTGAATGCTTGTAGTTGTTTGATATGCGTCGCAGTGTTGTAAAGAATTATATCTTTATGGCCAGAATATCTGAAATGATATGTTATGCTACTTTGGTTCAAATTCTGAAGGGTTCTATCCTAACTGTCAAAAAGTATACGTTCTATGTTGATTTGCTTATCCGGATCTTGATTTAGAGTTACAACATTTCTATATTCATTAGCTTGAGTAGAAATGTCATAGTGGTTTTGTTGGATACCGAAGTGTAAGGATTAAGGCAGTATGGATGGAATCACTCTGGATTGGATAAGACTCTCGTTCGAATGCTCCAGATCAAATGGATTTGGGTCAAACTACTTCAGATCAAAAAATTTTGATCCGAACCTACATGACCCCTTCAAGCATCTATATCTACTCCTTCTTCCATCAATTTCGATCTCACAGAACAACTCCACTTCCAAGTCTCCCCAGATGAATTCCTCGATCTGAAACCCAGGGATCCTCCGACACTATTCTTCTCCTTCTCCTCTATCGAACTTCCTGCATCTCCACCCCATTATGGCACAAAGAATCGCCATTTCTCCATGGCAACGTCCTTCAGACCACGAAGTTAAGTTTTACGCTACCGAGGTGATGCCATGAACTTCACTGATGAACCAGTGACAATCCAAGCACCACCAACGATGGTAGTGGCCCCAAAGTCCGAGACACCATGACGAATTTAAGGCGATTACTATGAGTTCACGGTGTAATTCATGTAAGATTCCAAATTAATACATGAATTACATGATTAAAAATCTACCTTTAATTTGCAATTAATTGAGATAAGATCGAATTGGGGATTTGTGTTTGGCTAGATTCAGAATTACTGGAATTAACAGCGAAAGGTAGAAAGTAAAAAGAAGGAAACAAGGTTTCTTTATATATAGTATGTTGGAATGTCTATTCATATACCTACGATGTATTGAATTGGCCTTGAATTCAGAATCGAGAAGTGTGGGGTGGCTTTGGGTCGAAATAGCCCAAGATCGAATTCAATCCAAAGTAAAGTGAAGTCTTCGATTCGAAGGCTAGTATCCATAAAGAAATGAAAGCAAAACAAGGGACGTTCCTTTCAACTGCTTCATGCTTTTTTTTTGCAATATGATGGACTCATTAAATTCAACTTGATCTCGATAATCACCATAAAAACCATTTGGAACGACTTGCGTGTGTATATCCGTGTAAGAGAGCTAACAATTCAATGTAAAACCTTACCTTTTGACTCGACAAGGGTTTGAAAATTTACCCACGTGTCTGTCACTACTTTAGACAAATATTTTGACTTAATGATTACAACAAAGACAATTCTGGATGTGATCTTCTATTTATAAATGGTACAAGAGATCAAGAGTCACGACTTCACAAAGAGACACAACAGTTAACTATTTCTTGTTTGGGAATGGATAGATCAACAGGTTCAAAGCACATCTAATCTACGATAAGGCATACTTTGGAGGGAAAAATGTTGGCCTCACTTGTAGCAAGGCCGTTCAAGGTTTAATTGATTACAATCACAAGCTTCGAGCCACAAGAATCATGCCTAACAAGGGATTGAACTTTGGCTTGAATCGAAGACAAGGTGGTTCATACCATTTTCAGCTCATCAAATCAAACAAAATTAGGATATCGGATCGATGGCCCTCGGTTCGAATAGGGCCTGGTTTGAATGTCCGCCCCGAACCATATTTGATCCATACAGAGAGGTTGCTCCATTACTAGCATGTTCCCCAGTATCTCCTGAAAACATGAGGGTGCTGCCAAATGCCCGTGTAGCCACGATCCTATCCCATAACTCCCTTTTAACCGCCACCGCTCACTCCCGATAATACGGTTCGAGCTCCACATATCTGATTCGGAAACCAAACTTTTGCTACACCTACATATATGACTTTGAGGCAATAAAAAGGACTTTTGGTGCTAAACAACTCCACGCACACACGAGCCACATGCTAATATCACTGCTTCACTACACCATATATGCTGATTAGACTGTTTTTCTAGCCGTATCTAAAGCACTTTGGGCACGGTAAATAGCTGTATCAAAAAGTGCGTGTTAAATTATTAGATACGGCTACAAATTGTATCTCAATATTTTAAAATACAGCTATTAGCCGTATCTAATTTCTAATCAGACACGATCTTTAACCGTATCTAATTATATGTATGTGTGCATATATATATATATACATACATATATGTATATATATATCATGTCATATATGTGTGTACATATAAAAACAGAAGTTGTAGCACATATCTTTCATAACACAGAGCATACATACTACAAAGTATACACAGGAATAACACAATTTATGTATATATATACTCAAAGCATTACAAGGTTTGTCATAACACAATGTACATACAAACATATACAATAAAAGGAAATTGTCAAAGATTTTCATCACATTACGAAGTAACAAAAATGAGGTAAAAAGATAACAGCCTGATAAACAGTCCAGCCAAGGCCGGGAAGATTGAGCACGATAGCCAGCCTGGAGTTCAAGCTTCATTTGGCAGCAAAAATGAATTGTGATATATATCCTGCAGCTTGAGTTCCAGCAACACAAAAGCACCATAATCTCCAACAGGTCTGCCTATGAAATACAAGAAACAAGTTACAAATACTTCACAGTTGGACAGTAGATCGACATTGTAACTCACTGTGACTGAGATGCAAACATGAATACAGAGCTAAGTGTATGTTAATACAGATACAACAGTGAAGGATTAGAATGCGCCATTGAATGTTAATTCTGGTAGAAAAAGTGATAACAACAATGGTTCTAATAGTGAACGATTAGATGATAATTTCAATATTTTGGACTTATGTAATTTCACTGGACACCAACAATAGTGAAGGGCATATCATGTCGATCAATGTGTTTGTGTAATTTAACGGTATGTATTCGATCAGTGTGTTTGTGTACAAATACTTCACCGGGAACCAATAACAACCTAGTCGAATCGACTAGTCGATTAGTCGACTAATTTCTACCCATGCAGCCTAAATTCAGACAACAACCTAGTTGATAGTCATTAAAAATGCAAACCCAAAAGAACAATCACCAGCAGTGTAGTCTATTTGCAACACCGGTAGTTCGTACCCCAGCATATAGAACATCCTCCTATATACAGTGGAGGAGCCAGGGTTCAAGGGTAGTGGGGGCCAAAAGTGCACCTTGGAATGTTTAGAGATATCTTTAAGCTGCTAGATAATTAAAATAATTAAAATTACAAAGCATAACATGATTATATATTGATTTTTCCACACACTGCATATATGTGAATAAATTGCAAATAGGCTGACAGCTGACTAGTGATCACTTACACCAAAATTCTTCAGATTACTCGCAACATCTTGTTATTGCTTCGGAGAGTGGTTTTTAACTGTGTGAATTCCTAAAAAATTGATTCATACACATATACAACATAAAGTTCCATAATATATGTGTGATGTCTATTAAAATTTTGAAATGAATAATAGTTTTACCCGTGATAAGTTTTCTAATTTAGTCTTCAACCCTGACAACTCCTGAATATTTCATATTAGAACAGACACAAATTACCAATAATTAAAATGGTACAACATGCTAACCATTAATGTGAATGAAGCAAGAGAATTAATAGAACCAGTAGTGTTTCACCAGTGATATTTAAGCTCTCTATATTATTAGTTATCATGATCTGTTTTTATTTTCTAAGAAACAAATTTCGACCAACTATCTTTATTTCTCTCAAAGATATGTATCAGATGACTTGTTGAAGTCTATTTAAAAAACTAAAGCTGACAGTTGTCCACATTCTTTCTATCAGGGACGTTGATGTGCACACAAGTACATGTCCATTCAATTCTTATGTAAGATACTACGTAGAGATAAGCGTAAAATAATATATACCTGCTCCAACGGCTAAAGATATCGAATCATTATCTTCAACTTGTTTCAAATGACACACATACCCGACTTTCTGATTAAGAATTTACTGGGTGATCTACCAGGTGGATGCCTTTTAGCTCACGCGTAGGTTTGGGTCTTTATGCTAATTAGTTTTATCCAAATGTCGAATGCCGCTTCACTTAACCTTTGAAAAAAGCTACTTTCACTTGCAACTTTCAGTTTCTTTGAAGCAGACTGTGTAGTGCAAGGTAACTTACACTACAATCTCTGCTATAAAATAGGGGAAGGTTGCTAGTGAAAGCAGCGTTTTACTAAGGTTAAGTGCAGCATCATCCGACATTTGGATAAAGCTAATAAGCATGGATACCCGACCCTACGCGTGAGCTAAAATGCATCCACCTGACGGATCGCCCATTAAATTATTAACTAGAAAGTCGAGTAATCATCCATCTTCCCAGGTTTCAACAAACCTGTTATTATATTTTCAGTAAACTTGTTATCTCTCAAAACAGAGTAAACTTGTTATAAGACAACCCAATTTAAATTTCAAGCATAAACAAATAGTAAAATGACGATGAAATCATGGTTAAATATTGAACTATAGAATTATCCATTTGCTCAGTTTACGAAATGGACAACTTTTAGTTGCTAAATAGTTAAACTATAAATCAGTGACAACTTGTACATGGATGTGGTTACTACATTTTGGATTCAACGAGGCAAGCGATCTAAAGAATATATCATCAAATGGCTATTGCAAATAGAATCAGGTTATGGACAATTGACATTAAACATCTTAACATTAGTAAAGGTTACTGCATCCTTATGACTAATTCATTGTTATTTCTTTGTTTCACGGATATATATACTGCAATCTAAAATTATACCATACATGTTTTCAATAGCAATTCAGATGTTTTTTACATTATCATAAAACATGAATCAAATTTGATTTCTCTAATTCCAGGGTATGACAACCAGCTAACACACTAGTACATACCAATTCAATTGAAATAGCTAACACACTAACACAAAGTAGTAATCGGCTTACACACGAAGACTTCAACTTTTTCCCTAATCCCTACTATCAGGCACGGACAACACGATTCAATTGAAACAGCTTACAAACTTGAACAAAGTAAGGGTCACCTAACACACAAAGACTTCAACTTGTTTCTAATCCCCACTATCAGGCATGCAAAACACAATTCAATTGAAATACATACCTGCGGTCAATGGAGGGTTAGGGACTAAGGGTTGCTGCATCGAAGGAGAGGGTTATTCGTCACTATCGATACGGGAGATTCCAGAGAAAGGTGGAGGCATGATTTGGTGATCGAAAACCCTAATTTGGGTTTTCGCTC
This sequence comes from Allium sativum, assembly GCA_030737875.1. NCBI lineage: Eukaryota > Viridiplantae > Streptophyta > Magnoliopsida > Asparagales > Amaryllidaceae > Allium > Allium sativum. Next base: position 261,386,382 of record CM060923.1, read on the forward strand.
ACCATTAAAGTAAAATAGAGGGAAAAAGGAGCAGCCAAAATTTTAATTCCGAGTGCCTAATGGGGTGCACAATATGATACGCATTCGATTTGGCCAAAAGCCGTATCAAATTAACTGATCCGGAGCTTCATTGATAGACGGTTAGATTTAGGGTGTTTAGGGTGGTGCGGATCGCAAAATATAGTTTGATACAGATCTTAGCACTATCAAATATTTTATAGCTTTAAACCGTATTAATCGTCCGCAACCTGGTGTGTCAAATTGGTTGTTACGGTGTAGTGTTTCAAGTCATATTTCGAATCAAATATAGAATTTCAAGAGTATTTACGTTTTAATGTGAGTATTTGGAGATTGTAATCATCGGTCTTGTAATTTTTTATTGAATCAAAGAATTATAAAGGGGACGTAGGCTCCTTAACGTCGAACCACTATAAATTATGTGTGTTTGTTGCTTTTTTCTTGTTTTTATTTGATATTTCTTCATTTTTCTCTAAAAATTCTAGTCTTTGGGTGTTTATGCCATTTTTTGGTCAATCAATACATGTGTGTGTGTGTGTGTGTGTATATATAGCCCTCCTTTAGAACCCCTGATTTTTTCCACATATCCCGGTTTCTCTTTACATCCACTAACTTATTTTACTATAAACGAGTGGCGGAAATAGAAGGGCTATTGGGGTGCTCCATTTTTGGAGTGTTATTGAACGCTCCTCTACATATAAGTGTATATATAGGATCAAGAGCACCTCAAATAGTGAAGTACCCCTTTCGCCCCTCTAATTTCAACTACACAATCTCCTTTCTCTCTCCTTCCACTTTCTCTCACACTCATACATTATTTAAGTATAAACGTGTGACTATTATTAGGATGCAAAAGGGGTGCCATATAACCCCTTACATATATATATATATACACTCATATACATATACACACACATATATTGTGTATGTATACATATATACATACATACATACATACATATATATTTGTGTGTGTAATGAAGATAAATGATTAAATTATTTTTTCTTTTTTTGAATATATAAAGATATATGAATCACGTAACATAAATCATAATAACTCTCTTAACTTATAATTCATTTATTTGAAAAAATTATCGTACATTACATAATGTATATCATTTTGAATAACCCACAAAAGATAAATTTAATGTTAGGGATTGGGATGATGGTTTTGACGACAATGGCATTGTTTTTACTATTATTGTTATAAAATATATATTAACTCTATTATAAACTAATATGTACAAGGGACCAGAGAAAGTAATTGCGACTGTTTCTCCAGCTTATTCTTACGACTCCCATCTTCTCCCCCTTCAATCCTAGCCACCCCGTTTCTTTCACTTTCTAGTCCTTTTTCTTTCACTGGACAAGAACGAAAAATCTAAACCACGTCTCGCAGAATCCAGCTTCCAACTCTTTACCTAAATCTTTAACCTGATCTAGTTATTCATACACTGCCACAGCGATATCGGAATAGTCTAACGACGATTCTTGACTCTCTGAACATGCTTTGCCAGCTGGTTTTTGGGAGCCTGCTATTTCCCACCCTTTCGTTAACCTTCTGAATAACATTACTTTGACTCTCAGCCGTGTTGGTTGTCGAATTCGTCGCCGATCTAGTTATATTTGAATGCACAAATCTCTAAGGCACGATGTGGTGATCGCTATCCTAAAATAGTATTTGTCCTCTTAATTCTGTGCACGAGTAATGACAAATCTGTTCGAAGATACAACGGAGTAGATATCGAATATCTTTAATCGACATGTTTGCACAGACATGGCGATTCACTATCTTGGATTTGGTTGCTGAAGTGACAAGGTGAAGGAGTTATAGCATGCAGAACTATAACTCGTATAATTTATTCAAGAATTTGGTAGAGTTTCGAGAAGATTTTTGTAATAACCCGGAAATCCGAGCCAATTTAAAATTTTTATTTTGGCCATTTTAGTGAATTTTGATTATTTAAAATGATTTATTTTAAATAATAACGACGAGAAATTTATTTTGAATAGAACTAGAACGTATAATTTTATATAGATCGTCGTTAGAATATAAATAATTATTTATAATTATAAAAGGAATTGAAAATGGCGCGGTAGTTCGAAATTTCGATTTCGAATTTCAAATGACTGTGTAGGATTCAAAATAAATTGGATTTTAGTGAAACCAAAAGTATTAGAATCTAGTTGAGAATATCTTTCCAATGAATCCAAAAAATTGAAATTTCATAGCGGAGATCAAAAGTTACGTCCAGTTGAAATTTCAGAATAGTCGCTATGGAATTCTGGCCCTTAAAAATGGAAATTTTGCAAACGACCACGGTTTTCGACGAAAACACTTTTGTTGGATCCAGGATGTCAACTTATTGCTAGGTTTCAAAATTCGTAATATTCTGAATCAATATGTGAGCGTGGCAAAGGAAAACGCGTTTGACCAGTTCAATTGATTTTAATCGACTGGAAAATGGCCATTTTTCAAACAGTCTCAAAATTTGATGAAATTAGTTTTGTTAGGACCGTATTGTCAATACGAAGCTAGAAAGTATTTTTTGGGAATTTTTAGAGTTCGTATGTGGCCCCAGTAAATTGGAATGCACGTTCAAATTCAATATATAGAGTTATATGTTGATTTTGATGAAAACTGATCGAAACGGCCGAAATGGCTTACGATAAATATTCCAATGTTTCGGAATGGGGGTAATTAGCTAGGGACGACAGTTGGTGGATTCGATTTCAAGTTGAAAATAAAAAGTTACTTTTTAGAGGAAGAATTAAATTAAATAATTAATTTTATATTCTCCATTTCCTTGGTCAACAACCCCCTTTTAACCTTCTCCTACCCCATCAGTTCAGAATTGAAAATAAAAAAGAAAAGAAAAGGGGGGAAGACACCGTCGCCTCCCCATAGGACCGCCGCGCCAGCCTCCACAGCCGCCCCCCTCCGATCTCCCTCTCTCCTCCTTCCTCCTCCTCCACGCCACCTTCTCCTTCCCTCCCTTCTTCCAAAACCGAACGCGCCCTAAAACCCCAAACGGAGCCGCCATCAGCCCCTGGGCCCCACTACGCTTCCGCTGCGCTGCTGCGCCTCCTCCTTCCGACCCTCCGACGAACTGCGATCTCTTCCCCCCTCCACTTTAACGCTGTAAGTTCTTGTTTTTTAATTTAAAGTGTTTGATTTTTATGTAAATAAAAATGAAGGTTTTGTGTAAGTAAAAATCATATTTTTCTTATAGAAGGATTTGATTTTTTTTAACTGAAAGTTTATATTTTTAATATAGGAAACTTTATATTTTCAATGGAGCAATGTTTATATTTTTGATGGGGTAAAGTTTGTATTTTTAAAATAAATAAAGGAGCGATTTTTTATACATATATGAATGAAGTATAAAAATTTGATTTTTATTTATACGTTTTCACAAAGAAAAGATGAGATTTTTATCAAAGAAAAGATGAGATTTTATCAAAGAAAAGATGAGATTTTTATCAAAGTAAAGATAGGATTTTTTAGTTAGATGAAAAAAAAATCAAAATTTTATATTAGAAAAGTTTGAATCTTTATATAGTTGAAATGGTGAAGTAAAAATATGATTTTTATATCATAGGAAGAATAAAAATATGATTTTTATTTGTGTAGAGTAATAAAAATATGTTTTTATTATATTACTAGCGGTGTAAAAATAGAATTTTTATCTATATAGTAGCGGTGTAAAAATAGAATTTTTATCTATATAGTAGCAGTGTAAAAATAGAATTTTTATCTATATAGTAGCGGTGTAAAAGTAGAACTTTTATCTATATAGCAGCGGTGTAAAAATAGAATTTTTATCTATATAGTAGCGGCATAAAAATATGATTTTTATATACTAGAGAATATAAAAATGTGATTTTTATATATGTAGTGGCTACGGACGATGTAATTGACAAAAGGCGAGCACGGCGAAGATTTCTACACATGAAGAATCGCGGTGTATTGGTTTAGCTAGTCGGTGAGAACTCCTCACCTTTAATTTATTTCTAGTTTGAAATAGATACTAGGATGCAAACGGTGTTTAGTAGCACCCGACACCGGTCGTCCACAGACCATGAATGACTTGTTTGTTTGATTGCTATTGTGGAATTTGATTGTGTGATCTGGAATGAAATAAAATATTTTATAGTGGAAAATATTTTATGGTTAAAAATATAATTTTTAACGTGTATATAAAATAAATATTTATAAACAAATCGGACGATTTATTTATATACACTGATTTGACTGATATTGATTGGGACGATAAATTTTACACATCGCCCAACTGCACAAATAAAATCTGCGTTTGTTGATTTGAAACCCCACACGGGTATTGGGATGAGATTTGACGTACACTAATCCCGATTGTTTAGTTGTATGTCAATCGATGGATTGACAGACTGTGTAAGTGTTAATTATTTATATTTAATGCTTATGCAGTTGTGTGGTGCACTCTGGATGATGGTTGATGATTTATCGTTGCTGTTATATACATGTGTTGTAGGGAATCCATATAATTAACGTTATATGGTAATTGATTGGGCCTCATTCCAATTTGGAAAATAAGAAATATAAATTCATGTGTTGAATAGAAATATATATTCATGTGTTGTATATAAATATATATTCATGTGTTGAATAGAAAAATGAAAATTCATGTGTTGAAGAAAATATTCATTTGTTGAATAGAATAACGAAGTTGTTAAAATATATAAAAGCCATGTTGATTAGATTGACGCCATTTTGACATGAACGATATTTATATTGATTTTATTCGTTTTTATAATGAATATAGAAAAGAAAGTGATTTCAAAATATAACCTTTTGAAAATATTATCATTTGTATATCGATGATGTGGAATATTCAATATGATTAGAAACTGAATATGAAGTTGAAATCGTTTTGAAAACGAATTTAAAACGATTTATAAAATACGTTTTGGAAGGAGATCAATGAAATATATAATATATATATTATATATATAATGGCCTGAATAGAACGCGCCGCGCCATGGTAATTCGCGAATTTCGACCATTGGCTTCGAATGGATATTACGGGAGATCTGACCGTTGCATTCTCCTGAAACCGAACTGTTGGGTTCGTATCGAAAAGAGTTTTCTAACGAGTATTAGAAATTTTAAATCTAACGTTTGGATTTGGAATTATGTCCAAATCAAATTTGGAAAAGGTCGCTGTAAGTTGGCCGTTGATGGAAATCAACTGTACGGGCCTTGATAAAATTATTAAAAATATTAATAATTAGTGTAAAATCATAAGAAATGATTTGTGAAGAATTAGGATGAAAAACTCCATATTTGAAAAGATAAAAGTAGATTTTTATCGAAATGAACTAGTTTTGAACTAGAATAATAATTCATTTATTTTTAAAATAAATAAATTGGATTTGAAAATAACCAGGATTTCCAATAATTGAATTGGAATGGATTTGAATCGAAATCATCTTCGGAATAGTTCGATGTTGGATTTCGTGATTATACAGATGTTGTTATGGAAATTTGAAAGATATATTTATATCGTTATTTCCAATACGATATTTGTTGGTCTCAGAATTTGATATTGAATATAAGCCGATATATTTTCTATTCAGCGCCTTGTGTTTAATATCAAATGGGATTTTGGGTTGTCATGAACAGTATCTTTAATAATACTGTTCTTAAACCCAAATGGAGTTAAGAAAATTAAGAACTAACTGGGGATCAGTTAAGTTGGATGGTTTCTTGGATATTGATCTGATGTTGGTTTCGGCCTTCGAGGTTAATATTTAGGGAACCGTCCTCTTACTAATTTACGGTTAGGGACTGATTGAAATGTGATGTGATTTTGGGGTTTATCGTGAACCATGTTTTAAATGACATCGGTTCTTTAACCCAGTTAAAGATTAAAACTAAGTGGAGTTTTAATGAATCTTTAATTAGATTGAAAAGATCGAGAATGGAGTATCACCAGTTTTGCTCTAGGCGATAGTTAAATCTTTAATTAGATTTGAATGTGAAATGGTAATTGAATTTACCGATAACACCGTGGTGTTAGATATGAAGTATTACCAGTTTTACTTCAAGGGATGAATAGGTTGGATTGGGAAATTAAAACAAATGATTACTTCGGTAAGGTTCGCTAATCTCGGCTAGTTTGGATAAACCATAATTTGGTTTGAATTGATATTCAAAGGAAGATTAAAGAATAAATTTAAAAGAATTTATCTTTGATAAAATTAATGGGAACCTTTCCCTAAGAATGTGAAATTTAGCAACTAACTGAAAATTAGTTAAGATGAATGGTTTCCTGGGTATTGATCTGATGTTGGTTTCGGCCTTCAGGGTTAATATTTGGGGAATTTTTCCCTTACTAATTTACGGTTAGTGACTGATGAATTGGAATGAGGCGTATGTTGTGTTTATGTAACACTTGTTTATTATATACGCGAGTTATTCAGAAAGACCGGGTTTACCCCATTCTGAATAACTGATTCGACGTGGTGTCGAGGATGAAGATGGTGGTTGAAGACTGGATATCTTCACATCGTTTGGGTGACTACTGATGATCTTGATTGGGCTGTACACCCAAGAGGAGGGAATCAGTTGGTGATCGTCCAGACGTACTTGGAGATCGATGGATATGCGAGGTACAAGGTGCCTCCGGTTTCGTTCAGACCCAGAACGAACTTGTAAATTGACCGTGTGTCTGACATTGGATTTTATTCTGGTGATTGATTTCTATTAAATATATATCTGTTTGGCGGCGGAGAATTTATTCTCTTGCTTAACGCCCTTCTCTGAGACGTACGAGTTCAGGGTTTATATATTGATGGATATCAATCGCATGGCGTGAATTGCCTGTGTGACATCCCTAAGTGGTAATTGATCAAGGCTTCTGTTGAAAAGCAGTCTTGTGGTTGATGATCAAAGCACGACCTGTGTGGCATAGCTTTGTGTAGCGTTGATTCGCGAGCCTCACACCCAGGTATGAACCAAAAACGGGAGACGGATATCGGGGGGGACATGTGTTTCTTTCTAGTTAGAAGTGGTGTCAGTGCTTGAACTGGCTGACATTGCTTATGTGGATGATGGAATTTGAGGCGCCTCAGATATATCGGTTTCGGCCGATGCATTCTGGTCGGCAAACGGACCAGGCTTACGCCCCATAGGGCGGGGAAACGCAGTGTTCAGGAATTATAATCCACGTCGGTGGACCGGCCCTGAGTCCAAGGGACGATGCGTTCTGTTCCTGAGGGGCGGACTAGAGGCTCTCGAATCGGTGAGGACGATCCCTAGCCTCGGTTCATATCATAAATGATAATCCAACTTCCAATACGACATTTTGCAGTTTTGATTGTAGAGCCTAGTATGGCGACATGATATATGGTACCCATGCCGTCTATGATTGATACTTATAATTGAAATTGTTTTAAACACTATACACTTATTATAGTATCAAATGACTTGTTTTAAACATATCAAGCATGCTTTGGCTATTATAAGGGAAAACCCTATCCTCGGGTTTGTGTTGCATTGCGTGATGGGACCTGGGTCTTATAATAGCTTCATTGTTCTTTATTTAGCATTGCGCTGTTGTTTTATGCACTGGTATTCTTGGGAGGAAACCCGTTCCGTGTTATACGGCGTGGTCCCTTGATTTACCTAACTTTAAAATAAAGATTAATAACTGTTTTAGTTCTCACACCAGTCACATGACTGACCTGGACTTTATTGTTTAACCTAAACACTGGGTGCCCTTATTTTGACACGGGCAGCTAGTAGTTTTTGTTTTGCAGATTTATATTCACAGGATCCTGATTTACAGCTGGAACGACACTCGGAAAGCTCTGTATCCGTGTATTACTTCTAGTTGTGTTTTGTATTATTTTCCGCTGCTATGTAATTTATTGTAATCTCTGATATTCTGTGTAATATTGATTCATACTCTGTATATTCTTGTATTCTGATGTAATTGTTGTAATAAACAATGGAATGATCTTCTGTTTGCGTCCCGATGTGGCTTGTTCTCAACTCAATCCGTGCTTTCCTTACAGGGAAAATTCGGGTCGTTTCAATTTTAATGGCAGAAAGAGTTCAAGGAAGGAGAAGAAGAAATGAATTCGAGATTGTTCAAAATCGAAATTAGGCAACCTTTATATAGGCAGTGAAGATGCACAACCGTTTTCCAACGGTTATTACTATTTGAATTCAAACAGTCACATCTTTTCGTTTTGCAACAGTCCAGAAGTGTTGCAAATTTGAATGATGAATGGATGCGTCCATTCATTAGCAACGACTCTGAAGTGTTGCGAATTCAAAATTCGCGTGCGCAAAACCTCTATGGATCTGTGCTAGCCCATTAGCATTCTGATGCCCAACTGATCACGAGACCCCAAGAGCCCCAAGGCCCAAGGCCCATCTTTTGACATTCAAATATTATCATGCCAATGTCATGTGCTCATGTCTCATCTCTCCCTTCTCTTCTTTCTTTTGATATCATATATAATGCATTTACATATATAGTGGAAAACCTACTAATATTCCATGATATGGGACAAATCAAAAATTTCCCCTTTGTGCTTTCCTTCTTCCCTTTTATTTTAAATTTCCTCCAACAATCCTCCACCAAATTATAAATATATTCCACTTGTCATTTATTTACAGGAAAATTTGTGCATAAGTATAGATGTTTTACAGACTTAAATCTATACATAGTGAAAACCCATCCAAGTATATCAGGATGGATTGGTTGACTAAGCACTGAACCATCGATCCTATATGATCTACCGAATGTGATCATCACACACTCATTTTCATTCTACCCAGATAGTACGTATGCTCGACCCTTGGATTGGCCTTCGGTCAGTATCTTCTTTCATGAAATGCCCTTAGAGATCAAGCCAAAATATCGCAGAAGGCGGCACCAGCTTCGTTGCATTCATATAGGTAGGCTTATAAGAAGTGCTTTATAACACATACCTCACAATATATCTGTTATAAAAGATATAAACTTATTAAGTTCTAAGCAGAACATCCACTCTTCATCATTATAGGTTCCAAGCGCTTTTCCATGGAATGTATGGTAATACTTAGTTTTTCAGACTAAATATTATAGTGCTTCCAACTGCAAACATATGAAGTACTTTTTCTCTTTGAACTCAAGATAACAAATTTATTTATTATGTTGAGTTGAGTTTCCTTCATTGGCGATTGTATTGTATAGGCTCTAAACCTATTCTTGTGATGTTTTTATCACTAATTTCCTTGTAAGTCCTTTAGTAAATGGATCTGCCAAATTCTGGCTAGATCTCACAAAATCTATGGTAATTGCCCCTTTGGTGAACATTTTCCTACCAAACCGTGCCTTAGACTAATATGTCAAGATTTACCATTATAAACTTGGTTGTATGCTTGTGATAATATAGATTGACTATCACAATGCACAAATATTGGTGGCACAGGTTTTGGCCATACAGAAATTTCTAATAATAGATTCCTTAACCATTCCGCTTCTTTACTACTAGAAGCCAGTGCTATAAACTCAGCATCCATGGTTGAATCAGCAATACATGTTTGTTTCTTTGAGGCCCAATATATTGCTCCCCCACCAACAGTGAATATCCATCCACTAGTTGATTTATTATCTTCACTTCCAGTGTTCCAACTAGCATCTGTGCATACTTCTATTGCACTCATATAACCATTGTAATGTATATCATAATTTATGGTACCTTATAGATACTTTAAAATTCTATGTATTGCATTCCAATGGATATGACTAGGGTTACTAGTATATCTACTCATTTTGCCAACAACATAGGCAATATCTGGTCGTGTGCATGTCATTGCATACATTAAATTTCCAATAACTCTAGCATATTCTAATTGCTCTATAACTCTTCCAGTGTGTATAACTGCATATTTGGATCAAACGGGGTAGGCATAGGTTTACAATCGAATAGATTGAACCTTTTCAAAATTTTCTCAATGTAATGAGACTAGGTAATTAATAGCCCATCTTTTGTTTTTATGATTCTTATTCCAAGAATCATTTCATCTACTCCCATACCTTTCATGTCAAAACATGAAGATAGATATCTTTTAGTTTCTTCAATAATTGAAGTATCCGTTCCAAATATAAGCACATCATCCAAGTAAAGACATATAATTACACCTTTACCTAAATGAAACTTGCTATAGACACATTTGTCAGATTCAAAAATCCTAAAGCCATTAGAAATGATTGTTTTATTGAACTTTTCATGTCATTGCTTTGGTGCTTGTTTAAGACCGTAAAGTGATTTGATAGGTTTACATACTTTACGTTCTTGTCCAGGGATCACCAAACCTTCTGGTTAAGACATATATATCTCTTCATCAAGTTTACCATTTAAAAATGTTGTCTTGATGTCCATTTGATGAATTTCAATATTATAGATAGAAGCTAATGCAATTAAAGTCCTAATAGTTGAAATTCTAGCTACTGGGGGCATATGTATGAAAATAATCTATTCCTTCTTTCTGTGTGAATCCTTTGGCAACTAATCAAGCTTTAAATTTTTCGATTGTGCCATCTGCTTTTAATTTTTTCTTAAATATCCATTTACATACTATTGGTTTAGAACCAGGAGGTAAACCTACCAGTTTCCATGTTTTATTTCCCACAATAGAACCCATTTCATCATTTATGGCTTCTTGCCAAAATGACTAATCTTGAGATTTCATTGCCTCATCATATGTTAAAGGGTCAGATTCTATACTTGTAGATACCATTAATTGATGCTCTGCATTATTTCTAGATCCTTCAACCAAATATACGACGAAAATCTGGTCCAAAGGATTTCTCTATCCTTCTTCGTTTACTTCTCCTAAGAGACTCACCATTTTCGTCGATATTTTCATTAGTGTTTTCTACAGGATCAATAGTTGGTCCATTAACCTCCACCATTTCACCAATAGGTGCATTTACCTCCACCGTTTCATGAATCGATTTATTTTGAATAAATGTAAATCTATTCTCATAAAATACCACGTCCCTTGATTCTACTACTGCGTTTACATCAATAGAGCTATTAGGTTCTATTACTAGAAACCTATATCCTTTGCTATGTTGAGCATATCCTAAGAATATGCACTCGATAGCCTTTTGTCCTAATTTCCGGATTTTTGGTTCAGGTAATCGGACAATTGCTCTACAACCCAGACTCGATAATTGTAACGACCCGGAATTTTGGGGCCAATTTAAAATTTTTATTTTAGAAATTTTAATGGATTTTAATATTTAAAATAATTTATTTTAAAATAATAACGACCAAAAATTTATTCAAATCGAAATTAAAACGAATAAATTTTAATTTAATTATAAAAGGAGTTTAAAACAGCGCTGCAGTTTGAAAATTTGAATTTGAACTTTGACTGAATGTACAGGATTCATTTTAAATCAGAATTGAGTGAAACAAGAAATATTTAAATCTGTTTAATCATATCTTTCTAATGAATCGGAAAAATTGAAATTTCACTTTATAAATCAAAAGTTATGGCCAGTTCAAAATTTAGAAAAGTCGCTGTAGAATTTATATATATATATATATTAATACAATATTTAGCCCTTAAAAATAGCCATTTTTCAAACGACCTCGGTTTTTGACGAAACCACTTTTGTTGGAACCGGAATGTCAAATTATTGCTAAGTTTCAATTTTCATAATTTTTCAAATTAATATGTGAGCGTGGCAAAAGAAAATGTGTTTTGTCAGTTTCGGTCAAATTTAATCGACTAGAAAATGGCCATTTTTCAAACAGTCTCAGAATTCAACGAAATTAGTCTCGTTAGAACCGTATCGTCAAAACATAACTAGAAACGATTTTTCTATAATTTTTAGAGTCAGTATGTGCCCCCGGTAATTTAAAATGTACGTTTGAATTTAATAATTAAATGATTTATATTTTAAATTTGAGAAAAACATATCGTAACAGCCGAACTGGGTTACGAAACATGTTCCGTTGTGTCCAGGATGGGGGTTATTAGCTAGGGGCACCACTTGTTGGGTTTGATTTGGAGTTTGTATTGATAAACATGAATTTTTGAAATTAAATGAATTAAAATAAATAGGAATACACTATAAATACCATCGAAATACGCTATACAGTACACCCTAATCACAGCCGCCGTATGTCTCGTTTTAATGGCTATTATCTTCCCAACTTCGATCCTTATAATCTTTCAATCCACTTCAAATTCAAATCCAATTCTAAAGCGAATATTGTCAAGATTTCTACCGGCTTTCAATCCATACGGGTGAGATCGAGTTTCGTTTTGCCTGGAGAGAGAAATTGGAGCAGAAAGTGTCATCGTTGGGATGGGGATTCAGGACACCACGGTGGTGCGAGTTGGACGGCGAGAGTCGCGCTGGCAGAGCTCGGGGCGGCCGACGAAGTGGCGAATCCTGATCTGGTCCTAGAGCCTCGAGCTGCGTGCAAATCCGTGCCCTAGGGGATTGCTATATGGGTTCAACGCGGCCTGGTTCACAACAGTAGGAAGAAGAAGGTTTATTGAATAAATTATTTAAATAATAATGTTGTAATTGTTTAAAAACTTATAAAAACCATAACTCATCCGTTTTAGGTCGGAATCGAACGATTTTTGAACCGTTGGAACCTTCTTGATCAGATCTACGCGATGACGCCAACCAGAACTGAAACAGTGCATATCAAATTTTCGTCAAAATCAGATCTGAACTGGTTAGATAAATACAAATGTGAGATTTCTTTGTTTTAAAAATAATTAAAATTTAATTATCTTCCATTGTTTCAGTTCTATATATGTATGTTAATTAAATTCAATTCTGTGATGTATGGTATTGTATTCATTGTTTGTTGATGATGATGGTTGTTGTGGTTTGTGTTAATTAACATCAAACTTAGATTTATTTCATGTATTGAAATGAGGAATTGTAACCGTATGTTGACACCAAAACACTAGTTGTCATCACATGTAGTTCATACTGACTTGACATTTAAAATAAATTGTCCATTTATTTGTATCCCCTTATACAAATATATCAATTGAAAATAAATTGTTCATTTATTTGTATTCTCTTAGGCAAATATATTCATTGAAAATAAATTGTTCTTTTATTTGCATCCTCTAGTGCAAATATCCCTGGAATTATAATGACGTTCTTTATTTGCATTCCTCATTGCAAATAAAAATAGAATTAAAAGATGTTCTTTTATTTGCATTTTAGACATAAACATTAGTATAAAGATTTCATTTTTATTTGCATGATTAGATGCAAATAAATAACTTAGAAAAAGATTTTTATTTTTATTTGCATGTTTAGATGCAAATAGATAATATATATAGGAATTTACATTTTTTCAATGTAAAGGAAAGAATAAAATGGATAAGATTATAAACACATTTTTATTGACACCTTATTTGCTAATAAAAAAGGTCAAAAATTAAAAATACATTTTTATTAATATTATATTTGTTAATAAAAAGGATAAGATTTTAAATACACTTTTATCAATATTATATTTGTTTATAAAAAGAACATTTTGCTTAGAAATGTTAGATAGGATTAAAAAGGACATTTTTGTTTAAAAATGTTAAATATGATAAAAGGACATTTTAGTTTAAAATGTTAAATGTGATAAAAGAAATATTTTTGTTTATTTAAAAAGGTTAGACGAAATAGATATTTTGATTACATAAAGAAGGATTTGAACAAAAATCATATTTTGTTTACAATGAAAGAATTAAACAAGATCTTCACTTTTGTTAACATTAAAAGAATTGTACAAGAATTAACATTTTTGTTAACATCAAAAGGATTTGATTAAATTAACATTTTTGTTAAAGAATAAAATTGAAACAAAAATTCACATTCTTTTGTTAAAGGATATAATTGAAACAGAAGTTACATTTTTTGTTAATAAAGAACAAAAGTTACATTTGTGTTTAAATGTAATAAAATGACAAAAGTTACATTTTCTTGTGAATAAGAACAAGAGTTACATTTTTTTTTATAAAGAATAAGATTAACATTTTTGCTAATTAGATCATAAAGAACAAAATAACATTCTTGTTATGAAATGTTACACTAGACATCAAATAACATTTTGTGATAAAATGTTTATTTGATTAAAATTTGTTATTTTTGTGTTAAATTAGAATTGCATATTTTGTACATTAAAAAGGAATGAACCAGGAATGCATTTTTATATATTATAAGAAAGAATTAGAAAAGGACATTTTTGTCACATTATAAAGAAAGAAAATAAAATGTTAATGAAAATAAAAAGGACATTTTTTATTATAAAATGTTAATGTGATTAAAAGGGAACATTTTGTTTATAAAATGTTAATATGAGTTAAAACTACCTTTTTGTTAAAAGAATGATTTGTGAAATAAAATTACATTTTTGCCAAGAGAATGATTATTGAAATAAAAATAACAAAATTATCATATTTTGTTCATTGAAAAGAGTCAAACAAAATTATCGTATTTTGTTCAGTGAAAGGAGTTAAAAATGTATATTTTTATACATTAAAAAGGTAATGAATATGAAATGTATATTTTTATACACTAAAAAGGTAATGAATATGAAATGTATATTTTTATACATTAAAAAGGTAATGAATATGAAATGTATATTTTTATACATTAAAAGAATAAACTAGAAAATGAATAATTTTATACATTAAAAGAATGAACTAGAAAATGTTTTTTTTATATATACATTAAAAAGAATGAATTAGAATGGACACTTTTGTCACATTAAAAAGAATGAAGTGAAAATACACATTTTGTCAATTATAAGGAATGAAAAAAAAAATTTATTTTTGGTCATAATAACGAGTTTAACCAAAATATACATTTTGTCATTATGAAGGAAGATTACATTTTTGATCCTTAATAAGGATTAAAACCAAAAATACATTTTTGGTTCACAAAGAAGAAAGAGTACATTTTGATCATTAAAGAGGATTAAAGTAAAGTTAGTATTTTTGTTTACTTTAAAAGTATGAACACAAAAATATTTGACAAAATTATCATATTTTGTACATCAGAATTGAATTTGACAAATTTCTCATATCTTGTACATTATAATGAATTTGACAAAATTATCATGATTTGTACATCGAAAGGAATTAGACAAAATTTCAACATTTTTGTCACTTTAAAAGAATTAGGATAAAGAAACATTTTTTTTGTCATTTTTAAAAGAATTGAAATGAAAGAGTAGATTTTTATTATCATTTGTTCACAATAAAAATAATTGAGATATATGTCTGTGATGTCGGAATGTTTGATATGTTATACATAATGTTAGTATATTCAAACTGAATCTTACACTTCCATTTACGAGTCATCCGACTTGTTTATGTGATTGGGTCGATAATTTTTACACATCGCCTAAGTGCACAAATATATTATTATTTGTTTGGTGGATGAAACCCCACACGGGTATTGGGATGATATTGGATACACACTAATCCCAATATTTAGTTATCTGTCAATCGATGGATTGACAGTCTGTGATGAGCGTTAGTTATTTACTTTAATGCTCACACAGTTATAAATTCCACTTTGGTCATCATTTGGATGTTTAATAATTATTTGTCATGCTTGTTGATTTCATGCAATATACGGTTGTTGATTGAGTCACATTTCAATAAAGGATATTCTAGAAAAAGAATATTTTAGATAATGTCTTAGAAAATATTTTAGGAAAGAATATATTTTGGAAAATATATTTTTATTTAAATGAACTAGTTATTAACTAGAATAGATCATTAAATCAAGATTTAATGAAGTTTTCCAATTAGAGAATATTTAATTGAAATTAAATTAAATAAATTGGATTTTGGGTTGTCGTGAATGGTGTCTTCAATAACACCCTTCTTAAACCCAATTGAAAAGAACAAATCTTTAAATTAAGATTACTAGAGTTTCAAACTATATTTTGTAATTGGAATAAAAATGATTTGTGAATTGAGTTATCGTGAACAATGTTTTTAAACGACATCTGTTCTTTAACTCAATTGACAGTGAAAATATGATTTGAAATTCATAAATCTTTTATTAAGATTTAAATGAGAATTTTCCAAAAGTAAAGTTTTCCAATTTAATATATTAAATTGGAGTTGAATGGAATTCGAATTAATAATAACTGAGATAAGCTTCTGTAAAAGAAAACCGATACTACATATGGAATTTAAGAGGCCTTGCCGTTATTCCATTTATATTATTGGTCGGATACAGGGATTTATAACGATTATATATTGATTTGATTTCTATGAAAATTCCATATTTTATGGAAGATGATTTTGGGTTTACCGTGAACTATGTTTTAAATGACATTAGTTCTTTAACCCAGTTAAAGGTAAGATTAATTTCTTAAATTTAGTTAATCATTGAATAATGATTTGCGATATTTAACACCAAATTGGGTTTTTAATAAATCTTTAAAAGTAAGATTTAAGGATAATTTAAAGAATTTATCTCTGATAAAATATCGCGAACATTTTATTTAAAAGAATATTCTAAATTGGAATGAGACGTTGGATGTGTTTTATAGTACTTGATTTTTATTATAAAATACGCGAGTTATTCGGGAAGACCGGGTTTAACCCATTCCGAATAATTACTACGACGACGAAGAGTCGAAGATGAAGACGGTGTTTGAAGACCGACGATCTTCACGTCGAATGGATGTGTTGCTACAGAGACCCTTGATGGGAGTAGCTACCTTGAAGGGACTTCAGTGGTGGCCGTCCAGACTATTGTTGATTGTTTGGATTTGGTTTTTGCTCAGACCCAGAGCATAAGCTAGTAAATGGATGTGTGTTTGACATTGAATTTCGTTCCATGTGAATTAAATCGATTTCTGTTAATGTATGTCTGTTTGGTGGTGGAGGATTTATTCTCTACTTAACACGCTGGTATATATTAATAGTTATTGATCCCATGGCGTGAATTGTCAATGTGGCACGCCAAGATGCAATTGATCAAGGCTTTTGTTGAAAAGCAGGGCCTTGTGGGATGATCAAAGTATAACCTATCATGGCACAACTTTGTGTATAGCATGACTTCGCGAGCCTCACACCCCGGTATGAGTCTAAAACGGGAGAACGGAACGCAGGGAGTGAACACATTTCTTTCTAGCTAGTAGTAGTGCCAGTGCTTAAACTGGCTGGCATTTTACTTATGTGGATGTTGGATTTTGAGGCGCCTCGGATTTTTATAGGCCGTTAGTGGTCATACTATAGGTTCAAAGGAACCGGGAAACGTGTGTTCATGCATAACTAATCCACTACCCCTAGGTAGGGACCGACTCTGCAGCTATCCACGGGTTGCCCAAAGGTGTGATCCTGAGGCATTTGCTAGAGTGTCTCGAATCGGTAAGGAGCTCCTCCCTGGCCTTGACTCGTGATGGAAACCAAATCTCCAATACGACACCATGTGGTTTTGATTGTAGAACTAGTATGGCGATATAGTAGGATGGGGTACTATGCCGTCTATGATTAATACATTATGATTGAAATTGTTTTTAGAATATATACACACTAATATTAAATCCATTTTATCATATCAAGCATCTTTTCACCATTATAAGGTAAAATCCTATCCTACGGTTTGCGTTGCATTGTGTGATGGGACGTGGGTCTTATAATGGTTTCATTTTTCTAAAAAGCATTGCGTTGTTTAACGATTTACTTTATTCTATGCACTGGCAATCCAATGGAGTAAACCCGTTCCGCGTTAGCGGCGTGGTCCTGTGATTAGCCATATTAATTAGATAGTTAAGTTAAGATTTCTCATACCAGTCCCATGACTGACCTGTAGTTTATTTTACTGGCAAACTCGGGTGCCCTTATTTTCCATACGGGCAGTCGAGTAGCTTTTTGCAGATATATTTACAGGATCTTGGTTTACAGCTGAAGCGGTATTTGGAAAGCTCTGTATCCGTGTATTCCTTCCATTTGTATATTTGTATTATTTTTCCGCTGCTATTTAAATGTAATTTAAAACTCTGATATTATTGTATTTCTATTTCTGTAATGAGTATTCATACTCTGTTATATTCTTGTACTCTGGTGTAATTGTTGTAATCAGCAATAAAATGTTCTTCAGTTTGTGTTCTGATGTGTATTGTTCTCAAAGCAATCCAGCCTTTCCTTTACTGGGGAGTTTGGGTCATCACAGTTGGTATCAGAGCTTTGGTTTACAGAGCTCGAGAACAAGACACATTAGAACCGAACGAAAGAATTCATCAGAGATTGGATTAGTAATATCCAATGAGAATAAGTCGTTAGAGATGGGCTCAGTAGTATCCTAGAATGAGTGTGAAGAATATTATTTTCTTTAAAAAATGAAAACAAATTTAGGTTTGAAAATTTTATCTAAATATACGTATTTGAATATATTATATTTTAATGTGGACAATCGAGTATACAAAGATTTCGAATATACGAGTAATTAACGGATATTCGAAGTTTTAATATACTAGATAGTTATAGAATCACACTCTAGTCGCCCGGGGGTAATTCTGATGATGGAGCTCCATCATCAGTATTTATGTTCGAGTCTCGAAAGTGGGATATCTATATATTTCCATTGACTGGTACGAGAACCAAAACTTAGTTAGTACACATTGCTGTTATTTGCACTAAAAATATGATTTTTGATTATATATAAAAGTTATATATATTTGAAAAGTTAATCAACTAATCGATTGCTAGTTGTGATGTTTGATTATTAATTTAACTAATTGAAACCAATAAATAAAAATTTAAAGTTGAGTTGGTTAAATTAAACAACTTTTAGCTACGTTCCTTTTCGCGGACGAAAAGATTTTAAGTGGGGGCGATTATAACAACCCGAAATTTTGGGGCCAATTTAAAATTTTTATTTTAGAAATTTTAATGGATTTTAATATTTAAAATAATTTATTTTAAAATAATAACGACCAAAAATTTATTCAAATCGAAAATAAAACGAATAAATTATAATTTAATTATAAAAGGAGTTTAAAACAGTGCTGCAGTTTGAAAATTTGAATTTGAACTTTGACTAAATGTACAGGATTCATTTTAAATCAGAATTGAGTGAAACAAGAAATATTTAAATCTGTTTAATCATATCTTTCTAATGAATCTGAAAATTTGAAATTTTACTTTTTAAATCAAAAGTTATGGCCAGTTCAAAATTTAGAAAAGTCGTTGTAGAATTTATAAATATATTAATATAATATTTAGCCCTTAAAAATAGCCATTTTTCAAACGACCTCGGTTTTCGACGAAACCACTTTTGTTGGAACCGGAATGTCAAATAATTTCTAAGTTTCAATTTTCATAATTTTTCGAATTAATATGTGAGCATGGCAAAAGAAAATGTGTTTTGTCAGTTTCGGTCAAATTTAATCGACTAGAAAATGGCCATTTTTCAAACAGTCTCAGAATTCAACGAAATTAGTCTCGTTAGAACCGTATCGTCGAAACATAACTAGAAACATTTTTTTCTATAATTTTTAGAGTCAGTATGTGGCCCCGGTAATTTAAAATGTACGTTTGAATTTAATAATTAAATGATTTATATTTTAAATTTGAGAAAAACATATCGTAACAACCGAACTGGTTACGAAACATGTTCCATTGTGTCCAGGATGGGGGTTATTGGCTAGGGGCGTCACTTGTTGGGTTTGATTTGGAGTTTGTATTGATAAACATGAATTTTCGAAATTAAATGAATTAAAATAAATAGGAATACACTATAAATACCATCGAAATACACTATACAGTAAACCCTAATCACGGCCTCCATATATCTCGTTTTAATGGCTATTATCCTCCCAACTTCGATCCTTATAATCTTTCAATCCATTTCAAATTCAAATCCAATTCTAAAGCGAATATTGTCAAGATTTCTATCGGCTTTCAATCCATACGGGTGAGATTGAATTTCGTTTTGCCTGGAGAGAGAAATTGGAGCAGAAAGTGTCATCGTTCGGATGGGGATTCAGGACACCACGGTGGTGCGAGTTGGACGGCGAGAGGCGCGCTGGCGGAGCTCGGGGCGGCCGACGAAGTGGCGAATCCTGATCTGGTCCTGGAGCCTCGAGCTGCGTGCAAATCCGTGCCCTAGGGGATTGCTATATGGGTTCAACGCGGCCTGGTTCACAACAGTAGGAAGAAGAAGGTTTATTGAATAAATTATTTAAATAATAATGTTGTAATTGTTTAAAAACTTATAAAAACCATAACTCATCCATTTTAGGCCGGAATCGAATGATTTTTGACCCGTTGGAACCGTCTTGATCAGATCTACGCGATGACGCCAACCAGAACTGAAACAGTGCATATCAAATTTTCGTCAAAATCAGATCTGAACTGGTTAGATAAATACAAATGTGAGATTTCTTTGTTTTAAAAATAATTAAAATTTAATTATCTTCCATTGTTTCAGTTCTATATATGTATGTTAATTAAATTCAATTCTGTGATGTATGGTATTGTATTCGTTGTTTGTTGATGATGATGGTTGTTGTGGTTTGTGTTAATTAACATCAAACTTAGATTTATTTCATGTATTGAAATGAGGAACTGTAACCGTATGTTGACACCAAAACACTAGTTGTCATCACATGTAGTTCATACTGACTTGACATTTAAAATAAATTGTCCATTTATTTGTATCCCCTTATACAAATATATCAATTGAAAATAAATTGTTCATTTATTTGTATTCTCTTAGGCAAATATATTCATTGAAAATAAATTGTTCTTTTATTTGCATCCTCTAGTGCAAATATCCCTGGAATTATAATGACGTTCTTTATTTGCCTTCCTCATTGCAAATAAAAATAGAATTAAAAGATGTTCTTTTATTTGCATTTTAGACATAAACATTAGTATAAAGATTTCATTTTTATTTGCATGATTAGATGCAAATAAATAACTTAGAAAAAGATTTTTATTTTTATTTGCATGTTTAGATGCAAATAGATAATATAAATAGGAATTTACATTTTTTCAATGTAAAGGAAAGAATAAAATGAATAAGATTATAAACACATTTTTATTGACATCTTATTTGCTAATAAAAAAGGTCAAAAATTAAAAATACATTTTTATTAATAATATATTTGTTAATAAAAAGGATAAGATTTTAAATACACTTTTATCAATATTATATTTGTTAATAAAAAGAACATTTTGCTTAGAAATGTTAGATAGGATTAAAAAGGACATTTTTGTTTAAAAATGTTAAATATGATAAAAGGACATTTTTGTTTAAAATGTTAAATGTGATAAAAGAAACATTTTTGTTTATTTAAAAGGTTTAGACGAAATAGATATTTTGATTACATAAAGAAGGATTTGAACAAAAATCATATTTTGTTTACAATGAAAGAATTAAACAAGATCTTCACTTTTGTTAACATTAAAAGAATTGTACAAGAATTAACATTTTTGTTAACATCAAAAGGATTTGATTAAATTAACATTTTTGTTAAAGAATAAAATTGAAACAAAAATTCACATTCTTTTGTTAAAGGATATAATTGAAACAGAAGTTACATTTTTTGTTAATAAAGAACAAAGTTACATTTTTGTTTAAATGTAATAAAATGACAAAAGTTACATTTTCTTATGAATAAGAACGAGAGTTACTTTTTTTTTTATAAAGAATAAGATTAACATTTTTGCTAATTAGATCATAAAGAACAAAATAACATTCTTGTTATGAAATGTTACACTAGACATCAAATAACATTTTGTGATAAAATGTTTATTTGATTAAAATTTGTTATTTTTGTGTTAAATTAGAAATGCATATTTTGTACATTAAAAAGGAATGAACCAGGAATGCATTTTTATATATTATAAGAAAGAATTAGAAAAGGACATTTTTGTCACATTATAAAGAAAGAAAATAAAATGTTAATGAAAATAAAAAGGACATTTTTTATTATAAAATGTTAATGTGATTAAAAGGGAACTTTTTGTTTATAAATTGTTAATATGAGTTAAAACTACCTGTTTTTCAAAAGAATGATTTGTGAAATAAAATTACATTTTTGCCAAGAGAATGATTATTGAAATAAAAATAACAAAATTATCATATTTTGTTCATTGAAAAGAGTCAAACAAAATTATCATATTTTGTTCACTGAAAGGAGATTAAAATGTATATTTTTATACATTAAAAAGGTAATGAATATGAAATGTATATTTTTATACATTAAAAAGGTAATGAATATGAAATGTATATTTTTATACATTAAAAAGGTAATGAATATGAAATGTATATTTTTATACATTAAAAGAATAAACTAGAAAATGAATATTTTTATACATTAAAAGAATGAACTAGAAAATGTTTTTTTTATATATACATTAAAAAGAATGAATTAGAATGGAAACTTTTGTCACATTAAAAAGAATGAAGTGAAAATACACATTTTGTCAATTATAAGGAATGAAACAAAAATAATTATTTTTGGTTATAATAAAGAGTTTAACCAAAATATACATTTTGTCATTATGAAGGAAGATTACATTTTTGAACCTTAATAAGGATTAAAACCAAAAATACATTTTTGGTTCACAAAGAAGAAAGAGTACATTTTGATCATTAAAAAGGATTAAAGTAAAGTTAGTATTTTTGTTTACTTTAAAAGTATGAAGACAAAAATAACATTTTTGTTTACTTTAAAAGATTTGACAAAATTTTCATATTTTGTACATCAGAATTGAATTTGACAAAATTCTCATATCTTGTACATTATAATGAATTTGACAAAATTATCATGATTTGTGCATCGAAAGGAATTAGACAAAATTTCAACATTTTTGTCACTTTAAAAGAATTAGGATAAAAGAAACATTTTTTTGTCACTTTTAAAAGAATTGAAATGAAAGAGTGGATTTTTATTATCATTTGTTCACAATAAAAATAATTGAGATATATGTCTGTGATGTCGGAATGTTTGATATGTTATACATAATGTTAGTATATTCAAACTGAATCTTACACTTCCATTTACGAGTCATCCGACTTGTTTATGTGATTGGGTCGATAATTTTTACACATCGCCTAAGTGCACAAATATATTATTATTTGTTTGGTGGATGAAACCCCACACGGGTATTGGGATGATATTGGATACACACTAATCCCAATATTTAGTTATCTGTCAATCGATGGATTGACAGTCTGTGATGAGCGTTAGTTATTTACTTTAATGCTCACACAGTTGTAAATTCCACTTTGGTCATCATTTGGATGTTTAATAATTATTTGTCATGCTTGTTGATTTCATGCAATATACGGTTGTTGATTGAGTCACATTTCAATAAAGGATATTCTAGAAAAAGAATATTTTAGAAAATGTCTTAGAAAATATTTTAGGAAAGAATATATTTTGGAAAATATATTTTTATTTAAATGAACTAGTTATTAACTAGAATAGATCATTAAATCAAGATTTAATGAAGTTTTCCAATTAGAGAATATTTAATTGAAATTAAATTAAATAAATTGGATTTTGGGTTGTCGTGAATGGTGTCTTCAATAATACCCTTCTTAAACCCAGTTGAAAAGAACAAATCTTTAAATTAAGATTACTAGAGTTTCAAACTATATTTTGTAATTGGAATAAAAATGATTTGTGAATTGAGTTATCGTGAACAATGTTTTTAAACGACATCTGTTCTCTAACTCAATTGACAGTAAAAATATGATTTGGAATTTATAAATCTTTAATTAAGATTTAAATGAGAATTTCCAAAAGTAAAGTTTTCCAATTTAATATATTAAATTGGAGTTGAATGGAATTCGAATTAATAATAACTGAGATAAGCTTCTGTAAAAGAAAACCGATACTACATATGGAATTTAAGATGCCTTGCCGTTATTGCATTTATATTATTGGTCGGATACAGGGATTTATAATGATTATATATTGATTTGATTTCTATGAAAATTCCATATTTTATGGAAGATGATTTTGGGTTTACCGTGAACTATGTTTTAAATGACATTAGTTCTTTAACCCAGTTAAAGGTAAGATTAATTTCTTAAATTTAGTTAATCATTGAATAATGATTTGTGATATTTAAAACCAAATTGGGTTTTTAATAAATCTTTAAAAGTAAGATTTAAGGATAATTTAAAGAATTTATCTTTGATAAAATATCGCGAACATTTTATTTAAAAGAATATTCTGAATTGGAATGAAACGTTGGATGTGTTTTATAGTACTTGATTTTTATTATAAAATACGCGAGTTATTCGGGAAGACCGGGTTTAACCCATTCCGAATAATTATTACGACGATGAAGAGTCGAAGATGAAGACGGTGTTTAAAGACCGACGATCTTCACGTCGAATGGATGTGTTGCTACAGAGACCCTTGATGGGAGTAGCTACCTTGAAGGGGCTTCAGTGGTGGCCGTCCGGACTATTGTTGATTGTTCGGATTTGGTTTTCGCTCAGACCCAGAGCATAAGCTAGTAAATGGATGTGTGTCTGACATTGAATTTTGTTCCATGTGAATTAAATCGATTTCTGTTAATGTATGTCTGTTTGGTGGTGGAGGATTTATTCCCTACTTAACACCCTGGTATATATTAATAGTGATTGATCGCATGGCGTGAATTTTCAATGTGGCAAGCCAAGATGCAATTGATCAAGGCTTTTGTTGAAAAGCAGGGCCTTGTGGGATGATCAAAGTATAGCCTATCACGGCACAACTTTGTGTATAGCGTGACTTCGCGAGCCTCACACCTCGGTATGAGTCTAAAACGGGAGAAGGGAACGCAGGGAGTGCACACGCTTCTTTCTAGCTAGTAGTAGTGCCAGTGCTTAAATTGGCTGGCATTTTACTTATGTGGATGCTGGATTTTGAGGTGCCTTAGATTTTTATACGCCGTTAGTGATCATACTATAGGTTCAAAGGAACCGGGAAACGTGTGTTCAAGCATAACTAATCCGCTACCCCTAGGTAGGGACCGACTCTGCAGCTATCCAAGGGTTGCCCATAGGTGTGAACCTGAGGCATTTGCTAGAGTGTCTCGAATCAGTAAGGAGCTCCTCCCTAGCCTTGACTTGTGATGGAAACCATATCTCCAATACGACACCATGCGGTTTTGATTGTAGAACTAGTATGGCGACATAGTAGGATGGGGTACTATGCCGTCTATGATTAATACATTATGATTGAAATTATTTTTGGAATATATACACACTAATATTAAATCCATTTTATCGTATCAAGCATCTTTTGACCATTATAAGGTAAAACCCTATCCTCCGGTTTGCGTTGCATTGTGTGATGGGACTTGGGTCTTATAATGGTTTCATTTTTCTAAAAAGCATTGCATTGTTTAACGATTTACTTTATTCTATGCACAGGCAATCCAATGGAGTAAACCCGTTCCGCGTTAGCGGCGTGGTCCTGTGATTAGCAATATTAATTAGATAGTTAAGTTAAGATTTCTCATACCAGTCCCATGACTGACCTGTAGTTTGTTTCACTGGCAAACTCGGGTGGCCTTATTTTCCACACGGGCAGTCGAGTAGCTTTTTGCAGATATATTTACAAGATCCTGGTTTACAGCTGAAGCGGTATTCGGAAAGCTCTGTATCCGTGTATTCCTTCCAGTTGTATATTTGTATTATTTTTCCGCTGCTATTTAAATGTAATTTAAAACTCTGATATTATTGTATTTCTATTTCTGTAATAAGTATTCATACTCTGTTATATTCTTGTACTCTGGTGTAATTGTTGTAATCAGCAATAAAATGTTCTTCAGTTTGTGTTCTGATGTGTATTGTTCTCAAAGCAATCCAGCCTTTCCTTTACTGGGGAGTTTGGGTCATCACAATAATAATCAAAGTTTGGTTCCCGTTTCTTCCAAAGTTCATAAGGAGTAACTTTACTTTTCTTATGAGGTATTATATTTAGAATATAACATGCGGTAAGTAAAGCTTCTCCCCAAAAACTAGTATTAAGTCCGTAATTACACAACATTGCATTTACTATTTCAGTAAGAGTTCTATTTTTTCTTTCAGCCACTCCATTTTATTGTGGAGTGTAAGAAATAGATATTTCATGTATAATTCCGACTAATGCACAATATTCAGGAAATTGATTCTCGCCACCCCTTTCAAATCTAAGTGTTTTTATTTTAACAACACATTAGTTTTCTACCACTACAAGAAAAATGATTTTTTGTTGCAAAAATCTGTGGAGTTTATTTGTAAATGAAAGAAATAGTGTTTTCACTCCTATTATTAACACGACAAAAAAATTTCATCTCCCCGCCTAAAAAAAATTAGTCTGCATGGTCAAAAAAATTGTGACCACCTATTTTCTATTCCTATCCCGCTCATACATCGAAAATTTTAACCCTTGTTCCCTTTCCCTCCAAATCCCTCTACCGAAAAATTCACATTCCCCCAAATAGCTCTTTGACGAAGAAATTACACCAATTAACGTTCCTCGTGTCAGCGTCAACTCCATCAACTCCTCTCAACAACGTCGTGGAAGATGGCGAAAATCTCCGTTCACGGTATAGGTAAATTTAGGTATGAATTCTTTAACTCGATTTTGTGATTCTATTTGGACTGTGTATGAAATATTTGAATGCATGCTATTTTATCATCTCCTATCTTGCTAGGGTTTGATGGTATAGCTGATTAACCCTAATTACAATCGCTCATTGATATGTAATTCTGTATTCTATCATTTTTCTCATCTCCTATCTTTCTAGGGCTTGGTTATGTATAACTGCTTGATTTTAATGTTCTATTTGGATGCTTTTCTGATAGGTTATTTTCATGTTGTACGTTTTGATGTGATGAATTTTTATTTAGTTATGTGGAGTAATGAGACATGAAAACCGTTCAGGAGTTTTGAATGGATAAATTTTCTTCTCTTTTAGTGAATCTAGGATCTGTGAGATATGGTTAATGTATAATAATACACTAATGATATCATGTATGGTGTACATGGGTATAAGCAGTGGCGTCCGCGGTCACACTAATTGATACCGTGTCTTATATGTGAATCTAGGATTTGTCTTGGCCTTGTTCAAATCTCCTGAAACATTTTGTAGTTAAGATATTCCTATATGGTTCTGTAACATTTTGCTTGATTGTTATCATCTTTAAACGGGCATGCTTATTTAGTATTTGAATGGAGATTTGTACTATTATAGCTGATAATAGTACTGGTACCCAATGTTATTAGATGCGAAAAGCGCACCGAAGCGCCATGCTTGGAGCATAAGCGCAATGCGCAAACGCGAAGCGCACGCTTCAGTAAAGCGAAGCGCATAATATATAAAATTTAGATAATTGTAGTGTTGGAACTTCTTTTCCTTCTTTCTTATAATTGTTCCTGGCGGATTTGTATTTGAACATGTACACAGATTCGCTGAAGTAGAATTAGGTAGTTAGCGCATCATTTATAAGATGTTCGGATGTCTTTTTGGGTTATAACTTCAACATGTAGTTTTTTTTCTAACAACAAATATCCAAATTATACGTCAAAGATTGGAAACTTATTTCCCTTCATAAGTCGATGATGGACAAAGATTGGTTTTTTTAAACAGGTGATAAAACAATGCTTAACTTAATACATATTTTGAGATTTAGAACATATAATTTAATATTAAAACTAATTTTTTTATGTTTTTTTTACTTCTATCATAGAACTAGTATAGAGTACCAACAAGGGGCAGTGAATTTTGTGCACGATGCAAAGAGGAACATAAGAAATGTAGAAAAAAACGTTATGCCCTTGCAGAGATTGTCGGAATCTTATTCGCCATGATGACCAAACTATTGTTGATCATTTAATTATAAAAGGAATGGATCCTAGATACATTGATGGTGAATGGTTTAATCATGGTTAAGAGATAAATGTAGAGAAGAAAACAAATACGTTTGATGTATATGATCTATTCAAGATGATTCACTATGAAGATGAAGATTTTATAAATAATGATTTTTTTGATGATGATAAAGATAATGTTGATTTTCGGAGAAAAGAGGAGGAGTTACTCAAGAACTTGGAAGATGCAGAAACTCCATTATACCCTGGTTGCATAGATCACACAAAATTATCTGCTATCACCGTCTTGTATAATCTTAAATGCGAGATTGGCTTGTCTGATAGTGGGCTCGAAAAGCTTTTAGCTGTGCAACATCTATTTCTGTCGAAGGAAAACATGCTTCCCAAAACCTTATATGAAGTCAAGAAATTTCTTAAAGTGTTCGACATGGGTTTTGAAAAGATACATGCATGTGAGAATGACTGTTGCCTTTTCAGAAAAGAATACAAAGATTTAGAAAATTGTCCAAAATGTGATTCTTCGAGATGGAAGATAAATCAAGATATTGAAGAGGTTATGCAAGATGTTCCAGTTAAAGTATTGAGATATTTCCCAATCATTCCAAGATTTAGAAGATTGTATAGATCTACAAAGATGGTAGAAGATTTACGATGGCATTTTACTAATAAAAGTAGTGATGGAAAAATGCGTCATCCCGTGGATTATATGACATGGAAAATAGTGGATGAAAAGTATAAATCTTTTTCATCGAATCCACGCAATCTAAGGCTAGGTCTTGCTATAGGTGTTTTCAACCCATTTTCCATGTTGATTTCGAAATATAGTTGCTGGCCGGTAATGCTTGTGGCATACAATCTCTCGCCTATGTTGCGTATGAAGAAGGAAAATATTATGTTGACTTTACTTGTTCCAAGCCCGAAGCAACCCGGGAATGATATTGATGTATATTTGGCGCCTTTGGTGGAAGATTTGCATCACTTGTGGTCTTACGGAGTTAAGGTTTATGATGCGTTTAGCATAACTTTATTTAAATTGAATGCAATTTTGCTATGGACGATTAATGATTTTCCTGCTTATGGAAATCTTGCTGAATGTCATGTGGAAGGGGAAAAAGCTTGCCCATTATGTGGTGTCAATACCCATTTTGTTGGTTGAATCATAGTCGAAAGTTCGCCCATATGGGACATAGAAGATTTCTACTTCCTTTAGATTCACGTAGGAAACAAAAGGCATTGTTTGATAACACCATAGAGATAGATAGTGCTCCTAGATTGCTTACTAGGAGAAACATTTATGCATTGTTGAAGGATTATCCAAATGCTTTTGGAAAAGGAAAAGAAGACAAAATTATAAGGTGTGTTTATGATGAAGAAGATGAAACTGATGATACTAACACCTCCACGAAAATGGAGATAGCAAGATGGAAAAAAAGATCAATTTTCTTTGATTTGCCTTATTGGGAGGTTAGTGGTTAATATGTTTAATTTTTACTGTTTTAGTATAAGAAAAACCCAATAATGCATTATAGTTATGGTTTTCGCAGGAACTTCCATTACGTCACAATATAGATGTGATGCATGTGGAGAAGAATATTGGTAAAAGCTTATTGGGCACGATGTTGCATGGTAATAAATCCGAAAATGGAACCAACTATAGGAAGGATTTAGAGGATTGGGGAGTTCAACGTGAGCTTCATACACAACCTCGTGGGAATAAAACATATCTTCCACCGACTCCATATTTGTTGTCAAAATCCGAGAGAAAAATATTTTGCAAAAGATTGTACGATTTCAAAGGACCGGATGGCTACTGTTCAAATTTAAAAAATCAGATTTCGTTGTCGGATTGTAAAATTAGTGGATTCAAGTCACATGATTAACATGTATTAATGCAACATTTATTGCCAGTAGCATCGAGAGGATTACTGGCAAAGAAGGCAAGAAAATCAATAACTCGCTTATGTTCTTTTTTTAACAGATTATGTCAATGTGTTCTTGATAGAGAGAAGGTAGAACAAATCAATGTTGAGATTATTGAAGTTTTATGTGTGCTTGAAATTTTTTTCCCACCACATTTCTTTGATATAATGGTACATTTATCCATTCATCTTGGAAAAGAAGAACTAATGTGTGGACTGGTTCATTTTCGTTAGATGTACCCATTCGAGAGATATATGAAGACACTCAAAGATTATGTCAGAAACTATGCACGACCAGAGGGATGTATTGCATAATCGTATCTAGCAGCAGAATGCATGTTTTTCTTCAATGAATTTTTGAAAAAATCAGGACAAATAGAGGAAAAAGGAGCTCGAAATTAAGAGTATGAAAGTAGTGTAATACTTGAGGGAGATCCAATTTCAACATCAAAGACAATTACATTGTCTTCTGATGAGAAAGAAATGGCTCATTTAGCCGTGTTAATGGATATAGCTTCGGTGGAACCATTTATAGAGAAAGTTCATGTTATATATTGTTTTAATTATTTTTATGTAGTTGTAATGATATATGTAACTTATAATCAAATGTTCAATGCTATTTTGCATTTGGAGGAATTAGAAAATTCAGACCAGCGCATGAAAAAAAAATGCGACCTTGCTTTGGGAAACACATACCAAAATTTTTGCTGATTGGATTAAAAGGAAGGTTAGTTAGATTTCAAATATATTCTCATATGACTATTAATATACTATATATAAAATTTACATGATAAATGAAATTCTATGTAGATACCTATATCCTCCAAGGATCATAAAGACATGTTCAAATGGATTGCTTATGGTCCGAAGGATGATGCTGTGTCTTAGAAAGGATATATCATCAATGAGCAATGTTTTCATGTAAAAGATTTAGGGAGACAAACTCAGAATTGTGGGGTGTCTTTTGATGCGACTACTATGTGTAGAGCAAGTGCAAAATATATGTCCCAAATGGTTGATGCAGTCACTTATTATGGAATATTGACATACATAATTTTATTAGATTATCATTTGTTTTACATTCCAGTTTTTAAGTGTCGTTGGGTGTATAAAGGAAATGGAGTAAAAGTTGATGATGATGGGTTCTTTCTTGTTAATTTACATCAAGCATCATTTTCACAAGACCCATACATACTCGCATCTCAAGCTAAACAAATATTTTATTCAAGAGAGGACGACGATTCTAATTGGTATGTTGTAGTGAAAGCACCATCAAGAAGTTTTACTGATTTAGAGGATCCCAAATGCATCAAGGCAGATATCCAAGTGATGGAAGATGAAATAACCTAAGTGGAAGATGAAGATGTTAGCTATGTTAGAGAGGATTGCAAGGGCATACTTGAGTAGATTTTATGTTCTACTTGAGCATCGCTGTTCATTGTACTCGTATTGATTTTCTGTAGTGTTGATTATTCATTTGCTTTAGTGTTGGTTGTTTGTTGTAATCGTATTGATTTTCTGTACGTTTGGTTGCTCATTGGTGTTGCACCTGAAACTATGTTATATACATTTATGTTGTACCAGAAAATCTGGCATTTCATGGCCATGCGGTCTGACCTGTTTTTCACGTTACACGTACATACACTAGTACATTGTGTTGCCTTGTCTTCCCAATAAACCTGAGATTTGTCTAGTCTGGTCTGCTTTTGCATATGCACATATTACACGCCAATGGACTAGTACACGCACATGTGTATACTTTATACACATATATCTATATATACATATACATTGTAACGACCCGCATTTTTCAGAGATATAGTTAACTTATTTAACTATTTAAATAGTGAATTTGAGAATTTAAATGGTTATTTAATTAAATAATATTGAATATTTAATTAGTATAATAATTAAATAATATATTAAATTCTGAAATAATCAGAATTAGTGAATTGACAATATAATGTGAACTGGACAATTCAAAGTATTTAATTCAGCTTAGAATTGAATTAGAATGAATTATTTGAACGATAGTTTGAACGTATAATTATATTATAATTAAAATCGAGCTCCAAATGGCGCGGTAATTCCCTATTTGGCGATTTGAACTTCAACTGAATATACAAAAGCCGTTTTAAATCGGATGTCTGTGAAACAAGAAACGTTAGGAGCTGGTGAAGTATATTTTTCTAGTGGAAGAGAAAAATCAGGATTTCATTGTGAAGATTTTGATTTATGTCCAAATCAAATTTTAGAAAAGTCGCTATGGAATTCCTTTGAAATTTATAAATATATATTTATATTATAAAAGGATTTTTCAATATAAATTGAATATCGATTCAACCGGGATTTGAATATCAAGTTGTAAACTCCCAGTAGAGCTGTATGGATATCATTTGTGAATATATACGATAATATTTATTTATAAATATTTAATTTTATTGTTTTTAAATATATTTAATATTTAAAAAGGGTTATTTAGAGCTTTAAAAATAGCCAGTTTTGCAAACGACCTTAGAATTCGACGAAACTAATTTTGTTGGATCCGCAATGTTAAATTATTGTTAGATTTCAATTTCCGTGACTTTTGAAATCAGTATGTGGCCGTACGGGATTTTAATATGAAAAACAGTCAGTATTTTGACGGTTAAAAATACGCTGTGTGAGCAAACGGAGTCGGAATTCGACGAAACCAGTTTCGTTGGGACCGTAATATCAAACTTTAGCTGCATGCTAATTTTCGTGATTTTTGGGTATCGTATATGGTCACAGGAATTTTTAAAGATGAGTACATATAACGGTTACATTAAATTAATATAATAATCAAAATTAAAATATCCTAATCTATTTTTAGTTAAAACAAGGCCACACATCTCTTTCTCAGCCACAACCGAAAGCTTAAAACGTGAAGACAAAATCAAGCCGCTCCTGTTCTTAACCAAACATGAAGAGTCCTCTTTGAAAAATCATAGAAACTCAAACTTAAATCCTAAAATCAAAAGAGTGGTGTATATGGATTCCTGGAGTAATCATCTTCGATCTGGTACTGGTTTCAAATGGTGCGGTTCATGTTTGGATTTGTGGAAGTCTTCCAGCGAGCATCACAAGTTCTAGAATTGATTTATTGTGGTGAGTTGAAGCAGTAATACTGGTGGTGGGTGTGGTATTTGAATTGAGTGAAGAGAGTAGTATCAATTGGGTCTTTTTGGAATTTTTCTGAATAAAAAACTGTCGATGTCTGTAGTGTATACCATGGCTTTGAGCCGAGATTTCAAATGGGATTCATGATTCGAGTTGGGTGATAATGGGTCGGGAGGATGGAGGAGGCGACGAGATGGTCGTCGGTGATGTTGGCGTGAGGTTTCTTGGAAGAATGGTGTAGAAGGAATTGTGAGAAGAAACCGAAAATGGCCATTAATACTCCTGGAGCGTAGCAGTTCGGGAAGAAGACTTTGAGGAGTTGGGTTTAACGATGGGCCTGGGGATTTGTTGATGGGTCAGGAAGATAATCAAAAGGTTGAGCCCAATTTAAAGTTAGGATTTAAGTTTTTAATTTAATTTAAAATATTTGTATAACTTGTATAGATCATAACAATCTCATATCGTATCGAAAATACGAATGGTTAGATCCGTTGGGATCGTATGGACGGTGGCTACACCATGGAACTGTCGGGGAGTGAACCAAAGCTCGTTACAATTTATTGCAAAATAAATTGTCCGTCTGAATCAAGCGATGGTTATCGTTATTAACGATGATCGTCCAAAGTGAGTAAAACTCATCCAACTCTGAAAAGTTATATTTTTATAACGTATTCTTAGAACTGATAATTATCTGTTGATTGCTGTGTGTTAACTGTTTGGTTGAAATGCTGATTGATTGGTTGAAATTATAGATAACGATATAGGTATAAATCGTTAATCAAATATTGATTATGTTTAACAGAATATTTCATCTTGAGATGAAATCGATGTAAATTATACTGTTTAACATCTATGATGTAGGGAAACAGGTCGGAGGAATCCAACTGGATTCCTCAACATTTATTTTACTGTTTTTCATATATATTATGATATATGATGTGATATACAATCTGTTATTGATTGTGTGTGTTTGGGTGATACTGAGCAGTGATATATGGTATTTGAAACACCATAAGAAATACTGGAATATACAAAGGGATTTGTCAAACTGTATACTGAAAATAAGTTATATTTGTAAAACAAATATAATTGAGTTGGAAATATTTGTGGAAACAAATACAGAGGAATATATTTGTAAAACAAATATGAAGGAATATATTTGTAAAACAAATGTAAAAGGAAATATTTATTTGTTAAATAAATAGAAATGATAAAGGAAATATTTATTTGTTAAATAAACAGGAAAGATAAAAGAAATATTTATTTGTTAAATAAATAGAATTTGAAAAGGGAATAGTTATTTGTTAAGTAAACAAATAGAAAAGGAATAATTCAAAGGAGATAATTCAAAGAATAATTCAAGGGAATAATTCAAAGGAATAATTCAAAGGAATAAATCAAAGGAGTTAATTCAAAAGAGTTAATCGAAATTAGTTAATCGAATATTAGTTATTCGGTTAGAGTTAATCGAATAGAGTAAATTAGATAGAGTTAATCAGTTAGAATTAACCAGTTAGAGTTAATCAGTTAGAATTAATCAGTTAGAATTAATCAGTTAGAGTTAATCAGTTAGAATTAATAAGTTAGAATTTATCAGTTAGAATTAATCAGTTAGAGTTAACCAATTAGAGTTAGAGTTAACCAGTTAGAGTTAGAGTTAACAAGTTAGAGTTATTCAAATGGAGTAAATCGAGTAGAGTTATCGAATATTATTTATTCGAAGTAGAGTTATCGAATATAATTTATTCGAAGAGGAGTTATCGAATATTGGTTATTCGAAGTGAGTTAATCGAATATTGGTTATTCGAAAGGAGTTATCGAATATAATTTATTCGAAGAGGAGTTATCGAATATTGGTTATTCAAAAGGAGTTATCGAATATAATTTATTCGAAGAGGAGTTATCGAATATTGGTTATTCGAAGTGAGTTAATCGAATATTGGTTATTTGAAAGGAGTTATCGAATATAATTTATTCGAAGAGGAGTTATCGAATAATGGTTATTCGAAGTGAGTTAATCGAATCTAATTATTCGTAAGGAGTTATCGAATCTAGTTATTCAAAAGGAGTTATCGAATTTAGTTATTCTAAAGGAGTTATCGAATCTAGTTATTCGAAAGGAGTTATCGAATATTAGTTATTCGAATCGAGTTAAAAGGAGTTATCGAATCTAGTTATTCGAAAGGAGCTATCAAATCTAGTTATTCGAAAGGAGTTAATTGAATATAGTTTATTCGAATAGAATTAAAGGAGTTAATTGAATAAAGTTTATTCGAATAGAGTAAAAGTAGTTATCGAATATAGTTTATTCAGAAGGAGTTAAGTGCAAAGAGTTAATCAAATAGAGTTAATCGATTAGAGTTAAATCAAATAGAGTTAATTGAAAAGAGTTAATTGATAAGAGTTAATAGAAATGAGTTAATCGAATATTAGTTATTCGGTTAGAATTAATTGAATAGAGTAAATCGAATATAGTTTATTCAAAGAAAGGTTTTCGAATCTAGTTATTCGAAGAGAGATTATCGAATATAGTTATTCGAAGGGAGGAGTTATCGAATAGAGATTTATTCGAAAGAGAGTTACGTAAGGAAGTTTGTTAAAGGTTTAAAAGATAAACTTTGACTATTTCGAAGTTAAAACGTTATTCAGTTAAGGTTTGAGAGGTAATTATACCCCAACTTGATTGACTTCCTTCTTAGCTAAGGAATGGTAAGGTTTGATAGTAAAGGATGGTTAAGTGAATTTAGTCACTGAAGGTAATGGTTTTAGTTGGCGTCGCGATGTTTTATTTAAACATCAGTTTACACCAAATGAAGGAGATTTGGAAATGTTTTCCAAATAAGAATCAGAAATGTTTTCTAATATAGAAAACAAGAAATGGGGATGTTTTCCATTGTTAATAACGTATATTTTCTAAATTTAGAAAATAATAAATGTTGAATATATGGAAACAGGGGATAAGTAAATTAATGAAATAAAGAGATAAAATGTTAAATGATGATTGATCGATATAATTTCCATTTGGAAATAATAGTGTTGTTTGCACACGTGTTTTTCTTTGATAGTAAACTCACCGACTATCGAAGTTTTTGACCGTTTTAACGTTGTTAATATGGAGAGACCGATTGGATTATTATCCGAAGAAACACACCGTATTGGCATAAGCGTTGCGAATCATATATGCCAAAGATAATTTAAGACGGGTCAAGTGCAAGGGCTGTTGTATAAATCTTAGTTAAAGATTGCCTAAGATGGTTGTACTGAATAGTGCCTCCGGTTTGTCCAGTCCCAGGACGACCTGTATGGAAGAATGCCTGACAGAATATATTTAATAGATCGCGTAAGTTGATCTCTTCAAACGTATTTACATTTGGTGGCGGAGGAATTCGTTTCTCTTAGCTGTATACCCGTTGTATTTTTGGGGAAATCAATTTGTGATTTGGCGGGTATGACGATGTGACCTTCAATGTGAATAATTGTGTGATCTGCCAGAGATAAGCGTGGCCTCTAGCCTCACAACCGGGAAATGACAAAAATCGGGCAGGTAGCATGCTATGTAGGTCGCACCTATTAGGGTGTATAATCACCTGATCTAAAGTTTCATTTACTTCTAAAAATCTATTGCCGATGCTGTCCCATTCGGGAAACGGTTGCCGATCCCAACCGTTGGTGATATACATTCGAAACACTCAAGCGAAATGAGTGGTCGGTCATGTGTGGCCGGGTTGCAAGATGTTCTTGTTGAACCCAGTGTATTCCTCTCTAGAGATACACAAGCGAAAGGTGGTTCCATACCTTGTCATAGTTGGAAATCCATTACCCAATATGTGCTTGCGGTTTTGATTGTATACTATATACGTAGAACGTGTGATGAAAGTGTTTCTGCTAGATGATTATTATATTGTGGTTGATAGACATTATTATAATATCAATGAGTTTTGATATAAAGATTACTTTGGATTCTCATAAGGGAAAAACCCGTTCCGTTATATGGCAATGTCATATGAGATATCATTTACTTGCTCAAACTGTTTTACTCACACTAGTCCCATGACTGACCCGGAGTTTATTTTGTTTTGTTTTCCCTAAACTCTTGGGTTCCCAATTTTGTACGGGCAGTCAAGTAGTTGGGATTTACAGATACTCAAAGAGCTGGAGCAGGAGGCTTCAGGATCTTATAGCTATTGTTTATTTCCGCTGTGTTGTAAGTGCTGTACTTTGGAAATGATATGTATATTCAAGTACAGATTTATATTTCAAAGTTATGTTATACATTATATGTTATTCGTTCCGCTGTGAGGTTCGTGTTACTATGGTATTGTGTTGTTCTTCTTCTTCTGTTCTAAGTTTTCTATCTTATCTATTCTCACCCTCTAATTTCTTTCATTAACTACCCGTATTTTTGATCCTTGGGTGTTCGATATATGTTGTAGATCGGATAACCAAGATCGCCTTTTTCCGGGTCGTTACAATTGGTATCAGAGCTTAAGTTAAGTTATTACCTTGGCTCTGTGGCGTGACTCAGTAGAGATGGGGTCAGTAACACCCTAGATTGAGTTGAGTGTATATATACGAGTGAACGTATTTGTTCTTTGATATAAATTGTTTTATAGTGAGTAGATTTATTGGTTGAGTTGTTTATGGATTCTGGTCGATGGTGGGGCACCACAATATCGATAGGGGTTTCTAAAACACTCGAATACGATGGGTCGACATGATATGTTTTGAAAAAAGGGTAAATGAAAATAATTTTATCCAAAGTATATTTTGATATAGAGAAAATATATATATTGGAATTATAATATATTGGATATATTGGTTGTTATTATAATCGAGTAAGATTATAAATTGAAATGGATGCAAATAACCAATCAGAATTTACATAAGTGTAATATGTGAAATAAAGATGAATTAAATTTGAATTTAAACCAGGACTGAAATTTAAAACTCTGGGGTTTGGAAAGGTGTTTGTAAATGGATTTGGAATAAGTATATGAGAATTTTTAAATCCTGGAAGATTTTAAATTGTTTTACAAGCATTATGGATGGTATTTTGAAACGTATTTCAAAATGAAAGTGTTTAAAAGAAATGATTTTAAAGTGATATAATATTGAACTCACTTCAATCGCTGGAAAATAATTCTGATGATGACTGCGCAACATCATCTGTGTTCATTTTCAAGTTCTAAGTGACGGATTACTACTAAAAAGATTTTTTTAAATTGTTTTGAGAGAAACAAGTTGTTTGAAATCCAAAAAGGAATATTTGGTTTTAGAAAAGCAAAGCTGTAGAAAACTCCCAGGAAGAGACTGTTTGAATTAAAAACAAATTTAAATATAAATTTGTGAAACCAAGCTGGAACTGAATTGAAACCAATTAACTGGAAATTGAATTGGATACGATATATTAAGTAGAATCGGATATTGAATTGTGAGATAGAATCTGAAATGGTATTAGATTGATAAGTTAAGAATTTAAAAATCGAAAATGGAACTTTAATTTGAAATTGAATTCGACTTAGGTATAAGCGAATGGTTGGATTTATGGATAAAAACAGATTGGAAATTGATTGGGATGACCCTTGTATCTGCTAAATTGATAACAGGTGGAAAGGATATAATGATATGCCGACAAAAAGGTACAAGTTTATATTTCTATTGGATATAAGATTTATGAGCCGAATTGGCAAGCCGCTTGGTTGTTTGATTTTCTTTTGGGTTGGAGATGGCCCAGAGAGGCAAGTTGGAGTCTGAGCTATTGACCGGTACAAAGGAAATGCTGGCGAAATTTTTCGAAAGGTTAAGGAGTTAGAAAAATTTCAGGATTTTTGAAAATATTCGTTAATAGAAATAAATTAATATTTTAATTAATTAAATTGTTCAGTTAAAACTGAAGTTGAAGAAGTGAACAAATAAGTTCTAACCAGTCAATAGGGTTTGTTTTCTACCTTATCAATTTCAAGGACGAAATTATTTTAAGTGGGGAAGAATGTAACGACCCGCATTTTTCAGTGACATAGTTAATTTATTTAACTATTTAAATAGTGAATTTGAGAATTTAAATGGTTATTTAATTAAATAATATTAAATATTCAATTAATATAATAATTAAATAATATATTAAATTCTGAAATAATCAGAATTAGTGAATTGACAATATAATGTGAACTGGACAATTCAAAGTATTTAATTCAGCTTAGAATTGAATTAGAATGACGAATATATTATTTGAGCGATAGTTTGAATGTATAATTATATTATAATTAAAATCGAGCTCCAAATGGCGCGGCAGTTCGCTATTTGACGATTTGGACTTCAACTGAATATACAGAAGCCGTTTTAAATCGGATTTCTGTGAAACAAGAAACGTTAGGAGCTGGTGAAGTATATTTTTCTAGTGGAAGAGAAAAATCGGGATTTCGTGGTGTAGATTTTGATTTATGTCCAAATCAAATTTTAGAAAAGTGACTATGGAATTCCTTTGAAATTTATAAATATATATTTATATTAGGGTGTGTTTTTTAGAGGTCCCTATTAAGTTTCAAAATATAAAAAAAAACCCGGTCATAAACTTATTGTAAATTAGGTCCCTATTTTTTGAAAAGTCAGAAAAAAATATAAAAAAAATATAAAAAAACAACGTAAATTCGTATTTGAATAAAACATGCAAACACTAAAAAATTCAGAACAAAAAACCATCAACGAAGGCGTCAAAAATCAAAAAAACAAAAAAAACGAAATTTCCATTTAAATGCATAATAGTATGCACATATATCACTTTCCTGCATACATCCGTGCATATTTTTCACTGCAAACATCTTCGTTGATTTTTATTCATGCAAATAAATGCATACATGTGCGCAAAAATTTCAAATACTTGCATACATTTGTGCAGGTTTATTTTCAGATTTTAATCTGAAAACAGCTTACAGAAAAGTTGCATACATATATGCAATTATCAGTAATAATTGCATAAATGTATGCAACTATTTTTTTTCGATTTCCGTAGATTCCTGACATTATTTCCATATTTTAGATTTTTTTTTATGAACATACGTACATTTTTAAAAAAAAAATACAAAAAGGCGGAAAAAATAAAATAGGGGGCGGGTTTAAAAATTTTCAGAACTTTGTTTTTTTTATAAATTAGGTCCCTACTTTTTATCCTATAAAAATGTTGCACACATGTGTGCATTTTTTTGAGAAATTTGCACATTTGGATGCAAATAAAAATGAACTGAAAAATTATGTTAAATCTATCCGCTGGAAGAACTGCAATAATTGCATATATGCATGCAATAAAATCAAAAAGGTGCATAATATTATGCATTTAACTGCAGTTTTTTCTGTTTTTTTGCTGTTTTCTTCTTTCTGACATTATTTTTGTTGTTTTTTGAACTGAATTTTTTTATAATGCGTAATATATTTTATTACTAATTTACGAATTTTTTTTATTTTTTTTTAATTATTATTTTATAAGTTTTGAAAACAGGGACCTAATTTACAATAAGTTTATGACCGGATTTGAGCCAAATTAAGTTTCAAAATAGGGACGTGAGCCTAATATTCACTTTATATTATAAAAGGATTTTTCAATATAAATTGAATATCGATTCAACCGGGATTTGAATATCGAGTTGTAAAATCCCAGTGGAGCTGTATGGATATCGTATGTGAATATATACGATAATATTTATTTATAAACTTTTAATTTAATTGTTTTTAAATATATTTAATATTTAAAAGGGTTATTTAGAGCTTTAAAAATAGCCAGTTTTGCAAACGACCTTAGAATTCGACGAAACTAATTTTGTTGGATCCGCAATGTTAAATTATTGATAGATATCAATTTCCGCGATTTTTGAAGTCAGTATGTGGCCGTACGGGATTTTAATGTGAAAACAGTCAGTATTTTGATGGTTAAAAATACGCCGAATGAGCAATCGGAGTCGGAATTCGACGAAACCAGTTTTGTTGGGACCGTAATATCAAACTGTAGCTGCATACCAATTTTCATGATTTTTGGGTATCGTATATGGTCACAGGAATTTTTAAATACGAGTACATATAACGGTTACTTAAAAATTAATATAATAATCAAAATTAAAATATCCTAATCTATTTCTGGTTAGAACAAGGCCACGCATCTCTTTCTCAACCACAACCGAAAGATTAAAACGTGAAGACAAAATCAGGCCACTCCTGTTCTTAACCAAACGTGAAGAATCTTCTTTTAAAAATCATAGTAACTCAAACTTAAATCCTAAAATCAAAAGAGTGGTGTATATGGATTCCTGGAGTAATCATCTTCGATCTGGTACTGGTTTCAAATGGTGCAGTTCATGTTTGGATTGGCGGAAGTCTTCCAGCGAGCATCGCAAGTTCTGGGATTGATTTATTGTGGTGAGTTGAAGCAGTAATACTGGTGGTGGGTGTGGTATTTGAATTGAGTGAAGAGAGTAGTATCGATTGGGTCTTTTTGGAATTTTTCTAAATAAAAAACTGTCGATGTCTGTAGTGGATACCATGGCTTTGAGCTGAGATTTCAAATGGGATTCATGATTCCAGTTGGGTGATAATAGGTCGGAAGAATGGAGGAGGCGACGAGATGGTCGTCGGTGATGTTGGCGTGAGGTTTCATGGAAGAATGGTGTAGAACGAACCGTGAGAAGAAACCGAAAATGGCCATTGATACTCCTGGAGCGTAGCATTTCGGGAAGAATACTTTGAGGAGTTGGGTTTAACGATGGGCCTGGGGATTTGTTGATGGACCGGGAAGATAATCAAAAGGCTGAGCCCAATTTAAAGTTAGGATTTAAGTTTTTAATTTAATTTAAAATATTTGTATAACTTGTATAGATCATAACTATTTCATACCGTATTAGAAATACGAACGGTCAGATCCGTTGGGATCGTATGGACAGTGGCTACACCATGGAACTGATGGGGAGTGAATCGAAGCTCGTTACAATTTATTGCAAAATAAATTATCCGTCTGAATCAAGCGATGGTTATCGTTATTAACGATGATCGTCCAAAGTGAGTAAAACTCACCAACTATGAACAGTTATATTTTTTTAACATATTCTTAGAACTGATAATTATTTGTTGATGTGTTAACTGTTTGGTTGAAATGCTGATTGATTGGTTGAAATTATAGATAACGATATAGATATAAATCGTTAATCAAATATTGATTCTGTTTAGCAGAATATTTCATCTTTAAATGAAATCGATGTTAATTATATTGTTTAACATCTGTGATGCAGGGAAACAAGTCGGAGGAATCCAACTGGATTCCTCAACATTTATTTTACTGTTTTTCATATATATTGTGATATATGATGTGATATACAATCTGTTATTGATTGTGTGTGTTTGGGTGATACTGAGCAGTGATATATGGTATTTGAAACACCATAAGAAATACTGGAATATACAAAGGGATTTGTCAAAGTGTATATTGAAAGTAAATTATATTTGTAAAACAAATATAATTGAGTTGGAAATATTTGTGAAAACAAATATAAAGGAATATATTTGTAAAACAAATATAAAGGAATATATTTGTAAAAAAAATATAAAAGAAAATATTTTTAAAACAAATGTAAATGGAAATATTTATTTGTTAAATAAATAGAAAATATAAAGGAAATATTTATTTGTTAAATAAACAGGAAAGATAAAAGAAATATTTATTTGTTAAATAAATAGAATTTGAAAAGGGAATAGTTATTTGTTAAGTAAACAAATAGAAAAGGAATAATTCAAAGGAGATAATTCAAAGAATAATTCAAGGGAATAACTCAAAGGAATAATTCAAAGGAATAAATCAAAGTAGTTAATTCAAAAGAGTTAATCGAAATTAGTTAATCGAATATTAGTTATTCGGTTAGAGTTAATCGAATAGAGTAAATTAGATAGAGTTAATCAGTTAGAATTAACCAGTTAGAGTTAATCAGTTAGAATTAATCGTTTAAAGTTAATCAGTTAGAATTAATCAGTTAGAATTAATCAGTTAGAATTAATCAGTTAGAGTTAACCAGTTAGAGTTAACTAGTTAGAGTTAGAGTTAACCAGTTAGAGTTATTCAAATGGAGTAAATCGAATAGAGTTATCGAATATCACTTATTCGAAGTAGAGTTATCAAATATAATTTATTCGAAGAGGAGTTATCAAATATTGGTTATTCTTAGTGAGTTAATCGAATATTGGTTATTCGAAAGGAGTTATCGAATATTGGTTATTCGAAGTGAGTTAATCGAATCTAGTTATTCGAAAGGAGTTATCGAATCTAGTTATTCAAAAAGAGTTATCGAATTTAGTTATTCGAAAGGAGTTATCGAATCTAGTTATTCGAAAGGAGTTATCAAATATTAGTTATTCGAATCGAGTTAAAAGGAGTTATCGAATCTAATTATTCGAAAGGAGCTTTCAAATCTAGTTATTCGAAAGGAGATAATCGAATATAGTTTATTCTAATAGAATTAAAGGAGTTAATCGAATATAGTTTATTCGAATAGAGTAAATGGAGTTATCGAATATAGTTTATTCGAAAGGAGTTGAGTGAAAAGAGTTAATCAAATAGAGTTAATCGATTAGAATTAAATTAAATAGAGTTAATTGATAAGAGTTAATCGAAATGAGTTAATCGAATATTAGTTATTCGGTTAGAGTTAATTGAATAGAGTAAATCGAATATAGTTTATTCGAAGAAAGGTTTTCGAATCTAGTTATTCGAAAGAGAGATTATCGAATATAGTTATTCGAAGGGAGGAGTTATCGAATAGAGATTTATTCGAAAGAGAGTTACGTAAGGAAGTTTGTTAAAGGTTTAAAAGATAAACTTTGACTATTTCGAAGTTAAAACATTGTTCAGTTAAGGTTTGAGAGGTAATTATACCCCAACTTGATTGACTTCCTTCTTAACTAAGGAATGATAAGGTTTGATAGTAAAGGATGGCTAAGTGAATTTAGTCACTGAAGGTAATGGTTTGAGTTGGCATCACGATGTTTTATTTAAACATCAGTTTAAACCAAATGAAGGAGATTTGGAAATGTTTTCCAAATAAGAATCAGAAATGTTTTCTAATATAGAAAACAAGAAATGGGAATGTTTTCCATTGTTAATAACGTATATTTTCTAAATTTAGAAAATAAGAAATGTTGAATATATGGAAACATGAGATAAGTAAATTAATGAACTAAAGAGATAAAATGTTAAATGATGATTGATCGATATAATTTCCGTCTGGAAGTAATATCATTTTTGCACACGTGTTTTTCTTTGATAGTTAACTCACCAACTCTCGAAGTTTTTGACCATTTTAACGTTGTTAATATGGAGAGACTGGTTGGATTATTATCAGAAGAACCACTCCGTATTGGCATAAACGTTGTGAATCATATAGGCCAAAGATAATTGAAGACGGAGTCAAGTGCAAGAGCTGTTGTATAAATCTTAGGTAAAGATTGCCTAAGATGGTTGTATTGAATAGTGCCTTCGGTTTGTCTAGTCCCAGGACGACCTATACGGAAGAATGTCTGATAGAGTATATTTAATAGATCGCGTAAGTTGATCTCTTCAA
Source organism: Allium sativum (assembly GCA_030737875.1). Lineage (NCBI taxonomy): Eukaryota > Viridiplantae > Streptophyta > Magnoliopsida > Asparagales > Amaryllidaceae > Allium > Allium sativum. The sequence goes on from CM060923.1 coordinate 261,430,930, forward strand.
ATGTATTTACGTTTGGTGGTGGAGGAATTCGTTTCTCTTAGCTATATACCCGTTATATTTTTGGGGAAATCAATTTGTGATTTGGCGGGTATGACGACGTGACATTCTAAGCGAATAATTGTGTGATCTGTCAGAGATAAGCGTGGCCTCTAACCTCACAACCGGGAATTGACAAAAATCGGGCAGGCAACATGGCTATGTAGGTTGCACCTATTAGGGTGTATAATCACCTGATCTAGAGTTTCATTTACTTCTAAAAATCTATTGTCGATGCTGTCCCATTCGGGAAACAGTTGCTTATCCCAACCGTTGGTGATATACATTCGATACACTCAAGCGAAATGAGTGGTCGGTCATGTGTGGCCGGGTTGCAAGATGTTCTTGTTGGACCCAGTGTATTCCTCTCTAGAGGTACACTAGCGAAAGGTGGTTCCATACCTTGTCATAGTTGGAAATCCATTACCCAATACATGCTTGCGGTTTTGATTGTATACTATATATGTAGAACGTGAGATGAAAGTGTTTTTGCTAGATGATTGTTATATTATGGTTGATAGACATTATTATAATATCAATGAGTTTTGATATAAAGATTACTTTGGATTCTCATAAGGGAAAAACCCGTTCCATTATACGGCATGGTCTTATGAGATATCATTTACATGCTCAAACTGTTTAAACTGTTTTACTCACACCAGTCCCATGACCGACCCAGATTTTATTTTGTTTTATTTTCCCTAAACTCTTGGGTGCCCAATTTTGTACGGGCAGTCAAGTAGTCGGGATTTACAGATACTTAAAGAGCTGGAGCAGGAGGCTTCAGGATCATATAGCTATTGTTTATTTCCGCTGTGTTGTAATTGTTGTACTTTGGAAATGATATGTATATTCAAGTACAGATTTATATTTCAAAGTTATGTTATACATTATATGTTATTCGTTCCGCTGTGAGGTTCGTGTTACTCTGATATTGGGTTCTTCTTCTTCTTCTATTCTAAGTTTTCTATCTTATCTATTCTCACCCTCTAATTTCTTTCATCCTCTACCGGTATTTTCGATCCTTGGATGTTCAATATGTGTTGTAGATCGGATAACCAAGATCGCCTTTTTTCGGGTCGTTACATACATTGTACTGCCTTATCTGGTCTTGCATTTGTTTACATCAAACCACATAATTTAAATTATGTGTGTATATTTATGACTGTATATGAAATTCATAGTTATGTATTTTGTTTCATTTGCAGGAAATGATGTCAACATGCAACGTGCGTACTCGCAACCAGATAAAGGCTGCAATGGAATCCCAAAAGAATAGGCCAGATCGGAAGCCTAAGTCAAAGCTAAAGCATATGATTCAATGCGATGATCAACCAATCAGTTATAATAAGAAGCAAGCCATTGTTCACAATGAAGGCGAAGAACAAACTGTCCTGAATGACCAAAATGAAGAAGGTCTACGCTCAGAAAATCAAGCCTGTCTTGAACAAACTGATGATGCCGATTTGGAAATTGAAAAACAAAGTGTGCCTGACAACAGAAGTACTTCTCGGAAAAGAGGAGGTAGAGGTAAAGCAAAAAGGCTCCCGTCATGCAGTCAGGATCGAATTGAAATGAGTTCAATGATTTAGGTACACCAATAGAGCAAGGGTCTGTATATTTATCCTCTTTTCTTGGACCGCTTGTGCGGGAGTAGGTTCCATACACTATCGATGATTGGCGGAATATAAATGATGATTTAAAAGAAGTTTTGTGGTAGTCGGTTCAGGTATGAATTAAGATTTAATTTTGGTTACTTAATTACATGATAGAAGTCTCAAAATTCATGCAACAAATTTTAATATTCTAAAGTTGTGTGCTTCAGTTTGGACTGTATGCACATGTGAATTATTTGATTTTAATATCATGTTTTCATGAACTGATTCAGACTATATTTAAACTGGAAAAGGAATGGCAAAGAAAAGCCATATTTCAACAAATGGGAGTACCGCTGAGATCGTCAAAAAGAAAATTGGTTTGAACTTTGCAAAAAATGGAGAATGAAGAGGAAAGACTTAAACTGAAACCAACTAACATCAAAAACATGAACGAATGGAGAAAAAGTGAGAAATATTAGTATGATAATTTATTAGTATGATAATTTTAACATCTTTCCTACGCTCATCTTTATTAGTATGATAATTTTAACATCTTTCTATATTTCTAGCAAAAAAGTGAGAAATATTCGGCCCTTAGGTACACACAACATCCACATACAACCGGTCGTAAGGGAATGGCTAGAATGACCGAAGACATGGTTAGATTAATAACTACATGTTTATTTAATATTATTTTATGCATGTCATTTTACTTATTTAATGTTATCCTAAATTTAGAAAAACGAAAGTGTAAATCCATCGTCCATAACTAGAGCTGATGTGTGGGTCAAATCTCACATAAGAAAAAAATGTTCAAGCGGTGTCCATGGAAGCTGCAAATACTATTGTATAATTGTTTTTTTATTTTGTCGATTTTTTTTATACTGCGGTATTTCTACCATTGTACATAATCTATGTGTTTTTATTTATGTAGGAGGAGATTAAAAAGTTTGGTAGCGTAACCTAGTTTAGCTCGACACAAAATGAAACACCCCACCTCAGGTAAGGTCACTCACAAAGGGAATGCCTTAACTTCGGTGGAGCGCTATAGGTAAAAGATGCAGAGAGATTACAAGACAGACAAATAAAGCAGCGGAAAATAAAGTCATTTTATAAACAAGGTGGTTCAGTCAAGCTTTTACAACAATTGTCTCAATCATACTGAAAAGTAATACATAGAACTTCTGTCTTGATTTAAAAACTTCCAAGTATAAAAGAAGCATAAAAATAACAATGATATTCCCCAATAAAGCATGAACCAGCCATAGCAGTGGAAGAGAGAGTCCAAAGCAATACATCGACTATCTCCGTGCTTGGAAAGAAAACTAAGCTAAGTGGTAACATTTCCTCCTTATGAACCTTGAAGGGTGGGGAGTGGGGAAACGGAAGAAAAGAGGCGATAAAAACTAGGTCGACATAAGTTTGGTAAGTCCAGTGACTTTCAGTAAGTAAACAGGTAAAACTAACATGACATGAATAAACTGAATATAAGACAATACCGTGATAACCGGGATATCAATATAACATAAGATTAGCATATGATATGATATGGCAAGATAAACTGAATGCGCTTCTACTCTTTCTCTACTTCGCTACTACCTTGTTATTCTGATTTTTTTTATATCTCTGCACCACCTAACTAGTGTCCCAACTAGTAATCTGTGTAAAATGATAATATTACAACGTGATCCCAATCCCCGCAATTATGGTAGCCTTCAGGCGTACATCCAGTATGAGGATCTTACCTCAATCAGCCTAATTGCCATGAAGATGTTAGATGTACCCTTACTACGCTATCGATCGGCTCCTTACTCATATATATTTTCCTTGTGTCTGTGTCAATCATCCCTCTCTTGCGTGTAGATACCCTGTGTTGGTCCCACCATAAGTTATATCAGTCCCTATGATAGCAACCCAACATGATTCAAGATGCATAGTGTATAACTACTGGTACCCAGTGCCTGCTTTTTCCCACCCCGGAGTACGTGCGTGCCCGTAATCCATTGGAACTTACACTGACGTACCCCTACCGCTATTTTGGCCACTTATAATCAGCCCAGTAATCGTGCCCCACCCTGCCTAGTTTCAGGGTACCTTGATACATCTATGTGGGTTACTACTGAAATGGGTCCCCCATACTAGGGTTTCCAACTGGTTATGTTTTGTGGGCCTATATACACGGATATTACCCACCAACCCATTATGTACTTAACCCTCCCACTGATTCAAGCATGTTTATTTAATAGTTAAGTTTGCGGGCCTATATATACTAATATTACCCACCAACCCGATATGTACTTAACCCTTCTCACTGATTCAAGCATGTTTATTTAATGGTTAAGTTTTGTCTATTCATGTTAACTTAACCCACCCACTCATCATGTCATGTTGGTTAAGTGTTTCTTATTAACTTTACCCTACTTGATCATCATGTTATATTGGTTAAGTGTTTCTCATTAACTTAACCCCACTTGTTTATTATGTTATATTGGTTAAGTGTTTCTTATTAATTTAACCCCACTCGTTCACATATTGGTTAAGTGTTTCCTTATTAACTTAACCCTACTCATTCATCATATCATATTGGTTAAATATTTCTTATTAACTTAACCCAACTCATTCATCATGTCAAATTGGTTAAGTGTTTCTTATTAACTTAACCCTACTCATTTATCATGTTTTAGGTATCATATTCATCTTTGATCAGCATTAATTAATTATTAATGCACAAACCTCTCACATTAGGTCGATAAATTGCAGCCGCTGGATGTGCCGGGCGGTTCCGGGCAGACTTCTGACACAAGCCAGACCTAACCTCATGTCTAAGCATTTCTTAGTTATGCCTATGACCTCTCACATTAGGCTGACCGTTTGCGGTTACTGGTTAGGCCGATCGGTTCCGGGCAGGTTTCCACCGCAAATGGAGTCTAACCTCGTGTCTTGGCATGTTTATCTTAGCTAATTGGTTCATTTACAGATTATTCCAGCTTCAGGCTAGTTACGTCAATTTATTCATCTACATCGCAGGCTTTCCAATTGCAGCATTCATTTCAATATATTTCATTATATTAGTCAGCTTAACAAATTAAACATCACTTAAAGTTCCATTATCATATCTCTCTTAATCATAAATTATGTCTATAAACTTACATGCCCAGAATCATTGTCATAATTCACAATATAACACATGCCCTAAGGTTTAGTCATATTGCACCGTATAGAATATTCTCCAAAAACCCCCAATCATTATTCACAGTATAAACTATGCCAAATTATAGCCTTTAATTACAGTGCATGCCAATTACCCAAAATCCCAATTTTAGGTGTGTTCACATTTACCAGTTATCCCTATCTTACTATAGGTTTTCATGCCCTAAGTCATATATCACTATACACAATAATCTCCTTCTTCCAAGTCATAACTATCATATATAATATGCCCCAATTTTAGGTCTTAAACCACAACATGTAATATGCCTAACATGTTTACAGTTCAATTTACGACTCAAATCCCAAGTCATATGTCCAATATACTTTATGCCTCAAATCTCAAGTCATACGTTCAATACATTTTATGTTTTAAATACAACACGTGTTATGTCCTCAAATCAATTATAAATCAGTTATGCCTGATTATACATAATTTAATACTTTTCCCAATTTTAGCGCTGGCCATGTCCAAATCATATATTATGCCCAAATTTTCCCAACGTACGTTCACCTCTTATGAGATTTGGCTCACGCTCGCAGTAGCCTGGCTATAAAAATAAAAAGGGAAGAAGAAAAGAAGAGATAAAGAATGTACATAATAATATCAATGAGATAGATCCAGTGGATATAGAAAGACAAATAGAAATAGGCATAACCTCAGATTCAGATTTATTACAATGTCTTAATCACAATTAAATTTTATTTTTGAAAGTAACATGAACTCACAAATTACAGAACGGTCTTCAATTCCGGGATCTGATTTCTGAATTTGATTAGCTATTACTTTGATGTAGCCTTTGATTGTTAACTTGAAAACTCTAATTTGATTGATTAAGGTAGAGGCTAGGTCACTTCAGGTTTTAGCATCATATAGACGCCTATGAATTCGTGTGCAGAAAACAATAGGTTTAGGGGTCTTTTTATAGGTGTATAGGGAGATTTAGAGCCTTCAGATCAGTCTAGAAGTCATCAGAATCGTCCAGAGCATAATACCATGTCACACAACGAATCATAAAGTGACACGTGGTGAAACACGTCATCAGCCAGATCTGGGCCGACAGGGGTCGACTCCCCTATAGGGGGATCGACACCTATGTCGACACCCCTATAGGAGGGTCGACACCTATGTCGAGTCCTCCTTGGGGTTCGACACCTCTGAGCGGGAAATTTCCCACATAGCATGCTTTGACCCAAATTCGAGATTTGAACCCTGTTTTGACTTCTGGAATTATTTTATATGTATATATACTTCCTTGGGCGTATACAAACTTCTAAGCTTATAACTTCTTCATACGGTGTCCGATTTACGCAAACTCGGACTCTATCTCAAGCAAAATTCCGAGACGAACGCAACGGCGCAATCCGTTTTACTTAAGAAAATATGGGGTGTTACATTCTCCCCTCCTTAAAGGATTTTGTCCCCGAAATCTCTAAGTTAAGAAGAATGCATATCCTACCATCCAACATCCATCTACTCAACTATCAATCACAGGCATCCATTGTCCTTAAAATCTATCTAATGCTTTTCATGAACATATGCATAGTGTGTATATGTCCTTATCTAATGCAAAATCAGGCGGTCTACTGATTTAGTTGACCTTCTTAATGTGAATTATGTCAGTGGCATGAGTCCATCATGTATGCAATTATTCCTAATCGTACTTTATAACTTCTACATGAGTGCACAATCATTCATACAAATGCAACATCCATATGATAACATCAAGTTTCAACTCATATATATATATATAAATTCACTCATGCATATGCAATATGGAAGTGACAGAGCCGATCTAGTGCCTAATGTGTGTATATGCATCCACGTGTAACCACTAGTAAACACTTACATCCACTTGCATCCACCAAATGTAACATGTTTCAAACACATGTTTACATCCATTGGCTTCTACCTAAGGATTAAGGATAGGACCGAGAGGATATACTTACAAGATAAAGACTAGCATGCAAATAAACTTTACAGAAAAGAGAGATCAAGGAAATACCCTAAAAAAGAGTATGATGCGCATATCTAGTCTTCAGTCTTCTAAGTCGCATCTTCTTGAGCTTCGATTCATTGTGCTCTGGCTGTCTTGACTTCACGATTGCGTAGCTCCTTAATTTCTGTTTCCAAAACATGAGTTGGAACTCATTTCAATGTCGCCTCTCGTTTCACCTCTTCTTCTTCCGGTATGCTACGCACTACAACTTTTGCTGTGTCATGCTAACATTTCCTCAAAAGGTCTTCTAATATCCTATTCACCCTTTCTGTTAGAGGATGATAAACATAACTGTGTACTCATGGCTTCTTGCAATCAATGTAGAAGAACTATCTCTTGAAAGTAAATAGATGCTAACCATGTTACTAAGTGTATACTAAGATGATTAGAGGTCTCTCTTATACTTAGCTTGTCCATCATGTCACAAATCAAACCCTAAGCAAGGGTTAGATTTTTCTTCGTCAATCTAATAAGTGGGCCGATACCTTTATAAAGTCCTTAATTAACTTCCTATACCAGCCCGTTAATCGAAGAAAACTTCTTACTCCCGTTGAATTCCTTGGGACCTTCTAATCTTGCATCGCAACTGCTTTTGCGGTATCTACTGTTATTCCTTCCTTGGATATCACCTATCTTAGAAACCTTATTTTTTTCTCTCTAAAAATGATATTTGGAGAACCTAGCCTTAAGCTGATGTGCTTGGAGGGTATCCGAGACTTCCTTTAGATGCAAAGTATGTTCTTCCTAATTCTTAGAGAAAACCAAAATATCATCTATGCACAAGCAAAGTGAACCATCCGCCTTTGTAACGAGAACAATTGGAGCACCCCATTTAGAAACACTTTGCCTTATGAACCCTTTTTCAAGTAACTCTTTTACTTGTTTACTGAGCCCTTCGTTTCCCTTGGATTCATGTGTCGTACAGGTAATGCAACTAACTTTGCATTGTCAACTAGATATATGCGGAAGTCTACCTTGTGTTTTAGGGGACAAACCCCTAACCTAATCAAAAACATCTGCGTACTAATGGGCTACTCCAACGGATCGCAAGTCATTGATAGATGCATCAAGTGATTCTAGGTAGCTAAGACAAACTGACCCCTTAGGATCGCATGAAATCTCGAGGGTATCTCCGAGGCAAGTTGAAAGTCTAACTACCCTCCTTTCACAATTACTAGCTAACCAATCCATGCCTAGAATCAACCTATAACCCATGAAACCAAATACATAAGCATTACACTTAAACTCAATACTTAATATAGCTATTCTCAAATCCTTACAAACCAAAGATAAATGAGCCGAACCAAAGATAAATGAGCCGAACCACCAATTGGATTTGACACGATAATGGGATCTTCTACTATAAAAGTACTAAGGTGCAGAGACTCAACTGTGGAAGCAGATATAAACGAATGTGAAGCGCTAAAATCAAAAAGAGTACTAACAGGATGATCAAAAAGAAAAACTAAACTTTTTCAACAGGAGCTTTACTACCTCTCTCTCAGGTACACTGGCGGTGAGAGCATGCACTTGCCCTCCGGAAAATCCTATCCTTTGTTCTTTCCCTTGTCCTTAATTTCCGTTATACCATAATAAAGACACTTCCTCTTATCTTAGGTTTTCCTATTCTTTCTTCCCTTCTTGTCCTGTGATTCTTCCACTTACGCCTCTCTTTTTTACCTCCTTTGTGAACCAAGTCTATATCCATGAGTTCCTCATTCTTGGGTTGTACTCTTTAGCCAAAGTCCCTCATTCTCATCTTTGCCATCCTTGTGTGACTTGCTGACAAGTCTCTTGAAAGCTGCCTCCATCATACGGAAAACCCTACAAAGCTTGAAGGAAAATTAGCTGCAGGTGAAACTACTGCGGCTATAGATGGAAGTTAGGCACTTATTCTCCCTTTGACAGGTGTCGTAGTCTCATCAAGCCTACGGAACCATGCCGCGATGAGGTTACCTCCCAGAAAGCCAAGAGCCCCGGAGACTCAGTAAAGAAGGAAAACAAGGATTCAAATTGAGAATCAAAGATAGTGCATATGGCTTTGGGAAATATGCCTTTAAAACAAAAAATTTCTTTAGAAAATGCTTCTTTTAAAACCGTTTTGAAAATAATTTTTCAAATCTTTTATCTGATCCAGTAACCTTCAGCTCTGATACCAAATGTAACACCCCACCTCCGTTAAGGTGACTCACAAAGGGAATGCCTTAACTTCGGTGGAGCGCTATAGGTAAAAGATGCAGATAAATTACAAGACAGACAAATAAAGCAGCGGAAAATAAAGTCATTTTATAAACAATGTGGTTCAGTCAAGCTTTTACAACAATTGTCTCAATCACACTTAGAAGTAATACATAGAACTTCTGCCTTGATTTAAAAATTTCCAAGTATAAAAGAAGCATAAAAATAACAATGATATTCCCCAATAAAGCATGAACCAGCCATAACAGTGGAAGAGAGAGTCCAAAGCAATACATCGACTATCTCTGTGCTTGGAAAGAAAACTGAGCTAAGTGGTAACGTTTCCTCCATGTGAACCTGGGAGAGGGGGGAACGGAAGAAAAGGGGCAAAACAAACTAGGTCAAACATAAGTCTGGTAAGTCCAGTGACTTTCAGTAAGTAAACAGGTAAAAGTAACATGACATGAATAAACTGAATATAAGACAATACCTTGATAACCGGGATATCAAGGTAACATAAGATTAGCATATGATATGATAAGGCAAGATAAAATGAATGCGCTTCTACTCTTTCTCTGCTTCGCTACTACCTTACTATTCTGATTTTTTTATATCTCTACACCGCTTAACTAGTGTCCCAACTAGTAATCTGTGTAAAATGATAATATTACAACGTGATCCTAATCCCCGCAATTATGGTAGCCTTCAATTGTACATTTAGTATGAGGATCTTACCTCAATCAGCCTAATTACCATGAAGATGTCAGATGTACCCTTACTACCCTATCGATCGGCTCCTTACTCGTATAAATTTTCCTTGTGTCTATGTCAATCGGCCCTCTCTTGCGTGTAGATACCCTGTGCTGGTCCCACCATAAGGTGTATCATTTCTTATGATAGCACCCCGACATGATTCAAGATGCACAAGGTATAACTACTGGTACCCAGTGCCTGCTTTTTCCCACTTCGGAGTACGTGCACGCCCGTAATCCATCAGAACCTACACTGATGTACCCCTTGCCGCTATTTTGACCACTTATAATCAGCCCAGTAGTCGTGCCGCACCCTGCCTAGATTCATGGTACCTTGATACATCTATGTGGGTAACTGCTGAAATGGGTCCCCGATACTAGGGTTTCCTACTGGTTAAGTTTTGTGGGCCTATATACACGGATATTACCCACCAACCCGTTATGTACTTAACCCTCCCACTGATTCAAGCATGTTAAGTTTGCTAGCCTATATATACTAATATTACCCACTAACCCGATATGTACTTAACCCTTCTCACTAATTCAAGTATGTTTAATTAATGGTTAAGTTTGGTCCATTCATGTTAACTTAACCCACCCACCCATCATGTCATGTTGTTTATGTGTTTCTTATTAACTTAACCCTAGTCGATCATCATGCTATATTAGTTAAGTGTTTCCCATTAACTTAACCCCACTTGTTCATCATGTTATATTGGTTAAGTGTTTCTTATTAACTTAACCCCACTCGTTCACATATTGGTTAAGTGTTTCCTTATTAACTTAACCCTACTCATTCATCATATCATATTGGTTAAGTATTTCTTATTAAGTTAACCCTACTCATTCATCATGTCATATTGGTTAAGTATTTCTTATTAACTTAACCCTACACATTTATCATGTTTTAGGTATCATATTCATTATTGATTAGCATTAATTACTGATTAATGCACAGACCTCTCACATTAGGACGATAACTTGCGACCGCTAGATGTGCCGGGCAGTTCCGGGCAGACTTCTGACACAAGCCAGACCTAACCTCGTGTCTAAGCATTTCTTAGTTATGCCTAAGACGTCTCACATTAAACTGACCGTTTGCGGTTACTGGTTAGGCCGGTTGGTTCCGGGCAGGTTTCCACCGCAAATGGAGTCTAACCTCGTGTCTCGGCATGTTTATCTTAGCCAATTGGTTCATTTACAGATTATTCCAGCTTCAGGCAAGTTATGTCAATTTATTCATCTACATCGTAGGCTTTCCAACTACAGTATTCACTTTCAACAGATTTCATCATATTAGCCAGCTTAACAAATTAAACATCACTTAAAGTTCCATTAACATATCTCGCCTAATCATAAATTAAGTCTAAAAACTTACATGCCCAAAATCATGGTCATAATTCACAATATAACACATGTCATAAGGTTTAGTCATATTTCACCGTACAGAATATTCTCCAAAAACCCCCAATTATTATTCACAGTATAAACTATGCCAAATTATAGCCTTTAATTACATTGCATGCCAATTACCCAAAATCCCAATTTTAGGCTTGTTCACATTTAACAGTTATCCCTATCTTACTATAGGTTTTCATGACCTAAGTCATATATCACTATACACAATAATCTCCTTCTTCCAAGTCATAACTATCATATATAATATGCCCCAATTTTAGGTCTTAAACCACGACATGTACCATGCCTTACATGTTTACTGTTCAATTTACGCCCCAAATCCCAAGTCATATGTCCAATATACTTTATGCCTCAAATCTCAAGTCATACGTTCAATACATTTTATGTTTTAAATACAGCACGTGTTATGTCCTCAAATCAATTACAAACAAGTTATGCCTAATTGTACATAATTTAATACTTTTCCCAATATTAGCGCTGGCCATGTCCAAATCATATATTATGCCCAATTTTTTCCAACGTACGTTCATCTCTTATGAGATTTGGCTCAGGCTCGCAGTATCCTGGCTATAAAAACAAAAATGGAAGAAGGAAAGAAGAGATAAAGAACGGACATAATAATATCAATGAGATAGATCCAATGGATATAGAAAGACAGATAGAAATAGGCATAACCTCAGATTCAGATATTACAATGTCAGAATCATAATTAAATTTTATTTCTGAAAGTAACATGAACTCACAAATTACAGAACGGTCTTCAATTTCGGGATCTGATTTCTGAATTTGATTAGCTATTACTTTGATGTAGACTTTGATTGTTAACTTGAAAACTCTAATTTGATTGATTAAGGTAGAGGCTAGGTCACTTCAGGTTTTAGCAGCATATAAACGCCTATGAATTCGTGTGGAGAAAACAATAGGTTTAGGGGTCTTTTTATAGGTGTATAGGGAGATTTAGAGCCTTCATATCAGTCTAGATGTCATCAGAATCATCTAGAGCAGAATATCACGTCATACAGCGAATCAGAAAGCGACACGTGGTGAAGCACGTCATCGGCCAGATCTGGGCCGATAGGGGTCGACTCCCCTATAGGGGGTCGACATCTATGTCGACTCCCCCTGGGGGGGTCGACAACTCTAAGCGGGAAATTTCCCGCCCAGCCTGCTTTGACCCAAATTCGAGATTTGAACCCTGTTTTGACTTCTGGAATTATATATATATACTTCCTTGGGCGTATACAAACTTCTAAGGCTTATAACTTCTTCATACGGTGTATGATTTATGCAAACTCGCACTCTATCTCAAGTAGAATTTCTTAATTTTTATTCGTTAATTACAATATTTAGCACACAATATAATTTAAAATACTAAAAAGAATAAATTTGGGTGCATTACTGCAGGGTAAAGAAAGTTTGCAAGGGAGCACACATGAAATGGTAAAAATAATAATTATATTACCCAATAAATACTTTGATCCATTAATCTTTTATTTTAAGTACTGGCATCCACTTGAATGCTCCTTAGATTAAAATATCATGTTATTTGTGCTTTGCAGCAGGGTAAAGAAAGTTTAGGAAAAATCTCACCTGAATCGGTAAAAGTATTAATTATATTTCTCAATAAATAAAATTTATGTTATAAATTTTTAATCCAGTATTTGGTATTACTTTTAGTTGAATAATTCTAGAGTGACGACATAGTATGTTCGTTACTGAATTGGGATGGAACCTCTGGAGTTGTTGCCTATGGGAGGCTGTTGTCCATGGACCCAAATAACGTTGTCATTGACATTCGTCTTGGACCAAATGCTGCGAGCATTGTTATGATTTTGTGGATAAGCCAGGTACTTATTTATGGAGGCCTACACGTAAGATGGCTGTATTAGGAGATATTGTGAATAAGGTAATAGCTTGGCCATTAGTTTGCCTCAAGGTACCGCTGCGAACATGCTTGAACTTTGATGAAGCCAGTACGGTAAAATTTAAACTTATCATATTATATTTATTGCTATTTTGTGTGTTTATAATACAACATTTATTTATAGTTACGCGTGAAGCTATTAGTAGTTACGTAGGTATATAATTGCTAATATTGAAGTATATTCTCATTTTCAGAGTACCGACAGCATCCACAATATTTGCAAGATTTATGGTTGGAATGAGGGTGAAGGCATAGTTGTTGAAGGAAGAATCCATGCTGATGATCCAAAATGCACCATTAATGGTATTCCGCTCGGTCCGTCTGCTGTTGTCATTTGGGTGGACAACGTAATAAATAAAGATGCTTACTTGTGGCGACCCACATTTGATATGTCGTGCATTGGAGATACAATTCGTAGGAAAGTAGCATGGCCAAGATTAAAAGTAGAAGTGGACAAAGAAAATCCAACTAAGAGTCGTGATGAAAGTGAAAATCATGGGACTTCTCCCTCGAAATCCTCTTAGATGTTCACAAATAAATCGAAACATGTAAGTACTTATTTTCAACATTGACCACAGTGTAAGTATACACATTCCGCATAATAATCTTTTTTTCTTTCAGTCGATTGCAAACATGACAAAAGATGCCAAATGCAAGTTGATAGATGTGGTTGGAACAGACGTAGTGGCTGAAGGGTCTATTGCATCAACTGATCCGATAGCGATGGTCCATTGTCGTCCAATGGGAAAGGATGTTGTAAAGGTTAGGGTTAAACATGTGACAGTTCCAACTTCAGAGCTATGGAGACCAACATCAGCTCTGACGTGCATGGAAGATGCCTTCGGCGTTCCCATAGCTTGGCCAGTGAGAAAAATCATTATTGACACAAAATGAAAGGTATTTTAATATTTTTAATATAGATTTAGGAGTTACTGCCCTAAGGAGCACATGATCGACTGGAAATAATTGAGTTAGGTTATTTGGGACAAAACTCCCACTTAATGTAGTAGTACTAGACAAAACTCCCACTTAATGTTTATTATTGCTTTTGAAGCCAATTTTGTGAGATATCTTAGATGATTTGCAAAGATACATGTTTAACTTTTATGTACATGGTTAAAATATTATCAAGATAATGTGTATTAATGCAAAGATACCAATAATAATTCACCTTAATTAGAGAGAAATCATATATGAAATATACTCAATGAGACAACACATGTCATCTCAGAATTACAGGTCATCATAGAATTACGTGTCATCTAAAATTACTTGGTCACCTCAGAAATCATATATGAAATCATGCATTCACCTTAATGGGTAGGCACTGTCATCTCTGAATTACTCGGTCACAAAATTACATGGTCACATAATTGCATTACATGGTCACAGAATTGCATTACATGGTTCAGGTGTTTGTGTTATGTTGTGTCCATAGTGTGCAGGAAAATGAGCACATCTGAAAGGTTTATGTTATGTAGTGTTACGTTTAGAGATTGTGTCTAAAAGGTTTATGTTATGTAGTGTCTGAATGGTTTATGCTATTTCTATTCTTAAGTTATGTTATGTTATTTATTTTACAGGTAGATCAACAATACTTCAGGTGGTTTGATGATAGCAACACAATAATATTTGCTCGGTAACTTGATTATTTCAGGTGTTTATTTCAGTGTTTAGTGTACTTGGTTATGACAGCGTTATTGGTTATTTAAACTTGGTAGTCTGGTTGTGTATGTTGTGGTTATGACAGTTTTACTGGTAGTTTGTTTGTGAAGGTTGTGGACGATTGAAATTGGGGATCTTTGTATGATTATCTTGTGGATGTTTGAAGGTGTATGTTGTGGTTCTATAATATGTTGTATTGAAAAATGTATGTGTTTGTGGATTATGTTATTTAATTGCTGGCAAAATTATGGGTATGTACGAAATATAATAATAAAAATTTGGTAAAAAATCGTGGTAGGGAAAATACTATGGAATATTAAATTCATTCGTAGCGTTTAAAAACCGCTACAAATATATTGTCACAGAACACAAAAACATTTATGCTGGCACGTTTTAAACGCTACAAAAAAGCTAAAAGAACGCAACAAAAACACAGGCGTAATGCAAAAACCTTTTCGGTGGCGTTTAATTAATGCCGCAAAAAATCGTAATGTTAAAAAAGTGCTGCAAAAAAGATTTTGTAATAACTCGGAAATCTGGGCCAGTTTAAAATTTTTATTTTGGCAATTTTAGCGAATTTTGATTATTTAAAATAAATTATTTTAAATAATATCGACGAGAAATTTATTTTGAATAGAATTCAACGTATATATTATATAGATCGTCGTTAGAATATAAAAAATATATTTTAAATTATAAAAAAGGAATTGAAAATGGCGCGGTAGTTCGATAATTCGATTTCAAACTTCAAATGAATGTACAAGATTCAAAAGAAATCGGATTTCAGTGAAACCAAAAATATTTGAATCTATTTGATAATATCTTTCCAACGAATCCGAAAAATCAAAATTTCATAGCGGGAATCAAAAGTTGAGGCCAAATGAATTTTCAGAATAGTCACTATGGAATTCAGGCCCTTAAAAATGAGAATTTTGCAAACGATCTCGGATTTCGACGAAACCACTTTTGTTGGGTCCGTGATATAAAGTTATTGCTAGATTCCAAATTTCATAATTTTTTTATCAATATGTGAGTGTGGCAAAGGAAAACGCGTTTGACCAGTTTCAGTTGATTTTAATCGAGTGGAAAATGGCTATTTTTCAAACGGTCTCGGAATTTGACGAAACTAGTTTTGTTAGGACCGTATCGTCAATACGAAGCTAGAAAATATTTTTCGGGAATTTTTCTAGTTAGTATGTGACCCCGGTAAATTGAAATGTGCGCTCAAATTCGATATATAGAGTTAAATTTTGATTTTGATGAAAACTGATCGAAACGATCAAATTAACCTACGATACATATCCCATTGTGTTCGGAATGGGGTTAATACGTTAGGGACGACAGTCGGTGGGTCCCGTTTTGAGTTCGAAATAAAAAGTTACTTTTCGATGGATTAAAATAAATTAAATATTTATAATATATACACCTCACCCCTCATTCCCTCTTCTCCCTCCTTCCACCCTCTCGTTGACCGATTCAGTTAAAGAAAAGAAAAAATAACGCGCTCGACCTCACCGACGATGGCCATCGCTCCAGCCTCTCGTCCACCGCGCCACCTCGCTGGAGCTCCCTCATCTCGCCATCGCTCTCCTCCACCACCACGCTCCCCAAATCGATCGACGAAGCCCCGCCGCCATACCCTAAATCGTTCGCCGCCCTCACCGCCACTTCACCCTTCCCACCACCATTGATCAACTGAAACCACCATCCCGACCCAAACCCCTGAGCCCCTGAAATCTGTCGCAGCACCTCAGAGCGCCACCGCCGAAGGTCCAGGCGCCGCCGTGGGCCACCGCACCGCAGTGAAGACCCCCTTCTTCTTCGACTGAGAACCTGCCTCCTTCGAATGAGAAAAACAGTAAGCCCATTTTCAATTTTATTTATTCATTCATTTTCTATGTAATTAGTTTTGAAGTTTTAAAATAAATCAGTTTATATATATAAATGGCATTATTATTATTTTTAGAAAATATGAAGTTGAAGTCATAAAGAACCGATTTTTATATAATCTAGCATGTTAAAAATCCAATTTTTATATGAAGGTCATTAGTTTAAAAATCCAATTTTTATATGATGTATAGAATAAAAATATAATTTTTATAAAGTAGAAGTATTAAAAATGTGATTTTTATATATTGAATAGCGAAGTAAAAATCCGATTTTTATATATATTGAATAACGAAGTAAAAATTCGATTTTTATATATTGAATAGCGAAGTAAAAATTCGATTTTTATATATTGAATAGCGAAATAAAAATTCGATTTTTTTTATATATATTGAATAGCGAAGTAAAAATTCGATTTTTATATATTGAATAGCGAAGTAAAAATTCGTTTTTTATATATTGAATAGCGAAGTAAAAATTCGTTTTTTATATATTGAATAGCGAAGTAAAAATTCGATTTTTATATATTGAATAGCGAAGTAAAAAATTCGATTTTTATATATGTAGTGAATACGGGTGACGAAAGTGATGAAAGAAAAAACGGCGGAGATTTTCTACATACGAAGAGTCGAGGAGTTGGTTTAGCTAATCGGTGAGAACTTCTCACTTTTAATTTAATTGTTCTAGTTAAAATATATACTAGGATGCAGACGGTGTTTAGTAGCACCCAACACCCGTCGTCCACAGACCATGGACGGCTTGTATGCTTGTTTGTTTGATTTTGATGTGTAGTTGATTGTGTGATGTGATGTGAAATGAAATAAAACATTTATATAGTTGAAATAAAATATTTTATAGTGGAAAATATTTTATAGTTAAAAATAGAATTTTTAACGTGTATATGAAATGAAATAAAAATAAACAAATCGGACGATTTGTTTATATACACACATTTGACTGATATTGATTGGGACGATAAATTTTACACATCGCCCAACTACACAAATAAAATCTGTATTTGATTGTTTGAAACGCCACACGGGTATTGGGATGAGATTTGACGTACACTAATCCCGATTGTTTAGTTGTATGTCGATCGATTGATTGACAGACTGTTATAAGCGTTAAATATTTATATTCGATGCTTATACAGTGTAGAATGCACTTTGGATGATGGTTGATTATTCATCGTTGTTATTGTATACATGTGTTGTAGAAAATCCATATAATTAACATTATATGGTAATTGATTGGGCCTCATTAAATATTTGAAAAAGAAATATTTGAAATAGGAATATTTGAAATAGAAATATTTGAAATAGAAATATTTGAAATAGAAATATTTGAAAAAGAAATATTCGAAATAGAAATATTTGAAAAAAAAAGAAAAATTTGAAATAGAAATATTTGAAATAGAATATTTGAAAATAGAAATATATGAAGCCGTGTTGATTAGATTGACGTCATTTTGACGTGAACGATATTTATATCGATTTTATTCATTTTATAATGAATATCGAAAGTGATTTCAAAATCTGATATTTCGAAAAGAATTGAAATTCGAATTAAATTGAATATAAATGAATTCGAATTGAAATTGAATATAAATGAATTAGAATTGAAATTGAATATAAATGAAATTGAATTGAACTTGAATATAAATGAATTCGAATTGAAATTGAATATAAATGAATTTGAATTGGAATTGAATTGAATTGAAAACGAACTGAAATTGAATTAGAAATCAATTTGAATTGAAATCGTTTTGAAAACGAATTTAAAACGGATTATAAAAATATGTTTTAAAGGGAAATCGACGAAGTATATATTATATATGTTATATATATAATATAATGGCCTGAATAGAACGCGCCGCGCTGCGGTAGTTCGTGAATTTCGACCATTGACTTCAAATGGATATTGCGGGAGATCCGACCGTCGGATTCTCCTAAAACCGGAACCGTTGGGTTCGTATCGAAAAGAGCTTTCTAACGAATATTAGAAATTTGTAATCTAACGGTTGGATTTGGAATTATGTCCAAATCAAATTTGGAAAAGGTCGTTGTAAGTGCAGTTCGATGGCCGTTGATGGAAATCGACTGTACGGGCCTTGATAAAATTATTAAAAATAGTAATAATTTGTGTAAAATCATAAGAAATGATTTGGAAAAAATTAGGATGAAAAACTCCATATTTGAAAAGATAAAAATAGATTTTTATCGAAATGAACTAGTTTTGAACTAGAATTAAAATTCTATTTATTTTTAAATAAATAAATTTGATTTGAAAGGGTTTTAAAAGTAACCAGGATATCCAATAATTGAATTGGAATGGATTTGAATCGAAATTGTCTTTGGATTATTTCGATGTTGGATTTCGTGATTATACAGATATTGTTATGGAAATTTGAAAGATATATTTATATCATTATTTCCAATACGATATTTGTTGGTCGTAGAATTTGATACTGAATATAAGCCGATATATTTTCTATTCAGAGCCTTGTATTTAATATCAAATGTGATTTGGGTTTGTCGTGAATGGTGTCTTCATTAACACTGTTCTTAAGCCCAATTGAGAAAAAGATTAAATCTTTTATTTAGATTTAATGAAGTGTACCAATTAAATAATATTTAATTGGAATTGAATTGGTATTGATTTTTGGGTTTATCGTGAACGGTGTTTTAAATAACACTTGTTCTTTAACCCGATAATTAATAGAATGTGATTTTGGGTTGTCGTGAACGGTATCTTCAATAATACTGTTCTTAGACCCAAAGGAGTCAAGAAAATCAGAAACTAACTGGAGATTAGTTAAGTTGAATGGTTTCTGGGGTATTGACCTGAAGTTGGTTTCGTCCTTCGGGGTTAATACTTAGGGAATTGCTCACTTGCTAATTTATGGTTAGGGTGTGATTGAAATGTAATGTGATTTTGGGTTTATAGTGAACCGTGTTTTAAATGACACTGATTCTTTAACCCAGTTAAAGATTAAAACTAAGTGGAGTTTTAATGAATCTTTAATTAGATTGAAAAGATCGAGAATGGAGTATCACCAGTTTTGCTCCAAAGCGATAGTTAAATCTTTAATTAGATTTGGACGTGGAATGGTAATTGATTTTACCGATAACACTGTGATATTAGATATGGAGTATTACCAGTTTTGCTTCATGGGATGAATAGGTTGGGATTGGGAAATAAAATAAATAATTACTTCGGTGTGGTTCGCTAATCCCGACTAGTTTGTAAAACCATAATTTGGTTTGAAATGATATCCAAAGGATGATTAAAGAATAAATTTTAAAGAATTTATCTTTGATAAAAATTAATGGGAACCTTTCCCTAAGAATGTGAAATTTAGAAACTAACTGTAGGTTAGCTAAGAAGAATGGTTTCCTGGGTATTGATCTGATGTTGGTTTCGGCCTTCGGGGTTAATATTTGGGAAATTGTTCTCTTGCTGATTTACGGTTAGTGACTGATGAATTGGAATGAGGCGTATGTTGTGTTTGTATAACATTTGTTTACTATATACGCGGGTTGTTCGGAAAGGCCGGGTTTATAACCATTCTGAATAACCGATTCGACGATATGTCGAAGATGATGACGGTGGTCGAAGACCGAAAGTCTTCACATCGTTTGGGTGATTACTGATGATCTTGATTGGGCTGTACACCCAAGATGAGGGAATCAGTTGGTGGTCGTCCAGACGTGCTTGGAGATCGACGGATATGCGAGGAAAGTGCCTCCGGTTTCGCTCAGACCTAGAACGGACTTGTAAATGGATGGTGTGTCTGACATTGTATTCCTTTATATTGTATTCGTTGATCTCTGCTAAATATATATATCTGTTTGGCAGCGGGGAATTTATTCTCTTGCTTAACGCCCTTCTCTGAGACATACGAGCTCAGAGGTTATATATTGGCAGAAATCAGTGGTACGATATGGATTGATAGTGTGGCATACTGAGATGCAGTGATCCAGACTTTTGTTGAAAAGAAAAGTTTGGTGGATGATGATCAAAGCGCAGCTTTAATATAGCATGGCTTTGTGTATAGCGTTGATTCGCGAGCCTCACACCTTGGTATGGTGGTAAACTGATGGTTTGATCAGTATGCTTGTTAGTGGATGGGCACCTTAGTGGTGTCGTGGATTCGGTCGACCGAGATGAGCTTAGTGCTCAGGGATAGAGTAAGCGGTGTTTTCTCTCGCTGGGACGTAAGCGGCGGTGATACTCTGGTCCCAAAAGTGCGGATGTGCAGACGGTGTTTTCTCTTGTTGGGACGTAAGCCATGGGGAATTGCACTACGAGATCGATCTTTCGAATCAGGAGCCACCATGACGGAAATCCAATTTCCAATACGCGATATTGCGGTTTTAATTGTAGAACTAGTATGGCGACATGATATATGGTACCCATGCCGTCTATGATTGATACTTATGATTTGAAGTTGTTTTACACGCTATGCACTTATAGTAGTATCAAATGATTTGTTTTAAACGTACTAAGCATGTTTGGCTATTATAAGGGAAAACCCTATCCCCCGGCTTGCGTTGCATTGTGTGATAGGACCTGGGTCTTATAATAGCTTCATTTTTCCAAAAAGCATTGCGCTGTTTTGTTATATGCACTGGTATTCTTGGGAGGAAACCCGTTCCGTGTTATACGGCGTGGTCCCTTGATATATCTGATTTAAAGTAAAGTTTTAAATAACTGTTTTAGTTCTCACACCAGTCACATGACTGACCTGGAGTTTATTGTTTTAACCTAAACTCTAGGTGCCTTTATTTTGACACGGGCAGCTAGTAGTTTTGGTTTTGCAGATTTATATTCACAGGATCTTGACTTACAACTGGAACGATATCCGGAAAGCTTTGTATCCGTATATCTCCTTCTAGTTGTGTTTTGTATTATTTCCGCTGCGATGTATTTAAATGTAATTTAAATCTCTGATAATTTCTGTGTAATATTTGTTCATACTCTGTATATTCTTGTATCTGATGGAATTGTTGTAATAACAATGAAATGTTCTTCCGTTTGCGTTCTGATTTGTCTTGTCCTCACAGTAATTCGTTCTTTCTCATCTCTTCGGAGACCGGGAAGTTCGGGTCGCTTCACAGATTTTATTCATGGCGTTTAAATTAAGTGCAACCAAAAAAAATAAAATTAGTGGCATGTTATCTCATAACGATTATCGAAATGCCACCAAAAATACTTATTGGCGGTTTTTGGGTGCTACAAAAAACTCATTTTCTCGTAGTGTACTTCAGTTTTATAAGTAATGAATGAATTTAACACTTCACTTTTAGCATGCATAAGATAGACATAAAAATATTTAGAGTAATCATCTATAAATGTGACAAAATATCTTTTTCCTCCTCTCGTTGGAGTACTATGTATATCACATTCATCACTATGAATAAGTTGTAAAAAAATTGTTGTACTTTCTGGTTTATAAGGAAATGGTTTTCTAGTGATCTTAGTTAATGAACATATCCTACACTTATCTAGTATATCATTTTTTTGTTTGGGAATTAGATTCAAAGATATCATATCAAGCATACGTTTATGATTAACATGTCCTAATCTATTGTGCCATAATGAAAATGAATCAACAATATAAGTAGAATCCATACTTTTATTAATATCAACACTCAGTTAAACATACCATCACACTTGTACCCTTTTCCTACAAATATACTGCCTTTTGGTCAACACATATTTGTCTGATTCAAAGACTTGTTTGAAACCAAATTTATTAAGAAGACTTCATGATACAAGGTTCTTCCTAATTTAAAATACAAAATATATATCATTTAATGTCACAATTTTTCCAGATGTGAATTCCAAATCCACAATCCCTTTCCCTTTGACCGCTGCCTTTGCTTAATTTCCCATATAAAGGTAATCATCATGTTCAGTAGGTTCCAGTTTCTTGAATTGATTCTTGTCAATGCAGACATGCTTAGTAGCACTAGAATCGATCCACCAAGAATTGCCTTGTTCAATCATATTCACTTTTGATATGACTGCGGCAAAGTTTTCCTTTTCAGGTTGCTGCTTCTTTTTCCAGAAGCGACAATCCCTTTTGAAATATCCCGGTTTACCACAAAAGTAGCAACCACCATTTTTGCCTTTCTTGTTCTGATTTTGGGAATTGTTGTTATTCTGCCCTTTCCTCTTTTTATTAGAAGAATTATTCGAAGCATTATTTTCTTGCTTTTCTTCCACCATATGGACCTTTGATGTATCAACAACTTGTTCATCTTGGGCATCTTTTTGCCTCAGTTGTTGTTCAACTTGCAAATATTGTGCAAGGCTATCTAGACTCATATCCTCCTTCTTGTGTTTCAGAAGTTTCCTCTGATCTTTCCAAGAAGGGGGTAATTTGTCTATTATTGAGGAAATCTTAATGTCCTCAGCCATATTTAACTTATGTTGACTAAATTGGTTAAGTATGTGTATGATATCATTGAATTGCTCTACTGCTGAACGATCATCGGTCATTTTGTAATTAAAAAAATTGGTAGCTAGAAATTTCTTACTTGTTGCATCTTCCATCAGATACTTCGCCTCTAATGCATCCCAAACATCCTTTGCAGTTGGCTCGTTGTAGTACATATCAAAAAGAGTGTTCGTTTCGCATTACAGACATGGCCTTTGCAAATATAATCATCATGTTCCCATTTGATCCGATCTCGTGTCTATACAATGGTTTCATCTTCTGTCTCCGCTGGTTTTGGCGTAGTCAGAACATAAACAACATTCATACCAGCCAACAAGAAATGCTTCTTCTTCTGCCAGCCTAGGAAATTGACACCATCAAAGCACTCTAATTTTGAGAAATCAGTGGCGAACTCTTTGAGACTGTAAGGAGCCATTGTAGAAATACAGTTTTAGATTGTTAGTTGTCGAATTTGTCGCTGGATCTCATTATCTTTGAATACACAAATCTACGAGGCACGATGTGGTGATCGTTATCCTAAAACAATATTTGCCCTCTTAATTCTGTGCACGAGTAATGGAAAATCTGTTTGAAGATACAATGGAGCAGATATCAAATATGTTTAATCGACGTGTTTGCACAAACACGACGATTCACTATCCTGAATTTGATTTCTGCAGTGACAAGATGAAGGAGTTATTGCATGCAGAATTATAACTCATATAATTTATTCAAGAATTTGCAGAGTTTCGAGAAGATTTTAATGGTAGAAAGAGTGCAAGGAAGGAGAAGATGAAATGAATTCGAGATTGTTCAATGCCGAAATTGGGCAGCCTTTATATAGGCAGTGAAGAGGCATAGTAGTTTTCCAACAGTTATGACTGTTTGAATTCAAAGTCACATCTTTTCGTTTTGCAACAGTCCAGAAGAATTGCAAATTTGAATAATGAATGGATGCATCCATTCATTAGCAATGACTCTGATGTGTTCCGAATTCAAAATCTACGCATGCAAAAACTCTATGGATCTGTGCAAGCCCATTAGCATTCTGAGGCCCAATTGATCACGAGACCCTAAGAGCCCCAAGGCCCATCTTCTGACATTTAAATATTATCATGCCAATGTCATGTGCTCATGTCTTATCTCTCCTTCGCTTCTTTCTTTTGATATCATATGTAATGCATTTACATATATAGTAGAAAACCTACTTATATTCCATGATATGAGAAAAATCAAATTTTCCCGCTTTTTGCTTTCCTTCTTCCCTTTAATTTGGAATTTCCTCCAACAAGCTGTGGTAATGATCTGCTAGCTGTTAGGATAGGTTCGTCCTAATCTTTGATATGTTAGCATCTGCGTCATTGCTATGACCTAGTGTGGATGGATGCCGTTCCAGTATTAGTACTGGTGTTGAAACGCTAGATCATGTTTTGTCCCTCATTGTTCCCCAATTTGCTAATTCTTTAGGGGATAATAACGAGAGAGGTTGTGGTTATGTAGATGCTAGTTTGGAGTTTGTAGCTTTCGATTCCAACCCTTGCTGAGCATGCTTCGAACACTATTAGTGAGAGCACTCCACCTATTTTTTCTAATGCCCATGAAGTTGTTGCTTCTCCAAAGGCAAGTTGGTCTGCTCTTTTTTAAGCTTTGCCAAACATTGTTGGGGACTATTCTGATGTTGATTTCTATATCCCTGCTTCTAAGGATGGTGCAAGACCTCTTGTGATTCTTAAAAAGTTGTCTTCAATTTGGAATAATCAACTTGTTGGTTTTTTTTCTAGACGTAGGGTCGTCAGATGTGGTCAAGCATGTTGTATGGATAATTCGGGGTGGCCTTTGTACTACCATTTTGGATGGAATTTTCTATCTGAAATTCTCCTTGGATGAAGAACAATTTTGATTGTTAAAAGCTTCTCCTTCTATAATTGAAGGAAAGTTGTTCATTTGTCATGACTTGGAGTGTCTCTATTGACCGGCTGGAGAGCAATTTTTTTCGATCGAGTTTTGACTCAATTCACCCACATTCCATCAGTTCTTCAACCCCTTCTAGGTCTTAACTGGTTAGCTTTCCATATTGGCATGTTAAAGGTGTTTCGATGCAAACATGGTAGCTAAGAGGAATATGGTTTTTGCTAGAGCATTGATAAAATTAGCCCTAGATAAGCCTCTCCCCATGCAGATTAAGGTCTGCAATGAAAGTCGAACTATTCTTGTGGATGTGAAATATAAGTGGAAACTGGATATCTGTACAACCTGCAAGTCTTTCAGTCACTTATCATTATGCTTTGTTATGCTGTAGTTGACGAGCCTCTTAGAGTCAAGATTCCGCTTCTTAGGCCTTCGGTTAGAATGTAGGTCCCCAAATCACAAAAGCATGCCTCTGTTATTGCTCCGACCAAAGAAACTTCGGTTGTGGCAAATAATGTTGATGTGCCTAACTCTGTGAACGCCTCAACTACTACCCCTCAGGTAGCTCGGTTAATGTTGTTGAAACTCTACGATTCCTTTGACTAGTGAGGATATTATGACTAGTCCGATTATTAGATGGATTGACTGCGAGAGAGCATGGGTTCACTTGGTATTAGAAATGTGTTGTGATTTGGATTTTGACTTTTACAAGTTGTTGGAGAAGAAGTAGATGATAGGAGGCTATTTTATCGACCTAATGAAGATAATTTGGAGATGTGGATTGATGGTGATTTTGGGTAGTAAAATCATAAGCTATTGCAAGACATCACTTGGGATCGGAAATACATCTATGACAAGGACTTACCAGACTATAAGGATGGCCTTGATCGTCCTTTCTTTGATTTTGTTTAGTATATGATGCCTTCATTTTGTGGTTTCGGTGCTTTGCCATTTGATGTGAAGATTCCTTAGGCTTCTTTATTTAGTAGTAGAAGCACTCTGCTTCCCTCCTTCTTGTTTATGTACAGTTTTCTTACACTTCAAACCAGATTTTCTAGTTGTTAGGAAAATTTCCTAACCGCTGCTTTGCTATGTATTCATTATTTGTTGCGATGAAAAGTGATTGCGACCTCTACAAAAATCAGTCAGCTTTGCCAAAAAATATATATGTAGGATATATATGCAAGTATTGATTTGAAGATTGTATAGTTTAGAAATTTAAGATTACAAAGTAGAAGAGTTCAACACTGAAGGCTCTAGAGTAATTAAAGTTATAGAGTTCAAGAAAACATGATAAGTTATAGAGTATCAAACACGATAAAAGATCAATTTTCTTAAGATAAATGAATCAGATTTCGTAGAGATGATCTTATTGTATTTAGTATCAAATTCGGAGGAGAGAATCCTTAGTATCCATAAGATTTTGAAAGACATTTACACCGTTATTCAATGTATAGTCGGGGCTGAACACGGAGATTAATATGGAGTAAAATAAATGTGATTTTTTCCGATCTATTATACTCAAAATGGATTTACCATCCAAACGGCATAATGAATGAGGTATAATAATTCCATTTATACACCTGAAGAGTATTTTAAAGATATATATACTTAAAATATGTTTTATAAAGAAATCAATTGTGAAAAAAAGAACACAAAAAACTAATACTACTTAAACAGTATTTTAACGATAATTGATCTAAAGAGATCGAGATTACATTTGAGTGATTCCTATCTGAAAACCACTTCAAATCAATTGACGTTTATATGACAAGAATGATGGATAAGCGATGACGAATGACCAAGAATGATGGTGATCGAATGTAGGCTAGTTGTCACTGACCCTCTGAGAAATTTCCAACATTAATAATAGACACTTATTTTGCATTCAGATCATCGACGCAAGGATTACTTAGAGTTAGATCACACAATTTAACTTGGTTTAACCAAACCCATGATAACTTGTATAAACAAATGCTCGACGTTACACTTTTGATTCATGTATATAGATCTCCATGAATGTACATCTATTTACTGGTAAGGGAAGTAATTCTCCTACACTATATACCCTTCTTTGAGTCATACGAGCTCAGAGATTGTGCATTAGTGGAAATCAGTTGCGTGTTATGAACTTAGCAACGCGGCATTCAAAGTGGAGAATATGCTTGATATAAGGTAATCATAACCTTTAGCCTTATCACTCGATAATGGCAGAAAAAGGCATGTGTAAAGCCTATGTGGATCGCGTCCATTAGGATATGATCATCATCTTTCTAGATTACTCATTATATGTTGAGTGCGTGGTGTATGTTGGGATCCCAGAATAGCTCGGTTATGACTAGGGTGATGTCATATTCAGAACAGTGCACCACCATCGGGTAAGTGTAGTTGGGTTGGCATTCCATGGAGCAGATGGTGCATTACTATTAATTTGAGTGTCAAGCGTACATCCTTCAAACGATGTATTGTACGGAAGATAATCCCTTATCTTACCATTATATTACAATCCGTTCTCTCTAAGAGTACAAATTCTATTGTGTAGTCTCAAAGAAAATTTGGGTGCAGAATTTAATAAATGTTACAATTTCTTTATTTATATAATTTATATTAATGGGTTTTAACCTGCAAGTCATTATAAATAGTAGCAGGCAATTGTAATGTAGCAAAGATTTAGTTATCATAAGGTAAAACCATGTACCATATTTATGCGTGGTATTACGGAGTACCATTATTTTCAAATGACGAATTTAAGTTTTTCAGACCAGTCACATGACTAATCAGAAGTTTACTTTCTTTCCCTTAAAACTCTATGTGCCCATATTTTCTCCGAGCAACCTAGTTGCCCAGGTTTTTACTTGGATCAATTGGATGGAGCTTGGAGCTTAAGAATTTGAAGATAGTCATCTATTCTTGCTTTTTCTTAGTTTTTTCAGCATTTGTAAGGAAAGGTTCTACAACTGTCATAGTTGACTTTAATAAACACTCTAATACGAATGATTACAAGTTTCTGCTATAACAATTTCAGTGATATATATATATATATATTTATTTATATAAATGACGAGCGTTCCAGGGCACCCTGTTTTGCAGCATCCCTTTAGCACCTTACCAGATTGTGAGCTACACAAATCCAAATCCAACAAGATTTTGTAGATGTTCAATACACATAGATATTATCATATATCCAAAATTTGAGCTCGTTCTGACACTTGTAACATTTTCAAAATCTTAGCCCAATTATTCTTCATTCAGACATTTATTCAAACCGTTAAATTCAAACATCAAATATATTATTTTAAGTATGTCAAAACGAGCTCAAATTTTGGATAGATGATAATATATATGCGGATTGAATATGTATAAAATCTTGTTGGATTTAGATTAGTGTATCTCATGGTAGGATAGGGTTGCTGCAAAACAAAGATGCCTCGGAACACTCCTATATGTATATACATACCACACACACATACACACACACACACACACACAGATATATATATATATACATACATACATTTTTCCACTATGTAAGATTCTGTTTTTTCTACTTTCTATCTATTTTCTTTCTTACCATAAACAATTTGCTTCTCCAACACTTGGTTTTGCGGCACGTTAATATCATGAATGTATTAGTGTCGAATTTCGGGGATCTAAGAAACAAGTTGTTTCATCATCTATGGCGGTAATGCCAGTTTCTTATATTATATTAATCCACGCTTTATAAGCTATGACAACAGTCCTAAAATGGATGAAAATAAAGAGAAACTGCCAACTATTCAGAAAACAATCTGTGAATATCGCAAAAGATATAATGTCTACAAAAAAATATAACATATCAAGAGGAATGTTTTGACTATAGATGATAATTGTAATGGCCCGGGAGATTTTCGACCTCGGTAATCGAAATAAACACCATGTCGACTATTCAGGCATCGGAAATACCAGATCATTAATAGAAAAAAGTTAGAGAGTGAGAAATAGAAAGAAAGTGAGAATAGAAGAAGAAGAAGAAGAAGAAGATCACAACAGAACCGAATCATAATAAACACGAATCTCACAGCGGAACGAATAAAATATTTATATAGCATAACTTTTGAAACACAGACTTATAACTGTATATACATTCCATTTCAGAGTACAACACATAATGTCGCATCGGAAATAAACAGTAGCTATAAAATGTTGAGGCCTCCTACTCCAAGCTCTTCCAAGTATACTTGTAAACTCCTAACTACTTGACTGCCTGTACAAATTTGAGCACCTAAGAGTTTTAGGGTAAAACAAACAAAAATAAACTCTGGGTCCATCATGGGACTACCGTTAACTACCTCTCAGACCTTAACTGAACAACATTTCTAATCTAGACAAAGTTTACATTTTAAATCTTCAACAACTTCCTTACGTAACTCTCAGATTCTATTTACGAATCCACTTCCTTTACAGAAATCATTCGATTATAATAATAGTGTTATAATCCCATGCTTTCGAAATATAATAACTTGAATATAACTTTTATTTCTTAATTTAAATAAATAAACAAAGGGTTTATTAAATAAATCTTGATTTAAAAACAAGAAAGTAAATAATACTTTCCTATATTCGATATAGTCAAATCCCAATGTATAACTCTTTCTCGAATAAACTCTACTCTATAACTCTCTCTTGAATAAACTATATTTGATAACTCTTTTCCGAATAAACTATATTCGATAATCTCGCCATCGAATAAACTATATTCGATAATCTCTCCTTCGAATAAACAATATTCGATAACTCTCCTCGAATAAGTTATATCCGATTCACTCTATTCGAGTAAATAATATTCGACTAACTCTATTCAATTAACTCTAAACGATTTAACTCTATTTGATTAACTCTAATCGATTCAACACTAATTCGATTGACTCTAATTAACTCTAATTCGAATTACTAATATTTGATTAACTCTAAACGATTTAACTCTAATTCGATTAACTCTATCTCATTCAAATTCCCATTTGAATTTCTATTTCAAAATCCCAATTTTTCTTTATAAATGTTTTAATTTATAAAATAACTATTTTAATCCATTATTCACATCGAATGTGAATAACATTTCTCATATATATACCAATCCAGTTTGATTTCATATTAACAAAAAATATTCCATTTCCAAATTCTATTTATACTTTTATTTGTATAATTATTTCTACAAATCCTCCTTTTAACTTCTAACAGTTCAAATCTCCTTTAAATTCCCTTTTATAAATGTTGAATTCAAATTCTATTAACCTATCGGTGTTAAAACCGATTTCTACTTCTTTATATAAATTCAGATTTATATATTCAAACTATCCAATGATAAATATTTTTCTTAATTTATAAACATCGTTTATAAATTAATCTTCTCAATTTATCTGTTAAAAACAGATTTCCAATTAATTATACTTTAAATAAATCTTTTCCACTTATTCTCTTTTATAAAATTCTATTCATTTTATAAAATATTTCCTTTTATAATACACTAATTATTTCCCAAATATTTTCTTTTCTAATTATCCTATTTATTTTCCAATATTTCCTTTCAATTCTATTGTAAATGTTTTACAAATATTTTTCCTTTTAATTCTATTTGTATATGTTTTACAAATATCTCCCTTTCAATTCTATTTGTAAATGTTTTTACAAATATTTCTATTTCACTTCTATTTATTAATGTTTTACAAATATTTCTATTTCACTTCAATTTATTTTACAGATAATTCTTTCTATAAAATCCATTGATTTTATAAAATCCTAAAATTCAATATCCACTTTGAAATTCCTTTTTTTATAAGATCATTTGATTTTGTATAAATATATTTCATTTTCAATATACACTTTGAAAATTATGTTTCTACTTTCCAGTATTCCTTATGGTATTTAACATACCATTTAACAATGATCAATATCATACAAACACACATAATCAACAACAGACTATATCACATCATATATCACAATATATGAAAACAGTAAAATAAATGTTGAGGAATCCAGTTGTATCCCTCTGACCTGTTTCCCTACGTCAACAGATGTTACAAAATATAACTCACATCAATTTCTTTCAACATGAAATATTCTGATCGACAGAATTCATATTTAATTAACGATATATATATATATATATATATATCGGTATTTTCAACCAATCAATTAGCAGTTCAACCAACCAATCAACACACAGCAATCAACCAAGATTTATTAGTTCTAAAAATACGTTATGAAAATATAAACTGAGCAGAGTTAGTGAGATTTACTCTCATTGGACGAACATCGTTAAATAACGATAATTGTCGGTTGATTCTGACTAGACAATTTATTTTGCTATAAATTGTAACGAGCTTCAGTTCACTTCCAATCAGTTCCATTGCGTAGCTCCCGTCCATACGATGCTAACGGATCTAGTTTCGTTGGATTCTGATAATGTATGACGAAGTTATGAATTTTATAAGTTATACGCATTTTGAATACACTATTTATACTCGTTTAAATCTTATTGGGCCTTACCCCTTCTTTCCAAACCGGCCCAAAATAGAAAAGAACCTTCTCTTCCTTATTACTTCTTCCTCCCTCGTGATAATCTCGTATCCTCCTCAATACCATTTAGACATTGCCACATATTTGAACTCCATGTCTTCCTCTTTCCCATCAATAAAACTCAAATTAAAATCTCTAAAACACTTCTCTTCTATCACTCCTCATAATCATCATAAATAAACCCAACTCACTGCATTCATACAAATCGTGTTTTACAAATGCTGGAAACCTAGCCGTACCTCTTTGAATCATTCTCTCCCTCTCCCCTTTGTGAAAAATCAAATGGTAAATACCAAAAATCATATCGTCAACTCCATATCCTCATCATATTGGTCTCGTGCAACTCGCGTTAGGGAGTCGGATAGCATCGATAGGCTTCAGTGATGCCTACAGTAAATCGCACGCCCCAAATTACAACCGAACTTAACTAAAAACTCACCAATGAAGCTGCTTCTCGCCACAAGTTCGAATATACATTCGAATTTGAAAATCAATGCTCCAATAACCCGCAACATTGAACCTTAGCTAGCGCGATGATAAGAGACACCGAAAACATTATCGTCGAATACCTTGAAACTCATATGGGTTGAAGATAATCATCCCAGCATCTTAAATACATGAGTATTGAGAATTACTGGATTTTATTGGAATTGATTTGAATTTTTAAATTTAACGTTTTGGTTATGGGTATGAATATCTGGCGGCCAAGAATCGTTTTGACTAGAGAAAGTGGAGTTTAGGGTTAGAGGATATAAAGGGATATATATATAGGTTAATTCAAATATTTTTATATTCGATTACTATATTTAATTTTAATCAACTGCTATTTGTATTCGATGTTTAAAAATCCGTATGATTACATACGATATTCAAAAATCATGAAAATTCACATACAACTAGAGTTTGACATTACGGACCCAACGAAACTTGTTTCGTCGAATTCCGAATCCGTTTACTCACACAGCGTATTTTTAAAGCCAAATTATTGTCTGTTTTTCACATTAAAATCTCGTACAGCCACATACTGACCCCAAAAATTACAGAAATTGAAATCTAGCAATAATTTAATATTGCGGATCCAACAAAATTAGTTTCATCGAAAATGGAGGTTATTTGCAAAACTGGCTATTTTTAAAGCTCTAAATAAACTCATTTAAATATTAATATATTTTGAAATAATTAAATTAAATACAAATAAATTTATATCATCATATATATTCACAATAGAATATCATACAGCTCCAATTGGATTTATAACTCGATATTCAAATCCAAGTTGAATCGATATTCAATTTATATTGAAAAATCCGTTTATAATGTATATAAATCGTAATAAATTATAAAGGAATTCCATAGCGACTTTTCGAAATTTGATTTGGACACAACTCACATTTTGCACGATTAAATCTTGAATTTTCTCTTCCATTAGAAAAATATACTTCACCAGCTCCGAACGTTTCTTGTTTCACAGAAATCGGGCTTAAAACGAATTCTGTATATTCGTTTAAACTTCGAATCGCCAAATTATGAACTGCCGCGCCATTTCGAGCTCGATTATAATTATAATATAAATTATACGTTCAACTGACATTTATAAATAAATTCGTTCATATAATTCAACTCTAAACTGAATTATATATTTTGAATTGTCCAATTCACGCAATATTGTCAATTCACTAATTCCGGCTATTTCGGAATTAAATAAATTATTCTATTATTTATATTAATTAAATATTCAATATTATTTAATTAAACAACCACTTAATTCTCTGAATCATTATTTGAATAATTAAATAAATAAATAAATTATCACATGTAAAAGTACGGGATGTTACATTCTTCCCCCTTAAAATAATTTCGTCCTCGAAATTGCTAAGGTAGAAAACAAACCCTATTAACTGGGTAAAAATTATTTGTTTACTTCTTAACTTTGGTTTCATTAAACTAATTAATTTCGATTAAAATATTAATTCATTTCTAATAATTAAAATTTCTAAAAAATTTCTAACACCTGAAACTGAAATTTTCGAAAAATTTCGCCAGCACTTCCTTTTTTCGGCTCAATCTGTACAACTACAACTCGTCTCTTTAGGACTTCTCCAACCCAAAAGAAAATAAACAGCCAAGCGGCTTGCCAAACAGGCTCATAAATCACCAAACTCATATAAAAATAAACTTGTACCTTTTTGTCGGGAATATCATTTCCATCTATTACCAATTCTGCATATACTAATGTCATCCCAATCGTTCGCTTATGCTCAAGCCAAAATCTGTTCTCAATTTAGATTCCATTATTAATTTCAACATTTAACTTAACAGTCCAATTCCATTTTGGATTATCTCTAATCCAATCTAATTCGATATTTCCTATCTCGATTCATTTTCCACTTAACTAGTTTCAGTTCAATATCTATTTCTATTTGCTTTTACAAATTCTAATTTAATTTGTTTTAATTCAAACAATCTTCCCCAGGGATTTTTAAATAGTTTAGCTTTCTTAAAACCAGATCCCCCTTTTCAGGATACAAAACAACTTACTTTTCACAAAATAATTCAAAAACAAAATCTTTGGTAGTAATTTGTCACTTAGCAACTCGAAAATGACACCGATGATGCGGCCATCATAATCAGGGTTATTTTCCAGCTATCGAAGTGAGTTCAATACTACAACAATTTCGAAACCATTTTTAAACATCTTCATTTTGAAATCACTTTTGAAATATCCTTCACAATGCTTGTAAACAATTTAAAATCTCCTAGGATTTTAAAATTCTCATATATTTAATCCAAATCCAATTACAAACACTTATTCAATTTTTAGAAATTTTAATTCCAATTCCGATTTTACATTTCAGAATTAATTCATCTGACTTCATATATCATCCTTATATAAATTATGATTGGTTATTGACATAACCATTCCCCGTTCTATAATCTTATTCGATTACGATAACAACCAATATATCCAATATATTATAATAACTCCAAGATATATATTTATTTTATAACAAAATATATTTCGGGTAAAATTATTCCATTTACCCTCCTTTCAAAACATATCATGTCAGTTCATCGTATTCAAGAGTTTATAAACCCCTACCGATATAGTGGATCAAACTGATCGATCAGAACTCATAAACAACTCAACCAATAAATCTCCACAATACACAACAATTTTATATTGAATAATAAATACGCCTCATATATATACACTCAACTCAATCTAGGGTATTGCTAACCCCATCTCTACCGAGTCACGCCACAGAGCCAACTTAATTACTTAACCTTCAGCTCTGATACCACTATAATGACCCGGGGATTTTTGACCTAGAAAATCGACATTTAAAACCAATGTCAACTTTCCAGACATCGGAAATACCGGATAGTTAATAGAAAGAAGTTAGAGGGTGAGAATAGATAAGATAAAAAATTAGAATAGAAGAAGAAGAAGAAGAAGAAGAACACAACAACATCAGAGTAATACGAATCTCACAGTGGAACGAATAAAATAAAGTATACAAAATAACATTGAAACACAAATCTGTATTTGTATATTAGAGTACAACACTTACATCACAGCGGAAATAAACAATAGCTATAAAATGTTGTTGAAGCCTCCTGCTCCAAGCTCCATCTAGCGTATCTGTAAATCCCGACTACTTGACTGCCCGTACAAATTTGGGCACCCAAGAGTTTAGGGAAAACAAAACAAAATAAACTCTGGGTCAGTCATGTGACTGGTGTGAGTAAACTCCAAACATTTGTTTAACTTTTAGAAACCATTTTCAAAAGAAAGATAATCGTAAGACCGATCCACACATAAATACGAATGGTTTTTACCTTACGATAACCCAAAACATTTTCAAAATTAATACTTTTCTGATATTATAATAATGTCTAATCACAGATAATTAACAATCTAGCAGAACGCTTGCATCTCACGCTCCATATATATATAGTATACAATCAAAACCGCAGGCGCTTATTAGAGACTGGATTCCGACTATGACAAGGTATGGAACCACCTGCCGATAGTGTATCTCTAGAGAGGAATACACTGGGTTCAACAAGAACATCTTGCAACCCGACCACACATGACATACCACTCATTCCTCTTGAGTGTATCGAATATATTGTCACCTACGGTTGCTAGCAACATAACCGTTCCTGGGATATACTGAAGCGAAAAGAAGTAAAAAATATGAATATTCTCTAGATGGTGACAATACACCCTAATGGGGGCGACCCACTTAGTCATGCTGCCTGCCCGATTTTTGTCATTTTCCGGTTGATGAGGCTTGAGGTCATAATGTATCTTTTGACAGATCACACCTCCAACTTACTTTGAATGCCACATCATCATACCCGCCAAATCACAAATTGATTTCCCCAAAAATATTGTGGGTATAAAGCTAAGAGAAATGAATTCCTCCGCCACAAAACGTAGATACGTTTGAAGCAATCAACTTACGTGATCCATTAGATACACTCTGTCAGACATCCGTCCATACACATTGTCCTGGGACTGGACAAACCGAAGGCACTACTCAGTAAATCCATCTTAGGCAATTTCTACCTGGAATCGCCAGAACAGCACTTGCACAACTCCATCTTCAATTATCTTCATCATATTTGATTCGTAACGCTAATGCGGGAGTAGTTTTCAGACAATGAATTTGATCCCGGTCTCTCCGTATTGACAATGGGAAAATGGTCAAAAACTTTGATAGTCGGTGATTTAACCATCAAAGGAAAATATGTGTGCAAACAAATTGTATTTCCAAATGGAAAACTTACTGGTCAATCATCAAGAAACACTGACCCCTTTGCTTTAATTTACTATTCAATTATTCATTTCCCTTTCTCCGTTTCCATATATTCGTAAATTTCTATTTTCTAAATTTAGAAAATATACGTTATTAATCATTGGAAAATATTTCCATATTTACTCTCATTTTATTTTTCTATATTAGAAAACATTTCTGATTCTTATTTGGAAAACATTTCCAAAATTCCTTCATTGTATTTAAACAGATGTTTAAATAAAACACCGCTATGCCAACACGAACTACTTCAATCAATTACTAAATTCACTTAACTAACCTTCACTATCGAACCTTAACCATTCCTTAGCTAAAAATGAAGTCAATCAAGTTGGGGTATAACTACCTCTCAGACCTTAACTGAACAACATTTCTAACCTCAAAATAGACAAAGTTCACATTATAAATCTTCAACAACCTTCCTTATGTAATTCTCGGATTCTATTTACGATTCCACTTCCTTTAATTTGATTATAATAATAGTGTTATAATCCCATGCTTCCGAAATATAATAAGTTTAATATAATTTTTATTTCTTAATTTAAATAAATAAACAACGGGTTAATTAAATAAATCTTGACATGAAAACCAGAAAGTAAATAATACTTTACTATATTTGATATAGTCGAATCCCAATGTATAATTCTTTCTCGAATAAACTCTACTCTATAACTCTCTCTCGAATAAACTATATTTGATAGCTCTTTTCCGAATAAACTATATTCGATAATCTCGCCTTTGAATAAACTATATTCGATAATCTCTCCTTCGAATAAACTATATTCGATAACTCTCCTCGAATAAATATATTTGATTCACTCTATTCGAATAACTAATATTCGACTAACTCTATTCAATTAACTCTAAACGATTTAACTCTATTTGATTAACTCTAATCGATTCAACCCTAATTCGATTAACTCTAATTAACTCTAGTTCGAATAACTAATATTCGATTAACTCTAAACGATTTAACTCTAATTCTATTAACTCAATCTCATTCAAATTCCCATTTGAATTTCTATTTCAAAATCCCAATTTTTCTTTATAAATGTTTTAATTTATAAAATAACTATTTTAATCCATTATTCACATCGAATGTGAATGATATTTCTTATATATATATATATACCAATCCAGTTTGATTTCATATTTAAAAATAATATTCCATTTACAAATTATATTTATACTTTTATTTGTATAATTATTTCTACAAATCCTACTTTTAACTTCTAACAGTTCAAATCTCCTTTAAGTTCCCTTTTACAAATGTTGAATTCAAATTATATTAACCTATCGGTGTTAAAACCGATTTCTACATCTTTATATAAATTCAAATTTATATATTCAAATTATCCAATGATAAATATTTTACTTAATTTATAAACATTGTTTATAAATTAATCTTCTCAATTTATCGTTTAAAAATAGATTTCCATTTAATTATACCTTAAATAAATCTTTTCCACTTATTCTCTTTTATAAAATTCTTCATTTTATAAAATACTTCCTTTTATAATACACTAATTATTTCCCAAATATTTTCTTTTCTAATTATCCTATTTAATTTCCAATATTTCCTTTTCAATTCTATTGTAAATGTTTTACAAATATTTAATTTCTATTTCACTTCTGTTTATTAATGTTTTACAAATATTTCTATTTCACTTCTATTTCTTTTACAAATAATTCTTTTTTTAAAATCCATTGATTTTATAAAATCCTAAAATTCAATATCCACTTTGAAATTCCTTTTTTTACAAGATCATTTGATTTTATATAAATATATTTCATTTTCAATATACACTTTGAAAATTATGTTCCTACTTTCCAGTATTCCTTATGGTTTTCAACATACCATATAACAATGATCAATATCATCCAAACACACATAATCAACAATAGATTATATATCACATCATATATCACAATATATGAAAACAGTAAAATAAATGTTGGAGAATCCAGTTGGATCCCTCTGACCTGTTTCTCCGCATCCACAGATGTTACACAATATAATTCACATCAATTTCATTTCAACATGAAATATTCTGATCGACAGATTCCATATTTAATTAACGATATATATATATAACTATATCAATATTTTCAACCAATCAATTAGTAGTTCAACCAACCAACCAATGCACAACAATCAACTAAGATTTATCAGTTTTAAAAATACGTTATGAAAATATAAACTGAGCATAGTTAGTGAGATTTACTCACATTGGACGAACATCGTTAAATAACGATAACTGTCGGTTGATTCTGAGTAGACCAATTATTTTCCTATAATTTGTAACGAGCTTCAGTTCACTTCCAGTCAGTTCCATTGCGTAGCCCCCGTCCATACGATCCTAACGGATCCAGTTTCGTCGGATTCTGATAATGTATAATGAAGTTATGAATTTTATAATTTATAAGCATTTTGAATACACTATTTATGCTTGTTTAAATCTTATTGGGTCTTACCCCTTCTTTCCAAACTGGCCCAAAATAGAAAAGATCCTGCACGCTTCCTTATTACTTCTTCCTCCCTCGTGATAATCTCGTATCCTCCTCAATACCATTTAGACATTGCCGCATATTTGAACTCCATGTCTTCCTCTTTCCCATCACTAAAACTCAAACTAAAATCTCTAAAACACTTCTCTTCTATCACTCCTCACAACCATCATAAGGAAACCCAACTCGCTGCATTCATACAAATCGCGATTTACAGATGCTAGAAACCATTTTGTGCCTCTTTGAATCATTCTCTCCCTCTCCGCTTTGTGAAAAATCAAACGGAAAATACCAAAAATCATATCGTCAACTCCCTATCCTCATCATATTGGTCTCGTGCAACTCGCATCAGGGAGTCGGATAGCATCAACAGGCTTCAGCGAGGCCTACAGTAAATTGCACGCCCCAAATTACAACCGAACTTCACTAAAAACTCACCAATGAAGCAGCTTCTCGCCACAAGTTCGAATATACATTCGAATTTGAAAATCAACGCCCCAAAAACCCGCAACATTAAATCCTAGCTAGGGCGATGATAAGAGACACCGAAAACACTATCGTCGAATACCTTGAAACTCATATGGGTTGAAGATAATCATCGCAGGATCTTACATACATGAGTATTGAGAATTACTGGATTTTACTGGATTTGATTTGAATTTTTAAAGTTAACGTTTTGGTCATGGGTATGAATAACTAGCGGCCAAGAATCGTTTTGACTAGAGAAAGTGGAGTTTAGGGTTAGAGGACATAAAGGGATATATATATAGGTTAATTATAATATTTTTATATTCGATTATTATATCTAATTTTAATCAACTGTTATTTGTATTCGATGTTTAGAAATTCATATGATTACATATGATATTCAAAAATCATGAAAATTGACATACAACTAGAATTTAACATTACAGACCCAACGAAACTTGTTTCGTCGAATTCCAAATCCGTTTGCTCACACAGCGTATTTTTAAAGCCAAATTATTGTCTGTTTTTCACATTAAAATCCCGTATGGCCACATACTGACCCCAAAAATTGCGGAAATTGAAATCTAGCAATAATTTAATACTACTGATCCAACAAAATTAGTTTCGTCGAAAGTGGAGGTCGTTTGCAAAACTGGCTATTTTTAAAGCTCTAAATAAACTCATTTAAATATTAATATATTTAAAAATTATTAAATTAAATACAAATAAATTTATATTATTATATATATTCACAATAGAATATCATACAGCTCCAATTGGATTTATAACTCGATATTCAAATCCAAATTGAATCGATATTCAATTTATATTGAAACATCCATTTATAATATATATAAATCGAAGGAATTCCATAGCGACTTTTCGAAAATTTAATTTGGACACAACTCACAATTTACACGATGAAATCTCAATTATTCTTTTCCATTAGAAAAATATACTTCACCAGCTCCGAACGCTTCTTGTTTCACAGAAATCCGGCTTAAAACGGATTCTGTATATTCTTTTCAACTTCGAATCGCCAAATTACGAGCTGCCGTGCCATTTCGAGCTCGATTATAATTATAATATAAATTATACGTTCAACTGACATTTATAAATTAATTCATTCATATAATTCAACTCTAAACTGAATTATATATTTTGAATTGTCCAATTCACACAATATTGTCAATTCACTAATTCCACTATTTCAGAATTAAATAAATTATTCTATTATTTCTATTAATTAAATATTCAATATTATTTAATTAAACAACCATTTAATTCTCTAAATCACTATTTAAATAATTAAATAAATAAATTATCACACCGTAAAAATACGGGATGTTACAGGTCGAGCACAATCTAAACTATCAATCAATCACAATCATGAATATCAACAACCAAGAAAATTTGGTTTAATCACATCACGTGTTTTGGTAAATTCAATTACCATTTATTCATTCATAATGTAATTAAATATTTATTCAAACTCCAATTGGTTTTAATCCCAAAAATCATTTCTTATTGATTGTTCAACTTTCTGGAAATTAATCCTGCTTTTACTCGGGTTAAAGAACTAATGTCATTTAAACACAGTTCACGTCAAACCCAAAATCCAATTCAATATTAAATACAAGGCTCAGAATAGAAATTATATTGGCTTATATTCAATATCAAATTCTGAAATCAACAAATATTGTGTTGGAATAACGATATATATATATATATCTTCCAAATTCCTCCTCAACATCCGTATAATCACGGAATCCAATATCGAAATATTCCAAAGATTATTTCGATTAAATTCCATTTCAATTCATATATTGGAAATTCTGGTTATTTTTTAAACCATTTCAATCCAATTTATTTATTTAAAAATATTGGATTATCCTTTCTAGTTAATAACTAGTTCATTTCGATAAAAATATATTTTTATCTTCTCAAATATGGAATTTTCCATTCTAATTCTTTCCAAATCATTTATTATGATTTTACACAAATTATTAATATTTTTAATATTTTTATCAAGGCCTAAACAGTCGATTCCATAAACGGTCATCGAACAGCACTTACAGCAAACTTTTCCAAATTTGATTTGGACATAATTCCAAATCCAACTACTAGATTTCAAATCTCTTATATTCGTTGGAAAGCTCTTTTCGATACGAACCCAAGGTTCTGGTTTTAGGAGAATCCGACGGTCGGATCTCCTGTAATGTCAATAAGAAGTCAATGGTCAAAATTCGTGAACTGCCGAGGCGCAGCGCGTTCTATTCAGGCCATTAAATATATATATATATATATTATATATTTCGTCGATTTCCTTTTTCATCATATTTTATAATCGTTTTAAAATTCGTTTTAAAAACGATTCCAACTTCATTTTCAATTTGAAATCAAAATTGGATATTCCATATACATGAAAATTTTATACAGTGTATATATATATGTTAAAAATTATATTTTTAACAATCAAATAATTTTCACATTTCATATTTTTTTTCACATTTCATATTTATATTATTTTCATGTCATATATATATTATTTTCACATTTCATATATATATTATTTTCATTTCATATATATATATATATTGATTTCACAACGCATATATATCATTTTCACATCGCATATATATTATTTTCACATCACATATATATCATTTTCACATCGTGCGTGTATATATATATATACATCATTCACATCGTGTGTATATATTTCATTCACATCGTATATATATTTCATTCACATCATGTATATATATTTCATTCACATCATGTATATATATTTCATTCACATCGTGTGTATATATATATATATATATATTTCATTCACATCGTACATATATATATATATATTTCAACATCACAATCATAATACAATACAATCAAACAAGTTGTCCATGGTCTGTGGACGACGGGGAACAATTCATATATGCAGTTATAAAATAAATAACTGTACAGAAAATTTACAGTGAGAGAAGTTCTCACATTGGGATCCACTCCGCCAGTTTTAATTCTGCTCGCGTTCAAATTTGTCTGAAATTCTAAGTTGCTTTGTTTCTATTCTAGTTTGCTCCACTGTGTAGATCTCTTCACCATGATTTCAACGCCTCTGAAATCGTTTAATTCTGTGTCCGTACCAAAAAGATATGATATTTAACCATTTGAATAAACTTTAAAATCTATTAATTAAATAAATTAATAATTAACACCTTAAGTCCTCTTCCTGATCTTTCTCCTACACATGATAAACCCGTAATTCCCTGAACCGTAGAAACCCACCCTCGTCCATCTAGGGTTGGACTTTGCCACCAGCACGCGGCGCCTGAGGACCATCGGAGTTTACCCTTTCGTCCGCCTACCGGAGAGCCATCCCCTCCCCTGACACTGTTGAAATCGATCGCCTTTGGGGCCCCTTAATTGGGTTCGAACTACGCAACTTTAGATGGTGATTTAAGCCTCCACGTTGACCAGAATATTATCACCACTGTTGAAGTGGTACTTATCCCTGAGTTCTTCGATTTTCTCTTTGAAGATTCCTAAAATAATTCAACGGATTTGAAGTTTTAACTGGGGAATTGGGGCGTGATTTTGGCCCTAGATGGTGAAGACGGTGGCTGCTCATATAAATGGGAGTATATTAGGGTTTAACAGAAATATAGATATTTGTTTAATAATATTTTAATTCGAAAATATGTGTTCGTGCATATGAACTTCAAATCAAACCCAACGACTGTCATCCTTAGCTAAATACCCCCATTTCGGACATAATGGGATACGTTTCGTAAGCCAGTTCTATCGTTTTGATAAGTTTTCATCCAAATTAAAATATAAATCAATATATATTGAATTTAAACGTACATTTTAATTTACAGGGGCCACATACTAGCTTCAAAAATTCCCGAAAAATAAATCTAGCTATGTTTTGATGATACGGTCCTAACAAAACTGATTTCGTCAAATTTGAAGACCTTTTGAAAAATGGCCATTTTCTGGTCGATCCAAATAAACTACTATCATAACACGTTTCCTTATGCCGCGCTCACGTATTGATCCCAAAAATTATGAAAATCGGAATCTAGCAATAACTTAACATTCCGGATCCAACAAAAGTGGTTTCGTCGAAAACGAAGGTCATTTGCAAAATTGCTATTTTTAAGCCTATATTTCCATAGCGACAATTCTGAATCTTCAACTGGGCATAACTTTTTATTCTCGCTTTGAAATTTCAATTTTTCTGATTCGTTGGAAAGATTTTTTCAAATAGATTATAATAATTTAGTCTTGCTAAAATCCGGTTTATTTTGAATCATGTACATTAATTTGAAATTTGAAATCGAATTTTCAAACTACCGCGCCATTTCCAATTCCTTTTATAATTAAAATAATTATTTATATTCTAATGTCGATTCAGATAAATATATACATTCAAATATTCAAAATAAATTTCTAGTCGTTATTATTTAAAATAAATCATTTTAAATATTCAAAATTCATTAAAATTGCCAAAATAAAATTTTTAAATTGGTTCTGATTTTTCGGGTTGTTACAATTACCCCCACTTAAAATCTTTTCGTCCTCGAAAAGGAACGGAGCTGAAAGTTGTTTTACAAACCAACTCAACTTTCATTCTGGCTTTAATTCTTCAACTTTTCAGTTTCTAAGAATTTTCAAATTTTTCAAAAATTTGGCTAACACACTAAATTTTCAAAAAATTTCGCCATAACCTCCTTTATACGGGGAGCATCGGGAAAATCCCCAAACCGCCACACAGGCCTTCTCATCTCAAAAAGAAAAAGAAAAGGCCAAGCGGCTAGCCAATCGGCTCATAAAATCACCAAAACCCAATAAATTAGTAAATATGTACCTATT
This sequence comes from Allium sativum, assembly GCA_030737875.1. Lineage (NCBI taxonomy): Eukaryota > Viridiplantae > Streptophyta > Magnoliopsida > Asparagales > Amaryllidaceae > Allium > Allium sativum. Next base: position 261,475,184 of record CM060923.1, read on the forward strand.
TGTCGGGCATACAGTTTTATTCCTCTACTTAGCCTCCTTGCTACGACCTGTCCAATATATATGCATGTACATGTGTGCAATTTCAACCTATTTCAATTCAGTTCAATATTTGACTCAATTTGGCAATATTTACCTTTCCATTACATATTGGTTAAATTTGGTTCATTTCAACTTTTCATTCTCATATTGGATTTATTATTCCAATATTTTTATTACTTGAACAAATAATCACACAACACAACCAGCAATCAGTTTGTGAATTAAATTTCCAAAACATATAACTTTTGTATATATATTCAAAAATCATATTTTTAGTGTCAAATTCCAAACAATAAATTGAAAATAAGGTTTTGGTTCTCACACCAGTCGATTGGAATCATATAGATATTCCACATTCGAAACTCAAACACAAATACTGATGATACTATAGTAATCATCAAGATTATTTCCGGGCAACTAGAGTGTGATTCTATATCTACCCAGTATATTTGAGGCTTCGAATACACGTTGACTAGTCAGACGTATATTCAAAATCTCCATATATCCGATAGTCCAAATCAATATAAAATAAATATTCACATACGTACTTTAAGATATAAATTTTTAAAGTCTAGTTTGATTTTAAAAATAACACTCTTCTAACTTATTCTAGGATACAACTGATCCCATCTCTAACGAGTCATTCTTATTAGATGTTACTAATCCAATCTCTGATGAATTATTTCGTTCGATTCTAATATGTCATGTTCTTTAGCTCTGTAAACCAAAGCTCTGATACCAAATGTAACGATACGGATTTCGCTCGGACTTAATCGATCGCTAACTGTAAAAGCATATCTTGCTCATAAACTGGTCAAGCACAATCCAAACAATCAATCAATCTCAATCATGAATATCAACAACCAAGTAAATTTGGTTTAATCACATCGCATGTTTTGGTAAATTCAATTACCATTTATTCATTCACAATCAAATTAAAGATTTATTCAAACTCCAATTGGTTTTAATCCCAAAAATCATTTCTTATTGATTGTTCAACTTTCTGGAAATTAATCATGTTTCTACTCAGGTTAAAGAACTAATGTCATTTAAACACAGTTCACGACAAACCCAAAATCCAATTCAATATTAAATACAAGGCTCATAATAGAAATTATATTGGCTTATATTCAAGATCAAATTCTGAAATCAACAAATATTGTATTCGGAATAAAGATATATATATATATATATCTTCCAACTTCCTCCACAATATCCGTACAATCACGGAATCCAATATCGAAATATTTCGAAGATTATTTCAATCCAAATCCATTCCAATTCATATATTGGAAATTCTGGTTATTTTTAAAACCATTTCAATCCAATTTATTTATTTAAAAATATTGGATTATCCTTTCCAGTTAATAACTAGTTCATTTCGATAAAAAAATATTTTTGTCTTCTCAAATATGGAATTTTTCATCCCTATTCTTTCCAAATCATTTATTATGATTTTACACAAATTATTAATATTTTTAATAATTTTATCAAGGCATGTACATATGACTTCCATAAACGGTCATCGAACTGCACTTACAGCGACCTTTTCCAAATTTGATTTGGACATGATTCCAAATCCAACAGTTAGATTTCAAATCTCTTATATTCGCTGGAAAGCTCTTTTCTATACGAACCCAACGGTTCTAGTTTTAGGAGAATCCGACGGTCGGATCTCTCGTAACATCAATAAGAAGTCAATGGTCAAAATTCACGAACTGCCGCGTCGCGGCGTGTTCTATTCAAGCCATCAAATATATATAATATATATATTATATATTTTATCGATTTCTTTTTTCATCGTATTTTATAATCGTTTTAAAATTCGTTTTAAAAACGGTTCCAACTTCATTTTCAATTTTAAATCAAAATTGAATATTCCATATACATGAAAATTTTATACAGTGTATATATATGGTAAAATTTATATTTTTAACAATCAAATAATTTTCACATTTCATATATATATTTTTCACATTTCATATATTTATTATCCACATTTCATATATATATTATTTTAACATTTCATATGTATATTATTTTCATTTCATATATATATATATATATTGATTTCACGGCGCATATATATATATATATATATATATATATATTAATTTCACGGCGCATATATATATATATATATTAATTTCACAACGCATATATATCATTTTCACATCGCATATATATCATTTTCACATCGTGTATATATATATATATTTCATTCACATCGTATATATATATTTCATTCACATCGTGTATATATATATTTCATTCACATCGTGTGTATATATATATATATATATATATATATATATATATATATTTCATTCACATCGTATATATATTTCAACATCACAATCACAACACAGTACAATCAAACAAGTCGTCCATGGTCTGTGGACGATGGGGAACAATTCATATATGCAGTTATAAAATAAATAACTGTACAGAAAATTTATAGTGAGAGAAATTCTCACATTGGGATCCACTCCGCCAGTTTTAATTCTGCTCGGGTTCAAATCTCTATCTGAAATTCTAAGTTTCTCCGTTTATGTTCTGGTTTGCTCCATTGTGTAGATCTCTTCACCATGATTTCAACGCCTTTGAAATCGTTTAATTCGTGTCTGTAACAAAAAGATATGATATTTTAACCATTTGAATAAACTTTAAAACCCATTAATTAAATAAATTAATAATTAACACCTTAAGTCCTCTTCCTAGTTTTTCTCCTACACAGGATAAACCCGAAATTCCCCGAACCGTAAAAACCCACCCTCGTCCATCTAGGGTTGGACTTTGCCACTAGCACGCGGCGCCTGAGGACCATCGGAGTTCGCCCTTTCGTCCGCCTACATGAGAGCCATCCCCTCCCTTGACACTGATGAAATCGATCTCCAGTGGGGCCCCTTGATTGTGTTCGAATGACGCAACTTTAGATGGTGATTTAAGCCTCCACGTTGACCAGAAAATAATCACCACCATTGAAGTGGTACTTCTCCATGAGTTCTTCGATTTTCTCTTTGAAGATTCTTGAATTCGTTCCACGGATTTGAAGTTTTTAATTGGGGAATTTGGGAGCGATTTTGGCCCTAGACGATGAAGACGGCGGTTGCCCTGATAAATGCAAGTAGATTAGGGTTTTATAGAAATATATATTTATTTAATAATATTTTAATTTGAAAATATGTGTTCTTGCATACGAACTTCAAATCAAACCCAATGACTGTCGCCCCTAGCTAGATACCCCCATTCCGGACACAATGAGATACATTTCGTAAGCCAGTTCTATCGTTTTGATAAGTTTTCGTCCAAATTTAAATATAAATATATATATATATATATATATATTGAATTTAAACGTACATTTTAATTTACCAGGGCCACATACTAGCATCAAAAATTCCAGAAAAGTAAATCTAGCTATGTTTTGACGATACAGTCCTAACAAAACCAATTTTTTCAAATTTGAAGACCGTTTGAAAAATGGCCATTTTTTGGTCGATCCAAATTGACTAAAACTGTCAAAAAACGTTTCCTTATGCCATGCTCACATATTGGTCCCAAAAATTATGAAAATTGGAATCCAGCAGTAACTTGACAACCCGGATCCAACAAAAGTGGTTTCATTAAAAACGGAGGTCGTTTGAAAAATGCTATTTTTAAGGGCTATATTCCCATAGCGACTATTCTGAATCTTCAACTGGGCATAACTTTTTATTCCTGCTATGAAATTTCAGTTTTTCGAATTTGTTGGAAAGATATTTACAAACAAATTCTAATATTTTTGGTTTCACTAAAATCCGGTTTATTTTGAATCCTGTACATTCATTTGAATTTTGAAATCGATTTTTCAAACTACCGCGCCATTTCCAATTCCTTTTATAATTAAAATAATTATTTATATTCTAACGTCGATTCCATTAAATATATACATTCTAATTCTATTCAAAATAAATTTCTAGTCGTTATTATTTAAAATAAATCATTTTAAATATTCAAAATTCATTAAAATTGCCAAAATAAAATTTTTAAATTGGTTCTGATTTTCCGAGTTGTTACAGTTAGGCCCGTCAAAGTTGACCCTAACCCTTTTACCCGATCCATTTACCCTGATATTAGAAGGGTTGGGTTTGATCCTTTTACCATTTCTATTTTTCTGACCCGATCCGTTTAACAATCAAATAGACAGTTCATTATCAGTCCCAAACCGTGAAACCCACGTAATCCATTTACCCTAACCCTAGTTTTAGTTTCTCCCAAATCGCAATAGAAAAAAATGGTGACAATGAGAGGCGATTGATAGATTTTCAGAATTTTGATGAGCTCGTTCTTCATCCAACCGTCGCACAACAAACTAACGATTCGATTTCGAGGAGAAAATATGAAGCTGTTTCAGATCACCGGCGATTGCCTCCTTCCTGGCTTCAAACTGGTTCCTTTTGTCTCCGCGCTACCTTTTCTTCTTCCTTCTAGAAAATTCGATTTGCTGATGCTCAACGTCATTTAGACAGGTATGTTCGTAGTTCTTGTTCTTTCTGCATTTGGCATCATTTTCAAATTCCACCAGCACCTTCATCCTTTTTTATTCATGTCTTCAGATGCTTCAATTTATATGAACTTTTTGGGAGGTGCTTCGATTTTTTAGATGGATAATTTAAACGTGAGTGTATTTGTAAAAGTACACTGAGAGGAACCAAACTTGTAAATGAAAATGACCAAAACCATGCTCAAGATTGAATGAGTAAATCATTTTTTTCCAGTAAAATCTGTTATTGAGTGGTATATGTACAATGATGTTGTACATCAGAATGTAGTATGTGATCTCTGAATAAGCCTAGACGTATAACATTGTGAGTAAACTCTTTCCCCCATTTAGTTATTTATTTTATCTATTACAATATAGACATATATACTTGCATACATGTTGATGAGTGATATTAACGAACAATATGTCTTTGGAAAAACCCGGAAGTAAGTGCCATGAAAACCAGTAAGAACATGTGAGTAAATTTCCCCTTGTTTAGTGATTTTGCAACTATATATATATATATAGAGAGAGAGAGAGTGTAACACCCCACGCCCGCTATGGTCACTCTCTAAGGGAATGCCATAACATCGGTGGAATATTTTAGTGAATATAGAACAGAAAAATTACAACAAGACAGATATAAATAGTACTTGAAATTTAAAAACATCATCTCATAACAGCGAAAATAAACATGTCTGGTTACATCATAAAACCACAATAGAAGTCAAGTACAATATCCATCAAAATAAGAAGTACATAATCCCACTCTCTCATACAATAGCCAAGACAAAAGAAAAGATAACTGAGTAACTGGAGCTTTACATCTATCCAAGCTCCTAAAGACTGGAACCGCAATCCGATCAAGCTCCACTACTGCTAGGATCCACCGTAGGACCTGAGGGTTGGAAAAAAAAGGTAAAAACAACGGGGTCAGACATAAGACTGAGCGAGTCCTATAACTTTAACAATACAATCATTAAAGTAACCAGAGAAGACATAAATTTGACCTACGGTGATGTCTGGGGATGAATGGCTACACTAAGCAGCTTGGTATACTTAGGATAAACTAAGATAACTGTAAAGACGCATCTACCCACCCAAGGATAATTACTACACTGCACCACACCAGTCATTCCTACTCAAAGATTGATCCCACCCAAGGACTTAAAGAAAGATATAACCAGTAGTTTCATGTACCCCTAGCTGACCACATAGGTGCCGTCTGCCCCTATCTCCACTAGGTGTACCCCACTACTCCCCAAGCGATCAGCTCCCTACCGTAGATACCCGTGCTGGTCCCACAGTGGGGTGTATCACTCCCCTAAAGTGGCCACCTGATAATATCAACGGTGCACGGCTTTATATCTACACGATGCAACAACGGCTTATCTACCAGCCCGGGCCCACACACGCATATGAAACCCGTTGGACTTGCGTTGCCACCGCTAACCCGTTTTGGCCTCTTATAATCAAGCCCAATATGCGTGTCCCGTCACTCGACATGGGTCGAGCCCACAAAGATACGTTTGGGATATTGGTTGAAATGGGCCCCCACAAGCTACCCACCTAAGCTTGTCACTTATCTAGTGAATCCCACTTAACCCTTTAATCATGTTTAATTACATGTTTCACTTGGTTAAGTATTCTAATCGTATTTTCTATTGCCACCCAAGGCAACCCACTAGATTCCACATGCCACCCAAGGCAACCACTAAATTTCCACATGCCACCCAAGGCACCCACTTAACCCCTCATGTCCCACTACATGCTAATATGGTTAAGTGTTTCTTAATTAATTAAGACCGTGATCTCCCACAAAGACCTCCCACATTAGACTGGCTGTTATGACCGCCTGGTTAAGCCGGTAGAGTCCGGGCAGTCTTACGTCATAACAGAGTCTAACCTCGTGTCTTTACTTTAATCACGTATTTAATTTATGGCTAAGACCTCTCACATTGGGCTGACATTTGTAGCAACTGGTTAAGTCGGTCGGGTCCGGGCTGTTTTACACTACAAATGAGTCCAACCTCGTGTCTTAGTCGATTAATTACACCTAATTAATCACCCCCATATTAATTATCCCTAATTAATATCAAGTTTTTCATAACATGGGTAGACCTAACTCAATAGGTAAATTCCCATGGGGTAGACCTAACTCAATAGGTAAATTCCCACTTATGTTAATTTTTTTTTTATGGTATGCTTAATCATACCCAATCATACTTTTATTAACATATTTACCAACCCCATCATTCCCCACGTAAATCGTTCTCATTTCATGACATAATAAAGGGGAAGATCCAACACAAATATCATGGGTTTAGCATATAACTTTGTCATGGGTAAAGAGGATGTCAACTTGCATATATGAGCATATATTAACCCAACTACATTTAACCCAAACTTGCATATTATCATACACATATCTTGCATAACATGTTGAACTTGCATATAGGCATTCTCATAACTTGCATAACATGTTAAACATGCATTTAAGCATACACATAACTTGCATAAGCATTCACATACTTGCATACGCATTCACATACTTGCATAAGCATTCACATACTTGCATAAGCATGCATAACTTGCATATCATGTTAAACTTGCATTTAAGCATATACATATCTTGCATAAGCATTCATATACTTGCATAAGCATGCATAACTTGCAAATCATGTTAAACTTGCATTTAAGCATATACATAACTTGCATATGAACTTGTATAGCCACCTACACATAACTTACATAACATCATACACATAACTTGCATGTGAACTTGCATAACTCACTTTGTTAAACATGCATAAATCCACTTATTAAATATGCATAAACCCACTTGTTAAACATGCATAAACCAACTTGTTAAACATGCATAAACCAACTTATCAAACATGCATAAACCCACTTATTAATTATGCATAAACATAGGAAAACATAGAGTAGCATATCATTATAAATGATTCAAACTCACTAATCCGCATTTAAGACCATAAGTCTCATTACACCCAATCTACTTACTTTAACAATTGATGTTAAAGTGATAGAAACTCACCAAAACCAAGATTAGCAAACTTATGAAGTGGAACTAGTTGCTAAATATGAAGATGGTGATGATTAAAGATTGATTAGAGAGTGATTAGCTTGCAACTTCCTTCATAAATTAGTGGAGGCTCCTTCTAGGATTTAATTTGGCGGCATGAGGCCATCATTTCTATTTTTAGTATGGATTAGGGTAGTTTAGGGTGTATTTATAGATTAGGTGAGTGTTTTAGGCCCTTAGATTAACCCTAGATTAGATTAGGTCCATTAGATTTAGGAAATCTCTAGAACCCAGCCCTCCAAGCCAGCCTAAAACCCAACCTGGTGCACCCAGGTTCTCTGGACGCCGCGCCCATGTCGACAGGCAAGTCGACAGGCAAGTCGACCCCCCTGTCGACAGGCCTGTCGACAGCCCTGTCGACATGGTTAGGGCGGGAAGCTTCCCGCCTACCCCCGCTGGCTCCATTTTGAAATCTGATTTTAAATCTTTAAATCTGTTTTTAGCTTTAATTTTTCTGCAAACTTCATTGGGCCTTAACTGGGCCATACGGACTCCGATTCTCGAAAACTCGGACTCTATTTCGCGTATTTTTCCGAGACGAACGCAATGACGCAGCCCGTTACCCCCGATTCCCACATCTGAGATTATTTATCCTGTAATTAGTGAATTTTAGTATTAACTAAAATTCGGGGTGTTACATTCTCCCCTCCTTAAAGGATTTCGTCCTCGAAATCTCTAAGCTAAGGAGAATGCATATCCTACCATCCAAACAACCATCTACTCAAACCATCAACCACGGGCATCCATTGTCCTTAAATAGTTTCTAATGATGTATGAGCATATGCAAAAAGTGTGTGTATATGTTCCCTATCTAATGTATGAACATATGCAAACCATGATAGTGCCATGCATCCATTATGTATGCGAGAGAACCCTATCGACACATACAATATCTACATGAGTGCACAATCATTCACCAAAATGCATCATCCATATGATAACACAATCATTATACGTCCATAAATATAGCCTCCTACACACAATTTTTATGCAATATGCAATATGAAGTGACTGAGCCGATCTAGTGCCTAGAGTGTGTGTATATGCATCCACGAGCAACCACTAGCAAACACTTGCATCCACTTGCATCTATCAACCATAACATGTCTCAAACACATGTTTCATCCATAGGTTTACCCTATCTAAAGGTCAATCAGTACTAACGAGAGGATATACTAAAGATAAGATAAGTACTAGACAACGATAGAGGAGAAAGTAAAAACGTACCCTCAAAAAGAAATGGGTACAATGAACGCATCTTCGCTTCCGTCTCCCAAGTTGCGTTGCTCTCATCTTCTCCCCATTGCACTTTGACTAGTTGAACCTCTCTGTTTCTCAACTTCCTAGTCTCTGACCCAAGGATGCGAGTAGGAGCTCGTCGAATAGTCGCATCACGCTCTACCTCTACATCTCTAAGCAAGCTCGGCTCTACCACTTCTGCGGTCTCATGTAAGCATTTCCTCAAATGGGACACATGGAATACATCATGTACACCACTAAGTCTGTCGGGCAACTCCACTCTATATGCCATCCGTCCAATCCTTTCCTTGATGGGAAATGGCCCTACGAACCTTGGTGCTAACTTCCCAACAGATCCAAAGCAAACCACATTTCGTAACGGAGATACTTTGACAAAGACCATGTCCCCAACTTCGAACTCAAGATCCGTCCTTCTCCTGTCTGCATAAGATTTTTGCCTATCCTGCGCTGCTTTCATCCTTCTTCGAATCAAGTCAATCTTCTCAGAAGTCTCCCTAATCATATCAGGCCCAAGCAAGATCTTATCCGTAGATTCCCACCAACATGTAGGTGATCGACAAGGCCTTCCATAGAGAGCTTCGAAAGGAGCCATACCAATACTGGACTGAAAGCTGTTATTATATGCGAACTCCACCAATGGAAGATGCTCTTCCCATGTACCTCCAAAATCTAAGATACAAAGTCTCAAAAGGTCTTCTAGAACACGATTCACCCTCTCAGTCTGGCCGTCCGTCTGAGGATGATATGCAGTGCTCAGACACAATTGAGTCCCCACTGCTTCTTGCAAACTTCTCCAGAACTCGCTAGTGAAGATAGGATCTCGATCACTCACTATGCTAGAGGGTACCCCATGCAATCGAACTATCTCTCGGAGATATACTGAAGCTAGCCATGGAGCGGTCCTCTTGCTCTTCACAGGTATGAAATGGGCGCTCTTAGTAAGTCTGTCCACCACCACCCAAATTCCTGTATTACCCTTTCTCGATCTGGGTAACCCGTCAACAAAATCCATCGAGACGCTATCCCACTTCCATTGCGGAACTTCCAATGGGTGAAGCAACCCACTTGGTTTCTTTTGCTCCGCCTTCACTTGTTGGCATACCAAGCATCGAGCGACATACTCGGCCACATCTTTCTTCATACCGGCCCAGAAGAAAACCCTCTTCATATCTTGGTACATCTTGTCCCCACCGGGATGAATAGTCATCCTAGAACGGTGTGCATCATCAAGAATAACCTTCCTCAAACCCTCGTCTTGCGGTACACACAGTCTACCGTCCCTTCGCAAGCACCCCCTATCGTCTAGGGTGTACCTACTCAAATGGCTGGATGACTCCCCCCTTATGAGCTTCTCCACCAACTCAACCAACTGTGGGTCGTCCCTCTGTGCTTCTCCAATCCGCCCCAAAAGAGTAGGTCGGACCTCCAAGGATGCTTGCAAACCGGGTATATAATCAATGGAAGGTCTGAAATCAAACATCGAGATAAATTCCAAGCTTCGTCGTTCTACGAACAACAGACTCAAGGACAACCTTTTTCTGCTCAAGGCGTTCGCCACCACGTTACCCTTGCCAGGGGTATACGCTATCTCGAAATCATAGGATGCTAAGAACTCCATCCACCTTTGCTGTCTCAAATTCAAATCCTTTTGAGAAAACAAGTACTTCAATGATTTGTGGTCAGTGAACAATTCGAATCTCTCACCAAGAAGATAATGGCGCCAAATCTTAAGCGCAAAAACAATAGCGGCCAACTCTAAATCATGGGTAGGGTAATTTTTCTCATGTGCCCTCAACTGCCTTCCACCATAGGCTATTACCCTTCCCTCTTGCATTAAGACTGCGCCAAGTCCTGTCCCACAAGCATCGGTATAGACAACAAACGGCTTGCTCCCATCTGGTAATACTAAAACTGGAGCAGTGGTTAAAGCTCTCTTTAACCGTCGGAACGCATCATCACAATCTACGTCCCATGTGAAAACAAGATTCTTCTTCGTTAAGCGGGTTAATGGGGCTGATATCTTCGCGAAGTCTTTGATAAACTTCCTATAATAACCCGCCAACCCCAAGAAACTTCTTACTTCGGTAGCATTCTTCGGAACCTTCCAATCCTGAATTGATACTACCTTCGCGGGATCCACAGCTATCCCTTCCTTGGAGACCACGTGCCCCAAGAACCGCACCTCCTTCCTCCAGAAGTGACATTTAGAGAATTTAGCCTTAAGGCTATGTGCTCGAAGAGTCTTCAATACCTCCACAAGATGTAGGGCATGCTCTTCTTCACTCTTAGAAAATACTAAGATATCATCCACAAAGACCACCACAAATTTATTAAGGAACTCCCTGAACACCCTACTCATCAAATCAACAAAGTATGCAGGGGCGTTTGTCAACCCAAATGGCATCACTAGCCACTCATAGAAACCATCCGGAGTTCTAAAGGCAGTCTTGTCTATGCTATCCTCAGCCACCCTCAACTGATGAAACCCCGTGGCTAAGTCCAACTGAGAAAATACTGAAGCGCCAACCAACTGATCGAAAAGATCATCAATCCTCGGCAATGGGTGTCTATTCTTCTTTGTGAGCTTGTTGAGTTCTCTATAGTCTACACAAAGTCTGAGGGACCCATCCGCCTTCGTAGAAAATACTACTGGAGCACCCCACTCCGATATACTTCGTCTTATGAACCCCTTCTCAAGCAACTCCCCTACTTGCTTATGGAGTTCCCTCCTCTCACGAGGAGCCATGTGGCGCACTGGTAAAGATACAGGTTTAGCATTATCCACCAGATATATTCGGAAGTCAATCTCCCGCTTCGGAGGTAAGCCCTTCACCTCCTCAAACACATCCGGATATTCCCGGACCACTTTAACAGATTGCAAACTCTCGACCGAAGCGTCAAGCGATTCAAGATAACTTAGCATAACAGAGTCCATGGGATTACAAGAAATCTCGAGAGTGTTACCCAAGCGGGTCATGAGCCTAACAACTCTCCTTTCGCAATCAAGAACGGCGCCATTACTGGATAACCAGTCCATGCCCAAAATCAACCCATAGCCCGTGAAGCCCAACACAAAAGCATCACATCTAAACTCGATGCTAAGTATAGAAATCTTCAAACCCAAACATATCATGGACAAATAAGTGGAGCCCCCAATTGGGTTTGAAACAACCAAGGGATCATCTACCAGACTGGTGTCTAAGTGCAGTGACTCAACTAATGATGATGAGATAAACGAATGCGATGCGCCTGAATCAAACAATGTACGAACAGGATGATCAAATAGAAAAACCAGACTTTCAACGGAAATAGTTGTACCTCTCTCCTGAATCGGTGGGACTGCGAGAGCCTGTACTTGCCCCCTAACCTGACCCGGTGCCATAAGAGCTTGCACCTGTCCTCCTGAGGTAGACCCCGTCCTTTGCCCCTTCTTAGGACAATCTTTCACTAGATGCCCTGCTTCGCCACAGTGGAAGCAGCCAGTCTTCTTCTTCTTGCGACAATCCTTGCTTAGGTGGCCAGGTGTCCCACAATTGAAACACTTCTTCTTCTTACCCTTGCCACCGTTGCCTTTCCCACCTTTGTTTTGTTGTTGTTGCTGAGGTCTCTTTTGATCTCCCTTCTTCTCGGGTGCCTTATTAGCATTGGGACCCTTCTCTTCTTCATGCATGAGTGCCATGTCGACTAGCTTCTCAAAGGTGGCCCCCATAGGGATATGAGTCATAGCCAACCCATGCATCGGTTCATTCAAGCCTTTCACGAACCTCAAAGCCTTCTTCTCCGGTGTATTCACCATATCTAGGCCAAACCTTGCCAATTGATTAAACTTGTTGACATATTCCTTCACTGAGAGATTTCCTTGCTTTAAAGTCAAGAATCTTTCCATATACAAGTTTTCCTCCGCCCTTGAGAGAAACTTTGCCACAAATCTTTGTCTAAAATCCGCCCAAGAGTCAACGGGGCGTTCTCCATTAGTGACCTCCCACCAGAATGAGGCCTCTCCTTTCATTAACCAAGCAGCTAACTTGACTTTCTTTCCTTCTTCCATCTCAAAGATATCTATCAATTCTTCCACCTCTTTAAGCCAATCTCTAGCCTCCACAAAAGTTTCAGATCCTTGAAAAGATTTCCCTCCCATAGCTTTAAATTCCTTGCAAGTCTTAGCAAAAGTATCCGTGCGAGGAGGAGGGGGAGGAGGAAGATCGGGTGCTACGGTTGGTGGAGGAACATTTGCTGGACCTGCAGTGGTGGCCCTAGCCTCCATCAATCTCCTATACCATACTGGTACCGTCACACCCTCCGGAAAGTTAAGATCCTCAGCCATGCTGAAACGAAAAAGGAAAGATTCAAAACGGAGAATTCGAAGGATATAGATATGGCTATTGGGGATTATGCTTTTCTTTCAAAAACTTTTCTCTTTAAAGACATGTTTTTGAAAATATCTCTTCCAAAATGTTTTTAGAAAAATAGTTTTCTAAAAATTTTATCTGTTCCGGTAACCTTTGCTCTGATACCACGTGTAACACCCCACGCCCGCTATGGTCACTCTCTAAGGGAATGCCATAACATCGGTGGAATATTTTAGTGAATATAGAACAGAAAAATTACAACAAGACAGATATAAATAGTACTTGAAATTTAAAAACATCATCTCATAACAGCGAAAATAAACATGTCTGGTTACATCATAAAACCACAATAGAAGTCAAGTACAATATCCATCAAAATAAGAAGTACATAATCCCACTCTCTCATACAATAGCCAAGACAAAAGAAAAGATAACTGAGTAACTGGAGCTTTACATCTATCCAAGGTCCTAAAGACTGGAACCGCAATCCGATCAAGCTCCACTACTGCTAGGATCCACCGTAGGACCTGAGGGTTGGGGAAAAAAGATAAAAACAACGGGGTCAGACATAAGTCTGAGCGAGTCCTATAACTTTAACAATACAATCATTAAAGTAACCAGAGAAGACATAAATTTGACATACGGTGATGTCTGGGGATGAATGGCTACACTAAGCAGCTTGGTATACTTAGGATAAACTAAGATAACTGTAAAGACGCATCTACCCACCCAAGGATAATTACTACACTGCACCACACCAGTCATTCCTACTCAAAGATTGATCCCACCCAAGGACTTAAAGAAAGATATAACCAGTAGTTTCATGTACCCCTAGCTGACCACATAGGTGCCGTCTGCCCCTATCTCCACTAGGTGTACCCCACTACTCCCCAAGCGATCGGCTCCCTACCGTAGATACCCGTGCTGGTCCCACAGTGGGGTGTATCACTCCCTTAAAGTGGCCACCTGATAATATCAACGGTGCACGGCTTTATATCTACACGATGCAACAACGGCTTATCTACCAGCCCGGGCCCACACACGCATATGAAACCCGTTGGACTTGCGTTGCCACCGCTAACCCGTTTTGGCCTCTTATAATCAAGCCCAATATGCGTGTCCCGTCACTCGACATGGGTCGAGCCCACAAAGATACGTTTGGGATATTGGTTGAAATGGGCCCCCACAAGCTACCCACCTAAGCTTGTCACTTATCTAGTGAATCCCACTTAACCCTTTAATCATGTTTAATTACATGTTTCACTTGGTTAAGTATTCTAATCGTATTTTCTATTGCCACCCAAGGCAACCCACTAGATTCCACATGCCACCCAAGGCAACCACTAAATTTCCACATGCCACCCAAGGCACCCACTTAACCCCTCATGTCCCACTACATGCTAATATGGTTAAGTGTTTCTTAATTAATTAAGACCGTGATCTCCCACAAAGACCTCCCACATTAGACTGGCTGTTATGACCGCCTGGTTAAGCCGGTAGAGTCCGGGCAGTCTTACGTCATAACAGAGTCTAACCTCGTGTCTTTACTTTAATCACGTATTTAATTTATGGCTAAGACCTCTCACATTGGGCTGACATTTGTAGCAACTGGTTAAGCCGGTCGGGTCCGGGCAGTTTTACACTACAAATGAGTCCAACCTCGTGTCTTAGTCGATTAATTACACCTAATTAATCACCCCCATATTAATTATCCCTAATTAATATCAAGTTTTTCATAACATGGGTAGACTTAACTCAATAGGTAAATTCCCATGGGGTAGACCTAACTCAATAGGTAAATTCCCACTTATGTTAATTTTTTTTTACGGTATGCTTAATCATACCCAATCATACTTTTATTAACATATTTACCAACCCCATCGTTCCCCACGTAAATCGTTCTCATTTCATGACATAATAAAGGGGAAGATCCAACACAAATATCATGGGTTTAGCATATAACTTTGTCATGGGTTAAGAGGATGTCAACTTGCATATATGAGCATATATTAACCCAACTACATTTAACCCAAACTTGCATATTATCATACACATATCTTGCATAACATGTTGAACTTGCATATAGGCATTCTCATAACTTGCATAACATGTTAAACATGCATTTAAGCATACACATAACTTGCATAAGCATTCACATACTTGCATACGCATTCACATACTTGCATAAGCATTCACATACTTGCATAAGCATGCATAACTTGCATATCATGTTAAACTTGCATTTAAGCATATACATATCTTGCATAAGCATTCATATACTTGCATAAGCATGCATAACTTGCAAATCATGTTAAACTTGCATTTAAGCATATACATAACTTGCATATGAACTTGTATAGCCACCTACACATAACTTACATAACATCATACACATAACTTGCATGTGAACTTGCATAACTCACTTTGTTAAACATGCATAAATCCACTTATTAAATATGCATAAACCCACTTGTTAAACATGCATAAACCAACTTGTTAAACATGCATAAACCAACTTATCAAACATGCATAAACCCACTTATTAATTATGCATAAACATAGGAAAACATAGAGTAGCATATCATTATAAATGATTCAAACTCACTAATCCGCATTTAAGACCATAAGTCTCATTACACCCAATCTACTTACTTTAACAATTGATGTTAAAGTGATAGAAACTCACCAAAACCAAGATTAGCAAACTTATGAAGTGGAATTAGTTGCTAAATATGAAGATGGTGATGATTAAAGATTGATTAGAGAGTGATTAGCTTGCAACTTCCTTCATAAATTAGTGGAGGCTCCTTCTAGGATTTAATTTGGCGGCATGAGGCCATCATTTCTATTTTTAGTATGGATTAGGGTAGGTTTAGGGTGTATTTATAGATTAGGTGAGTGTTTTAGGCCCTTAGATTAACCCTAGATTAGATTAGGTCCGTTAGATTTAGGAAATCTCTAGAACCCAGCCCTCCAAGCCAGCCTAAAACCCAACCTGGTGCACCCAGGTTCTCTGGACGCCACGCCCATGTCGACAGGCAAGTCGACAGGCAAGTCGACCCCCCTGTCGACAGGCCTGTCGACAGCCCTGTCGACATGGTTAGGGCGGGAAGCTTCCCGCCTACCCCCGCTGGCTCCATTTTGAAATCTGATTTTAAATCTTTAAATCTGTTTTTAGCTTTAATTTTTCTGCAAACTTCATTGGGCCTTAACTGGGCCATACGGACTCCGATTCTCGAAAACTCGGACTCTATTTCGCGTATTTTTCCGAGACGAACGCAATGACACAGCCCGTTACCCCCGATTCCCACATCTGAGATTATTTATCCTGTAATTAGTAAATTTTAGTATTAACTAAAATTCGGGGTGTTACAGAGAGATACGTGTGGATGCTCATAAAGGTGTGTATTGAATCAATTCAGTTTTGGTATAGAATGAGTGGGATTAAAACTGGAATTATCAAATGACAGTACAAAACTCTACAATGAATAGAGGAAGTAAAGAATTACCTTTGCTGATATATAAAATATCATTTTATCTTGACCGGTGATACTCTAATTAGCAAACATATAGATCATAATTAGAAACTCCAGAACTGGGATAACATGTGTTAATTATAAATTTAAAACAAGTTTGGGTTAAACACTCGAATTTTTATACAAATTTTCGTTTACATCAAGTAAGTGAGGTATTATAAGGTTGATATCTTTAGCAAAGGATATCAACATGTAGTAGGATGAAGTTACATATGCAAATTGTTGTTGGCTACAGAATTGAGGAATAATAAACTTGCTTTTGGAGTTTTTGGCAACTAAGAAGAATTTTATATCCATATAAGAAGATTCCTAAATGAGTGAGATGAATTACACCATTTTCTTCTTTACAGCTGAATAATAACATTTGAGTACATTTTACCCTTATGATTTCTGCTGCGGCAACCTGTTTATTCAGCATTTATCTTTGGTGAGACTATGTTTTTTGCTATAATTTTTATTTGGTAAAATGTAGTTGTTGCACCTTCATGTAAAAAGTGTGTTTGGTTTCAGTGGGCTCGTTGGTTGCATCATCTGGTAAATTTGGGTAATTAGGTTCCGCCAACTCTTGGACCATAAAGGTTTGGGCTGAGTTGTGAACAAAATGGAAAGGTAGAGATAGATTTAGCGGTCTAGGACCTGAGAGTTTTGTTTGAAGCGTGCTAGAGTATGGGCTGGGTCAAGGATATAGCTATGGAAGTAGATTTAATTGCTGGGTTCGGTTTTGGAGTACATGCATATGTATGTGCAGTTATAGTATTACATGTTACTGTTTGATATATACCAAGTTAATAATATTTTATTAAGTCAAATATATACATGCATCCTAATGTAATTTTCAAATGAAAAATAGTTAATATTGTATATAAAACAGGAAGAAAAAAACAACAACTCGTTTAAGTTCATTTAAACTGACCCTAAACATACTATGCGATTAAATTAATAGTAAAGGACAAATCATAGTAAGCATCCATAATAATTAAGTACGTATTGTACACGTAAGTGGCACCTACTCATATGTTATGTATATCTGAAGATTTGTTTGCGTCTAAGATAAAGGAGTTTGAAGCTTGTCCTTTATATCTTCTATCAGTAGTCCTGGTCTTGGAATCCAAAAATGTGTGTTGCTGGGACTAAACGCACTGGACATGGTAGTAGGGTTACAGATCATGTACTATAATTAATTAAACAAAAAAAGAAATTAATAAAAACATATCTGGGAATGAATGAGGCCAATAAGAAAAGTGAATCTTAGGCATTGACCTTCCTCTATGTTAACTATATTTGGTGATCCAAAAACTGAAATTTAATGAATGTCAATTCTTATGTTACCTTTTAATTTTATTTTCTGTTGCATTGTAATATGTAGCAGCCCACTCCATTTTTTAAAACTTTGGCAAACCAGGTGATAAATGCAATCAGTACGAATACATAAGTTATAGAGTTATGTGCAGTATATAAGACCATTTTTTTGTTAACACATTGACTTGCTAGTTTTAACGTAAATAAAAAGGAAAAAAAACAATATATAAACAATTAGACGCTAATTTACTTAGAAGAAAAAAAATGGTTTTAAACGTGAAGTGTCAAAACAGTATATAACAAGCCAATAGGAATTTCTCTTAGGACATAATAACATAGGATTCTTCTCTAAGCTCTGGTTGGCAGCTAAACGAATGTAGGGCCCAGGAGAAAGCAGACCCGTTTGTAATTTTACGAACGAAAAATAACATATTTGCAAATAAAATCAAAAGACATTAGCTGTATCCGCTCTGTATGCAAAAAAAAAGGCTTGCTTAAACGCGTTATGTAGCCCTTTACTCAAGGAAAAAAGGGAGAGCGAAAGCATATTAAATCAAATAATAAGCTGCAGCTATCATTTAATTAATCTAACAGTCCACGTTTATGATCAATTTTGTTGTATGTTATCTACCTTCAACGTCTGGGTCATCACCTTCGACGCTTTGCGTTTACATACCAGTCTTAGAAAAATAATCCAAACTGTTTTTTTTATGGTTTAGTTATCATGAAATTTTGGTGTAGAAAATATTATCCTGAAGACATTAGCTAACATGCATCCATATCAATTGGATGTGAAAGAAAATTGCTTGAAAATGCTTCTTTCAAGAACATTAAAAAGTAATATCTTGCTTCACATATCTTCATTCACAACTCCTTTTTCACTCTTTCATTCACTTACATATCTGTTCTAATTTGCTGGTGGAGTAACATTGAGTTTCCCTCTTCATTTAGAACTGCACAAAGGCTGACATAGAATTATATTCATGTAATGAATATGGAGGCATCGTAAGTGTTACTAACTCAGCAACATATCTTAAATTCCCCGGACACAAAAATGTTTTATATGCGATAAATTTTGTCTTTGAATACACATGTGAATGTTCACTAGCTTTCCAATAAATTCATATATATTACTAAATTTCATTGAATGTGTTATTAAATAGTATTGCAAACAATTGTATATGTAGTGCCATAAAACGCCATAATTATGATTTTCTAAATGAATTTATGTAGTTACATAAATCAGCACAGAGGCTCGTATTTGCAAGGAAGCAGTCGGAGAGTCGGAGGATCGAAGGACTCTTGCCGATTATAACATTCAGGAATGCATTCTTCATTTTGTGCCTCGTCTTCCTCGTGGTGTTCTAACTTGAACTGAAACTACAGATGTTTGATATTAATGTAGTTTTTGTGTGCATAGGTGTTTGATTTGTCAGAACTATGTTTTTGATTGTTTTAGTGTTTCGGTTGGAATATTATTTTTGATTCTTGCTCTTGGGAAGTTTGCAGTCGATGGTCCTATCTTTTGTCATATATCAATCTTGTGTTGCTGATTGTTTGATACCTTGCTGGAGGTGGCAGTTTTTTAATATATGATGCAGTTTTTTATTTTTAATGTGTGAATAATCAATATGGTGCAGTTTTTTTCGCTGTAGTTTGGCATTTTTTTTAAGTGGGTCGGATCGGGTTGACCCTCTTATTAAACGGGTTGGGTCGGATCAACCCGTTTATTAAACGGGTCAAATGGGTTGGGTTTGTTTATGTCTTGAATTGATCGGGTCAAATTGTACCCGACCCATTTATGATCCGATCCGACCCATTTGACAGGTCTAGTTACAGTACGGCTCAATCGGCACAACCACAACTCGCCTCTTAAGGCCTTCTCCAATCCAAAAGAAAAACAAACAGCCAAGTGGCTTGCCAAATAGGCTCATAAATCACCAAACTCATATAAAAATAAACTTGTACCTTTTTGTTGGGCATATCATTATAACATTTCCATCTGCTACCAATTCCGCATATACCAATGTCATTTCAATCAAACTTCAATCAGTTTTTATCCTCAAACCCAATCATTCACTTATATAAGTCGAATTCCATTCTCAACTCAAATCCCGTTCTAAATTCCAACTCTTAACTTATCAATTCAACATTATTCCGGATTCCCATATCACAATCCAATTATATTCGATACTTTATCTTTTAATTCAATTTCCACTTAACTGGCTTTAATCCAATTTCAATTTACTTCCACAAATTATATTTAATTTGTTTTTAATTCAGAAAATCATTTCCTGGGAGTTTTAAACCATTTACCATATCAAAAATCAAACTTTAGTTTTCAAGATTCAAAACAGCTCGTTTCCTCAAAATAATTCAAAAACAATATTTTTGGTAGTACTCCGTTACTAAGAACTCGAAAATGAACACTAATGATGTGGCCAGCATCATAAGAGTTATTTTCCAGCGATCGAAGTAGTTCAATACTATATCACTTTCAAAACCCATATTTAAACGCTTCCATTTTGAAGTATATTTCAAATACCATTCACATGTCAAACAATTTAAAATCTCCCAAGATTTTAAAATTCTCATGTATTTAATCCAAATCCATTTACGAACACTTCTCCAACTTTTAGGAAATTTTAATTCCATATTTAATTTTTTTTACTTTATATCTTATATTTATACGAATTCCAATTAGATATTTATAACCATCTCAGTTATAATCTCATTCTATTATAATAACAACCAACACATCTAATACCATAATATTTCCAATATTAATCATTCTTTTATATCAAAATATAATTTGGGTAAAATTATTTTACCCTCTTTTCAAAACATACTATGTCGGTTTATCGAATTTAAGTGTTTAGAAACCCCTACCGATACAGTGGATCAAACGGATCAATCAGAACTCATAAACAACTAAACCAATAATTATCCACAATATAAAACAATTTTTGTAAAATATAACAAATACGCTCTCTCGTTTATATATAGTCAACTCAATATAGGGTATTACTAACCCCATCTCCAACGAGTTGCGCCACAGAGCCAAGGAAACCACTTACCCTTCCGCTCTGATACCACTGTAACGGCCCGGGAGATTTTCGACCTTGGTAATTGATATTAACACCATGTCGACTATTCAAGCATAGGAAATACCAGATCATTAACAGAAAGAAGTTAGAGGGTGAGAAATAGAAAGAAAGAAAGTTAGAATAGAAGAAGAACAGAACCGAATCAGAATAAACACGAATCTCACAGCGGAACGAATAAAATATATTATATAGCATAACTTTTGAAATATAAACTTATAACCGAATATATATACACCATTTCGTAGTACAACACATAATGTCACTGTGGAAATAAACTGTAGTTATAAAAGTTGAAGCCTCCTGCTGCAAGCTCTTCCAAGTATATCTGTAAAATCCCGGCTACTTGACTGCCCGTACAAATTTGGGCACCCAAGAGTTTAAGGGTAAAACAAAACAAAATAAACTCTGGGTCAGTCATGGGACTGGTTTGAGTAAACTCCAACCACTTGATTTACCCTTTAAAATCCTTTTTAAAGAAAGGATAACCACAAGATCGATCCACATATAAACACGAATGGTTTTTACCTTACGACAAACCAAAATATTTTTTTAACATCAATACTCTTCTGATATTATAATAATGTCTAAATCGAATAAACAGAAGTCTAGCAGAATGCTTTCATCTAATGTTCCACATACATAATGTATAATCAAAAACCGCGAGCGCTTATTTGGTATTGGAATCCAACTGGCAAGGTATGAGACCACCTTCCGACAGTGTATCTCTAGAGAGAAATACACCGGGTTCAACAAGAACATCTTTTAACCCAGGCTACACATGACCGGTCACTCATTTCGCTTAAGTGTACCGAATGTACTATCACCAACGGTTGGGATCAGCAACCGTTTCCCGAAAGGGACAGCATCGAAATAGATTAAAGAAGTAAATGGAATTTCTCTAGATCTGGTGACATTACACTCTACTTGGGTGCGACCCACTTAGCCATGCGACCTACCCGATTTTATACATTTCCTGGTTGTGAGGCTTGAGGTCATAACGTATCTTTTACACAGATCACACATATATTTACTTTGAATGTCACATCATCATACCTGCTAAATCACAATATTGATTTCTCCAAAAATACTACGGGTATACAGCTAAGAGAAACAAATTTCTCTGCCACCAAACATAAATACATTTGAAGAGATCAACTTACATGATCTATTAGATATACTTTGTCAGACATTCTTCCATACAGGTTGTCCTGGGACTGGACAAACCTAAGGCACTATTCTGTAAACCTATCTTAGGCAATTTCTACCTAGGATTTTTCATAACAGCCTTTGCATAAACTCCGTCTTCAATTATCTTCATCATATTTGATTCGCAACGCTAATGCCAACACGAAGTGGGTTTCAGATAATACATTTGATCCCTGTCTCTCCATATTGATGCCAAAAAATGGTCAAAACTTTGATAGTCGGCTATTTAACTATCAAAGGAAAACATTCATACACACAACGGTCTTATTTCCAAATGGAAATTTTATCGATCAATCATCGATCAACATTTTTCCCTTTCAATTAATTTATCATTAATTTATTCATTTCCCCATTTCCCGTTTCCATATATTCAAAAATTTGGAAAATATACGTTATTAACATTGGAAAACATTTCCATTTCTTATATTCATGCATCACTATCCTCCTACATCTATCAGTCTTTAACTGTAAACTAGTAAGAGAACAACTTCCTAAGTATAAACCCCGAAGGTCAAAACCAGCATCAGATCGATACCAAAAAGTTGTTCAACATAACTAATCTCCAGTCAGTTTCTAATTTCCTTAACTCCATTTCTTAACTTTGATTATCAACAAAACATTTCTTACGCAACTCTCGGGTTTTATTTACGAACCCACCTTTTAAACGGAGATCAGTGATTATAACAATAGTGTTAAAATCCATTATTCGAGATATTAAATCTTAAAATATAACCTTTATTCGTTAATTAGAATAAATAAAATAATAACTCATTTTATTAAATAAATCTTGATTTAAAACAGAAAGTACATAGTACTTTCCTACATTTGATATAGTCGAATTCTAATGTATAATTCTCTCTCGAATAATCTCAATTTGATAACTCTCCTTTGAATAAACGCTATTCGATTAAATTTCCGAACTTCAGAATAAGTTACTGTTCAGGTTAACTAAATTCCCATTTTCATTCTAAATTCACATTTGAATTTATCCCTTTCAATTCTTTAACAGTTTCTTTTAATAATCGTTTTAAATCTGCAAAACGTTTGCTTTTAAATCATTATTCACTATAACACTGAATACTATTCCTTTAAAGAAACTGAACTTGTTTTATCAAATCAAAACTTGATTTCAATTTATAGATATTATTATAGGTTCAAATTCTTTTTATCGAGTCATTTTACAAATCAACAACTAATCTATTTTTCCGAATAGAATCCACTATTTTATTTTAACGCAGTTTCTTATCTCTTTCAAATTTCCATTTGAATTCCTATTTCAAAACCCAATTTCATTTATAAATGTTTTTATTTGCAAAATATTTACTTTAATCCATTTTTCACATCGAATGTGAATAACAATTTTTTTATATAATTAATTCAGTTTGATTTCACATTTACAAATAATACCCCATTTCCAAATTCTATTTATACTTCTATTTATAGAATTATCCATGCACAATCTTTTATTTATTTCCAATCACCGAAAATCTCCTTTATAAATCTCTTTATAAATGTTAAGTTTACCTTCTAAAAATATCGATGTTAAAACTGATTTTACTTCTTAATATAAATTCGTACTTATATATATATTCAATTTGTCCAATAATTAATATTTTTAATAAATTTTTAAATATCGCTTATAAATATATCCTCGCAATTTATCTGTTAAAACATATTTCTATTTAATACCCATTTTAAACAATTTTCTCATATTTTTATTATTACTCGTAATTCCCTTTTTAAAATCCTATAAATTTCCCAAATATTATAATTACTCCATATACTCATTTATTTACCTGTCATTACCATCATTCAGTATTTACACCGAAACGGCCTATTTAAACTTCCATATAACTATTAATCATATATACACAGAAGTTCTTATTTAATTTCCCAGATATTTTCTTTTTATAAAATCCTTTGATTTTCTAAAATTCTTAAATTCAATATCCACTTTAAAAATTCCTATTTTTATAAAATAGTTTTATTTTATATAAATAATTTATTTTCAATATACTCTTTGAAAATTCCCTTTTTACATTCCAGTATTACTTATCATATTTAAAATACCAATTAAAAAGACCATTGTCATCTAAACACATCAAGATCAATCACCGATTATATATCACAATATATGAAAAACAGTATTATAAATATTGAGGAATCCAGTTGGATCCCTCCAACCTGTTTCCCTGCATCCATAGATGGTAAACAATATAAATAATATCAATTTCATTTCAATATGAAATATTCTAATAAACAGAATCAATATTTACTTAGCAATATATATATATATATATATAACTAGATCTATATATTCAACCAATTAATTAGCAGTTCATCCAGGTAATCATCACATAGCAATCAATCATCATTTATCAATACTAAATTACGTTTATAAAATATAAATTTGACAGAGTTAGTGAGTTTACTCACTTTGGTCGTCAATCATTTAAAAATGATTAATGGTCGTTGATTCAAATTAGGCGTTTTATTCTACCATAATTTGTAACGAGCTCCATTTGACTCAAAATCAGTTCCATTGTGTAGCCCTCGTCCATGCGAACCTAACAAAAAATCTTATTTCATCAGATTTTGATATCGTATGATAAAGTTCTACCTTTGTATAAGTTCGTATATATGTTACAAATAGTTAAATCTAAATTTTTTTTTTTTGATTTACGTGTGGAACCTAAGACTTCACTCAAGCCATTGCTTGTCGGTCTTAGTAAACCCCACGGGTAGTGATATACCCCGATTTTTCAACGCCTTCACACTACCTAGGTAGTCACCCCTAGAATTATATAATTATCGGGCCTCACCCCTTTCCAACCCGGCCCATGTCCATACTATCTGCATCCGATCCTTTCTTCTCCCTTTGCCAAACATAAATCCCGACTCCAGGAACACGTAACACAAACATTTTCGAGTTTCTCTTACTCGTCATTCTCCTTCTACCAACCGCCGAGTTCACCAAGCACTCCACCAACGTTCATCTCGTCGCCTTCTCCTTCTAACCCACCCATCAAACCTCCACTCGCAACCAGACCCTTCACCGCGACTTCAGCCTTCTCCGCGTAAAACTGTGCAACCACCGAACTTTTTATGCCTTAAAATCCATGAAAAATGCTTATAATGTGCCATTCGATCCCAGGAACACAAATATAAGCACCAAAGTATTGATCGATCCTTGTATCTTACGATTCCACAAACCCTTGCTCACTTTTTTTCACGTTGTCTATTTTCCAGTGAATAAGAACGAAATCAATTGCTATATAACTTACATAGGAAGGAAGCTCTGATCTTTGCAAACTCAAAAATCATAGTTTCATGATTTACTCATTTTTATTCAAATTTTAATTGAATTTCAAAGCCACGATTTGTTGAGTTGTGAAGAAAAAAATGGGGCGCATTTATCTGTTGACCAAAGGAGTAGAGAATTAAGTTTAAGGGTGGTATTATTTATATGGTAGGATAGCTTACATGGTAAGTTTCGTATTTTTATGTTAATTTATATCGTATTTTTAGTTGTATTCGTTAATTAAAAATCAATATGATCACATATGATACCCAATTTCAATGAAACTAGACATGGAGCTACAGTTTAACATTACGAACCTAACGAAAATTGTTTTGTCGAATCCCAATTCCGTTTGCTCACACATCGTATTTTTAAAGTCAAATTATTGACTGTTTTTCACATTTAAATTCCGCACGGCTACATGTTGTCTCCAAAAATCATAAAATTTTAAATTTAACAATTATTTAATATTCCAGATCCAAAAAAATTAATTTCGTCGAAAACGGAGGTCGTTTGCAAAAATGGTTATTTTCTAATGTCTAAATAAATCAATAAAAATATTAATATATTCAAAACCAATTTAATTTAATATTAATAAATTAATATTATCATATATACCTCAATAGAATATTATACAACACCAAAATATACATATCTGGATCTATAACTCGATATTTCAAAATCCGAGTTAAATCAATATTCGATTTATAAAAAATCCTTTTATTAAAATAAATAAATCGTTATAAATAATAAACGAACTCCATTTCGACTTTTTGAAAATTTGATTTGGACATAACTCACAATTTACACGATGAAATCTCAAATTTTCTCTTCCATTAGAAAAATATCGTTCACCAGATCTGAACGTTTCTTGTTTCACAGAAAGCTGACTTAAAACGAATTCTGTATATTCAATTGAAGTTCAAAACTCAATATTATGAACTACCGCAACCTTATGGGTTCGATTCAAAGTATATTATAATTAATACGTTTAAGCGTCGTTTTGTAAATAAATTCGTTATAAAAATTCGAATCTAAACTTAACTAAATATTTTATACTATCCAATTCACACAATATTGCCAATTCTATTATTTTCGATTATTTCAAAATTAAATATATATTATTCTATTTTTCATTTTATTTAATTCAAGTCATTTTTAAATTACTATGTCGACATTTAAATAATTAAATAAATTATTTATTAACCATTAAAAATACGGGACGTTACAATTATGACTGCATCAAACATTAATAGACATTCATATAACATACATACTTAACTTGCACTGCTCAAAAGGGCGCCAAAAGGGCGCCATCGACAACATTAGAAATGTAACTTAAGACATTACAAAAATCTAGACAAGACGGTAAGACCTAAGACATTAGAAAAACCTATTCTCTCGTTTCTATTTTGTTTGGCTTCCCTGCATCATTCATTGTTGACTCTCTACATCTAAATTATCACTTAGGACATTAGAAAAAACTCAGGCAAGAAGGTAAAACTTCGGTTGTAGTTTTATATTTAGCATGAATAGTTCGGTTTCTCAAAAAACATCAAACGCTTTTGCAACTAGACTAAATTCAGCAAATGGAATTTTCGAATTTTCTACTTTTGGCACTCGGAGCCCAAGGTATTGTTTGACTTCTAAAGCAACTTAATCAACTGCTTCAGCTAGTCAAAGTCCCGTTTCTGGTTTCACTTCTCAAGCAACTTAGCTTGGGTTAAATAACAATACTCCAGCTAACCAATTTGTTCGGTTCTGGTTCTCTGCTAGCCTATATAACATTCTATTCAAACTAGTGATCAAAGATTATGTTATGATTTTAAAGTTGTATCCTACAAATATTCAATTCATTTAACTCATTTATAACGATGAATAGTTGACTGTCATTGCAAACTTCAACGATAGATAAGCAGCAGTAGATGATAAAATAGTTTAAACATTCAAGTAAATTTATATTTAGGCTACATACTGTACCAAGATTCCTAAAATAATATTTAAACTACGTACTATATTAAAATTCCATTAGGATTAATTTAATCAAACACAGGTGGGAAATTTTGGCTATTGAAGTGAACCCTTATTTTCATTAGCTATTAAAAGAGATTTTATGGTTGAATATCCCATAAGTTTGAACGGAGATGGATACCAATAGTAACATTATTTTAAAATCTTTCTTATTATTTCGAAATAAAATTAATATTCTTAGGTTTCACGCTGGTAGAACAAACATAGAAAGATAATAGTTTCAATAATAGTTAATGATGTAATATTTTCCTTGTAAACTTCAGAACTATATGCTTAAAGACAGAACTAGATCTCAAATAACAAAATCAAACAACATAGCATTATTACTGGACAGAATGATCCCAAAGCATTTAATATACAACCTGCCCTGCTCCATACTTCGCCTTCAGTTACTATTTCCATACTCCACCACAACACATTAAACCTCTCCCTCTACGTTGGACAACACTACGTTACAATCTATCTTATTACTAGTACTCTACCTTTTACTCTGCCCATTTATGATTTTATGAGCAGATAGTAAACGAAACCACACATAATGTATAGTTTTCAAATTTATAAGACTACTGCACATTTTATTTACGTACATGTTTTGTAAATATCAGTTTGATTAACTAAATTTTAAAAACAATAGTGTCTAATAATGACAATGATAGGAATGTGTGTTTATTATCTTTTATGTTTTTGTTTGGAAGAGTTTATTGCTCTTTATTTCTGAGAATAAAGTGAGTAAACAAAAGAATTTGTTAAAAAATTCTCATCTTGTCATGCGATACATGTCATCTTGCAATTTCATCTAAAATTCAAAAACCAAGTCTACTTGATTTGGAAGAAATAACCGAGGCGTACTAGCATTGAAAAGTCACTTGTTCTTTTGCTATATTTTTTTTTTAACATTAATATGCTTATTTTAAGTCTGAAAAAACATGAATATCAAAAGAGAAAAAAAAGGAGGCTACAAACAAAGGCCACACAACAAACAAATAACCACTGAGACTCAACACCCCCTAGTCCAGAAAAGACTAAGATTAAGAAAAAAGCACGGGCCCAAACATCAAAATTGCCAAAAAAAAAAGTGCATTCAAGACCGTCAAGGACCACCAGAAAGACCCAAAAGAAAGCAAGCAAATCCAACCAAGATGACGCCAAGCAAACCGTCAAAGAGCCTTCTCCAGCCGATATAGCGAGGCATAAAAGCGTGAAGGCAGGTACCTCCAGCTAAGAAAACAACGGGCGCCATACCCAAACAGCCTGCCTCTAAGTACCATACATATTTATTTTAAAATAATAAATCAAACAAAAGGAAACTATATCCATTTACATTGATACCCTATTAAATAAAGTTATAGTGTTAAGAGCAAGAAATAATTACAAATGAATTCATTAGTGTTTCAGTGTTTTGTGTATCTTTTTTCATCGATAAAATTTAGTTTCTTTTCCTTGATATTTCCAATAATAATACTTACTCAACTCATCAAATTGCATCAAAATAATATCAGCATAGCCTCCAGCAGTACATTGCAGACTAAAAGAAGGGAAGTAGAAGAGCCTTCCTATTTGATCCTTCACTATAAATTGCTACATCTCCTTCCAACCTGGAGGAATTAGGCTGTTTGTGCCCAAGACACTTTATTGCCATGAAGCACCCTTCTCTTGTATATCATCCCTTCAGTAGCAAATTGAAATATATATTAATTCAGATAGATGTTATTAATAATACAAAAATTGAACTATAGTTGTTAGAATTATTGAGTAGAGGCTAGTCAAAGTTGTTCTGAACATTTGCAACTATATATAAATTCATGTTGACATTCACAACAAGGCCAGATAACTAATTATTAATCGCAATAACCTAAAAAAAGCTACAGTTTGGATGTTTACTTTGTATATCATGATATGAGTGTATAAGTTACTACTCAATAACGACAATAGTATTTTTACCGCATGACGAGCAGACGATTGTCTAAACTGTTCTGAACATTTGCAATAATTCATGTCACATTCACAGGGCAAGAGAACCTGATTATTGATTGAAATAACATAAAACAAGATACTACAGTTTCAAAGTTTACATTGTGAAATCTATCAAATTCATTTTCTTGATATTGTCTATGTGTATGCCATCTCTGGCTACTGCTTTAAGACTGCCGTAATAAATTCTCAAATGATTTAGACAAATCAAAATGATTTCAAAGGAAAACTAACAAAGGACTAAAATGACTATTCTTAGAGATGGTAAAAAAAATTAGGACCTACTTGTGTTTCATTTTTTCTTTAATGCTAATGTAGAAGTAGAATCAATGGATAATTTTCCTTCTTTTACATGCTATCAACTCATTGAATTGCCCTTTAAAAAAAGGAAAGAAAATGGAATCGTAGATTCGAACAAAGTCATTTGATTAATTCATAAAATAGTTGTAAACTTCTTTGAGACGACGTTAGTCCATCAAACAGCTGTGGATCCATTACTGCTTGGGTCATCTTAGTGAGTCATTCAACAAACCTTCCAAGAGGCCAACTTGTGGTAAAGGTCAGAAATTACAACAAAAGGATATCTGAATGTCTTCACTACTGGTATTAAACAACTCAATACTATAAAATTAGAGCCTTTCACAATATTTGAATACTCTATAATGCACAACACCAAAATGGGCAATTTGAAACGGTAGAAAAATATTGCTAAAAATTTTAGAAACAATTTTTAGGTGTTGCAAATTAGTATGTTGTAGATTTTTGAAACACCTATATTATGTTTCAGGTTGACAAATTGAAACACTTAGTAGGTGTTTCAAATTAACAGAATGAAACACTCAACAGTTGTTTCAAATTTATAGATTGCAACACTAGTTGAGTGTTTCAAGCTAATAATCAGTGCCCCTTAGTGAGTGTTTCAAATTGATAATCTACAACACTTAATAAATGTTTCAACTTGATAACCAGCAACACTCAATAAGTGTTTCAAGATGACTACTTGCAACACTTAATAGGCATTTCAAATTGATAATTGAAAACACTTGTTATGTGTTTCAAGTTGATGATTTATCACAACACTTATGTGTTGCAAATTCAAGATATGAAAATTATTTTAAAATATGCATTTAATATCTTCAGTGACATAAATAAGTTCAATCATTCTCCGGACTAAAGCTAAATAATATTAAAATAAAGTGGATATTTGTTTCAAGGACACATTTTAAAATAAAATTAGATCTAAGGACAAGCTACTTTCGTAATGTAAATCAAGGACAACTTTCATGATTTAATTGAAAAATGTCCAAATATTTTAAACTAAGGACACACATTACATTTCACAAATAATAAAACTAATACAAAAACCCTTTTCAGTGATTATAAGATTAAAAACTAATAAAAATTAATTATGAAATGTTTTTAGTATCATAAATATAGGAGAAAATGAGTATAAAAAAATGCAGGACGGAAAGTTATATGCATATAGCTTCGTTATTTACGATATAGCTTTTTTCTGGTGCAAATGAGATTAGCTTTAAAATGACTTAATTTTGTATTTGAGTGATACAATATAAAGCTATATTTTTTAGTAATAAAGCTATATTCACTTAGCTTTCCGAGCTGAATATTTATATATGTTTATAATAACATCAATAAACTAAAATAATTTTGAAATCACTTTTTTTTTTCTTTCAATTTTAAGGTAAATCATTTATTTTTTTAATTAATTTAGTAATAATGATAAAATTAAAGTGAACTTCATGTTGATATAATACAACTTGGTCTTTGTCCTTCATTTAATTATCAAACTTAGTTGTCCTTTGATCTAATTTTTTTGAGGAGTGTGTCCTTAAAACCAAATACCCCTAAAATAAATCCCATAAGCAAATTTACTATAAAAAGTTATTATAGAACAAAGATAAATCATATCTTCAACGGAACAAAAAGGTATAAATATACTGCAACAAATCAAAGTTACACAAGTATGAGGTTGACAATATAATTAAATAACAGATAAAGATAACCAAGCTTGGTTGTAAATACTTTCTATGCACCATAATTCATCATATTATCTTTTTTCGGCCTTGTATAGTTCATCATCAAGTATTTTATTTGTGTAACCATGCTCTGTGTCTTCTTGTAAATAGATTTCTTCCGCATTTCTTACTTTATTTTCAAATTTTTGATTTCACACCCATTAAAGTGTGAACTTATCTTCTCCTACTTTCAAGCTAACAAGTCAAAATTGATAAAAATAACTTTAGTTGTGATTTTTGAACATGAACAGGTTGGATTGGACTATATGTCTATGAAACTAATTCCATGTGCTCAGGAAGTATATACAAATTGTTAGGATTGTCTCGCATGTTGTTAAGGAGGAATGATGGTTTGTAATTAATTGTCTCACATCATGGAATAAATTGAAGGAGTTGAGTATAAATATGAGCTGACAGGCACGTAACATAAGAGAATTCCTTTTGTTATATGGAAGTTGTGTGTCAGCTCATATGCATGCGAGGAAGGGGGCTTTGTTCCGAAAGTCGTTACATAATAGTGGTATAAGAGCCGAAGGTTCGGACTGGTCCATGCAGGCAAGGTAGTGCTCTCAAAAGATACTCGTAGGATGTGAGTCAAGTGTGAGACTAAAGAGCAGTATATTTATAATATTCTATGAAGTATATTATCTCTATAGAGTAGTATACTTCATAGAATATTGTAAATATACTGCTCTCTAGAGAGAACTATATAGATATTTAATATCTAGAACTATATACATGTTTAATATATTATTATCTTACTGTAATATATTACAGTAAGATAATAATATGTTAAACATGTATATAGTTCTAGATATTAACTATCTATATAGACTGTTTGGATTGTCTCGCATGTTGTTAAGGAGCAATGATGGTTTGAAATTAATAGTCCCACATCATGGAATAAATTGAAGGAGTTGAGTACAAATATAAGCCGGTAGGCACGTAAACTAAGGGATATCCTTTTGTTATATGAGAGTTATGTGTCAGCTCATATGCGTGCAAGGAAGGGGAGCTTTGTTCCGACCGTCGTTACATAAAACAAATAAATTTTAACACTACAACAAAAGAAGTATCTTACAATGGTGAATAAATGTCGTTAAAACATATTAACGACGTTTTTCCTGCCATCTTGAAATCCACCGTTACATAATTCACAAATTTTTTATAACACTTGTTTAATGTTGCATAAAGTGTTGTGAATAATATTTACAACATTTTAGTACCATGGCAAAATTCTTATATGTTAATCAGAAGACTTTGCAAGACGATCATTATATGTTGTAAAATATAGTATTTACAACGGATTTTTACAATGTATTACAAACACGAAACTTTTTAACATCAATCAAAAATTGTTATGTATTGTTCATACAATGTTTTTCATGCATGGTAAAATATATATTTTAAAATGTTGTTGAGATGTTGTAAAAAGTGGCATATACAACTTTTTGTACAACTCATGTTTGAAATTTCTAAATTAATTTATAACATTTTAAAAATACTTAGTACTATTCTTTTCAAACTTTGTGTTGGCGATTCCAACCATTTTTACCACCAACCATTTTTACCTAACGATGTAGATATAATTTTTAACAACATTTTACAATTATTAAAAAAAAGTTTTACAACATTACACATAAGTTATCAACGAGACTCCTATACATGTTTTATGTAACATTCACAAATATATATATATATATATATATATATGCGCAAATCTTCAAAAAAAAAATGCATCTACATATGCTGAACAAAATTCAAAAGCCTTCATTAATAATGAAACCTAAAAAGCCAAACAATGTACAATCCACAAACAAGACAAAAACTCCATTTAATCTATAGATTAACGGTAGTACAAGCCAACATTATATAGACTATATCAATAACACGTTATATATTGCATCCAATAATTTTTTTTCATTCAAATAAAATTTTCATTTCAATATATAAGCCAAAACTCAATCCTTGCATATCCCTACTACTGCTCAACAATATATAACCCGCACCTAGAACTCCACAAATTGCTGACAACTCTACCCGAAACTCCCAGAAATTCAAAGAGAAAAATAGAGCCAGGGTATCAAACCTCAATTGCAAGAATTATCATCAACACCAACACTAGAACTTCTACTGGTCTGTTCAACCAATTTGTATCCTCCACCACCTTCTACTCTGCCTTCTGCGCCCCTGTGAGCTTCACAAGAAGAGTAAGTGAATACCCACCAAGAACATTGCTCAAACATCTCAAAGCAACCACTGAGACTGTAAATCCAGCTGGAGGTATCACCTTCCCCATCACATGCTCAGTTCCATTTAAACACTGATACTTCAAATTGCTACTCACACTCATGTGAATCGCCCAACTAACCGCATTCAAAAAAAATGGAGGTTTGTTTGGTGGTTCAAATTCAGGATCCATCTTCTTCCTAAGTTTAATCAAACCATTCGAAATAGTTGTACCGACAAGCCCTGCTGCAAATCCAACAGTGCTGAACGTAGCCCCCTTTCCCATCAAAGTCGAAACACGGCTCGAAAAAGTGTAGCTGTCAGGTTCAAAAATGTACGAAGGCAAAGCAGAAGAGACTACTGCATTAGCGGCTGATGTTGGAGCAGGTAAATACATCAGAGTGAAACTTAGGATGGATCCGACAACCAATGTGGAAAACATGAAATCCAGCTCGTTTAATCCAAAATTAGGGCAAGAGACCATGTCGCCCAAAACGCATGCGGAAACTCCGACCAACTCTTCCATCAGGACTTTGAATGGAAACTACAGATCTGCAACTACTCTAACCAAAACATTCGCCTCAATTAGTACAAATATATAAGTAACTAATTCAATCCTGCTTGTAGAAATAAACAGAACATTTCTGTCATATAATCAAACAGGAAGGAAAGTAAAAACTGGTTAATAGCCACAGTCCATACAGTGGTAAAACTCATACTGCTAAATATAGAACAATGCAAGCATTATAGCAAAGACAGTGAAAACTCAGTTTTAGCAGTTCGAAAAAATTGGAAATGAGTAAGCTGCACAGTTAACCAAGCTTAAGTAGTGTAATCAATAAGTAACTCAAGCAATCAGGATAAAATGGAAGAATTTTTTCCTTTTTAATTTTTAAATGTGAAATATTTGGTTTAAAAGATAGCAAAAGGACATAAAATGGAATATATGCATAAAAAATACTTATTGAATCAAAGGGTGATGGTGTACAATCTGATGACATTATATTCAGTGATGCATTATATTTCCATATCATGGATTATAGCCCAAATTATAAATTCATAATTCTACTTCAAGAAAAAATAATTTAATTTGAAGAAAATAATATTATGAGATAACAGTAAAAGGTAATCTTAGCCGACATGCAAACGTATTTCTGAAATCAAATAAGGAGCAGTTATCCTAACTGTTGTTTTAAAAGTAAATCATACTAAAAAAATGTAACATAGATCCTAAATTTATAGATGTAAAACAATAAATATTATGAGTGATTCCTTCATAAACGCATGGGTATTTGCTCAGTGTACAAAAAATCTACTTCATTGAAACATAAATAGAAAATTCCTCATGAAAAGCATTCCGGAAAAAACCTGAATCAGAAGTACCTGCTATTTCCACGTATGTATACGATAAGGACTACCTGATATAGATAATTTTTATATCATTGAGTCTGTCTTCTTACTACTTAGAAAATAAAATTCCAAAAAATAAACAAAGATACTAGATAAGATAGTCTTGAATGTAAACATATAGTTCAATATCATGTAAGGCAAGAAAATCAGTATAAGGCTTCAAATGGTGACAACTGGTGGTTATAAATCTCTGCTAATTAGAAAATGCGGAAATGACAAATGATCTTCTAATGTTAAAACTATGAACACAGTGGACATATGGGAAAGTAAAATAATAGTAGAATTGAATCAATGCCGGAGATACAGGTTTCCTCTTGTTGTTTCCAAACCGCAAACCAGAAGGTGGGTTGAATTGTAAGCTGATCTGATAAGGTATTGTACAAAATCGAATGAGGAATAAGTAGTAATAGATATAGGAGAAAGGGTACCTTATTCCACGGCAGATCTGAATGTCTGACAAGTTGAATCATTACCGGAGATATACAGTTTTCCTCTTGTTGTTTCCAAACCGCAAACCAGCAGGTGGGTTGAACTGTAAGCTGATCCGATAAGGTATTGTACAAAATTGAATGAGGAATAAGTAGTAACAGTTTTAGGAGAAGCTATCATTTATCTTTTTGTGAAGCTAGTTTATTACAAATTTATTGTACTAAAATATGTTTGATCATTAGTCAGAATTTTCACTACAAAGAAAAAGAAAATTAGATTACTCTTTGGAAAAATGGCAAATAACCATGATATGACAGTAGATAAATAATTTTGCTTTTTTTTCTCAATAACAAAGGATAAATAAATTTATCCTTCTCTCAAAAATACTTTTTTGGATTTCTTTCCATGATGTAAGATGAATATGAATGTTTCATTGATACACACTGAAAAGGGTGAAACAGGTTTATTGTAACTAATACTACAATTATTGCATGCATACCACCTATCAGCCACAATCTTACTGGAATTATATGAATTTAGTATTTATTTTCAATCCGCCAAAATAAAAGAGACGCTACCTGTTCACAGTCATACATAAATAAATAGGTTAATTTAAAATATCAAAATATTTTGTATCAACCTATTGCAACGGTGGGAACTCATGAAGATAAAATTGATATTTGTATGCCATAGAGCAATGATATGTGAACCGCATCTTTGCTAAAAGAAACAGTCCAGGTTGTTTGATATTTTGTATCCTTCTATTATTTTTTCTATTTATTCATGAACAAAGATTTGTTTTAATTTACAAAGACCTGAAGATTCCTGCATTTTATTCTATAATTTTTCCTAATGTAGATTTTATTTATTTATTTGAATTTTGCCAGTTTCAATAACAGAATGTTGAAATGAACCTATAGGCACCAGTACATTGACCATGTATGTCAGGTAATTATATTTTTCATTATTTTCAGCGCTATATTGATTTTGTTCTTATTATAAGAGAAATTAACTCTTGACATTACCAGTTTGTGTTGGGGTTTTGTGCGCAGCGGAAGTTTTGACAAAACACCCAAAAACAAAATGAATCTTTTTCACCCAATCACTTGAAGATGAATGTGATTGAATAACAAACAACAACACAAAAAAAATATCGGAAATATGAACACACGATATTCCACCCAACCACCCTCTTTATTGATTCACCAAAATATTGTTTACAACCGATCTCAACTATCGTTAAACAAACACAACTTGAATCAATAACCTTATTGAGAAATAGGTAGAGAATATCTAATGGCTAAACAATTTGAGGAGAAAGATAATGAAGAACAATGGCAAATTTTTCCACCACATATAATGAAGATATCAACTAGGCCTTTTATAGAGTGAATTGCTTCATACCCAAGTTTCCTTGGCATCCAAGTAACTTGCCACCCAAAATATCCTCATATATATCAAATATCTATTTGGATAAGCACCAAATAATCCTTGCCTTCACTTTCAAATATCCCATAAAAGTAGCAACAAATATCTCCACCAAAAATGGATCCACATAGAAAATTTGTTGCCTACAATTGTGATTTGCGTATCACAAATCTCAACAGTTTGTGTATGAATTCCTTATATTTTCTGGGTATGGACAAGTTTATCTCACCTAACAATAAATATCTGAGGTTTTTTTGTTTTCAATTTGTTTATAACTTGTGAAATATACATGAAGTGGAAAGATAGAAACTCATGTTCGACAAATACTGTTTGCCACTGAAAAGTAGTCTATGTCCAATCTTTGTTACGTAAATCATTTATCTTATCTATAATATTTTACTTTTTAATCATTAATGCTTACCTAAGAGGTCGTTTAAATGTTTTTTATTTAAGCTTGAAAGTTATATAAACCATTTCATAGGTTTTGTCTTATTGTTTTAATATATGAAAAAAGTGTACCTCTCTATGGTTTTTATTTTACTATGCCTATCGATGATGTAGTCATAGAAAGGACTACCTTTTTTTGAAAAAAAATAAGCAAAAGATGTTTATATCAACTTTGATTATTTATGCTTTATTGAAAAAGTTACGGTAAATATTAACATATAGCTTAAAATAAGAAATCATATGAACTCAGCTCAAGGTAAATATTTTTAGCTAACTTCAAGAGTTTATATTTTTATGTTTTAAAAATATGTTTAATCTTCCTAGAAAACACTTATTTAATGAGTCTTAAAAACAGTTGATCAGACTTCCGTTCAAGAATGTTATTTGATTAACTTAGTGGATAACATCAGGAATCAATCATTAAAGAGTTTGTGATATAATTTACAGTTTGTCATGTTTTTTTTTTTGAAATGCATAGTTGATGCAACAGATGGAGTAAATACTTGAAATTAATTTCATAAAACATTTCTAGCAAGGAGAAGGTACCCTAAGAAGCTACCAAAAAATCCCAATGAGAGCAAGAATAACAACAATAGCATGACTTTATAACAATGTATAGACAAAATACATCATGTTGTGTTTATATGCATCCTATATTGCATTTAGTCTTTTGGTATAATTGTATATAAAGTTATTTATTTGAATGGTTTGAATATTGTTCTTGTTATATTTACTGATAATTTATGTTCTCCGTATTATTAAAAGTTCACTCTAATATATACATATATATACACATATATATACATACATATAGATATATATGATATGA
The DNA here is from genome assembly GCA_030737875.1 of Allium sativum. Taxonomy (NCBI): domain Eukaryota; kingdom Viridiplantae; phylum Streptophyta; class Magnoliopsida; order Asparagales; family Amaryllidaceae; genus Allium; species Allium sativum. The sequence continues at coordinate 261,513,722 of CM060923.1, forward strand.
TTGTGTATGGTCATTGAATGTGCAATCAATTTTGTAGTCTGGAGAAGCGTCATCAGCGACGGATCAGGCCTAGGTCCCTTGGAAAGGGGTGCCAAGGAGGGTGACAGCCCCGTCCGCGCCTTCCGGCGCTCCGCGCCTTCCGGCGTAGTGTCAAAACGTGCATAGAAGATAAAATCAGAATTACAAATTAACCAATTTTCAACCGTTATAAAATGCGTACTCATTGGCAAAGATTTTTTTCCTTTCTTTTCATTGTAAACCTTTATTAATGGATTATCTACGATTACAAAAGCAACATTTTAGCTTAAGATATTGTTTCTGGGTACACTTCAGGTACTGGGCGATGGACTAAATAGTTAGTTGTTTTTGTGTATTTATTATATTGATGTGGACCGAGTTAAACATTGATAAAAGCAACAAATAGAAAGATATTGTTTTTGGGTACACTTCAAGTACTGGACGATGGACTAAATAGTTAGTTGTTTTTGTGTATTTATTGTATTGATGTGGACCGAGTTAAACATTGATAAATAGATATGTACATGTATAGTGTAAACAGTGAAGAAGAAAATAGAATTTTCTATTTGATATTGATATGTGTTTGTACATTTTTGAACTAGAAGAGAAAGAGCCATCCCATATCACCAATATATGGAGGTGGCCTATCAAAAATAACCAAAAGTTGTGATGACTGTCTGTTATGTGTTGTTTAAATGGAATAATATAGTTTCTGTTTTAAACTATTTTAATATACCTGGCCTGACTGAAATGAGGATGTCACTCAAATCAATGAATGTACATACCAGTTCTCTATGTTGTTAAATAGCAGTGTTTTATTTTAAACATCTCCTAGTCCTAGAGTCTACTTAGCTTTTACGAATATATGGTCTGTATATGGAACATATATTTCATGTATATTGATACTGTTTACAACTAAGTTAAATATAAGATAAGCTTTTTACATACAAAAAAAAAGAAGCTTTAATACTAGGGTCAAATGGTTTGGGTTGGGTCTAAATGAGTAGGGTCGAGTTTTGACCCAACCCATTTATGATCCATTCTCTTTGACCCATTTATTACCCAACCCGTTATATCCCGCTAATAAGTTGGTTACACATTTAATCCACTTAGGTATCTAAATTTGATTTAGCTAATAAAAACAAATTCTAAAATTTTAAAGTTAAAAAAGCCAAAATTACGAAAATATCCTTCATTTTGAAAAAGTGACAAAAATAAATAAATTTCAAAAAATCCAGAAAATTACGAAATGAAAAGTAAAAAAAGAATTGTTCGAAAAATTACGATTTCTAAAGCTAAAAATATAAAGATTACGAAAATACCCTTCATACTAGAAAAAATAAAAAAAAATCAAAAAATTTAGAAAATTATGAAATTAAAAGTAATAAAAGAATTATTCGAAAATAATAAATTTTAAAGTTAAGAAGGCTGAAATTACGAAAATGCCCTTCATGTTGAAAAAAGTGACAAAATGTAAATAAAATTTAAAAAATCTAGAAAATTATGAAATGAAAAGTAAAAAAAGAATTATTCGAAAATTACGATTTTAAAAGCAAAACATGTCAAAATTACGAAAATGCGCTTCATTTTGAAAAAGTGAAAAAAAATTCAAAAAATCCAGAAAATTATTATTTTAAAATGAATTTTTTAACTTTTCATTTTGTAATTTTCTAAATTTTTTCACTTTTCCCAAAATAATGGATATTTTCATAATTTTAGCATTTTTAGCTTTAAAAATCATTATTTTAAAATAATTCTTTTTTTACTTTTCATTTCGTAATTTTTTGGATTTTCCGAAATTTGTTCATTTTTTTGGCATTTTCAATATGAAGGACATTTTCATAATTTTGGTCCTTTTAGATTTAAAAATCGTTATTTTAAAATATTTCTTTTTTTACTTTTCATTTCGTGATTTTCTGGATTTTCTGAATTTTTTTTCACTTTTTCCAATATGAAGGGCAATTTTGTAATTTTGGTCGTTTTAGTTTTAAAAATCGTTATTTTCAAATAATTCTTTTTTTACTTTTCATTTCATAATTTTCCAGATTTTCTTAACAATTTTCCTTTTTTTCAATATGAAGGGCATTTTCGTAATTTTGGTCCTTTTAGCTTTAAAATCGTTATTTTAAAATTCTTTTTTTACTTTTCATTTCGTAATTTTCTGGATTTTCTGATAATTTTCCAATTTTTTCACCTTTTCCAAAATAAAGGGTATTTTCGTAATTTTGGCATTTTTAACTTTTAAATTTTAAGTTTTTTATAAATGTGCGTTTATAATTTATAATTTCAAATTTTAATTTTTTATAAATGGGTAAAATGGGTTACCCATTTATGACCCTCTTAAAAATGGGTCAACCCAACCCATTACCAATTTAATAAAATTCATAAATGGGTTAAACCAACCCATTTGTGGATATGGTAAATGGGTTGGGTCATATTTTGGCACCTCTACTTAATACTAGTACGTTTTAAACAAAAGTCATTGAGACAAAATAACATAACTAAGGCCCAATGTAGGAGGTCCGTTTTTTCCCTATACTGACAATAAAGTTTTTATAAAATTCCTAGTCCATTGTCTGTATTAAAATATTTAACAATACAATATAACAGTTATAAAACATACTCACGACAACATTAATAATACATTGTTGAAATATTAGCATTAACAACATTAACCAAAAGTTATTAAATATAATGTTGTTAACAATGTAAAATTAACGTTCTCCTAAATATGAATTGTGCTAACGTTATATTGTTGTTGTAATATATATAATAAATCAATTCTAGAACAGCGTTTTGCTATTGTTTAACTTCTAGTCTACAACGTTTGATAAATATTGTTGAAACTTATAAATTTACAATATTTAACTAACGTTGTTCATTTACATATTTCAATAACTTAACAAATATGTTATGAAAAAACAAATATAATACAATATGAAAAAGTCATCGTGAAAAATTACTTTCTATAACAGTTTAAATAAACATTGTCAAAAGAAATTATTTACAACTTATGTACATAGAACATTTTTCGGAACAACCTATCACGACGTTTTTCTTAACATATGTTGTGAAAGATCTACCTTTTTAGGGTACTTTGGTGACCTGTTGCAGAATTATAGTTGTAAAATAGTATTTTTATTGTAGTGTAAATAACAATCATGATACTAGCTAAAGATAATGATGGAATGTGTAAATCGATGGTTATTATTTTAAACAAATATCTTTATTTGCATGTGTAAGTCGTGGAATATTTTTATACTTATGTGTAAGTCGGGGATAGTCAAAAGATGCTCTCTGGGTTGTTTTCAAGCAGCAACCCATCCTGTGCTATGGTAGATTAGCCGACTAACATACCCAGCGTTGGTAATCCTCTATGAGCATTGAACAATCATCTAACTAAATGTAATATACCGGGAATACAAAGTACTTCATTGTTAGGATACATAAATGTTGGAGCAGCCAAAGTGATGCCTAATTTCTCAAGAGTGGAACATTTACAACGGAGTTGTATAACATACACTTCTTAGTGATAGAAGACTAATCCTCAGTATGAATATTTGTAAATCAATTATTGAAATTATTGCACTAAAATAAACTAACATCTACAACTCAATTATTGCAACTGTATTCATATTATCAGGAAATTAAAGGAGATTATCAAGGAAGAAACTAAAAGTGTTACCTGAAAGTTATAAAAACCAGGTATGGACAACAACAAATTGGTTAGAAGGCTGCGGATATCCACCATAATACGTCGGTATGTTCCACCAAAAAGCAACATTATCACCTATAAGATATATAGGCATGTGTTAATTGGTATGTGTGAATGATGAACTACCAATAGTAGTGCCACAATTACAAAATTAAAAAATAAAATAATCTGGGGATTCCAAATATGGCCTATCTAAGCATAGGAAAGTGAAACAATTGTTTTGAATATACCTCCCATCTCCGTCGCACCATATACACGATTGGATAGTGCTTGAACCAGGCAACCTAATCTGACTTTTACATGTTAACAAAAACTAAATTTATCAGTTGTAATCTATAGTCTTGGCTGACGATCCCACTTCCAAACTAACGAGAAAAGATACTAACACAATAAATTTCTTACACTAGATAAGTAAATCAAACTAGTTTAACTTCAGTATGAAATTATTTAAAGTAAAGCTACTTTGTTTGCTTGTCGGCAGCTTGAACTATTCAGCTGTGAAGATGATGATATACTAAGTGAATATGAGACCAACCAACCTCACAAACGTTGCCTGAACTGCTAATACTTACAAAATTGGCATATAAATTATTGTGTTCAACTTCAATATGAAATCTAAGCTTTTTTTTTTGAAATTTGTTGGAATATTTGTACCACTTTCTTCCTTGTCAATTTAAACATTTCCTCCCATACCTACAAATTGCAAATGATAAGGCTTCTACGATTTTGAAATAGAATTGAATATGAGAATCACTCCAAATCAAAAGAAAAACTTTAAATCACTGATAAAAAGTGTTATTCAATTCTAAAATTCGAAATAGATACTACTCCTGAGAGTCAAATGATCACTAAGTGATAAAAAAAAGTATAACTCTAACAACTAAAAAGGAAATATAGGTACTACCACAAATTCAACATATCCAAAGTAATAAAGTGGATAATTTACCAATCAATGATTGTAAATGTTATGAAGGTCTACCAGTAGGACTGTCACCGTGGGAAAAATAGCTTTTGCATGGTCCACAAACCTGTTCTCCCATTCTAAATCTGTATAATGGACCAAATAATTAATGACTTGGACAAACTACTCAATGCATATAACTGGGTCTCATGTTCTCATCTTATCATTTACACTCGGTTCGAATATATAGGAATTAGTTAGCATATATTTTTGACTAGGTATGGATGGAAATGTGTATGAACCAAACTCCAAATATAAAAATATATAGTTGTTTCGCCAAACAAACTGGTAAATGTTTGGAGGGTCCATCTATTCACCCCCCGATATTTACTCTTCCCACCCCGGTAATTTAGATAAATATGTCTCCCTCCACTTTTTATTCACCCTACCCCGTTTATACCCAAACTTCCCCTTTCTTTTCCAATACGTTGCCTTGCTGGTGATTTGGCTTGTGTTATTTCTTTATCAAGCCTTGTTTTGCTGATCTGCTTAAACTGACCTCTATGGTGATATCTATAACAGCCGCATGACTGCTGCTGCTGGTTTTCAAGTACTTCAGTTGTTGTTTTTTTCATTTAAGTTTGTGTAAAATTTTGAAAATGTATTTCCTTTTACATAGGCATTCCAAGCACCAATAATGACATTATAAACATGTTAACTTCACTTCAACTATGCTATAATTCAATGAAATTTTCATTGTAATATTATTGAAATTTCAATGGAATCGTTGGATTATTTATTTCTGCTAGTATTATATAATTCACTGCCACGTTATAGCTGAAGTCAATATTAACATTGAAGGCAATACTGTAAATGATACTTAGCAACTTCAATAATTTCAACAACTAAGTCAATTTGAACAAATAAAGATGTGAAATGAAATAGAAAATGAATAGACACATTAAACATGCTATATAAAAAGTTGTTAAAGGGCATGATTGGTATTGAATTTTTTAAATTTTTACGGGGGTATGAAGAGCAATTAGTGGGGTGGAAATAGACGGACCCATGCTTGGATAGTAACTTATTTTTTTCGAACGTGGGTCCAGTTTTGTTACAGTGTTTTGAAGAAGCTCATTTTTGATAAAAAAAGGTAATGACTAATAGAGCTGACAGTGCAAAAGGTTTTTGTTAAATGGGACTTGTTAAACAACCGGGAATAAAGTGGTCAGAATATGCGAATTGCACGTGGCAGGTGGATAATAGAAGGAAAAATATATGTAATGCACGTGGAGAGTGGATATCAGGAGGGTGCTATACCATTTAACAGTCCAGATTACTCCCTCGTGATTTCACCGATTTTGCAGTCGATCGATTTAGCAAATTTGTTGTTAAATTGATCTATTGGTACGTAGCAGCTCAACCTGTGGATGGAACGCTAATTGAGTACAACAGGAGCTGAATGCTCATTACTATTCTCATCCATACAGTATACAAAAAATTAGAACATTCAAACTCAGTCATAAACTATGACCGTAGACCTCTATAACTATTAATATTTGCAATCATACCAGTATCAATGCATTGGTGTTAAAAAAATTAATATTTTTAAAATTTTCATGCACAAAAAGTGAAAATGGGCTAGACATCAAACAACAACTTGTTTGCATAAACATCGGTTCATACATTGTACAGATACATGCAATGATTCCCTCAGTTTAAAAAGGCATTAACGCGCCTGTGTGGCTCATTATAGTAGCCTACAGAAAATCCTTTTTTTGTGAGTTTTAAAAATGAGTATGTAATAAATTCACAGATAGTTAACAGATTTTGTAGTCAATATCCAAAAATTTCACAAAATCGGATTAGTTATAACACTGCATAAAAAAGTTATTTTGTAGTTGGACACATAATACTAAGCAACGTTTGTATTTGTAGTTGGACACATAATTCTCGGTAACTTCAACTCCTCAACGTAACTCTTAACTAGCATGCTATCTCTCATTCAACGTTTAAGTTATCATCAGCTGACTAAAGTAACATTGTAAGAATCAAAACGAAGATATTCACTTTAAGGGATGATAATTATAATGAAATATCACTTGGAAATTGTTGAATATTTAAATGTACAATGAGCAAAATACAATTTTATCTTAGTCCCACATCGCCTAAAATTCTATCTTATGAGAGGTATATATACTAATACTTAAGATGCATATTAGTTGAATAAGAAGCATGGCATGAATAATATGAGCTTGGCCTGAAATGCGTATGAGCGCGCGTGATTTTCCAAACGCACTTCCCACGCAACTATAACTGTTTCAAACAGATATGGCTGTTGCTTTTTGAATTCAAAAGTAATGACTGTTGGTTTTCAACAATCGCGACCATACAAATGGACATCTTCTTCTCTATATATACTTGCTCTTCTTCCTCCCAAAACTAAGCTTTTTCTCTCCTCCAAAATAATTTCTGGACCAAGGAATTCATAAATGTCTGTCTGCATTCCTCCCTTTTGCTTTGTTGTATCCTGGGAAAAGTATTCACTGAAACTCTTCAGCAAACTCATCTGAGTGAGGGCGAATAACTTTTTAAGGAAAGTGTCACTCTATTGATACACCTCAAAGCAATCCAAGTTTCCATTTTTCTTTATCTGATTCCTAACAATCTTAAAAAGTTATTCCTACAACTATGGAATCCGAGACTAATATGGCATCCATTAAACTTATGAATCAAGATATGATCAAACTTGACCAGTTTGATGGAAATAACTTCACGAGATGGCAAGACAAGATGACTTTTTTGTTCACTGCACTCGGATTTTTTTATCTGCTTGATTCGAATCTGCCTCCACTTCCTCCGCCAACAGCAGTAGATACTGAAGACGTAAAGAAGGCGCGCACTAAACGCACTAAACACACGCTGCTTTGTCGAGGCCACATCTTGAACGCTCTCTCAGATCGTCTGTATGATTTCTACAAGGAGATGAAGACACCACTGGAAATATGGAATGCTCTGGAAAATAAATATAAGGTGCAAGAAGAAGGTACAAACAAATTTCTTACTGCTGAATACTTCGATTTTAAAATGGATGATAGTAAACCAATACTCAGTCATGTTCATGAGTTGCAAGGCATTGTTCACAAACTGGCTACTCTCAATATCAAACTTCCTGAATTGTTCCAAGTTGGTGCAATAATTGCAAAACTGCCTTCGACTTGGAGCAATTACAGGAAAATGCTTTTCCACAAAATAGAAGACTTCACTTTGGAATAGATTCAAAAATATCTTCGAATCGAAGAGGAATCTCGCAATCGAGAAAATAAGGGAAATCTGTCCAAAAGCGATGTTCAGGTTGTGGAAAAGGAAACCAGAGTACCAATACTGGTAAAAAGCGCAGTTCTGATGGAAAGCCTCCTACAAATAACAAAAAGAACAAGAAAAATGGAAAGTGCTACAAATGTGGCAAAAAGGGACATTATGCTAGAGAATGTCATGCCCCAAAAAAAGATGCCAATATGGTAGAAGAAGAACTTGTACCCATGTTCGCTGAAATTAATATGGCTGATACATCGGATGGCTGGTGGTTTGATTCTGGGGCGACTGTTCATGTATGCAAGGACAAGTCGCTATTTAAAACCTATGAAGTCATCAGTGATGGCCAAGAAGTTCAGATGGGGAATCATAGTCGATCCCAGGTTGTTGGAAAAGGAAGTATCACTCTAGATTTTACTTCTGGAAAGGTTGTCATGCTTATTAATGTTCTTCATGTGCCAAATATCAGGAAGAACCCAGTTTCAATGGACCTTGTATGCAAGAGAGGATTTCGAGTTGTCTTTGAATCTGATAAAGTCATAATTACAAAAAATGGAATGTTTGTAGGGAAGGGATATGGTTGTAACGGAATGTATAAATTAAGTATTAATAAATGTGTTGCTTCTACTTATACCATTGAGTGGCATGATAGATTAGCACATTTGAACTTCAAATTCATTACAAATACGTGCAAACTCGGTTTATTTAATTCTGATGGATCCGGCTGTGACAAATGTGAGATACGTGCACGAGCCAAGATCACAAAGAAACCTTTCCCTGGTGTAAAACAAAATTCTGAAATTTTGGATTTAGTACATTCCGATATATGTGAACTAAAAGGTACTTTGACCCGTGGAGGGAAAAGATATGTCATTAAATTTATAGATGATTACTCAAAGTACATCTATGTATATCTTATGAAAAATAAGAATGAAGCATTTGACAAATTTCAGATTTACAAAGCCGAAGTCGAAAACCAAATAAGTAAGAAAATTAAGGTTTATAGGAGTGACAAGGGGTTGGAATATTTTTCTAGCGAATTTGATGATTTCTGTGAAAGGAATGGAATCATTCACGATAGAACAACACCTTATACTCCGCAACAAAATGGTATACTAGAGAGGAAAAATTAAATACTAGTAGAAATGGTAAACTGCATGCTCGTTAATCTATGTTACCTCTTAATCTATGGGGTGAAGCTTTAAATACAGCATGTTATTTACATAATAGAATTATATCTAGAAAGACAAATGTATGTCCCTATGAACTTTGGAAAAATAGAAAGCCTAATTTGTCATATCTGAAAGCATGGGGATGTTTGGCTTATTATAGAATTTCCAATCCTAAAAGAACCAAATTAGGCCGAAGGGCACAAAGGAGTGTCTTTGTTGGATATGCTGAACATAGCAAGGCATACAGACTTCTCGATTTATGCTCTAATACCATTGTTGAATCCCGTGATGTAGAATTCTTTGAGAATAAGTTTTACAAATATTCTAAAATTATTGATAATCCTTCTAGTGGTAATAGTATTGGTGAAAAACAACCCTGTTCAGAAAACAATTTTCAAACCAATACAAATGCAGATCCATGTGACGAAGGACCAAGAAAATCCAAAAAGCAAAGAAAAGAGAAAGAGTTATGTTTAGATTTTATGTCTTCACAAACTCTACTTTTCTTAGTTGATGGAAATAGAGAAAAATGTAACCAACAAAACACCCATTGTCCTAAACATTGAAGATGAATGTGACGACCCCAAAACCCCATACTGACGGTGGCAAGGGTAATCTTTGGAATATAACATATAAACAGATAATAGCAGAACATAATTAAATAAATACACCAGATAATGAACAAATAATATACTGGATAAACATAATCATCAGAGTTACGCAGTATACAGGATCATACTTAGTACAAATACAGTTCAGCTATACATAAATGTCTACAGTGGAAAACAAACATAATATGCACAATAGGAGCTGAACAGCATAAAAAGAGATAAATGATAGAATCCATCCTCAGCTCCAACTATCCAGAAAGAGCCTGCTAAAACCTGAATACAAGGCTGCCCATGTAGAAAAAGGGGCACCAGAGTTTGCAAGTGAAACAAACTACGAGTCAGTCATGGGACTGGTATGAGAAATTTACTTAACACATTTTATAATATGGCCAATAACAGGACCACGCCACTTTCGCGAAATGGGTTTACTCCATTGGATTGCCAGTGCTTTAAAACAAGTAATTCTTTTAAACATCGCAATGCTTTTTACAAAAATGAAGCCGATATAAGACTCAAGTCCCATCACACAATGCAACGCAAACTGGAGGATAGAGTTTTACCTTATATCGACCAAGATATGCTTAGTACGGGTAAAGTAAAATCACTTAAAATGTAAATTTTATCGCTTAATTCTTAATCAGACTCCAACCGCAAATTAGTAAGAGAACGATTCCCTAAGTATTAACCCCAAAGGCCGAAACCAACATCAGACCAATACCCAGGAAACCACCCATCTTAGCTTGTTTCCAGTTAGTTTCTAATTTTATATACAATCATAAATATCAATCATAGACGACATGAGCGTCCCATGCCACTGTGTCGCCAAATATAGGTTTACAATCAAAACCGCACGATGTCGTATTTGGAAATTGGATTTCCGTCATGAACCAAGGCAAAAGATAGTCCTTACCGACTTCGAGACTCTCTAGCCTAAGCCTCAGGACCCAGACTCAGGTGGGCCCATGGAGCGACAGGGCCGGTCCGCCGATGTGGATTAAAATGCCTGAACAATGTGTTTCCCCACCCTTGGAGGCGTAAATGAGCCAACGAATGACTCCATCAGCTTCACATAGTCACCGATATATCCGAGGCTCCTCGCAACAGCAACAACCACACAGGTGAAAATAATATAAATGTCAGCTAGTTTAAGCACTGACACCACCTCTAGCTAGAAAGAAACGCATGTCCTCCCTGAGGTCCTCTCCCGTTTCTGGCTCATACCGGGGTGTGAGGCTCGCGAATTCACGTTATACACAAAGCTATGCCATACAGGCCGTGCTTTGATCATCAACCACAAGACTTTGCTTTTCAACAGAAGCCTTGATCACTGCATCTTAGCATGCCACACAGACAATTCAAGCCATGTAACTGACGTCTATCAATCACACAGAATGAAATCCAATGTTAGACACACTGAAGCGACTCGTTTCTTCCCCGGTCTCCGAAGAGATGAGGAAGAACGAATTACTGTGAGGACAGGACAAAACAGAACGCAGACGGAAGAACTTTTCATTGTTATTACAACAATTCCATCAGAATACAAGAATATATAGAGTATAAAAGAATAAATTACATTTGATAAATATCAGAGATTACAATAAATTACATAGCAGCGGAAAATAATACAAAGCACAACTGAAGGTGATATACGGATACAGAGCTTTCCGGATATCATTCTAGCTGTAAACCAGGATCCTGTGAATATAAATCTGCAAAACCAAAACTACTAGCTGCCCGTGCGAAAAATAGGGGCACCCAGAGTTTAGGTTAAAACAATAAACTCCAGGTCAGTCATATGACTGGTGTGAGAACTAAAACAGTTATTTAAAACATTACTTTAAAAGAGAGTAATTCAAGGGACCACGCCGTATAACACGGAACGGGTTTCCTCCCAAGAATACCAGTGCATAGAATAAACAACGCAATGCTTTTCGAAAAATGAAGCTATTATAAGACCCAGGTCCCATCACACAATGCAACGCAAGCCGGAGGATAGGGTTTTCCCTTATAATAGCCAAACATGCTTGATACGTTTAAAACAAATCATTTGATACTATAATAAGTGTATAGTGTCAAAACATTTTCAATCATAAATATCAATCATAGGCGGCATAGATACCATCTACTATGTCGCCATACTAGTTCTACAATTAAAACCGCAATACACGTATTGGAAATTGGATTTCCGTCATGAGTCGAGGCAAGGGGCAAGCTCCTCTCCGCTTTCGAGACACTCTAGCAAATGTCTCAGGACTACACACTCTGGGCAATCCTGGATCTTCAGGGCCGGTCCTCACTTACGTTAGAGGATTAGTATTCCTGAACACACGTTTCCCGGTCCTTACAGACCTAAAATCGAGGCGCCTCATCCAACAACCACATAGGTGAAAAGTATATAAATGTCAGGGCTGGTAAGTCACTGACACCACCAAAGCTAGAAAGAAACGTCGTGCTCTCCCCGCAGTCCGTATCCCGTTTTTGACTCATACCGAGGTGTGAGGCTCGCGAAACACGTTATACACAAAGCTACCACGTAGGCCGTGCTTTGATCATCAACCACAAGACTTTGCTTTACAACAAAAGCCTTGATCCATGCAACTCAGCATGCCACATAGGCAATTCATGCCATGCGATTGATATCTATCGATATATAACCTCTAAGCTCGTACGTCTCAGAGAAGGGCGTTAAGCAAGAGAATAAATTCTCCGCCGCCAAACAGATATATATTTTACAGAAATCAATCAACACAGAATGAAATCCAATGTCAGACACACAATCCATTTACAAGTTCGTTCTGGGTCTGAACGAAACCGGAGGCACTTTCCTCGCATATCCATCGATCTCCAAGTACGTCTGGATGACCACCAACTATTTCCATCCTCTTGGGTGTACAGCCCAATCAGGATCGTCAGTAATTATCCAAACGATGTGAAGACTTTCGGTCTTCAACCACCGTCTTCATCTTCAACTTATCGTCGAATCGGTTATTCAGAATGGGTGTAAACCCGGCCTTTCCGAACAACCCGCGTATATTAAAAACAAATGTTACACGAACACAACATACGCCTCATTCCAATTCATTAGTCACTAACCGTAAATCAGTAAGAGAGCAATTCCCCAAATATTAACCCCGAAGGCCGAAACCAACATCAGATCAATATCCAGGAAACCATTCTTCTTAACTAACCTACCGCTAGTTTCTAAATTTCATATTCTTAGGGAAAGGTTCCCATTAATTTTATCCAAGATAAATTCTTTAAAATTTATCCTTTAATCTTCCTTTGGATGTCATTTCAAACCAAATTATGGTTTTCCAAACTAGTCGAGATTAGCGAACCACACCGAAGTAATTATTTATTTTATTTCCCAATCCCAACCTATTCATCCCATGAAGCAAAACTGGTAATACTCCATGTCTAACACCACAGTGTTATCGGTGAAATTAATTACCATTTCACGTTCAAATTTAATTCAAGATTTAACTATCGCTTTGGAGCAAAACTGGTAATACTCCATTCTCGCTCAATTTCTAAATTTGATAATTTAGATTATCAATTCACATTTCAATCTAATTGCAGATTCATTAAAACTCCTTTTACTGGGTTTAAGAACTAGTGTTATTTAAAATACAGTTCACGATAAACCCAAATTACATTCTATTTATTATCAGGTTAAAGGACTAGTGTTATTTAAAACACAGTTCACGATAAACCCATGAATCAATTCTATTTAAACCCATTTCAAATACAATTTATTTATTTAAAAATAAATGGGTTTTAATTTCAGTTCATAAATAGTTCATTTCGATAAAAATCTATTTTTATCTTTTCAAATATGGAGTTTTTCATCCCAATTTTTCCCAAATCATTTCTTATGATTTTACACAAATTATTACTATTTTTAATAATTTTATCAAGGCACGTACAGTCGATTTCCATCAACGGCCATCGAACTGCACTTACAACGTCCTTTTCAAATTTGATTTGGACGTATCTCCAAATCCAACCGTTAGATTTTAAATTTATAATATTCGTTAGAAATCTCTTTTCGATACGAACCCAACGGTTCCGGTTTTAGGAGAATCCGACGGTCGGATCTCCCGTAATGTCCGTTTGAAATAAATGGTCGAAATTCACGAACTGCCGCGGCGCGTTCTATTCAGGCCATTATATTATATATATAATATATATAATATATATTTCGTCGATTACTATTTAAAACGAAGTTTATAAATAGTTTTAAATTCGTTTCAAAAACAATATCAACTTCCATTTCGATTCAAATCAAAATTGAATTTTTCCTTATAAATTCGTTTTAAAATTCATTCCTATTCAATTCAAATTTCAATTCAATTTGAATTCATTTCAATTCGTTTTCAATTCAATTCGAATTCGTTTTATATTCGATTCAATTCAAATTGGTTTTCCATTCGATTCAATTCATTCTCGTTTCAAATCAAATTCAATTCATTTTCTATTTAAATCAAAATCAATTCATTTTCTATTCGATTCGAATATAATCGATATAAATATCGTTCGCGTCAAAATAGCGCATCTCTAACCAACACGGCTTTATATTCAACAAATGGATCTATATTTCTTTCAATACACGACTCTATATCTTTGTCAACACACGCCTAATCTCAACGAATGAGTACTGTCCACGTGTGACTATTTTTGTTGTTTAATATATTTTATTAAAATTATGGTATCTATCGTTTGATTTCAAATCAGACTCCAACCGTAAACTAGTAAGAGAACGATTCCCTGAATATTAACCCCGAAGGCCGAAACCAACATCAGATCAATATCCAGGAGACCACTCATCTTATCTATTTTCCAATTAGTTTCTAATCTTATATATGATAAAGATGTAAATTTTATTGTTAAAATATTTCGTTCAACACATGACTAATCTCAACGGATGAGTACAGTCAACACATGAACCTTTATTTTATAATGATAAAGATATAAATTTTATTGTTAAGATATTTCGTTCAACACATGACTAATCTCAACGGATGAGTACAGTCAACACATGAACCTTTATTTTATAATATTCTTTATTTTCTAAATTGGAATGAGGCCCAATCAATCACCATATAATGTTAATTATATGGACTTTTCATACATCACATGTATATAATAGCATTGAAAAATAATCAACCATCAACCAAAGTGCACTACACTGTATAAGCATCAAATATAGATATCTAACGCTTATAACAGCCTGTCAATCAATCGATCGACATATTTAATCAATCAGGATGAGTGGACTTCAAATTTCATCCCAACACCCGTGTGGGGTTTCAAACAATTAAACACAGATTTTATTTGTGCAGTTGGGCGACGTGTAAAATTTATCGTCCCAATCAATGTCCTTCAAATAGGTGTACAAAAACAAACCGTCCGGTTTGTAAATGAATATTTTATTTATTCACATTCACGTTAAAATTTATATTTTTAACGATAAAACATTTTACTTCAACACATGAATTTCTATTCAGTTCATTCTTTAAATAAAATGATATTTTTATTTTTCTAACTTATTTTAGAAAATTTCGGCGGCATAACGGCACGATACTAGAAACGGGACAAGGCCTAGCCTTATCCCCGGTCCAGTGAAGGCCCACGCCATTCACACATCAATCAAATCCATTCATTTCACCCAACAATTCAATTTCAATCAAATAATCTATTAATTTATGAAACCAAACAAACAAGTCCATGGTCTGTGGACGGTTGTGTCGGGTGCTACTAAACACCGTCTGCATCCTAGTATATATATATAACTAGAAAAGAAATTGAAGAGTGAGAAATTCTCACCAATAGCTATCCAACCATCTTGACTCTTCTTTGATAGAAATCTTCATCATTATCGCATTTTTGTCGCTTTCGTTGTTGTAGCCACTACATATGTAAAAATCGAATTTTTACTTCGCTATTCAATGTATAAAAATCGAATTTTTACTATGCTATTCAATATATAAAAATCGAATTTCTACTACGCTACCATATAGATAAAAATTATATTTTTAATTCTTAAAAATCACTTCTTTCTATATTTGACCCTCCTATAAAGATTATATTTTTATACTTCTACTTGATTAAAAAATCATATTTTTAATCTTCACATTTAATAAAAATTATATTTTTATTTCAAAGAAAAGTATACTTTTATTTCAAAGCAATAAAAATCACATCTTTATCTTCGCTACTTTATATAAATAAAAACCATATTTTTATATGTTATTCGTAAAAATAAAAATCCTACTTTTATGATGCTCATTCATATATCAAAATCACATTTTTAATTGTAAAAATTATAACTTTATATATATAAAGTTTATACCTTTTTACTTTGAAAAATCCTTTCTTTTTTTCTTTGAAAAATCAAGTTAAACAAAACTAGTATATCAAGTTAAACAAAATCAGCATTTTAGTCTAAACAAAATCAGTATTTTAATCTAAACAAAATCAGTATTTATAAAAACTTACGAGTTCTCTCTTTAGGGGGGGGCTGGTGGTTGCTCAGAGGTGGTCGGAGGTTGCTCGCGGGGGGAGCTGCTCTGACGTGGCGGATGACCGGGGGCGGGGGGGAGGGGCTGCGCGTTGCGGTCGAGGAAGAGCAAGGGGGAGGAGGAAGATGAAGGGAGGGGGAAGAAGAGGAGGGGGCTCGATGAAGGGGGCGGCGGCACTCAAGGAGGAGGAGCGGCGGTTGCTCCGCCCCGTCCTTCTTCTTCTTCTTTTTGTTTATTTTGAAAAATGAATTGAAAATGTCGGGGGGCCTGGGTAGTTAAGGAGAGAGAATTTTTTTTTTGTAAAAAGTTGACTTTTACATAAGACCTCTATACGAGGCACACCGCCTGTCGTCCATAGCGTTTTACCCCCATTCCGAACACAATGGGATATGTATCGTAAGCTGATTTGATCGTTACAATCAGTTTCCGTTGAATTTACATTTAAATCACTATATTGAATTTTAAATGTACATTTCAAATTACCGGGGTCACATACTAACTCTATAAATTGCAGAAAAATATTTTCTAGCTTCGTATTGACGATACGGTCCTAACAAAACTAGTTTCGTCAAATTCTGAGACCGTTAGAAAAATGGCCATTTTCCAGTCGATTAAAATCAACTGAAACTAGTCAAACACGTTTTCCTTTGCCACGCTCACATATTGATTCGAAAAATTATGGAATTTAAAACCTAGCAATAATTTGGCATCACGGATCCAACAAAAGTGGTTTCGTCGAAATCCGAGGTCGTTTGCAAAATTCCCATTTTTAAGGGCCTGAATTCCATAGCGACTATTCAGAATTTTCAATTGGACATATCTTTTGATCCCCGCTATGAAATTTTGATTTTTCGGATTCATTGGAAAGATATCATCAATTAGATCCTAATGTTTTTGGTTTCACTAAAATCCGGATGGTTTTGCACCCGGTACATCCAATTGAAGCTTGAAATCAAATTATCGAACTACCACGCCATTTTCAATTCTATTTATAATTATATATAAATATTTATATTCTAACGACGGCGTATAATATATACGTTCGAATTATATTCAAAATAAATTTTCTCGTCGATATTATTTAAAATAATTCATTTTAAATAATCAAAATTCGCTAAAATTGCCAAAATAAAATTTTTAAACTGGTTCAGAATTTCCGGGTTATTACAATCTCCCCCACTTAAAACTTTTCGTCCCCGAAAAGGAACAAAGTCGAAAGTGGTTTGATTAATCAACTCTATGTTCGATCTGGCTTCCATTCTCCAACTTTTCAGTTTCTGAGAATTTTCAAATTTTCAAAAATTTGGCTAACACCCTAAATTTTCGAAAAATTTCGCCATAACCTCCCCTGCACCGGGAGCCACGGGAAAATCCAGAAATTGCCATATAGGCCTTCTGATCTCAAAAAGAAAAAGAAAAAGCCAAGCGGCTAGCCAATAGGCTCATAAAATCATCATCACCCAAACAAAACAGTAAATTATAGTAAACATGTACCTATTTGTCGGGCAAACAAATTTTATTCTTCGGCTCTAGCCTCCTTGCTATGACCTGTTCAATGTAAGTATATATATATATGCAAGCAAATGCGACCAATTTTCAATACAGCTCAATATTTGATTCAATTAGGCTAAATGGTTCAAAATTATCAATCAAATAAGCAAACAACACAAACATGATCAATTAGTGAATTAACGTTTCAAATTCATAAATTTTGATATATATGCAAAAAATCATGTTTTTGATGCCAATTCACAACAAATGAATCTATCTATATAAGTTTTGGTTCTCACACCAGTCTAATGGAAATATATAGAAAATCACACCTTCGAAACTCGAACACACACTACTGATGCTATATAGTCATCAGTAGAATCATCTCCGGGCGACTAGAGTGTGACTCTATATCTATCTAATATATCAAAACTTCGAATATACGTTCATGACGCGTATATGCAAAACCTTTATATACTAGATTGTCCAAATTCAAAATAAATAAATATTCAAATACGTATAAAATGGTTTAAATTTTCAAAACAAAATTGTTTTCATTTGAAAAATATACTCTTCACACTCGTTCTAGGATACTACTGATCCTATCTCTAACGAGTCATTCTAATTGGACATTTCTAATCCAATATCTGATGAATTCTTTCGTATGGTTCTAATGTGTCTTGTTCTCGAGCTCTGTAAACCAAAGCTCTAATACCAAATGAAGCGACATGTTTCTTCCCCGGTCTCCGAAGAGATGAGAAAGAACGAATTACTGTGAGGACAGGACAAAACAGAACGCAGACGGAAGAACTTTTCATTGTTATTACAACAATTCCATCAGAATACAAGAATATACAAAGTATAAAAGAATAAATTACATTCGATAAATATCAGAGATTACAATAAATTACATAGCAGCGGAAAATAATACAAAGCACAACTGAAGGTGATATACGGATACAGAGCTTTCCGGATATCATTCCAGCTGTAAACCAGGATCCTGTGAATATAAATCTGCAAAACCAAAACTACTAGCTGCCCGTGCGGAAAATAGGGGCACCCAGAGTTTAGGTTAAAACAATAAACTCCAGGTCAGTCATGTGACTGGTGTGAGAACTAAAACAGTTATTTAAAACTTTACTTTAAAAGAGAGTAATTCAAGGGACCACGCCGTATAACACGGAACGGGTTTCCTCCCAAGAATACCAGTGCATAGAATAAACAACGCAATGCTTTTCGAAAAATGAAGCTATTATAAGACCTAGGTCCCATCACACAATGCAACGCAAGCCGGAGGATAGGGTTTTCCCTTATAATAGCCAAACATGCTTGATACGTTTAAAACAAATCATTTGATACTATAATAAGTGTATAGTGTCAAAACATTTTCAATCATAAATATCAATCATAGGCGGCATAGATACCATCTACTATGTCGCCATACTAGTTCTACAATTAAAACCGCAATACACGTATTGGAAATTGGATTTCCGTCATGAGTCGAGGCAAGGGGAAAGCTCCTCTCCGCTTTCGAGACACTCTAGCAAATGTCTCAGGACTACACACTCTGGGCAATCCTGGATCTTCAGGGCCGGTCCTCACTTACGTTAGAGGATTAGTATTCCTGAACACACGTTTCCCGGTCCTTACAGACCTAAAATCGAGGCGCCTCATCCAACAACCACATAGGTGAAAAGTATATAAATGTCAGGGCTGGTAAGTCACTGACACCACCAAAGCTAGAAAGAAACGTCGTGCTCTCCCCGCAGTCCGTATCCCGTTTTTGACTCATACCGAGGTGTGAGGCTCGCGAAACACGTTATACACAAAGCTACCACGTAGGCCGTGCTTTGATCATCAACCACAAGACTTTGCTTTACAACAAAAGCCTTGATCCATGCAACTCAACATGCCACATAGGCAATTCATGCCATGCGATTGATATCTATCGATATATAACCTCTAAGCTCGTACGTCTCAGAGAAGGGCGTTAAGCAAGAGAATAAATTCTCCGCCGCCAAACAGATATATATTTTACAGAAATCAATCAACACAGAATGAAATCCAATGTCAGACACACAATCCATTTACAAGTTCGTTCTGGGTCTGAACGAAACCGGAGGCACTTTCCTCGCATATCCATCGATCTCCAAGTACGTCTGGATGACCACCAACTATTTCCATCCTCTTGGGTGTACAGCCCAATCAGGATCGTCAGTAATTATCCAAACGATGTGAAGACTTTCGGTCTTCAACCACCGTCTTCATCTTCGACTTATCGTCGAATCGGTTATTCAGAATGGGTGTAAACCCGGCCTTTCCGAACAACCCGCGTATATTAAAAACAAATGTTACACGAACACAACATACGCCTCATTCCAATTCATTAGTCACTAACCGTAAATCAGTAAGAGAGCAATTCCCCAAATATTAACCCCGAAGGCCGAAACCAACATCAGATCAATATCCAGGAAACCATTCTTCTTAACTAACCTACCGCTAGTTTCTAAATTTCATATTCTTAGGGAAAGGTTCCCATTAATTTTATCCAAGATAAATTCTTTAAAATTTATCCTTTAATCTTCCTTTGGATGTCATTTCAAACCAAATTATGGTTTTCCAAACTAGTCGAGATTAGCGAACCACACCGAAGTAATTATTTATTTTATTTCCCAATCCCAACCTATTCATCCCATGAAGCAAAACTGGTAATACTCCATGTCTAACACCACAGTGTTATCGGTAAAATTAATTACCATTTCACGTTCAAATCTAATTAAAGATTTAACTATCGCTTTGGAGCAAAACTGGTAATACTCCATTCTCGCTCAATTTCTAAATTTGATAATTTAGATTATCAATTCACATTTCAATCTAATTGCAGATTCATTAAAACTCCTTTTACTGGGTTAAAGAACTAGTGTTATTTAAAATACAGTTCACGATAAACCCAAATTACATTCTATTTATTATCAGGTTAAAGGACTAGTGTTATTTAAAACACAGTTCACGATAAACCCATGAATCAATTCTATTTAAACCCATTTCAAATACAATTTATTTATTTAAAAATAAATGGGTTTTAATTTCAGTTCAAAACTAGTTCATTTCGATAAAAATCTATTTTTATCTTTTCAAATATGGAGTTTTTCATCCCAATTTTTCCCAAATCATTTCTTATGATTTTACACAAATTATTACTATTTTTAATAATTTTATCAAGGCACGTACAGTCGATTTCCATCAACGGCCATCAAACTGCATTTACAGCGACCTTTTCAAATTTGATTTGGACGTATCTCCAAATCCAACCGTTAGATTTTAAATTTATAATATTCGTTAGAAAGCTCTTTTCGATACGAACCCAACGGTTCCGGTTTTAGGAGAATCCGACGGTCGGATCTCCCGTAATGTCCGTTTGAAATAAATGGTCGAAATTCACGAACTGCCGCGGCGCGTTCTATTCAGGCCATTATATTATATATATAATATATATAATATATATTTCGTCGATTACTATTTAAAACGAAGTTTATAAATAGTTTTAAATTCGTTTCAAAAACAATATCAACTTCCATTTCGATTCAAATCAAAATTGAATTTTTCCTTATAAATTCGTTTTAAAATTCATTCCTATTCAATTCAAATTTCAATTCAATTTGAATTCATTTCAATTCGTTTTCAATTCAATTCGAATTCGTTTTATATTCGATTCAATTCAAATTGGTTTTCCATTCGATTCAATTCATTCTCGTTTCAAATCAAATTCAATTCATTTTCTATTTAAATCAAAATCAATTCATTTTCTATTCGATTCGAATATAATCGATATAAATATCATTCGTGTCAAAATAGCGCATCTCTAACCAAGACGGCTTTATATTCAACAAATGGATCTATATTTCTTTCAATACACGACTCTATATCTTTGTCAACACACGCCTAATCTCTACGAATGAGTACTGTCCACGTGTGACTATTTTTGTTGTTTAATATATTTTATTAAAATTATGGTATCTATCGTTTGATTTCAAATCATACTCCAACCGTAAACTAGTAAGAGAACGATTCCCTGAATATTAACCCCGAAGGCCGAAACCAACATCAGATCAATATCCAGGAGACCTGTAACAACCCGTATTTTCAATAACCTGTTATAACCTAAATCGAGACAGAATTTAATTTATAAATCTGAATCAAGGAAAACGGGCTATGCCATTGCGTTCGTCTCGGAAAAATACGCGAAATAGAGTCCGAGTTTTCGAAAATCGGAGTCCGTATGACCCGATTAGGGCCCAACGAAGTTTTCTGAAAATTTCAAAGTAAAAACAGATTTCAAATTCAAATCTGAATTTGGAAATTGGGTTATTGGGCCAGGCGGGAAAATTCCCGCCAGAACACCCCAAGTCGACAGCCCTATCGACTTGGGAGTCGACTTGGATAGACCATGTCGACAGCCCTGTCGACTGGGCTGTCGACTTGGCTAGGACGGGCTGTTTAGCCTGGTGCACCATTTTGGGTTTGTGTTGAGCTTGGGGGCCAGATTCGGTTTTAAGGGCTGAGATTGCAACTAGGGTTTAATCCTATGGTCTAAAACACTTGCCTAATCTATAAATAAGACCCTAACCTACCCAAAATCATCATTATTCATTCTAACAACTAAACTATGGCAAAATCAATCCTCTCATGGCCTCCACTCTCTTCATAAATTCCTAAATAGATTTCTATGAGATTTTCCATGCATACAAGTGTTTTTAAACTTGTATGATCATCATTAGCTTGCATTCAAGTCAAGTTTCTATATTTGCATCATAAAGAAAGAGTTTTGATCATTTTGGCTCAAGGGTTTGCTTGCATTTTGGGTTTAATTGGTTGCATAAGGGCTTTCTTATATTTGCTATACTCATTTGAGTCCGCATAAGCATTGTAAGCCCTATTCTACTTTCATACTTAAACTCTAAAGTTAAATGTATGATATACAACTTTGCCATGATATGCAAGTTTACTATGATGTGATATGCAAGTTTACTATGATGTGTTATGCAAGTTCATCAAGTTATGTTATGCAAGTTTGATATGCAAGTTGTCATATGATACGCAAGTTATGTTATGCAAGTTTGATATGCAAGTTGTCATATGATATGCAAGTTATGTTATGCAAGTTTGATATGCAAGTTGTCATATGATATGCAAGTTATGTTATGCAAGTTTGGGTTGATCATTTGGCTCATGTTATCATGTTATGCAAGCTTATCTTGGGCTTATGAACATAAAGCTTCAAGCTTTATGCTAAAGGTTGCAATTTTGGCAACATGTAAGTTATCATATTCCTTATGATGACTTGCATGGGAGGCTAGATGCGAACTTATGGCCATTTTTACATGTCATTTATCACCATGTATCACCAATATGTTAAGTTTGGTTTTATGTATGCTTTTGAGGCCTAATGCAAGTATATGAACATATGTACATTTCATATGCCACCATGTTGAACTTGTGGCTTCAACACTTTTATGTCATGATTATGCCAAGTTCCCTCTTTCTATCCTTTATGCGCTATTGCGATATGTAAGCGATGGGATTGCGTTTGGGGTTGGGTAAACTTAAAAGACATAAAAACATAAGCTTGGGAATTTACCTATTAAGTTAGGTCTACCCATTGGGAATTTACCTATTAAGTTAGGTTTACCCAATTGCTTGAAAACTTGTAATGTGTTTTGAAAACATGATGGACATGACACTTAGAAAAGATAAGTGTGACCAACTCGAGGTTGGGTAGCGTAAACCTACCCGGAACCGACCGGCTTAACTAGTTGCTACAAACAATAGGACCCAATGTGAGAAGTTGGCCATGTTGTACCTTGGACCCGAGGTTAGACCAAGTTGTGGTGTAAAGCTACCCGGACCCGCCCGGCTTAACTAGTAACCACAACAAAGTCTAATGTGAGAGGTTAAGGCGCATTAATTAATTAATGCCTCATGATTAGGGTTAAGTCATGGTCCATTTAATACTTAACCAATTTGGGCTTGGTAGATTAATCGGGGTTAAGTCGTGAACTCATCGTTACACTTAACCAAGTTAATCCATGATTAGAAAAGGGGTTAAACCGTACTTAACCCACTAGAAAAATCCTAGCAATGGGGGTCCACTCCAGCAGTAATCCCTAGTTTGTATCATCATGACCCTAGGGACTAGGCTAGGGTGGGGGCACGATTACTGGACTGGAGGTAAGCGACCAAAAGCGACGGCCGAAGGGTACGCCGGTGTAGTTCTGGGCGGACTATGGTCGTGCACACAGTCCGAAGCCGGGGAAAACATGCACGGGTACCAGTAGATCGAGACTGTGCACTCATGTTTATGGTGTCCAGGGGTTGACACCCTAGGGCTTGATACACCCGATGGGAGACCCGGCACAGTCTGACTACAATTATGTTTGGGCCGTACTGACACCAACACGTGACGAGTTAGGCTTATAGGGAGCCGATCGACTAGACCGTTTGGTTGGACCTTGTGTTAGGGTCACTTCATGTTATTGGACCTTGTGTTAGGGTCACTTCATGTTATTGGACCTTGTGTTAGGGTCACTTCACGTTATTGGACCTCGTGTTAGGGTCACTTCATGTTATTGGGCCAAAGCTTGGGCCAAGGGATCAATACTTGTTATTCAAGTCATGTTAGCTTGCTAGTACACCTGTGGTGCAAAACCCTTAAACCTGATTATGCGATGACACCTTTATCTACCTTGTTAGTTAATCATCATGCTAGTATGTTGTTATCCTTATGTTCATCCCTGCTGCTCATGACAGTTAACTTTACCAGTTTACATTGATTGTAGTAGGGCTTACTCAGTCTTTTTGACTGACCTGTTTTCTTTCGCCTCTTTTCTTCCGTTCCCCCCCCCCCAGGTTCTCAGGGTGGGAACGTTGGAGCTTAGCTTGGATTTCGGATTGCTTGCTTGTGGGATTTCAGCTCATGTACGGTTTCGACATGAAGCTAGCTATGGTTATCGCTTATTTTGGGGATAGTACTTATGTATTTCAGTTTTTCAGTGATGTGGTTTTCATCTAGACTTGTTTATTTGGAAAGTTGACATTATGTTGCACCAGACTTGTTTTGAAATGGTTTGAAATCTTCCGCTGTTTTATCTATGTTATTTACTCTGTTTACATATATACATATGTTCTTGTTCTGCCTTGATATATCATTATGCATGTTTACCTGATTCAAACGCCCCTCCAAAGTCAGAGTGCTTGCAAGAGTCACCCTGGCGGAGGTGGGGTGTTACATTTGGTATCAGAGCATATGGTTTACGAGAAGGAACAAAAAGGTTTTTAAAAACTTTTGGAAAACTATTTTCAAAATCAAGTATAATGTATTTTCCAAAGAAAAGTCTAGTTTATTTTAAAGGCTATTCCCCAAAAAGCCATTAGCAAAAACTCCTTCGTTTTTTCTCCATTCTGAATCTGCCTTTTTCTTCGTTTTCAGTATGGCTGATAACTTTGCTATTCCGGAGGGAGTACACGTACCTGTTTGGTATATGAGACTTTTGGAGGCTAGGGCGACCGAAGCCGGCCCCGCAGACGTTCCTCCTCCTCCTCCTCCGGTAGTCAATGTTCCTCCTCCTGTCGCTGAGGTTCCTCTTCCTCCTTCCCCTCAGCATCCTCAAACTGACTTCGCAAAGATTTGCCAAGATTTTAAGGCGATGGGTTGCAAGAATTTCATTGGAACCGAGACTTATGTAGAGGCAAGGAATTGGTTGAAAGAAACCGAAGATCTTTTTGCCTTCTTTGATATAGATGACCGTAGGAAGGTTTTATTAGCAGTGTGGTTGCTAAAGGAAGAAGCTGCACGTTGGTGGGTGGTTACCACCGCTACTAGGCCAATTGAGACTTGGGATGACTTTCGGGGAAAGTTTGGACTAAGGTTCCTATCACTGAAGCAAGGGGACATGACTATTAGGGAGTACATAGATAAGTTTAATCAACTGGCTCAGGTCGGTTTAGACTTGGTTAACACAGCTCAGAAGAAGGCCCTATACTTTGCTCTAGGATTAAACGAGCCATTACATGGTTTAGCCATGACTCATGTACCCTTGGGGGCAACTTTCGAGAGCTTGGTGAATATGGCCCTACTCAATGAAGAGAATAGGAGTGACAAGAAGGAGATCAAGATGAATGATATTCAAGCCAAGAAGACTGATTCCCAGTGGAAAGGAAATCAGGGTAATCCAAGCGGTCAGAGCAGTCAAGGCAATAAGAACAAGAACAAGAGTCAAGGCAACAAGAGGAAATGCCATTATTGCGGTTCAGTTGGGCATCTTATTAAGGATTGTAAGAGGTGGAAAAGGAAGAGTGGTGAATGCTATCGTTGTGGTGAGTTTGGACATTTCAGCAAAGATTGCCCGAAGAAGCAAGGGCAAGGTCAGACCCAGCGTGCTGGACCTTCGGGAGGGCAAGTCCATGCTCTCAATGCCGCTCCAGTTCCCGATCGAGGTAGTATTTCTGCTGAAAGTCTTGTTTACATTTCTGATTTTCCTGTTCATACCTTGTTTGATTTTGGTGCATCACATAGTTTATTTCATCTGATCTAGTTGAAAGTTTGCACCTAAGTACTAGTCTAGTTAATGATCCCGTGTGTGTTTCAAATCCAATTGGGGGTTCCGCCCATTTGTCTACTATCTACGTGGATTTGAAAATCTCTATCTTTAGTATAGAGTTCTCGTGTGATGCTTGTATTCTCGGTTTCATGGGGTATGGGTCGATTTTGGGCATGGATGGGTTGTCCAGTTTTGGAGCCATCCTTGATTTTTTGAGCATAGGGTTGTGAGGCTCATGACTCGCCTCGGTAATACCCTAAAAATTTCTAGTAACCCTATGAGTCACGTCATGTTGTGTTATCTTGAATCCCTCAACTCGTCTATCGATAGTTTGCAATCGGTGAGGGTGGTCCGAGAATATCCTAATATCTTGGGTGAAGTGAAGGGGGTTACCCCTAAACGGGAGATAGATTTCCGCATTTATCTGGTTGATAATGCCAAGATAGTTTCGTGGTCGGTAAGGCACATGGCCCCGCAAGATGAGAGTTAAGAAAGCAAGTCAAGGAGTTGCTTGAGAAGAACTTCATTAGATGAAGTATATCTGGTTAAATGGGGAGCGCCTGTAGTATTTACTACCAAGGCAGATGGTTCTCTTTGACTTTGTGTTGATTATCGTGAGTTAAACAAAGAGAATAGGCAACCATTGCCAAGGATCGATGATTTGTTCGATCAGCTTGTAGGAACATCTGTTTTCTCTTGATCTTGCTACTGGATTCCATCAGCTCAGAGTAGCTGAGGATAGTATAGACAAGACTGCGTTCAGAACTCCAGATGGATTCTTAGAATGGCTGGTCATGCCATTCGGTTTGACTAATGCACCCGCCTACTTCGTGGACTTGATAAGTAGGGTGTCTAGGGAGTTCCTGAACGAGGTTGTGGTAGTCTTCGTAGATGATATTCTGATCTTCTCAAAGGATGAGGAAGAGCACGCAAGACATCTCAAGGAGGTGATGGATACGCTTAGAGCGCATCAGTTGAAGGCCGAGTTCTCCAAGTGTCACTTTTGGAGAAGGGAAGCTAGATTCCTTGGGCATATAGTAGTTAAACAAGGCTTAGCGGTGGATCCCGCTAAGGAAGTTGCAGTTCAGGATTGGAAGACTCCAAGGAATGCAACTGAAGTAAGAAGTTCTCTCAGTTTAATTAGTTAGTTAGCATCCCTTGAGCTTAGACCTACCCTTCTGGATCAAGTAGGGACTTCGCAGAAAGAAGACCCGCAGTTAGTCGAGATCATGGACAAGTTGATTCGAGGCGAGATGGTAAATCACCTCGCTATAGACGACAAGGGATGGCTAAGACACGATGAGAGAAAGAAGGTTCTTGAAGATGCACATCACCCGAGGAGGTGGCCGAGTTTGTCCCAAGGTGCATGTTGTGCCAACAGATTAAGGCCGAGTCATAAAAAGCCCGGTGGGCTATTACATCCATTGGAGGTCCCCGCAATGGAAGTAGTAAAGCGTCACGAAGGATTTCATGGATGGACTGCCTAGATCAAGGAAAAAGAATACGAGCATGTGGGTCATAGTAGGTAGACTCACGAAGAGTGCTCTTTTCACTCCGATAAAGAGCGAAAGGACTGCATCATAGCTAGCGACAGTTTACTTTCAAGAAATAAAGCGGTTGTATGGGGTTCCCTAAAGGATAATTAGTAACCATGACTCAATTTTCACTAGCTAGTTTTGGGATAGTCTACGGGAAGTCATGGGCAAGCAACTGAATCTAAGTATGGCCTATCATTCACAGGCGGATGGTTCATTTCGTTCAAGCATGAGTTATAGAAAATCACGTTAGTAAGAGCAATTGGCAACGTGGATTGGTATTTGCTAGAAAAAGTGCTGCTGCGTGGAATACTTTATAGTAAGTAAACGAGATCCAGGATTCACTAGTGAATTTTGGAGAGCTTGCATGAAACCATGAGGTCACAGTTATGTTTGAGCCAAGAATGATAGAAGAGTAAGTGAAAGAGGAAGACGAGAGGCGACAATGAAATGGGTTCCAACTCATATTTGGAATTAAGAATTAAGAAGCTAAGAAATCATGAAGTAAAAGACGGCCAAAGCACAGTGGAGTTAAGCTCAAGGAAACGTGACTTAGAAGACTGAAGGCTAGATACGCGCATCATATCTCTTTCTTAGAGTATATCCTTGATCCTTATTTTCCTGTGGAACTTACTCCCATGTTATCTTTTAACGTATATCCTCTCGGTCCCATTCACGATCCCATTTCTGTTGTAAACTCCATAAGGGGGTATGACTTATTGGCTAGTAATACATGTCAGGGTTTGAAGGGGTCCGTTAGGTTGACTAAACCTTTTGGGCTTTTACAGATTATGGGTTGGGTTAGGAAGGGATTTCTTGTAATCCGAAAGGAGTACATCCTGCTTATCTTCCCGATCTCTTTGTAGCATATCTTTGTTATCCATGTTTATCTAGTTTATCGTGTTAATCTTGTCATGAGAACCTTAGGTAGAAACCCTTTGGATGAAACATGTGTTTGAAACATGTTATGCTTGATGGTTGCAAGTGGTTGCAAGTGTTTGCAAGTGGTTGCTCGTGGATGCATTATACACGATTAGGCACTAGATCGGCTCACACACTCCTCATATTGCATATGCATGAGTGTTTATGCTTATTCATGGATGAAAATTTGTGTGTTATCACATGGATGCTGCATATGGATGTATGTTATGTGCACACATATAGATGTTATACATTATGTTAGGAATTGCATACATATGGATTCATTTCACTAACATAATTTGCATTGATGATATTTGCATTAGATAAGGACATATACACACACCTTTGCATATGTTCATACAACATATAGAATCTTGTAAGGACAATGATTGCTCGTGGATGATGGTTTGAGTAGATGGATGATTGGATGGTAGGATACGTTCTTCCTAACTTGAAGATTTCAGGGTCGAAATCCTTTAAGGAGGGGAGAATGTAACAACCCGTATTTTCAATAACCTGTTATAACATAAATCGAGGCAGAATTTAATTTATAAATCTGAATCAAGAGAAACGGGCTATGCCATTGCGTTTGTCTCGGAAAAATACGCGAAATAGAGTCCGAGTTTTCGAAAATCGGAGTCCGTATGACCCGATTAGGGCCCAACGAAGTTTTCTGAAAATTTCAAAGTAAAAACAGATTTCAAATTCAAATCTGAATTTGGAAATTGGGTTATTGGGCCAGGAGGGAAAATTCCCGCCAGAACACCCCAAGTCGACAGCCCTGTCGACTTGGGAGTCGACTTGGATAGACCAAGTCGACAGCCCTGTCGACTGGGCTGTCGACTTGGCTAGGACGGGCTGTTTAGCCTGGTGCACCATTTTGGGTTTGTGTTGAGCTTGGGGGCCAGATTCGGTTTTAAGGGCTGAGATTGCAACTAGGGTTTAATCCTATGGCCTAAAACACTTGCCTAATCTATAAATAAGACCCTAACCTACCCTAAATCATCATTATTCATTCTAGCAACTAAACTATGGCAAAATCAATCCTCTCATGGCCTCCGCTCTCTTCATAAATTCCTAAATAGATTTCTATGAGATTTTCCATGCATACAAGTGTTTTTAAACTTGTATGATCATCATTAGCTTGCATTCAAGTCAAGTTTCTATATTTGCATCATAAAGCAAGAGTTTTGATCATTTTGGCTCAAGGGTTTGCTTGCATTTTGGGTTTAATTGGTTGCATAAGGGCTTTCTTATATTTGCTATACTCATTTGAGTCCGCATAAGCATTGTAAGCCCTATTCTACTTTCATACTTAAACTCTAAAGTTAAATGTATGATATGCAAGTTTTCCATGATATGCAAGTTTACTATGATGTGATATGCAAGTTTACTATGATGTGTTATGCAAGTTCATCAAGTTATGTTATGCAAGTTTGATATGCAAGTTGTCATATGATATGCAAGTTATGTTATGCAAGTTTGATATGCAAGTTGTCATATGATATGCAAGTTATGTTATGCAAGTTTGATATGCAAGTTGTCATATGATATGCAAGTTATGTTATGCAAGTTTGATATGCAAGTTGTCATATGATATGCAAGTTATGTTATGCAAGTTTGGGTTGATCATTTGGCTCATGTTATCATGTTATGCAAGCTTATCTTGGGCTTATGAACATAAAGCTTCAAGCTTTATGCTAAAGGTTGCAATTTTGGCAACATGTAAGTTATCATATTCCTTATGATGACTTGCATGTGAGGCTAGATGCGAACTTATGGCCATTTTTACATGTCATTTATCACCATGTATCACCAATATGTTAAGTTTGGTTTTATGTATGCTTTTGAGGCCTAATGCAAGTATATGAACATATGTACATTTCATATGCCACCATGTTGAACTTGTGGCTTCAACACTTTTATGTCATGATTATGCCAAGTTCCCTCTTTCTATCCTTTATGCGCTATTGCGATATGTAAGCGATGGGATTGCGTTTGGGGTTGGGTAAACTTAAAAGACATAAAAACATAAGCTTGGGAATTTACCTATTAAGTTAGGTCTACCCATTGGGAATTTACCTATTAAGTTAGGTCTACCCAATTGCTTGAAAACTTGTAATGTGTTTTGAAAACATGATGGACATGACACTTAGAAAAGATAAGTGTGACCAACTCGAGGTTGGGTTGAGTTTGTAGCGTAAACCTACCCGGAACCGACTGGCTTAACTAGTTGCTACAAACAATAGGACCCAATGTGAGAAGTTGGCCATGTTGTACCTTGGACCCGAGGTTAGACCAAGTTGTGGTGTAAAGATACCCGGACCCGCCCGGCTTAACTAGTAACCACAACAAAGTCTAATGTGAGAGGTTAAGGCGCATTAATTAATTAATGCCTCATGATTAGGGTTAAGTCATGGTCCATTTAATACTTAACCAATTTGGGCTTGGTAGATTAATCGGGGTTAAGTCGTGAACTCATCGTTACACTTAACCAAGTTAATCCATGATTAGAAAAGGGGTTAAACCGTACTTAACCCACTAGAAAAATCCTAGCAATGGGGGTCCACTCCAGCAGTAATCCCTAGTTTGTATCATCATGACCCTAGGGACTAGGCTAGGGTGGGGGCACGATTACTGGACTGGAGGTAAGCGACCAAAAGCGACGGTCGAAGGGTACGCCGGTGTAGTTCTGGGCGGACTATGGTCGTGCACACAGTCCGAAGCCGGGGAAAACATGCACGGGTACCAGTAGATCGAGACTGTGCACTCATGTTTATGGTGTCCAGGGGTTGACACCCTAGGGCTTGATACACCCGATGGGAGACCCGGCACAGTCTGACTACAATTATGTTTGGGCCGTACTGACACCAACACGTGACGAGTTAGGCTTATAGGGAGCCGATCGACTAGACCGTTTGGTTGGACCTTGTGTTAGGGTCACTTCATGTTATTGGACCTTGTGTTAGGGTCACTTCATGTTATTGGACCTTGTGTTAGGGTCACTTCACGTTATTGGACCTCGTGTTAGGGTCACTTCATGTTATTGGGCCAAAGCTTGGGCCAAGGGATCAATACTTGTTATTCAAGTCATGTTAGCTTGCTAGTACACCTGTGGTGCAAAACCCTTAAACCTGATTATGCGATGACACCTTTATCTACCTTGTTAGTTAATCATCATGCTAGTATGTTGTTATCCTTACGTTCATCCCTGCTGCTCATGACAGTTAACTTTACCAGTTTACATTGATTGTAGTAGGGCTTACTCAGTCTTTTTGACTGACCTGTTTTCTTTCGCCTCTTTTCTTCCGTTCCCCCCCCCCCCCCCCCAGGTTCTCAGGGTGGGAACGTTGGAGCTTAGCTTGGATTTCGGATTGCTTGCTTGTGGGATTTCAGCTCATGTACGGTTTCGACATGAAGCTAGCTATGGTTATCGCTTATTTTGGGGATAGTACTTATGTATTTCAGTTTTTCAGTGATGTGGTTTTCATCTAGACTTGTTTATTTGGAAAGTTGACATTATGTTGCACCAGACTTGTTTTGAAATGGTTTGAAATCTTCCGCTGTTTTATCTATGTTATTTACTCTGTTTACATATATACATATGTTCTTGTTCTGTCTTGATATATCATTATGCATGTTTACCTGATTCAAACGCCCCTCCAAAGTCAAAGTGCTTGCAAGAGTCACCCTGGCGGAGGTGGGGTGTTACAAGACCACTCATCTTATCTATTTTCCAATTAGTTTCTAATCTTATATATGATAAAGATGTAAATTTTATTGTTAAAATATTTCATTCAACACATGACTAATCTCAACGGATGAGTACAGTCAACACATGAACCTTTATTTTATAATGATAAAGATATAAATTTTATTGTTAAGATATTTCGTTCAACACATGACTAATCTCAACGGATGAGTACAGTCAACACATGAACCTTTATTTTATAATATTCTTTATTTTCTAAATTGGAATGAGGCCCAATCAATCACCATATAATGTTAATTATATGGACTTTTCATACATCACATGTATATAATAGCATTGAAAAATAATCAACCATCAACCAAAGTGCACTACACTGTATAAGCATCAAATATAGATATCTAACGCTTATAACAGCCTGTCAATCAATCGACCGACATATTTAATCAATCAGGACGAGTGGACTTCAAATTTCATCCCAACACCCGTGTGGGGTTTCAAACAATCAAACACAGATTTTATTTGTGCAGTTGGGCGAGGTGTAAAATTTATCGTCCCAATCAATGTCCTTCAAATAGGTGTACATAAACAAACCGTCCGGTTTGTAAATGAATATTTTATTTATTCACATTCACGTTAAAAATTATATTTTTAACGATAAAACATTTTACTTCAACACATGAATTTCTATTCAGTTCATTCTTTAAATAAAATGATATTTTTATTTTTCTAACTTATTTTAGAAAATTTCGGCGGCATAACGGCACGATACTAGAAACGGGACAAGGCCTAGCCTTATCCCCGGTCTAGTGAAGGCCCACGCCATTCACACATCAATCAAATCCATTCATTTCACCCAACAATTCAATTTCAATCAAATAATCTACTAATTTATGCAACCAAACAAACAAGTCCATGGTCTGTGGATGGTTGTGTCGGGTGCTACTAAACACCGTCTGCATCCTAGTATATATATATAACTAGAAAAGAAATTGAAGAGTGAGAAATTCTCACCAATATCTATCCAACCATCTTGACTCTTCTTTGATAGAAATCTTCATCGTTATCGCATTTTTGTCGCTTTCGTTGCTGTAGCCACTACATATGTAAAAATCGAATTTTTACTTCGCTATTCAATATATAAAAATCGAATTTTTACTATGCTATTCAATATATAAAAATCGAATTTCTACTACGCTACCATATAGATAAAAATTATATTTTTAATTCTTAAAAATCACTTCTTTCTATATTTGACCCTCCTATAAAGATTATATTTTTATACTTCTACTTGATTAAAAAATCATATTTTTAATCTTCACATCTAATAAAAATTATATTTTTATTTCAAAGCAAAGTATACTTTTATTTCAAAGCAATAAAAATCACATCTTTATCTTCGCTACTTTATATAAATAAAAACCATATTTTTATATGCTATTCATAAAAATAAAAATCCTACTTTTATGATGCTCATTCATATATCAAAATCACATTTTTAATTGTAAAAATTATAACTTTATATATATAAAGATTATACCTTTTTAGTTTGAAAAATCCTTTCTTTTTTTCTTTGAAAAATCAAGTTAAACAAAACTAGTATATCAAGTTAAACAAAATCAGTATTTTAATCTAAACAAAATCAGTATTTTAATCTAAACAAAATCAGTATTTATAAAAACTTACGGGTTCTCTCTTTAGGGGGGGCGCTGGTGGTTGCTCAGAGGTGGTCAGAGGTTGCTCGCAGGGGGGCTGCTCTGACGTGGCGGATGACCGGGGGGGGAGGGGGGCTGCGCGTTGCGGTCGAGGAAGAGCAAGGGGGAGGAGGAAGATGAAGGGAGGGGGAAGAAGAGGAGGGGGGCTCGATGAAGGGGGCGGCGGCACTCAAGGAGGAGGAGCGGCGGCTGCTCCGCCCCGTCCTTCTTCTTCTTTTTTTTGTTTATTTTGAAAAATGAATTGAAAATGTCGGGGGGCCTGGGTAGTTAAGGAGAGAGTTTTTTTTTTTTGTAAAAAGTTGACTTTTACATAAGACCTCTAAACGAGGCCCACCGCCTGTCGTCCATAGCGTTTTACCCCCATTCCGAACACAATGGGATATGTATCGTAAGCTGATTTGATCGTTACAATCAGTTTCCGTTGAATTTACATTTAAATCACTATATTGAATTTTAAACGTACATTTCAAATTACCGGGGTCACATACTAACTCTATAAATTGTAGAAAAATATTTTCTAGCTTCGTATTGACGATACGGTCCTAACAAAACTAGTTTCGTCAAATTCTGAGACCGTTAGAAAAATGGCCATTTTCCAGTCGATTAAAATCAACTGAAACTGGTCAAACACGTTTTCCTTTGCCACGCTCACATATTGATTCAAAAAATTATGAAATTTAAAACCTAGCAATAATTTGGCATCACGGATCCAACAAAAGTTGTTTCGTCGAAATCCGAGGTCGTTTGCAAAATTCCCATTTTTAAGGGCCTGAATTCCATAGCGACTATTCAGAATATTCAATTGGACATATCTTTTGATCCCCGCTATGAAATTTTGATTTTTGGGATTCGTTGGAAAGATATCATCAATTAGATCCTAATGCTTTTGGTTTCACTAAAATCCGGATGATTTTGCACCCGGTACATCCAATTGAAGCTTGATATCGAATTATCGAACTACCACGCCATTTTCAATTCTATTTATAATTATATATAAATATTTATATTCTAACGACGACGTATAATATATACGTTCGAATTATATTCAAAATAAATTTTCTCGTCGATATTATTTAAAATAATTCATTTTAAATAATCAAAATTCGCTAAAATTGCCAAAATAAAAATTTTAAACTGGTTCAGAATTTCTGGGTTATTACACACACAGTCCATTTACAAGTTCGTTCTGGGTCTGAACGTAACCGGAGGCACTATATACCTCGCATACCTATCAATCTCCACGTACGTCTGGACGATCACCACTTATTATCTATATTTCGGGATGCCTCCCAATCAAGACATCAGTTACCATCCAACCGAGACGAAGATCTCCAGTCTTCAACCACCGTCTTCATCTTCGACTTCTTATCGTCGATTCAGTTATTCAGAATGGGATAAACCCGGTCTTTCTGAGCAACTCGCGTATATAATAAACAACTGCTACACAAACACAACATACGCCTCATTCCAATTCATCAGTCACTAACCGTAAATTAGTAAGAAAACGATTTCTCAAGTATTAACCCCGAAGGTCGAAACCAACATCAAATCAAAACCCAGGAAACTATTCGACTTAGCTAATCTTCAGTTAGTTTCTAAATTTCACATTCTTAGAAAGGTTTCCATTATTTTTATCAAAGATAAATTCTTTAGTAAAATTTTCATGTCCAACACATTTAACCATCAAATATCTAATAAACCGGGTAAATTCGGTTTATTTCCATTCCATATCGTTTATAATATTTTATAACGATTTATCGCTATTTTTATTTATTTAAAAATAGCCAATTTATTCAAACGACGCTTCAGGCCATAACGCGGCTGTGGCGCTGTTTTTCTTCAGATTTGATTTACACATATCTGAAAATCTAACCGTTGGATCTTCACAAATTTTATATCATTAGAAAGATCTTTTCAAAATGAATCCAACGGTTCCAGTTTTGGGAAAATCCGACGGTCGGATCTCCAGGTACACTCATTTGAAATTTCGATTACAAAATACGAACTACAGCGTCGTTATTCGATTTAATTTAATTATATTTTTATATATAAAAATATAATCGATTCCGGTGATGTTTTTCTTCAAATTTTAATTAAACATTCCAGACAATCCAACTGTTGGATCTTCACAAAGTTGGTGTCGTTGGAAAGATATTTCCAAAGCGAACCCAACGGTTTCGGTTTCGGGAAAATCCGACGGTCGAATCTCCCGCGCTAATCGTTTGAAATCATGGTTTCAAAACATGAACTGCAGCTTTGTTATTCAATTTATTTTAATTACATTTATATATATATATATATAAATATAATCTATTCTTCGATTTCAAAACCATATTCTTTTCATACATTTGATAAAAATGATATTTTTATCCAACAGACATTTATTTCAACACTTCACTATTTTTAACAATTCATGTTTATAATAAAAATGTGATTTTTATTGTAAAAAAATTTATTTCAAAACACGACTATTTTATATAGTTCATATAGATGATAAAAATATGATTTTTATGATAAAACAATTTATTTCAAAACATGACTATTTTATATAGTTCATATAGATGATAAAAATATGATTTTTATTATAAAACAATTTATTTCAAAACACGACTATTTTATATAGTTCATATAGATGATAAAAATATGATTTTTATTATAAAACAATTTATTTCAAAACATGAATTTCTATTCAACACGTGAATTTCTATTCAACACGTGAATTTCTATTCATCATACGAATATAGTTTCAACACATGAAAATAATTCTAACACATGAATATTATTGAAAATTTCGGCAGCATAACGGCAGGGTAGTTAAAACCGGGACCGTCCCTAGTACGGCTCCTCGCTCTACCTTAAAGCCTCGCAGCTTTTGACAATGGGGATTTCATGCATCAAGTTCGCACGTAGGCGGCATGTTTATTTTTTTCTTTTCCACAAACTAGTCCTATGTGGTTTCAACCAAATAATTCTCAACCACAAACGGGTATTTTTCAACCACAATCAATTAATTTCAACCACAAACAATTCTAATCAACCATTCGCTATCAACCAATTTTCACACCAATCACAACCAATAAATATCGTCCATGGTTTGTGGACGAGGGGCGTGTATATATATATATAAGTATATTTCACTTCTTTTTCAACACATATATAATTTTTACAACGCACATTCAACTCATACAACGCTTGTACATGAGGTGTACAACGCTTATATAACTCATACTTCGACTATATAATTTATACATCGTCATTTCCATATCGCTTATAATTCAGAAATCTCACATTGGGTTCCACTCCACCAAAAATAACAGAAAGCTCAGAAAAATATCCGGTCTCTTCTAAAATGTAGAAGACGTCCGCACGAGTCCACTGTCTTTTGTTTCACTGAATTTTGTCAACAAACGAAAAAGATATGATTTTTACAGTGAAATCAAAAACCGTAGCGCTATAAAGTGCTATTAAACCGTTTAAAATAATTAAAGCCGTTACCTTTCTATTTTCTTCAAAACTTGGTTTTAGTTTTTCGTGAAATCCGAGCCGCTTGAAGATGATCGGGCTGTTGCACGTCGTAGAGCTTAGAACCAGCTTCCCGGCGCCGGTGGTTGCGCTCCACTCGATGGTCACAGGAGGTCACGGCGGCGGCTTGAAGTCGACGAGTTCAGCGGTTCGATTCTCGAGATAGGGACGTCGATGGTGGGTGCTCCAGGTACGGATTTGAAAAGGGAAGGGTGCTCTACAAAAAGTTCAACTGGGGCAGGGTCTATCTCGCTGTGGTTTGGTCGGAATCGGACTGGGAAGTGGCGAGTTGATTTCCGTCGTTGCCTGGAGCAATAGTCGGGGAGAGAGAATCTGTGCTGACCAATAGGATTATTTATTTATTTATATATTTTTAAAAAACCAAAAATACCCCTCGCCTCACACGAACTCCAATCCAAACCCAACGACTGTCGTCCCTAGCTAATTACCCCCATTCCGAACACAATGGGATATGTTCGTAAGCCCGTTTGACTGTTTCAGTTAGTTTTCCTCCAAATTAAAATATAACACATTCAATATTTAATTTGAATGTACATTTCAATTTGTCGGGGCCACATACTGATTCTAAAAATTCCAGAAAAATAAATCCAGCTATGTTTTGACGATACGGTCCCAACAAAACTAGTTTCGTCAAATTCTGAGGTCGTTTGCAAAATGGCCATTTTCTGGTCGATTCAGTTTAATAGAAATCGACCAAACACATTTTCCTTTGCCACACTCACATATTACTTTCAAAAAATTTGTAATTTGAAACCTAGCAATAATTTGAAATCCCGGATCCAATAAAAGTGGTTTCGTCGAATTCTGAGGTCGTTTGCAAAATGACCATTTTCCCGGGCTATATAAACTTTATAGCGACCTTTTTGAAAATTAATTTAGCCATAACTTTTGCTTCCCGCTATGAAACTTCGATTTTTCAGATTCGTTAGAAAGATATTCATTAACAGATTTAAATATTTTTGGTTTCACTAAATATGTTTCGTTCTTCTCCCGGTATAGTCAGTCAAAGTTTGAATTCAAATTTTGAAACTACCACGCCATTTCAGGCCTTGTTTATAATTAAAATTAATTATATTTATTTTCAAACATCGATTCAAACTCACTTTTCGTCATTATTATTTAAAATATTTATTTTAAATATTTAAAATTCACTAAAATAGCCAATTTAAAAAAATTTAACTGGTTCAGATTTTCCGGGTTTTTACAATAAACCTAAAACTTACAGTAAAGCAATCAACTCAAGAGATGCTGCCTTTTGGAGGGAGGCAATAAATGATGAGATGGAACCCATAGTGTCAAATAAAACTTGGACTCTGGTTGAACTGCCACCTGGCTCTAAAATAATAAGGTGTAAATGGGTTTTAAAAAAGAAACATGGATCAAACAATATGGTATATACTTTTAAAGCAAGACTAGTTGCTAAAGGGTTTAGACAAAAAGAGGGTGTTGATTATTTTGGCGCTTATGCTCCAGTAGCACGAATGTAAGGACCCGCATTCTTTGTATCGAATGATCATAGAATATTTATTTCTTTTTCATGCGAGGTCGTATGATCGTGTAACTTTAGGGAACGACTATTGGGGTCAATTTCCATGTTCACAATTTTTGCCGATTTTTAAATGACCATTTTACACATGGCGAATTTTGTTTCGCCTATAACTTTTGATTGGTAAGGAGTTTTGACCTGAAACCACTTCCATTAGATCCGGATGATGGTTTACCTTTCCATAGAGTGGTCACATTGATCAAACGAACTTACCGTTTGGAAGGTATGGCTGAAATAAGATTTATAAGGTGAAAAACAGCTTAACCGGGCCTAATTAGGGTGATTAACAGCTAGGCCCATAACCCATTTCGGGATCAGGGTTATGGAAAATCAGTTAGGAAATGATTTTATTTCATTTTCTCAGCCACCTAAAACATTTCTCTAACCCTAACAATGGCTTTCACCTTCTAAAATCATCCCAAATCAACTTCTAATCGCTAATTAAGAAGATCTACATCAAATCAACAAAAATCAACACAAAATCAGATTGGAGTTGCTGTGTTGCATAGGAAAATGCCTCAAATCAGAGATAGTTGCAGATCTAAGTTTTATTTTTGGCTAAGGTGAGTGATTTGCATTGTTTCTCACTAATTACGGCTAATTGGGGGTGATTAGTGATAACTAGCGAAATTATGGCTCAGAAAATCTGATTTTTTTTTTTGTAAAATTCTAAAATATAATTTTAGGGCTCTAGTAAAAATTTGGGTTGATTTGGATATATTTTGCTAGTCCGATCATTAGTTGTGGTTAAACATGATTAAGGGGAAAACCATGGGTTTTGGATATGTTTGATCGATATATACATGATTATTCATCGTTTTGGTGTTTGTGATTGATTATACATGTTGCTATGACTGTTTGGTATGTTTCATGATTTTTTAGTAAAATTAGAATGGTTGAAAACGCGGTCGTATGGCGAGAATGGACGATACAAGCTTGCTGGAAATCCTGGAGCAATCCGGATCGGATCGGCTAAGGGGGACCGGATCGGCTAGGGAACCGGGTCGGATGAACTGAACTAAATCGGATTGGGTTATGGCAAGAAGGAAGGCCACCACTTGCATTGAGTTGGAGTTGGAATCGGACTGGAGCTTGGTATGGGATCGGATCGGACCAACTAGAGAACTAGAGGACCGAACCGAACCCAGGCAGGAGCACTGAAGCGGACCGAGATCTGGAGATGAAAGAAACACCAAACCGAACCGAACCGATTTGGGAAGGGGCACTTTGAGGGACCGAACTGAACTGCACCAAGGAGTTTTACTACCGAACCGAGGCAGTGACCACTGACCGAGCCGAACCAAGTTCGAGCCCCCACTACTACGACGCGACGACTCTTCTGAAGACCCACTCCAATTCAACCAAAACCCGAGATGCAAAGGAAGCCCAAGTGAGAAGTTAGAAATCCGGATCCAGATGGGAACTAACGAGCTAACTTCATAAGTTGGGTTTTGCTGCGGGACGTATGCTAAAGGGTTATCGACGTCCATAACTTTGATCCACCACCAAGACGGATGTTAGGCTACGGATCAGTGCAGTGGGGGTAGTTATTACTCCATGGGGCAGAGTGATTGTAGCATGGCTATGAGCCAGTGCAGTGGGGTCGTCATGACTTCATGGGGGCAGAGTGGACATAGCAAGGGATTAGTGGATATAGATCAGTGCAGTGGAGCCATCATGACTCCATGGGGCTGAGTGATCATAGCAAAGGATTTGAGTGGTCAAAGCAGTGGATATCGTATGCTTTACGCACTGAGTGAGAGACGTGAAGATGATTGCTATTTTGATGTTTGCTATCACCATGACATGCACATCCCCTCCCCATTATTTTCACACCATTTGTTAGTGTCACCTTAGAGTATTGTACATCCTGTTGTGCTAACTCTTTGGCTGCAGGTCCAGATTCAGTTATGGTTATGTATACCTGTTATTGTTCTGTTTTGCTGCTTATCGCTCATACCAGACTTTTGTCTGACCCAGAGTTTTATGTCTCTTCTTATTACTCTGGGTGCTCTTAAACGGGCAGACTAGAGACAGGTCAGGTGTTTATGCATGAGTAGCTGTACCGAAGACGAGCAAGAGGCTTCCATGTATGGTATATATATATAATGTCCTTGTGTTGTTGGTCACTATTTTGGGCATTAGTAGTGTACCTTCCTATTTTTCTTTGGAGACAGTTTTAAAAGTTGTAATAATGATGGTTTGGACATAAGCTATACTTTGAATTTTCCGCTGCTATGATGGTTTAGTTTTCAGCTTATGCACTATCTCGCCTGTTTTATATCAAGTTATGTTATTATTATATTTTGTTCCATGCGCTGTGAGATATACTGCAAGTTTTTTGTTAGTTCAAATTCTTTTCTTTTCCTTCCTTTGGCGACCGCCCCGTGCTAGTTGGACATCTGTACAATGCATTTCAGGGAAATGTCGGCAGGTGCGGGGCGGGCCATCACACTTGGTATCAAGGCTCTAGTTTGCGTAGTTAACCTAGAGAAAGACACTAGGGAGAGATAGTACGTATATGAGGGTGCGTATTTGTTATATTTTGGGTTTTCAAAAGTTACATATATGTATATACTATTAGTATATCTAAGGATGAAGTCGCACTGCACTGCACCACTAATGAGATGGTTAATCGTTTTCTCCTTATAGATTGAACGATGAGCCGACATACGAGGGGTACTGGTAGAGGAGCTAATAATGGGAATGCTACTGATATGAGGATGATATTCACTGACTTCATAAGGGAGGTGCTTAGGGATGTTCAGAGGGCAGCTCCTAATGCTGCAAATGGTGGTGGTGCAGCGGTGCAGGCGCCTAGGGCCGACTTCGCCAAGCTCTATAAGGACTACACTAGTCTTGGTGGGAAGCCGTTCCACGGAACGGAATCGGCTAGAGAATTTCAGGACTGGCTTGATAGTTGTGAGCGTACCTTCGAGGATCTGAGAATCGAAGACGCGATGAAGAGGAAGCTAGCATCCCGTCAACTACAAGGACGGGCAATGAATTGGTGGAATGCTATTAAGGCAGCTACCCCTGAGGATCAAGTTACTTGGGATCAGTTCAAGGCCCGATTCAATGATAAGTTTATCCCAGCTGCTCAGAAATCAGAATTGTTTTGGAAGTTCTTGGAGCTTAAGTAGAATGGTAAGGCAGTCTCGGAGTATATTGCTGAGTTCGATACTTTATCGTAGTATGGATTATCCCTTATTGACACTCCCAAGAAGAAGAATGAGAAGTTCATAACAGACTTAGATAAGTACTTGGGGAAAAGACTTATAAACCATATTGATGAGACTTTTGAATCAATTATTGGGAAAGCATTGAGGTCAGAGAGCCTTTATCCTAAGCCCAAGACTAAAGTCG
This sequence comes from Allium sativum, assembly GCA_030737875.1. Classification (NCBI taxonomy): domain Eukaryota; kingdom Viridiplantae; phylum Streptophyta; class Magnoliopsida; order Asparagales; family Amaryllidaceae; genus Allium; species Allium sativum. The sequence continues at coordinate 261,556,398 of CM060923.1, forward strand.
TTGCTGCATCTACAGGAGAGCCAAAGCCGCAAGCAAGCGGTGGAGGCAAGAATAATTCTCAGAATAAGAGGAAACATAGCCAAGCTAAGGATGGTCATAAAAAGAATAAGAAAGAAGTTGAGTGCTTTAGATGTGGCAAGAAGGGCCACTATGCCAAAGAATGTCGAGCAAAGCTAGCGGACAGGAAGTGCTTTAACTGCGGCCAAGTGGGACATCACAAGGATAAATGTCTGCGACCCCCCAAAGAGAAGCAGATTGTGAAAGCATATGCTATTAATGTTGTTCCTTCTTCGTCGAATGCCCCAACTGCGGCGGAGTAAGGAAAGAATGTCGTGATTCAAGGTATGCTTTCTATTTATGATGTTCATGTTTCGAATATTGTTTGATACTGGGGCTTCCAGTTCCTTCATATCTAGTGACCTGGTAAATAGGTTGGGATTGGAACCTGAGATAGTCGATAGACCTTTAGCGGTGATAAACCCGATTGGCGGTTCGACTAGCCTTAGTATGATTTGTCGAAATCTGGTCTCATTGATTCATGGATGTATGTTTGCTTGTGATTGCTTTGTTTTGGGCTTTAATGGGTTTGGCATTATTTTGGGAGTCGATTGGCTCCAAAGGTATGGGGTAGTGGTAGACTGTGAGGGATTTTTGGTGACAGTTAGAACGGATGATAGGCGGAGGGTAGTGTTTGGTGGTCTACCTAGTGATGGGGTAATGGCTAGTTTTCTAAATTCCCTCGACATGCCGCATGATGAGTTGTCAGATGTGCTCGTGGCTGGCCAGTATCTGGATGTCATCGAGGAAGTGACCAGACTTCCACCACAGCAAGAGATTGAGTTCCGTATTGATTTAGTGAAAGATGCCAGACCTATAAGGATGCCACTTCGACGTATGGCACCAAGGGAGCAGCGAGATCTCGGGGTGCAAATAAGCGATCATTTGAAGAAGGGATTTATCAGAAGAAGTGTCTCCGAGTGGGGAGCACTAGTCGTATTTGCTACCAAGGCAGATGGTTCTCTTCGTTTATGTGTGGACTATCGCGAGTTGAATAAAGTGACTAGGAAGAACAAGTATCCTCTTCCGCAGATAGATGATTTGTTTGATCACCTGGAGAGAGCAAGAATGTTCTCCCAATTGGACCTCGCGATAGGATTTCATCAGCTCCGAGTACCAGCTGAGAGTATTCCTAAAATGGCCTTTCAGACACCGTCAGGATTCTACGAGTGGTTGGTCATGTCATTCGGATTGACCAATGCACCAACATATTTTGTAGATCTTATGAATAGGGTATTCAGGGATCAATTGAACAAGTTTGTTCTTGAGTTCGTAGACGATATCTTGGTTTACTTGAGGACAGAGGAAGAACACAAGGAACAATTGAGGGTAGTGATGGAGATGTTGAGAAAACACCAATTGAAAGCGAAGTTTTCTAAGTGTCGCTTCTGGAGGAGGAAAGTGAGATTCTTGGGCCATGTTGTTTCATAGAATGGGATTGTCGTGGACCCTACGAAGGTGGCTACGGTACAAGATTGGTCTACGCCCAAGAATGCAACAGACGTAAGAAGTTTCTTGGAATTAGCTGGATATTATCGCAAGTTTATCCAAGACTTTTCCAAGATAGCGGCACCGTTAACTTAGTTGACCAAGAAGAATCAAGCTTTCGTTTGGGACGAAAGGTGTGAAAATGCATTTAAGAGCCTAAAGGAAAAGTTGATGTGTGCACCAGTGTTAGTCATTCCTAAAGGGAATGAAGAGATGACAGTATACACGGATGCACGTGGTACCGGACTAGGTGTTGTATTGATGTAAGAAGGTAGGGTTGTAGCTTATGCAAGTCGGCAGCTGAAACCGCATGAGAAAAGATATCTTACCCATTATTTTGAATTGGCAGCGATCGTATTCGCGTTAAAGATGTGGAGACATTATCTCTTGTGGGAAAGATTCGAGTTGTTCACCGATCATAAATCGTTAAAGTATCTCTTTTCTCAGAATGATCTAAATCTCCGACAGCAGAGATGGTTAGAATTCTTGGCTTCCTATGATTTCGATATCGCATATAAACTAGGAAAGGGCAATGCGGTAGTTGATGGATTGAGTAGGAGACATGCCAGTTTAGGGGCTATGTTTCTGGAATGGAAGCGACTGGTGTATATCGCTCGGAATGATTTAAGACCAAAGTGAGAATTGGATCCAAAAATGTTAGCAAGTTTGACAATCAGACTCACTTTGATTGAGCGGATTAGTTCCAGTCAAAGGAACAATCTTAACCTATTGGAAATCATCTCAAAGTTAGAGATGGGTATCGACGAGGAGATGAAAAAGTATGGGCTTGATCAAGATGGATGGCTCGGAAAGAATGGGAGAATAGTTGTGCATAAGGTCAATGGATTGATAGATAAAGTGCTTAGAGAATGTCATCACTCGAAACTGACTAAACATCCCGGTGATAATAAAATGCATCAAGACATGAAGCAGACCTACTACTGGAAAGGGATGAAAAGAGACGTTGGGAAGTTTATATCCAAGTGCATGAATTGCCAGCTAGTTAAAGCTGAGCAAAAGAAACCTAGTGGTTTGTTGCAACCATTAGAAATTCCAGAATGGAAATCGGAACAAGTCTCATTGGATTTCATTGATGGGTTACCAAGGACTAAATCGGGTCATGATAGCATTTGGGTGATTGTGGACCGATTGACCAAGAGTGCAAGGTTTATACCCATCAAGTCGAATAGAACAACAGCTAAGTTAGCAGAACTGTATATGAAATGGGTAGTGAGATTTCATGGAGTACCCAAAGGCATTGTAAGTGAACGAGATCCGTTGTTCACTAGTGGATTTTGGAAGAGCTTACAAGAGGCTTTAGGGTCAGAATTACATCTCAGTACCGCGTACCATCCCCAAACCGGCGGTCAGACAGAGAGGGTGAATCGTGTATTGGAGGATCTCTTGAGAGCTTGTATATTGGATTTTGGAGGGTCTTGGGATGACCATTTGCATCAAGTGGAGTTCGCATATAATAATAGTTATCAGTCCAGTATTGGTATGGCTCCATATGAAGCTTTGTACGGAAGACCATCAACTCACCATCATGTTGGTTAGAAACTGATGAGAAATTTATACTTGGGTCGGATGTAATAAGAGAAACTTCAGACAAGATCAAGGTTATCCAATAGTGAATGAAGGCTACCCAAGATAGGAAAGTTAGCACCAAGATTTAAAATTCACCATTGGCGACTTGGTGTTTGTCAAAACTTCCCCGTTAAAGAGCGTGATTCGATTTGGCAGGATAGGCAAGTTAGCACCAAGATTTGTTGGTCCATTCCCAGTTCTCGAGCAAGTTGGGAATTTGGCATATAAAGTTGAGTTGCCAGAAAAGATGGCAGGAGTTCATAACGTGTTTCATGTTTCCCAGTTAAGGAAGTTTGTACGCGACCCCGATATGACTATTTCACCGGATCAGTTGGATGACGTCGAAGTAGAACCCAAGGCGGTTGGGAACCGCAATCCGATCTGTATTATTGAGAGCGATACGAAGAAACTTCGAAGGAAGGCGGTGAAACTGGTCAAGGTTCAGTGGGGCGAGAATGAGAGTGACTGTACTTGGGAAACAGAGGAGAGCATAAGGGATCGCATCCAGAACTCTTTGCCTGGTAAGATTTTAATAGTGATAGTTTCTTCCCTTGTTAGTGTAAACTGCATGCTAGTGTAGGCTTGTTGTGTATGTTTGATTGTTTGTGAATGACTGATAGGCATGCGGAACACCTTTGTATGTTTTTGGTTAAGGAATTTCGGGGGCGAAATTTCTTAAGGGGAGGAGAGTGTAACGACCTGCATTCTACGTATTGAAGGATCGTATAATATTTATTTCTTTTTCATATGAGGTCATGTGGTCGTATAACTTTAGCGAACGACTATTGGGGTTAATTTCCATGTTCACGATTTTTGCCGATTTTTAAATGACCATTTTGCACCTGGCGAATCTTATTTTGCCTATAATTTTTTATTGTTAAGGAATTTTGACATGAAACCACTTCCATTAGATCCGGATGATGGTTTACCTTTCCGTAGAGTGGTCACATTGATGAAACAGACTTACCGTTTGGGAGATATGGCTGAAATGAGGTTTGGAATGTGAAAAACAGCTTAATCGGGCCCAATTAAGGTGATTAACAGCTAGGCCCATAACCCGTTTCGGGATTAGGGTTATGGGGAGGCTGAAATCAGTTAGGAAACGATTTTATTTCATTTTCTCAACCGCCTAAAACATTACTTTAACCCTAACAATGACCTTCACCTTCTAAAATCATCCCAAATCACCTTCTAATCGCTTATTAAGAAGATCTACATTAAATCGAGGTAAATCAACACCAAACTAGAGTTGGAGCTACTGTGTTGCATAGGAAAACTCCCCAAATTAGAGACAGTTGCAGATTTAAGTTTTATTTGTGGCTAAGGTGAGTGATTTGCATTGTTTCTCACTAACTAAGGGTGATTAGTGATAATTAGCGAAATTATGACTCAGAAAAATCTGGAAAACAATTGTAAAATATTATTTAGGGCTCTTACAAAAATTTGGGTTATTTTGGATATGTTTTGCTAGTCCTATCATTAGTTATGGTTAAACATGATTAAGGGAAAAACCACGGGTTTTGGGTATGTTTGATCCATATGTACATGATTATTCATCGTTTTGGTGTTTGTGATTGATTATACATGTTGCTATGACTGTTTGGTATGTTTCATGATTGTTTAGTTATAATGATTGAAAACGCCGTCGTATTGCGAGAATGGACGATACAAGCTTGTTGGAAATCCTAGAGCAATCCGTATCGGATCGGCAAAGGGGGACCGGATCGGCTAGGGGATCGGGTCGGATGAACTGAACTGAATCGGATTGGGTTATGGCTAGAAGGAAGGCCACCACTTGCATTGAGTTGGAGTTGGAATCGGACCGGAGCTTGGTATGAGATCGGATCGGACCAACTAGAGAACTAGAGGACCGAACCGAACCCAAGTAGGAGCACCGAACCGAACCGAGATCTGGGGATAAAAGAAACACCGAACCGAACCGACTTGGGATTTGAGGGACCGAACCGAACTGCACCACGGAATTTTACGACCGAGCCGAGGCAATGACCACGGACCAAACCGAACCGAGTTCGAGCCCCCACTACTACGACGCGACGACTCTTCTGAAGACCCATCGACCAAAACCCGAGATGCAAAGGAAGTCCAAGTTAGAAGTTAGAACTCAGGATCCAGATGGGAACCAATGAGTTAACTTCAAGAGTTGGGCTTTGCTGCGGGACGTGTGCTAAGGGGTTATCGACGTCCATAACTTTGATTTACCACCAAGACGGATGTTAGGCTACGGATCAGTGCAGTGGGGTAGTTATTACTCCATGGGGCAGAGAGATCATAGCATGGCTATGAGCCAGTGCAGTGGGGTCGTCATGACTTCATGGGGCAGAGTGGACATAGCAAGGGATTAGTGGCTATTGATCAATGCAGTGGGGCCATCATGACTCCATGGGGCAGAGTGATCATAGCAAAGGATTTGAGTAGTCAAAGCAGTGGATATCGTATGCTTTACGCACTAAGTGAGAGATGTGAGGATGATTGCTATGTTTGATGTTTGCTATCACCATGACATGCACACCCCCTCCCCATTATTTCCACACCATGTGTTAGTGTCACCTTAGAGTATTGTACATCCTGTTGTGCTAACTCTTTGGTTGCAGGTCCAGGTTCAGGTATGGTTATGTATACATGTTATTGTTCTGTTTTGCTGCTTATCACTCATACCAGACTTTTGTCTGACCCAGAGTTTTATGTCTCTTCTTATTACTCTGGGTGCTCTTAAACAGGCAGACTAGAGACAGGTCAGGTGTTTATGCATGAGTAGCTATACCGGAGACGAGCAGGAGGCTTCCATGTATGATATATATATATATATATATATATATATATATATATATATATATATATATATATATATAAAATCTCCCTGTGTTGTTGCTGGTCACTACTTTGGGCATTAATAGTGTACCTTCCTATTTTGCTTTGGAGACAGTTTTAAAAGTTGTAATAATGATGGTTTGGATCATAAGTTGTACTTTGAATTTTCCGCTGCTATGATGGTTTAGTTTTCAGCTTATGCACTATCTCGCCTGTTTTATATCAAGTTATGATATTATTATATTTTGTTCCATGCGTTGTGAGATATACTACAGGTTTCTTGTTAGTTCAAATTCCTTTTTTTCTTCCTTTGGCGACCGTCCCATGCTGGTTGGACATCTGTACAGCGCATTTCAGGGAAATGTCGGCTGGTGCGGGGCGGGCCGTCACAACAAGTGAGTTCAATTCGAATTCTAATAGCATTGGCTTCCATATATAATCTGCACATCCATCAAATGGATGTGAAAACTGCATTCTTAAATGGAGATATGAATGAAGAGTTGTATATGCAGTAATCATAAGGATTTGTTCTTTCTGGAAATGAGAGGAAAGTTTGTAAATTGAATAAATCTTTATATGGCTTGAAGCAAGCTCCAAAACAATGGCATGAGAAATTTGACTCAACCATACTATCTTTTGGGTTTGTTCACAATAGCGCTGATAGATGTGTTTACTCAAAGTTTACAAGGGAGTACAGTGTCATGGTATGTTTATATGTTGATGATATGCTCATATTTGGATCAAATATGGCAGGCATCTTGGAGACTAAGGAATATTTATCTTCGATATTCAAAATGAAAGATCTTGGTGAAGTAGACACCATCCTTGGACTCAAAGTTATAAAACACTCTCATGGACAAGGTTTTAAATTTTGGATATCGGTCGCGTTTCGTCTCAGGGATTTTATAGGCTCGGTCTCGTATCGGGGGAGATCTCGGACGAGATAAGTCTAACTCGGGAGTTCGTCTCGGATTTTCATCTCGGTTCTAAAAGTTCATATCGAGACAATCTCGGGGTACATGATATGTTAAAAATGATATTTTTAACAAAATAATTTTTATGAATGCTATCAAAAACATAGTAACTTAAACTTAAAATGCAAAATGACTTTATTATTCTTTATTTTGCAAAAGATCATTCATACTCTAAATCGTAATATACTTAAAACAGGAATATTGTTAGACATGAAACATTAAAAGAATCAAAAACATTAAAAAATCCAGCATAAATAGACCATAAAATACATAATTTCATAAGTAACATGTATGTAAAAAGACGAATATGAAAATCATAAGCATTGTAAAACATATTTTTTTTTTATGAAAATTATATAAATATACCCAACAGGAGAAATTAGCCTTTCTCCAACGGCTCACAAAAACGAACGAATCCGTGCACACACACTACTGAGTGTAAAGAATAAGGCAATTACAACAAAACGAATAAAAAAAGAGAGGCATTCCACCGGTCCTCGATGTTGGACAAAATAGCAGGCAAGTCCTCCAACCGAAACATGTAGGGACGAGTCACAAGACTAGATGGATAGCAATGTGAAGTCACAGCAATAAAGTCACCAACTCTACTAAGGTCCAAGATCCAGAGCCGTTCCTACTCCAGCGAGAATTGTGGAGAGCCACTTGAATCTCCAGCCAATGCAAATCCAGAACCTAAAAGAAGCGATCTGCATAACTAGCAAACATTGTTAGTTCGGGGGGGGGGGGGGGGTAAAATGAAACAAGAATGCAAAAAAACCACCAGAGAATAGGAAAGCAAGAAAACAAACAGTCAGCCAATGCCAGCTCTAGGAGTACCCGTCATTGACATCACGTCAAATGAAACAGCCAATCTCCTAGAGCGGGTACCAATGACACCCTTGAAAGGTCTACCACGGAAGGCAAGGAACACGTCGTTCCTGACTTTCCGAATAATGGTAGGAGGGTCCATCGAAACATCATCAAAAATAGCCTTATTTCTAGCACACCAAATGTGCCAGCAGATAAGGCAAGGAACCAGACGCAGCAGAATAGAGCGAAGAGACTTGCAAGATACGCCGGTCCACCAGAGACTAAGCAGATCTCCCGTCGAGTTTGCATTACTTCGGCATCCCATCAGATTCCCGAAGTAATTCTAGACAGCTCGGGCACAAGAGCCAGCAACAAACAGATGGAAAGAGGATTCAGAGCATCCAGAGTTACAGCACCTGCATCTGGACACAAGAGGGATGCCAATACGCTGGAGATTCTCATCTAGCGGCAAACCTTCATGCAAGGTTTTCCACATAAAAAGAGAGACCTTCGGCGGGATACGAACATTCCAAATAAAACCGAAAACAAGAAGACGTGGATTAGGAGTCCTAATCGAATCCCACGCCGCCCTGAGCGAGAAGGGGTTTCCATCCCAAATGATTCCACCCCCCATGAGCATCAGTTAAGGCTTTGACGGACTGCATCTGTTTCCACGTCTCACTAGCATAGGACGGGATACCGGTGTAGTTCGCATTAGCAAGCGATCGATACTTGGCATGGAGGAACGACGCCCAAAGAGAATTGTCTGCTCCAAACCTTGCCCAAAGCTTACAAGCAAAGGCCAGACAAACATCCTTTGGGTTTTGGAGACCGAGGCCTCCCTCACATTTGGGACGACAGATGGTGTTCCAGGAAATCCACTGATGACGCGAAGAGACGTCATTACTTCCCCAGAAGAAAGCGGAAACCAAGGAGCGGTAGGAACGGAAAAAAGAGGTTGTGGAAGTCATAGCAGCAAAGATATGAGAACCCAGCGAGTCTAGGACAGACTTAATGAGGACAAGTTTACCAGCCTGGGAAATGAGAGAAGCGTTCCACCGAATGATCTTACCCCTGACTTTATCCGTTAGGGGATCGAAAATTGCGTTGAGCTTCCTACCTCTGTAAAGAACAATCCCCAGATAAGGAAGAGGGAGGTTAGCTGCTTTAAAACCTGATGTGGACTCAATCCAAGAAGACCTTGCCGCTGACAAATCTTTCGCGGCGACAAAGCAGCTTTTAGAGGAGTTCACCAGTTGCCCCGAGCAACTCTCATACTGCCGAATAAAAGCTAGAAGGGACCTGATAGAACGGCGAGAGCCATTCGAGAAGATGATTATGTCGTCTGCAAAGGATAAGGAAGAAATAAGCGGACAACCCGACGGAATGCCAAACCTATGAATCTGCCCAGCTATCGTTAGAGAGTGGAGTCCTCGAACGAAAGCCTCCGCAGCAATGACGAAAAGAGAGGGTGACAGGGGGTCTCCCTGCCTAAGTCCTCTCCCATATCTGAAATAGCCTGCTGCTTAACCGTTGATGAGAACGGAAAACCAGCAGTTGGAGATGAGCCTCCAGACAACATCAATAAAAGGTTCAGGAAAGCAAAAAGCCCGAAGAACCTTAATGATAAAGAACCAAGACATGCGATCATATGCTTTTGCCATATCAAGCTTAACGACCACATTAGAACCACGAACCTTCTTATCGATCTGAGAGATCAGCTCCTGAGCAAGAAGAACGTTATCAGTGATCAACCGTCCTTTAACAAACCCAGCCTGCGAGGAAGAAATAAAACGCTCTAGAAACGGTGCTAACCTCGAAGTTAGGACCTATGATATGACCTTATTAGAGAAATTACACAGACTGATAGGTCTGAAATCCCCACAAGAGATAGGATGGGCACACTTGGGGATGAGAATCAGGTTGGTCGAAGTCCAACCCGCTGGGAGATCGGCACCGGAGAAAAAGGACTGGATGGCAAGACAAAAATCTGCTTGGATAATAGGCCACACACCCCTGTAAAAATCTCCGTTAAAGCCATCCGGCCCACACGCACTATCCTTAGTAAGCGAAAATACGCAGGCACGTATTTCATCCGAGGAAGGGGATGCGGCAAGGTCGGAGTTATCTGACGGAAGTATTAGGCTAGGGATGTAGGCCAACACGGATAAATCTGAGGCAGGAACCGAGGGAGTGCCAAGGAAAGACTGGAAATGGGAAAGAATGGTTTCTTTGACTTCAACTGGAGTCGAAGCCAAAGAAAGATCCGATCTACGAATCTGGCGAATGGAAAGAAGACGATTCTTCTTGCGGATGGACGAGTGAAAAAATCGGGAGTTCGTGTCTCCATCTACCACCCACTTGATCCTAGCTTTTTGGCAAAGGTGATCATGTTCAACCCGAAGTTCCGAAGAGAATGCAAGCTGAGCCAAAGCCCAAGCCTCCTTGTTGGCTGCACTGGGGTCTTCATCGAAGGAGGCTTCGGCTAAGATAAGAGTTTCTTCAGCCGATCTAAGACGGTCAAAGATGTTCTTGAAGACGAGGAGATTCCACGCCTTGAGACAATTCTTAAGGCGTTTCATCTTGCGAGAGAAAAGCACACAAGGAGGACCAGATAAAGGAGCGCTCCAAGAATCTTCGACAGCAGAAAGGAAAGAGTGGTGAGATCTCCACATACTCTGGAACCTAAAGGATGACGGCCTAGAAAGGGAAGGGGGGAACAACTAAGAAACAAGGGAGCATGGTCGGAAAAAGTACGATGCAGGTGGGAGATGGAGAAAGAGAAAGGAAGGCTAAGCCAACCTTCCGAGGCGAAAACACGATCCAGTCTCGAAAGAATACGGGACGGGCCTTCTTGGTTGTTACTCCAGGTGAAGGCCGATCCCACGAACGAAACTTCGGAAAGCCCAGAGCGGATGATGAACGAGTTGAAATCTGCAACCGCCAACCGGTTAACAGCATTTCCACCCAGCTTTTCTGCTTGGCTGGCGACGACATTGAAGTCGCCACCCAAGACAGAAATAGAAAATCCCAAGTCAGTAAGAGAGATGATATCAGCCCAAAGGCCTTGTCTCTCTATCCGATCGCACTTAGCATAGACCGCTGAGAACAAAAAGGAAGAGGAGAAAGAAGAGAGAGAACAAGCTACCGATAAAAGCTAACACGAATCGAAGATGGGGCGAACGACAACGTCTTTGGACCACAAGATCCAAATCTTGTCGGACACTTTAGCAAGAGCACCACCTAAGCCTAAAGCTTAAACAGTAGAGGAAATTGCGTCCGGTCCCATAAGCGGTTCCAGTAGCGCAATGAGACAGATAGAGTGCTTCCTAATGATGCGACTAAGGCGCGCAATTGACGCATCATTTCCAATACCCCGCACATTCCAGAAAAGAAAGTTCGCCATAAAGGCCAAGGACTAAGGAAAAAGAAAACAATTGGAGGAAGACCACGGAAAGAAACACGCTGCCTCACTCAGATACGGTAGAGTGTGTGCCGAGTAGATCTAACGATCTGCTCGGACGCCGCTACAGAGCGTGTACGAGGGGTGCGAGGGGTGCGAGGGGCCTCACGTCGGCCACGCCGATGTGAGCTAGACCTGGAAGGACCGGAAGCAGCGCGAGGAGGATAAGAGTTCTTAGTAAACCTAGATAGGCGATCATTAATGATCGCTATTTCGGCCTTACTAAGAAGCGGGAGAGAACCAGAAGAAGACTAAGAAGCGGGAGAGAACCAGAAGAAGACAAAGAAGACGCAGGGGAACAAGAAGGGGGGGGACATCGGAGACTCAATAGCGGCAGGAACCGATAAATGAGTGGAGTTGCTCAGAAGAGCCAACCCCGCTTCCCGTGTGAGCTTAGCCGAAGCTGATCTATCATCAACCTGATAGACCTGGATAAAAGGTAAAGCTCGATCGATACGACACAAAGCCCCAGTCCAAAGCCCGGACAAGCATGAGAGGCCACCTTCCCAGTAGGCCGCGTAGTGAACCACAGCGGTGTCCACTATACGCCTACGTGGGGAAAGCCACCCATCCCATGAAGTCAAGGCCTCCATGGAGCGGCAACGGGGGGCCAGGAAACTAACGCTACTAAGCCAACACAGGTGAGTCAAAAACGACAAAGATGAGGCTTCGAACTGACTCAAATGGGATACGAATCCCAAGCAGAAAGCCAAAGCCCAAAGAAACCAGACTGTTATAGGAATCTCAGACCCGACGAGCACGCAACCAAAAAAACCCGAAACAAGTCCAAAGGTGCACCAGCCCAAAGCAAAGAATCAGTCACCATCATAACCGACTAACAAGCTCGCAAAGCCGAACGAGGAGGTGACAACAAAGGACCTAAAGACTGGCCAAGGGGGGAACCAGAAATTAGCATCCAGGCGCAACAAGTCAAAGAGTAAAGAGACCCCAAAAACACTCCAAAAAACCCACGCATGACAAGGTGTCACCACAATAAAGATGTCACCAGGGAGCAAACAACAAGTGTTAATGCTCAAAGAACCACACACACCACAAAGAAACCCAACAAGACAATCAGACAGGGGAATAGTGGAACAACAAAACCCAGCTCGGTTCCAAAGAGGAGTAGCAGATAAGTTTGGCCCTTCAAAGAAATATAACCCATGAACGGTACCACAAGAAATGGCAAGCAACAAATCAATGATCCACAATAAAGGGAAAGAAACAAATATTGCCGAAACCACACGGCCACAAAGGGAAAAACGTACCTCGCCGGTATTCGAAGCACCAAGAACGATGCTTCTATTACCGATAAAAGCCGATAGCAGACCAACCCAGAAATTGCCGCGAAGAACATAAATCCCAGCATCATCACCAATCAAGCCGTAGGAGTCGTAACCTACCAACGTTGTCACGCCAACAGACCTAGCCTCTGGCTGCAAGCGTGGCGCCCTCCTCAACCAGCTAAACCGACGAAATGCGGATGGCGAAGAAGTGAGGCCTGCAACACAGCCTTTGAGACCATCAGCGCTGAAACACCACCCAATGCAAGCAAAAGAGCCAAAAGAATCCGCAACCAGAGGGCTTGCCACAAGATCAACACCTCCCCTTACAGCAACCGCTTGCAACACCAACACTGGGGCAACCACATCCAAAACCGGTAGCATCTGCTCAGACAATACCTGGCCTCCTGAGACCATGTCAACCAAAGAGGAGCAGGCTGTAGCAGAAGTGATGAAATCCTCTGCTACACTTTCAGCACCCTCCTCGAAGCCTAAAGGATCTACTTGATCAATTGAAACGGAGGCGAAGAACTCCCCCGCTTCACTACATACCTCCTCCATGAGTCCCTCTAGAACAGCGAAACCATTGCCAAGACAAATCGGAGGCAGCGGCTGTTTAAAAACAGCACCCCTCAACTCTGAAACAGGCGAAACAGACGGGATGGTCCCACGAGAGATGGTGCAGCAACGTTAGCGTGTTTCGCTCGACGAGTAGAAGACCATCGTCGCCGACGAACACTCGGTTGCGAAACACCCACCGGTTGAGCAACAACCCCCTCGGCACGAGAGTACGACACTGGTTGGTGAGGAGTGATCAAAGCTCTACCACCTACCCCATCAGCCGAAATCACATGACTGAAGTCTGGACCAAATACTCCCCCACAAAGAAGAGAGCCAACAGCGAATCCATGCACTGCAGAAAAACCCGAGAAAAGCGACCCCTTAAAGCTCAACCGTTGAAGAAACGGGGTGGTGAAATCCCCATTCCCACGGCCAAGACCAGAACAGTGCCTAGAGCAGTCCATAGCCAGATCTGACACAAAAGCAGATCTACAACGAGGAGAAAGTCGGGTCACCAAAGAACCAGAATACTTTGGAGAGAGCTCCACAAAATTCTCATTCACAAGCATAAATTTGAACCTCGACATCGCCACAAAAGCATCTAAAGAGAACACTTGGATCTCGAAATTAGAATAGCCTGTTAACAGCAGAGCTATCGGAGGAGCCGCCACCTCCAACACAGCTGCTGCAATTGCTTCGAAGGGAGGTCTCGGCTCTTGAAAAGAGCCATGAAAGACGAAAACACTGCCTTGCGATTCCATAAATTGGACCCTGAAAATAAGGGCAAACCCAAGGAACGAGGACAGGAAAAGGGTCGCGAGCACAGAGATGGGAGCGGCGAAGCAGAGAAAGCAATCGCAAAAGAAAACAGAGCGATGTAGAAGGAAGAAACGAGATGCGAGAGAAAATCGCCTTGTTCAGAAGGAAGCCATTAAAATGACCGTTGTAAATTAATCATTAACGACACATATAATAAACACTCTGTCATACCAGCATTGTAAAACATATACGAACATACAATTTAGTCATTTAACTTGCAAAATGTAAAATAACAAAAGATTGATATGGCTAGATTTGAGTTTTTCAATTAGTTCTAGTTCAAGCACAAATTTAAATTTAACCAAAAAAACTAAGATCTCAGACGATATTCCAGTATTTTGTCTCGGTCGATATATCGTTCGATATTGCAATATCTCGGGCGATATATTCGAAAGGAGATTTAGAGTGATATTTGTTGTTTCGTTTCAGAAGGAGCCCAAAACGAGATCTCGGAGGAGATCTTGGGCGATATTTGCGAGATTTGAAAAAGTGCTCATGGATATGCCTTGTGTCAAACACACTACATTAAAAAGATGCTATCAAAATTCGAACACTTTAAATTTAAGGAATATAATTCGCCTTTTGACTCAAGTGTTAAATCAACCAAAAATGATAGAGGGTCAATTGCACAACTTGAGTATGCTAGGGAAATTGGCAGCCTAATGTATCCTATGCATTGCACTTGGCCAGATATAGCTTATGCAGTATGTAAGTTGAGCACGTTCACTGGCAATCCTAGCGGAGAACATTGGAAGGCAATTAGTAGAGTATTTGGTTATCTTAAGAAAACCATAGGACTTGCCCTATTTTACAATGATTTTCCAGCAACTTTAGAAGGATACACGGACGTAGTTGGATTAATGATGCAAAAGACAACATATCCACATCTGGTTGGTTGTTTCTTCTTGGAGGAGGCGCTATATCATGGGCTTCCAAGAAACAAACATGCATATCACATTCAACTATGGAATCAGAATTTATAGCATTAGCTGATGCAGGTAAAGAGGCTGAGTGGATTAGGGATTTTTTGTTAGATATAAAGTGTATCCTAAACCCATGCCTCCTGTTTTCTTATATTGTGATAGTCAAGCTACTATGTCTAGGGCTTATAGTAATACTTATAATGGAAAATCCAGACATATAAGCTTAAGACATGAATATGTAAGACAGTTGATCAAGGAAGGAATTATCACAACAATGTATGTAAACACTAGTAAAAACTTGGCAGAGCCTTTCACAAAAGGCCTACCTAGAGATGTGGTGAAAGGGACATCGATAGAAATGGGATTAAAACTTATAGATAAAATCACAGACAATGGCAACCCAACCTCAAACTAAAATTCTATAGTACAAGGTTTAAAGGGTAATAACAAGTTGTCTAAAAGTGATTGCGAAATGCTAATAAGATTGCCAAGACTGAATTAACATAAAACACACTACGGTTAGGAGGTTGAAAGCGTAATTAATGAATTTAGTAAGTGTCCAAGTAGTGGGGGCATATATAAAACTTCACATATATGAATGTAGGAGCGATGTCACTCCTCACGAGAGTTTTTAGGTTTACTCTTGGATCATTTATGAAACCAGGAAGAAAGCACATGGCCATAATAATGTTAAAAAATGTCAAGAAATTATTTTAAAATATAAATATCACATGTGTATTTAATATATCCGGTATTAGTTTAAAGAGTGATAAGTTAAAAGCCAAGGCTACCTATTACTCTGATAAAACTTTGGTATATTTGTACTAATTGAAGGTTTAAGTCATAAACACCTTTTTGTATCCATGTGATATTAAAGGTATGTTCTGAGATATGGCTCGTCCTTAGGATCAAAATAAAATTTAAATGGTGTAATTGTACAATTAAAGTGAGGGATTGTTGAATATTTAAATGTACAATGAGCAAAATTCAATTTTATCTTAGTCCCACATCGCCTAAAATTCTATCTTATGAGAGGTATATATACACTAATACTTAAGATGCATATTAGTTGAATAAGAAGCATGGTATGAATAATATGGGCTTGGTCTGTAATGCGCGTGAGCGCGCGTGATTTTCCAAACGCAGTTATCACTGCTGGGCCTTGGGCCTTCGCGGCCTTAGTTTCTGCCAGGCTGATTTCGTTTTGGTCCATGCAACTATAACTGTTTCAAACAGATATGGCAGTTGCTTTTTGAATTCAAAAGTAATGACTGTTGGTTTTCAACAGTCATGACCATACAAACAGACATCTGCTTCTCTATATATACTTGCTCTTCTTCCTCTCGAAATTAACCTTTTTCTCTCCTCCAAAATAATTTCTAAACTGAGGAATTCAGAAATTGTTGTCTGTATTCCTCCCTTTCGCTTTGTTGTATCATGGGAAAAGTGTTCGCTGAAACTCTTCAGCAAACTCATCCGAGTGAGAACGAATAATTTTTTAAGGAAAGTGCCACTTTATTGATACACCTCAAAGCAATTCAAGTTTCCACTTTTCTTTATCTGATTCCTAACAGAAATGAATCCTCAGCCTTGGATTATAATAAATTATGATGTTTCAGTGTTAACATAAACTGATACGGATTAATAGCTTGGCTGAATATAAAATTATACCTTCCTTGTTCAGTTTCAAGGAATGAATTCTCCCAAACGATGCTAGATTTACAGCAGTCCAGGTTCTACCTGACATACAAAATTGATCATGGTCAAAACTTAATTTAAATTGGGCAGACAAAGTAGGAAATGCTATATACATCACAGATTAATTTACTTCAAAATTGCCTTCAACTTTTTTTGCATAGATACACACCAAAATATCTATATTTGTTTATTAAAAAAATACTTAACTAATATGGCCAGAACCATTACTTGAGCACAAGGCAAAGTTGTCTTAGCAATTAAACCGCTAATAGTTTATGACTCATTACAAAGTGACTTACACTAACTTAACTTGCATAACATATCTAGCATTGCACCATCACAAAGACATTTATAGAATAAAAATGGGACTACAAAGTCCCAAATGACAATATCACATACACATATTCCCATCCTGAAGCCAAAACCTCACATATTTCACCAAAAATGTTCTTGATTAGCATGATATAACCATAGGATAACTTATACCAATGAGGTTACATGGGTGCAGTGCATTCACTGTGAAACCTAACCCTTGTCGCTATTATTTAATACTTATAAATAAACAGTTTTAACTAGATATTTAGCTGAAGAAAAACATGTCCATTTAAGCTCTTTGTAGCAGTATGGTAACATATTTTCTAGCATAAGCTCATTTACCATCCTCGTAAAGTTTGGGACTTTAACCAGCATTACCTATTGTCGCACCTGATTTTGTACAAGTAAATGTATATCCTGAATTCACTTTGTATTTATTATGTAAGCCAACATCAGCAATGCAATATTTAAAAAAAAATGAAGCAAGAAACGTAGGTAATAATAATAATAGAAGCAGAACCAATAGGGTTAGCAATTGCAGCATGTTTTTCAAACATTTCAATCCCTTCCCTCATCCTAAAGAGAGGACTGCATCACTGCTTTTTTGGCACAACCCCATCTGCTAGTCTCAAATTTAACCTTTTGGTGTATTTTTTACAGGATAAAAATAGTGTGTTTTAAATTTAACCTTTTGGTGTAGTTCATGAAAGTAAAGAATCACCTCGTTAGACCATAACCAACAATCCGTTCTGTTCACTTCTTCTCTATTATACAAACAAGCCACAACGCAACCAGCAATACAAAACTAGCCACAACGAGCCACAAACCACTTTAAAAAAAATATTATATAATACAAACACTACAAAACAGCAAACACCCCTTCCATCCAATATTAACTCTTTTCACCGCAGCAAACAGCGTTTCCATGTTTTTTTATTATTAAAAGTTTATAACGGCAAAGTCTTTGCCGTTATAAATTTATAACGGCAAAGACTTTGCCGTTATAAATTAAAAACGGCAAAGACTTCGCCGTTAAAACCTCCAACCTTTGATCAGTCAACCAGCCACGAACTCATACGAAACTAGCCACGAACTCAATCTTGAGTTTTTCTTCATTAGAAAACATTTTGAAATAGAAGAATTTTATAAGAATGATTCCTTTTGTTCGCCATTCTACTTTAGCTTTCTGCATGAGGTCAACGAGCTGCTTGAAGAGAAAATTTGTCAATTGTAAATTGCTTTGATAACGTAGAGATAGCAGATGATCAGCTGATCACCAGGTCTGTTGTCTTAAATGATAGATCGGCTTGGGTTATGGAAGAATTATGCAAGACTTTTTCCAAAGACAGGACCTTGAAACGAAGAGGAAACGTAAGAGAGAAGAGAGTCCCGAAACCAAGAGGATGATGCTAGACAATGTCAACCCCATAGCAACAGAGGAGGAATTTGGCCCCTCCGAGTCCGACGAAAGAGAGGCGGCATTGGAAGCGCGGCAGGCGAGAAAACAAGTCAGCGTCATCTGGAATGAAGTGACCGGGTTTTTTTATAACGTTTTAATTTTAATTTTAATTTTAATTTTAATTTATATATAAATATTTTTTGTTCTACCATTCTAATTTGTGTCATCTTTTTTATATTTCAGCCGTATACCGCCATGGCGCTGAAAACCACTCGATGGCATTTACCTGTTCTGTTTTAAACTTCAAATAATCTTTTGGAGCAAGCAAGAGCGCTACTTGTTTTGTTTGATTGTTCATTTCCTTTGAATAATCTTTAATAGCTAAAAAAGACTACAAGTAGTTTCGTTTTGTTTGTAGTTTATGTGCGGCTTTTTCCGCCCTAGCTCTAGTACAATTTAACTCAATATTTCTTAAATTTTAATTGTGCTCCTGACTTTATGTGTTTGAGATCAGTATTTTGTTTGATGTAAGTACAATGTTTATAGATTGGAATGGATGGATCATTTTTGCCTTCATGATAAGACAGCCAGCCTGCTGCGCATGGACGGTGCACAGGCCCACTTCTCTCCTCAAATCCATTTACTGTTTTCCAAAACCAAAGTATGTGCTACAGTCTATTTATATAATCTTTTTCCATTCCAAAATGTGGGCATATAAACTGAAGTTCATCCAGTTACACGCAGCCATGCAAGTCAAGCGCTTCTATAGATAGGCTAACGTTCTAACTAGCCCTAGTGTTATTAACTTATTATACTGTTACTTTCCACATTTACACACACGTTAAAGAAAAAGAGAAGGTAAATTTCGATGGGGGCAACATAACCTTTCCTCTTTTCTACTCATTTTTCTGTGTATTATTAATGCATACATATGAGACCTATCCAATGTCGGTTGGAGCAATTTGTTCTGTTCAACTAACTAAGCTATTTGCCTAATTTGGATTTTGGATGGGTCCAAAGACTCCAAACTAAGCAAATAATTTGCCCAAAACGACACCTAAGTGAAATAAAAATATGTATTCTTCCACAAATACGTGCTAAAATGACATCCTAGTCCAATTTGATAAATTCAAATCAATAGTATGACAATTTAGGATGCAATTGAAATAAACAGAAAGAATACTCATCAAACTCTATATATGAGTTTTTAGCTTCTTAGGAGATAGATTGGTACATTTCAAATACCAATGTAAGACTCAAGCAACACCTGAAACAAAATTCATATGGATTATGATAAATGGTAAATTAAATAAAGTTAAAATTATACAGTTTAAAAATGTGAATATCAATAACAACAAAAATTCATATATGTTATTGTCTCATTGACATAAAAATAAATTTGTTGTAACGGGGAAAGTCGGGGTTGCGCGGAAAAGTTACTTCAACCTGGGTTGCAGCGAAAAAAGATAGGTGCGACCCAGATTGCACCAATAAAGTCATGGAAATCTTCATATTCCAAATCATAACCTAGTTTGCTAACTAGATCTCACATACAATATATATAATTCTAAATCGCCAAAATAATGACTATGTAGGTCGATATGAATATATATATATATATATATAACTATTATTTTGTAAACTTTCTAAACTACTTACGTTATAATGCTACACTTTTATGTAAAGGATAGCATAAATAGTAAATATAAGCATTGTTTGTAAAAAAATTAATAAAGTTATATCCACTAATCATAATTTGTACATTTTAAGATTGCATGAAGAAATCTTATTCCCTGTTATTCAAATTTCAGAATGA
The DNA here is from genome assembly GCA_030737875.1 of Allium sativum. Lineage (NCBI taxonomy): Eukaryota > Viridiplantae > Streptophyta > Magnoliopsida > Asparagales > Amaryllidaceae > Allium > Allium sativum. The sequence goes on from CM060923.1 coordinate 261,576,420, forward strand.
TAACCACGAAATTAACTTGGCGTAAATTAATGCAAATTCCATCAGTAGTTATTACTGAATTTCGACTAAACTTGTAAATCAAGCCCATTTACATCAAGTCCATCTCCAAAAATCTGCTTGATGTAAAACAAATTTTAGAGTGTAAATCAACTACAATTTTGCATGCCAACTGGACAACATAACGGAGAAAATCACAAATTCTTATCAACATAAATGGACATAAATTATGATATATGCATGTTCCAAAACACTTGTGGTTAAGTGACATTGCACAACATTATTAAGTTTTACGAGTCCTACATAATCAATTTTTGATGTGTATTTTGATGATACTGAAAAATGCTATTCTCCATGAAAAACTTCACTGCCAAATAAATTATAGAATATTCAAAAAAAGGGCAACATTATCATTCTATTTTACTTTATTTTTTACTGTACAAGCATATCAATGTTTTTTTTTCTATCGAAACAATTTCACATGAATTTGTAATGTTCTAAGTCAGTGTAGGGTGCTTGTTTATCCTCCACAAGGGTGGCCAAAGTGTATTATCATGCTGCTGGAGATTTGTTACTCTTGTACGGAGCTGTTATACCTGTCAAGGTCAGTGTCTAAGCTCTAGGCTTATATTGCATTAACACATTTGTAAGGTGGAAGTTCCATTTCTAATATTATATTGCAAAATCTTTTAATACAATGAATTGAAACATGCTTCAGATAATATAAAAATATTACTAATGTAAACCAAATAACTTTAAGGTTAAAAAAGTAAATATAATGGTCAAACTTAGACAGTATAACCTGCAAAATCACAGGAGCCAATGAAAAAAGCTTTTAGTAGACCTATCTTACATGTAATTTAAGAAATGTACATACACTGCTGCTATATTTAAGCTAATCAAATTCATAAGTTATAACAAACATCTAGCAATGTATGAAAGCAAACTTATGGAAACTTTAAATCAACTTCAATCAATGCGAAGAATTAAATCCAAAACTGCTTAGACCTAAAAATATTGAAATAAAAAAATAAACCCAAAAAAGGTATTGTCAGAAATACATCGACCAAAAATTAATCAAACTCCAAATATTTTCATTCAATTCAATTCATCAAACTTTAAATACATCGACCAAGATTTCAACATGCGAATTTAAATTAAAAAAATGGTCAGTTTTGCTCCCAATCTGCATATGCGTCTCTACTATCTGATGTTTGTCTTCTGTCAGCGTAAACGTACTCCCAACTACTTGCATCTTTATCACAAGCCGCGAACCATTTTGCATAAATAGGTGAAACCGAGTGCTTAGACTCCAATTTTAGCTACGATGACATGAATTATAAAAGGAAATGAACGGTAATTTAATTTATAAAAAGGTGAAAGACATGTACCAGAACAAAATGATCTTTATTAACAAAAGAAAAACCCATTTTCATGAGCAGTGATGAGGAGGCACCTTCCATTTCAACGGAGGTATTATCAGCATAAATATTTCACTAATGTTAAATACGACGATGTTATACTTAGTGGCAATATTATAACCAACATCGGGCATTGACATCCATTTTTCCATCGTCACAAATCCTTCATCTTTGTGCATTAGACTTTTTAGAAGAGTTGTGCTTCTGCCTTCCTCTACGAACACGCGATCATACAAACTTTGATTTTGTTGCAATTCTTTTATTAACTCTTTCCTAATTTGACTCCACCTTAATTCTCCCAAACCAAGCAAAGCGGCTACACATCTATACCCACAATTTCCGTCTGATCGGACGTCAATAATATCGATAACAAAAGGTCTCAACTCCAACGGTATTTGATGCAAATAAGTTCTCATGTCTTCGCTTAATTCATCAAACTGTTACAAAATAGGATATCGTACTTAACACTTAATGATTTGTATTCGAAGTTAAAAAAATATGTATTAACGTACCTTTTTCGGTTTACGAATTGTATGAATTTTGTAACAGTCTGATGAATTAAGCGAAAAAGGCTCGTACTGATAAACTTCCAAAATTCATCAAACTGTTACAAAATTTATACAATTCGTAAACCAAAAAAAGTACGTTAATACATATTTTTTTACTTCGAATACAAATCACTTACGTGTTAACGTACGATATCCTGTTTTTATAACAGTTTGATAAATTAAGCGAAGTCACGAAAACTTATTTGCATCAAATACCGTTGGAGTTGAGACTTTTTGTTATCAATATTGTTGACGCCCGATCAGACGAAAATTGTGGGTATAGATGTGTGGCCACTTTGCTTGTTTAGGAGAATCAATGTGGAGTCAAATTAGGAAAGAGTTAATAGAAGAATAGCAACAAAATCAAATTTTGTATAATCGCGTGTTCGTAGAGGAAGGCAGAAGCACAACTCTTCTAAAAAGTCCAATGCACGAAGATGAAGGATTTGCACCGATTATAAAATGGATGTCAATGCTTGATGTTGGTTATATTATTGCCACTAAGTATAACATCGTCGTATTTAACATTAGTGAAAGACTTATGATGACAATACCACCGTTAAAAGGGAAGGTGCCTCCTCCATCACTGCGCATGGAAATGGGTATTGCTTTTGTTAATCAAGATCATTTTGTTCAGGTACACGTCTTTCACCTTTTTATAAATTAAATTAATGTTCATTTCTTTTTATAATCATGTTATCGTAGGTAAAATTGCAGCCTAAGCACTCAAATCCACCTATTTATGCAAAATGGTTCGCGGCTTGCGATGAATATGCAAGTAGCTGGAAGCACATTTACGCTGATAGAAGACAAGCATAGGATAGTAGAGATGCATATGCACATTGGGAGCAAAACTAACCATTTTTTTAATTTAAATTTGCATGTTGAAATCTTGGTCGATGTATTTGAAGTTTAATGAATTGAATTGAATGAAAATATTTGAATTAAAATATTTTGAGTTTGATTAATTTTTGTTCGATGTATTTCTGACAATACCTTTTTTGGGTTCATTTTTTTTATTTCAACATTTTTAGATCTAAGCAGTTTTGGATTTGATTCTTTGCATTGATTGAAGTTGATTCAAAATTTCCATAAGTTTCTTTTCATACATTGCTAGAAACTTATTATAACTTATGAATCTGATAGGCTTAAATATAGCAGCAGTGTATCTACGTTTCTTAAGTTACATGGAAGATAGGTTTACTAAAAGCTTCTTTCATTGGCTCATGTGATTTTGCAGGTTATACTGTTTATGTTTGACCGTTATATTTACTTTTTTAACCTTAAATTTATTTTGTTTTACATTAATAATATTTTTGTATTATCTGAAGCATGTTTCAATTCATCGTATTAAAAGATTTTGTAATACAATATTAGAAATGGAACTTCCACCTTACAAATGTGTTAATGCAATATAAGATCAGAGCTTAGACATTGACCTTGATAGTTATAACAGCTCCGTACAAGAGTATCAAATCTCTAGCAGCATGATAGTACACTTTGACCACTCCTGCGGAGAATAAACAAGCACCCTGCACTGACTTAGAGCATTACAAATTCATGTGAAATTGTTTCAATAGAAAAAAAACATTGATATGCTTGTACAGTAAAAAAAAATTAATCACATGCAATAAACAGTAAAATAGAATGATGATGTTGCTATTTTTTGAGTATTCAATAACTTATTTGATAGTAAAGCTTTTTATGAAGAATAGCATTTTTCAGTATCACCGGAATACACACCAAAAATTGATTATGTATAACGCATAAAACTTAAGAATGTTGTACAATGTCAGTTAACTATAAGTGTTCTGGAATATCATAATTTATGTCCATTTATGTTGATATGAATTTGTGATTTTGCCCATTATGTTGTCCAAGTGACATGCAAAATTGTAGGTGATTTAGACTCTAAAATTTTGATTTACATCAAGCTAATTTTTGGAGTAGACTTGATGTAAATGGGCTTGATTTACAAGTTATAGTCGAAATTCAGTAATAACTACTGATGAAATTTGCATTAATTTACGCCAAGTTAATTTCGTTATCATTCTGAAATTTGAATAACAGGGAATAAGATCTCTTCATGTAATCTTAAAATATACAAATTATGATTAGTGGACATTACTTTATTACTTTTTTTACAAAACAATGCTTATATTTACTATTTATGCTATCCATTACATAACAGTGTAGCATTATAACGTAAGTAGTTTAGAAAATTTACAAAATAATAGTTACATATATATTCATATCAACCTACATAGTCATTACTTTGGTGATTTAAAAATATATACATTGTCTATGAGATCCAGTTAGCAAATTATGTTATGATTTGGAATATGAAGATTTTCATGACTTTATTGGTGCAATTTGGGTCGCACCTTTCTTTTTTCGCTATAACCCAGATTGAAAGAACTTTTCTGTGCAGCCCCGACTTTCCCCAGTACAACAAATTTATTTTTATGTCAATAAGACAATAACATATATGAATTTTTGTTTTTATTGATGTTAACATTTTTTAACAATATAATTTTAACCTTATTTAATTTACCATTTATCATAATCCACATGAATTTTGTTTCAGGTGTTGTTTGAGTCTTCGATAGGTATTTGAAATGTACCAACCGATCTCCTAGGAAGTTAAAAACTTATACACAGAGTTTGATGAGTATTTATTTTATTTATTTCAATTTGGCCAACTCAATGCTGAGTTGCCCAGAAGTGAGCTATAATTGTAATATTTCAGAAAACAGAGTTAAATTTGTAATAAAATCAAAAAACTGTACTATATGTAAAAAAAAAAAAAAAAAAAAATCCTTATATTAATGATAGGTACATGAAAAGGTAATAAATGAATCAGATGTAGACAACAAAACTGGTAGTAAATTGTATTTGTATGTAGGGAAAGACCATGTGTTATTCAAATGGATAGCTAGCATAAAGAAAATTACTAACCCACAGATCAGATAGCCGTAATATCTAATCGCAACGTTACCAAACTTGACATCTCTAGTTTGTCAGTCTTCATGAACCAATCAACATGTAAACAAATTGCCATTAAAATAGCTTTATCTACACGTTTTCAATGCATCAAAATAGCTTTATTCACCTTTTCTACTTAAGCATGACATGTAATTTCAGTCAACAATGAGAAAATTTCTCTACACGACTTTTCATGCAAATTTATACCTCTTATTCTTTAAAAATACTTCTTTGGAATATATATATTAAATTAATTTGAGACAAAAATATGCATGAAAAAGTAATAGTTTGAAATTTCATGTTGCATATTCCAAAATTTCAAATATAAGCATATTTAAAATCTATTTGCATAGAGGCATTCTACCTTAAAATCGTATGCATAAAGATATTTTACTCATTTTAGCATTCCAAAAATGGTAAAGTAAAATTAAAATGCTTTAATTTTTTATATGTACATTCCTAGGGAAAGATCACATGTTTTTTTAACCATAAGTGCATGTCAAGAATTGCGTGTACGGTACTTTAGTGCATACTCAGAAACTATATTTTCTTTATCTTTTTAATGTATAACATACTAAGGTAGCGTTTTTTTTCTAATCCGGACAGTTCACATTGATGTCAACATCTGACGCGTCGAGCGTGAATCCCACTGAACTTCCCAGTTCGACCAAACCATTGTGGAAGAGACGTGTTCGTGTGCAAGATTGCCGATGGTTCGGACGCGAATGTCTCTCCCACATACTTCACCTTCCTCCTTTTACACTCAGTTGTCTCCATCTTCTTTATCATCTCATCCAACTCTTTTTTCTTCTGCTTTCTTCATATCAAATGACAAATCCAAGTTAAGTAAGTGATGATTCTAATGTTAAAGATTTATAAGAAGTCTGATTCATTAGACTGTATTATGCCACACAACGATCTCAAATGACCCGGATACACAATTATGAAGTTATAGGTATCAATTGGGTTAATGAAATGCTTACAGATCATGCAAAACGGTGCAAATGAAAATTCCAAATGAAAATGCTTTATTTTATGTCGTTGTGTTAACGGTTGAAATCAATTGAATTGCAGCCAACAGTGCACGTTACAGTTAGAGAAATGGTAGTAATTTTCTATATACAATCATTTTGGCTATTTATATATATGGTTGGCTGTTGAAAGATTTCAACCATCAATTTACACGGTAAGCCATTATTTTCATACAATTTTGAATTTTGTCTTGTTACTGTTTGTGGATATTACTAAGTCGATCGATCCTCAATTTAATAGAATTGCAGAACATGTTTGTTCTTCACCACGATATTACTCATTATTTAGAAATTGCAATGGCAAATATGCAACGATTTGTAGGACGTAAATATGTGCCTACACAAAATATAATGGCTGTATGCACTTTTGACTTAACATTTTTGTTCACCGAGGCAAGTGGGAAGGAACAACCCATGATCTAGAATCTTTCTTGAAGCTGTAAATACTCTTAGTTTGAATTTTCCGCATCCAACGAGAGAACGGTATTTAGTGGATTTAAGGTATCCACTACTTGAAGGGTATTTACCTCTTTATCACACTATAAGAAACCATATTTTCATATTTCAATAATACATAAATTGTCAGTGTGATAATGGTTATTCACAATTTCATACGAAAATACAATTTCAAGATCCTTACTTTATGGCATATGACGATAATCCGGATCCGATGTCCAAAAAATACCTACAAAAGTTTTATAACAATCAAAACCGTGAAAATAACGATTGTGAATAAGTTCGAAATATCATACGAAATGAATTAGTTGTGCTGGGTTACGCTTGGAATTGTTTGTATTTTTTATTATGCATTCTTCAGTTTGGTTACGTTTGGAATTGTTTGTATTTTTTATTATGCATTCTTCGGTTTGTAGTTTTTATTTTCAAATCCATATTTCGTATTTTGCATTTTGATTTCTGAATTCGGTATTTTGTATTTTAATTTACCTCTTTCAGCAACCTATTTCGATTCAAAAAAAAAACGCACAAAGGTGAAATACACACACTTCCATAAATATGTGCTAAAATGAAGCCCGTAGTTCAATTTGTTAAATTCAAATCAATAGTGAAAATTACATGAAACTATATAAACTAAAGTTGGACGTAAACCGCACCGCAATGCAGCAACTGCCTAGATCGAACAGCAAAAACGATGCGGATAAACCGAACTGAATTCTCTCTCTAAAACAAATACACTAAACCGAACCAACTCAGAATGATACAGTTCGATTACGGTTTAAACTGTTGACCCAACCGTACTAAACCGAACTAAACCACATACCTACACTGGTAGTGTTACGATAAAATATAACTAATTCTTATCTAATTTTTTTTATTGTAAGGATGAATATTCTATTATCATCGTATGTTGTTATATTAATAATAATCGTTATCTTAAAAGAAAAGATTATAGTTTTAGTATATTAGTTTTCATATCTTTTTTTATATAACGATCTGTATTTTAAACTAAGTGACACAACATTGCACAATTGTAAATTAATTGGTGATGGAAATAATTTCTTATTTCATGTTTAATAAAGAATTAAACTGAACCGAACTAAAACCGAACCGTATTACATCAAATCCGAACCGTTTGAATAGTTAGTATAATGATTTGTATTTTTGATTAACCGTTTGATGCGATGCAAAAGCAGTTTGCGGTTTGAACTCCTAACCATGTATCTTTATTCACCAAAACGATCAAAATAGTTAAAATGCGGTGGAATATCTTTATGTTATCCAATCATGTATAATTTGCATAGAATAAATTTGTATCCACCAACTTAACGACAGTTCTGCAGTAACACTACTAACCATCTAATCTCCATTCAGTCAATCTATACGAACAGCTCGACATGTGAATACATTGCCAGTAAAGAGAAAAATATTTACATTTCTTTCAATACAACAAAATGGCATTATTTACACTGTCCGCTTGAGCGTAACAGATAATTTTTAATCTACAAAATTGGGGAATTTCGTCAAACAGCTTACAAACAATGTTAGAAGTTGAAGTTTAAAACACAAAAACGGCTGCACTTAGCATGTAATTGCTTGGAACAGCGATCTTTGAATTCAAATGGAGTACAAACTACAAAAGTGAACTAACTACGTAAATTTGGAAAGTATACAGAAAACAAGTATTACCAAAAGTTTACATATAAATAAGAAACCGAAACAAACAGTGATGTAATAATATGTGGCTGCGCCAAATTTGCAGGGAGCTTAGCAGGAAGGAAAAAAAAATCAAGCACTCCCAACAATCGTGTAGCAGCTGAATAATTCAGTATGGGCACCGTGCAAAAGGCAGCATGTCATTTTAGGAACAAGCACCCGTTTTGTATGAAATGCCATGAACATACTTGAATTTCAATAAATGAAAACAAAAAACAAAAAAGGGATCAAACTGTTGTTACAAAACGAGAAAGAAAGGGATAAAAACCAATTGTAGTTTTATTTCACTCTCAGCCTCGTGCAGCAGTTAATTTGGCAGAATTGATCAGCAACTGTTGTGATTCTTTCTTGTTTGAATCCTTGCGAATTACGTTCTGGAAAGTTCAGATGACGAAAAAGACAGATGAAAGAGAAAGGTGATTGCAGGAAGGAATAAAATACTCATGGCGGCCCGAGCAGGAAGATTGGAATAAATTAGCCTAGGGTTGGTCGAAAGCAATTTATAAATATGTGCACGAATGATAACCTGCCACGTTGAAAAATCTATTAAATCATGTTAAAATAAAAGAAATTACTTTTACGATTTATCTTCATACTTCTTATTCCTGTAGAAACTTTTCACAGTACCTTACATTCAAAATTCTTTTTTCTAACATACAATTATTTACAAAACTTAATCAACTAATACTTATGAATAAAACTAAATTACGGGAGTTTCAATATGTACACCACTTGCACATCAATATAATAGTTAAAAAAATTATTTGGATACCAAATACATATAAACCGCATAACATAAATTATGTATGTTAATGGCAATAATAATTTTATTAATAATATTTTATCAAGTAATGAATTTATCATACATTACAGTGTAGAATTTTGTTAACTGCAAATTTTTTATAATTTTAAAACTATGTTGAAACCCTTCTACATTACTTTTAATATTTAACATTCAAATATGTACATTTAATTAACCATGTAATCATAAATTAAAAATATTTAATCATAATATGATTAACTGTCATTCATTTAGCCATGTAATAAACCATAGAAACATGAGAGTTTCAACATAAACAATATATATATATATGTTGACGACAAAAAATGTCGTAACACCCAAAAATTCTTCGTTACCTAGAGAATTACATTTCGCGTGGAAAAATAAGTGCAGAAAGCACTGAATAACACAGTGGATTTATAGTGGTTCGGTCCTGTGAGGGGCCTACGTCCACTTTGGAAGAGTTCGCTGATATTTTGTTAACGATAACAAGATACAAGCATCATCTAGGCATTTGATTACAAGTATTTTCATGTAGTTTGGAGTCATACTTGTCATATATGAATATTGGGAAAAAGTAACTTCTATGCTGCTTCTTCCTCAAAGGAAGGATGTCATTAAAGAGGTAACTTGAAGCTCTCAACAGGTGTCAAATCAGCCAATTTCCAACTCGTTTGAAGTGTGAGTTTGCGTTATTTATAGTGGAGTGGTTAAGTGGAAGTGGGTAGGACTTGGGGACCACAACAGTACAATTTTGTATCCTTGAAGACCTGCACTTGCAGTTCGACCCCCTCTCCCTGAAACAGGCGGAAACTAGTACCCCTTGTGAGAGATACGAACTTCATATCCTAGGGGATACGAATTAACGTATCCCAAGGGGATACGGTTAATTCGTATCCTCAAGTGGTAAGAATCTTTCGTATCCCCTATGAGGTACGAGTTCGTACTCCTTCGGGAAATGATAGTGGGAGCCGAGCCTTTTAGTAGTGTGGGATCCGAAGTGCACAGTGTTGTAGGGACCCAAAGATTGGTGGAGGCCAAGGGAGTTAAACTTTTTGGTGAGAGGAGGGATTCGAAACGAGGGGGGGGGGGTCGAAGGGGTCAGATGAGAGAGATACGAACCGAAGAGGTTCGAAAAGTTGTATAACAACCCGGAAAATCAGAACCAATTTAAATTTTTTATTTTAGCTATTTCGATGAATTTTGAATAATTAAAATAAATTATTTTAAATAACAACGATTTAAAACTTATTTAAATCGAAGTTAGAACGAATTTATTTATTTAAATTTTAAAAGGAATTAGAAATAGCACAGTAGTTTGAAATTTTGAATCTGAACTTTGACTGAATGTACAGGATTCAAAATAAAATGTATTTTAGTGAAACTAAAAATATCTAAAACTGTTTTTCCTAGTACCGCAATTAAAAAAATAAAACTCATTAAATTTTGTATGCTTCGTAATACCATATTATATCACCATTCTATTCTCTCACCCAATCATAGTTTGCCGAAATAATCACATACAAAGCTAATCTAAATACTCTGGTTTCTCGTAATCACTGTCTTCTTCACATCTCTCGTGGAAAAATTCAAATTCGTACAGTAATCTCTCAATTGTTTGGTGATCTGAAAACCATAATCTCTCACTTCCTCTTCTAGTTTGCTTAATTAAAACATTATTCATGGCTTTTGAATATTGCGTGCGTCGAATTCGTTGATCGATTATAGATTTAGTGTTTAGCTCGTTGATCGGTTTTACAAATGAGGACGAATGAATATCGAATGAAATAGAAATATGGTAAAACAGTGTGGTAGCCCCTATTTTTTAAGGATGTGATATTAAGAAGAGTGTAATACTAATTCTTATGATATTTTTAGTCATGGTACTAGGAAGAACATTTTGAGGTGCCTTTAGCACCACACTGAATTTTTGATGCACCAACTGAATGACAGTTCTACAGTAACACTAGTAGGCTAGTAGCCATCAGATCTCCATTTTGTCAACCTGAACGAACAACTCACATGCGAATACATTGCCAGTAAAGAGAAAAATATGTACAATTTTTTTCATACATCAAAATAGCATTATTACTGTCGCTTGAGCATAACAGATAATTTTAATCTACAGCATTGGGAAATTTCGTCAAACAGCTAACAAACAATGTTAGAGGTTGAAGGTAAAACACAAAAATAGTTGCACTTAACATGTAATTGCTTGGAATATCGATCTTTGAATTCAAATGGAGTACAATAGTGAACTGCCTACGTAAATTTGGAAAGTATATAGAAAACAAGAATTATCAAAAGTTTACACATAAATAAGAAACAGAAACAAACATTGATGTAATAATATGTGGCTGCGCCAAATTTGCAGGGAGCATAGCAGGAAGAAAAAAAATCAAGCACTCCCAACAATCGTGTAGCAGCAGAATAATTCAGTATCGGCACCGTGCAAAAGGCAGCATGTCATTTTAGGAACAAGCACCCGTTTTGTATGAAATGCCATGTACATACTTGGCTTTTAATAAATGAAAACAAAAAATGGGATCAAATTGTTGTTATAAAACGAGAAAGAAAGGGATTAAAAAAACAAAGCGTATCTTTGTTTCACTGTCAGCTTCATGCAGCAGTTAATTTGGCAGAGTTGATCAGCAACTGCTGTGGTTCTTTCCTGTTTGAAGCCTTGCGAATTACGTTTCGGGAAACTCAGATGACGAAAAAGACCGCCGGAAGGAAAAAGGTTATTGGAGGGATTGAATAAAATATTCTTGGCGGCTGGAGCAGGGGAGATTAGAATAAATTAGGGTTGGTCAAAGTCGAAAGCTATATATAAATTTCTGCACCAATAATAACCTGCCACGTTGAAGAATCTATTTAATAAGAACAATGCTATTTCGGGTGCTAGAGCTGATTAAGAGATAAAATCATGATACCCAACCTTAAACTCTAAGGCCGAATTCAAGAATAGAATTTTGTTCACACTTTTTTTCTAAGTGTAAACAAAACACTTTCTTCATATTGGAGGAATCAGGTGGGTCACACACTAGCTAAAAAGTGTGAACAAAATCGGACTCCGAATTCAAGGGGTTTCATAGTATTATCTTAATCGGCCTAAATACCCGAAATTATTTTGGATATTATAGCACTTTCGGTTAAATAATATTAAAAAGAATTTGAGACTTTGTGCTTTCTTTTACAAGTTATCTTTATTTTTCTTATTCCTCTCAAAATTATTTTACTTTCATATATTATTTTTCTAGTATACGGTTAATTACAAAACTTAATCAACTAATATTTATGAATAAAACCAAAAGGCTGAAGTTTCAACATGTACACCATATGCACATCAATAATATAGTAGCTAAAAAAAATATTTAGATGCCAAATTTATATAAATCGAATAACATAAATTATTGTATGTCAATGATAATAATAGTTTTATTAATAATTTATCAAGTAATGAATTTATCATACATTGCAATGTAAAATTCTGTTAATTTCAAATACGTAAATTTAGATAATTTTAAAACTACGTTATCCTTCTGCATTACTTATAATATTTAGCATTCAAATCTGTACGTTTAACTAATCATGCAATCATAAATTTAACTAACCATGTAATCCATTTGGCTCCCAAAATTTCCACCATCAGTTTATATTAGAATAAGTTAACGGAAGGAGAAAGATTAAGTAGAAGGAGAGAGAGGGGAAATGAGTGGTGGAAATCAGGGGGCAAATGGAATGATGCACTGTTTGGAGGTACTATTGAACGCCTATATATATATACATATATATATATATGTATATATATATATATGTATATATGTATATATATATATATGTATGTATGTATATAGACACACATACGTATACATATTGGTCTGCCTTGTAGCAAGGCCGCCCAAGGTTCAATTGATTACAATCACAAGCTTCGAGCCACAAGAATCATGCCTAACCACGGATTTAACTTTGGCTCGGGTCGAAGACAAGGTGGTTCAGACCATTTCCTGCTCATCGGATCGAACAGAATCAGGGTATTGGATCGATTCCCCTTGGTTCGAATGTCCGATCTGAACCATATTCGATCCATATAGAGCGGTTGCTCCATTACTAGCATGTTCCCCACGATCTCCTCAAAACACGAGGATGCTGCTACATGCCCACATAGCCACGATCCGATCCCATAACCGCGTTCTAACCGCCACCACTCACTCCGAAAATATGGTTCGAGCTCCACGTATCCGGTCCGGAAACCGGCATGTTGGTACATATACACAAACATACATACATACATACATATATATATATATATATGACTTTGAGGCAATAAAAAGGACTTTTGGCACTTGGCAACCCCATGCACACACGGGCTAGCCGCCAGTATCACTGATTCAAGTCATATTTTGAATCAAAATTTAGAATTTCGAGAGTATTTACGTTGTATTGTGAGTATTTAGAGATTGTAATCATCGTTCTCATAATTTCCTGTTGAATCAAAGAATTATAAAGTGGACATAGGCTCGTTAACGCCGAACCACTATAAATTGTGCGTGTTTGTTGCTTTTTCTTGTTTTCATTTGATATTATTCATTATTCTCTATAAATTCTAGTCTTTGGGTGTTTTTGTCATATTTTGGTCAAACATTTTTTTGGTACTTTCACTGAGAAAATTGAATTCTCAACCTTTTCGTATTATTTATCTACTATTTGGATTACCAAGTCCGAAGGAATAGTCCATATTTTTGTTGTTTTTGTTATTTTCAGTCATCATGGTTTCTAAAAGAGATAGAACTCATCAAGCTTCCCGTGGAGTGTTAGCCAGCGATGCACAGTAACCATATTCAAGATGGTGCCAGCGTAGGGCGTCGAATCTAACGAATCCGGTTCGAGCTTCCCTGGATCAAATTCGATCTGATCCGAACACATGGATGAAGTTGGTGCTCCAACTACCAATCAAGCTCCTTCCTCAGCATTCGTTACGCAAAATGATTTTTCATGTTTGTTCAGCAAGTTAGAAGAGACCATTATCGCCCTGGATGCTCAAAGGCAAGATAATGCAATGCTAAGGAATGATGTGGATGTCATGGCCACTCAATGGGAAGAGGTCTGAAGGCAAAGGACACCATCTCCACCACTTCGCTCAACAACAGAAAACTCATCCTCGTTTGAAAAAGGTGAATGACCACCACGTCAAAGGAGACCTTATGTAAAGCCAGAATACCTTCACCAGCTCCGGTTTGGTACACTACCTTTCCGGGAAGATGCACCGGTTCGACTCGGCCCTGATGATCCCTGTCTGGTCGAACCCATTCTTATGCCGACCCGATCCCAAGCTCCACCCAGGGAACATGGCACTTCCTGGATCTTGTGCACCTGTACTTTTACCCACTCGTCCTATGATCGACCGGGACCACAAAGGGTAGGGGAAATACCGCCCAGACGACAACTCAGGTGATGTTGCCTTAGATGGGAGTAGAGATAGTTCGACGAGCCGAAAGTGCCGAACCAAAACATGTGTTAACCATTGTAGAGGTAAAAGTAATGATAAGATAGATAATGAACCATAACGGAGGCTATACTAACAGGGATAGGGGCCTAAATTATAGCTATACTCCTTTTACCGACGATATTTTGGAGGCACAATTCCTGAGATGGTTTAGCATGTCCACTATGAGTCATTATTTGAGAAGGACAGATCCACGATAGCATTTGATGCGCTATTCGTGGTATATGAATGCCGCAACGACTCCTGATGTCATTATGTGTAATGCCTTCTCGATATATCTTGAAGGGATGGCGATGTTGTGGTTTACCAGGCTTCCTCCTCGATCAGTTCCCAACTTCAAAGTCCTAAGCGAGAATTTCTTGACTCGATTTTGGTTGCATGCATCAAAGTCTAAGCACGTGATATAGCTTTACACAGTTAAGCAAATCCTTAGAGAAACTTTGATGGGATATCTCGACCGTTTCAGTATGGCTATCACCGAAGTGAGCAACCCTAACTCAAAGACCTTTCTGATGGCAATGGTCGATGGTGTGGACAAGGGCTCAGAATTCGGAAGATATTTGGTCGGAAAACCTCCTACGTCGATAAAGTTGTTTTACAAAAAGGCAAACATGCGCTTGCGACAAGAAGACGCCTACCTGAATCTAAATGAATGTCTAGCAAAGTTGTGAAGAGGAAATTCAGAGTAGTATTGTTGTAAGACAGTCAGACGATAGTTCCGAAAAAGTGGAAGTCAACGCCAGAAATCAAAATAAGAAGAATGGTCGCCAGGGAAAGAACAATAATAAAAAAAACCAGAATCTAAAAGGGAATGCTAAGAAGCGACCTCGATTCCAATCATTCGAGAGTTATATGTCATTTAACAACACTTTGGAGAATATATATCTCGATACGTGCAACGTGATGTTGTAACACCCCACATCCTTTAGTGTCACTCACAAAAGGAATGCACTTCTAGCATGTTACGGAAGAAAAGAAGACGACAGAAAACTGGGTCAGACATAAAGTCTGGTAAGTCCAGTTACTTCTAGCATGTGAACAAGGAAAAACAAAACGACATGAATTAACTGAATACAAGACAATACCATGATGATAGGGCCAACAAGATAGGATAATATTAACACAAGATATGCTAAGACAAGATAAACTGGATATGCTTTAATACTTTCTCCGCTTCGCTATTAACCTGTTATTATGGTTTCTATGTCTCTGCACCACCTATCTAGTGTCCCAACCAGTAATCTATCTAAAATGATAACGCGACCCCAATCCCAGTAATTGTGGTTGCCTTTAGGCGTACATTTATTATTTATTACCTAGATCTAATATAGGGTTTTATATCAAAGTGCTTCCTAGATTCCACTCGGGTTTACGCGGCTTATCTAATGCTTCACAGATTCAGGGTTTATGCCACCTAGGTCCAACTAGGGATTACGCTACCTGTTGAACGATGCCCCTAGTCTAGGACACACTACCTAGAGCGGTATATGTTCCTAGACTTTCCCCACGTATGTGTCGCGAATCGTTTATCGCTATCGAGATGCACATGTCCTGAAATGTGCGACCCGAGTCCCATGGCAGGGCTGCTCTAGAAACACGGAACTCGGTCGGGAGCTTTCAGATATCTGCCAATGCAGATGCTAAGGTCTTTTTTACCAGTGGCTATGGTCCCACTCGACCCCTCCCTCAACTAATGAAAGGCACACCTTGAAAAATGAGAACTATACGCAGGCCCTCTATGCCCCCACTAACCTATGGCCATCCTCACCCATAACTAGATAGCAAGTATATGGTCTTTTGGAGTTCTCCGCCTTTCCGCTTTACGTATCTCGACTGACTCAAGATGGTAGGTAGACGACGAGTCGCTATCACAGGGCTACTGGTCTCGCCGAATCACGTTGGTCCATCCTAGTCTTTAGGTTGCCATATATTGCAACCAAGGCATACCTTTGGTTCTTCTCACGCAGACCTTAACATCTGTGAGCCCAGGCGGATCATCTGCATTCTCACAGAGGGATACCAAGAGGACCCTTACGTCCCCTCGAAGCCTCGGGCTTCGTAACCCAATTCGTTGGAGCCTTCTTTGAGATCAGATAGACGTTTGCTCCTCTTCGTGTTATACTAAGGATTACTACTTAGTTTTTCTAACTAAGGTTTACCACTTAGTTTCCTGAATCGTCGTTTTCTTATCTAAGGTTTACCACTTAGTCCTTTTAACTGAGGTTTACTACTTAGTTCTCTTTCTTGTCAAGTTGGATTGGTTAAGTGTCATTAGTCAATTCAGGTTAACTTAACCCATTCCTTTGTCATATTAAACTGGTTAAGTGTTATCAGTAATTCACGTTGACTTAACCCTAACATCATCAAGTTATATTGGTTAAGTATTTACTTAACCCTACCCATTCATCTTGTATTGGTTAAGTGTTCCTTTTTAACTTAACCTTGCCTATCTGTTTTAACTAACATGTTATAACGGTTAAGTGTTCCTTAGTTAACTTAGCCCTAACATTGGTTTGATTAACATGTTGTAATGGTTAAGTATTGTCCCTTCATGTTTTTAACTTAACCCTATTCATTTATCACACTCTGATGGTTAAGTGTTCAAGCTTACTTAACCCTACGATCTAGTCCAACTAACATATTAAATTGGCTAAGTGTATTAAATTTACTTAACTCCAACCTCTAGTCTAGTTAGCATGTTAAATTGGCTAAGTGTATTAATTTTACTTATCCCCAACCTCTAGTCTAGTTAACATGTTAAATTGGCTAAGTGTATTGAATTTACTTAACCCCCACTTTCTAGTCTGGTTAACATATTAAATTGGCTAGGTGTTTTTCTTAGTTACTTAACCCCTACAAATCTTGTCTTGTTACCATGTTAAGTTGGTTAAGTGTTCTAGTTAACTTAACCCTATCGTTCTAACTTAACTATGTTAAGTTGGTTAAGTGTTCTTATGGACTTAACCCTCCCATTCTAGCTTAACTTTAATTGTCTTATTAAAGCACCAGCCACTCACATTAGACAGGTATTGTTGTGGCTGCCGGTATGCCGGTTGGTTCCGGGCAGTCTTACGCCACAACTCAGTCTAACCTCGGGCCTTTATCGGGCTCAATGCCTTAACCTCCCACATTGGATAGGTATTGTTGTGATCACTGGACAGTCGGGCGGGTCCGGGCAGGTTTACATCACAACTCAATCCAACCTCAGGTTAAGCATGTTCGTATTGTCTAAATTTACTTTCCTCATTTAGGATAAATTCTATAAGTAAATTTTCCCTAATTTACTTATTCCATTATTACTCTTTTAATGTACATTGTCAACATTTATTATTATGGCCCATTTTCCCTATATATCATATTTATAGTTTTTGGTATGTAAATTATACCAAATTAAGCGTCACTAACCATGATTATTCTAAACATGACAATTACTCACAATTATGACTACATTCAAAATTTGTGCTAATATACTTATTATGCCAAATTAACTTTAATTGACCCAATTCTGATTTAACATCCTAATTTACAGTTTATGGCAAGACTAAAATTATTATTCTAGTTTACCGTTTACGCCTAAAACTTAGCTTACTTGCCAATACTAAATTTAATATGTCAAATTACATATTTCATAATTCATGTCAAATTTTCAAATTTGCGTTCTAATAAACGTGCCATAATACATGTTCTAAATTATGTCAATCATAATTATGTTCATGTTCCACATTATGCCAATTTCCAAGTTTACAACCATGTTTAAGTCAAATTTATGATTTGCCCAAATCGTATTCCCATCGTTCGTGTAATCGTGATTTCTTCCTAGATTATAGACAAATCTAGATTCGTGGATAAAAAGGGAATGAACCAAAATGCCATGAAAAGATAGACATAATAACTGGCAGAAGATGATAATTCACTAATCACAGATCTAACAAATTACACTGAATAAATTGATTAAAGCATCGAAGGCCTATAAATATGATAATATTATGACATAAAAAGGGTTGAACAAATAACATAGGTTCAAGTATATGGGTAGATCTAACTTAATAGATAGATTCCCATAATCAAGATCCAAGGATAATTAAGAATAAACTGAATAGATAATCAAGTTTAGATCCAATCTCACAGTCATAATCCTAGGCAATAATATCATGTTCATGAATCATAGGTAATTATCCACCACTGTCCTTGTCATAGTCATAGGCATTGGTTTATGCTCCTAGTCAAAGGCTTATGTTCATAGTCAAAGGCTTATGTTCATAGTCAAAGGTTATGGTTTCAAAGGCCACAATTCCATAGTCATAATCTTAAGCATTGGCAATTTAGTTACAATGTGTTCTAGGCCATAATCAGGAATCAGATCCAAAGTCATAAACATGCACAGATTCAATGAAATGATAAGGCATATTTCTTATATTCTTTTAATTTCATGTCACAAATAGAAAAGGAGTTCAAATCTAAAAAGTAACCGACTTACATTGATTGGATCTACAAAAGAATAGAAAGATAGCATTGCTTGAAGCCGTTGAATCTTTACTTGAATCCTAACTTGTTTTGAATCTTCTCTTGAGAGACTTGAGCAGCATATCCTCGTCTTGATTTATATTTTATTTTAATCTATTTATTTAGATTTAGAGGAAGAAGAAGCCATGTCCATCAAGAATTTGTGCAGTATAAGGTTAGAGAAGAATGGTGCAAAGAGAAGGAGACTAGGGGCCTGTTTTTATATAGGATTGCAAGTTAATTTGAGCCGTCGATGAAGCCAAGGTTAATCAAAACCATCCGTTCTAAAGAGAAGTCAATTATGTTCCCAATTACATTCTTAATGTACATTATTAACATTTATTATTAAATTTGTGTGCACATTAGATACATCCCCCCTTTACAAATTTATTATTATATCTGTATGCACATTAGATACATCTCCCCTTTACACATTTATTATTAAATTTGTATGCACATTAGATACATCTCCCCTTTACACATATATTATTAAATTTGTATGCACATTAGATACATCTCCCCTTTACACATTTATTATTAAATTTGTATGCACATTAGATACATCTCCCCTTTACACATTTATTATTAAATTTGTATGTACATTAGATACATCCCCCCTTTACACATTTATTATTAAATTAGTAACTTTAGTGTTAACAGAAATACGGGGTGTTACATTCTCCCCTCCTTAAAGGATTTCGACCCCGAAATTTTCAAGTCAAGAAGAATGTAAATCCTACCATCCAATCATCCATCTACTCAACCATCAAACACAGGCATCCATTGTCCTTAAAGACTTCTAATGCTTGTATGTACATATGCATAGTGTGTGTACATGTCTTTATCTGATGCAAAATCAGGCGGTCTACTGATTTAGTTGACCTCCTTAATGTAAATCGTGTCAGTGTCATGCGTCTAATATGTATGCAAATCCTAATGATACATATTATTTCTATATGAGTGCACAATCATTCACTCTAATGCGACATCCATATGATAACACATTAAGGTCAATTCATAAACAAATACATATATGTAAATGAAATATGAAGGCGTCTGAGCTGATCTAGTGCCTAATACGTGTGTATATGCATGCACGAGCAACCACTAGCAACCATTCGCAACCATCAAGCATAACATGTTTCAAATACATGTTTACATCCAAAAGGGTTTCTACCTAAGGATCGATGACACGTTCTAGAGGATATACCTTAAAACCTAGAAATTAGTATGCATAGAATTCCTAAAAAAAAGGAATCAAGGATGTACCCTTAAGAAAAAGGGTATGAGGTGCGTAGGCCTTATCTTCAATCTCCCGTATCACGTCTTCTTGAGCTTTACACAACTGTACCTTAACAGATTCAACTTCATGATTGCGAAGTTTCTTGACCTCCATAAACAAATGTCAACCATGATACTGAGTGTATATACTAGGATGATCAGAGGTCTCTCCTCTTAGCTTATCCATCATGCCATAACTATGAGGGTCAAAAGGTCACTACGTACTTTTTACCTCTCTTAAGGTTAGTCCTTAACTATATAGAGCGTCTGCCACAACTATTCATCTCTCAAGCAAACCATCTTAGTCGAACTCGACATCCCTCAAGTACAAACCCCAAAGGCCTAAACCAATATCAGACAAGCACCCGAGGATTGTCTCCTCCGAATTTGGACGATCTACGTGAGATGATCTAAGCAAAATCAACCAAACACTTGAGCACTAGTTGGGATCTTTTACTATACAAGTACTAAGGTGCAGAGACTCAACTATGGAAGCAAATATGAACAAATGCGAAGTGCTAAAACCAAAAGAAAGAGTACAAACTGAAAAGCTAGACTCTTCCAACAGAACTTTACTACCTTTCTCCTAGATACGCTTAGTGGTGAAATCATGTACTTGCCCTTCTGAAAATCTTGTCCTTTGTTCTTAATTATATGCCCTATTCTGCCATAGTAAATATACGTCCTCTTGTCTTAGGTTTTATAATCCCTTCCTCCTTCGTGAGCCAAGTCTACATCCATGAATTCCTCATCCTTAGGTTGTGCTCCTTAGCCAAACTCCTCATCCTCTTTCATGTGTAATCATGTTGACAAATCTCTCGAAAGCTGCCTCCATCGTACAGAAAACCCTACTAAGCTTGAAAGAAAACGAGCCGCAGGTGAAACTACTACGGTTATAGATGGAAGTCAGGTACTACTTCGCCCTTCGATGAGGTTACCTCCCAGAAAGCCAGGAGCCCCAGAGACTCAAGAAAGAAGGGGACAAGAATTCAAAAAAAGAATCAGAAGATAGTGCGTATGGCTTTTGGGGAATATGCCTTTGAAACAAAACTTTTCTTTTGAAAATGCTTCTTTTAAAACTGTTTGAAAATAATAATTTTTTTCAAATCTTTTATCTGATCCGGTAACCTTCAGCTCTGATACCACATGTAAAACCCCACATCCTTTAGTGTCACTCACAAAAGGAATGCACTAAGTTCTGTGGAGCATTTAGGGTAAAAGATGCAGATAAATTACAAGACAGACAAAATTAAAACAGCGGAAAATAAAACTTTACTTTATTGATAAAATAGTTTGTACAACAATTGTTTTCCAATATCAGAGTATCATCTGTCTTACAAAATAAAGAAGCATAAAATAACATTTATATTCCCCCAATGTACCATAAGCCAGCCATAGCAGCAGAAAAAGAGAGTCCAAAGCACTTTGTCAAAGAATCTTCGAGCTTGGGAAGAGTGACGGTCCAATCTAACCTGAGCTATACTATTCCTTCCTGAACAACCGGGGGGGGGGGGAACGAAAGAAAAGAAGACGAAAGAAAACTGGGTCAGACATAAAGTCTGGTAAGTCCAGTTACTTCTAGCATGTGAACAAGGAAAAACAAAACGACATGAATTAACCGAATACAAGACAATACCATGATTATAGGGCCAACAAGATAGGATAAGATTAACACAAGATATGCTAAGACAAGATAAACTGGATATGCTTTAATACTTTCTCCGCTTCGCTATTAACCTGTTATTATGGTTTCTATGTCTCTGCACCACCTATCTAGTGTCCCAACTAGTAATCTGTCTAAAATGATAACGCGACCCCAATCCCAGTAATTGTGGTTGCCTTTAGGCATACATTTATTATTTATTACCTAGATCTAATCTAGGGTTTTATATCAAAGTGCTTCCTAGATTCCACTCGGGTTTACGCGGCTTATCTAATGCTTCACAGATTCAGGGTTTATGCCACCTAGGTCCAACTAGGGATTACGCTACCTGTCGAACGATGCCCCTAGTCTAGGACACACTACCTAGAGCGGTATATGTTCCTAGACTTTCCCCACGTATGTGTCGCGAATCGTTTATCGCTGTCTAGATGCACATGACCTGAAATGTGCGACCCGAGTCCCATGGCAGGGTTGCTCTAGAAACACGGAACTCGGTCGGAAGCTTTCAGATATCTGCCAATGCAGATGCTAAGGTCTTTTTTACCAGTGGCTATGGTCCTACTCGACCCCTCCCTCAACTAATGAAAGGCACACCTTGAAAAATGAGAACTATACGCAGGCCCTCTATGCCCCGACTAACCTATGGCCATCCTCACCCATGACTAGATAGCAAGTATATGGTCTTTTGGAGTTCTCCGCCTTTCCGCTTTACGTATCTCGACTGACTCAAGATGGTAGGTAGACGACGAGTCGCTATCACAGGGGTACTGGTCTCGCCGAATCACGCTGGTCCATCCTAGTCTTTAGGTTGCCATATATTGCAACCAAGGCATACCTTTGGTTCTTCTCACGCAGACCTTAACATCTGTGAGCCCAGGCTCATCATCTACATTCTCACAGAGGGATACCAAGAGTACCCTTACGTCCCCTCGAAGCCTCGGGCTTCGTAACCCAATTCGTTGGAGCCTTTTTTGAGATCAGATGGACGTTCGCTCCTCTTCGTGTTGTACTAAGGATTACTACTTAGTTTTTCTAACTATGGTTTACCACTTAGTTTCCTGAATCGTCGTTTTCTTATCTAAGGTTTACCACTTAGTCCTTTTAACTGAGGTTTACTACTTAGTTCTCTTTCTCGTCAAGTTGGATTGGTTAAGTGTCATTAGTCAATTCAAGTTAACTTAACCCATTCCTTTGTCATATTAAACTGGTTAAGTGTTATCAGTAATTCACGTTGACTTAACCCTAACATCATCAAGTTATATTGGTTAAGTATTTACTTAACCCTACCCATTCATCTTGTATTGGTTAAGTGTTCCTTTTTAACTTAACCTTGCCTATCTGTTTTAACTAACATGTTATAACGGTTAAGTGTTCCTTAGTTAACTTAACCCTAACATTGGTTTGATTAACATGTTCTAATGGTTAAGTATTGTCCCTTCATGTTTTTAACTTAACCCTATTCATTTATCACACTCTGATGGTTAAGTGTTCAAGCTTACTTAACCCTACGATCTAGTCCAACTAACATATTAAATTGGCTAAGTGTATTAAATTTACTTAACTCCAACCTCTAGTCTAGTTAGCATGTTAAATTGGCTAAGTGTATTAATTTTACTTATCCCCAACCTCTAGTCTAGTTAACATGTTAAATTGGCTAAGTGTATTGAATTTACTTAACCTCCACTTTCTAGTCTGGTTAACATATTAAATTGGCTAGGTGTTTTTCTTAGTTACTTAACCCCTACAAATCTTGTCTTGTTACCATGTTAAGTTGGTTAAGTGTTCTAGTTAACATAACCCTATCGTTCTAACTTAACTATGTTAAGTTGGTTAAGTGTTCTTATGGACTTAACCTCCCATTCTAGCTTAACTTTAATTGTCTTATTAAAGCACCAGCCACTCACATTAGACAGGTATTGTTGTGGCTGCCGGTATGCCGGTTGGTTCCGGGCAGTCTTACGCCACAACTCAGTCTAACCTCGGGCCTTTATCGGGCTCAATGCCTTAACCTCCCACATTGGATAGGTATTGTTGTGATCACTGGACAGCCGGGCGGGTCCGGGCAGGTTTACATCACAACTCAATCCAACCTCAGGTTAAGCATGTTCGTATTGTCTAAATTTACTTTTCTCATTTAGGATAAATTCTATAAGTAAATTTTCCCTAATTTACTTATTCCATTATTACTCTTTTAATGTACATTGTCAACATTTATTATTATGGCCCATTTTTCCTATATATCATATTTATAGTTTTTGGTATGTAAATTATACCAAATTAAGCGTCACTAACCATGATTATTCTAAACATGACAACTACTCACAATTATGACTAAATTCAAAATTTGTGCTAATATACTTATTATGCCAAATTAACTTTAATTGACCCAATTCTGATTTAACATCCTAATTTACAGTTAATGGCAAGACTAGAATTATTATTCTAGTTTACCGTTTACGCCTAAAACTTAGCTTACTTGCCAATACTAAATTTAATATGTCAAATTACATATTTCATAATTCATGTCAAAATTTCAAATTTGCGTTCTAATAAACGTGCCATAATACATGTTCTAAATTATGTCAATCATAATTATGTTCATGCTCCACATTATGCCAATTTCCAAGTTTACAACCATGTTTAAGTCAAATTTATGATTAGCCCAAATCGTATTCCCATCGTTCGTGTAATCGTGATTTCTTCCTAGATTATAGATAAATCTAGATTCGTGGATAAAAAGGGAATGAACCAAAATGCCATGAAAAGATAGACATAATGGCTGGCAGAAGATGATAATTCACTAATCACAGATCTAACAAATTACACTAAATAAATTGATTAAAGCATCGAAGGCCTATAGATATGATAATATTATGACATAAAAAGGGTTGAACAAATAACATAGGTTCAAGTATATAGGTAGATCTAACTTAATAGATAGATTCCCATAATCAAGATCCAAGGATAATTAAGAATAAACTGAATAGATAATCAAGTTTATATCCAATCTCACAGTCATAATCCTAGGCAATAATATCATGTTCATGAATCATAGGTAATTATCCACTATTGTTCTTGTCATAGTCATAGGCATTGGTTTATGCTCCTAGTCAAAGGCTTATGTTCATAGTCAAAGGCTTATGTTCATAGTCAAAGGTTATGGTTTCAAAGGCCACAGTTCCATAGTCATAATCTTAAGCATTGGCAATTTAGTCACAATGTGTTCTAGGCCATAATCAGGAATCAGATCCAAAGTCATAAACAAGCACAGATTCAATGAAATGATAAGGCATATTTCTTATATTCTTTTAATTTCATGTCACAAATAGAAAAGGCGTTCAAATCTAAAAAGTAACCGACTTACATTGATTGGATCTACAAAAGAATAGAAAGATAGCGTTGCTTGAAGCCGTTGAATCTTTACTTGAATCCTAACTTGTTTTGAATCTTCTCTTGAGAGACTTGAGCAGCATATCCTCGTCATGATTTATATTTTATTTTAATCTATTTATTTAGATTTAGAGGAAGAAGAAGAAGCCATGTCCATCAAGAATTTGTGCATCATATGGTTAGAGAAGAATGGTGCAAAGAGAAGGAGACTAGGGGCCTGTTTTTATATAGGATTGCAAGTTAATTTGAGCCGTCGATGAAGCCAAGGTTAATCAAAGCCATCCGTTCTAAAGAGAAGTCAATTATGTTCACAATTACTTTCTTAATGTACATTATTAACATTTATTATTAAATTTGTATGCACATTAGATACATCCCCCCTTTACACATTTATTATTAAATCTGTATGCACATTAGATACATCTCCCCTTTACACATTTATTATTAAATTTGTATGCACATTAGATACATCTCCCCTTTACACATATATTATTAAATTTGTGTGCACATTAGATACATCTCCCCTTTACACATTTATTATTAAATTTGTATGCACATTAGACACATCTCCCCTTTACACATTTATTATTAAATTTGTATGCACATTAGATACATCCCCCCTTTACACATTTATTATTAAATTAGTAACTTTAGTGTTAACAGAAATACGGGGTGTTACAGATGTCGTATAAGGGTCTGCCCCCGCGAGACTCGACGGAGAAGGAACGTGAGACTGGAAAGTATTGTTTGTTCCATGAAACTTTTGGCCATTCGATGAATGAATGTCGTCATATAGGGGACATGATTGAGAAGTTGTTGCAAGAGAGAAATCTTGAGAAGTATAAGGTAGCCCCAAGGGATAGGGGGCAGGGATCCCCTAGCTCCGAATCAAGATCAAGGGGCCTCCAAAGCCACTACCCAATAGAAGGTAAAAGGGATTGTCATCGACATAGTCATCGGAGGACCACATTTGGCGGGATTTAGTGTAAGAACAATGAAGCGATATGTGAATGTTGCAAAGCGTATGGAAATTGGGGAATGCAGCACCCTTGAGGATAATGTTTCAATCAAATAACGGAAAATGATGAAGGATGATATCGTTTTCCGCGATAGAGAGAGTTCGGAGGTCGAGACCCAAACATTGACCCATTCATGATATCGGCCAGCATTGGCCCTACAACAGTACAGAAGGTCCTAGTTAATTGCGGGAGTTCCGTTAATATTTTGTTCAAACAAGTCTTTGATCAAATGACACTACACCAGAAAACACTTTCAACAGCATTTGAAAAATGTTGTGGTAAGTTATTACAGTGCAGTTATAACGATGTATAACGGTATATGTTCGTAGAGGTCAAATTTTCAACAGCAGAAAAAAATACAGTTAAAATTTAAGTTTTACAACGTTTTAAACCTGTTGTTAATACTTTATATACAGCGTTTAACACATGTTGTTATTTATTTTTGACAGCGTTTAATACTTGTCAAAAATGCACATATTCACACTTAATCTTTCAACAACCAAGGAAAAATGTTGTTATTACTTTTATAACATCGTTTATTACGTGCTGTCAAAAAATATAACTTTGGTTTTACCAGCAATTCTGAAATGCTATATG
Source organism: Allium sativum (assembly GCA_030737875.1). Taxonomy (NCBI): domain Eukaryota; kingdom Viridiplantae; phylum Streptophyta; class Magnoliopsida; order Asparagales; family Amaryllidaceae; genus Allium; species Allium sativum. The sequence goes on from CM060923.1 coordinate 261,603,314, forward strand.
ACTAATATTTGCACAACAATTTAAAGCACTTTTAAACGTTGTTGTTTGTTGGTGAAAATTTTACAATATATATATTATGTTGTGTCATTGTTACATTTGCACACATATCATTACACCGAACTCTAGCTTTATCATATTTCAACTGCATCATATATGCAATCAAACAAAAAATAATCATATGAAAACACAACTAGTATTCACTTCCATTAGTTTAGTTGAACACAATCCGTAAACAAAGTTTCCATGGGTTCATAAACAAAGATGATACTTATAAACTAAATTTGTACGTACAACATTAGATAAAGCCACGGTACCTAAAAATAAGTGTGCACTACATATTAGACAATGTACAATCAAAAGCTTTTTCATGTGCTTACTACACGATGCCAAAATAAACTTGAATACATCACATCATCTTGTGCTTTTTTTACATCAACATTCTTCACCTACCTACAAGGATGAAATTTAATGGTTAGTGATCAAATATAAATTTAAAATAACATATTTAACGTATAACTACTACAAAAGAATACCATGTTTCCAGCAACGAGACGCTCGGGCTTGCTGTTTTGAAGCAGAAAGCCATTGCTTAAGAGCGGGCTTGTTGTTCAGAACAACAAGCCATTGCTCAAGCGTGGGCTTGCTGTTCGGAATAGCAAGCCAGCGAGGTTGCTGTTCTGAACAGCAAGCTCCTGATGTTTCGGAATAGCAAGCCCTCAAGAGCTTGCTATTTAGAACAGCAAGCCCGTGCTTGTTGTTCCGAACAGCAAGCCAGAAGTTCTCATGATTATTGAAATAAGACATAATATTGTCCTTGAAACCCACTGGCTACAGCTGAACATTTTCATGATTACTAGCATAAACATATGTATCCAGTAAAAAAATACATGGTTAAACTAGTGTGGGCAAAGACTCCCAAGCCACAATTATATAACTGATTTTCCTCTCATTGCGACTGAAAGTACCTACATTTGTCGAATGGAAACAACTTAATATGATAATATTAAATTAGTTCATCCAATAAATTGCAAGGAACTTATATGAAATGTTGCATAAATGGATGAGCAGATTATAAAAGCATATTATTTTTAAGAAAATCACTTACATATTCATTTCCTTGCACACGTTTCTAAAGACCCTTCTCTAGGTAGACTTTTCTTTTTGCAGTGACACGATTCAATGTGAGATTTTGATCCTGGGGTCTAAACTTGCCTACTATATATTAGCTTTGTAAGAACTTTAGCATATACATGCATAAATAGTAAGCATACACACATAAAATTAATTAATTAAATAAAGAGAAGTAAGTAGAATAACCTACCTTAAAGAAATCAAGGAAGAAGTCATTGAACAGAGCAATAGTTCAAGAAAAGCCATAGCCTGTCAGATGCAACACTCCTTGCCTCTTTGATACAAATTGTAGTGATACTACATAAACCCAACCTACATCATTTCCACAACTAGCACCTGCAATCATTTCATGCAAAACCCAAAATTCATCAACTCCACCACCTCACAAATTAAACCCGAATTGACAATCTATGAATATTCCGTCATCACAAACTTCATCCATTTCAACATAGGTCTCGTCCCCCCACAAAAAAAATTTAAAAAAAATAAAAAAATAAATAAAAAAAAGCTCGACACTTCTCTCAGTACACCAAATAGGTTAATTTGAAACACAATGTATTTGTAGTTTGAAATGGTTAGGCTTTGTTTCAAGTCTCGGTACGGTCTTCCGCTGTTTCAGTTAATCAAATTTCGTTCCTTAATTTGTTAATTTTGATTATTAGAAGTGTTAAATGTAATCTACTATGTACTACGACTGCATTCGTACTTCTCAAACTTCTTTTTCGGACTCTTGGGCCACTGAACAGTTCCTATTCATTCGGTTCTCTCATCCTCTTACTCCGTGATTTCAAAAAAGGAAAAAAGATGAGGAACAAATTTCTATATCGATGGATTTGAGTTTCATCAATTTATAGGCTAAGCTACCTTCTACTTCCTAACCTTGGTAATTTTTTTCCTTATTGATCTAGGCTACTTCTATTTCAATGAATAGGGCATAGGGATTCAGTTCCAAAAGCGCATCAATGGTCGATGATTGATTCGACATTATTTTTAGGTGATTTTCGAATGACTTTAGGATTTTGAATCATCATCTGTCATCGCATACTTTCTATTGTAGGCTGCCATAAACCTTGGGTCATTTTGTTCACTCGTTGACAAATTATTCCTTTAAAGTCAGCTGTGTTTTCAGTTCCGAAGTAGGATGTTGAACATGTAACTTTCTTGTAATTTGTGCACATTGGTGGCCGATTTCTGAGAAAACTAAATACTGAAGAAAACCTAAACAACACAAAACTAGTAAATCCTACATTTTTACATGATAACCTTATAAAGATAATAATCCATCATTACTGAGCATTCTACATTTTTTCATACTTCCCATCTACATTGATGACCCTGCACTTAATTCATCACATTTTTTAATATGTTGGTTCAGATTTCAAGAACATGAATCACTATATATTAACTCAGTAAAAAAATATAAAAGGCATCATACTTGAATTTTCAATACAATAAAGTACAACATAAGTTAACATAACAAAATAAATAAAAAGGGAGATGATGTCATGCAACATAGTTTAAAAAATCAAACAGGAAAGCTACCTGAACTATTCATTTATAGCTGCTACAATAAGAAAGTCACTGATATGAAGTTACATGAACATGTAAGGTGTGAAGCCATGAAAAAGCTTACCGATGTTAACAGCCTATGAACTCTTCATCAACCATAGACACTCACAAGAAGTAACAAACATTCTGCAAGAAAATTATAGGTTGCTTGTTAGTTCACAACTTCTAGATACAAAATTCACAAGCAATCCAGTGAAGCCATAGTGACATGAGACAAATTTTGTATATAATCTACGTACCTATCATTTGCAGTACTTGATAATCTAAAAAAGTTTTAGGTTGTCAAAAAAGAACAGAACAAGCGGTTAATACCAACAGATGCATTGGTTAATGAACAAAGACTAAACATTAATCTGGTTATGTTTAAATTCTATAACGATGTTTTTAGAACTAAACGTTTCAACATATGTATTTATTATGGAGCATGATTCTTTATGAGCTTATAATATTTTAGTAATTCTTAGCAATAAAATATATGTTATTGCCGCAGTATGGATTTCAAATTTAATAGTGAACTACAAATAATGATGAAATAGTGCAAAAAATAACTAAATATAATTTTTTAGCTATGTGAGAACATTTTTTGACTTAAAAAAAATCTATGACTTGATAAAATAATAAAGTGAGCAGGTTTGAAATATTAGCACTGACCAACTATGTCAATTGTTTCATTTGGTAGGTTATTATGCTTTGTTTGTTAAACAATTTTTTGTTAGTCGGCTAACCATGATTGAAGCAGTGTAATTTATGAAATTGAAATTAATTTGATGTCCATGTTCATTAATAAACTAATGGAAATACCTATGTTATAACTTAAATTTACCAAACTAATACATTATAACTACAACAAGTAGGAGGAAATAGCCTTAGATATTGTTTAATCTGTAAAGTATTTTAGGGTAGCTTAGTAAACTCTTATATTATGTCAACAGAAAAATAATTAGAAAAGTTAAACTAAGATTCAAAGAGCTATTACAAAAGCAAAAAACCTCTAGAGACAGGGTTCTGCTACAAGCAAAAGAAATGGATTATTCAATGTAAGTGAATCAGGATACAAAATATATTAAAAAACATAATTTTTTTTACAATGGCAGCCAAATGATTACCTTTCTTTGTTTGAATCTTGACTAGCTGTTTTTTCACTTGCCACAGTGTACAAAATGTATTGTGCCAAGAGAGAGTATGAAACCTTCCTCACTGGGTTTGTTGCCAAACTCTCCGCTAAACAACTAAAATCCCTTTAAAAACTCAATGGTCTTCTCACTACATGTCCCGATGATTTTTCGATCAACCTCCACACCACTCCCTCTCCCCAATATCTAGGTTTGAATCCAAACAATGGATGGTGCCAGTGTCGGCCCTGAGATTGATGAGGCCCTAGGCAGCAAAGTGGCAACGAATGGGAAGGGATAAAAAATAAAAGGCCCCCATGCAGATTAGCTAGGTATCGAACTGCGGACCTGCATACTAAAAGTACCATAGCATAACCACTCTGCCACTCTCTCATTTAATTACAAATTGCTAACATTATATACATGTAGCTATATACAAGTGTGAGGCCCCTCAAATGGTCGGAGGCCCTGGGCAATGGCCACCGGAAATTAGAGGCCCTAGGCGACCGCCTGGTCCGCCTATGCCAAGGGTCGTCTCTGGCTGGTGGAGTCAAAACAATTTAGCTTCTGACATTATAATTCGAGCGATCGACACTGGAATATCACCTGAACATGCTAGTTTTAAGGACAGTCATCTAGCTGACATTCCCAAAAAATCGAAAGGCATCTGCGAGAAAGGTACTTAGTTTTCTGAAGAGAACTGCAACAAGAAGCTCATTGGCATGTATTCTTTCTAGAAAGGAGAAGCTGCTAGTTGCAAAATTAACGAGACCAATGAATTCAAATCACCAAGAGAGTCTGAAGGCCATGGAACATAGACTACTTTAACTATAGCACACTACACCATATCAGCGAATTTGGCACACAGGGATGCGGATATACAATTCGGCTATAAGCCGTATCGAATTTGATAGTGCTCAAAGCTGTCTCAACTTACATTTTGCAATCCGCACCACCCCAAACACCCTTAATCTGACCGTCCATCATCGAAGCCCCGGATCAGTAATTTGATACGGCTTTGGACCATATGAAATGCGTATCAAATTTTTCCCTCCATACCTCCACTGAGGCACAATCGACTTTTGCCACATCAAAACTTTCGGCCAAACTTTCCTCTTTTTATTTTGCAATGGCGACCACCGAATACCCAAATTACGGTTTTGGTAATCGACCGACTTCTTTTGTCAATAAGCCATCCACTGCAGTCCATGAGTTATCATCACATCGCGCTACCTTCAGCTGATCGGCGAAGCCTCAATCCACCACTGTCCATCCTTCTCGTTGCCACTGGAGGTGAGTACTAGATCATGATTAAATTTAAATATGAATTGGGTTTAATTTGAATTTGAATTAGCTTTAAATTGGGTTTAATTTGAATTTCCGTGCCTTAGTTCAAAAATATGAATGATAGATAGTTGCATGTGCTTGTCTACCTAGAATTCATGCTGATATTGTGTTTAAATTGGGTACTATCCTTAGTTTTATAGTGCGACAGTGTATTTTCTATCATTTACTTATGTTGTATTTGTCTACCTTGAATTCAGACACTTTTAGTTGTGCTGCCCTACTCATTTGTGTGTATTATTGCACCATGTACACTGATCCTTACTGATCTGAAGTGCATGTGTATGATTTGATTTGAGAACTAAAGCATACTAGTTCTGTTGACTGAGCTGCATGTATTTGGTAATTGATATTGGGAAATTTGTGTGATTGAATGGAAATGCTGGTTATGGATGCATGAAAGAAAATATAATGGCATTTATAGGTTGAGATTTAGTCAATTTGTTTGGTGTTTCATGTGTGTCACACTACGTGTGAATAAAGGCGTAAAACTACTTTTCCACTTATGACTTGCTGCCTTGAACCAAGTTGCTTTGTGCTCATGTAACCAATCATTTTTGTTAGTCAACCCATGGTAAAAATAGAAGCTGGCTATTATAACATGCGTGTGCAGCAGCCTGCGTCATTTGGATGAAGCTAATAAGCATTGATTTGAGTGTGTTGATCTAAACTTCAAGTAATATCTCGCTTTTTTCCATCCCCTCATCTCGGATACATTACATTAGATAAGGGTAATAGAATAGAAAGGGCAAGGCTATAGCAATGTTATATCTACATTGCAGCCAAGTGACAAGGAGAATTATAATAATGTGGACATTCTCTATATTGCTCTTTAATCAGGCTATAACAACTGTCTTTAATCGAGAATCAGTCTCGACTTTGTAGACTTGCAATATTCAGCAACTAATGAAAATAATAGTGTGGACATATCCTATCCTGAACTATGTGATTTGCACTTTTTTACAGGTCTTTATAGTGTACATGTTGTATGCTATCCAAGCTAATTTATTACCAGGCCCCTTGAAGTTTTCTTAGATCTGAGTAGTTCTTTGAGAGATTTGAGTGTGTTGATCTTCCTGAAGGGTTCCTTCATGTCTTGGATAGAATGCAATGTTGCTTGGCTGGTTTATGATTTTTTGTCTGTTTTGGAGGATGTTCATCTTGAAGGAAGCATTGATTCAACAGGTGGCTTCACTTTAGCTCACGACGCCGGTTCGGGTATTTATCCCAGCTTATTAATTGTAATGTAACATTATGTATCTTCTTTAATGTAATGAAACAACGTGTATCTAATTTATTGTAATGTAATCAAATAGCATATATCATTATATATTGTAATGTAATGAAATTTTTCATACAGTTGTTTCGTTTACTGTTACAATTGTGAATTAGTGTATCATGTGTTATATATGCTTTTTGTTACAAATAATATGTGTTGCAGTTTCTGCTTATATATGTATGTATGTACGTATATACACACAAGTATAAGATACGGTTTATAGCCGTATCTACTTGCACTTTAGATACGGCCAATAGTCGTATGTTATCACATAGAGATACGATTATAAGCCGTATCTAAAAATTTAACACGCCATTTTTTGATACATTTTTTTGCCATGCCTACATGTGTTAGATACGGCTAAAAACACAACCTAATTAGCATATATGGTGTAGCGGCAGGCAGTATTGTTGATGGAGCAAGTCTTTTCGGCAAAGCTTTTGGATCAGCCACAGGAATAAGGTAATATTCTAGGAATCTCTTGCGATGACATAGACATTAATTTTGAGTTCTTACTTCTTGACATAATTATAAATAATCATGGTACAGATATTCTTCAAGAATAACTGCATACAAAGCATGTCGGGAATCAGGCTGCACGACTTTACCATTTTAGCAGCAGAAGGCAAAGTAGTGTCGGATGGTGTGGACATACTATCGTTATCTCTTGGAGGCAGGTCTCGCTCTTTCTATTCCAATAGCATAGCTATTAACGATATTTTTCGTTAACACCCGAATTATAGAATGTAATGTGTGTATTCACGAAATTTTCCGTGGTCATGACTCAGAACTCTCAGGAAATGATCCTGAATCTGGGATGGGTAGGTTTTTGGGCCATGACAACTGCACTGTGTATTTCAATAAGAAGAAAATAGGCTAACGCCTCCCTTGAGTTCATAGATGAGAGCATTGCAATATTCGCTAACTTCGATGACTCCTTTGTACTAGATCTTCCTAGGGGAGGAGTCTGAAGTACAACGGAGGTCGAGCTAGGAATTCATATACAATTTTGTCACATCAATGTTTGAGAAGTGTTAGGCTCAGCATGAGGATATGGATAAATCATGGCAGCTCCATAAGGTGAGGAGAATGGGAATTCATATTTCTACCAAGTTCCCTTCCCCCGCTAGTTGAGCACCTTGATTGATCTCCTCATCAGAAAGGTTAGTGTTAACTCCCTGTTTCATCATTATGATACTACAAGATTATCAAATCGCATGACATATAGGACTCGGAATTCTCCATTTATAGATTGTAGATAGATTACAGGAATTGATGATTTGCTCTCCTTGAGAAAGAAGGAGTTAAATTGAGAAATGAAAAGTTTGTCCCCTATTACGGAGTATCTGGGGTCCTATTTATAGAAAATCTGGGGTCTTTCCATCAGTAGGGTGTTGGGCCTTAACGATTCCTGTCGGCCGCTTTTTTCTGGGTTACGGGCATCAGCCTATCGGTCCTCCTCGTGGTGCCAGTTACAATTCTTTGAAGTTATGGCTGCAGGTGAATTGGTGTCTCTCCTAGGTGGAAGGGGACTTGTTGCCGTGACAGATCGCAGAGGCACCTTGGATTCCTTGGCGAATGCTCTCAGTGTCGGTCCTTCATTGTGGGATTTCGGATGTAGGCGTTTGGCTTTATCATGGGTACTCGGAGGGGCACGCCCTCATGCTCTGCGCAAATGTCTATCGATTTAGAACCGTTAATGGTTCAGGTACTAAGTGGATTAATACGAGCAACCTGTATCCTTACTTGAGTCTCGGTTTAGCCTTCTGATTTGACTCTCTGGAGGGTAGCTTTCGGTGATACTCGTGTTACTTACGAAAGTAACCCCTTTCTATGTCCATGGAGTCGTTCTTTGAGGGTTGATTTCAGGCCATCTTTATGCTCTGATCCGATACTCTTCCTCTTTTAATGTGTTGGTATCCATCAATTGATTCTTGGCGGATAGATCCCGTTGGATTAACCTTTGTTGATACCTGGTAGGTTTCGGGTCCCTTTTCTCCAGAAGGGGTATCGGCCTGAGTTGCTCTTGAGTTCCTCATTCTTTCCTTATATTCATTTGACATCCCTTCACCTACCGTCTCGTGCCAAGATCATTTTGGTAGTAACATCTGCCTCCCCTTTAGTGAAGGGGTGTCTTCGACTTTCCAAGTCAAGCTTCTTTCACCTGGCCTTCGCCTATTTGCTTGCCAATTATTTTCCCATGCTAAGTTATGCCACATGTCTTGTCAAAGAGGCTTGTTTTCGATGCCTTGTGGAGAAATAAAGTAACCTAGATTCAGGCTTTGATGGAAGATCGAAAACCTTTTCCGACAATAATGTTGAGTCGAACACTATTCGGGCTCGGATGAATAAAGATTAAAGAACTAAATCCGTCCATATTCGAGAACTTAAAGGTTGAAGGCCGGGAACCTTCTCAGTGTTAATGAAGAGCCGGGTCCACCCAGATTCAGGTGTTTTTAGATTGAGAACCGGAAATCTTTTTGGAATTATTGAAGAGCCGAATCCACCCAGATTCGGGTATTTATAGATTTAAGGACCATAAACCCTTCCGATATTACTAAAGAGCCAAATCCACCCAGATTCGAGTATTGGTATAGAGAACCGTAACCTCCTCCGGTATTAATAGAGCACCGAATCGACCTAGATTCAGGTATTAGTATTAAGAACCAGAACCTCCTCCGGCATTAGTATAGTGCCAAATCGACCTAGATTCAGGTATTAGTATAAAGAACTGGAACCTCCTCCGGTATTAATGGAGCGCCAAATCAACCTAGATTCGAGTATTAGTTTAGAGAACCGGAATCTCCTCAGGTATTAATAGAGCGCCGAATCGACCCTGATTTGGGTATTGGTTTAGAGTACTGGAACCTCCTCCAGTATTAATAGAGCGCCGAATTGACCCAGATTCAGGTATTAGTTTAGAGAATCGAAACTTCCTCTGGTATTAATAGAGTGCCGAATTGACCCAGATTCGGGTATTAGTATAAAGAACCGGAATCTCCTCCGGTATTAATAGAGCGCAGAATCGACTCAAATTCGGGTATTAGCATAAAGAACTGGAACCTCCTCCAGTATTAATAGAGCAAGTATCCCCTTCGGATTTGATTCGGGAAGCAGAGGTTGTACGTGCTTCTTGAGCCTCCCCTTGGGATTTTGTTGTCTAAGGAGAGGATGTACGTGCTTTATTGGCAACTCTCTGGGCTTGCGCGTCTGTAGCGCTTGGCTAGCTTGTCTACAAGCAGGGCCCAAGGACTTACCCGTCCTCCCTCCAGGAGGCACCTTATCCTGATCATCATATGCAATGATAAGGGCTTAGAAACTTAGATGGGGCCATCGTAGGCACAGAACTAAGGTTTACTCTTTTGACGCTCTACACGGGCCATCGTAGGCACTGATAGAGACTTATACACCACCCCCTCCAAGGGGTTCCCTATCCTGACCATCGTAGGCGATGATAGGGGTTTGCGCTCCCTTCTGCGGGTAACGTGGAACATAAGCAAAGATAGGACGTGCTCTTCTGCGAGCAGAGGTAGGACGTGCTTAGTTCGAGCAGAGGTAGGGAGTACTCTTCTGTGAGCAGAGGCTGGGCATGCTAATTTTTAGATGCATCGCCACAACCATATCTGGTGTGAAACGGCGGCTTACGCTTTCGATGCTTTAACCGTTCCCCCTCTGGTTTAGGAAAGGAGAAAGACTAACACAATCACTACCCTTCGGGGGATGCCTCGCCCTGGCCGATTCGGCGATGACAAGGGATTCAATCCTTTTTTCAGCTCGACCCCTTTTGGGTTTCTTACGATCTACTGGAAGGGTTTCCATGTCACTAGTTGCATGACGATTTCTTGGGGAAAAGATCTTACCCTCTGTTCTTTTATGGTTGGAAAATATGGCCTCAAATGTTCCGAGTTCCATGTCCTTGGAACAAGATCTCCGTTGGGCCTACATAATTGATATGTGCCAGGTATGACTTCTTAATGGACAATTAGGGGTCCTTCCCAACTTGGACCAAGAGGACCATCAGCCGGATCTTTGGTATTAGCCATTACTTTTCGTAGTACCAATTCACCCTTAGCAAAGGTCCTAGCTTTGACCTTCGAATTGTAATATTTCGTGATCCTTCTTTGGTATTCGGTGGTTCTGATTACAACCTCATCCCTTAGTTCCTGTATCAAGTCTAATGATTCTTTTCTTAACTCCTGGTTGGGGTCAAATGAGTATGCTATCCTTCAGTGCGATGGAACTTCGACCTCAACCAGAAGCATAGCCTCGCAACCATATGTCAGGGAAAAGAGGGTGTGTCCCATAGTTGTTTTGGTGGAAGTCCTGTATACCCATAGCACTAGAGGCAGTTCCTCTGCCCAATTTCCTTTGGCCTGATTTATACGTTTCTTAAGGATCGTCTTAATTATCTTATTTGTGGCTTCCACAGCTCCGTTAGCTTTCGGATGGGCCACTAAGGAGAAAGTTTTGATGATTCCATTTTTCTCGCAGAACCGGGTGAATTCTTCACTCTCGAATTGTGTTCCGTTATCCAATATGATCTTATGGGGGATCCCGAAGCGGGTAACGATAGTCTTTATTACGAATCTTAATACTTTCTTGGATGTGATAATCGGAAGGGGTTCGGCCTCTACCCACTTGGTGAAATAGTCGATAGCTACTACGACATATTTAGCTCCTCCCTTGGTGAGTGGCAAAGGCCCGATCAAATCTATCCCCCATATGTCAAAAGGCCAGGGGCTCAATATAGTGGTTAGGTTTCTAGGGGGAAGTCATGGTACCTTAGAGTACTTCTGACACTTGTCACATCTCTTGACGTATTCGACCACTTGACTAATCATCTGTGGCTAATAATAACCATGTCGCATGACCCTTTTGGTCAGTTTAACCCCATTGGAATGGTCCCCGCACCATCCTTCGTGAGTTTCTTTTAATAGGCGGAGTCCAACTTCGAAACTTAAACACCTTAAATAAGGAAGTGAGTGTCCCTTTTTATAAAGTACACCGTTTATGATTATGAATGTGGGAGCTTGGTGTTTTATCTTTCTTTCATCTTGCTTACTAAGGTGTATAGTCCCTTCCAAGAGGTAGTTCTCTATGGGAGTCATCCATGTAACTTCCCGTTGGGGGCGTGCTTCCGTTATGGGGGATTCCCTCTCAGAGTTTTCTTCTTGGTTTCCTCCATCCCCCCTTCTCAAGGCTTGGGACCGGGTCAAAACCAACAACTCTTTTTCTGTTTCCGATTCTTTCTGTTCAATGCTGAGAATCTCCTGATATCCCACTGGCACTATCCAGGTTTTGGGGCCTCCTCGGGAGCTGGCGAACCCGCCTGGGTATTCTCCTCGTGGGATATTTGATGAACTGAAAAGTATTTAAATAGAGAAAGCATTTTTATTACCTTGTTCATTTATAAGATGAGCCGCTTGTCTTTGGTTTGATATGTCTGTTTTATTTGGTTTACCAGTAGTTGCGAGTCGCTGAAAATTTCTATCCTCGATATATTCAACTATAATGTCCGATTGAGACCAGCTATCATGGATTCATATTCAGCCACATTGTTAGTTGCGGGGAACTCTAATTTCATGGCATAGTGCAAGCGGTGCCCGTCAGCGGTTATTATAACATAACATGCCCCCGCCCCCTGCTCGCTGGAAGCTCCATCTACAAAGAGCTGTCATTTGGCCGTTGAGTCATTTTATTTGACCGACTGTTCTGAAATAAAGTTCGTGCACTCGTTCACAAAATCTACGAGAGCTTGCCCTTTGATTGTTGCTCGAGGATAGAACTCAATTTTGTATTGGCTCAGCTCAATACCCCATTTAATTAGCCTCCCTGAGGTTTCCAGTTTGCTGAACACTTGTTTGAGCGGGAAGCTAGTTAAGACTTTAATAGGGTGTGCGTAGAAATAACCTCCGAGCTTTCGTGCAGTAAGGACTAAGCAGTATGCCAATTTCTCTATGACAGGGTATTGAGTTTCCGCGTCTTTTAGCCGCCGGCTAACATAATAGATAGGGTGTTGAGTCCCTTATTCTCTCTTATTAGTACTGAGCTCACTGTTTGTTCGGAGACAACCATGCATAGGTGTAGAGTCTCTCCCTTCTGGGGACTGGCCAAAACTGGAGGTGTTCGAATATAAACTTTCAATTCTTGGAATGCCTTCCTACACTCTTCATTCCATTCAAAATTCTTCTTCTTTATGACATTAAAGAAATGGGCGCACTTATCGGTGGCTTCAGAAATGAACATGCTGAGTGCCGCTACCTTCCCATTTAGGCTCATGACCTCCTTGCTGGTTTTAGGTTCCTCCATGTTCTTAATGGTCTGTATTTGGTCGGGGCTGGCCTCGATTCCTTGCCTGCTTAACACATATCCCAGAAACTTCCTAAACTGAACACCGATGGAACACTTTAGAGGGTTCAACTTCATCTGGTAACTTCTCAAGATACCAAACATTTCTTCCAAGTCCTTTAGATGATTCTCTATTTCGGTGGAATTTACTGGCATGTCATCAACACATACTTCCATATTGCGCCCTATCTGCTCTTGGAACATTCTGTTTACCAGCCTTTGGTACGTTGCCCTTGCATTCCTCAAACCAAAAGGCATTACTTTATAACAGAATGTTCACCAGTCGGTAATAAAGCTTGTATGTTCCTCGTTGGGTTTATGCATTGGTATTTTGTTGTACCCCGAGTAAGCGTCCATAAGGGACCGTATCTTGTGTCCACTTGTGGCATCAACCAACTGATTGATTCGCGGAAGAGGGTAGCAATCTTTCTGACAAGCTTTATTTAAATCTGTATAATCGACACACGTCCTCCACTTCCCGTTGGACTTCTTCACTAGCACGGGTTTGACTAACCATTTTGGGTAATGGACCTCTCGGATAAACCCATTAGTTCCTAGCCTTTTGACTTCCTCCTTCAAGGCTTCAATCCGGTCCTTATTATATTGTCTCTTTTGCTGCCAGATCGAAATTATTGAAGGGTCGATGTTTAAGGCGTGGCTCATGATTGAAGGATCGATACCAACCATATCCGAATGGGTCCAGGCGAAAACTTCTTTGTTGAGCTGTAGGAAGCGGATTAAGTCACTTCGGAGAGGTTCCATTAGTTTTTTCCCTATGTTGATGAACTTCGATTTATCCTTCGAGTCAACGTTTACTTATTCTACCTCTTCTATTGGTTCGATCCTTTCAATGTCTCCTATAGAGTCTAAACTGTGATAATTTCTCCTTATTCAGTTGAGTTCACCTCATTGGCCCTTTCTCTCTTCCTTTTCAGAGAAGTGTACCTACCATTAGTGCGTTTGTCAGTCTTATTTATTTTTATCTTATCCTCAAATGAGGGATTTAAGCTTCCTTTATCTGAAGGCATGAAAACATTAGAAGAATCAAATTATGGAGAATACTCCCTTTTGTATTTTTCGACCGTTACAAAGTACAACTCTCGGGAGCTAAACTGTTCTACCCGGATGGTGCCCATCCCTGTTTGTCAGAAATTTCAACATGAGATATTTGGAAGAAACGAAGGTATCCATCTCCTATAAAGCTGGTCGTCCGAAGAAGGCATTGTAATAGGACGGCTGATCAATCATGACGAAGAGAGTTTCGAAAGTCCTGTGTAGAGAGGACAACCCTACTTGAACCAAGAGGTTGATTTGACCCACCAGAGTTGACTCTTTATTGTTGAACCCGAAAATCGGTTCGTTGCTAGGCTCCAGCTTCTTTTCGAAAATTCCCATCTGATCGAAGGCGTGCTTGAAGATGACGTTGACAGCGCTTCCAGTATCCACCAATATTTTAGAAATGACCGAAAGCCCTATCTGCACCGTTATCATAAGGGGGTTGTTATGTAGGTGACAGACCCTTTCTTCGTTTCTTCCAGAGAGATCACGAGGTTATGCATTTTGAGGGCATAACGCGCGCTTTTCAACGACGGTTCCTTTTGGATGGAGAAGATCCCCTCCAAGGCTTCTTTCACATATTGTTTCCTGGCTTTCGGACAGCTTTTGGCAGGGTGAGGCATGAATCACATTGATTCGGTTCACGGGAGGCCCCAAATCTAGGTTGTTCTCCCCCGTAGTGGCTCCTATCATATTCACTAAAACCTTCTGGTGTCCTCCTGCACGTTGAGCTGGTGCTGGTCTATTTGAAATAAACTCTTTCAGGTGCCCCTCCCGGATTAGTTTCTAGATAATCCCGTCTAAGACCTTGCATTCGTCTGTCTTGTGCCCGTTGGTTTTATGGAACTCGTAGTATTTACCGCCGGCATGAGGTTCAGGACAATTTTTGGCTTTGAATGAGACAGGGAAGTTATTGACCCTTTCTTTTCTGATAGCATACACATACGAGATGGGCTTGTTTAAGGCAACCGAGTTGGTGTTAGAGTCTTCCCATCTTGATCTCCTCTGAGTCCCTTCCGAGAGCTTTCGTCCTAAGTTCGACCTTCCTCCCTCTACTCGAGGCCCAAACTTTCTCTTCGTGAAGTAGAGTTCATCCATGCGGATAAACTTGTCGGCTTGGAAATGAAAATCTTGCAAGTACTTGTAGCCGTGGATATATAAAGCCTTCCAGAAAGGGGTGTTTTCTATCAACCTGTAATATACAGTGATTATGTCACGGTCATTCATATCTTTGGCTTTTAAGGCCTCAGTGTTGAACCTTTTGAGATAGTCGCCAAGAGACTCCTCTTGTCTCTGTTTGATGTTAGCGATTACCATATAATCTATGGTTGAATCTTTGCAGATGCAGAACTGTGCGGAGAATTCGTAGGAGAATTGCTTCCACGAGTAAATGGTGTTTACCTGTACTGGCGATACCATTTCGCCGCTGCACCTTGGAAGGTCACCGGGAAGAGACAGCATCTGACAGTTCCGGAAGCGTTATAAAGATCCATCTGGCTGTCGAAAGATATCAAATGGTCGTCGGGGTCAGTTGTTCCCAGATATTTCATGGTTGGGACTTTGACTCTTGATGGTATCACGGTGTTCATAATCTCATCAATGAATGGGGCTACCCTTTCTTTGTCATTAACCTTGTTATCCTAGGTTCTGTTCCTCTTGCTTCCCAGCAAGTCCTTGACGGTCTTCTGAGTGACATCTCTGATGTAAGCCTCCGTATTTTCATAATCTTCTCTCTTGGGGTCACATCCTTTGGAAGTGGAGCTCCCGGACTGTTCCTGCTCGCATAGATTTCCTTCATGATCTGCTCCCATCAGATGAGACTTCTTTTTCTTGGAAGAGGTTGCTTTAGGTATCCCTTTCGCTTCTGACTTTTGAATGAGGGCCTTTCTTTTTGGAGATTCATTCGTCTCTCTCTGACTAGATCTGGTGGGCCTCGAGGACTTTTGTGCCTGTACAACGTTGACCCGAGCCCGCATTTCTTAGAGATGCTTTTCCATGGCCAAGATTCTCGTGACATTGTCCTCCATGGCGTTTGGATCTGGTAGCAGCTGTGGATTAGGCGCAACCTCTTTCTCGTTTTTATTCGGATTGAGTGTTGGGCCCTTGTTTCCTTGAGGTTGACATCGGGGTCCAGTTCTATGTTTTGTTCCTTCAAATTCTTCATCTTCATTGTTTCTTACCGTGGAACGATGAATTCATCTAGTTAATTTAAACAAATTAACCACAGGATCGGAGGTTCGGGCCCTCCTTCTAGCACCAAAATGTTAACGATATTTTTCGTCAATACCCGAATTATAGAATGTAATGTGTGTATTCACGAAATTTTTCGTGGTTATGACTCAGAACTCTCAGGAAATGATCATGAATCTGGGATGGATAGGTTTCTGGGCCATGACAATTAAACTGTGTATTTCAATAAAAAGAAAACAGGCTGACGCCTCCCTTGAGTTCATGGATGAGAGCATCGCAATATTCGCTAACTTCGATGACTCCTTTGTGCTAGATCTTCATGGGGGAGGAGTCTGAATTACAATGGAGGTCGAGCTAGGAATTCATATACGATTTTGTTACATTAATGTTTGAGAAGCGTTAGGCTTAGCATGAGGGTATAGATTAATCATGGCGGCTCCGTAAGGTGAGGAGAAGGGGAATTCATATTTCTATCAAGTTCCCTTCCTCCGCTACTGGAGCACCTTGATTGATCTCCTCATCAGAAAGGTTAGTGTTAACTCCCTGTTTCATCATTATGATACTACAAGATTATCAAATCGCATGACAAATGGGACTCGAAATTCTCCATTTATAGATTTTAGTTAGATTACAGGAATGATGATTTGCTCTCCTTGAGAAAGAAGGAGCTAAACTGAGAAATGAAAAGTTTGTCCCCCATTACGGAGTATCTGGGGTCCTATTTATAGAGAATCTGGGGTCTTTCCATCAGTAGGTTGTTGGGCCTGAACGATTCCCGTCGGCCGCTTTTTCTGGGTTTTGGGCATCGGCCTATTGGTCCTCCTCGTGGTGTTGGTTATAATTCTTTGAAGTGCTGACTCTGGGTGAATTGGGATCTCTCCTAGGTGGAAGGGGGCTTATTGTCGTGATAGGTCTCGGAGGCATCTTGGATTCCTTTTCGAATGCTCTCAGTGTCGGTCTTTCGTTGTGGGCTTTCAGATGTAGGCTTTCGGCTTTATCGTGGGTACTCGGAAGGGCCCGTCCTCATGCCATACGCAAATGTCTACCGATTTAGAACTGTTAATAGTTCAGGTACTAAGTGGATTAGTACGAGCAGCTCGTATCCTTACTTGAGTCTCGGTTTAGCCTTCCGGTTTGACTCTCTGGAGGGTAGCTTTTGGTGATACTCGAGTTACTTATGAAAGTAAACCCTTTCTATATCCTTGGAATCGTTCTTCAAGGGTTGATTTCAAACTATCTTTATGCTCTGATCCGATACTCTTCCTCTTTTAATGTTTTGGTATCCATTGGTTGATTCTTGGCAGATAGATCCCATCGGATGAACCCTTGCCGATACCTAGTAGGTTTCAGGTCCCTTTTCTCCAGAGGGTGTATTGGCCTGAGTTGCTGTCGAGTTCTCTTTCTTTCCTTATATTCATTTGACATCCCTTCACCTACCGTCTCATGCCAAGATCATTTTGGTGGTAACAACAACCATAGAAGAATTTGGAGCAGTACAGAATGGTGTGTTTATATCTTGCTCTACAGGCAACTCTGGCCATCTTCAATTACCAATACAGCCCCTTGGATCATGACCGTAGCTGCAGCTTACATGGACAAAAGTTTCCCTATTGTGTAAAAAAATCATATTCTATCATTCAACACATACTGAACCATTAGAGCCTAGCAAATTCAGTTCAAACACATATTCAGGAGTACAAACTAATTCAGATGTACATAGCTAAAAACAATGGCCTTTATGCACACATGCAAAAGTATATATCCAAAAACAACCATCAGGATACATGTAAGAAAAAAAATGCACTTTGTATAAATAGACGTGGATGTTCCCATCTGCTAACAAATACACTAATGCATGCACCCAAACAAAGTTTGTGCTCAGACATATAACCAATGTTTTCATAACCGAACCGTGAATCAAACCGTGGGGACTCAGGGCTCAAGGTTTAAAAGGTCCGACCGGTCGAATTGTCAAGAACTGCATATGTACTTTTATTAATTTTAAAAATATTTAAACAAATATTGATCAAAATCAAGGATCACAACAAAATTATATTAACAATTGAATCCTGCATGCAACTGGAAGATGAAACACAGAAATTTCATTCATAAAACAAGCCCATGAATATTAACTAAATTAGAACATTTACATGTAACAGTCCATTTTTCCACAAAACCAAAGATTGAATTAAACCTAGAACCAACAAAACTAAAAACTAAAACCAAGAAGTCATGAAAGAACAAACTGCATTTCCAATTTGAGAGCTTAAGGGAGAATACCTAAATGAGTGCCTGAATCGGAACTCAAGGAAACTGCAAAAAAAATGAATGAACCAGAAGAGAGTAAAGGAGAAGAAGGAGAGGAAGGAGAAGGTGGCGATGGCGATTTAGTCTAGGG
Organism: Allium sativum; assembly: GCA_030737875.1. Classification (NCBI taxonomy): domain Eukaryota; kingdom Viridiplantae; phylum Streptophyta; class Magnoliopsida; order Asparagales; family Amaryllidaceae; genus Allium; species Allium sativum. The sequence goes on from CM060923.1 coordinate 261,621,741, forward strand.
TTTGACTGGATAGCGCTTGTGACGACGGAAGCAGCAGTAAGATGAACAGCGACGATTTCGATTTAGAGCCTAGGTTTTTGCCTCGTGAGAAATAAAACGGCAGCGGTGACTTTCTCGTGATTTCATCATGAAAAAAATAGCGTAATGAAGGTTCAACGGCTTTGAATACATGGTTCAAATAATGGTTGCGAGGTTGGACCACGGCTCATGCACACCGAAGGCCCAATGGAGTTTCGGGCCTTTGTGGTCGAAGATCCGTGGTTAATTGCGGTTGGGCCTGGTTCTTAAAACACTGCATATAACTATACAGTAAAAAACTTAAATATATATATGCAAACCCATGCACCATTACACTAGTTTACTCACTTAATAACACATTCACATCAAACTGTAGCCCAATATCCCTTCGCACTGTCATAAACACAAACATACTAAAATATACGGTAACACGCAAAAAAAAGTTTTTTAAATGAGTGAGAGAGAGACATGGCGCTTACTTCCATACTAACCATTGCACAAATAAATTTGGCAAAAAGCAACTCACAGGTCTTATATAAGTCACGCTATTGAACACAAGAAAAAAGAATGTATATTTATGATTATAAAATACTCTACATCTAGTTATTATTTACGTTTCATCCATAAATATATACAAAGTTGCATGCAGACACTAGTAAAGAATGAAAATGCAGTAGATAACCTTTCATCTTAATCTTTAACAACAAAGTCAAATGGAGATAACTAACAACAATTTTGCATGCATGTGAGACATCGAATCGTATTCTCTTATGTATCGAGGATTTGTCGCATCTAGTAAAAGAAAAAGTCATACAAATACCCTACCGACTTCATTAATTTTTTTAAGTGTATGCATATATCAATATTTTTTATGCATTTAAAGGATTTTGTATGAACTTTGGTATTAATCATATTCAAAATATGAATTTTGTATGGTATTTAAACTTAAATAACTTAAGAAAAACTAAAGTAAAACTTACCATAAGTACCTTATATCAATCCATTTTAATGCAGTCTAACGGATGACCTTGCTATATAATGAAATCACCAATCCCGACTTCTCTAATTGTTGTTGACTATGGATCTTTTTCAGCCTTATGAGGTAAAATTGTATGTTTTACAAGTTGGTAAAGCGATGCATTTTAGCTAGTTTGTGTTTCAAGAACGACGTTCACGTTTCATATTGTTTCTAATAATCACCAAATATCTCAGACAATGACAATAAAAACATGTACACATTATGCTTACTAAAATTGTATGTACTAAATTATTTTGTTATGTACAGGGCTGTATATTTCATTACAATGTTATACTTATTTACCTATAGGAAACTGCTTACTAAAATTGTATGTAGACTCCTTACAACATTTTTTGTTATACATATCGTTCTATATATTCTAATACAACATTATATAAATTTTCTTCTATCAACCTTAGAAATATGACTATTGTTCAAATCAAATGTGTAACCATCATGTGCACAAGTCATTGAAGCACTAATCAGTGAAATAAAATTGTAGTAGTTTTAGTACTTATCAGTGTATAAGAAGTTAAAATATATAAATCTTTTAGACTTGATATTCAATATCTATTAGTCTTATAAGTAATCTAAAATATAATTTATGATTTACCGAAATAACAATTCAAAACTTTATGCCTAGCAATTCTTAGTTATGAACTATCATGTTCGACATAGTAAAAATCAAATTACCAATCAATAAATATCCTCTAAAAATTGGATTTAATAAAATTAAACCAAGTAAATATAGATGAAGAAATTATCTACTGCATAAATAATATGCTGATGAGTTTCCAAATGCACAGTGCTTCTCTATAACCTTTGATAAACCTCCTAAAGTGAATTATTATTGTTCTCACCCTAGTGGAGGTGGACTGAAAGAACGATATGTCCACCTAGCATTTCATACTAAAGTATTCAATTTACCTAAAAACAACATTTTGAACTTCTGGATAATATTGAGTACTAAGAATATTGATAGAAACTATTTCTTATATGTAGAGTAAGGAGTAGATGTTATTTTGTTTAGTACAAATAAACAGTCGTATTTATTTTTACTCAACAATGCTTAAAATTTATTTTTCTTGCTTTAACACTAAATCAAACGTATATCTAATTCAATTCCAACTCAAAGAGTAGTGATTTTAGCAAATTTTAGTTAATATTCTTAAGGAAAAGGGACTGCCTTACATAAATGAAAGTTTATGCTTTTATTCTTTTAGCTACATATGTTAATGCTAATGAATTTAACATGTTTTGAACCATTGGTGAATAAATAAAGTATAATTTAAGTTATCAAAGTTTTATAATATATGAATTTTGTATTCATCAGATCTACTTAGAATATATGCACTCAAAAGTCAATTTATTTAAAATGTATGAAAATATAGGAAAGAGGTAACTACGACTCTCTAGTGGACGATCCCAAGTTGTATTACCCAAATGTACCTGTCTATTACTAAATCTGGTAAAAATAATAATACGCTAATAGTTCAAATGGAAAAATAATTGATAAAGATTTAAATGTCGTATGTCTCTTTTTATCATCACGATTTAATACGAAGGAAGCCAATTCCCTTCCAATGAATAGTAAAGCGTATTTAAAGCACCACAGCGAATGTAACTGAAATTTACAATCGATACTAGATGATCAAACCGAAGACATTCAGATCCTTGCTCATAATCTGACCCATCAAATTATTATTATAGCATTTTCTTAAAAACCTATTTTTAGAACTTTCAATTATCCAAGATAAAACTGACTATAATGTATGTATACGAGAACCAAAGTTAAAAATATTAGGTTAACCAAATGTCTTACTATAAAGTGTATCATATGAATACACCGAGTATCCCGTTTATAATAGTAATAGGCCTGGGCCAATACGTTCAAAATGAACGTTTCCTGTATTATTACGAGAAGCTCAATGCGGCTAGTATTTGTGTATATATGCATGTAACATATGTATAAACATAAATTCATTCTGATTCAATAAAAAAATTCCACATCACATTTCAACTCATTTCCTTATATGGTAGTAGAGCACTGTGCTAACTCCATCAAGAATCAATCCAATCATTCGTATCTCTACAAATCTGTCTAAAGATAGATCATCCATCAGAGAATTTTCATCACTTGGATGCCTCTCATCCAAGATTTTCATCTTTTCATTTAAGAGTTGAGGCTGTTATCATAAAAACTGTGCCTCGCCAGTTTTAGTTGGCTGCATCAGTTTTCAACATCACAGCTTGGTGGTAAAGTATTTCAAAAACTCAGATTCGATCAAAAAATTCTGAAGAAATCAATCAAGTGAAGATAAAAAGCCATCCAAGATAGCTAATAAGACATTCAAATCAACACAATCTTGTTAAAACATCATTCCAGCAATCTGGTTGCTTTTATTCAATCGAAAAAATCATTCAGAAAATTTCCATTCAAAAAAGAGTTTAGAAATTCTTTACCTCTCTACATGGGAATGTATCATTCTGTTATAATCAGTGAATCATGGTTGAAGGAGACATATCAACCTCACCAAGATCCTTTGCCAGATCCAATCAGACAAGTGCTGAAAGCACTGAAGATCTCATCAAATCCATCATAAAACCGCAAAGTCAAATTGTCTTAATCCAATTGGATGAATCAAACTATCTCCTGTGGAAATTGCAAGTAGAAATAATGAAAAAAGGTTATGGATTAGAAGATTATCTCTATGGAACAAAAACTGTTCCAGCCAAATATATTGGACACAATGGCAACATTCTGATTCCTAACCAAGAACACACATCATATCGAAGACAAGATAATCTTGTCAGCGCTTGGTTAATGTCAATAGTGGTCTCTTCAATTATGCCACAACTAATTGGCAGCAAAACATCTCATGATGTATGGACAACGTTAGAAAGATCATTCACAAGCCAATCTTCAGCAAAAATGTTACATTACAAGAAACGGTTGCAAACAATAAAGAAAGACAACTCTAGTATGAATGATTATCTCATGAAGGTGAAGAACTTGTGTGATCAATTATCATGTATTGGAAATAGAACTGAAGAAAAAGAACAAATTCTGTACATAGTGGGAGGACTTGAAGATGGATATGAAGCTATTATTGCATTTATTACTTCGATTGAACCCACCCCCACATTGCAAAGTGTGTATTCTATGCTACTTGCCCATAAAGGCAGACTGTTGCAAAAGAAACATCAAGTATCAGATCCCTCTGTTAACTACACTACTACCGGAAAAACAAGAATCAATCAAATAGTTCAAGAAATTAAAATACTTACCGGAGAGGAGGCTAATCAAACAGAGGAAGAGGAAGAGCTGGGAGATGGAACCCCAACAACAGGCCAAAGTGCCAAATTTGTGAAAAACTTGGTCACAACAGTAATAGGAATAGCAATTCAAATGCAAACATGGTCAACAGTCAATCAGATGCAAAAAGCAATCAAGAATCTACCTCAAACTCTTCCACTATTGAAAATATTCAAGATGAAGCATGATATCCAGATTCAGGAGCCACTCATTATGTCACAAACAATTTAAACAATCTGAATCTTGGTAGTCGCGAATACAAAGGTAAGAAGTCTCTAATTATGGGTAAAGGTAACTTAATAGTTATTTCTAACACTGGACATGCTAGTATTAGGGATGCTAAACAAATTTACTTGAATAAATTGCTGTATGCACAGAATATAAAAAGAACTTAATTAGTGTGTCATAGTGGGCAAAAGACAACAAAGTGTCTTCTGAATTTTACCCGAAACACTGTATAGTTAGGTACATGCTGACTAGGAACATTTTATTATAGGGTAGGGAACAAAATGGACTATACAAGTTTGATTCTGGAAATCTTAGAAACGCTGAGTTTAAGATCAATTTCTGTAATGTAACTGAATTAGATATGAATAATGACTGTATGACCTTTGATTTGTGGCATTGTAAACTTGATAATCCAAGTTCCAAAATTATGAAAGAAATTCTAAATATCAATGGCATTTCTACCAATATCCATGATAATTATGTATGCATATACTTTCAAAGGGGAAAGAGCCATAAATTTCCATTCCTAAACTCCGAAACTAAATATTTAAACCCATTAGAACTGGTTGTTGTTGACCTGTGGGCTCCAGCACCGATTAATACTAATTATGGGTATAAGTATTATATTTCTTTTATTGATGCACACTCAAGATATGTCTGGATATCTTTCGTGAAATCAAAGTCAGACACTTGTAATGTAGTTATGCAGTTTATAGCTAATGCTGAAAATCAGTTATGTCATATAGTCAAGGTTGTTCAAAGTAACGATGGTAAGGATTTCAACCATTAATGGATTATTTTTGTAAAAAGTGCGTCATACATTGATTAACTTTCCCACACATATCTGAACAGAATGGTCTTATTGAAAGAAAACACAAACATATTGTTGAAACTGGGCTAACATTGTTGGCATAGGCATTTCTACAATTAAAGTTTTAACCTGATGCCTTTGCTACATCAGTACATTTAATAAGCAGACTACCAACAAAGGTACTTGATTTGAAATGCCCTATAAAGGTACTAAGTCAAAATCAAACCTAATTATAATGATCTGAAAGTATTTGGATGTTTTTGTTTTCCTCACATTAGACCATTCAATAAACATAAACTTGACTATAGATCTACCCCATGTACTCTTCTGGGTTATACTACAAATCACAAAGGTTACAAGTATTTAGACAGTAATGGAAGAATCTACATATCCAGGCATGTTATTTTTAATGAGAAAGTGTTTCCATTCAAAAGTCACAGATGCAAGACAACAAAATAAAATTATAATCCGAAACTTTCAATTCCATCTTTTCCTGAACAAGTAAGTGATGTTATATATGTGCCACACTCAAATGATAGTATGTCACACAAAAAGTACACATACTGCTGATTAACACAGAAATGTGTTTATTTTATGCTCTTATATTTTATCTTTTGTAAATAAATAAATGATACTTTGGGTACTTTTGTGTGGTTTTACAGGATGTCAAGAAATGCCTCCTTCGTTTCAAATTAAAGGCCAACTACAGATAAAAAGCTACTTCCCCGTATTAAAGCCATCTCAATTACAAAAGACGTTGTAGCTCACTGGTAATTGCATGGAAGTTTGTACTGAGAGACCTGAGTTCGATCCCCGTCAAGCTCACTTTTTGCCAAAGAACAGAACGCGTTCACACTGCCTCCTCTGCCTTGAAGAATACATGGATTGGTGTCATATTATAAATATATACATATATTCATATGTATGTATGTATGCATGATATACACTAATAAAAGGAATAAACAAATTCTTATCATGGAAATCAATTCAGAACATTCATTTTCAAATTCCAATTAGAAGAATTTCTGATAAAAATATTGCCAAGAAAAGATCAATTTTGAAGATTTTATCCCCTGTTGCCTTTGGAGTCTAATGAGTATCCTTGTTTGAAAGAATTAATCACATACAATCTGCTCATCAAATCAATCAATTTGCCACATGGAAGATAGAGAAGATTTGGAAGATATTCACCGTGATTTGCTTTCCAATCAAGCTTGGTCAAGGAAGGCAAGAGATATGATATTACTTCTTGAGAAAAGAGGGCCATTTAGTCATTGATTTGATTAGGATTTGGTCTACACCTCTATAAATATACATGATGTCCCATTGTAAATGCCATTCAATTTTCTATTCTGTATTCTCTTTTGTTCTAATAAAAGTCTTTTCTTTTCTAGTTTTATTGTTATTTTAATTTCATTACAATTTGTGTTATCTACCTAATTAGGTTTGGGTAGAACGCATATTGTTATTGTCTTTTATTACTGCTTGTTAGCGATTCACTGTTTGATTAGTTTCAATAGGAATCCTACTTTTAATTTCTGTTATTGTTCTAGTCGTTATTCTCTTTTCTAGTAATTGTTCCTTTTCTTTTCAATTATTGAATTTGATACTGATTAGATTCAGATTAATTTCAACAACATAAAAAAAACAACCCCAAACTTCGTTTAACTCGCCCAAGAATAAATAGATAATAATTTTTAATAACACCTCCCTGTGTTCGACCTGTATGCTACACACCTGTACGCTTGCAGTATTTAATTTAAAATTCGCGCTTTTCTAATTCATAGGAAAGTGACGATCAACTGCCAGTACTTCATAACACATTACATCCTGCACATAATTAGATAAAAACAGTGAAGTCAGTACAAGTGATGACAATGCTAATTCACAACATCACAATGTGAGCAATGATGAAAGCAACAGTTCTGAAAGCATTCAGCCAGAGAGAAATAAGGAAGACGCCTAAACTCAAAATCAACATCATATAATGATAAGAGTTAAAAGTGGTATATTCAAACCAAAAACTTTCTATGCTGAATTCAATGACATTGAACCATTCACTTATCTACTCGCTGTGTTGATGATAAGTGGAGGTCAACCATGAAAGAAGAATTAGATGCACTAAACAAAAAGCAAACTAGGTGCCTTGTTCAACCACTCAAAAATAAAATCATTATTGGGTGTAGACGGACATACAGAATAAAAAGACATGCTGATGGTACAATTTCTAAATACAAGGCAAGATTGGTGGCAAGAGGATATTTGCAACAGTGGGGAATTTATTTTAATGAGACATTGTGAAACCATCTACCATCAGAATTATACTAACCATAGCCTTCGATAATTTTTTTACCATCAAACAACTTGATGTTAATAATGCTTTTTTGAATGGTGACTTGCAGTAAGAAGTATATATGGAACTACCACCAAGTCTCAAAGAAAAGACAGACAATAGAATGGCGTCCAAGCTAAACAAAGCTATATATAGGCTAGATCAAGCACCAAGGGATAGGTTCGCCAAACTAAAAGCAACATTGTCAAAATTTGGATACAATTCAACAAGATCTGATAATTCACTGTTCATAAAATTCACAGCAAACACTGTTGCTTATCTTCTGATTTATGTGGATGACTTCATAATCACAGGCAACTATGGCTTTGAAATCAGAAATATTACCAGTCAAGTAAACAGTGAATTTTCAGTCAAGGATTTGGGAGAACTATCATACTTTCTAGGAATTGAGGGCAGCAGAAATAAAGACAATGAACCTCAATTAAATCAAAGAAAGTACATTACTGAAATTCTAGTCAGATCAAATATGGACAAGGCCAACCCACTAACTATAACCAATCTGCATTTAAGCAAGGAAAAAGGTGAACCCACATGCAATGAAAAACTTTATAGGAACATCATTGGACCTCTACATCATGTCACCATGACCAGACTAGATATATCATATAGTGTCAACAAGGAAAGTCAGTTTATGCAAAGACATCTAACTGACCACTAGAAAGCAGTCAAAAGAATTCCAAGGTACTTAAAGGGCACAATTAATTAGGGGTTAATTCTGAAGACATGCAACAATTTGAATAACAATGCTTACTCAGATGCGGACTGGGCAAATAATGATTATGATGACGTAAAATCCACAAGTGGTTATTGCATATACTTACGAAAGAATCCTATATCATGGTGTGCAAAGAAACAAAATACTGCTTCCATATCCAGTACAAAAGCTGAATATCGTAGTATTGCTAGTACAACAGCTGAAATAATGTGGATTCAATCACTTTCAAATGTGCTAAAAATCAACACAAATGCAAAGGCAACTGTGTGGTGTGATAACATGTATCCTTAATTGCTAATCCCGTGTTACATTCCAAAACAAAACATTTGGAACTAGAGATATATTTTATAAGAGAAGTAGTTCAAAAGGAAAAGCTTCAAGTTAATCACGTACCGTCCACTTACTAAACGGCTGACATTCGGGCCAAGCCTTTATTAAAACCATATTTGAAGCTCTAAGGAGCAAACTCTGCATAGCAGAAATCATCAGTTATCAATCTCTGGCTGCAAAAGCAATCGTCAAATCCTAGCTGGAAAATATGACAGATCCACAACTATGATCTATGGATCTTCCATAAAGGCTCAAACTTTATAGAAATCTGAAGAGAACTACACACAATCCATCAGCAAAATCCGAACACAAAAGAGTGCAAATCTGCTGCTGTGAACAAGTAAAATCAGAATCAAGCTCGAGCTAAAATTGTAGCATGGATGAAAAAGCATAAAGGAAGAGAAGATGATGTCAGATCTGAAGGGAATTAAGGAGTGAAGAATTGATGTGGTGGACATTTTTACTTCTCGCATCAAACCCTTTCTCTAAAGATAGGGTTTGCACGGGGGGAGGGGGTATGAAGTGTATCGTATGAATACACTGAGTATCCCGTTTTATTAGTAATGGGCCTGGGCCCAATACGTACAAAATGAATGTTTCCTGTATTATTACAAGAAGTCCAATGCGACTAGTATTCGTGTATATATACATGTAACATCCGTACAAACATATATTCATTCTGATTCAATACAAAATTCCCACATCTCGTTTCTTTATACTTACGGCCATTACCTATGGTCAACATTGCAAATTGAATTGTTTTATAATGATAGACTATATATACCTACCTTCATTTTGTGATCTTATGATTGAGACACTTATAGACCACAATGATGCACGTCAAGGTGCAGTATCGGACAATATTAGATGAAATAGTTGTTTTACTATAACATTTTTCTACTTCTCACTATAGTTAAGCGAAAATTAATTTATATAAAACACAAGCCCCTTCGAATTGCCGTATCTACTTTTCTCATTTCATTCATAAGCAATGACTAGTACCGAAATGCTGCGAAAATGTGTTAACTATGTGTGCAAATGTTCTTTCATATTGAAGCTTCAACTGTCTATGAAACTCTGAAAATTCTGACTGAATTATCTTCTCACAATCTTTAATGGTCAACTCATCAGTATTATCACTAAGCATACGATCTCAAAAAAAATTAGTCGAAAATGAACTGTCATTTTGAACTATAACCGATTTGTCACACATGGAAAATTTTCTTCCGGCTGAAACTAAAGCCTCAATCAAGGCCACGCGATCATCTTTTGAATCTGTCCTCAATTGAACTGTCTTTGTATGGGAAAATGTATAAAATTTCCTGTTTTAGAAATTGCGCTCATGAAACGGGGACATCTGTGAAAAAATCAAATGCCTAACAAAAAAAGTATATGAGATTCATGATTCTGATTGTAGTTCCTAAAAATAATTATCTGGTTTCTTTTTATAAAAAAATACATTTAGTATATAAAGAAAAATATTGAAGAATACAGGAAAAAGAATCTTAGTTATATTAGATTTCATTATCACAATGCCTAACAATCATATCTCAGTGTAATTGAATTTACTGGGAAACATAAACAAATTAAGCTTCCTACAAGAAAACATTCTATTAAGTTGATTTTACCCACTTATCGGCTTGTTATTTTATTATTTCTACATCAAATTTTTTTACTATAAGATATATGCAACCCAGAAAAATCCTGACACTTAAGAAAACCTAGCATTAGAGAAGCGCGTAGTGTAAATTCTAATGTGTAAAAATATTTTTATACTGCATATATTATAAAATAAGGATAGATTTTTAGAAAGTGTATTTTCTTCTGTCCAAATTATAATTAATGAAATTAATATAGTCCGATAATTTTGTACGACTACCTCGAGTTTTTAATAGGACATATATAGGACCTTTTCTTAGTTATCTAAAGTGACTAGCATGCTAGTTTAAGTACGTAAGGCCGAAGTGCGAAAAACTGATATCATGCCAACATGGAACTAGTTCTAAGCATTACTGGAATCAAGGTTTTATGCAAGAGGAAGTTAAACACACATCAATATAACGATTTTAATTTTTCCACATTTACCACCTATTCAGTTCACTAGCAAGTGAAATAAATACAGTCAACAATTAGTGAAGGAAATCTAAGTTCAAATTCAAAATTTGGTGAAAACTAAAATTTTTAATTTCAATCTCAAAATTGTGGTTTGTTCTTACCGACGGCAGCAATGAAGAGCCCAGGGTATCCAGTACGATGCCATTAATTTCCAAGTGAATTTATTAGCTGATATAATGAATTATATCTCTCGAACATAAGCATCGTCAAGCGACCATGGTGAGCTCCAACGCTTGTGATAGAGAGGAGGCATTTTAAATGATTTACTGAGAAGAGGCAGCAAAGATTTAGAGAGGAATCATTTTAGAACATTTGTAGAGTGGAGTTAATTAAGATTTCAAGTCGCAAGTAACTTAGGGTTGTCTGTTTTAAGGAGAAGAGGGAAATTTAGGCGACAATGAAAATCTTAGAGGGAACCATCTGTTTAAATTTACCTTATGAAGATCTCAGCGTTGTCTTTAGTTTTTCTTGGGGTTTTCCAAATTTTAAAAAGTTCAGCAACCGCAATCAACATGTAAACGATGTTCTTCATGGCTGTTGAAAGCAGTTTTTCTTGTAGTGTGAAGTTAGAAGCAAGTGACTTAAACCCATGTACGGGATGGATACGTGGTTTCAATCATTCAATTACTGAACCAACTGGTCTAGTTAAATTACCAATTGAGTTTGGCGAGGGAGATCGTCAGAGAGTATGAATTCTTCCATTCCTTGTTATGGATATTAGTTCTCCTTGCAACGCCTTTCTGGGCCGGCAGACCGTGGCAGAGTAGAGAGTGTGTATAGCTCCATGGTGTTTACTCCTGAAATTCCCAACTGAAGCTAGAGTGGGAATGGTCAGGGGAAGATTAGGTGATAGGAAGGGCATGCTATTTGGCGGAATGGAAGGAAGTCCACAATCGAGAAGGTAAAGAATTACAATACGCCTCCCCTCCTTCCAAGGTGGCGACATCATAACTAGTAATGGACACATCACGACCAGGATTGCCCAATCATGAATTCGATGACATTGATCCCAAAGAATATGAAGAGTTTGAATGTAGAAGGGAAGCACCTAACGAAGCTACGGTAGATGTTCTTATCGACAACGACGACACAACTAGGGTCTTGAGGATCAGATCCCATTTGGATTCCCTTTGGACGAGAGAATTGATTAGTATTATTAAGGAAAACCTGGATATGTTTTCATGTTCCCATGATGACATGTGCGGGATATCTCCATCGATTATGGGTCATTCGTTGAGCATCGATCCAATGTATACTTGACCCGGAGAGGTCGGCAACTCTAAAGGAGGAGGCTGAAAAGATGAAAGGTAATGGATTCATTCGAGATGCAACATACCCTGAGTGGATATTGAATCCAGTACTTGTGAAGAAAGCTAATGGGAAATGACGTACATGCATCGAGTTCTCGGTTTTGAACAAGGCATGCTCGAAGGATAGCTTTCAACCATCCCAAATTGATTAGCTAGTAGATTTGATAGCTGGACACAAACTCCATTCATTTATGGATGCATACTCAAGATACAATCAAATTTCAATGCATGTTCTAGACCAGGAACATACTAGTTTTATCACGGACCTCAGGTTGTATTGCTACATCATAATGCCTTTTGGATTGAAGAATGCTGGGGCGACATACCAACGGTTGGTTAACTATATGTTCCATAACCAGATTAAGAAATTGATGGAAAGTATGTGGATGACATGCTTGTGAAGTCAACGAAATCAACTAATCATTTTAAAGACTTAGCAGAAATGCTAAATATCCTCTGACATTATAGGATGCAACTCAATCATTTGAAATGCCCTATTAGTGTTGCATAAGGGAAGTGTTTGGGGTTCATCGTCAGTTCGCATGGAACTGAAATCAACCTAGACCAGATCACAACAATCAAGAACAACCATGAACCTCAAAAGATTAAGGATGCACAGAGTTTGGTAGGAAAAGTGGCATCTTTGAGAAGATTCATCTCCAGAGCAACTGATAAGTGTATTCCCTACTTTGACTTAATAAAGCGAGGGAAGAGAAACTTTGTATGGACCCCGGATTGTGTCTAAGCTCTCCGAAATTTATTAACTCTCCTGGAGAAACCCCCAATATTATCCAAGCTTAGATCATGAGGATTTGTTTGTATACTTGGCAGTATCATTGCATGTTATCAGTTCAACAGTCGTCCATGAGGAGGAGAAGGTCCAGAGACAAGTTTATTATGTGAGCAAGAAGTTGACGGGGCTGAATGCAACTATCCAAATATTAAAAAGATTGCTTAAGCTTGGTGATCGCTTCAACGAAACTTCATCACTATTTCCAGTCCCATCCAATCATGACACACACTGATTAGCCACTACGACAGGTCCTTCTACGACCTAAGGCATTTGGTAGGCTACTTAAGTGGAATATTGAACTGAGTCAGTTGACCTCACTTTTATTCTGAAAAAGTCGATAAGTGGGCAAGCATTGGCTGGTTTCATAGCGAAATTTACAACTCTTGAGGATGATGCCTCGGATGATGATACTAGCCCTCCTTAGACTAAGTTGGAATCGAGCATTTGGAAGCTATATACAGACGGTGCTCGAAATAATCGACGTTCCGCCGTCGGGGTTTTCTTGGTAACGCCTGAGGGAAGATCGATCTATTATGCCTTAAGGTTAAATTTTCCCGCTACTAACAATGATTCCAAGTATGAAGCCCTAATTGCCATGCTAAAATTTGCGAAGGAATTGGGAGTAGTTGTATTGGACATTTTATGTGACTCTCAATTTGTTGTGTTCCAGGTTCGGAAAGATTATCAAATAAAGGGACCACCACTTGCCGCTTACCTGGAACTAGTGGAAGAACTGTTGAATGGCCTCAAGTACCATAGCATTTCCCACATTCCTCGGGAGGAGAATCAAAAGGCTGACAGGTTAGCCAAGATGGCCAGCTCTAATAGCCTAAAGGAAACAAAAATGGTTCCGATCGAAGTTTTGAATGCGTTGAGCATTGATCGGATGGAAGTTGATCAGATATTCGAAGTCGAGCCTGAAAGGGAGTCATGGATGACCCCTATAAAAATTTCCTATAGTGTGGTACATTTACAAAGATTAAGAATGAAAGGCGTGCCATTGTCCGCAAAGCTTCAAGATATATTATGCAACATGGTATGCTTTACAGAAGAAGATATTCTGTTCCTTTGCTCCAGTGCATCGCTAATGACGATGTCAAGCGCGTATTACGAGAAGTACACCAAGGTGATTGTGGTGACTACACTGGAGGGAAAACTTTAGCGAAAAAGATACTGCGGTAGGACTATTTTTGGCCTACCATAAACCGAGATGTGGATGATTATTTACGGCGCTGCGACAAATGACAAAGGTTCTCTAAGATTCTTAGGGCTCTGCCTAACCAACTTACCCAAATGGTGAGTCCCTAGCCATTTGCAATATGGGGAGTGGACATGTTTGGAAACCTTCTGATATCCAAGGGCGGAGCGAAATATGCAATCGTGGTGGTGGATTACTTCACTAAGTGGGTTGAAGAGGAACCATTGACCACATCACGACCAAGAGAGTGATCAACTTTATTGTCAACAAAGTCATATGTCGATTTGGGATCCCAGGAACTATCAATACTGACAATGGAACCCAATTTGATAATAAGAAATTCAACGATTCCTTCGACAACATTGTATCGAGATGAGACACAACGGTTGCACACCTGCAATCAAATTGACAAGTAGTAGCCGTGAGCAAGGTCTTCAATTCCATTCTGAAGAAATGATTGGAGCAGACAAAGGCCAAGTGGGTGGCCGAATTACCATTAGCTCTTTTGGCGTATCGAACTACCCATAAGTCAACAACTGGCCATGCTCCTTTCACACTCTCATAAGGCTCGGAGGCAGTCATCCCAGTGGAGCTTCAAGTCCCCTCTCATAGAACGACATATTAACATCCTTTGACTAATAAGGCTCTTCTCCTAGGTCGCTGGATATGATCAATGAGAAGGGATAGGAGGCAGACTTGCGTGCTTTAGAGCATATACATCAGGTTGCCCAATACTATAACCATAAAGTATGACCTAAGACCTTCGAGTCCGGCAATGAAGCAAGTGTTCTTGGCTCCCATCTTCATGGGCCCGAAGTAGTAAGGACCATACATCATTCATCGAAAGCTTGGAAACGTAACTTTCAGGATAACAACCATTGATGGGGATCATTTTCTGAGAGCATGGAATGTTGGGCCTCCACATCATTATTTGACTTAAGGTTCTATTTTGTTTATTCCCTGATTATGTAATGATGCACAATTTGCTCGAAGTTTCTACTTACAAATAAAGGCTCTTTCCATGCTCTATGACTGTCTGTGTCGATTCGACTAAGTAGTGTGATTCGACTGGCCTGTGCCGAAGATGAAAGAAGGGAGTTGTTTTCTTCCTAATGATGTTCACTCACTCGTGCTTCGATAAGCTAACTCAATTCTATGACTAATCAGACTTGGGTTAACCAAAGTTGAGCTCGTTATCAATGCTCGACTTAGCGGACCCTACTTTGTAGACCTAAGTGACGGAATGACACTTAAACGACATATTAAAACTCTTTCCTATTTCGATGGGATGAGTATAAACAATAGGGGTGGAAATCGACCATCCCTAATGGTAAACTTTTCTCTTGACATGGGGCAAAAGGACGATGCTCAGATGAGTGTGACCCGACCACTTGTCCTACTAACTCCGTTCCTTAGAGCTTGGAATGGAGTATTGACTAAATTCGACTTCGATATCGACACTCGAATCAACAAAATCCTAATTTAGGGCTTAAAGTATAGATTTGATGGCGAAGCGAATGACATGACATTTCGCACAATCAACTCTAACTCTCATGACTTGATAAAATGGTGCGCCACAACCCAAGACCGCTATAACCAACGATTGTATCCTAAATTTACGACAGGAGGGTATAAAAATATTTGGATCGAACATCCAAAGGACTTGGCTCATACCCCATGGAGGCTTCGGGGCATGAGCATAGACTTAGCCTAAGATCCCCACTGATGCTGGGGGCATTGGCATGGACTTATAAAATAACCTTGAATATGGCATGGGCTTGGCATATGATTCCAGGTTAATTGGGGCATATACACTATACCTCCGAACAAGTAATGACTTGACTTGGTTGACCCTAGCTTAAGTTGCTCTTTTTGAGCAAGGCAACTAATGAATTAAATACGAGTTAAAAAAATAAACCGCGAGTACATTAGACGGAAAGCGAATAAAGGAAACAAACTACTTTATTAATTACATATTGTATATAATGATAACTTCTTTATGAATTACTTGTTTTATACAAAGTGATAAAGCAAAAGGCGAGGGTCTCACTCCCAACAATCGCAGCAGGCCTGAGGGAAACCGAAGAAACAAATTGGAAAACATCTAAGACTTGGATGCCTTGGTCTTCTTGAGATCTCTGAGCTTCTTCTGCTTCTCCTTCCGAGTCTCGGTAAGTAGACACTTTTTCTTCCAAATCTTCCCAATCGAAGATTCTTCAGGTTCAGGAGTAGGCTTGAAGCTTGTATCCTTTAGAGGCAACGGGGGAAAATCAGTGGAGACCTCTGTGCTAGAAGGAAGGTCTGTACTGATAGGATCATTGGGAAACAGAGTGGGCAAGATATCAAACTTGACTTTCATAAGTTTGTTGTCATTCCTTGCCTTCATCTTTGTTAGTGTCAGTTCCCCAGTCTTTCGGGTCACTTAGGTGTAGATGGTATCTCCATCGGTTTCCTTACGTTGAAATCCTTCAACTCAGCTATCATCTCTCCTTCCTTCGAGGCATCAATACCAGGAGGCATGAATACTCATCAATTGTCTTTGTTCCTTGCTCCACAACAACATCAGCAGGTTTTGTACCTAAAGCTAGCAAGGAGAGCAATGGTTATTAGTTTTGGAGAAATAACGGGACTCCCAGTTGGAAGCCCCATAGCACAATGACACACCATAATAGCTTTACCGAATTGAGGAGAGAGTGTGAAAATACCATCGTCAAAATGGTCTTCAGGAGTTGTAGGAGTTTTAACCTCGATGACTGGGGAGGGAGACGTGCGTGTGACAAGTTCTGGATCGTCAGGGTCGTACTTTTCTGTCCCCCAAATCTTGGATGCTACAGAGGAAGAACCAGAGCTACTCACAATGGCATCTTTGCCTTTAGCCTAATGCTTCTCGGCATCCTCAGCTCCTTTTAGCAATCTCCTTCCATTCGTCAGATGCTCAGGCTCATCGCCCCTTAAGAATGTTCTCATTAGTTCCTCCTTGTCCACACGCTACGCCACAAACGGCTAATGCAACAACATAAAATTGTTAGCACAGGCCCAAAAAATATTTGCATGGATCTTTGGTAATGTTTTTCGGATGATGCAATTTTAACCGTTGCTGCAGACCTCAAAGGCAACATTTTGACTATCTAAATCAATATAACAAATATTGTTACAACAGAAGCCTATTTAGTTCTATTTCAACATTTTTAGGTGTTTGTAGCAACATTCCAAAAATGTTGTTATAGATATTTATATTCATTTTTTAAAAAAAAATTTAACAAAAAAGAGAATTAAATGCTAGTACACAAAATTAAATATTCAAATAGTATTTTTATTCAAATAAATATTTTATTTCAACATTTAAAATAGTACATATTTCTAACTCCGCCATTTACAATTCATAATTAATAACATAGTCAATCAGGTAAAAATGATGTTCCTCACTACATTCCACTCGATTCACTCAGTTATACATACTCAATTACATATACATTCGTTGATACTGACACACTAAGTCTTCTTGTGCTCCAATCCAGTCCAGACACATGTATACCTATCACTGAAAATTGGTACACTTTTATTAGATTCTGGAATAACGCTACATGACCAGGTTAGTATACAAGCCTGCATAATCCTTAAACAAAAGTAAACTTGAAATAAACAGAAATACACAAATCAAAATAAAAACAGAAATCAAACAATAATAATAAAAAGCTAGACCCATAGGTCTGGTTGAACCCATCCAGCATACTCGAGCAAAAATTCCTTGCACTTCTCCATATAGCTACCGAATTACTTCAAATCTTCCACAAACTTCAAAGCTAGAGCTAGTAGCAGCTCTAGAAGACAAACCACTAAGATTAGCATTTCTCGTCATGAGTCTAGAAGCATTCGATCTAGATCTATAGTAAGGAACTATCCTCATAGAGTTGGAAACTCTAGAATAACAGTCCGACCACCCAAAAACACAAAATGCAACAATGAGAAGCAATTCCAACCTCAAGATTCATCGTATGAAGATAATAAGTCTCAATGGAACAACTAACAACAATACTACCCATTCCAGCATCAAAATACTTAGGCCTTGAATCAAAACTGATATTAGAAGCAACCCTGTTAACATTGGATTTGCCACTACAAATAAAAGAACAATCACCGATATTATCACATCTTATAACAGACAAAGTAGAACACCCTTCGTTCAACTTTACTGGTGACCGAACATAGGTTGACACTATATCCTCATCAAAATCTGAAAAAGCCAGACCATCCTTAATCCCAACAATGCACTTAGGAGAACCATCATCTAAAACCACATTGGCCTAACCCTAGTAGCAATCACCAACAAATGTCAACACCACCAATACCTACCACTATAAGAAAATATGTTATTGATTGCAAGGTGAACAACATCTCAAAAGCAGCCGCAATCATTATACCAACAAAATTACAGTAAATATGCATAGCGGGTATATTACAGTAAACAAATTAGTTACCTTGCATCCAAGTGAGAAAAATCTGAATGTATCTAGTAAACTTTTGCAGCAAATTTCACAAGTATTGGTAACTCCTTTTCCAGCACGAGGCTGAGGCCTTTCATTCAAATTTTTTTGCATTGTTAATGATGTAGGTTTGAACTATTGAAATATCAATGAATTTTGAAATTTCTAAGACTCTGATCAAATTGTGATGAGATGATCTTCGAATCTGGAGAAGCAAAAGAAATACATATGAATCAAAAAATTGAAGAAAATAGGCATTGAAAACAGAAATTGAGAATGATGGGTCTAAGAACCTGAACAACATAATGATACTTGTGTTTAAAAAGCCGGAAACATCGCCTCATAGGACCGGTCATATGAAGATCAGTTTGAAGAAATAGGCAATTTTTCAGCACACGGTGTTGAAAATTTGCATCGATTTTGCTGAGAAATCTAGTTCTCCAATGGATTGAATATTTGCAAGTTGGTTGAGCGAAAGATTTATTCGAATTCACTTTCGAAGGGTCGATTTGGAGAAGCTAAAAATATTCAGATAAGTTCTTTCTTTGAATCCTGAACAACAATAAAGATTAAGATTTGGAATTGAATTTTATTTGAGGCTATCGAATAACCCCAGTGAACGTTGAAGCTCAGATACTTGATAGAAAATTGTTTAAGGCTTCGAACTTGGTAGAGAAGATGACATCGCCTCTCTGATATTTTGGAAGCGATGAAAATTAGGGATATTGAAAAAAAATTAAAGTAGGGAAGAAGCTTCGAACTTGGCAGAGAATTATTTTGAAATTTTGGGGGAGAACGAAATGAAAAGGAAGCGGGTGAATGACAATTTTAGCTAGAAACAGAGGAAGCTTAGTAGATAATGGATGGATGGTTGAGATTTTGTTTTAACTAATGGTGTGGATCACCACGTAAGACATGGAAAGGTCTGTTATAGCAACGTTAAATAAATGTTGCATCATGTACACTTGTTTAGCTAGGCAAACGCATTTTTATGGCTAAGGTAACATCAAAAATAGAACGTTGTAGTAGGAACAAAATATTATAGCTACCATCACATTTTGGCTAGCAACACCTTGCAATTTCATTGCATTAGGTCGTTTATGGAGGCGTAGTGATAGTTACAACCTACAACTTATGCTTCTCATTTTTAACAAGCTCACTCCATGTATCAGCTAGAGTGGAGGGGTAGTCTTCCACCCATGATATGTCGTGATGGCGGAGAATTTGTGTGAAGAAAGAGAGAATGAGAGCTCCCATACCAAGCAGGACTTGTTTAGCCTCAGCAAATTGTTTCTCCAACTCAGCCTTGTCAACCTCAAATTGGGCTTTGGAATTAGAAGCAGATTCAGTAGCAGTGTTAGCATGCCCTCTTTGCCCTCTCCTCAGCTTCAGCTAGCTTGGCCTTTAGATCAACATTCTCCTTCTCAAGTTCAGTTTTCTCATGTTCGAGGCGGGTGCAAGACAATTTTAAATCATTATTTTCAGTTGTAACACTCTTACCATACACCTTAAGGGTTGTGCATTCTTTGCTATTGACACTAATCTCGTTGTTGAAACGTTGTTGCAAGTCATTGTGCAGTTTCTTGTATTTTTTGGCTTCGTGCTCCGTGAGTGCAAGCTTATCTTGAACTTTGTATTCTTTTTCGATAGCCATGGTACGTAACATGTCGTATTCCCATAGATGCCTATGATTATCCATGTGTAGTTGGAGATTCTGTATGATCTCAGATAACTTCCGAGCATACTTGCATGTTTCCTTGAATTATTGATAGATGTTTTCTTAATGCTATCAGACCAATTCTTAGGGACTGTCTGGAGATTAGGCACAAAGTGCATGTTCTCGAAGTGATATCGAGGGAATTTCTCTTTTAAAACATTTATCCTATCGGCAGTAGAAGCGTTAAGAATAACAGGCTTTGACGTGGGGATATTGGTGGAGATGCATTTGGATGGAATGATTGTTGCACCATCCTTATCCTTGGATTTGTCCTTATGGCCAGAATGCTTCTTAGAATGTTTGTCTTGAGGTTGTGGTTCTTTTGGGGGAAGTGGAGCTTTGGCAATTTGTTTTTCTGCTTCGCGAGAGCCCTAATAGCTCTTATACTTGTCGACATCGGAGCAGAGCGGAGAACGAAAGCATGAGGATGGATAATACTTTTATTGGTAGCATCTTCTCTACTCCCGGTCGTAGTTATCTCTATATTCGCGCTCAAGATCAAGATAAAACTTTTAGAAACTGCTGTGAAGCTTTCTGGGATCATGACTTCGATGAGACATCGTTCCTGCAAATCAAAGTGAGCCAGTATTAGAATCAGGAATTGATGAAACATACAAGTACTGCGACGTGTCATGTGTGTCCTAAGTGACCCCCTAGATGGATCAGAGCCCTGAGATTGGATAATTGGTGTCGTCTATCCCATCTTGGTGGGTGTAATTTCCTCCTCGGATGTAGAAAAGAAAGAACCAGAGCTAAGGATTTGAGAAGAGCATATAGTGTCCGGCAAAGGAATATCGCCTAAACCTCGATATGGATACACTTATTTCCCTTGGCAGGAATCGTGGATTAGAGGTTTAGCTAGGTTGGAGTCTCGGGAGAATGTTGCTTCTCCGTAGCCGCGGTATCCTTTGGAGAAGATCCTTAGACTCTTCCATAATAGTCTTTTCTAAGAGCTACTCTGTGAATACATTTACAGGAGAGGGACTCTTAAGCATTTCACTAATCACTTTCTCTGAGGACTTCTCCTTCTCCCTCGGCTGAGGTTCCTAATTGGAACTTGCAAGGTCTTTTCTTCTCGGGGCCTTCCTAGCTTCAGATGAAACTAATGCCTGCCCCACGACTGGGGGCATGCCTTTTATACCCATTGACAAAAGAGGAATGAGCTGAGGGCATGTATACTGGAGCACGACCTCCACCAACACCTATACTCCGTTGTGGACTGAGAAAATGGTATCGATGAAGAAATTCATCCACAAGGCAACTCATGATGCTAAGCGATGTCGATGGAGCATTTAGTGATGTAGTCATGTGGTCCTGATGCACCTGACCTTGCTACTTCATTTGGTTCGGAACTGACGATGAAAAGAAAGGTTAGAACCCCTACGCATAAGGTTAAAGAGAAGAGACTGGAACTAGAATCTTACTAGATTGAAGCTATCTCCTAACGCACCTTTCTTGATGATGGATATAAAACCAATTGGGCCTTATGTTGCCTACATTGCTATATCCCTCACCGATCATCTTCCTTTTGGACACAGACTCGAAATAGAGGAATGAAGGAGCCACTTGTTGGCTATGCTTGAAGTTAGAGAAAATGATTATATCTTCATAGGTGGGCTCCACACCAAGGATCTTCATTTAAGTTATGAATAGAGTTTACAAGTACGAGTTAGTTGTTGGATGAAGCAACATGGGTGCTATATTCACTCGTTTAAGGAAATCGACGATGAAAGGGTAAAAGGGAGGAACTCTTTCGACTGAGTACATATGTCGACTTATTGCCATATATCATTCCAGAGGATTGTGAGGCGTCTCTAAGACATCAGGGGCCCGTACGTCTTCCCAGGGGATTCCATGTTTCAAACATAACCGCCTTAGCCTCGACTCATCAGTTGTGTACACCCAAGAATCCTTAGGCTCTTCCATAAAAATTGCATCTCGAGATGTCTTAGAGCCCAGTTATCTCCTGATCCACTAACGTCTTCATCAATAGAAGTTCCTTCTTCGGAGGATTTTACTTCCCCATGAATGTCAACTTCGAATTTTGGATCATCGCCATCAGAATTAGAGTCTGGCGAAGGAATTTTTGGATTAGTCTCTGTCTTTGGAACCTTGCACTTCTCATATTCATAATATCTTATGGAGTACCTTCTGGACATTCTTAGTGTGCTATCCAATAAATATTGGTCATTAGAGAAAAGTAACTTGTTCCCCCATGTGTATGCATTGTAACACCCCATAAAAAAATTCATAAGTATTATTAATAAATAAATAAAATAAGCAATTAAATAATAAGGCTGGAAAATGAGATATTGTAGCTTTAGGAATTTGGCTACGTAATTCTTTTATTTGGATTCGTGGCGAAACTCTGAATCATTTTCATATATAATATGCTGAAAACGGTTAATGTATGAAGAAGTTATAAACAAATGAATTTGGACAGTAAACGCAGAAAAAATATATATAATATTAAATGGATAATATATATATATGTGTGTGTGTGTGTGTGTGTCCAAAATATATTCAAAATAAAGAGGGAGAATTTGAAATCTGGAATGAAGATAAGATCATAGGGACAAAGGATATTTTATATAAGAAATAAGATTAAGAAATTTAAGCAACGTATTAATTAAATCTTACACCTAAGCAACACATGTTTATTTGGCCTTTCAGCCCCCAGGTGGGTCTACCGCCCCCTTATGGGGGTCGACCACTGGGTTGGCCACCCAAGTCGACCGTCTAACGGCTGAACAACCAAATGAATCTATATGGTTTGGGTTTTTTTAAAATGTTATATATAAATAAAAGGCCTGGATTAGATAAAAGTAATCCAACGGTCAACGATCGCACGGGCAACTATATATAGCCCCTCATATCACACATTAGAACTAGCCATTTTCTTATCCCTGGCTCTATGCTGAATCTCTGCCATTACTAATTTCTAGAAAATAAAAGGTTAGGAATTTCTACTATTCCTCCAATCTTTATCCTATCTCTTTTCTATTCTAATTCATATAGGTTTAGTATTCTTGAATTTGGTATAAATATATATAAGACTCTAATACATGCTTCTTATATATATATATATATATATATATTAGGAGGATTATTGGAGCACGTTATCGTAAAGAATTAGCGTAGATCTAGATCTACTACAGATTTATCTTTGTTCTTTCCTAGATCCATGAGTGGAATATCGTAAACTTAGGCATATTCATATTTTTATTAGATTATCATGTAGATAGATATGCCTAGGAGGATTTGGAAATCAATAACAACAATACTAAAACCCCTAAATCCTTTATTTTATATTTGCGCTTGAGTTGTTATGATTATATTGGGTTTTTGTGGATTTTGATTTTAATATTGGGTTAAAGATGAAAAGGGCGTTGCTACTATTATTTCTACTTTTTGTAATTCACCTTATTAAACATTTGATTGTAACTCAAAAGAGTTTAAGTTTGGGTATTTAATGATTTGATTAGGTTTGGGTTCTATTTAGAATCCAAACGTATTCATACTTGAAATATGCCAAATGTAAACTTTTTTATGTGCATAACACCAAAAAGGGGTGAATTAGATAAAGTGGAAATTATAAACATACATGTATAAGTGTATGTAATACCCTATTTTTAATCAAGTATTGTAATCATTCTAACAAGCCTAGGATACAAGTTGAAATTCGTATGCATGTATATTTTCCATTCATTGCTAGCCGTTATTTTGTTATTATGTCATCATGCCTAAATTGTAGCGGTAAATATGGAAAAATTAACTTATATACCTTGATTTGGACAAATTGACAATTGTCACCTCGTTAGAACGTTCCTCGTTCATACGAATACATAACTTTGGTATGCGTTATTATTATACTATTAATATAGCGTAATCAATGTAATTAACGTAATAAATGCTATTACGATAAGGCTCGAATTTGAAATGTCCCCATATATAAATATATATTGATTGCTTGTGCGTGCGTATATATAGTGGCTTTATAAATATTAATAGTGACACATAGACACGATGTTAGTTTCCTTTTGTGGTAGAAGTCTACCCAGAACCGACTAGCAAATCCAGCAACCACAAGTACTCCCAACTAATGTGAGATGTCTAGGTGCCATGGGCTATTCAAAAAGTTAGTACACTAGACACGAGGTTAAACCAACATGTAGTAGAAGCCTACCTAGAATCGATCGCATATCAAGCATCTACAAGTATACAGTTTAATGTGAGAGGTCTAGTGTGTGTGTATATATATAAGTCTATTTTGTGTGAAAATTGGCAGGTTTACTACAACTTGAGAATGTCTTAAGTGGCTAACTCTTTTTTATCTTGTTTGGGTCTTAAGTGGTTAGGACTAGGATCCCTCCGAAGGTTTATTCCTTGAAGAGGAACCAATGTCATGGGACCCACCCTTATTAGATTTGAAGTAAGTTTTTGGGTCCTTCTTCTCAAAAAGTGCTTAGGCATAAACGGTAATGGAGTAGGGTAGTTCACGGGGATGTTCACTTTCTCTAGAAACTTGTAAGGGCTCAACTAGGGACCACATTGGTATAAGAAAGATGTGTGGCAATTGCATGCTCACCAACTGTTTAAGGGAAGTATTAAGCGACATAGGTGTCCTATCATAATATCGGTTAAGTAGTAACGTTCGCAAACCTACTTCTCATATTATAGTGGAGAGCATAGATTAAAGAAGGTTAACGTATTAGGAAAGGGTCTTATAGGGCTAGCGTTCGCCTCAGGGTTATAAGAAATCATAAGAATCCATCTTTAATAGAGCCATAAGTGACCGAGAATGTCCACCTTGTTGGGTCTTTACACTAAAAATACTAATGAGCGAATTATTTGGATATCCACCTTATTGGTTAGATACTTGGTATTTGTATAAATTTTGTGTGCTGCGTAGACATACCTTGACATATATAACCTACTAAAATTATAGGATATGGACATTAAGTAATACCATATTTCAGCCACGCATAACTTTTTGTTCTGACCCCTCACCTAAACATATCTAATAGGTCAATAGATGGGGTAAAGTTATGGATGAAGTTATGATGGGAGCTGAAGACGAAGACCAAGTTATTATGCTATTATTAGTAGTTATTGTTTTACTTTTTTTTGGAAACCTGTGAGAATGAATTATTTGATGTACCCATTGAACAGATGTAACTTGGACTATTGTATTTTTGTGATTTTAAATAAGTGGTACGTCTTATTTCAGTATTATATTTTCTCTTTCCACTATGTGAAATTTCCATTCGAAGTATCTGTGTATATATTATCTATGCAAATGTAATACTTACAGGAACTAACCACCCGTTTGGAATGGTTCTAAGTTTCGATGGGCCTTTTCTAGGTCAAAATTTAGGCCCATTCCGGGCGGGTTCTTACACTTGGTATTAGAGCATTGGTTACCCGATTATAATGGGGTTATACGTATAAAGGCGGATTTGTAATTTGAAAAAGATTTTTATAACTATATATATACATATATAATATTTACCCTAATAAGCATACTCATTTATACTAGACATCATTATCGTTTCTTCCCTTTTTCAACTTAAATACTATCTCAGGAGTATCCACTAAAGGATTCTTCCTTTTCTTTTCAAATAGTAGAATGGTTGAAAATCCTACTGAGCAGGGTAACCAGGCAAGACACCGATACTTGCCAGAGTGGTTCTAGCAGTACCTCTGTACTATGGAAAAGGTCCCTATCGCTAATCCTACCCCCGTGGATCCTGCAGCTCCTACCGCTGATGTAGCCTTTGACTTCTCTTGCTACTGTAAGATCTTTATGAATCATGGAGGGAAATCATTTTCTGAAAAGGAAGGCTTTGCTAATGCTCATTTTTGGATTATGGACTATGAAAGAATTTTTGAAGCTACTGGCTGGCTAGATGAAGTGAAAAGGGGGATACCAGCCTAACACATGAAGGATGAAGCCCTTATTGATGGAATTTAATATCTGGAGAGAACGAGGGCCAGATTTTTACATGGGCCATATTCAAGATCCCTTTCGACGCCAAGTTTTTGCCAAGGGAAGAAATGACTATCCAAATAGAGAAATTCATCCCCCTCAAGTAAGGAAGCTTGAGCCTACAAGAGTACGTATCCAAATTTACCGAATTAAGTAAGTTTCGAAGAGGATTAGTAGACACCCTCATGAATAAAGCAATGAGATTTGATAAAGGACTGAACTCTCTACTGAAAGAAACCTTATTAGCCCAAGTAACGTTTGGGGCAACTTTTGAAATCCTAGTTGAGATAGCTGCCTTATGCACGGCGAAAGGCACCAAGGAGGATAAAGAAGGTGAGAAGGGAGAAGGAAGCTCCAATAAAAATAAGAAAGAATGGTGGAAAAACAAGAAGAAGGGAAACAAATTCAAAAAGGAAGCGAAGACTTATACGAGGCGCAATCGCAAGGGCTGTGAGGTCAAAGATTATAGGACCTCGTTGGCGAAGAAGGATTTCAAAGAAAAATGTTTCAACTGCCAGGAAGAAGGACACATGTCCAAGGACTTCCCAAAACCCAAATTGTCAAGAGTGACCAGAACTATGCAACAGAGGCAGTATCGATTTAAAGCCGACCCCCAAGAGACCAAGGGCAACCCACACTTGAAGGTATAACCTCTATTTTGGGAAATTCTATATGTACCTTGTTCAATTCCAGAGCGACCCATTCTTTTATCTTCAAGAGGTTAGCAAATTTGTTGAACCTTCCCGTATCTATCTCGGATAGTCCGATAGAGCTGGCCAACCCTATCGGAGGATCTAAGTATCTTGAGCTATTGTGTAAAGACCTAGTATTAGAGTTCGACAATGTTAAGGTCATTTGCGAAGCGTATGCATTGGATTTTATGGGGTATGACCGTATCCTAGGTATGGACCGGCTATCATTTTATGTGGTCGTCCTAGATTGCGATAAGAGGATTGTTCGTTTTAGTAGCCGAGGAGGACGTAGTTTGAATATTCCTTGTAAGGTTAGGAATAAGGATAAAGCCATTTTATACTCCTTATCTCCTAGTTCTGAAGTACCATCTTCGGTCCCTATAGTTTGTGAGTTATTGGATGTTTTTGAGGAAGTCACGGGACTTCCACCCCATAGAGAAATCTCTTTTCGTATTAACCTAGAGAAGGACGCTAGACCTGTAACACTACCTTTGAGGCATATGGCGCCTAAGGAAAGAAGGGAGTTAGATAAGTAAATTTCAGAGTTATTACAAAAAGGTTTCATATGTCGAAGTACCTCAGAATGGGGCGCACCTGTTGTGTTTGCCACCAAAGCAGACGAATCATTAAGATTTTGTGTGGACTGTAGGGAACTTAATAAATTAGACAAGAAGAATAGGTACCCTTTACCAAGAATCGGTGACCTTTTTGACCACTTGGGAGGAGCCCGAGTATTTTCCCAAGTAGACCTTGCTACTGGATTTCACCAGTTAAGAATTGCGGAGGGTAGCAAGGACAAAACTGCATTTAGGATTCCAGACGGATTGTTCCAATGGGAAGTTTTTCCCTTCGGACAAATGAATTGTAAAAACCCGTAACTTCCCCGGTGAGGAAAGCGCGGATAGTTCGAGAACAAGCCACAAAAGAACGCAGATGGGAGAACATTTCATTGTATATTACAACAATGCATCAGATTACAAGAATATACAGAGTATAAATTAATAAATATTACACAGAAATATCAGAGATTTAAATTACATTTAAATACATCGCAGCGGAAAATAATACAATATACAACTGAAGGAGATATACGGATACAAAGCTTTCCGGATATCGTTCCAGCTGTAAACCACGATCCTGTGAATATAAATCTGCAAAACCAAAACTACTAGCTTCCCGTGTCAAAATAGGGGCACCCAGAGTTTGGGTTAAAACAATAAACTCCAGGTCAGTCATGTGACTGGTGTGAGAACTAAAACAGTTATTAATCTTTATTTTAAAGTTGGGTAAATCAAGGGACCACACCGTATAACACAGAACGGGTTTCCTCCCAAGAATACCAGTGCATAAAACAAACAGCGCAATGCTAAATACGGAAAAATGAAGCTATTATAAGACCCAGTTCCCATCACACAATGCAACGCAAGCCGGAGGATAGGGTTTTTACCTTATAATAGCCAAGAATGCTTGATACGTTTAAAACAAATCTTTTGATACTATAATAAGTGTATAGTGCATAAAACAGCTTCAAATCATAAGTATCAATCATAGACGGCATAAGCGCCCCATCCCACTATGTCGCCATATATAGGATTACAACTAAAATCGAAACGTCATGTATTGGAAATTGGATTTCCATCTATGAACCGAGGCCAGGGATCGTCCTCACCGTCTTCGAGACAATATAGCCCATGTCTCCGGAACAGCAGCAACTGCCCCTTGGAGCGACAGGGCCGGTCCACCGATGTGGATTATTATGCCTGAACACTACGTCTCTCCGCCCTTTGGGGCGTAAGTGAGCCAACGAATGGCTCCATCGGACCCGGATCGTCCGATCTAACCGAGGCGCCATGCAACAACAACAACCACACAGGTGAAAAGTATATAAATGTCAGGGCTGGCAGGTCACTGACACCACCCTAGCTAGAAAGAAACGCATGCCCTCCCTGAGGTCCGTCTCCCGTTTTGGGTTCACAACCGGGGTGCGAGGCTCGCGAATCAACGTTACACAAAGCTATGCCACACAGGCTGTGCTTTGATCATCACCACAAGACTTTGCTTTTCAACAGAAGCCTTGATCATTTGCATCTTAGCATGCCACACAGGCAAACCACTCTATGCAACTGATATCAGTCACACAGAATGAAATCCAATGTCAGACACACAGTCCATTTACAAGTTCGTTCTGGGTCTGAACGAAACCGGAGGCACTTTCCTCGCATATCCATCGATCTCCAAGCACATCTGGATGACCACCGATTGATTCCCTCATCTTGGGTGTACAGCCCAATCAAGATCATCAGTAATCACCCAAACGATGTGAAGACTTCCGGTCTTCAACCACCGTCTTCATCTTCGACTCATCGTCGTATCAGTTATTCAGAATGGGATAAACCCGGTCTTCCCGAATAACTCGCGTATATTTTAAGTAAGTGTTACACAAACACAACATACGCCTCATTCCAATTCATCAGTCACTAACCGTAAATTAATCAAGAGAATAATTTCCCTAATATTAACCCCGAAGGCCGAAACCAACATCAGATCAATATCCAGAAAACCATTCTGCTTGGCTAACCGACAGTTAGTTTCTAAATTTCACATTCATAGGGAAAGGTTCCCATTAATTTTATCCAAGATAAATTCCTTGAATTTATTCTTTAATCTTCTTTTGAATTTCGATTCAACTAGTCGGGATTAGCGAACCTTACCGAAGTAATCATTTGTTTTAATTTCCCAATCCCAACCTATTCATCCCATGAAGTAAAACTGGTAATACTTCATATCTAACACCATGGTGTTATCGGTAAATTCAATTACCATTTCACGTTCAAATCTAATTAAAGATTTAACTATCTCCTGGAGCAAAACTGGTGATACTCCATCCTCGAGCATTTCAATCTAATTAAAGATTCATTAAAACTCCACTTAGTTTTAATCTTTAACTGGGTTAAAAAAATCAGTATCATTTTAAAACACGGTTCACGATAAACCCAAAATCACATTCATTAATTATCGGGTTAAAGAACAAGTGTTATTTAAAACACTATTCACGATAAACCCAAAAATCAATATCAATTCAATTAAATATTATTTAATTGGTACACTTCCTTAAATCTAAATAAAAAGATTTAATCTTTTCTCAATTGGGTTCAAGAACAATGTTAATGAAGACACCATTCACGACAAACCCAAATCACATTTGATATTAAACACAAGGCTCTGAATAGAAAATATACCGGCTTATCTTCAATATCAAATTCTACGACTAACAAATATCGTATTGGAAGTAACGATATAAATATATATCTTTCAAATTTCCATAACAACATCTGTATAATCACAAAATCAAACATCGAAATATTCCGAAGACAATTTCGATTCAAATCCATTCCAATGCAATCATTGGAAATTCTGGTTATTTTCAAAACCATTTCAAATTCAAGTTATTTATTTAAAAATAAATAGAGTTATAATTCTAGTTCAAAAACTAGTTCATTTCGATAAAAAACTATTTTTATCTTTTCACATATGGGATTTTCATCCCAGTTCTTCACAAATCATTTCTTATGATTTTACACAAATTATTACTATTTTTAATAATTTTATCAAGGCCCGTACAGTCGATTTCCATCAACGGCCATCGAACTGCACTTATAGCGACCTTTTTCAAATTTGATTTGAACATAATTCCAAATCCAATCGTTAGATTTCAAATTTCTAATATTCGTTAGAAAGCTCTTTTCGATACGAACCCAACGGTTCCGGTTTTAGGAGAATCCGACGGTCGGATCTCCCGTAATATCCGTTTGAAGTCAATGGTCGAAATTCGCGAACTACCGCAGCGCGGCGCATTCTATTCAGGCCATTATATTATATATATAATATATATAATATATACTTCGTCGATTTCCTTTTAAAATGATTTTTAATTCAATTTCCATTCGTTTTCAATTCAATTTGAATTTCAAGTTAATTCAATTTCATTTCAAATTTATTTCTATTCAATTTCTATCCGAATTCATTTTAAAACGATTTCAATTCTATTCGAACTCATTTCAAAATGATTTCAATTCTATTCGAATTCATTTCAAAACGATTTCAATTCTATTCGAATTCATTTCAAAACGATTTCAATTCTATTCGAATTTCAAACCATTTCAGTTTATTTCGAATTTCAAATCAATTCAATTAAATTCGAATTTCAATTCACTTTAATATTCACTTCAATTTGAATAAAATCGATATAAATATCGTTCACGTCAACATGGCGTCAATCTATCAACGCGGCTTCATATATTTCGATTTTCAAATATTCTACTTCAAATATTTTATTTCAAATATTTCTATTCAAATAATTTATTTCAAATATTTCTATTTCAAAACTGGAATGTGGCCCAAACAATTACCATATAATGTTAATTATATGGATTTTCTACAACACATGTATTTAATAACAACGATGAATAATCAACCATCATCCAAAGTGCATTCTACACTGTATAAGCATCAAATATTAATATTCAACGCTTATAACAGTT
The DNA here is from genome assembly GCA_030737875.1 of Allium sativum. NCBI lineage: Eukaryota > Viridiplantae > Streptophyta > Magnoliopsida > Asparagales > Amaryllidaceae > Allium > Allium sativum. The sequence goes on from CM060923.1 coordinate 261,653,369, forward strand.
TGTCAATCTATCGATCGACATACAACTAACTATTGGGATTAGTGTATGTCATATATCATCACAATACCCGTGTGGGGTTTCAAACAATCAAACACATATTTTATTTGTGCAGTTGGGCGATGTGTAAAATTTATCGTCCCAATCAATATCAGTCAAATGTGTGTATATAAACAAATCGTCCGATTTGTTTATTTTTATTTCTTTTCATATACACGTTAAATTTTCTATTTTTAACAATAAAATATTTTTAACTATATAAATATTTTATTTTATTTCACATCACATCACACAATCAACTACACATCAAAATCAAACAAGCATACAAGCCGTCCATGGTCCGTGGACGACGGGTGTCGGGTGCTACTAAACACCGTCTACATCCTAGTATATATATATATATAACTAGAAAATTAAATCAAAGAGTGAGAAATTCTCACCAATAGCTATCCCAACTCTACGACACTTCATTAAATCTTCGTCGTTCTCGCCTTTCTTCACTTTCGTTGCCCTTATTCACTACATATATAAAGATCGAATTTTCACTTCGCTACTCAATATATAAAAATCGAATTTTTACTATGCTATTCAATATATAAAAATCGAATTTTTACTATGCTATTCAATATATAAAAATCGAATTTTTACTATGCTATTCAATATATAAAAATCGAATTTTTACTACGCTATTCAATATATAAAAATCGAATTTTTACTACGCTATTCAACATGTAAAAATCGAATTTTTACTACGCTATTCAATATATAAAAATCGAATTTTTACTACGCTATTCAATATATAAAAATCGAATTTTTACTATGCTATTCAATATATAAAAATCGAATTTTTACTACGCTATTCAATATATAAATATCGAATTTTTACTACGCTATTCAATATATAAATATATTCAATATATAAAAATCGAATTTTTACTACGCTATTCAATATATAAAAATCGAATTTTTACTATGCTATTCAATATATAAAAATCGAATTTTTACTACGCTATTCAATATATAAAAATCGAATTTTTACCATGCTATAAATTTTATTTTTCTCTCATAAAGATCGTATTTTTATTTGAATTCATGTTATGCAAATATAACCTTTCATGTTATAAAAATATAACTTTTCATCCGATAAAAATCGAATCTTTCTATATCATAAAAATTATACTTTTATTAACTATATTATATGAAAATCATATTTTTGCTTCCAAGAAAAATCAGTTCTTTATAATATTCTACATACATAAAAAAATCTCATTTTTAATCCTACACATCACAGGGAAAACTGAATTTCGTTTTTAATGAAATAATTACTTTATATAAATAAAATAAAGAAATAAAAGTAAGAAAAAAACTTACAGTAAAAGGGAAGAGAGGGGGGGCTATGCGGCTTCGTCGGAGGTCAAGGAGGGGGAAGGGGCCGCGACTGTGGCCGACGGTGGAGGAGTATTGGCCTGGGCGACGGGTTTTAGTGGTGAGGGCGGTTAGGGTTCGGGTTTAATGAAGAAAGGGGAGTGGAAGAAGGAAGGAGGAGGCGGTGGGGTGACTGGAGGGGCTCGTCGGAGTTTGGGGCCGCGATGGAGGCGGGCGCCGGTGATGGAGGAGGGATGACGGCGTGGAAGTAGGCAACGCACATTTTTTTATTTCATTTTAATTCGATCTGAAGAATGAGAGGAGAGAGAGAGTGGAGGGTAGGAATATATAATAATTTATTTTATTTTATTATTCAATTAAAGTTGACTTTTTCATACGACCTCTAAACGAGGCCCACCGCCTGTCGTCCATAGCTAATTACCTCCATTTCGAACACAATGGGATAGGTTTCGTAAGCTGATTCGACCGTTTCGATCAGTTTTCGTCAAAATCAACATATAACTCTATATATTGAATTTGAACGTGCATTTCAATTTACCGGGGTCACATACGAACTCTAAAAATTCCCGAAAAATATTTTCTAGCTTCGTATTTACGATACGGTCCTAACAAAACTACTTTCGTCGAATTCTGAGACCGTTGGAAAAATGGCTAATTTCCAGTCAATTAAAATCAACTGAAACTGGTCAAACGCGTTTTCCTTTGCCACGCTCACATATTGATTCGAAAAATTATGAAATTTGGAATCTAGCATTAACTTGACATCATGGATCCAACAAAAGTGGTTTCGTCGAAATCCGAGGTCGTTTGCAAAATCTCCATTTTTAAGGGCCTGAATTCCATAGCGACTATTCAGAATTTTCAACTGGACATATCTTTTGATCCCCGCTATGAAATTTCGATTTTTCGGATTCGTTGGAAAGATATTATCAAATAGATCCTAATGTTTTTGGTTTCACTAAAATTTGGTTTATTTTGCACCCGGTACATTCATTTGAAGTTTGAAATCGAATTATCGAACTACCGTGCCATTTTCAATTCCTTTCATAAATATAAAATAAATAATTATATTCTAACGACGATCTATATAATATATACGTTTGAATTATATTCAAAATAAATTTCTCGTCGATATTATTTAAAATAATTCATTTTAAATAATCAAAATTCGCTAAAATTGCCAAAATAAAATTTTTAAACTGGCCTAGATTTTCGGGTTGTTACAATCTCCCCCACTTAAAACTTTTCGTCCCCGAAAGGAACAAAGTCGAAAGTGGTTTGATTAATCAACACTACGTTCGATCTGGCTTCCATTCTCCAACTTTTCAGTTTCTAAGAATTTTCAAATTCTTCAAAAAATTTGCTAACACCCGGAATTTTCGAAAAATTTCGCCATAACCTCCCCTGCACCGGGAGCCACGGGAAAATCCCGAAATTGCCATATAGGCCTTCTGATCTCAAAAAGAAAAAGAAAAAGCCAAGCGGCTAGCCAATAGGCTCATAAAATCATCATCACCCAAACAAAACAGTAAATTATGATAAACATGTACCTATTTGTCGGGCAAACAAATTTTATTCTCTGCTCTAGCCTCCTTGCTATGACCTGTTCAATGTAAGTACATGTATATGCAAGCAAATGCGACAAATTTTCAATACAATTCAATATTTGATACAATTAGGCGTAACGGTTCAAAATTATCAAACAAATTAACAAACAACGCAAACGTCAATCAATTAGTTGATTAGCTTTTGAAATTCATAACTTTGATATATAGTCAAAAATCACATTTTTAATGCCAGATCACAACAATAGGCCCTATCTAATTTTGGTTCTCACACCAGTCAATAGGAAATATATAGAAAGTCCACTTTCGTCACTAGAACATGAATTCTATTGATGGAGCTCCATCATCAAAATCATCTCCGGGCGATTCGAGTGTAATTCTATATCTATCCAGTATATTAAAACTTCAAATACACATTTGCAAGGCGTATATGCAAAATCTTTATATACTGGACGGTCCAAATCAATATAAATAAATAATCAAATACGAATAATTGATTTAAATTTTCAAAAAAAAAATTTGTTTTCACTTCAAAAATATACTCTTCACACTCGTTCTAGGATACTACTGATCCCATCTCTAACGAGTCATTCCCGTTGGATATTACTAATTCAGTTTCTGATGAATTCTTTCGTATGGTTCTAATGTGCCTGGTTCTCCGAGCTTTGTAAACCAAAGCTCTGATACCAACTGTAAAAACCCGTAACTTCCCCGGTGAGGAAAGCGCGGATAGTTCGAGAACAAGCCACAAAAGAACGCAGACGGGAGAACATTTCATTGTATATTACAACAATGCATCAGATTACAAGAATATACAGAGTATAAATGAATAAATATTACACAGAAATATCAGAGATTTAAATTACATTTAAATACATCGCAGCGGAAAATAATACAATACACAACTGAAGGAGATATACAGATACAAAGCTTTCCGGATATCGTTCCAGCTGTAAACCAGGATCCTGTGAATATAAATCTGCAAAACCAAAACTACAAGCTGCCCGTGTCAAAATAGGGGCACCCAGAGTTTGGGTTAAAACAATAAACTCCAGGTCAGTCATGTGACTGGTGTGAGAACTAAAACAGTTATTAATCTTTATTTTAAAGTTGGGTAAATCAAGGGACCACACCTATAACACGGAACGGGTTTCCTCCCAAGAATACCAGTGCATAAAACAAACAGCGCAATGCTAAATAAGGAAACATGAAGCTATTATAAGACCCAGTTCCCATCACACAATGCAACGCAAGCCGGAGGATAGGGTTTTTACCTTATAATAGCCAAGAATGCTTGATACGTTTAAAACAAATCTTTTGATACTATAATAAGTGTATAGTGCATAAAACAACTTCAAATCATAAGTATCAATCATAGACGGCATAAGCGCCCCATCCCACTATGTCGCCATATATAGGATTACAACTAAAATCGAAACGTCACGTATTGGAAATTGGATTTCCATCTATGAACCGAGGCCAGGAATCGTCTTCACCGTCTTCGAGACAATCTAGCCCACATCTCCGGAACAGCCGCAACTGCCCCTTGGAGCGATAAGGCCAGTCCACCGATGTGGATTATTATGCCTGAACACTACGTCTCTCCGCCCTTTGGGGCGTAAGTGAGCCAACGAATGGCTCCATCAGACCCAGATCGTCCGATCTAACCGAGGCGCCTCGCAACAGCAACAACCACACAGGTGAAAAGTATATAAATGTCAGGGCTGGTAGGTCACTGAAACCACCCTAGCTAGAAAGAAACGCATGCCCTCCCTGAGGTCCGTCTCCCATTTTGGGTTCACAAACGGGGTGCGAGGCTCGCGAATCAACGTTACACAAAGCTATGCCACACAGGCTGTGCTTTGATCATCACCACAAGACTTGGCTTTTCAACAGAAGCCTTGATTGTTTGCATCTTAGCATGCCACACAGGCAAACCACTCTATGCAACTGATATCAGTCACACAGAATGAAATCGAATGTCAGACACACAGTCCATTTACAAGTCCATTCTGGGTCTGAACGAAACCGGAGGCACTTTCCTCGCATATCCATCGATCTCCAAGCACATCTGGATGACCACCGATTGATTCCCTCATCTTGGGTGTACAGCCCAATAAAGATCATCAGTAATCACCCAAACGATGTAAAGACTTCCGGTCTTCAACCACCGTCTTCATCTTCGATTTATCGTCGTATCAGTTATTCAGAATGGGATAAACCCGGTCTTTCCGAATAACTCGCGTATATTTTAAATAAGTGTTACACAAACACAACATACGCCTCATTTCAATTCATCAGTCACTAACCGTAAATTAATCAAGAGAATAATTTCCCTAATATTAACCCCAAAGGCCGAAACCAACATCAGATCAATATCCAGAAAACCATTCTGCTTGGCTAACCGACAGTTAGTTTCTAAATTTCACATTCATAGGGAAAGGTTCCCATTAATTTTATCCAAGATAAATTCCTTGAATTTATTCTTTAATCTTCTTTTGAATTTCGATTCAACTAGTCGGGATTAGCGAACCTTATCGAAGTAATCATTTGTTTTAATTTCCCAATCCCAACCTATTCATCCCATGAAGTAAAACTGGTAATACTTCATATCTAACACCATGGTGTTATCGGTAAATTCAATTACCATTTCACGTTCAAATCTAATTAAAGATTTAACTATCGCCTGGAGCAAAACTGGTGATACTCCATCCTCGAGCATTTCAATCTAATTAAAGATTCATTAAAACTCCACTTAGTTTTAATCTTTAACTGGGTTAAAAAAATCAGTGTCATTTTAAAACACGGTTCACGATAAACCCAAAATCACATTCATTAATTATCGGGTTAAAGAACAAGTGTTATTTAAAACACTGTTCACGATAAACCCAAAAATCAATATCAATTCAATTAAATATTATTTAATTGGTACACTTCCTTAAATCTAAATAAAAAGATTTAATCTTTTCTCAACTGGGTTCAAGAACAGTGTTAATAAAGACACCATTCACGACAAACCCAAATCACATTTGATATTAAACACAAGGCTCTGAATAGAAAATATACCGGCTTATATTCAATATCAAATTCTACGACTAACAAATATCGTATTGGAAATAACGATATAAATATATATCTTTCAAATTTCCATAACAACATCTATATAATCACGAAATCCAACATCGAAATACTCCGAAGACAATTTCGATTCAAATCCATTCCAATGCAATCATTGGAAATTCTGGTTATTTTCAAAACCATTTCAAATTCAAGTTATTTATTTAAAAATAAATAGAGTTATAATTCTAGTTCAAAAACTAGTTCATTTCGATAAAAATCTATTTTTTTCTTTTCACATATAGGATTTTCATCCCAGTTCTTCACAAATCATTTCTTATGATTTTACACAAATTATTACTATTTTTAATAATTTTATCAAGGCCCGTACAGTCGATTTCCATCAACGGCCATCGAACTGCACTTATAGCGACCTTTTTCAAATTTGATTTGGACATAATTCCAAATCCAACCGTTAGATTTCAAATTTCTAATATTCGTTAGAAAGATCTTTTCGATACGAACCCAACGGTTCCGGTTTTAGGAGAATCCGACGGTCGGATCTCCCGTAATATCCGTTCGAAGTCAATGGTCGAAATTCGCGAACTGCCGCGGTGCGGCGCGTTCTATTCAGGCTATTATATTATATATATAATATATATAATATATACTTCGTCGATTTCCTTTTAAAACGATTTTTAATTCAATTTCCATTCGTTTTCAATTCAATTTGAATTTCAAATTAATTCAATTTCATTTCAAATTTATTTTTATTCAATTTCTATTCGAATTCATTTTAAAACGATTTCAATTCTATTCGAATTCATTTCAAAACGATTTCAATTCTATTCGAATTCATTTCAAAACGATTTCAATTCTATTCGAATTTCAAACCATTTCAGTTTATTTCGAATTTCAAATCAATTCAATTAAATTCGAATTTCAATTCACTTTAATATTCACTTCAATTTGAATAAAATCGATATAAATATCGTTCACGTCAAAATGGCGTCAATCTATCAACGCGACTTCATATATTTCGATTTTCAAATATTCTACTTCAAATATTTTATTTCAAATATTTCTATTCAAATATTTTATTTTAAATATTTCTATTTCAAAACTGGAATGAGGCCCAAACAATTACCATATAATGTTAATTATATGGATTTTCTACAACACATGTATTTAATAACAACGATGAATAATCAACCATCATCCAAAGTGCATTCTACACTGTATAAGCATCAAATATAAATATTCAATGCTTATAACAGTTTGTCATTCTATTGATCGACATACAACTAACTATTGGGATTAGTGTATGTCATATATCATCCCAATACCCATGTGGGGTTTCAAACAATCAAACACATATTTTATTTGTGCAGTTGGGCGATGTGTAAAATTTATCGTCCCAATCAATATCAGTCAAATGTGTGTATATAAACAAATCGTCCGATTTGTTTATTTTTATTTCTTTTCATATACACGTTAAATTTTCTATTTTTAACAATAAAATATTTTTAACTATATAAATATTTTATTTCATTTCACATCACATCACACAATCAACTACACATCAAAATCAAACAAGCATACAAGCCGTCCATGGTCTGTGGACGACGGGTGTCGGGTGCTACTAAACACCGTCTGCATCCTAGTATATATATATATATATATATATATAACTAGAAAATTAAATCAAAGAGTGAGAAATTCTCACCAATAGCTATCCCAACTCTACGACACTTCATTAAATCTTCGTCGTTCTCGCCTTTCTTCACTTTCGTTGCCCTTATTCACTACATATATAAAGATCGAATTTTCACCTCGCTACTCAATATATAAAAATCGAATTTTTACTATGCTATTCAATATATAAAAATCGAATTTTTACTATGCTATTCAATATATAAAAATCGAATTTTTACTACGCTATTCAATATATAAAAATCGAATTTTTACTACGCTATTCAATATATAAAAATCGAATTTTTACTATGCTATTCAATATATAAAAATCGAATTTTTTACTACGCTATTCAATATATAAAAATCGAATTTTTACTACGCTATTCAATATAGAAAAATCGATTTTTTACTACGCTATTCAATATATAAAAATCGAATTTTTACTACGCTATTCAATATATAAAAATCGAATTTTTACTATGCTATAAATTTTATTTTTCTCCCATAAAGATCGTATTTTTATTTGAATTCATGTTATGCAAATATAACCTTTCATGTTAAAAATATAACTTTTCATCCTATAAAAATCGAATCTTTCTATATCATAAAAATTATATTTTTATTATCTATATTATATGAAAATCATATTTTTACTTCAAAGAAAAATCAGTTCTTTATAATATTCTACATACATTAAAAAAATCTCATTTTTAATCCTACACATCACAGGGAAAACTGAATTTCATTTTTAATGAAATAATTACTTTATATAAATAAAATAAAGAAATAAAAGTAAGAAAAAAAAACTTACAGTAAAAGGGAAGAGAGGGGGGGGCTATGCGGCTTCGTCGGAGGTCAAGGAGGGGGAAGGGTCCGCGACTGTGGCCGACGGTGGAGGAGTATTAGCCTGGGCGACGGGTTTTATTGGTGAGGGTGGTTAGGGTTCGGGTTTAATAAAGAAAGGGGAGTGGAAGAAGGAAGGAGGAGGCGGTGGGGTGACTGGAGGGGCTCGTCGGAGTTTGGGGCCGCGATGGAGGCTGGCGCCGGTGATGGAGGAGGGACGACGGCGTGGAAGTAGGCAGCGCACATTTTTTTTATTTCGTTTTAATTCGATCTGAAGAATGAGAGGAGAGAGAGAGTGGAGGGTAGGAATATATAATAATTTATTTTATTTTATTATTCAATTAAAGTTGACTTTTTCATACGACCTCTAAACGAGGCCCACCGCCTGTCGTCCATGGCTAATTACCCCCATTCCGAACACAATGTGATAGGTATCGTAAGCTGATTCGACCGTTTCGATCAGTTTTCGTCAAAATCAACATATATCTCTATATATTAAATTTGAACGCGCATTTCAATTTACCGGGGTCACATACGAACTCTAAAAATTCCCAAAAAATATTTTCTTGCTTCGTATTTATGATACGGTCCTAACAAAACTACTTTCGTCGAATTCTGAGACCGTTGGAAAAATGGCCAATTTCCAGTCGATTAAAATCAACTGAAACTGGTCAAACGCGTTTTCCTTTGCCACGCTCACATATTGATTCGAAAAATTATAAAATTTGGAATCTAGCAATAACTTGACATCACGGATCCAACAAAAGTAGTTTCGTCGAAATCCCAGGTCGTTTGCAAAATCTCCATTTTTAAGGGCCTGAATTCCATAGCGACTATTCAGAATTTTCAACTGGACATATCTTTTGATCCCCGCTATGAAATTTCGATTTTTCAGATTCGTTGGAAAGATATTATCAAATAGATCCTAATGTTTTTGGTTTCACTAAAATCCGGTTTATTTTGCACCCGGTACATTCATTTGAAGTTTGAAATCGAATTATCGAACTACCGCGCCATTTTCAATTCCTTTTATAAATATAAAATAAATAATTATATTAACGACGATCTATATAATATATACGTTTGAATAATAAATTTCTCGTCGATATTATTTAAAATAATTCATTTTAAATAATCAAAATTCACTAAAATTGCCAAAATAAAAATTTTAAACTGGCCCAGATTTTTGGGTTGTTACATGAATGCACCCTCTTTCTTTATGGACCACATGAGTAAAGTGTTTAGGGGCATTCTAAATAAAATTGTGGTAGTCTTCGTAGATAATATCCTTATATTTTCAAAAGATCATGTAGAGCATGAAAATCACTTAAGATAAGTGTTAGGGATATTAAGAAAGAACCAATTGAAAGCAAAATTATAGAAGTGCCAAGGAAGAAGTAATATTTTTAGGATATATTGTGTCAAGTGAAGGCTTGGCCATAGATCCCACAAAGATCGAGGCCAATCAAGGAATGGATAATACCTCGAAATGCTACGGAAGTAAGAAGCTTCCTTGGATTGGCCGGATATTATAGGAAATTCATTAAAGACTTCGCAAAGATTTCTACTACTTTAACCCAATTAATGAAGAAGAATTTGGTGTTCTCTTGGAGTAATAAATGTGATATATCCTTTAAGAAACTAAAGGAAGTATTAACTAGCACGCCAGTCCTAATTATACTTGGCAGTTCAAAATTGTTTATAATTTACACTGATGCATGTGGGACTGATTTTGGAGCAGTCCTTATGCCAGTGGGAAGAGTAGTTGTAAACACTAGTAGATAACTCAAGGATCCAGAAAAGAGAAACCCAATGCAAGACCTTGAGTTAGTCGCAGTAGTATTCAACCTTAAGATATGGAGGCATTATCTTTTAGGGGAAAGTTTGAACTTTTTACCGACCATAATTCCCTAAAATATTTATTTTCTCAACGTGACCTAAACTTGAGACAACGAAGGTGGATAGATTATATTTCCCCATTTGATTTCACGATTCAGTATACCATGGGCAAGGGAAATGTTGTGGCGAACACTTTAAGTAGGAAACATGCGACTTAAAATGAAATCCTAGAATGGAAACAATTAGAGTTCCTCTCTAATTTTAATTTGCAACCCTCACCAACCGTTTCTAATGGCTTTGTTGGGACTATGTTAATTATACCTACCCAAAGAGAGAGGATCCAAAGCGCACAAGGCCTTTACGAGGAATTAAGAAGCATGAAGAGAAAAATGGGAATGAAGGAGACCTTTCCCCATTCGATTAGATATTCGATCGGCGATGATGGAAATTTACTTTGGGATGGATGACTTTACGTCCATAAGGATGAAAGGTTGAGGAAATAAAATCTAGAAGCGTGCCATAGGTCAAAATTAACCATACATCCCACTGGGGATAAAATGTATAAAGATATAAAGAGAAATCTCCATTTAGAAGGAATGAAGAGAGACATAGCCGAGTTCGTGGCCAAATGCTTGATGTTCCAAATAGTCAAAGCTGAGCAAGGGAAGCCCGGAGGATTATTTTTACCTTTAGAGATCCCTACGTGGAAGTGGGAACATATTTCCATGGACTTTATAGATGGACTTCCTAAAAGCCAAAAGGGTAGTGAGGAAATTTAGGTTGTGTTAGATCATTTAACCAAAAGCACCCATTTTATACCAGTAAAGAAGACAAGGACTGTAGCCACGTTAGACCAATTATATGTCAAAGAGATAGTTAAACTGCATGGTATACCATCGAGTATTGTGAGTGATAGAGATCCCTTGTTCACAAGCGAATTTTTGAGAAGCCAACAAGCAGCATTGGGAACTACCCTTAACTTAAGCACAACCTATCATCCGCAGAAGGACAGCAGAAAGAGTAAACCAAATCTTTTAAGACTTGCTCAGAGCCTTCATCATCGACTTTGGAGGAGTTTGGGAGCAACATTTACCACTCATGGAATTCACCAATAATAATGGTTTTCAAATGGCGATTGGTATGGCTCCTTTTGAAGCGCTATACGGGAGGCCATGCAAATCGCCAACTTGTTGGTGGGAAACTTCCGACAAGGTTATACTTGGACCAGTCCTTGTCCGTGATTTCATGGAGAAGAAATCTTTGATTAGGCAAAGGATGAAGGCAGCCCAAGACTATTAGAAATAGTAGGCCGATAAGCGAAGGAGGGAACTTGACTTTAATGTTGGAGGCTTGGTATTCGTGAAAGTATCCCCTCTTAAGAGGACTGTTCGGTTTGGGAAGACTAGGAAGTTGGCTCTCATATTTATTGGGACTTCTCATGTCATCGAGAAGATAGTATATTTGGCTTATCGAGTGGATCTCCCTAAGCTTCTATCGGGAATCCATAATGTTTTTCATGTATCTCATCTAAGGAAATGCCTTCATGATTCTGCTATTAGACTCGAGCATAACTAAATTGGGGGCATAGAAAAACTCGAGTTGGAGTCCAGGGTGTGCCATGCCATTGCAAGGATTGTAGTGGACGAAATCAACAGACTCTGCAACAAAACCGTTCGCCTTGTCTGTTTACAATGGGGAAATGATCCTGCGGAAAGCACATAGGAGACTGAGGACAAAATGAGACAGACTCAACCCGAGCTTTTTACGAGTAATTTTTCCTCAAAATAACGTTTATAGATGCATCATGATTGTTAGATTGGATGTTAGGAAATGGATGCAACATCATTGCACCAAGCACTCATATAGAAATATATGCATATTTAGGTAGTTTGCATGTATATTGCATCACTTATTACACCCAAATGCTAGGGTAGAGCTCACTTTAGTGGGTCTACAGTTCATAACCACTTCGAGCCATGAATGTTTATGGATGAATTAAATAACATGGATATACAACATGGATATGTATTCGAGCAAGTTGTGTTTTTTGCCCCTTAAACAGATTTCGGGACGAAATCTATTTCGGGGGGGGGGGGGGGGGTGGGTAGGAAATGTAACACCCCGTAAAAAAATCCATAATTATTAATAGTAAATAAATAAAAGTAAGTAATTAAATAATAAGGCCGGAAAATGATATTTTGCAGCTTTAGGAATTTGGGTACGAAATTCTTTTGTTTGGATTCGTGGCGAAATTCTGAATTGTTTTCATATATATAATATGCTGAAAACGGTCAATGTATGAAGAAGTTATGAACAAATGAATTTGGACAGTAAACGCAGAACATATATATAATTAAATGGATTTTATATATGTGTGTGTGTGTGTGTGCCAAAATATACTCAAAATAAAGGGGAAGAATTTGAAATGAAGATAAGGACATAGGGACAAAGGATATTTTATTTAAGAAATAAGATTAAGAAATTTAAGCAACGTATTAATTAAATCTTAACACCTCAGCAACGCACGTTTATTGGGCGTTTTAACCCCCAAGGGGTCGATGGCCCCCCTTAAGAGGTGTGTCGACCGCCTGGCAGTTGAACAACCCAAAGAATCTATGTGGTTAGGTTTTTCTAAAAAGATTATATATAACTAAAATACCTAGATAAAATCAAAGTAATTCAACAGTCTATGCTCATGGGCAACTGTATATAGCTCCTCATATCACACATTAGAACCCTAGCCATTTGCGTATCATTGCCCCTATGCTGCCTCTCTGCCATTACTACTTTCCAGAAAATAAAAGGTTAGGAATTTCTTCTATTCCTCCAACCTTTATCCTATCTCCTTTCTATTCTAATTCATATAGGTTAAGTATTCTGGAATTTGGTATATATATATATATATATATATATATATATATATTAGGAGGATTATTGGAGCACGTTGTCGCAAAGAATTAGCACAGATGTAGATCTACTACAGATTTCTCTTTGTTCTTTCCTAGATCTGTTAGTGGAATATCACTTACTTAGGCAATTCATATTTTTATTAGATTATCATGTCGGTAGATATGCCTAGGAGGATTTGGAAATCGATAACATCAATGTTAAAAACCCCAAACCTTCTATTTTATATTTGCGTACGAATTGTCATGATTATATTAGGTTTTTGTGGATTTTTTATTTTAATATTGGGTTAAAGATGAAAATGGGTGTTGCTACTATTGTTTCTACTTTGTGTAATTCACCTTATTAAACATTTTATTGTAACCTAAATGGGTTTAAATTTGGGTTTTTCATGATTTGATTTGGTTTGGGTTCTATTTTGAATCTAAATATAATCATAGTTGAAATATGTCAAATGTAAATGTTTTTATGTGCATAACACCAAAAAGGGTGAATTATATAAAGTGGAAATTATAAACATACCTGTATAAGTGTACGTAACACTCTATTTTTAATCCAGTATTGAAATCATTCCAACAGGCCTAGGATACAAGTTGAAATTTGTATGTACGTATATTTTCCATTCATTACTAGCTGTTATTTTGTTATTAAGTCATCATGCCTAAATTTTAGCGGTAAAGATACGGAGAAATTTACTTGTGTACCTTGATTTGATGAAATTGACAACTGCCACCTCATTAGAACGTTCCTCGTTCATACGAATATTTAACGTTGTTATGCGTTGTTATTATACTATTAATATAGCGTAATCAACATAGTGAATGAGATTAGGATAAGATTCAATTGAAATGTCTCCATATATGAATATATATTGATTTCTTGTGTGTGCGTATATAAAATGGCTTTATATATATATATATTAATAGTGACACAAAGACACGAGATTAGTTGCCATTTGTAGTAGAAGTCTACCCGGAACTGACCGGCAAATCCAGCAACCACAAGTAGGCCCAATAATGTGAGAGGTCAAGGTGCCATGGGCCATTCAAAAACTTAGTATACTAGACACGAGGTTAAACCAACATGTAGTAGAAGCCTGCTTGGAACCGACCGACATATCCATCATCTACATGTATTCTGTTTAATGTGAGAGGTCTAGTGTGTATATATATAATTATATATACAAGTCCACTGCATGCTCACCAACCATCTAGGTGGAGTTTTAAGCGACATTGGTATCCTACCATAATATCAGTTAAGTAGTAATGTTCACAATACTAGTTCTCATTTTATAGTGGGGAGAATAGAATTAAGAACGTTAACGTATTAGGGTGGGTTCTTAAGGGGCTAGGATCCGCCTCAGGGTAAAAAGAGATCATAAGACTCCACCTTTAATAGGGCCATAAGTGGCCGAGAATGTCCACCACGTTGGGTCTTTACCCTAATAATATTAATGAGCAATTGACTTGGATATCCACCTCAATGGTTTGATATTTTGTGTTTGTATAAATGTTGTGTGCTGCGTAGACATACCTTCGCATATGTAACATGCTAAAAATATAGGGTATGGACATTAAGTAACACCATATTTCAGTCACTTAGAACTTTATATTCTGACCCCTCGCCTTAACATATCCAACAGGTCAGTAGATAGGGTAAAGTTATGGACGAGGTTAAGATGGGAGCTGAAGACGAAGATGAAGTTATTATACTATTATTAGTTGTTATTGCTCTTGCGAGAATGAATTATTTGATGTACCCATTGAACAGATGTAACTTTGATTGTTGTATTTCTGTGATTTTAAATAAGTGGTGCATCTTATTTTAGTATTTTAGTTTCTCTTTCTGATGTGTGAGATTTCCATTCGAAATATCTTTGTATATATTGTCTGTGCAAATGTAATCCTTGTAGGAACCAACGACCCGTTTAGAATGGTTCTAATTTTCGATGAGCCTTTTCTGGGTCGAAATTTAGGCCCATTCCGGGAGGGTTATTACATGCGTACTAGTGTGTGTTGTGCAATGTGTTAAAATGCATAATGGAAGGAAGTATCAAATGCGTGTAGTTGTTTGATATGCATCGCAATGTTGTAAGAATTATATCTTTATGTCCAGAATATTTGAAGTGATATGTTGTGCTACTTTGGCTCAAGTTCTAAAGGGTTCAATCCAACTGTCAGGGAGTATACGTTCTATCTTGATTTGCTTATCTGAATCTTGATTTAGATTTACAACATTTCTAGGTTTATCGGCTTAAGTAGAAATATCATATTGGTTGTTTGGCATGCCGAAGTGTAAGGATTAAGGCAGTCGAGATCGAATCACTCCAGATCAGATAGGACTCCGGTTCGAATGCTCCAGATCGAGCGGTATTGGGTCTAACGACTCCAGATCAGAAAAAAAATTGATCTAAACCCACATGACCCCTTTAAGCCCCTATATTTACTCCTTCTTCCATCAATTTCGATCCCACGGAGCAAATCCCCTTCCAAGTCTCTACAGATGAGCTCCTTGACCCGAAACCCAAGGATCCTCTAGCCCTCTTCTTCTCCTTCTCCTCTATCGAATTTCATGCATCTCCACTCCATTATGTCACAAAGAATCGCCATCTCTCCATGGCAATGACCTTCAAACCACGAAGTTAAGTTTTACACTATCGAGGTGATGCCATGAATGTCACTAATGAACCAGTGCCAATCCAAGCACCACCAACGACGACGGCGGTCCCCAAAGTCTGAGACGTCAAAACCATGAGGAATTGAAGGCGATCAATATGAGTTCGAGGTGTAATTCGTATGAGATTCTAGATTAATACACGAATTACATGATTAAAAACCTACCTTTAATTCATGATTAAGAGAGATAAGATCAAATTGGGGATTAGGGTTTGGCTGGATACAGAATTACTGGTATTAACAGTCAAAGGTAGAAAGTAAAAAGAAGGAAACATGGTTACTTTATATATAGTACATTAGAACGTCTATTCGTTTCCCCATGATGTATTGAATTTGTCATCAATTAAGAATTAAGAAGTATGGGGGTGGCTTCGGATAGAAACAACCCCAGATCAAATTCGATCCAAAGTGAAGTGAAGTTTTCGATTAGAAAGCCAATATCCAGAAAGAAATGAAAGCAAAACAAGGGAGATTCCCGTCAACCGCTTCATTCTTTTGGCAATATGATGGACTTATAAAATTTGACTTGATCTAGACAATCACCATATAAAGCCTTTTGGAATGACTTGTATGTGTATATCCATGTACGAGAGCTAACAGTTCAATGTGTTATGAAATAAGTGAATCTAACCTTTTGATTTGACAAGGGTTTGAAGAATTTACCTACGTGTATGTCACCACATCAAACGAAGATTTTGACTTGATGATTACAACAAAGGAAATTATGGACATGATTTTCTATTTATAAATGGTATAAGAGATCAAGAGTCATGACTTTAAAATGAAACAGAATGGTTAACCATTGCTTGTTTGAGAATGGATAACTTAACGAGTTCAAAACACATCTAATCTACGATAAGACGTACTTTGGGGGCAAAATGTGGGCCTACTGTAGCAATCTGAACATCCCGATCGGCCTAAACCGAACAAGAAGGAAGATTGCTTTGAGAATAAGACTAATCAGAACACAAACAGAAGAACATTTCATTGTTATTACAATAACTTACATCAGAGTGCAAGAATATAGCAGAATATGAATAAATAATATACATCAAAAAAATATCAGAGATTAAAATACATTGCATCGCAGCAGAAAAATAATACATAACACAACTGAAAGAAATACACGAATACAGAGCTTTTCGAATATAGCTTCAGCTGTAAATCCAGGATCCCTGTGAATATAATATCTGAAAAACCAAAACAACTAGCTGCTCGTGTGGAAAATAGAAGCACCCTGAGTGTAAGTTAAAACAATAAAATCCAGGTCAGTCATGTGATTGGTGTGAGAACTAAAACAATTATTTAAAACTTTTCATTAAAATTTGGTAAATCCACCCGTATAACACGGAATGGGTTTCCTCCCAAAAATACCAGTGCACAAAACAAACCGCGCAATGCTTTTTGAAAAAATGAAGCTATTATAAGACTCAGGTCCCATCACACAATGCAACGCAAGACGGATGATAGAGTTTTACCTTATAATTGCCAAACATGCTTGGTATGTTTAAAACAAAATCATTTGATACTATTATAAGTGTATAGTGTTAAAATCACTTCAAATATAAATGTATCAATCATAAACGGCATAGTATCCCATGCTACTATGTTGCCATACTAGGCTCTACAATCAAAACCGAAATGTCGTATTGGAAGTTGGATTTCCGTCATGAACCAAGGCAAGGGATCGTCCTTACCGAATTCGAGAAAATCCAGCCTACCATGTCTCAGGATGTAGCCTCAACTATACCTTGGATATTCAGGGTCGGTCCACCTTTTACATTTGTGGATTGGTTATTCCTAAACAATGTGTTTCCCTGCCCTATAGGGAGTAATGGTCAGTATGTCGACCATATCATCCATCAGCCCCGTAGTGACCAATATATCTGAGGCGCCTCACTATCCATAAATAATATGCAACATCCACATGAGTAAAATGTCTGGGCTCCATACCATGACACCACTCCTAGCTAGAAAGAAACGCAAGTACTCCCTACAGTCCTCTCCCGTTTCTGGTTCATACCGGGGTGTGAGGCTCACAAATTAACTTTATACACAAAGCTATGATATTTAAAGCCGTGCTTTGATCATCAACCACAAGACTATGCTTTTCAATAGAAGCCTTGATCATTTGCATCTTAGCAAGCCACACAGGTAATCCATGCCATACGACTGATGTCTATCGATATATAACCTCAAGCTCGTACATTTAATAGAGATCAATCAACACAGATATGTATTTAATAGAGATCAATCAACACAGAATATAATCCAATGTCAGACACATATCCATTTACTAGTTCATTCTGGGTCTGAACGAAACCGGAGGCACTTTATCCCTCATCCCATATGTCCAATACAGGAGAGAGGTCCTCGCATATCCGGGCGATATCCAAGTACATTTGGACGATCACCACTTATTACCTTGTCTTGGGTGTATAACCCAACAAAGACATCGGTAATTATCCAAACGATGTGAAGAACTCCGGTCTTCAACTACCGTCTTCATCGTCGAATTATCATCGAATCAATTATTCAGAATGGGTATAAACCCGGACTTTCTGAATAATTTCCGTATCTTATAATCAAGTGCTATAAAAACACAACATACGCCTCATTCCAATTTAGAATATTCTTTTATTCAAATATTCACATCATTAGGGAAAGGTTCCCATTAATTTTATCAAAGAAAAATTCTTTAAATTTATTCTTTAATCTTCCTTTGGATATCAATTCAAACCAAATTAAGGTTTATCCAAACTAGTCGGGATTAGCGAGCCTTAACACAGTAATCATTTGTTTAATTTCCCAATCCGAACCTATTCATCCCATGGAGCAAAACTGGGAATACTCCATATCTAACACCACGGTGTTATCAGTAAACTTAATTACCATTTCACGTTCAAATCTAATTAAAGATTTAACTATCGCCTGAAGTAAAACTGGTGATACTCCATTCTCGATCATTTCCCAAATTTGATAATTTAAATTATCACATTCACATTTCAATCTAATTAAAGATTCATTAAAACTCCTCTTTGTTTTATTCTTCACAAAAATCATTATTAATGATTATTTAACTTTGGGAAATCAAACCTAACGCATCGACAATCTACACCGTACCATTGATTTCTTCCGATATATAACCTCTGAGCTCGTATGTCTCAGAGAAGGGTGTTAAGCAGGAGAATAAATTCTCAGCCACCAAACAGATATATATTTATCAAAGATCAACAATACAGTTTGAAATACAATGTTAGACATGAAATCCTGTCTTTAACTGGGTTAAAGAACCAATGTCATTTAAAACACAGTTCACAATAAACCCAAAATCACATCCCATTAATTATGGAATCTTCACGGAAAAATAGATCAATATATAATCGATATCAGTTTCCGTATCTGACTAATAATATAAATGGAATACCGACAAAGTCTTTTAAATTCCATATATATTAATAGTCTTCCTCCACAGAAGCTCACTTCGATTATTACCAAATCGAATTCCATTCAATTCCAATTTAATATATTAAATTGGAAAACTTTACTTTGGAAAATTTCCATTAAATATTAGTAAAAAGATTTATAAATTCCAAATCACATTTCATTATTAATCATTTTAAAGAACGAATGTCATTAAAACACAGTTCCAATTAACCTAATTCACATTCCATTTTATTCCAATTACTAAATATAACTAGAAAACTCTAATAATCTAAATTAAAAGATTTATTCTTTTCACACGGGGTTTAAGAACAGTGCTACTTAAGATACCATTCACGACAAATCCAGAATCCAATTTAATATTAAATATAAGGATCTGAATAGAAATAATATCGGCTTATATTCAATATCAAATTCTGAAACCAACACATATCGTATGGGGAACAACGATATATATCTATCTTCCAAATTCCTCCATAATATATGTACAGCTACGGATCTAATATTGAAATATTCCGGATATTATTTCATTCAAATCCATTCCAATTTATATATTGGAAATTTCTAGTTATATTAAAACCATTCACAAATCTAATTTATTTTATTTAGAAATTATTGGATTTCAAATCTAAGTTAATAACTAGTTCATTTGATAAAAATATTTTTTTATCTTTACAAACGTGGAAATTTTTCATCCCAATTCTTTCCAAATCATTTATTATGATTTTACACAAATTATTAATATTTTTAATAATTTTATTAAGGCTCTTTCAGTCGATTTCCATAAACGGTATCGAACTGCACTTACAACGACCTTTTCCAAATTTGATTTGGACATAATTCCAAATCCCACCATTAGATTTCAAATCTCTTATATTCATTGGAACGTTCTTTTCAATACGAACCCAACAGTTCTGATTTTAGGAGAATCCGACGGTCGGATCTCCCATAATGTCAATTTGAAGTTAGTGGTCAAATTTCGCGAACGGTCACGGCGCGTTCTATTCTGGTCATTAACTATATATATATATATATTACATATTTCATCGATTTCCATTAAAAATGTATTTTATAAATCGTTTATAAATTCGTTTTAAAACGATTTCCACTTTCATTTCAATTTTAAACCAAAATTGAATACTCCTTATCATTATAATATTTAAATGATAATATTTTCGAAATATCTGATTTTGAAATCCTTTCCTTTTCAATATTCATTATAAAAATGAATAAAATCGATATAAAAATCGTTCGCGTTAAAATGGCACAAATCTAATCAACACGGCTTCACATACTTTAATATTTTCATGTCCATTCAAAATCGGACATCAAATTCACATTCTAATCCTTTACTGATTATTATTTTAAAATATTCGTTATTTTCCGAATTAGAATCAGACCCAATCAATTACTATATATTTTATTTATATGGATTCCATACAACACTTGTATATAACAACAATGATAAACAATCAACCATCATCTAGAGTGCATTACACAACTGCATAAGCATTAAAATAAATAAATAACGCTTATCAAAGTCTGTCGATCCATCGATTGACATATAATTAAATATTAGGATTAGTGTATGTCAAAAATCATCCCAATACCTGTGTGGGGTTTCAATCAACAAACACAGATTTTATTTGTGCCATTGGGCGATGTGTAAAATTTATCGTCCCAATCCATGTCAGTTAAATGAGTGTACATAAACAAATCGTCCGATTTGTAAATGAATATTTATTTTCTTTTCAGGAGATTTTTATGTCATTCACATATACGTTAAAAATATATTTTTAACAATAAAATATTTATTTCAACACATGAATATTTTATGTAGTTCATACATTCAATAAAAAAATATTTTTATTGTTCAAACATTTTATTCAACACATGAATATTTAATATGGTTCATATGCACATTAAAAATGAGATTTTTAATGAATAAATATTTATTTCAGAAAATTTCGGCATTATAACAGCGCGATATTAAAACCCGAGTAATGTCTCGCACTACCCATCTCCTGATACTGGCTCGTGCCATACAAAATCAATCCATTCAATTCTAAAATCACAGTACAATCCATTTTCACAATACAGTCAATTTCACTACAATTCAATCCAAACAACATACATGGTTTGTACAATAAATAGTGTCGGAGGCTTCTAAGCCTTGTCTGCATCCTAGTATATTTTTAACTGTAAAGTAATTAGAGTGAGAAGTAGTTCGAGAAGTAGTTCTCACATTGGGATCCACTCCGTCGTGCTTTTCTAACGTTCTGATTTACTGTTTAGATCCCAGACTTTGCAAACGTGCTCCAATCTTCACGCCATTTTTTCACTACTTAAGCGTCTCATTCTGGGTGACTTTTTCCTAGTGGTCTTTCTTCCGAAAACACTCCAATTCGCCAGAATTCGCAAAAAGACATAATTTGGATAGCAAACTTTTGACGTGTTTTCTGAACAACTCCGCTATCCAAAATATGACTTCCATTTACCAAAATCGAAGAGAAAATCATGCTCTTCGATTTTGGTATTGTGGAGTTTTGGTCATAAGTGCTCGGTTTGGGAGATATTGGCTGTGGAAGCTCAGGGTGTTATTTGCAAACTCGGAAAATAATTATAATTGGATTTTTATTTGAAATGGGGTCCACGGTCGGAACTATGGCCCGAGGAGGTGGCGCTAGTGGTCGGGGGGTGGCGTGGCTGGCGGTGGGGGTCGGAGGCGGCCCACGGTGGTTGTCGATTGGGTTTGGGAATCTCGTGATGGAGAGGGGGGGAAAGGAGGAGGCGACGGGGGGAGGAGGGGATGGTCGGTCGACGGTGGAGGAGGGGGCGACGGGCGGTGGAGTGGGGAAGAGGGTGCGGAGACTGCTAGGTTTTTTTTCTTTTTCTTTTAAATGATGGATTGGAACGATAGTGGGAGAGAGAAACAAAGGGGAGGAGATTATATAATTATTTATTCATTTAATTTAATTCTCCAAAAAGTTAATTTTTAATTCGAACTCCAAATTGAGCCCAACGACTGTCATCCCCAGCTAATTACCCCCATTCCGGACACATTGGGATATGTCCCGTAAGCAAGTTCCATCATTTCAATTATTTTTCATCAAAATTAAAATATAAATTAATATAACGTTCAAAATTGATTTCAACATACATTTTAATTTACCGCGGCCACATACTGACTCCGAAAATTCTAGAAAAATTAATCTAGCTATGTTTTGATGATACGGTCTAAGAAAACTAATTTCGTCAAATTTGGAGACAAATGGTCATTTTCCAGTCGATTAAATTCAAACTGAAATTACCAAACGCGTTTTCTTTTGCCACGCTCACATATTAATTCCAAAAATTATGAAAATTTTAATCTAGAAATAATTTTACATTCCGGATCCAACAAAAGTGGTTTCGTCGAAAACGGAGGTTGTTTGCAAACTGGCTATTTTTAATGGCTATATATTATTTAAATATATATAAATTCCATAGCGACTATAATGAATTTTAAACTAGACATAACTTTCAATTCTCGTTATGAAATCTCAATTTTTCACATTCGTTAGAAAGATATAATTAAACAGGTTCAAATATTTCTGGTTTTACTGAAATTCGATTTATTTTGAATCATGTACATTCATTTGAAATTTAAAATCGAATTTTCAAACTACCACACCAGTTTGGGGTCGTTTTATAATTAAAATAAATTTATGTGTTCTAACTTCGATTTAAATACATTTTTAGCCATTATTATTTAAAATAAATTATTTTAAATATTCAAAATCCAATAAAATAGCCAAAATAAAAAATTTAAATTGGTTTTGAAATTCCGGATTTTTACACCTACAATGGAGGGTTCAAGTGAATACAATCACAAGTTTCGAGCCACAAGTTTCATGCCTAACTAGGGACTGAACTTTGGCTCGAATTGAAGATAGGGGTTCACAACGTTTTCTGCTCATCAGATGAACAAAATTAGAGTATCAAATCAATGGCCCTCAGTTTGAATGGGGCCCGGTTTAAATGTCCGTTCCAAACCATATTCGACCAATACAGAGCGGTTGCTCCATTACTAGCATGTTCCCCACGATCTCCTGAAAATACGAGGATGCTGCCATGTGCCCACATAGCTACGATCTAATTCTATAACCACCTTCTAACCGCCACCACTCACTCCCAAAAATACGGTTCGAGCTCAACGTATCTGATACAAAAACCAACATGTCACTACACCTATATATACATGACTTCGAGGCGATAAAAAGGACTTTTGGCACTAGACAACTCCACGTACACATGAGCCAGCAGCCAATATCGCTGATTTAAGTCATACTTCGAATCAAAATATAGAATTTCAAGAGTATGTATGTTGTATTGTGAGTATTTGGAGATTATAACCATTAATCTTATAATTTCTTGTTGAAACAAAGAATTATAAAGTGGACGTGGGCTCGTTAATGCCAAACCACTATAAATTGTGTGCGTTTGTTGCTTTTTTCTTGTTTTCATTTGATATTTCTTTATTCTTCTCTATAAATTTTAGTCTTTCGGTGTTTGTGCCATTTTTTGGTCAAACAATATATGTATATGTATATATATAGTGCCATACCCCTTTAGAACCCTTGATTTCCACCACACATCCTGCTTTCTCTTTCCTCCCACAAACTTATTTTACTATAAACGAGTGGAGGAAATAGATGGGCTATTGGGATGCTCCATTTTTGGAGTGTTGTTGAACGGTCCTCTACGTATATGTATATATACATATATAATCAAGAGCACTTAAAATAGTGTAGTACTCCTTTAGCCTCTCTAATTTCCACTACATCATCTCCTTTCTCTCTCCTTCCACTTGCTATCTCTCACACTCACACACTATTTAAATATAAACATGTGACTGTTATTGGGAGTGCAAAAGGGGTGTCATATAACCCCTTACATATACATACATACATATATATACACATACACATATATATATACATATATATTGTGTATACATATATGTATGCAATGATGATAAATGATTAAATTATTTTTTCTTATTTTGAATATATAAAGAAATTTGAATCATGTAACATAAATGTATTTCATATTGAACAACCCATAAAAGATAAATTTATTGTTCGAGACTGAGATAATGGTGATGATGGTTTTGATGACAACCACCTCGTTTTAACTATTATTATTATAAAATATATATTAACTCTATTGTAAACAAATATATACAAGGGATCTAATTAAGTAATTGCGATCATTTCTCAGGCTTATTCTTGATCCTCCCTTTTTCTCGCCCTACAATCCTAGCCACCCGGGTTCTTTCACTTTCTCGTCCTTTTTCTTTTAGTGGCCAAGAATCAAAATATAAAACACATCTTGTAGAATCTAGCTTCCGCTCTTCACCTAAATCTTTAACCATATCCAATCATTCGTACGCTGCCATATCGATGTCAGAACAGTCTGACGATGATTCTTAACTCTTTAAACGTGCTTCACATACTGGGTTTCGTGAGCCTACTGCTTCCAACCCTTTCGCTAACCTTTTGAATGACATTACTTCGACTCCTAGCCATGGTATTGACCCACGAGTTGTTGGGACATGTTCGTCCTAATCTGATATGTTATTATCTGCACTGTTGCTATGGCCTAGTGTGGATGGATGCCGCTGCAGTATTGGTACTGGTGTTGGAATGTTGGATCATGTTTCATCCCCCATTATTTCCCAAGTTGCTACTTGTTTAGAGGATAATAACGAGAGTGGTTGTGATTATGTAGATGATAGTTTGGAATGTGTAGCTTGTCGATTCCAACCCTGCTGAAACTGTTTCGAACGCTATTGGTAAGAGCACTCCACTTGTTTTTTCTAATGCTCATGAAGTTGTTGCTTCTCCAAATATAAGAACCCGTAACTTCCCCGTCAAGAAAAGCGCGGATACTTTGAGAACAACACACATCGGAACACAGACAGAAGAACATTTCATTGTTATTACAACAATTCCATCAGATACAAGAATATACAGAGTATGAATGAATAAATTACATTCAACAAATATCAGAGATTTAAATTACATTTAAATACATCGCAGCGGAAAATAATACAAAAGCACAACTAGAAATAATGCACGGATACAGAGCTTTCCGAGCATCGTTCCAGCAGTAAATCAGGACGCTGTGAATATAAATCTGCAAAACCAAAACTACTAGCTGCCCGTGTCGAAAATAGGGGCACCCAGAGTTTAGGTTAAAACAATAAACTCCAGGTCAGTCATGTGACTGGTGTGAGAACTAAAACAGTTATTAATCTTTATTTTTAAAGTTAGGTAAATCAAGGGACCACGCCGTATAACACGGAACGGGTTTCCTCCCAAGAATACCAGTGCACAAAACAAACAGCGCAATGCTAAATAAAGAAAAATGAAGCTGTTATAAGACCCAGGTCCCATCACACAATGCAACGCAAGCCGGAGGATAGGGTTTTTACCTTATAACAGCCAAAGCATGCTTGATACGTTTAAAACACATTATTTGATACTATTATAGGTGTATAGTGTCAAAACAATTTCAATCATAAATATCAATCATAGGCGGCATGAATGACCCATACCACTATGTCGCCATACTAGGTTCTACAAATAAAACCGCACTATCACGTATTGGAAATTGGATTTCCGTCATGAGTCGAGGCAAGGGGCAAGCTCCTCTCCGCGTTCGAGACACTCTAGCAAATGTCCTAGGACCCCACTATGATCCTTTGGAACCTCCAAGGCCGGTCCTCTCTTACTTTTGAGGATTGGCAATTCCTGAACACACGTTTCCCGGTCCTTACAGACCTATATCCGAGGCGCCTCGTATCCAACAACCACACAGGTGAAAAGTATATAAATGTCTGGTCTGGTAGGTCACTGACACCACCCTAGCTAGAAAGAAACGTCGTGCACTCCTTGGGTCCGTCTCCCGTTTTTGACTCATACCGAGGTGTGAGGCTCGCGAATTCACGCTATACACAAAGCTACGCCACACAGGCCGTGCTTTGATCATCAACCACAAGACTTTGCTTTTCAACAGAAGCCCTGATCAATTGCCACTAACGCGTGCCACACTGGCAATTCACTCCATGCGACTGATGTCCATCGATATACAACCTCTGAGCTCGTACATCTCAGAGAAGGGCGTTAAGCAAGAGAATAAATTCTCTGCCGCCAAACAGATGTATATTTAATAGAGATCAATCAACACAGAATAAAATCCAATGTCAGACACACAATCCATTTACAAGTTCGTTCTGGGTCTGAACGAAACCAGAGGCACTTTCCTCGCATATCCATCCATCTCCAAGTACGTCTGGACGATCACCCACTGTATCCCTCATCTTGGGTGTACAGCCCAATCGAGATCATCAGTAATCACCCAAACGATGTGAAGACTTCTGGTCTTCAACCACCGTCTTCATCTTCGACATCTCGTCGAATCGGTTATTCAGAATGGGTATAAACCCGGCCTTCCTGAATAACCCACGTATATAATAAACAAATGTTACACAAACACAACAAACTCCTCATTCAAATTCAGAATATTCTTTTATTCACAAAATCACATTCTTAGGGAAAGGTTCCCATTAATTTTATCCAAGATAAATTCTTCTAAATTTATTCTTTAATCTTCCTTTGGATATCATTTCGAACTAGTCGGGATTAGCGAACCACACCGAAGTAATTATTTATTTTATTTCTCAATCCCAACCTATATATCCCATGGAGCAAAACTGGTGATACTCCATTCCTAACACCACGGTGTTATCGGTAAAATTAATTACCATTTCACGTTCAAATCTAATTAAAGATTTAACTATCGCTTTGGAGCAAAACTGGTGGCACTCCATTCTCGATCACCTTTCAGATTTGATAATTTAATTTATCAATTCACATTTTAATCTAATTAAAGATTCATTAAAACTCCACTTAGTTTTAATCTTCTCAAAAATCAACATCCTGCCTTTAACTGGGTTAAAGAACCAATGTCATCTAAAACACGATTCACGATAAACCCAAATCATATTTGATATTAAATACAAGGCTCTGAATAGAAAATATATCGGCTTATATTCAATATCAAATTCTGGAACCAACAAATATCGTATTGGAAATAACGATATAAAATATGTCTTTCAAATCCCCATAACAATATTTGTATAGTCACAAAATCCAACATCGAAATATTCCGAAGATAATTTTGATTCAACTCCAGTCCAATTCACGTATTGGGAATATTGATTATTTTTAAAATTACTTTCAAATTCAATTTATTTATTTCAAAAATAAATTGATTTTAATTCTAGTTCAAAACTATCAGCCCAATTTTTCCAAATCATTTCTTATGATTTTACACAAATTATAGATATTTTTAATAATCTTATCAAGGCCTGTACAGTCGATTTCCATCAACGGCCATCGAACTGCACTTACAGCGACCTTTTCCAAATTAGATTTGGACATAATTCCAAGTCCAACCGTTAGATTTCAAATTTCTAATATTCATTGGAAAGCTCTTTTCGATACGAACCCAATGGTTCCGGTTTTAGGAGAATCCGACGGTCGGATCTCCCGCAATGTCAATTCGAAGTCAATGGTCGAAATTCACAAACTGCCGCGGCGCGGCGCGTTCTATTCAGGCCATTATATATATATATATATATTATATATATTTCGTCGATTTCCTTTTAAAACGTATTTTATAAATCGTTTTAAATTCGTTTTCAAAACCATTTCAACTCTATATTCAATTTCAAATCAAAATTGAATATTTCATATCATTGCTATATAAATGATAATATTTTCAAAACATTATATTTTGAAATCACTTCTTTTCTGTATTCATTATAAAAACGAATATAATCGATATAAATATCGTTCACGTCAAAATAGCGCAACTCTAATCAACACGGCTTTATATATTTCAATAAATTCGTTATTCTATTCAACAAATGAATATTTATTCTATTCAACACATGAATCTATATTTCTTTCAACACACGACTATTTTTATATTCAACACATGAATTTTCTTTTATAATATTCATTATTTTCCCGATTGGAATGAGGCCCAATCAATCACCATATAACGTTAATTATATGGGTTCCATACAACACATGTATATAATAGCAACGATAAACAATCAACCATCATCCAAAGTGCACCACACAACTGCATAAGCATCAAATATAAATAATCAACGCTTACACAATCTGTCGACCAACCGATCGACATACAATTAAATAATTGGGATTAGTGTACCCAAATATCATCCCAACACCCGTGTGGGGTTTCAAATCAACAAACACAGATTATTATTTGTGCAGTTGGGCGATGTGTAAAATTTATCGACCCAATCAATATTAGTCAAATCAGTGTATATAAACAAATCGGCCTATTTGTTTATAAATATTCATTTATTCACTTTCACATTAAAAATTATATTTTTAACGATAATTAATTTATTTCAACACATGAATATATTTCATTATCTATTTCACATCAACTTCACAAACAAATTTTCACAACATATCAATCAAACAAACAAGCCATCCATGGTCTGTGGATGACGGGTGTCGGGTGCTGCTAAGCACCGTCTGCATCCTAGTATATATATATAACTAGAAAAAGAGAATTTAGAGTGAGAAGTTCTCACCAAAGCTATCCCAACTTCACGACACTTCAAAAGTAGAAGTCTTCGCCGTTCTCGCCTTTCGTCACTTTCGCTACCCGTAGCCACTACATATATAAAAATTATATTTTTATATTGTTGCTGTGTATATAAAAATCCTATTTTTATACTACTGCTACATAGATAAATATTCTATTTTTACCTCGCTACCATATAGATAAAAATTCTATTTTTACACCGCTACTATATAGATAAAAATTCTATTTTTACACCGCTACTATATAGATAAAAATTCTATTTTTACATCGCTACTATATAGATAAAAATTCTATTTTTACACCGCTACTATATAATAGAGATTATATTTTTATCACGCTATTCTCTATATAAAGATTTCGCCTTTTCTATTATAAAGATTTCGCTTTTTCATATAAATATTTCGCCTTTTCAAATATAAAGTTTTTATATTTTCAAAAGTAAAGATTTCACCTTTTCAAATATAAAGATTTCGCCTTTTCTAAAATAAATATTCATATTTTCACTCTCTAAAAATATAAATAAAAATCGTACCTTTTTAATGTGCAATCTCTACATATAAAAATCGCAATTCTATTTTAAATCTCCTTATATAAAAATCGCCTTTTTATTTTAAAAGATTACATACGAAAATCTTAACTTCTACTATAATAAAAATTATATTTTTAACTTTTCTATATTATAAAAATTATATTTTTAATTCACTTTCTAAACAAAAATCATATTCCTCATTAGCTACATACATAAAAAAAAAATCACATTTTCATATAAAAATATGATCTTCCCACTTCTTACTTTCATATAAAAATCAAAGCTTTTCCGTCGTTGTTTACATATAAAAATCAAAGCTTTCCCGTCGTTGTTTACATATAAAAATCAAAGCTTTCCCGTCGTTGTTTACATATAAAATTCAAAACGTTTTATACTTCAAAACTCAAATTTTTACTTCGAAGAAATAAGTAAAATACGGAAAATAGAGACTCACATTGTTTTTTTTTCAGCGAAGGGGGGGGATCCAGTTGCTCACGGGTTGCAGGGGGGTCTGGGCGCGGGTGGCTGCGGTCGAGGCGGATGGGAGGCGCGGGGTCGGAGGGGGTTGATCGGAGTGGGGCATTGGCGACGGGTGCTGTGGGATTGGGGCTCGCGCGGATTTGATTCGAGGAGGGGGGCTCGTGGTCTCAGGAGGAGGGAAACTGGAGGGACTGGAGGCGAGGGTGCGAGGGTGGGGAAGGCCGCGCCTCGACGGTGGTGGCCACGACGGTGAACGGGGGAGGGGGGATCGATGCTTTCCCCCTTTTTCTTTTTTTTTTCTTTTTTTTCCTTTTACGAATGAAGAGGGGGGGCCAAGAGAAGATAAGGAGAGGAGAGAGAAAGGTGAGTGGGGGTGTTATTTTAATATTTGAAATTTCTAAAATGTTGACTTTTTATTTCGACTTCGAAACGAGACCCACCGCCTGTCGTCCCTAGCGTTTTACCCCCATTCCGAACACAATGGGATATGTATCATAGGCTGATTCAATCATTTCGATCAGTTTTCATCAAAATCAACATATAACTCTATATATTGAATTTGAACGCGCATTTCGATTTACCGGGGTCACATACTAACTCGAAAAATTCCAGAAAAATATTTTCTAGCTTGACAATACGGTCCTAACAAAACTAATTTCGTTGAATTCTGAGACCGTAGGAAAAATGGCCATTTTCCAGTCGATTAAAATCAACTGAAACTGGTCAAACACGTTTTCCTTTGCCACACTCACATATCGATTCGAAAAATTATGAAATTTGAAACCTAGCAATAATTTGACATCATGGACCCAACAAAAGTGGTTTCGTCGAAATCCGAAGTCGTTTGCAAAATTTCCATTTTTAAGGGCCTGAATCCCATAGCGACTATTCAGAATTTTCAACTGGACATATCTTTTGATCCCCGCAATAAAATCTTGATTTTTCGGATTCGTTGGAAAGATATCCTCAAAAAGATCCTATTATTTTTGGTTTCACTAAAATCCGGTTTGTTTTGCACTCAGTACATTCATTTGAAGTTTGAAATCGAATTATCGAACTACCGCGCCATTTTCAATTCTATTTATAATTATATATAATTATTTATATTCTAACGACGACGTATATAGTATATACGTTCGAATTCTATTCAAAATAAAATTCTCGTCGATATTATTTAAAATAATCCATTTTAAATATTCAAAATTCGCTAAAATTGCCAAAATAAAATTTTTAAACTGGCCCGCATTTCCGGGTTGTTACACCAAAGGATTGCTGGTCTTCTCTTTTTAAAGCTTTGACAAACATTGTTGGGGACTATTCTCCTATTGATTTCAACATCCATGCTTCTAAGTATGGTAAAAGACCTCCTCCCGTGATTCTTAAAAATGCATCTTCGTTTTGGAATAATAAACTTGTAGGTTTTTTCTAGATGCAAAGCTGTCAGATGTGGTCATGCATGTTGCATGACGCAAGGCGTGGAGAATCCGGGGTGAGCTAGGTATTACTTTTTCGTATGTATTATGTAACAACCATGAAATTTTCGACGCCGAAATTTGACATAAAACCAATGTTGACTAATCAGACATCGAAAACACTGGATCATTTAGAGAAAGAAGTTAGAGGGTGAGAAATAGAAAGAAAGAAAATTAGAATAGAAGAAGAAGAAGAACACAACCGAACAGAATCAAAGTAAGCGCGAATCTCACAGCGGCACGAATAAAATATATTATAACATAACTTTTGTAATACAAACTTATATCTGTATATACATACCATTTCAGAGTACAACCCATAGCATCACAGCTGAAATAAACTCTGTATATAACTAATGTTGAAGCCTCCTACTCCACGCTCCTCCAGATATATCTGAAAAATCCCGACCACTTGACTGCCCGTACAAATTTGGGCACCCAAGAGTTTAGGGAAAACAAAACAAAATAAACACTGGGTCAGTCATGGTACTGGTGTGAGTAAACTCCAACCATTCGACTTAACTTTGAAAAATAATTTTGAAAGAAAAAAATAATTGTAAGACCAGCCCACACATAAACATGAACGGTTTTTACCTTACTATAACCCAAAATATTTTCAAATTCAATACTTTGCTGATATTATAATAGTGTCTAATTACAAATAAATAGCAATCTAGCAGAACGCTTGCATCTCACGCTCCACATATATAATATACAAGCAAAACCGCAAGCTCTTATTGGATATTGGATTCCGACTATGACAAGGTATGGAACCACCTGCCGATAGTGTATCTCTAGAGAGGAATACACTGGGTTCAACAAGAACATCTTGCAACCCGGCCACACATGACCGACCAATCATTTCTCTTGAGTGTATCGAATATATTGTCACCTACGGTTGCTAGCAACATAACCGTTCCTGGGAGATACAGAAGCGAAAATAAGTATGAATATTCTCTAGATGGTGACAATACACCCTAATGGGTGCGATCCACATAGCCATGTTGCCTGCCCGATTTTTGTCATTTCCCGGTTATTAAGGCTTGAGGTTGTAACATATCTTTTGTTAGATCACACCTTCATTGACTTTGATGCCACATCGTCATACCTGCCAAATCATGAATTGATTTCCCCAAAATACCACGGGTATAAAGCTAAGAGAAAAGAAATTCTCCACCACCAAACGTGAATACGTTTGAAGAGATCAACTTATGCAATCCATTTGATATACTCCATCAGACATCCATCCATACAAGTTGTCCTGGGTCTGGACAAACCGAAGGCACTATTCTGTAAATCCATCTTAAGCAAACTCTTTCCAGAATAGCCCTAGCATAAACTCCGTCTTCAATTGTCTTCAATATAATTGATTCTCAACGCTAATGCCCATACAGAGTGGTTTTCAGATAATAATCTGATCCCAGTCTTTCCTTATTGACAACGGAAAAATGGTCAAAAACTTTGATAGTCGATGATTTAACTATCAAAGGAAAAAATACATACATCCAACAGTCATATTTCCAAATGGAAATTTATACTGATCAACCATCAATCATCACTCGGTTCTTTAAATAAATTTATCATTAATCATTTCATTTCCCCAATTTCCTGTTTTCATATTTTCCCAAATAAATTCTCAAAACCTGTTTTGCCTCATATGATCCTTGTAAAACGTTTCATCTACTTTAATCTATTTATTTCTTGTACTTAGGAAATATTTCTTTTAACATCGGAAATTAATTCCATATCTTCACAACTTTTACTTTCTACATTTAGAATATATACATTATTAACATTGGAAAACAGTTCCAATTATCATTTCTTAACTTCTCGTTGTCCCAAATCATTTCAATTTCTATACTTAGAAAACATCTTTGATTTACTTTGAAAAACGTTTGCAAAATTGTTTTAATTTGGTTAAACCGATGTTATATACAAAACTCTGTTACCGTAACACAACTCCTTAATAATCTATTGATCTTATCACTAACAAATCTCGCCACTGAACCTTAAGCATCCTCAGTTTATCATGAAGTCAATCAAGTTGGTCTATAATTACCTCTCAGACCTTAACTGAACAACATTCTCAACTTTGAATAGTCAAAGTTCACAATTTTAAATAAAACGTGGCTTGCGACTCTCAGATTCAATTTAAGAATCCCCTTCCTTTACGGAAAATATTGAATATAATGATATCATTATAATCCTTGTTTTTGGAATGTTTAATTCAAAATATAACTTAGATTAATTACTTCTAATAAGAAATTAATAAATTAAATAAACAATTAATAGGTCTTGATAAAACTGGAAAGTAAGTTGTACTTTCCTTAATTCGATATATTCGAATTTTCAACTTATAACTCTCTTTCGAATGGTTTATATTCGATTAACATTCTAAACTTCCGAATAGACTTATTGTTGCAGGTTCGCACATTTACTTTTGAATTTATTACTTCCAACATTTACCATTTCCCTTTTGGCACTGTTCCAATTTCCACAGCGTTGTTTTTAACCGTTATTCATTTTATAAAGTGAATATTGTTCCTCTACAGAAAACTGGACCGTTTTATCAATCAAATCTTGAATTTTATTTATAAATATCATTATAGGTTCCAAATCCTATTTATCGAGCTATTTTATAAATTCATATTTATATCTCAGTTTATTAATTCCATTTATAAACCAGTTTCTTGTTAATTATATATCGAGTTTATACTTCGTCTTGTTTACATATTCTATTGTAAATTATTGGGTTAAACCAATATTAGTTATCCTATACATCTCCACTTTATAATATATATATTTTCTAAAATAAATTACCTTAATAACATTCGACGTTTGTCGAAATAGAATTACAAACCTTTATAGTTTCTATCCAACCCATATTCACATTTTGAACCTCGAAATAGATTCAACAATTTCCCCTTTCCTTTTTCATGAATTCATTTTCTGAATTTATCATCTCAGACTATTTAATAATAGCCATTACGCTTTATTTATAAATACCATTTATAAATCAGTTTACTTGTTTATATATATATATATATAATTAAAACAAGTCATTACATTCTAGCTAATCGAAATTCCAATTCTATTTTAAAATAGAAATTCCTTTTAAAAAACCCCCAATTTCCTTTCTAATATATTCGAATATATTTCACTATATTTTTAATGCCAATTATTTCAGGTCGATGTTGTTCAAACACCTCAAACACACAATATTCAATCATGGATTAGGCGTCACATTCTATAATGTAATATATAAAAAAACAACAATATAATTTGTTGAGGAATCCAGTTGGATTCCTCCAACCTGTTTCCCTGCATCCACAGATGTTAATCAACATAAATAACACAATTTTATATCAATATGAAATTATTAAATCAGTATTTAACCAAAGACTTCATACATATAACTACCAACCAATTTAATTGTAAATCATCCAAACAACCATCACGCACAGCATTCAATCATTTTTATCAAAATTAAATAATGTTTATAAAATTAGGAAATTGGATCGGGTCAGTGAGTTTACTCACCTTGTTCGTTAATCGTTGAATAACGATTACCGTTTGCTAGATCTGGTCAGTCGTCGTTTTTTCCAAAAATTCAAACGGGATCCGAATGGCTCAAACCCAGCTTCGTCGTGTAGCCTGCTTCCACTTAATCCCAACGGATCAGACCGCTAGTGATTCTGGTAACGTATGAATACGATATTAAAATTTCAAGTTAATATATATATTTTTAATTAAATAATACTGATATTTCAAGTTCAAATTGGGCTCTACCCCTTAAAAATCATCACGGCTCATCTAGACGCACCACTGGTTTCTGAACGGTGCTTCTCCTCCACCATACATATGCTGCGCTCCTCGCAAGAAACTTCTCCCAAGTATATAATATTTTTTCTTTTTAATTAAATACCTGGGCTTTACTACTTGAATCAGCCCATCACCGAAACGTAACCCCCCCATATACTAAACTGTTTCATCTTCCCCAACTCAACATAACCGCGTGACCTCCTGTAGCATCCACTCCAGCTACCATTTTTTCCAATGGCCATAACCGCCCTTCTAACCCCCATATCTCATCCTCTACACCCTCATTTGCCAAACCAAACCCCGCGTTGAACTCCCCTTCGCTCTAATCAGTTCCTTCCCTTTTGCATCTTAATTCTCCATCAACAAATCTCCATGCTGACACTAGCTCACTATTCTCCCATTTTGTTTAACGTGAAATGCTCCCTGTTTTTCGTCATTTCTTCACACCAAGACATGATGTCCAGTCAAAACCCCATTCACTTCCCAAACAAACCCCGCTCCGGATATGCATATACTTACGCCAAGAAAGAAATGGCCATTACGACACATTCACGCTTTTCTTCTTGCGAGCTTCCATCTCCGATCGACAACACTGTCAAGACTACTGCATGCCATCCCTGTGAGATGCAGTTTCAGGTTTCCCACCTCGAGCTGCTACTGTTCAATTTTGAACAACAACAAATGGACGCACATCTTACCCAATTTTGTACGAATGAAGCACTTTAACTCAGGATTTTGAAAGTATAACTTTTGAGAATTCAAATTGGATGAATGTATTTGCATTATTTCAAGGCTTATGCAGTATTGTTACCGAAATGAGTCGATGGCTTTTGGAATGAAGAAAATGAAGTAAAAACGTGTTATATTTATAGATGAATGACCCTTGCGTCCCAAGGAATAGGGCACATCATAGACTGTCTGTAGCTTGTGTAGAAAGGACGTAAGGAAGAGCAAATGTGCAATATCAACATGTGCTTTAGTCTGTAGATTAGGATAGCCTGCATCACTCTTCACTTCACTGCTATTTGTACGCTTGATGAAGAATATATATATATATATATATATGTTTATAGTTTCTCACTTAGTAACTAAGAAATGGTTGGGAATGACATACATATTGTGAACGATGTGTGCATGATATATCTTCATTTGATTTGAGAGTGTAGCCTAAGATAGCTTACTTTATAAATAAATAGCTCAAAATTTCAAGGTAAACGCATGGGTTAATGTCCTTGCAGCTGTCTTGTGTTTGCATTGAACTGTCGGATTTGAGTTTTTAGTCATAGGTTTTTGAGTTGGAAGCATAGCTATTGATGTTAGACTGCATATGGAGACTTTGGGATGAAGGGAGCTTATGGTTCAACTAGATATGCGTATTTCATTTTATTGTAAATTTTATACCATAGACTTGCGTATTTTCTAACGATTATTTTTTTGTAATTCGTTCAACATGCATAAAGCGCATTCTGGAATAACTTAAAAGAGCTTGGCAAGGATGGTATCAGTATGTTATTTTTCTAGCACATCAAAGCGTCAAGTATTTTCTACCTTTGGCATCGATATGATACACACTGGAAGTAAATAGTCTTACTTCCACGGCTTCTGCAGGACTTTCGTTTTATGTTATGTCAAGTCACCAAATAATGTTGTGTATCAAGTACTTAAGTATGCTTTGTGCTTGCATTGCCAAAGATGTCCAAGTGATATCATGGTACAACCTATTAACGTTTGTGAAGACGCTCAGGAGATTGCTAATGGATATACCATATCCCTATCAGTAAGTGTGTTCCGCTTGTCTACAATAAATGGAATTAATTCATGATCGGTGTTGCCTAAATATTCCAATCAGGGTCTCATATTCCAATCCACTTTCAAACCATATGCATGCAATTTGCTTGCCAAGGCCTAAATCGAACTTTAAATTCTTATCTTAAGAAAGACAATACCCTGTCACGTAAAACTCCGTTCACTTACGGACTGCTAGGGTCAAAAATAAAAATAATATCGTGTCAACCGGTGTCAATACCAAAAATATAAAAATATGGACAAGTTAGCTTATTATGTGAAACCCCAAAATGCCGACATAAGTTGTAAAATACTCCAAATAAAAAGTTGCTTAATTTCCAGAATAAAAATTATAGAAAAATTTCTATAATTTAAATTAATAATACGACTCAAATATCTTGTTCAAATTCAAAATAAATAATTTATTATAATTAAATAATCGTTACAGTTTATTAACGATTCCCTAGCGACTATTTAGAAAATTTAATTTGGACATAACTCACAATTTATAAGACGAAGTCTCCATTTTTCACTTCCATTAGACAAATATAGTTTAATAGATTCCAACACTTCTTGTTTCGAAGAAATCCGACTTATAACGAATCCTATACACTTAGTTGAAGTTCAAAACTCAATATTACGAACTACCGCGATAGTTCGAGCTCAGTTATAATTTATATTATAATAAATACGTTCAACTGTCATTTAAATAACTATATTGGTTATTATAATACGAATATAAATTTAACAAAATATTTAATATTGCCCAATTTATACAATATTGCCAATCCAACTATTTCTGAATAATTTGGAAATTAAATATATTATTATCCCATTAATATATTAATTAAATATTCAAAACATTAATTCAACCCATTTGAATTACCAAACCAATATTAAAAATAATTAAATAAATTAATTATTAATCGCTAAAATTTCAGGACGTTACATTCCTTCACCCTTAAAAGAATTTCGTCCTCAAAATTACTAAGCCGGAAAAATGCTATCACTTTATTAACTAGATTTAAAATATTTTATTTTACTCGTTAACTTCAATTTAAACTGAACCAGTTTATTTTTAATTATAATATTAGTTAATTCCTATTAACGAAAATTTCCACAAATTCCGAAAATTTTCTAACACTCTAAATCTCCGAAAAATTTCACCAGCGTCTCCTTTGACTGCTCAATCAGTACAGCTACAACTCGCCTCTCTAGGCCTTCTCTAATCCCAAAGAAAATCAAACAGGCTCATTAATCTCATATTCGAATATAATATAAACTCGTATTTACTTTGTCGGGAATCAAACTCTATCTCTTTCATTTGCTACCCAATCAGCATATACTGTTGTATACCAAATTGATCTCCAATCAACTTACTCACCAATCCAATCATCAGCTTATACTCAAGCCAAAATCTATCTCAAATTTCAGTTTCAATCTCAAATTCAAATTCTTAATCCATAGTCCAATCTCATCCCAAATTATCTCCAATCCAATCCAATTTCATTTAACTTAGTTTAAGTTAAATTCTAATTTATTTATTTACTTTTGCCAATTCAATTTTATAAGTTAGATTTAAATTTCAAAAATTCAAATCCTTGGGTTTTATTTCAAATCGGTTCAAAATCATATATGTTTCCATATAGTAATAGCAATTCAAAAGATTTGAATTTTTTTTGATAACTCGCTTTTTTCTCTTCGAAACAATTCAAAGCAAAATCTTTGGTAGTAATTCGTCACTTAGAGACTCGAAAATGACACTGAGGATGCGGCCATCATCATCAGAATTATTTTCTAGCGGTTGAAGTGAGTTCAATACTGTATCATTTCAAAACTTACTTTTATACACTTTCTTATTGAAAATACTTCAAAATATCTTCATAATGTTTGGAAAATATTTCCAAATCTCCCAGTATTTTAAAATCCCATAAATTTAACCCAAATTTCATTTTCAAACTTTTTTTTCAAATTTCCAGAGTTTTAATTCTAGAACTGTTTTAAATTCAGACTTAATTCTATCTGATTTATATACATTAAATTATTTGAATTCTGATTGGATACCATTTCAATTAATCTTTTTTTTATAATCTTATTCGATTATAATAACAACCAACACATCCAATATATATTATAATAATTCCAATATATATGTATTCTTTATATCAAAATATAATTTGGGTAAAATTATTTCATTTACCCTCTTTCAAAAACATACTGTGTCGATTTACTCTGTTCATGAGTTTAGAAACACCTATCGACACAGTTTGCATTACTGTATCGATCAGAATTCATAAACTACTCGACAAACCAATCAACACAATATAAAATAGTTTTT
The DNA here is from genome assembly GCA_030737875.1 of Allium sativum. NCBI lineage: Eukaryota > Viridiplantae > Streptophyta > Magnoliopsida > Asparagales > Amaryllidaceae > Allium > Allium sativum. The sequence goes on from CM060923.1 coordinate 261,692,899, forward strand.
TATATCAATTTACAAATATGCTCTCAAATATATACACTCAAACTCAATCTAGGGTATTACTGACCCTATCTCTATTGAGTTACGCCACCGAGCCAAGGTAATTACTTAACCTTATGCTCTGATACCACTGTAACGATCACAAAATTTTTGACCTCAAAAATTGACATAAAACACAATGTTGACTAATCAGACATTGAAAACACTGGATCATTTAGAGAAAGAAATTGGAGGGTGAGAAATAGAAAGAAAGAAAATTAGAATAGAAGAAGAAGAACACAGCCGAACTGAATTAGAGTAAGCACGAATCTCACAGCGGAACGAATAAAATATATTATAACATAACTTTTTAAATACAAATTTATATCTGTATATACATACGATTTCAGAGTACAACTCATAACAACACAGCGTAAATAAACTTTGTATATAACTAATGTTGAAGCCTCCTGCTCCATGCTCCTCCAGATATATCTAAAAAATCCCGACTACTTGACTGCCCGTACAGATTTGGGCACCCGAGAGTTTAGGGAAAACAAAAAAAATAAGCTCTGGGTCATTCATGGGACTGGTGTGAGTAAACTCCAACCATTCGATTTAACTTTGAAAAATAATTTTGAAAGAAAAAGATAATAGTAAGACCAGCCCACACATAAACATGGACGGTTTTTACCTTACTATAACCCGAAACATTTTCAAAATCAATACTTTTATGATATTATAATAGCGTCTAATTACAAATAAATAGCAATATAGCGGAACGCTTGCATCTCACGCTCCACATATATAATGTACAATAAAAACCACGGGCTCTTATTGGAGATTGGATTCCGACTATGACAAGGTATGGAACCACCTGCCGATAGTGTATCTCTAGAGAGGAATACACTGGGTTCAACAAGAACATCTTGCAACCCGGCAACACATGACCGACCAATCATTTCTCTTGAGTGTATCGAATATATTGTCACCTACGGTTGCTAGCAACATAACCGTTCCTGGGAGATACAGAAGCGAAAATAAGTAACAAATATGAATATTCTCTAGATAGTGACAATACACCCTAATGGGGGCGACCCACATAGCCATGTTGCCTACCCGATTTTTGTCATTTCCCGGTTGTTGAGGCATGAGGTTGTAACGAATCTTTTGATAGATCACACCTTCATTTACTTTGAATGCCACATCATCATACCCGCCAAATCACAAATTGATTCCCCCAAAAATACCATGGGTATTGTAATGACCCCAAACTCCTTACGACGGTGTCAAGGGTAATCTTTGGAATATAACACATAAACAGATAATAGCATAACAGAATTAAATAAATACACCAGAAAATGAACAAATAATACACTGGATAAACATAATCATCAGTGTTACACAGTATACAGGATCATACTTAGTACAAATACAGTTCAGCTATACATAAATGTCTACAGTGGAAAACAAACATAATATGTACAACAGGAGCTGAACAGCATAAAAAGAGATAAATGATAGAATCCATCTTCAGCTCTAGCTATCCAAAAAGAGCCTGCTAAAACCTAAACACAAGGCTGCCCATGTAGAAAAAGGGGCACCCGAGTTTGCATGTGAAACAAACTACGAGTCAGTCATGGGACTGGTATGAGAAATCTACTTAACATATCTATAATATGGCTAATCACAGGACCACGCCATTTTCGCGGAACGGGTTTACTCCATTGGATTGCTAGTGCTTTAAAACAAGTAAATCTTTTAAACATCGCAATATTTTTTATAAAAATGAAGCCATTATAAGACTCAGTTCCCATCACACAATGCAACGCAAATCGGAGGATAGAGTTTTACCTTATAATGGCCAAAATATGCTTGATACGAATAAAACAAAAGAATTTGATATTATTGCTAGTGTTTAAATGTTTCCAAAACAATTTCAATAATAACTATCAATCATAGATGGCATGGGTACCATATATCATGTCGCCATATATATATACAATCAAAACCGCACGATGTCGTATTTAGAAATTGGATTTCCATCATGAACCAAGGCAAAAGATAGTCCTTACCGAATTCGAGACGCTCTAGCCCGTGTCTCAGGAACAACCGCAACTGCACCTTGGATCGTCAGGTCCGGTCCACACAGAGTGGATTATAATGCCTGAACAATGCGTTTCCCCGCCCTATGGGGCGTAAATGAGCCAACGAATGACTCCATCGGTCCCGGATCGACAGATATAACTGAGGCGCCTCGCAACAGCAACAACCACACAGGTGAAAATAGTATAAATGTCAGCCAGTTTAAGCACTGACACCACCTCTAGCTAGAAAGAAACGCACGTCTCCCCTGAGGTCGTCTCCCGTTTCTGGTTCATACCAGGGTGTGAGGCTTGCGAATTCACGTTATACACAAAGCTATGCCACACAGACCGTGCTTTGATCATCAACCACAAGACTTTGCTTTTCAACAGAAGCCTTGATCACTGCATCTTAGCATGCCACACAGGCAATTCACACCATGTAACTGATGGCTATCAATCACACAGAATGAATTCCAATGTCAGACACATAGTCCATTTACAAGTCCATCCTGGGTCTGAACGAAACCAGAGGCACTATATACCTCGCATACCCATTGATCTCCACGTACGTCTGGACGATCACCACTCATTATCCATATTTCGGGATGCCTCCCAATCAGGACATCAGTTACTATCCAAACGAGGTGAAGATCTCCGGTCTTCAACCACCGTCTTCATCTTCGACTTCTTATCGTTGATTCAGTTATTCAGAATGGGATAAACCTGGTCTTTCTGAGCAACTCGTGCATATAATAAACAAGTGCTACACAAACACAACATACGCCTTATTCCAATTCATTAGTCACTAACAGTAAATCAGTAAGAGAACGATGTCCCAAATACTAACCCCGAAGGCCGAAACCAACATCAGATCAAAATCCAGGAAACCATTCGACTTAGCTAACCTTCAGTTAGTTTCTAAATTTCACATTCCATATTGTTTATAGTATTTTATAACGATTTATCACAATTTTTATTTATTTATTTGTAGCCAATTTATTCAAACGACGCTTCAGGCCATAACGCGGCCGTGGCCCTGTTTTTCTTCAGATTTTATTTACACATATCTGAAAATCTAACCGTTGGACCTTCACAAAATTTATATCATTAGAAAGATCTTTTCAAAACGAATCCAATGGTTCCCATTTTGGTAAAATCCGACGGTCGGATCTCCTGGTACAATCGTTTGAAGTTTCGAATTCAAAATACGAACTGCAGCGTCGTTATTCGATTTAATTTAATTAATTATATATATATAATATAATCGATTCTGACGTTGTTTTTCTTCCAAATTGAATTAAACATTCCAGACAACCAACCGTTGGATCTTTACAAAGTTGGTGTCGTTGGAAAGATATTTCCAAAGCAAACCCAACAGTTTCGGTTTCGGGAAAATCCGATGGTCGGATCTCCCGCACTAATCGTTTGAAATCACGGTTTCAAAACACGAACTGCAGCTTCGTTTTTTGATTCGTTTAAATTATATATATATATAATCTATTCTTCGATTTCAAAACCATATTCTTTTCATTCCTTTTATAAAAATGATATTTTTATCCAACCGACATTTATTTCAACACTTCACTATTTTTAACAATTCATGGATATGATAAAAATGTGATTTTTAATGTAAAACAATTTATTTCAAAACACGACTATTTTATATAGTTCATACAGATGATAAATATGATTTTTATTATAAAACAATTTCTTTCAAAACACGACTATTTTATATAGTTCATATAGATGATAAAATATGATTTTTATTATAAAACAATTTCTTTCAAAACACGACTATTTTATATAGTTCATGTAGATGATAAAAATATGATTTTTATTATAAAACAATTTCTTTCAAAACACGACTATCATTCAACACATGAATTTCTATTCAACGAATGAATTTCTATTCAACACATGAATGTTTTCTATAGTTCGTATATATAAAATAAAAATGTGATTTTTATTGTTAAAACAATTTATTTAAAACACGAATACCATTCAATACATGAATTTCTATTCAATGAATGAATTTCTATTCAACACATGAAGGTTTTCTATAGTTCGTATATATATAATAAAAATGTGATTTTTATTGTTAAAACAGTTCATTTAAAACACGAATACTATTCAACACATGAATTTCTATTCAACGAATGAATTTCTATTCAACACATGAATATAGTTTCAACACATGAAAATAATTCTAACACATGAATATTATTCAAAATTTCGACAGCATAACGGCAGGGTAGTTAAAACCGGGGCCGTCACTAGTACGGCTCCTCGCTCCACCTTAAAGCCTCGCAGCTTTTGACAATGGGGATTTCATGCATCTAGTGGCATGCAGGCGGCATGTATATTTTTTTCTTTTCCACAAACTAATCCTATGTGGTTTCAACCAAATAATTCTCAACCACAAACGGGTATTTTTCAACCACAATCAATCAATTTCAACCACAAACAATTCAAATCAACCATTCGCTATCAACCAATTTTCACACCAATCACAACCAATAAATATCGTCCATGGTTTGTGAACGAGGGGTGTGTGTGTATATATATATATTTATTTATATAAGTATTTCACTTCTATTTCAACACATATATAATTTTTACAACGCATATATAACTTATATATCGAACGTACAACTTATACAATGCTTATACATGAAGTGTACAACGCTTATATAACTCATACATCGACTATATAATTTATACATCGTCGTTTTCCATATCGTTTATAATTTAGAAATCTCACATTGGATTCCACTCCACCAAATATAGCAGATGGCTCAGAAAAATATGCGGTCTCTTCTAGAATGTAGAAGACGTCCACACGAGTCCACTGTCTCTTGTTTCACTGAATTTCGTCAACAAACGAAAAAGATATGATTTTTACAGTGAAATCAAAACCGTAGCGCTTTAAAGTGCTATAATATAGTTAAATTAAAAATAGCCGTATACCTCTCTGAATTCTTCAAAACTAGGTTTAGCATTTTCTTGAAATCCGTGCAACGATACGTCGATCGGCCTTCGCCATGTGAAAGAGCTTCGAAATCCGCTCCAGGGGTGCCAACCGCGTCAGGTGCGATGGGGGATTCTGGTCGTGGCGGCGCTCGCAAGACGGTGACTTCGCAGACCTCGTTCTGGCGAAATACTGAACGAGAGAAGGTGAAATCTTTATGGATTTGAAGATCGTTGATAGCACTTCAAAAATTTCCAAAGGAACTGGTGGTTTTGATGAGAGATTTGAGAGGGATCGAGGCTAGAAGAATCCAAGGGGAGCCGCCGTCGGTTTCGATGGTTCACGGGGAGAGAGAAATGATGTGGCCCAATAGAATTTTTCCAATTATTTATATATTTTTAAATTTCGAAAATACCCTCTTTCACACACGAACCCCAATCCAGACCCAACGACCATCGTCCCTAGCTAAATACCCCCATTCCAAACACAATGGGATATGTTTCGTAGGCCCATTCGACTGTTTCAGTCAGTTTCTCTTCAAATTAAAATATAAAACATTCAATATTCGATTTGAACGTACATTTCAATTTGCTGGGGCCACATAATGATTCCAAAAAATTCCCGAAAAATAAATCTAGCTATGTTTTGATGATACAGTCCCAACAAAACTAGTTTCGTCGAATTCTGAGACCGTTTGAAAAATGGCCCTTTTCTGGTCGATCCAATTTAATAGAAATTGACCAAACACATTTTCCTTTGCCACGCTCACATACTAGCTTCAAAAATTATGAAATTTTAAACCTAGCAATAATTTAACATCCCGTATCCAACAAAAGTAGTTTCGTCGAATTCCGAGGTCGTTTGCAAAATGCCCATTTTCACGGGCTATATAAACTCTATAACGGCCTTTCTAAAAATTCATTTGGCATAACTTTTGCTTCCCGCTACGAAACTTCGATTTTTCAGATTCTTTAGAAAGATATTCACTAATAGATTTAAATATTTTTGGTTTCACTAAAATCCGTTTTATTTTGCACTTGGTACACTCAGTCAGAGTTTGAATTCAAATTTTGAAACTACCACGCCATTTCAGGCCTTGTTTATAATTAGAAATAATTATATTTATTTTCGAACGTCGATTCAAACTTACTTTTTGTCGTTATTATTTAAAATATTTGTTTTAAATATTTAAAATCCCCTAAAATAGCCAATTTAAAAATTTTAAATTGGTTCAGATTTTCCGGGTCGCTAATATCTCCCGCACTTAAAACTTTTCGTCCCCGAAAAGGAACGAAGTCGAAAGTGGTTTGATTAATCAACTCTACTTTCAATCTGGCTTCCATTCTCGAACTTTTCAGTTTCTGAGAAATTTCAAATTCTTCAAAAAATTTGGCTAACACCCTAAATTTTCGAAAAATTTCGCCATAACCTCCTTTGTATGGGGAGGGGTTTGGAAATTTATTAGGCCGTATTAGGTACCCAATAAATCCTATAAAGCATACACATATTTATAGTGATATATTCTGGTGTTTATAGGGGAGTGTGTATAGATAATAACTCCAGAGAATAAATTCTCGTCACCCTGTCTATGCCTGAGGGAGTGTGTATTTTTAATTACTCCAGAGAATAAATTCTCGTCACCTCGTCCCGTGTGGGAAATAAATAATCCATGTGCCGTATCTAATAACTAGAGAGACGTGATTATTGTCAACTCCAGATCCATGTGGGTTTTTTATTATTCTGGCAATTTACCGTTACATTTTATTTGGTCCATATCAGTCATCCATTCAACCTGTAATATATAGTCATCGCCATACAAGCCTCTCGCTCGTATGGTAAATTTCCCCCCTCGTCACACAAGCTCCAAATGCTTATGTGGTATATGATGAAGTATGCCTATCTTTAAGAAGTATGCCATGTAGTGTAGTTCAAAATTAATTGTTACTATCCTATGGCGACATTTATTATTACACACAGAACAACCAGCACCCCGCATCCAATGGCATTCACAGGAGTTGATATAGTAATAAAATTGTGCATCCAACTCATTAAGGTTTACCTATTTGTCGGGCACACAAATAAATTCTTTACTCAGCAGCTAATCCATTTACATGTTCAAACATATATAATGCACATGTATATATTTCTATCTATTTTTAAATCAGTTCAATACGTGATCTAATTTCATAAACTTACCATCATTCTCTTCTTGATTAAATTAATTATCATTCTAATCATTTAATTAATCAAATCCACTATCACACAACACAAACAACAAGCAATTTGTTTTTAACTTTTCAAAATCATACAAATTAATTCATACACTCTTTTTAAATTAATCAGACTATAGAATTAAAAGTGCACATCCATGGAAAGAAAATAACAACAAAGTAGAGAACTAAATGGTAATGCAAAGTATGGTAAATGTACCTTGCACTGGAGTCAATCAGAGATATCCACTCGACACTTAGGATAGGCTTTCTGAATGCTCTCCTCAATTTCCCAAGTACAATCTCGTGGATCTCCACTCCATTGCACTTTGACTAAGTGAACCTTCTTGTTCCTCAGTTCTTTAGCTTCTTTGCCAATGATCTTTAGCGGCTCTCTTCTCACAGCCAATTATGGAGTAATTTCAATATCCTGTTGTGCGGCCTCTTCCACAACCAAGTCAGGATCATGAACATGCTTTCGAAGTTGAGATACGTGAAATACATCATGCACTCCAGGCAACCAATCAGGCAATTGAATTCTATAAGCGAGAGTTCCAATCCGTTCAAGAATAGGGAATGGACCAATAAATCTGGGCGCCAACTTCCCAGTTTTGCCAAATCGAATCACCCCTCTCATCGGAGAAACCTTTATATACACATAGTCGCCAACAGCAAATGATATATCTCTTATTTTTTTATCTGCATAGCTTTTCTATCATCTTTGGGTGGCTAGTAATCGTTTCTTAACAGAATCGACTTTGTCCGCAGCATCACGGATCATATCAGGTCCCAATACAAGCCTATTACCAGGTTCGACCCAACAAGCAGGAGATCGGCACGGTCTACCATACAATGCTTCGAATGGTGACATCGTCAGGCTCGCTTGGTAGCTGTTGTTGTATGAGAACTCAGCCAAATGTAAATGGTTTTCCCATGATCCACCAAAGTCAAGAACACAAGCCCGCAATAAATCTTCTAGTATACGATTCACCCTCTCAGTCTGACCATCTGTCTAAGGATGATAGGCGGTGCTTAGATTCAGCTTTGTTCCCAGTTCTACTTGAAATGCCTCCCAGAATTTACTAGTAAATATTGGATCTCTATCACTAACTATACTGATCGGCACTCCATGAAGCCTAACAATTTCCTTGAAATATATCTGTGCCAGACTCTGAGCAGTTCTGTTCGATCTGACAGGTATGAAATGGGCGGTCTTCGTGAAGCGATCTACGATCACCCAAATACTGTCATTTCCTTTTCTGGTTCTGGGCAGACCATCAATGAAGTCCATGGAAATATGTTCCCACTTCCAACCTGGAACGTCCAACGGTTGCAACAATCCAGCAAGTTTCTGTTGGTCGCTTTTGACTAGTTGGCAAGTAGGGCATCAACTAACATATAAAGAAATGTCTCTCTTCATCGACTTCCACCAGAAAGTGCGTTTGATGTCATTATACATTTTGTTTACTTTGGGATGGATACTAAGTTTTGACTTGTGGCATTCATCCAGGACTTCCTTTCGGAGCTCGGAAATGTTAGGAACACAAATTCGACCCTTTAGCCTTAGAATCTCATCATTATCAACCTGTAAACTTGAGGGCTCGCCTTTCTGAATAATCTCTCTGATCTTCTGAATGAAGTGATCATCCTTCTGAAGAGCAGATATTTTATCAATAAATGAAGTTGTAATGATAAAACTGGCGATCATTACATTCTTTCTACTTATCGCATCGGCCACGACATTGGATTTCCCTGGAGTGTATAGAATCTCAAAACCGTATGTTGCAAGGAACTCTAGCCAACTTTGCTGCCTCAGATTCAAGTCTTTCTGGGTAAACAAATACTTTAGCGACTGATGATCTGTAAACAGTTCGAATTTCTCACCCAGAAGATAGTGTTTCCAGATTTTCAAAGCAAATACGATAGCCAACAACTCAAGATCATGAGTGACGTAATTCTTTTCATGTGGCTTCAGCTGGCGGCTAGCATAAGCAACAACTTGGCCTCTTTGCATTAATACTGCGCTAAGGCCTTCTCTAGACGCATCTGTCCAGACTTTCAAGTCCTGATTGCCATCGATTATCATTAACACTGGAGCCGTTGTTAATCTTAACTTTAGCTCCTCAAAAGCCTCCTCACATTCTGGAGTCCACTTGAATTTTGAGTGCTTCTTTGTAAGCTTCGTTAAGTGACTAGATTTCTTCAAAAAATCTTTAACGAACCTCCGGTAATAACTAGCAATTCCAAGAAAACTTCGGACTTCTGTGGGAGTACTAGGTTGTTTCCAATTTTGAACAGCGGTGATTTTACTTGGATCCACAGCAATTCCCTGTTTTGATACGATGTGGCCAAGAAACTTCACTTCATCTTGCCAGAATATACATTTGGACAATTTGGCTTTCAATACATTCCTTTTCAGAATTTCTAGAACTTGTTCCAAATGTTTTTCATGTTCGCCTTTTGACTTAGAGAAGATAAGAATATCGTCAATAAAAACCAGAACAAACTTATTCAAGACTCCTCTGAACACTCGATTCATCAGATCGACGAAGCTGGAGCGTTACATAAGCCGAACGACATTACTAACCACTCATAGAATAAGTCTGGACCTTTGAGTGCTGTCATAGGAACACACTATTCGGCAATACGAAGCTGATGGAAACCTGTAGCTCGGTCCATCCTTGAAAATACTTGTGCTCCATTCAGACGATCCAATAAATCATCGATTCGCGACAATGGATATTTATTCTTTATTGTTTGTTTGTTCAAATCACGATAATCCACACATAGTCGAAGAGTATCGTCTGACTTTGGGACAAACACCACTGCTGCACCCCAATCAGAGAAACTAGGCCTGATCAGACCCTTCCATACAAGCTGTCGAGTTTGATTGTCTAGTTATTCTTTCTCCTTTAGAGTCATTCTCCGAATAGCGTGCACTACTGGCCTTGCATTCGGAATTATAGCGATCATGAAATCAATTTCTCTCTGCGGAGGTAAGCTAACAACTTCTTCGAACACATCCGCATAATTCTTGGCGACAGGAATATCTTTGATGAGGTCCGGAATATTCTCTGTGACTACAGGGATATTTTCTATTTGAGCAGGAGAAACATCCAAAGCTGCCCAGAAGTCTTTTCTATTAGAATTCTGACCTTCACAGGGAATGGTAATATAATCACCTAATTTAATCTTCGCCTTAACGACTCTGTCGGTGCATTTAACCTCTACTTCATATTTGGTCAACCAGTCTAACCCCAAGATAAGATCAAATTCTGTAAAATTCATGACGACCGCGATGGTAGGGAACCGATAAAGAGAAAAAGAAACTGGCACCCCACAAACCCAACTAAGATTGAGGGATCCCCCAACTGGATTATGGACAGTCATTGGTTCTTTGAGCTTCTTCAAATTCAAATCCAGTTTCTTAACCACATTCTTTGCAATAAAGCTTCGCGATGCGCCGGTGTCAAACAGTACTTTAACTGGAATATCTTTGACAGTAAGCGTGTCTTCTAAAACATCTGGCCTTTCCTGAATAGCTGAGGGCTCAGAAGTTTCTGCTACTTCATTTACCTAAGCCTCTTTGGTCGCTTTTAACAGCTGGCAATCTTGCTTTACATGACCAAATCAATGGCATTGATTGCATCTTCTATTTCCTTGAAACCTGTTACCCGACTTAGACCCATCCTTTCTTTGCTTCTTTAAAGGTCCGCAATTTATCGACAAGTGCCCTTTCTGATTACAGTTAGAGCAAGTGGCGGTCTTTACTGGTTCTTTCCCAGATCTGGCCCTTTTTCGATTTACTTTGGGCTTCTTACTCACCTCAGACATCATACTGGCCTCAGGACCATTAGTTTCAGACTCACCTTTATTACTATAACTGACCTCCTCTTCGTAGCGTAACATACCTTTCTTGTCGAGATCCTCATACTGATAAGCCCTGTACATCATTTCAGAAAAAGGAAGCTTCACATTCTTCATCACACTATTCTGGTATTTTCTTTGCAGGCCATGAATAAATCTTAGATTCTTCCTCTTTGGATCTTGAATCAGATACGGGGCAAAATGGGAAAGTACATTGAATATCTTATGATATTCTGGAATGGTCATATCTCCTTGTATCAGATAAGAGAATTCATCACATAACCGCTTAGTTGCTTCAGGAGGAGTAAATCTTTCTAGGAAAATCACTTTAAATCTATCCCAGGTGATATCACCTTATGGATTATCCTTAATAATCGAATCCCACCAAAACAAAGCTTCTTCTTTGAGTGCCCAAGATGCAAGTAATCTTTTCTGATCATCTCTCAGCTCTAAATCTTCAAAGATTTTCTCAGCAAAACGAATCCAAGCTTGTGTTTCTATAATGGACTTTATGCCTAAGAATGGTGATCCACCCAGATTTCGAAATCTCTTGAATAGAACTTCTATATCTGATTCTGGCTGCGGGAGCACAACTGGCTCATTAGCTTGTCGAGCCATACGATTATTCCTTCTGTTCCTGCCACTCATTTTCTAGTGCGTCTGCAATCAGCAGACAAAGTGTCAGGTCAACAGAAAAGATATTTCAAAATATAGAGACAAATACTTCAAATGTAAATGTGTCTATTGGGGTGTATTTCATTTTGCTATACTCATACTAGGATATTACTAATCCTATCTGAATGAGTTATTCGTCCTAGAAGACTACTGGTTCTATTTATGACGAGTTTGTTCATATGTTATATTCCAGCTCTAAGCTTAACCAAAGCTCTGATACCACGTTGTAACGAGCCCAAAACCCCGTACGACGGTGTCAAGGGTAATCTTTGGAATATAACACATAAACAGATAATAACAGAACATAATTAAATAAATACACCAGATAATGAACAAATAATACACTGGATAAACATAATCATCAGAGTTACACAGTATACAGGATCATACTTAGTACAAATACAATTCAGCTATACATAAATGTCTACAGCGGAAAACAAACAAAATATTTACAATAGGAGCTGAACAACATAAAAAGAGATAAATGATAGAATCCATCTTCAGCTCCAGCTATCCAGAAAGAGCCTGCTAAAACCTGAACACAAGGCTGCCCGTGTAGAAAAAGGGGCACCCGAGTTTGCAAGTGAAACAAACTACGAGTCAGTCATGGGACTGGTATGAGAAATCTACTTAACACATTTATAATATGGCTAATCACAGGACCACGCCACTTTCGCGGAACGAGTTTACTCCATTGGATTGCCAGTGCTTTAAAACAAGTAAATCTTTTAAACATCGCAATGCCTTTTATAAAAATGAAGCCATTATAAGACTCAGTTCCCATCACACAATGCAACGCAAACCGGAGGATAGAGTTTTACCTTATAATGGCCAAAATATGCTTGATACGAACAAAACAAAAGAATTTGATATTATTGCTAGTGTTTATATGTTTCAAAAACAATTTCAATCATAACTATCAATCATAGACGGCATGGGTACCATATATCATGTCGCCATATATATACACAATCAAAACCGCACGATGTCGTATTTGGAATTTGGATTTTCATCATTAACCAAGGAAAAAGACATTCCTTACCGAATTCGAGACGCTCTAGCCCATGTCTCAGGAACAGCTGCAACTGCACCTTGGATCGTCAGGGCCGGTCCACACGGAGTGGATTATAATGCCTAAACAATGCGTTTCTCCGCCCTATGGGGCATAAATGAGCCAGCGAATGACTCCATCGATCCTGGATTGCCCGATATAACCAAGGCGCCTCGCAACAGCAACAACCACACAGGTGAAAATAGTATAAATGTCAGCCAGTTTAAGCACTGACACCACCTCTAACTAGAAAGAAACGCACGTCCCCCCGAGTTCCTCTCCCGTTTCTGGTTCATACCGGGGTGTGAGGCTCGCGAATTCACATTATACACAAAGCTATGCCACACAGGCCGTGCTTTGATCATCAACCACAAGACTTTGCTTTTCAACAGAAGCCTTGATCAATGCATCTTAGCATGCCACACAAGCAATTCACACCATGCAACTGATGGCTATCAATCACACAGAATGAATTGCAATGTTAGACACACAATCCATTTACAAGTCCGTCCTGGGTCTGAACGAAACCGGAGGCACTATATACCTCGCATACCCATCGATCTCCACGTAAGTCTGGACGATCACCACTCATTATCCATATTTCGGGATGCCTCCCAATCAGGACATCAGTTACTATCCAAACGAGGTGAAGATCTCCGGTCTTCAACCACCGTCTTCATCTTCGACTTCTTATCATCGATTCAGTTATTCAGAATGGGATAAACCCGGTCTTTCTGACCAACTCGCGTGTATAATAAACAAGTGCTACACGAACACAACACACGCCTTATTCCAATTCATTAGTCACTAACCGTAAATCAGTAAGAGAACGATTTCCCAAATATTAACCCCGAATACCGAAACCAACATCGGATCAAAATCCAGGAAACCATTCGACTTAGCTAACCTTCAGTTAGTTTCTAAATTTCACATTCCATATCGTTTATTATATTTTATAACAATTTATCTCTATTTTTATTTATTTATTTATAGCCAATTTATTCAAATGACGCTTCAGGCCATAACGAGGCCGTGGCGCTGTTTTTCTTCAGATTTGATTTACACATATCTGAAAATCTATCCATTGGACCTTCACAAAATTTATATCATTAGAAAGATCTTTTCAAAACGAATCCAACGGTTCCAGTTTTGGGAAAATCCGACTGTCGGATCTCCCGGTACAATCGTTTGAAGTTTCGATTTCAAAATACGAACTGCAGCGTCGTTATTCGATTTAATTTAATTATATATATATATAAATATAATCGATTCTGGCGCTGTTTTTCTTCAGATTTGAATTAAACATTCCATACAATCCAACCGTTGGATATTTACAAAGTTGGTGTCGTTAGAAAGATATTTCCAAAGCGAACCCAACTGTTTCGGTTTCGGGAAAATCCGATGGTCGGATCTCCCACACTAATCATTTGAAATCACGGTTTCAAAACATGAACTGCAGCTTCGTTATTCGATTCATTTAAATTATATTTTTATATATATACAAATACAACCTATTCTTTGATTTCAAAACCATATTCTTTTAATACCTTTGATAAAAACGATATTTTTATCCAACCGACATTTATTTCAACACTTCACTATTTTTAACAATTCATGTATATGATAAAAATGTGATTTTTAATGTAAAACAATTTATTTCAAAACATGACTATTTTATATAGTTCATACAGATGATAAAAATATGATTTTTATTATAAAACAATTTCTTTCAAAACACGACTATTTTATATAGTTCATATAGATGATAAAAATATGATTTTTATTATAAAAAAATTTCTTTCAAAACACGACTATTTTATATAGTTCATATAGATGATAAAAATATGATTTTTATTATAAAACAATTTCTTTCAAAACACGACTATCATTCAACACATGAATTTCTATTCAACACATGAATGTTTTCTATAGTTCGTATATATAAAACAAAAATGTCATTTTTATTGTTAAAACAATTTATTCAAAACACGAATACCATTCAACACATGAATTTCTATTCAACGAATGAATTTCTATTCAACACATGAAGGTTTTCTATAGTTCGTATGTATATAATAAAAATGGGATTTTTATTGTTAAAACAATTCATTTAAAACACGGATACTATTCAACACATGAATTTCTATTCAACGAATGAATTTCTATTCAACACATGAATATAGTTTCAACACATGAAAATAATTCTAACGCATGAATATTATTCAAAATTTCGGCAGCATAAAGGCAGGGTAGTTAAAACCGGGGTTGTCCCTAGTACGGCTCCTCGCTCTACCTTAAAGCCTCGCAGCTTTTGACAATGGGGATTTCATGTATCTAGTTGCACGCAGGCGGCATGTATATTTTTTTCTTTTCCACAAACTAATCCTATGTGGTTTCAACCAAATAATTCTCAACCACAACGAATATTTTTCAACCACAACCAATCAATTTCAACCACAAACAATTCAAATCAACCATTCGCTATCAACCAATTTTCACACCAATCACAACCAATAAATATCGTCCATGGTTTGTGGACGAGGGGCGTATATATGTATATTTATATTTATATTTATATAAGTATTTCACTTCTATTTCAACACATATATAATTTTACAACGCATATATAACTTATACATCGAACGTACAACTTATACAATGCTTATACATGAGGTGTACAACGCTTATATAACTCATACATCGACTATATAATTTATACATCGTCGTTTTCCATATCGTTTATAATTTAGAAATCTCACATTGGGTTCCACTCCACCAAAAATAGCAGAAGGCTCAGAAAAATATGCGGTCTCTTCTAGAATGTAGAAGACGTCCACACGAGTCCACTATCTCTTGTTTCACTGAATTTCGTCAACAAACGAAAATGATATGATTTTTACAGTGAAATTTAAAACCGTAGCGCTTTAAAGTGCTATAATATAGTTAAATTAAAAATAGCCGTATATCTCTCTGAATTCTTCAAAACTAGGTTTAGCTTTTTCTTGAAATCCGTGCAACGATACGTCGATCGGCCTTTGCCACGTGAAAGAGCTTCGAAATCCGGTCCAGGGGGTGAAAACCGCGTCAGGTGCGATAGGGGATTCTGGTCGTCGCGGCGCTCGCAAGTCGGTGACTTCGTGGACCTCGATCTGGCGAAATACTGAACGAGAAAAGGTGAAATCTATATGGATTTGAAGATCGTTGATAGCACTACAAAAATCTCCAAAGGAGCAGGTGGTTTAGATGAGAGATTTGAGAGGGATCGAGGCTAGAAGAATCCAAGGGGAGCCGCCGTAGGTTTCGATGGTTTCACGGGGAGAGAGAAATGATGTGGCCCAATAGAATTTTTCCAATTATTTATATATTTTTAAATTTTAAAAATACCCTCTTTCACACACGAACCCCAATCCAGACCCAACGACTATCGTCCTAGCTAAATACCCCCATTCCGAACACAATGGGATATGTTTCGTAGGACATTCGACTGTTTCAGTCAGTTTCTCTTCAAATTAAAATATAAAACATTCAATATTCGATTTGAACGTACATTTCAATTTGCCGGGGCCACATACTGATTCTAAAAAAATTCCCGAAAAATAAATCTAGCTATGTTTTGACGATACGGTCCCAACAAAACTAGTTTCGTCAAATTCTGAGACCGTTTGAAAAATGACCCTTTTCTGGTCGATCCAATTTAATAGAAATCGATCAAACACATTTTCCTTTGCCACGCTCACATACTAGCTTCAAAAATTATGAAATTTGAAACCTAGCAATAATTTAACATCCTGGATCCAACAAAAGTGGTTTCGTCGAATTCCGAGGTCGTTTGCAAAATGCCCATTTTCACGGGCTATATAAACTCTATAGCGACCTTTCTGAAAATTCATTTGGCCATAACTTTTGCTTCCCACTACGAAACTTCGATTTTTCAGATTCGTTAGAAAGAAATTCACTAACAGATTTAAATATTTTTGGTTTCACTTAAATCCGTTTTATTTCGCACCTGGTACAGTCAGTCAAAGTTTGAATTCAAATTTTGAAACTACCGCGCCATTTTAGGCCTTGTTTATAATTAGAAATAATTATATTTATTTTCAAACGTCGATTCAAAATTACTTTTCGTCGTTATAATTTAAAATATTTAAAATATTTAAAATCCACTAAAATAGCCAATTTAAATTTTTTAAATTGGTTTAGATTTTCCGGGTCGTTACAGGTATAAAGCTAAGAGAAACGAATTCCTCCGCCACCAAACGTGAATATGTTTGAAGAGATCAACTTGTGCGATCCATTGGATATACCCCGTCAGACATCCATCCGTATAAGTTGTCCTGGGTCTGGACAAACCAAAGGTACAATTCTGTAAATCCATCTCAAGCAATTTCTTGCCAGAACAGCCCTTGCATAAACTTCGTCTTCAATTGTCTTCAACATAATTGATTCGCAACGTTAATGCCCATACAAAGTGGTTTTTAGATAATAATCTGATCCTGGTCTCTCCTTATTGACAACGGAAAAATGGCCAAAAACTTTGATAGTCAGTGATTTAACTATCAAAGGAAAACATACATACATCCAAAGTCATATTTCCAAATGGTAATTTATACCGATCAATCATCAATCATCATTCGATTCTTTAAATAAATTTATCATTTATCATTTCATTTCCCCAATTTCCTGTTTTCATATTTTCCCAAATAAATTCTCAAAACCTATTTTGCCTCATATGATCCTTGTAAAACGTTTCATCTATTTTAATCTATTTATTTCCTGTACTTAGGAAATATTTCTTTTAACATCGGAAACAAATTCCATATCTTCACAACTTTTACTTTCTATATTTAGAATATATACATTATTAACATTGGAAAACAGTTCCAATTATCATTTCTTAACTTCTCGTTGTCCCAAATCATTTCAATTTCTACAATTAGAAAACATCTCTGATTTACTTTGGAAAATGTTTGCAAAATCTTTTTAATTTGGTTAAACCGGTGTTATATATAAAACTTTGCTACCGAAACTCAACTCCTTAATAATCTATTGATTATATCACTAACAAATCTCGCCACTGAACCTTAACCATTCCTTAGTTAATCATGAAGTCAATCCAGTTGGGCTATAATTACCTCTCAGATCTTAACTGAACAATATTCTCAACTTTGAATAGTCAAAGTTCACAATTTTAAACAGAACATTGCTTGCGACTCTCAAATTCAATTTAAGAATCCCCTTCCTTTACGGAAAATATTGAATATAATGATATCATTATAATCCTTATTTCTGGAATGTTTAATTTCAAAATATAACTTAGATTAATTACTTCTAATAAACAATCAATAAATTAAATAAATAATAAACAGGTCTTGATAAAACTGGAAAGTAAGTAGTACTTTCCTTAATTCGATATAATCGAATTTTCAACTTATAACTCTCTTTTGAATGGTCTATATTCGATTAACATTCTGAAGTTCGGAATAGACTTACTGTTTCATGTTAACACATTTACTTTTGAATTTATTACTTCCAACATTTACCATTTCCCTTTTGACAATATTCCAATTTCCAAAACGTTGTTTTTAAACGTTATTCATTTTATAAAGTGAATATTATTCCTCTACAGAAAATTGGACCATTATATCAATCAAATCTTGAATTTTATTTATAAATACCATTACAGGTTCTAAATCCTGTTTATCGAGTTATTTTATAAATTCATATTTATATCTCAGTTTATAAATTCCATTTATAAATTAGTTTCTTGTTAATTATATATCAAGTTTAAACTTCATCTTGCTTGCATATTCTATTGTAAATTATTGGGTTTAAACCATTATTAATTATCCTATACATCTCCACTTTATATAGTATATAAATTTTCTAAAATAAATTATTTTAATAACATTTGACATTTGTCGAATTAGAATTACAAACCTTTATAGTTTTTATCCGACCCATATTCACAATTTAAACCTCGAAACAAACTCAACAATTTCCCCTTTCCTTTTTTATGAATTCATTTCCTGAATTTATCATCTCAAACTATTTAATAATAGTCAATACACTTTATTTATAAATACCATTTATAAATCAATTTACTTGTTTTTTTAATATATATATATATATATATAATTAAAACAAGTCATTACATTCTAGCTAATCGAAATTCCAATTCTATTTTAAAATAGAAATTCCTTTTTTAAAACCCTCAATTTCCTTTCTAATATATTCAAATATATTTCACTGTATTTTTAATACTAACTATTTCAGGTCGATGTTGTTCAAACACCTTAGACACACAATAATCAATCATGGATTATTCATCACATTCTACTATGTAATATATAAAAAAAAACAATATAATTTGTTGAGGAATCCAGTTGGATTCCTCCAACTTGTTTCCCTGCATCCACAGATGTTAATCAACATAAATAAAACAATTTTATATCAATATGAAATTAATAAATAAGTATTTAACTAACGACTTCATATATATAACTATCAACCAATTAAATTATAAATCATCCAAACAACCACCACGCACAACTTTCAATCATTTTTATCAAAATTAAATAATTTTTATAAAATTAGAAAATTGGACCGAGTTAGTGAGTTTACTCGCCTTGTTCGTTAATCGTTGAATAACGATTACCGTTTGCTAGATCTGGTCAATCGTTGTTTTATTCAAAAAGTCAAACGGGCTCCAAATGGCTCAAATCTAGCTTCATCATGTAGCCTGCTTCCATATGATCCAAACAGATCAGACCGCTAGTGATTCTGGTAACGTATGGATACGATATTACAATTTCAAGTTAATATATATTTTTAAATTAAATAATACTTATATTTCAAGTTTAAATTGGGCTTTACCCCTTAAAAATCATCATGAATCATCTAGATGCACCACTGATTTCTGAACGGTGCTTCTCCTCCACCATATATATGATGCGCTCCTCGCAAGAAACTTCACCCAAGTGTATAATATATATTTTTCTTTTTAATTAAATATTACAACTTGAATCAACCCATCACCGAAACGCAACCCCCCAACATACTAAACTATTTCATTTTCCCCAACTCAACATAACCGCGTTGACCTCCTGTAACATCCACTCCAGCTACAATTTTTTTCCAATGGCTATAACCGCCCTTCTAACCCCCATATCTCATCCTCTACACCCTCATTTGCTGAACCAAACCCCGCATTGAACTTCCCTTCGCATCCTCCCTCTAATCAGTTCCTTCCCTTCTGCATCTTAATTCTCCATCAACAAATCTCCATGCTGACGCCAGCTCACTACTCTCCCATTTTGTTTAACGTGACATGCTCGCTGTTTTTCCTCATTTCTTCACACCAAGACATGACGTCCAATCAAAAACCTGCTCACTTCACAAATAAACCCCGCTCCGGACATGTATACACTTACGCTAAGAAAGAAATGGCCATTACGGCACATTCACGCTTTTCTTCCGGTGAGCTTCCCTCTCCGATCGATAACACTGTCAAGACTACTGCATGCCATCCCTATGAAAAGCAGTTTCTGGTTTCCCACCTCGAGCTGCTACTGTTCAATTTCGTACAACATCAGATGGACCCGAACCTTACCAAATTTTGTATAAATGAAGCACGTTAACTCGGGATTTCGAAAGTATAACTTTGAGAATTCAAAATGGATGAATGTATTTGCATTATTTCAAGGCTCATGCGGTTTTGTTACTGAAATGAGTCGATGGCTTTTGGAATGAAGAAAATGAAGTAAAGTTGTGCTATATTTATAGATGAATGACCCTTGCGTCCCAAGGAATATGGCACATCATAGACTGTCTGTAGCTTGTGTTGAAAGGACGTAAGGAAGAGAAAATGTGCAATATCAACCTATGCTTTAGTCTATAGATTATGATAGCCTGCATCACTTTTCACTTCACTATTGTTTGTACGCTTGATGAAGAATATATATATGTTTATAGTTTCTCACTTAGTAACTAAGAAATTGTTGAGAATGACATACATATTGTGAACGATGTGTACAGGATACGTCTTCATTTGATTTGAGAATGTAGCCTAATGTAGCTTATTTTATAAATAAGTAGCTCAAAATTTCAAGGTATACGCATAGGTTAATGTCCTTGCAGCTATCTTGTATTTGCATTGAACTGTCGGGTTTGAGTTTTCAGTAATAGGTTTTTGAGTTGAAAGCATAACTGTTGATGTTAGACTGCATATGGAGACTTTGGGGCGAAGGGAGCTTACAGTTCAACTGGATAGGCGTATTTCATTTTATTGTAAATTTTATACCATAAACTTGCGTATTTTCTAACGTTTTTGTTGTAATTCGTTCAACATGCATAAAGCGCATTCTGGGATAACTTAAAAGAGCTTGGCAAGGATGGTATCAGTACGTTATTTTTTTGGCACATCAAAGCGTCAAGTATTTTCTTCCATTGGCATTGATATGATACACATTGGCAGTAAATATTCTTACTTCCATGGCTTCTGCAGGACTTTCGTTTTATGTTATGTCAAGTCTCCAAATAATGTTATGTATCAAGTACATAAGTATGCTTTTATACTTGCATTGCGAAAGACGTTCAAGTGATATTACGGTACAACCTATTAACGTTTGTGAAGACGCTCAGGAGATTGCTAATGGATATACCATATCCCTATCAGTAAGTGTGTTCCGCTTGTCTATAATAAATGGAATTAATTCATGATCGGTGTTGCCTAAATATTCCAATCAGGATCTCATACTCCAATCCACTTTCAAACCATATGCATGCAATTTGCTTGCCAAGGCTTAAATCAAAATTTAAATTCTTATCTTAAGAAAGACAATACCCCATCACATAAAACTCCGTTCACTTATGGACTGCCAGGGACATAAATAAAAATAATATCACGTCAACTGGTGTGCCACGATCCCAAAAATATAATAATATGGACAAGTTAGCTTATTATGTGAAACCCCAAAATGCCGACATAAGTTGCAAAATACTCCAAATAAAAAGTTACTTATTTTCCAAAATAAAAATTATAGAAAATTTTCTATAATTTAAATTAATAATACGCCTCAGATATCTTGCTCAAATTCAAAATAATAATTTATTATAATTACATAATCGTTATGGTTTATTAACGATTCCATAGCGACTATTTGGAAATTTTGATTTGGACATAACTCACAATTTATAAGACGAAATCTCCATTTTTCACTTCCATTAGAAAAATATAGTTTAATAGATTCCAACGCTTCTTGTTTCGAAGAAATCCGACTTATAACGAATCCTATACACTTAGTTGAAGATCAAAACTCAATATTACGAACTGCCGCGATAGCTCGGGCTCGATTATAATTTATATTATAATAAATACATTCAACTGTCGTTTAAATAACTATATTGGTTATTATAATACGAATACGAATTTAACAAAATATTTAATATTGCCTAATTTATACAATATTGCCAATCCAACTATTTTTTACTAATTTGGAAATTAAATATATTAATATCCCATTAATATATTAATTAAATATTCAAAACATTAATTCAACCCATTTGAATTACCAAACCAATATTAAAAAAATTAATTAATAATCGCTAAAATTCCGGGACATTATAGATTATTCTATTTGAATGTCTCCTTGATGAAGAACGATTTTGACTGTTGGAAGCTGCTTCTTCTATAATTCGAGGAAAGTCGTTCATTGTTGTGACTTGGAGTGTCTCTGTTGATCGGGCCAGAGACGGATTTTTTTCGATCCCAGTTTTAACCCAATTCACCCACATTCCATCAGTTCTTCAACACCTTCTAGGTCTTAACTGATTACCTTTCCGTATTGGCAAGTTAAACTGTTTCGATTCAAACATGGTAGCTAGGAGGAATATGATTTTTACTAGAGCTCTGATAAAACTAACCCCGAATAAGTTTCTCCCCATGCCGATTAAGGTCTGCAATAAAGGATGAATTTTGTTTGTGGATGTGAAATATAAGTGGAAACCAGATATCTATACAACCTGTAAGTCTGTCGGTCACTTATCGGATGCTTGTTCTGCTGCAGTTGGCGAGCCTCTTAGAGTCCAGATTCTGCTTCCTAGGCCTCCGGTTAGAATGAGGGCCCCCAAATCCCAAAAGCCTACCTCTGTTATTACTCCGACTGAAGAAACTTTGATTGAGGCAAATAATGTTAATGTGATTAACTCTGTGAACACCTCTATTATAACCTCGAGTACCTTTGGTTAATGTTGTTGAACACTCTACGATTCTTTTGACTGGTGAGGATATGGTGACTAGTCCGATAATTTGATCGATTGACTTCGAGAAAGCACGGGTTCACTTGGTACCAGAAATGTGTTGTGATTTGGATTTTTATTTTTACAAGTATGGTGGAGAAGAAGGAGAAGATAGGAGGTAATTTTACTGACCTAATAAAGATAATTTGGAGATGTGGATTGACGATGAGTTTAGGGAGGAAAATCATAAGATATTGCAAAACATCATTTGGGATCGAAAATACATCTAGGACAAAGACTCGACAAACTACGAAGATGGCCTTAATCGTACTTTCTTTGATTTTTTTCGTACATGATGTCGTCATCTCTGGTTTTGGCGCTTGCCCACTTGATGTGAAGATTCCTTAGGCCACTTTCTTTAGTAACGGAAGCACTCTGCTTCCTCATGCTTGTTTCTGTACATTTTTCTAACACTTCAAACCAGATTTTCTAGTTGTTAGGAAAATTTCCTAACCCTTGATCTTTCATGTATCCGTTATTCATTGTAATGAAAAGTGGTTACAACCACTATAAAACCGACCAGCTTTGCCTAAAAATATATATGTAGGATATATACGCAAGTATTGATTTGAAGATTGTATAATTTAGAGATTTAAGATTACAAAGTAGAAGATTTCAAGACTGAAGACTCTAGAGTAACAAGGGTTCTAGAGCTCAAGAAAACATGATAAGTTATGGAGTATAAAACACGATAAAAGATATGTTTTCTTAAGATAAATGAATCAGATTTCGTAGAGATGATCTTATTGTATTTAGTATCAAATTCCGAGCATAGAATCCTTACTACCCATAAGAATTTAAAAGACATTTACACCTTATTCAATGGATAATCGGGAATGAACACAGAAATTGATACGGAGTAAAATAAATGTGATTTGTTCGGATCTATTACACTAAAAAATAGATTTACCGTCCAAATGACTTAATGAACGAGGTATAATAATTCCATTTATACACCTAAAGAGTATTTTAAAGATATACACCCTCAAAAGATGTTTTATGAAGAAATGAATTAAGAAAAAAAGAACACATAAATCCAATATTAGTTAAACAGTATTTATACGATGATATATATGAAGAGATTGAGATTACAAATGAGTTATTCCTATTTTAAAACCACTTCAAATCAATCGACGTTTCAAAGACAAGAATGATGGATAACCGATAACGAATGACCATGAATGATGGTATCGAATGTAGGCTAGATGTCACTGACCCTTGGGGAAATTTTCCAACATTAATAATAGACAGCCATTCTACATTCAAATCATCGATGCAAGGGTTACTTAGAGTTAAATCACACAATTTAATGAAAAGTGGTGCCTTTGATTTATCCAAACCCATGATAACTTGTATAAACGAATGCCCGCCGTTACACTTTTGATTCGTGTAAATTGATTTTCATGAATGTACATCTGTTTAGTGGTGTAAGAAGTAATTCTCCTGCATTATATACACCCTTCTTTAAGACATATGAGCTCAGAGATTGTGCATTAGTGGAAATCAGTTGCGTGTAACGAACTTAGCGATGTGGAATTCAAAGTGGAGAATATGCTTGATATAAGTAATCGTAACCTTTAGCTTCGTCACCCGGTAATGAAAGAAAAACGACACGCATGAAGGCTATGTGGATCGCATCCATTAGGATATGCTCATCACCTTTATAGATTACTCAGTATATGTTGAGTATATGGTGTATGTTGAGATCCTAGAATAGGTCGGTTACGACTAGGATGATGTCATATTTGGAACAACGCACCACCATTGGTTATGTGTAGTTAGGTTGGCCTTACATGGAGCAGAGGGTGTATTACTATTAATTTGAGTGTCCAGCATACGTCCCTCTAATGATGTATTGTACGGAAGATAGTCCATTATCTAACCATTGTATTAAAATACATTCTCTCTAAGAGTGCGAATTTTATTGTATAGCCTCAATGACAATTTGGGGTGCATAATTTAATGAATTTTACAATTCTGCCAATTATATAATTTATTTAAATGTATTTTAAACCGCAATTCATTAAAAATAATAGCATACAATTTTGATGTAACAAAGATTTAGTTACCATAAGGTAAAAACCCATACCATGTTTGTAACGACCCAGATTTTTTTTGTCACGTTATTTTAAATATTTAATATTTTTTTAAATATTGTATTGATAATATAAATGAATTTTATATTAAGATATCGATTTCGATTTAATATCAAATATATTAATTTATCGTAATTCGAATTATTATCGAATTCGAAGAAAAACTGAATAAAAAACAATTCAGATGATCAATATATATATATATTGTTTGACTATAGATGACGATAATAACAATTTATTATCAAAAGAATTTATTTTTTGAATTTAAATTATATTATATAGATTTAATATGGATAATTTATATGTACGTTCAAATTTAATTTCAGAATATATTCTGTTGAGCTCATAATACCATTATTACATTGAAATGATGGTCGGTACGCTAAAATAGCGGTTCATGATTTTTAATTGTGAACCCAGAGATATTTATAATGGATAAGATCGAAATCGAATTGAAAATAAAATCATTATCTATTTAAAAAGAATAAAATTCTCTTTATGTCTAATCGAATTTAATTAAAAGATTTTTAAAATCCAATTCCTTAGTGCCTAAGTATTTACCATTTATAAATACGCGATCACCTCTTTTGTTTTCTTTTCCATTTTTGCATTCCTCGGTAGAAAACCAAAAGTTTGAAAATCAAAACGGCCACTGCCATATGATAACCAAAAATCATAAGCAACCTTATCCTTTACACTCACGCAATTGTCCCTTTCATTTTGTTATGTTCATTTCCATTCAAATTGAAACCTTGAGTTTTGATTCTTCAGACCAAAACCAAATTCCTCTATATAAAAAAAGGAAAGAACTCAGAATCGAATTCGATTCCAAATCGCGAGCAAGGAAGACGTGAGCAGGGGAAACAACATCGCGATGTGATTTTGGGGGATGGGAGCTCAAACAACAGTGACGCGAGGATGATTCTGGGTTCAATCGGTTTGTCGACACTAGGGTTTAACAGAAAAGGTGTGATGTTGTTGTTCGATGGGGGTTGCCGAAGTTAGTAGTTGAAGCAAGAATTGTCGGAGTTCGAGCTGAGAGAACAAGTCGCGGTTTGAGCATGGGCGACGATTGGTTTATCGTTGAAGGCGCAGAGATTCGAAGGTGATGAGGAAGTTCAAGTATTTATTTTAATCCTGGAATTTAAATTATAAGTTGTGATCTGCATCTTGTACTGGGTTTGAAGAAAGATATCACGATGGTTGAAGTGAATCTGAATCTTCATGGAATGGATCGATAGATAGGGTTAACAGCAGTTTGACGATAGAATGTTGAGGAGTCTGTCAGGAAATTTTGGGGGTTGACATTTGGAAGAGTTTGTTTGGACTGGGAGTTACAGTTGTGGAGGAAGGCGTGCATTGGGGATGCCGAGTTCGAACCTACGAGCATAGGGTAACGAAATGGGAAATAACAGCATTGATGATGCTGGAGTTCAACAGGAGGATATTGGGGAAGGGCATCGCTGTTATTATTATGGAGGGTGGAGTAAGGTATATTGATTGGTAATTTAAAATAGTTAGAAAAAAATTAATTATGCTAGAAGTTAATTTAATTTAATAAAATGTTTTATTGATAAATAAAAATTTAATCGTCGTACGTACAGAAATATTTTATTCATGACGATTCAAAGAAGCAACATTTTGGAACTGAACGGGATAATTGGCAGACAAAAAAATCACAGTGAGTAAATCTCACTCAATTTACTATTTGGTATTATTTTTAATCATTAAAAATAATTGTTGGTTGTTTGGTTGCGTTATAATATTATTGTGGCTATATATATATATAAGTTATTTAGGATTGGTGTTTGTGGTTATTATATATATTGGTGGTTGGATTCCCACAATACCATTAGTGGATGCCCGCAGTATCATTAGCGGATGACTTTATGCGCCCCACGCTATGATAGTGGATGACCATTTATACCGCGATATCCTGCCTCGAAGCAGGATGTGTATTATTTATGTTGGCCAACGTCTATGGATGAAGGATAAACAGGTTGGAGGGATCCAACTGGATTCCTCAAAAATATTATTATTTGTTGTATCATATATAATCATATATGATGTGTTA
Organism: Allium sativum; assembly: GCA_030737875.1. NCBI lineage: Eukaryota > Viridiplantae > Streptophyta > Magnoliopsida > Asparagales > Amaryllidaceae > Allium > Allium sativum. The sequence continues at coordinate 261,720,199 of CM060923.1, forward strand.
GAAAACCTGTGATTGACAATTGAGTGTTTTGGGGTGTTTAAATATCACTAGGTCTGAATGTTGATTTAGAAAAATATCATGCAAAGGGATTCTAGGATTTAAAGGGGAAATCTACTTTTTTTTTAAATAGAATTTGAATTTCGAATGAGCTATAGAAATATTAACTTGTGTTGAATATACGTAACAACTATTGAATTTATAAATGACGTTTATAAATTTAATAATGCGAGGAATTGATGTGAATTTAGAAACAATGTTTATAAATGAAATGGGAAAATTATCATTTAGATAATTTGAGAAAATGTAAATTCAGATGTAAATTTCAAAAGGGGAAATTTATTTTTCCAAAGTAGAAATTTAATTTCAAAAATGAATTTGAAATCAAGACTTGTTGGAAAATATAAACAAGTAAACTAAATGATGTTTGTAAAGAAAGGTGAAAAAATACCATTGGATAATTTAAATATTTAAATTCAAATATGAATTTAAAATGAGAATTGGGAACTGTATTAAAAAGGGAAATGAGGAAATCTATTCTGATGTTCGGAATATAAATTAAAATAAATCCAAACGGATTTATGGATAGAATTCAACTATGTCGAATTTATAAGAATAAATTATATCCAAAAGGGATATTTAAATTGTGTTAAATTGAAACTGAAATAAAACATGAAAATAGATTATATATTATATATAAGTTATAATAAATAAAATATTCCAAATAGGATTTGGGTTTTAAATAGATTTTTTAAATGGAGCTTGTTTTTAATATATAAACAAGGAAGTTAAATTCGTAAACAATGTTTATAAACATAGCAAGGTAATTATCATTAGATAATTGAAAGGTTTAAATTCAAGTATGAACTTAAAAGGGAAATTAGAAATCATTCGAAAAGAGAACGATAGATTTTATTTCAGAACTCGGGATATAAACTAGATGGAAATAAATCCAAAGGATATATTTTTGGAATTTGATTTCATCGAATTACATAAAATAATTTGTTTCCAAAAGAAATTGGAAGTGATATTGAATTCAAATTGTAATTGAGGTTATAACTAAGTTAAATGTTGAAGGGAATAATTGATGATTTAGGAAAATTGGAATTGTTTAAATTAGATTTAGAAAAACAGTTTAATTTATATTTAAATTCTAAATAATGGAGTTGGAATTTATTAAATAAAGGATGTCTAACCCTTATATTTAAATACAATTAAAACGAACTCGTTGCAGCGCGGTAGTTCGTAAATTGACGTTTTGAACTTCAACTGGGTATAGAACTCGATTTAAGTCGGAATTATTTGAAACAAGAACCGTCCGGACCGATTAGATAATAGTTTTCTAATGGAAGAGAAAAATCTAGATTTCTTCTAATATATTTTGAGTTATGTCAAAATCAAATTTCCAGAAAAGCAACGCCATAACCATTATGAAACCAAAATGGTTTATTAATTAAAATCGATGTATTTTAAGTTAATAAAATATGGATTTTTAATTTAAAAATCCAGATGTGAGTTGTAAAATAAATGCAAACTCAAGTTGTGCAAATGAAATGATTTTTGAAATAAAAATAAGATTTTTAATTATTGAATAGAACTAACTAATCTGAAGAATAATTAGTTAATGAGATTTTTAACTGAAATTGGGTTTTGGTTAAGTAAATTGAACTGGTGAATTTATATTCGAAATCAAATATGAAACTTGATTTAAAAATAGAATTCGATTGGTTTATAAAAGTTAAATGGTATATGAACGTGATATGTTCAAATAAAATTATGAAATGGGCAAAAGAGCTAACTAAAAGATAAATTAGCAAATTAAGTTAAAATGACTAGATTGAGTTGGAATAAATTAGAATTGGACGCATATCTGTTAAACAGGTATAGAATAAAGAGAATGAAGTTTATAAATTTAGTGCCCGACAAAAAGGTACATGTTTAAATTCCATAAGAGGTTTTATGCGTCGAATCGGCAAGCCGCTTGGCTTTTTGATTTTCTTTTGGAATGAAAAGGGCCCAGAGAGGCATTTTGTAGTTGTACCGAGTGACCCGTACAAATGAGGTTATGGCGAAATTTTTCGAAAATTTAAGGAGTTAGAATATTTTTAAGAAATTTTTATAACTAGAAAATCAGTATATCGATATATATAGAATTCGATAAGGAAACGAACTTAAAAATTAAATATTATAAACGAAAAGGAAATATATAATTAAATCTGGTAAAATTAGAAAGAGAAACATATGCGGGTTTAAAAATGAATAACTGGTTTTTATGATGTTGATTATTCGAGGTAAGTGGTCTTGTCTGTTTTGAAGTTAAGTATGTTTTCAGTCAAGGCCTGAGAGGTAGTTATACCCCAACTTGATTGATTCCATTATTAACCGATAAATAATAAGATTTAGTCTCGAAGAGAAATGGTTGAATAAGACTGAATTGAATGCAGTGTTTTGGGTTGTTTGTAATGACGTTTTACACAGCATTCATTTTGACCAAGTAAGTGGTATTTTGGAAATATAAAAATAAATATTTCCTAAGTATAAAAAGAAATGGGTTTGGAAAAGAGATAAGTATTTGGAATGTTTTCCAATGTTAAATAGAAAAATATTTTCTAAGTATAGAAAATAAAAGAAGGCGATACATGGAAATGTTTTCCAAATAGTGTAAGAGGCCAAGATGATTGTAGAAAATATCGTGTTAACGAATATTGACAAGGAAATAGAGAAGTGATTAATTAATAAAATATTAGTTAAGGGGCCCAGTGATTGTTTGATGCTTCGAATGGATGTTTGTTTTTCTTCGATAGTTAAATAACCGACTATCGAAGTGTTTGCCAATACCCTTGTCAATATGGAGAGATCGGTTGGATTATTATCCGAGAATCACTCCGTATTGGCAGTAGCGTTGCGAATCAGATTATATGAAGACAATCGGAGACGGAGTAGAGTGCAAGGGCTTCTTCTATTAATGGAAATTGTGCCTTCGGTTTCGTTCAATCCCAGAACGAACGTATATGGACGAATGTCTGAGAGAGTATTTCCAACGATCGCATATGTTGTTCTGTACAAATATGTATAGTGGCGGAGAATTTATTCTCTTAGCATAATATCCAGAATATATTTGTGCAAATCAATTAATGACTAACGGATCTGACAATGTGGCATTCAAAGTGATTGTGTTATTAATGAATGGTAAGCAATCGTAGCCTCAAGCCTCAGCAACCTGGAAATGACAAAAATCGAGCAGGCAACATGGCTAAGTGGGTAGCTCCCAATCAGGGTGTATTATCGCCTATCTAGAGAAATTCATTTCATTCTTTATTCTATTCGATGCTGTCCCATTCGATAAAATGGTTGCTGATCCCAACCGTTGGTGATATACATTCGATACACTAAAGCGAGATGAGTGGTCGGTCATGTTTGGTCGGGTTACAAGATGTTCTTGTTGAACCCAGCGTATTCTCCTCTAGAGGTACACTATCGGAAGGTGGTTCCATACCTTGTCATAGTTGGAAATTCATTACCCAATAAGTCCCCGCTGTTTCGATTGTATATTATGTATGTAGAGTGTGAGATGAAAGAGTTCCACTAGATTTCTATTTATTTGATTTAGATACTATTATAATATCAAAAGATTTTTGATATAAAGATTATCATTTTCATTCAAAAAGGATTTGAAAGTTAAATCAAGTGTTTTGGATTCTCATTAGGGAAAACCCCGTTCCATGTTATACGGCATGGTCTTATGAGATATCGTTTATTTTCTCAAACTGTTTTAAATTGTTTACTCATACTAGTCCCATGACTAACCCATAGTATATTTTTCTATGTTTTCCCTAAACTCTTGGGTGCCCAAATTTGTACGAGCAGTCAAGTAGTTCAGATATTTACAAATGTACTTGGAGGTTCTTAGAGTAGTAGGCTTCAACGTATTTAGTTACTGTTTTCCGCTGTGTTGTAAATGTTGTACTCTGATGATGATATGTATATATAGAAGAAAAAAATTGTACTCCAGAAGCTGGTATATATATTATATTTTGTTCCGCTGCGATTTGAGATTCTGTATTGTTATTTTTGTTCTTCTTCTACCTTTTTCTTCTTTATTAATAATGATTCTTATTTCTGTGATATTTGAGTCAGACGTGCGGTGTATTGAGTCAACTCAGATAGTACAGATTTGCGGTTCGTTATAGTGATATCAGAGCTTAGGTTGAGCGAACACTTATGCTTTGGTGGGATTGTGCTCATTAGAGATAGGGTTAGTAGTACTCTAGAATGAGTTGAGTGTATATATATACGAGAGCGCGTATTTGTTAATTGACATAAAAAATTATTTTATATAGTGTTGGCTAGTCTGTTGAGTGGTTTACGAATTCTGCTCGAATCATGGGATGACATGATGTCGATAGGAGTTTCTAAATACTTAAACTGAGAAATTTGGCACAGTATTATTCTAAAATGAATAGATGAAATAATTTTACCCAAAAATCAATTTTTGATAGAAAAAGAATAATATTTTGAAATTATTATAATATATGGATATGTTGGATGTTAGTATTATAATCAAATTAGATTATAAAATTTGGAGTGGTTATATATAACCAAATAGAATTTGTATATGAATTAAATATACAAATGAGATGAATTAAAATTAAATTCAAACCAGAATTTGGAATTTTAAATCCTAGGAAGTTGGAAAATATCTTTTGAGTATATTAAAATAATATAGCATTGATCTGAAAGGGATTTTTGAATAAAAATCATTTTAGATGGATTTTGAAAGTGATAAGCACTGAACTTACTTCAGTGGCTGGAAAATTATTCTGATGATGACTGCAGCATCAGTGTTCATTTTCGAGTTTCTAAGTAATGAATTGCTACCTTAGAATGGTTTTGATAGATATTTATTTGAAAGAAAACATGTTGGTTTGAAAATTCAATTGTTTTGAATTTGAGATGAAAATAAATATATATGGATGTATTTATGATTTCTAAAAGGATTTGAAGTTAAAACCCAGGAATTCGAATTTTTGAATTTAAATTTAACTTAAGCAAGTTAAATGAATCGAAGTGAATAAATTGACCAGAATCAATTTGAATAGATTAATGGAATATAGATTGGATGTAAATGTATTAATTTTTGGTCATTCGAATTAAACGAATGAAAACCAAAAGTTTTGGTGGAATTAAATTTGTTGACATTTAAAGAGTTCAGTTTCGGCATAAGTGAGATTTTGAAAAGTTAACGGGTTAGTAGCATTTTTCCTAATTTAGTAATTTCGGGGACAAAATTCTTTTATGTGGGGAAGAATGTAACGACCCAGATTTTTTTGTCAATTTATTTTAAATATTTAATATTGTTTTAAATATTGTGTTGATAATATAAATGAATTTTATATTAAGATATCGATTTCGATATAATATTAAATATATTAATTTATTGTACGTCGAATTATTATTGAATTCGAAGAAAAACTGAATCAAAAACAATTCAGATGATCAATATATATTATGTTTGAGTATAGACGATGATAATACTAATTTATTATCAAAAGAATTTATTTGTTTGAATTTAAATTATATTATATTGATTTAATATGGATAATTTATATGTACTTTCAAATTTAATTTCAGAATATATTCTATTAAGCTCAGAGCACCAATATTACATTGCAACGACGGTCGGTACGTTAAAATAGCGGTTCACGATTTTTAATTGTGAACCCCAAGATATTTATAATGGATAAGATCAAAATTGAATCGAAAATAAAATCGATATCTATTTAAAAAGAATAAAAATCTCATTATGTCTAAACGAATTAAATTAAAAGATTTTAAAAATCCAATTCCTTAGTGCCTAAGTATTTACCATTTATAAATACGCGATCACCTCTTTTGTTTTCTTTTCCATTTTTGTTTTCCTCGGTAGAAAACCAAAAGCTTAAAAATCAAAATGGCCACTGTCGTATGATAACCAAAAATTGTATGCAACCTTATCCTTTGTACTCACGCAATTAGCTGTAACACCCCACACCCGCTAAGGTCACTCACTAAGGGAATGCCTTAACTTCGGTGGAGTATTTTAAGTGAATATAGAACTGAAAAATTACAACAAGACAGATATAAATAATACTTGAAATCTAAAACATCATTTCACTGCAGCAGAAGATAAACATGTTTAGTTACAACACCATAAAAGAGTCAAGTACTAAATATCCATCCTGATAAAAAAAAACATAAGTACATAATCCCACTACGTAACTAATAGCCATAATAGAAAAGATAAGCTGGGCTTTACATCACGGTCCAAGCTCCAAAAGATAGATAAAGAAATCTGATCAAAGCCCACTAGTGCTAGGCCCAACCTGAGGACCTGAGGGGAAAAAGATAAAAACAACGGGGTCAGACATAAGTCTGAGTGAGCCCTATAACTTTAACAACACAATCATTAAAGTAATTAGGGTATGATATAAACTTGGTACGGTGATGACTGGGGATAAATGACTACACTAAGTAGCCAACTAGACATAGGATGAACTAAGATAACGGTAAAGACGCATCTACCCACCCAAGGGTAATTACTAACTGCACCACACCAGTCATTCCTACCTAAAGGTTGATCCCACCCAAGGACTTAGAAAATTTACCCAGTAGTTTCGTGTACCCCTAGCTGACTACATAGGTGCCGTCTGCCCCTATCTCCACTAGGTGTACCCACTACTCCTCAAGCGATCGGCTCCCTACCGTAGATACCCGTGCTGGCCCCACAGTGGGGTGTATCACTTCCCAAAGTGGCAACCCGATACAATCAACGGTGCACGGCTTATACCTACACGATGCAACAACGTCTTACCTACCAGCCCGGGTCCACACACACATATGAAACCCGTTGGACTTGCGTTGCCACCGCTAACCCGTTTTGGCCTCTTATAGTCAAGCCCAGTACGTGTGTCCCGTCCTCGACATGGGTCGAGCCCAATAAGATAAATATGGGTTACTGGTTGAAATGGGCCCCTACAAGCTACCCACCTAAGCTTGTCCCTTTTTCTAGTGCATCCCACTTAACCCTTTAATCATGTTTAATTACATGTTTCCACTTGGTTAAGTATTCTAATCATATTTTCTATTGCCACCCAAGGCAACCCACTAGATTTCCTCATGCCACCCAAGGCACTTACTTGATTTCCACATGCCACCCAAGGCACCCACTTAACCCCTCATGCCCCACTACATGCTTATCTGGTTAAGTGTTTCTTAATTGATTAAGAACGTAACCGTTGTAAAGACCTCTCACATTAGACTATCTTTTATGGCAGCTGGATTTGCCGGTCGGGTCCGGGCAGCCTTACGCCATAACCGAGTCTAACCTCGTGTCTTTACACTTGTCACGTATTTAGTTTATGCCTAAGACCTCTTACATTGGGCCAATCATTTGTAGCCGCTGGATTTGCCGGTCGGTTCCGGGCAGTCTTATGCTACAAAAGGGTCCAACCTCGTGTCTTAGTCGATTAATTACACCTAATTAATCCCCCCATAATTTGTATTAATTATCCCTAATTAATTACAAATTTAACAATGTACATAATTGACTCAATTATGTCTATCCACTTTATGGTATGCATAATCATACCAACTTCACACCATTTCATTAACATGAATATTAACCCCATCGTTCCCCACGTAATTCGCTAACATGACATACTTAAAAGGGAAGATTCATCACACATACAATGGGTTCAACTTGCATAACATTAGCATCAACATGGGTTTTAAAGGTGTCAACATGCATATAGCATCAAACCCAACAAGCATAAATAATCAACCCAAACTTGCATGAATCACATATGTCATAAGGAGGGTAACTTGCATAAGCTACTTATGCCATACAAAGGGGTAAACTTGCATATGTATGTATGGCATACAAAGGGGTTAACTTGCATATGTATGCATATCATACTAAGGTGTAAACTTGCACATGTTACTTGCATATAATCAAACACCAAACTTGCATAACATGTCATATATGAACTTGCATATAATCATACACCAAACTTGCATAACATATCATATATGAAGTTGCATATAATCAAACACCAAACTTGCATAATCATGGTGTCATAATGGATCAATGTTTATCGTAGCGATTTGCATAACTAGCATCATGAACACATAGCCTAAAACTTGCATAACATCATGATCACATAGCATATGACTTGCATAACTTTCATAACATCATGAACACATAGCATATGATATGCATAACATGCATAACACATAGCATATTACTTGCATAACTTGCATAACATCATGAACACATAGCATATGATTTGCATAACTTGCATAACACATAGCATATAACTTGCATAACATCATGAACACATAGCATATGATAACATAACTTGCATTGATCCACATTCATAGCCATAACCTCATTACATCCTATCATAATCATTTCAACAATTGGTCATTAAGGCTATAGAAACTCACAATTTGTTGATTAGCACTCCTAAGAAGAAGATTAAGTTGCTAGAGTTGATTAGAAGTTGATTTGAGAAGCGATCTTCCTCTTTAAATTGATGGAGGCTCCTTCAAGTTGCATTTTGACGGCATAACGATGTTGTATCTATTTTTAGTATGAATTAGGGTAGTCTTAGGGTGTATTTATAGATTAGTTAGGTGTTTTAGGCCATTAGATTAACCCTAAATCAGATTAGAGCCGTCAGATCTCGTCACTAGCCCTAAAACATAGCCCAAACCCCTTCAGGTTGCACCCAGGTCACACAGACCGACAGGGGGGGTCGACCCCTGGGTCGACCCCTGGGTTGACCCCTACGGAGGTGGTCGACACCCATGTCGACCCTAGGGTCGACACCCTCTGCCAGGCGGGAATTTTCCCGCCTCTTCTTAAATGTGAATTTTTTTTGTATTTAAATCTGTTTTGAATTTCTGAAAACTTCTTCGGGCCTTAACTGGGTCATACGGACTCCGATTTTCAAAAACTCGGACTCTATTTCGCGTATTTTTCCGAGACGAACGCAATGGCATAGCCCGTTTCCCCTGATTCAGATTTTAAAATTTAATTCTGCCCTGATTTAGATTATAACAAGTTATTCAATATACGGGGTGTTACATTCTCCCCTACTTAAAGGATTTCGTCCCCGAAATCTCTAAGTCAAGAAGAACGTATCCTACCAACCAAACAACCATCTACTCAAACCATCAAACACTGGCATCCATTGTCCTTAGAGTTTCTAATGTTGTATGAACGTATGCAAAGAGTGTGTGTATATGTTCCCTGTCTAATGCAAAATCAGGTGGTCTACTGATTCAGTTGACCTCCTTAATGCAAACCATGATAGTGCCATGCATCCAATATGTATGCGAAAGAACCCTATCGACACATACTATTTCTATATGAGTGCACAATCATTCACCAAAATGCATCATCCATATGATAACACAACCATTATACATCCATTAATATAGCTACCTACACACAATTATACGCAATATGCAATATGAAGTGATTGAGCCGATCTAGTGTCTAAAGTGTGTGTATATGCATCCACGAGCAACCACTAGCAACCACTTGCATCCACACGCATCCATCAAACATAACATGTCTCAAACACATGTTTCAACCATAGGTTTACCCTATCTAAAGGTCAAAGATACTAATGAGAGGACATACTAAAGATAAGATAAGTACTAGACAAATGATAAAGGAGAAGTTAAAAGACATACCCTCAAAAAGGAATGGGTACAGTGAACGCATCTTCGCTTCTGTCTCCCAAGTAACATTGCTCTCATCCTCTCCCCATTGCACTTTGACTAGTCGAACCTCTCTGTTTCTCAACTTCCTAATCTATGACTCAAGGATGCGGGTAGGAGCTCATCGAATAGTCGCATCACGCTCTACCTCCACTTCTCTAAGCAAGCTCGGCTCTACCACCTCTGCGGTCTCATGTAGGCACTTCCTCAAATGTGACACATGGAATACGTCATGTACCCCACTAAGTCTCTCGGGTAAATCCACTCTATATGCCATCCGTCCAATCCTTTCCTTAATAGGAAACGGTCCTACAAACCTTGGTGCTAACTTCCCAACGGACCCAAAGCGAACAACATTCCGTAATGGAGATACTTTGACAAAGACCATGTCCCCAACATCAAACTCAAGATCCGTCCTCCTCTTATCCGCGTAAGATTTCTGCCTGTCTTGTGCCGCTTTCATCCTTCTTCGAATCAAGTCAATCTTTTCCGAAGTCTCTCTAACCATATCAGGCCCAAGCAAGATCTTATCCGTAGATTCCCACCAACATGTAGGTGATCGACAAGGCCTTCCATAAAGAGCTTCAAAAGGAGCCATACCAATACTGGACTGAAAGCTGTTATTATACGCGAACTCCACCAATGGAAGATGCTCTTCCCATGTACCACCAAAATCTAAGATACAAAGCCTCAAAAGGTCTTCCAGAACACGATTCACCCTCTCGGTCTGGCCGTCCGTCTGAGGATGATATGCGGTGCTCAAACACAACTGAGTCCCCACTGCTTCTTGCAAACTCTTCCAAAACTCGCTAGTGAAGGTGGGATCTCGATCGCTAACTATGCTAGAGGGTACACCATGCAATCGAACTATCTCTCGAAGGTAAACTGAAGCTAGCCATGGAGCAGTCCTCTTGCTCTTCACGGGTATGAAATGGGCACTCTTAGTAAGTCTGTCTACCACAACCCAAATTCCCGTATTACACTTCCTCGATCTCGGTAACCCATCAATAAAATCCATCGAGACGCTATCCCACTTCCATTGCGGAACTTCTAATGGGTGAAGAAACCCACCAGGTTTCTTTTGCTCCGCTTTCACTTGTTGGCACACCAAGCATCTAGCGACATACTCGGCCACGTCTTTCTTCATACCGGCCCAAAAGAAAACTCGCTTCATGTCTTGGTACATCTTGTCCCCACCGGGATGAATGGTCATCTTTGAACGATGCGCATCATCAAGAATAGCCTTCCTCAAACCCTCGTCTTGCGGTACACAAAGTCTACCGTCTCTACGCAAGCACCCCCTATCGTCTAGGGTGTACCTACTCAAATGGCTGGACGACTCCCCCCTTATGAGCCTCTCTACCAACTCAACCAACTGTGGGTCGTCCCTCTGTGCCTCGCCAATCCGTCCCAAAAGAGTAGGTCAGACCTCTAAGGATGCTAGCAAACCGGGTATAAAGTCAACGGAAGGTCTGAAATCAAACATCGAGATAAATTCCAAGCTTCGTCGTTCCACGAACAATGGACTCAAGGACAACCTTTTTCTGCTCAAGGCGTCCGCCACCACGTTACCCTTGCCAGGGGTATACGCTATCTCGAAATCATAGGATGCTAAGAACTCCATCCACCTTTGCTGTCTCAAGTTCAAATCCTTCTGAGAAAACAAGTACTTCAATGATTTGTGGTTAGTGAACAATTCGAAGCTCTCTCCCAGAAGATAATGGCGCCAAATCTTAAGCGCAAAAACAATAGCGGCCAACTCTAAATCATGGGTAGGGTAATTCTTCTCATGCTTTCTCAACTGCCTTCCACCGTAGGCTATTACCCTTCCCTCTTGCATTAAGACTGCGCCCAGTCCTGTCCCACAAGCATCGGTATAAACAACAAATGGCTTGCTCCCATCTGGCAACACTAAGACTGGAGCTGTGGTTAAAGCTCTTTTTAACCGTCGGAACGCATAATCACAATCTACGTCCCATGCGAAGACCAGATTCTTCTTTGTCAAGCGAGTTAATGGGGCTGATATCTTCGCGAAGTCCTTGATAAACTTCCTATAGTAGCCAGCCAACCCCAAGAAACTCCTCACCTCGGTAGCATTCTTCGGAACCTTCCAATCTTGGATGGACACTACCTTCGCGGGATCCACAGCTATCCCTTCCTTGGAGACCACGTGCCCCAAGAACCGCACTTCCTTCCTCCAGAAGTGACATTTAGAGAATTTAGCCTTAAGGCTATGCGCTCGAAGAGTCTCTAACACTTCCCTAAGATGTAGGGCATGCTCTTCTTCACTCTTAGAAAATACTAAGATATCATCCACAAAGACCACCATGAACTTATTAAGGTACTCCCTGAACACCCTACTCATCAAATCAACAAAGTATGCAGGGGCGTTCGTCAAACCAAATGGCATCACAAGCCACTCATAGAAACCATCCGGAGTCCTAAAGGCAGTCTTGTCTATGCTATCCTCAGCCACTCTCAACTGATGAAACCCCGTGGCCAAGTCCAACTGCGAAAATACTGAGGCGCCAACCAACTGATCAAAGAGATCATCAATCCTCGGCAATGGGTGTCTATTCTTCTTTGTGAGCTTGTTGAGTTCTCTATAGTCTACACAAAGTTTGAGGGACCCATCCGCCTTCGTGGCAAAAGCTACTGGAGCACCCCACTCCGATATACTTCGTCTTATGAACCCCTTCTCAAGCAACTCCCCTACTTGCTTATGGAGTTCCCTCCTCTCACGAGGAGCCATGTGGCGCACTGGCAAAGATACTGGTTTAGCATTGTCCACCAGATATATTCGGAAGTCTATCTCCCGCTTCGGAGGTAAGCCCTTCACCTCCTCAAACACTTCCGAGTATTCCCGGACCACTCTAACAAATCGCAGACTCTCGACCGAGGCGTCAAGCGATTCAAGATAACTTAGCATAACAGAATCCATGGGATTACAAGAGATCTCGAGAGTGTTACCCAAGCAGGTCATGAGCCTAACAACTCTCCTTTCACAATCAAGAACGGCACCATTACTGGATAACCAGTCCATGCCCAAAATCAACCCGTAGCCCGTGAAGCCCAAAACAAAAGCATCACATCTAAACTCAACACTAAGTATAGAAATCTTCAAACCCAAACATATCATGGACAAATAAGTGGAGGCCCCAATTGGGTTTGAAACAACCAAGGGATCATCTACTAGACTGGTGTCTAAGTGCAGTGACTCAACTAATGATGATGAGATAAACGAATGCGATGCGCCAGAGTCAAACAAAGTACGGACAGGATGATCAAACAGAAAAACCAGACTTTCAACGGAAATAGTTCTACCTCTTTCCTGAATCGGTGGAACCGCGAGAGCCTGAACTTGCCCCCTTGCCTGACCTTGTGCCATAAGAGCTTGCACCTGTCCCCCTGAGGTAGATCCCGTCCTTTGCCCCTTCTTAGGGCAATCCTTCACTAGATGCCCTGCTTCGCCACAGTGGAAGCAGCCAGTCTTCTTCTTCTTCCGACAATCTTTGCTTAGGTGGCCTGGTGTCCCGCAATTGAAGCACTTCTTCTTTCCCTTGCCACCGTTGTCTTTCCCACCCTTTTTTTGCTGTTGCTGTTGAGGTCTCTTTTGATCTCCTTTCTTCTCGGGTGCCTTATTAGCATTGGGACCCTTCTCTTCCTCATGCATGAGTGCCATGTCTACTAGCTTCTCAAAGGTGGCCCCCATAGGGATGTGAGTCATAGCCAATCCATGCATCGGTTCATTCAAGCCTTTAACGAACCTCAAAGCCTTCTTCTCCGGTGTATTCACCATGTCTATGCCAAACCTTGCCAATTGATTAAACTTGTTGACATATTCCTTCACTGATAGGTTTCCTTGCTTTAGAGTCAAGAACCTTTCCATATACAAGTTTTCCTCCGCCCTTGAGAGAAACTTTTCCACAAACCTTTGCCTGAAATCCGCCCAAGAGTCAACAGGGCGTTCTCCATTAGTGACCTCCCACCAGAATGAGGCCTCTCCCTTCATTAACCAAGCAGCTAACTTGACTTTCTTTCCTTCTTCCATCTCAAAGATATCTATCAACTCTTCCACCTCCTTAAGCCAATCCCTAGCTTCCACAAAAGTTTCTGATCCTTGAAAAGGTTTCCCTCCCATAGCCTTAAATTCCTTGCAAGTCTTAGCAAAAGTATCCGTACGAGGAGGAGGAGGAGGAGGAAGATCGGGTGCTACTGTTGGTGGAGGAACATTTGCTGGACCCGCAGTGGCAGCCCTAGCCTCCATCAATCTCCTATACCATACTGGTATCGTCACACCCTCCGGAAAGTTAAGATCTTCAGCCATGCTGAAACGAAAAAGGAAAGATTCAAAACGGAGAATTCGAAAGATAAAGATATGGCTATTGGGGATTATGCTTTTCTTTCAAAAACTTTTCTCTTAAAAGACATGTTTTTGAAAATACTTCTTCCAAAAATGTTTTTAGAAAAATAGTTTTCTAAAAATTTTATCTGTTCTGGTAACCTTCAGCTCTGATACCACGTGTAACACCCCACACCCGCTAAGGTCACTCACTAAGGGAATGCCTTAACTTCGGTGGAGTATTTTAAGTGAATATAGAACAGAAAAATTACAACAAGATAGATATAAATAATACTTGAAATCTAAAACATCATTTCATTGCAGCAGAAGATAAACATGTTTAGTTACAACACCATAAAAGAGTCAAGTACTAAATATCCATCCTGATAAAAAAAACATAAGTACATAATCCCACTACGTAACTAATAGCCATAATAGAAAAGATAAGCTGGGCTTTACATCACGGTCCAAGCTCCAAAAGATAGATAAAGAAATCTGATCAAAGCCCACTAGTGCTAGGCCCAACCTGAGGACCCTAGGGGAAAAAGATAAAAACAACGGGGTTAGACATAAGTCTGAGTGAGCCCTATAACTTTAACAACAAAATCATTAAAGTAATTAGCGTATGATATAAACTTGGTACGGTGATGACTGGGGATAAATGACTACACTAAGTAGCCAACTAGACATAGGATGAACTAAGATAACGGTAAAGACGCATCTACCCACCCAAGGGTAATTACTAACTGCACCACACCAGTCATTCCTACCTAAAGGTTGATCCCACCCAAGGACATAGAAAATTTACCCAGTAGTTTCGTGTACCCCTAGCTGACTACATAGGTGTCGTCTGCCCCTATCTCCACTAGGTGTACCCACTACTCCTCAAGCGATCGGCTCCCTACCGTAGATACCCGTGCTGGCCCCACAGTGGGGTGTATCACTTCCCAAAGTGGCAACCCGATACAATCAACGGTGCACGGCTTATACCTACACGATGCAACAACGTCTTACCTACTAGCCCGGGTCCACATACGCATATGAAACCCGTTGGACTTGCGTTGCCACCGCTAACCCGTTTTGGCCTCTTATAGTCAAGCCCAGTACGCATGTCCCGTCCTCGACATGGGTCGAGCCCAATAAGATACATATGGGTTACTGGTTGAAATGGGCCCCCACAAGCTACCCACCTAAGCTTGTCCCTTTTTCTAGTGCATCCCACTTAACCCTTTAATCATGTTTAATTACATGTTTCCACTTGGTTAAGTATTCTAATCGTATTTTCTATTTCCACCCAAGGCAACCCACTAGATTTCCTCATGCCACCCAAGGCACTTACTTGATTTCCACATGCCACCCAAGGCACCCACTTAACCCCTCATGCCCCACTACATGCTTATCTGGTTAAGTGTTTCTTAATTGATTAAGAACGTAACCGTTGTAAAGACCTCTCACATTAGACTATCTTTTATGGCAGCTGGATTTGCCGGTCGGGTTCGGGCAGCCTTACGCCATAACCGAGTCTAACCTCGTGTCTTTACACTTGTCACGTATTTAGTTTATGCCTAAGACCTCTCACATTGGGCCAATCATTTGTAGCCGCTGGATTTGCCGGTCGGTTCCGGGCAGTCTTATGCTACAAAAGGGTCCAACTTCGTGTCTTAGTCGATTAATTACACCTAATTAATCCCCCCATAATTTGTATTAATTATCCCTAATTAATTACAAATTTAACGATGTACATAATTGACTCAATTATGTCCATCCACTTTATGGTATGCATAATCATACCAACTTCACACCATTTCATTAACATGAATATTAACCCCATCGTTCCCCACGTAATTCGCTAACATGACATACTTAAAAGGGAAGATTCATCACACATACAATGGGTTCAACTTGCATAACATTAGCATCAACATGGGTTTTAAAGGTGTCAACATGCATATAGCATCAAACCCAACTAGCATAAATAATCAAGCCAAACTTGCATGAATCACATATGTCATAAGGAGGGTAACTTGCATAAGCTACTTATGCCATACAAAGGGGTAAACTTGCATATGTATGTATGGCATACAAAGGGGTTAACTTGCATATGTATGCATATCATACTAAGGTGTAAACTTGCACATGTTACTTGCATATAATCAAACACCAAACTTGCATAACATGTCATATATGAACTTGCATATAATCATACACCAATCTTGCATAACATATCATATATGAACTTGCATATAATTAAACACCAAACTTGCATAATCATGGTGTCATAATGGATCAATGTTTATCATAGCGATTTGCATAACTAGCATCATGAACATATAGCCTAAAACTTGCATAACATCATGATCACATAGCATATGACTTGCATAACTTGCATAACATCATGAACACATAGCATATGATTTGCATAACTTGCATAACACATAGCATATGACTTGCATAACTTGCATAACATCATGAACATATAGCATATGACTTGCATAACTTGCATAACACATAGCATATAACTTGCATAACTTGCATAACATCATGAACACATAGCATATGATAACATAACTTGCATTGATCCACATTCATAGCCATAACCTCATTACATCCTATCATAATCATTTCAACAATTGGTCATTAAGGCTATAGAAACTCACAATTTGTTGATTAGCACTCATTGCTAGAGTTGATTAGAAGTTGGTTTGAGAAGTTATCTTCCTCTTTAAATTGATGGAGGCTCCTTCAAGTTGCATTTTGACGGCATAACGATGTTGTATCTATTTTTAGTATGAATTAGGGTAGTCTTAGGGTGTATTTATAGATTAGTTAGGTGTTTTAGGCCATTAGATTAACCCTAAATCAGATTAGAGCCGTCAGATCTCGTCACTAGCCCTAAAACATAGCCCAAACCCCTTCAGGTTGCACCCAGGTCACACAGACCGACAAGGGGGGTCGACCCCTGGGTCGACCCCTAGTGAGGGGGTCGACACCCATGTCGACCCTAGGGTCGACACCCTCTGCTAGGCGGGAATTTTCCCGCCTCTTCTGAAATGTGAAATTTTTTTGTATTTAAATCTATTTTGAATTTCTGAAAACTTCTTCGGGCCTTAACTGGGTCATACGGACTCCGATTTTCGAAAACTCAGACTCTATTTCACGTATTTTTCCGAGACGAACGCAATGGCATAGCCCGCTTCCCCTGATTCAGATTTTAAAATTTAATTATGCCCTGATTTAGATTATAACAAGTTATTCAATATACGGGGTGTTACATTAGCCCTTTCATTTTGTTCTGTTCATTTCCATTCAAATCGAAACCGTGAGTTTCGATTCTTCAAACCAAAACCAAATTCCTCTGTATAAAAAAGGAAAGAACTCAGAATCGAATTCGATTCCAAATCGCGAGCAAGGAAGATGCGAGCAGAGGAAACAACATCGCGATGTGATTTTGGGGGATGGAAGCTTGAACAATAGTGACGCGAGGAGGATTTTGGGTTCAATCGAGTTGTCGACGCTAGGGTTTAGCTAAAAAGTTGCGACGTTGTTGTTCGATGGGGGTTGTCGAAGTCAGTGGTTGAAGCAAGAATTGTCGGACTTCGAGCTAAGAGAATAAGTCACGGTTTGAGGATGGGCGATGATTGGTATATGGTTGAAGGCGCAAAGATTCGAAGGTGATGAGGAGGTTCAAGTATTTATTTTAATCCTAGAATTTAAATTAGAAGTTCCGATCAGCGTCTTGTACTGGGTTCGAAGAAAGGTATCACGATGGTTGAAGTGAATCTGAATCTTTATGGAATGGATCGATGGATAGGATTAACAGCAGTTTGACAATAGAATATTAAGGAGTCGGTCAGGAAATTTTGGGGGTTGACATTTGGAAGAGTTTGTTTGGACTGGGAGTTACAGTTGTGGAGGAAGGCGTCGCACTGGGGATGATGAGTTCGAACCTACGAGCATAGGGTAGCAAAATGGGAAATAGCAGCATTGATGATGCTGGAGTTCAACAGGAGGATATTGGGGAAGGGCAGTCGTTCTTATTATGGAGGGTGGAGTAAGGTATATTGATTGGTAATTTAAAATAATTAGAGAAATTTAATTATGGTAGAATTTAATTTAATAAGATGTTTTATTGATAAATAAAAAGTTAATCGTCTTAGGTAAAAAATATTTTATTCATGACGATTCATAAAAGCATATTTTGGAACTGAACGGGATAACTGGCTGACAAAAAAAGAATCACAGTGAGTAAATCCCACTCAATTTATTATTTAGTATTATTTTTAATCATTAAAAATAATTGTTGGTTGTTTGGTTGCGTTATAATATTGTTGTGGCTATTATATATATATATATATATATATATATATATATATATATTGGTTATTTAGGATTGGTGTTTGTGGTTATTATATATATATTGGTGTTTGGATTCCCGCAATACCATTAGCGGATGCTCGTAGTATCATTAGCGGATGACCCTATGCACCCCACGCTATGATAGTGGATGACCTTATTTACCGCGATATCCTGCCTCGAAGTTGGATGGGTATTATTTATGTTGGCTAACGTCTGTGGATGCAGGATAAACAGGTTAGAGGGATCCAACTGGATTCCTCAAAAATATTATTATTTATTGTATCATATATATTATCACATATGTTGTGTTAGAAAACTTATGATTGCTAATTGAGCGTTTTGGGGTGTTTAAATTGCACTGGGCCTGAATGTTGATTTATAAAAATATCGTGCAAAGGGATTTTGAGATTTATAAAGGGAAATCTATTTTTTTTAAATAGAATTTGAATTTCGAATGAGCTAAAGAAATATTAACTTGTGTTGAATATATGTAATAAGTATTGAACTTAAAAACGATGTTTACAAATTCAATAATGCGGGGAATTGAAGTGAATTTATAAACGTTGTTTATAAATGAAATGGGAAAATTATCATTTAGATAATTTAGGAAAATGTAAATTCAGATGTAAATTTAAAAAGGGGGAAATTATTTTTCCAAAGTAGAAATTTAATTTCAAAAATGAATTAGAAATCAAGACTTGTTTAAAAATATAAACAAGTAAAATAAATGATGTTTATGAAGAAAGGTGAAAAAATATCATTGGATAATTTAAATATTTAAATTCAAATATGAATTTAAAATGAGAATTAAGAACCGTGTTAAAAAGGGAAATGAGGAAATCTATTTTGATGTTCGGAATATAAATTAAAATAAATCCAAATGGATTTATGGTTAGAATTCGACTACTTCGAATTTATAAGAATAAATTATATCCATAAAGGATATTTAAATTGTGTTAAATTGAAACTGAAATAAAATATGAAAAAGATTATATATTATATATAAGTTATAATAAATAAAATATTCCAAATAAGATTTGGGTTTTAAATAAATTTTTAAATGGAGCTTGTTTTTAATATATAAGTAAGGAAGTTAAATTCATAAACAATGTTTATAAATATAGCAAGGTAATTATCATTAGATAATTGAAAGGTTTAAATTCAAGTATGAATTTAAAAGGGAAATCGGAAATCATTTCAAGAAGAGAATGATAGATTTTATTTCAGAACCTGGGATATAAACTAAATGGAAATAAACCCAAAGGATATATTTTTGGAATTTGATTTCATCAAATTACATAAAATAATTTGTTTCCAAAAGAAATTGGAAGTGATATTGAATTCAAATTGTAATTGAGGTTATAACTAAGTTAAATGTTGAAGGGAATAATTGATAATTTAGGAAAATTGGAATTGTTTAAATTAGATTTAGAAAACCAGTTTAATTTATATTTAAATATTAAATAATGGAGTTGGAATTTATTAAATAAACGATGTTTAACCTTTATATTTAAATATAATTAAAATGAACTCGTCGCAGCGCGTTAGTTCGTAAATTGGCATTTTGAACTTCAACCGAGTATATAGAACTCAATTTAAATCGGAGTTCTTTGAAATAAGAACCGTCAGGACCGATTAGATAATAGTTTTCTAATGGAAGAAAAAAAATCTGGATTTCGTCTAATAGATTTTGAGTTATGTCAGAATCAAATTTCCAGAAAAGCAGCGCCATAACCATTATAAAACCAAAACGGTTTATTAATTAAATTCAAGGTATTTTAATTTAATAAAACATGGATTTTTAATTTAAAAATCCAGATGTGAGTTGTAAAATAAATGCGAACTCAAGTTGTGTAAATGAAATGATTTTTGAAATAAAAATCAAATTTTTAATTATTGAATAGAGATAACTAATCTGAAGAATAATTAGATTATGGGATTTTTAATTGAAATTAGGTTTTGGTTAAGTAAATTGAACTGGTGAATTTATATTTGAAATCGAATATGAAACTTGAATTAAAAATATAATTTGATTGGTTTATAAGAAAGTTAAATGGTATATGAATGTGATATGTTCAAATAAAATTATGAAATGGGCAAAAGAGCTAACTAAAAGATAAATCAGCAAATTAAGTTAAAATGACCAGAATGAGTTGGAATAAATTAGAAATGGACGCATATGTGTTAAACGGGTATGGAATGAAGAGAATGAGTTTATAAATTTAGTGCTTGACAAAAAGGTACATGTTTAAATTCCATATGAGGTTTTATGCGCCGAATCGGCAAGCCTCTTGGCTTTTTGAATGGAAAGGGCCTAGAGAGGCATTTTGTAGTTGTACCAAGTGACCTATACAAAGGAGGTTATGGCGAAATTTTCTGGAAATTTAAGGAATTAGAATATTTTTAAGAAATTTTGATAACTAGAAAATCAATGTATCGATAAATATATATATATATATATATATATATATAATTTGATAAGGAAACGAACTTAAAAATAGAATATTATAAATGAAAAAAAAACTGTAATTAAATCTGGTAAAATTAGAAAGAGAAATGTATGCGGGTTTAAAAAAGAATAATTGGTTTTTATGATGTTGATTATTCGAGGTAAGTGGTCTTGTCTGTTTTGAAGTTAAGGATATTTTCAGTCAAGGTCTAAGAGGTAGTTATACCCCAACTTGATTGATTCCATTATTAACAAATAAATAATAAGATTTAGTCTCGAAAAGAAATGGTTGAATAAGATTGAATTGAATGCAGTGTTTTGGGTTGTTTGTAACGATGTTTTACACAACATTCGTTTTGACCAAGTAAGAGGTATTTTGGAAATATAAAAATAAATATTTCCTTAGTATAGAAAGAAACGGGTTTAGAAAAGAGATAAGTAATTGGAATGTTTTCCAATATTAAATAGAAAAATATTTTCTAAATATAGAAAATAAAAGAAGGCGATATATGCAAAAGTTTTCCAAATAATGTAAGAGGCCAAGATGATTGTAGAAAATATCGTGTTAACGAATATTAACAAGGAAATAGAGAAGTGATTAATTAATAAAATATTATAAGGGGCCCAGTGATTGTTTGATGCTTTGAATGGTTGTTTTTCTTCGATAGTTAAATAACTGACTATCGAAGTGTTTGCCAATATCGTTGTCAATATGGAGAGACCGGTTGGATTATTATCCGAGAATCAATCCATATTGGCAGTAGCGTTGCGAATCAGATTATATGAAGATAATCAGAGACGGAGTAGAGTGCAAGGGCTTTCTATTAATGGAAATTGTGCCTTCGGTTTCGTTCAATCCCAGAGTGAACGTATATGGACGAATGTCTGACAAAGTAATTCCAATGATCGCATATGTTGTTCCATACAAATATATATGGTGGCGAAGAATTTATTCTCTTAGGATAATATCCATAATATATTGGTACAAATCAATTAATGATTAACGGATCTGACAATGTGGCATTCAAAGTGATTGTGCTATCAATGAATGGTAAGCAATCGTAGCCTAAGGCCTCAGCAACCAGGAAATGACAAAAATCGGGTAGGCAGCATGGCTAAGTGGGTAGCTCCCAATTAGGGTGTATTATCACCTATCTAGAGAAATTCATTTCATTCTTTATTCTATGCGATGTTGTCCCATTCGGGAAAACGGTTCCACTAGCTTGTATATGGAGCGTGAGATGAAAGCCTCCACTAGATTTATATTTATTTGGTTTAGACACTATTATAATATCAAAAGAGTTTTGATATAAAGATTATCATTTTCTTTCAAAAAGGATTTGAAAGTTAAATCAAGTGTTTTGGATTCACATAAGGGGAAAACCCGTTCTGTGTTATGCGGCGTGGTCTTATGAGATATTGTTTATTTTCTCAAACTGTTTTAAATTTTTTACTCATACCAGTCTCATGACTAACACGGAGTTTATTTTTCTATGTTTTCCCTAAACTCTTGGGTGCCCAAATTTGTATGAGCAGTCAAGTAGTTTAGGTATTTACAGATGTACTTGGAGGTGCATGGAGCAGGAGGCTTCAACGTATTTAGTTATTGTTTTCCGCTGTGTTGTAAATGTTGTACTCTGATGATGATATGTATATATATAAAAAAATGTACTCCAAAAGCTGGTATATATATTTTTGGATAGATGATAATAAGTATGCGGATTGAATAGGCAACACCCTGTAAAATTCATAGTATTAATAATAAATAAATAATTAAAAATAAGCGATTAAATAATATGACTGGAAAATGAGATTTTGTAGCTTTAGGAATTTGGCTACGAAATTCTTTTATTTGGATTTGTGGCAAAATTCTGAATCCTTTTCATATATAATATGTTGAAAACGGTCAATGTATGAAGAAGTTATGGACAAATGAATTTGGACCGTAAACCTATATATATATATAATAATGGGTAATATATATATACATATATATATGTGTGTCCAAGATAAATTCAAAATAAAGAGGGAGAAATTGAATTGTAGATAAGATCATGGGAACAAAGTATATTGTATATATGGAATAAGATTAAGAGATTATGGAACGTATTGATTAAATTAAACAACTCGACAACGCTCCATTATTGGGCGTTCCAGCCCCCAAGGGGTCGACCGCCCTCCTTAAGGGTTGTAGACCGCCGGTCGACCGCTCCGTTCAACCTCCATCGGCTGGACAACCCAATAAATCTAGCTGGTTAGAGTATTTTTGGGATATATATGAATAAATGGCTTGGATTAATTCTAAGTATTCCAACGGTCTATGCTCACACGACAACTATATATAGCCCCTCCTATCACGCTATGAAACCCTAATCATTCTCTATCCCTACTCCATGATGCCTCTTTGCAATTACTAAATTCCAGAGAAAAATAAAAGAATAAGGTTAAGGATTTCTTCTATTCCTCCAATCCTATTCTCAATCTCTCTCTATCCTAATTTATATAAGTTTAGTATTCTAGAATTTGACGCAAACATATATATATATATATGGGATTCTAATACATGTCTTTTATATGTATATATATATAATTAGGAGGGTTATTGGAGCACGTTTGACCATAAAGAATTAGTGCAGATCTAGATCTACTACAGATTTCTCCCTATTCTGCCTAGATCTGTGAGTGGAATATTGTTCACTTAAGGCATATTCATATTTTTATTCGATTATCATGTTGATAGATATGCATATGAGGATTTGGAAATTCGTTAACAAAAATACTAAAATCCCCAAATCCTTTATTTTATATTTGCGTATGAATTGTAATAATTATTTGGGTTTGTGGACTTTTTGATTTTAATATCGGGCTAAAGATGAAAATGGGTGTTGCTACTATTATTTCTATTTTGTGTGATTCGCCATATTAAACAATTTATTGTAACCTAAAAAGTTTTAAATTTTGGTATTTCATGGTTTGATTAGGTTTGGGTTCTATTTTGAATCCAAACATATTAATATTTGAAATACGTCAAATGTAAACGTTTTCATGTGGATACCGCCAAAAAGAGGTGAATTAGATAAGGTAGAAATTATGAACACACATGCATAAATGTATGCAATACTCTATTTTTAATCCAGTATTGGGATCATTCCAACAAGCCTAGGATGCAAGTTGAAAGTTTGTATGAATGTATATTTTCCATCCACTATTATATATTATCTTGTTATTATGCCATCATGCCTAAGTTGTTGCGGCAATAGTATGGAAAAACTAATTTGTATGCCTTGATTTGGACAAATTGGCAATTGCGACGTAATTAGAACATTTCCTCGTTAATACGAATATTTAACGTGTTATGCGTTATTACTATATTATTAATATAAAGTTATCAATGTAGTTAACGTAATATTAATGTAATAAGTGAGACTAGGATAAGGTTTGAATCCGAATTGTCCCCATATAAGAATATATTGATTTCTTGTGTGTGCGTATATAGATTGGCTTTAAATATATATTAACAGTGACACATAGACACGGGGTTAGTCGCCATTTCTGGTAGAAGTCTGCCCGGAACCAACCGGCAAATCCAGCAACCACAAGTAGGCCCAACAAATGTGAGATGTCTATGTGCCATGGGCCATTCAAAAATTTATCACACTAGACATGAGGTTAAACCAACTTGTAGTAGAAGTCTGCCCGGAACCGACCGGCGTATCCAGCCTCTACAGGTATACGGTTTAATGTGAGAGGTCTAGTGCCTGTATATATAAATATATATATATAAGTCTATTGCATGTGAAAATTGGTAGGTTTACTTCACCTTGAGAAGTTCTTAGGTGGTTGACTCTCTTTTTATCTAGTGTGGGTCTTAAGTAGTTAAGACTAGGATTCCTCCGAAGGTTTACTCCTTGGAGTGAAACCAAATTCATGAGACCCACCCTTATTTGATTTAAAGTAAGTCTTTGGGTCCTAATTTTCTAAAAGTGGTTAGGCCTAAACAGTAACGGAGTAGGGTAGTTCACGAGGGATGTCCACTTCCTCAAGAAGCTTGTAAGAGCTCAACTAGGGACAGATTTGGCAAATAAAAGATATGTGGCCATTGCATGCTAACCAACTGTCTAAGGGAAGTCTTAAGCGACATAGTCCTACTGTAATATCAGTTAAGTAGTAATGTTCGCAATACTACTTCTCATATTACAATTGAGAGTATAGACTTAAGAACGTTAATGTATTAGGACGGGCTCAACTAGGGACAGATTTGGTAAATAAAAGATATGTGGCCATTGCATGCTAACCAACTATCTATGGGAAGTCTTAAGCGACATAGTCCTACTGTAATATAGGTTAAGTAGTAACATTCACAATACTACGTCTCAGGGTTATAAGAGATCATAAGAATCCACCTTTAATAGGGCCATAAGTGACCAAGAATGCCCACCTCGTTGGGTCTTTACCCTAAAAATACTAATGGACGATTGACTTGGATATCCACCCCATTGGTTAAATACTTTGTGTTTGTAAATCTTGTGTGCTGTGTAGACATACCTTGACATATGTAGCCAGCTAAAAATATAGGATATGGACATTATGTAACACCATATTTCAGTCACACAGAACTTTATGTTCTGACCCCGCTTCTTGACATATCCAACAGGTCATTGGATGAGGTAAAAGCCATGTACGAAATCATGACTGAAGCTGATGAAGAAGACGAAGTCGGTATGTTATTATTAGTAGTTATTGCTTTACTCCTTTTGGAAACTTGTGAGAATGATCTATTTGATGTATCCGTTGAACAGATGTAGTTGTGACTATTGTATTTCTGTTGTTTTTAAATAAGTGGTACATCTTATTTCAGTATTATAATTTCTCTTTTCATTGGGTGAGATTTCCATTTGAAATATCTGTGTATATATATACTGTGCAAATGTAATCCTTACAAGAATCAAAGACCTGTTTAGAATGGCTCTAAGTTTCGATAGTCCTTTTATAGGTCGAAATTTAGGCCCATTCTGGTCTAGTTGTTACATTTGGTATCAAAGCATAGGTTACCCGATTATAAGGGAATTATAGGTATGAAAGGCAAATTTGTAATTAAAAAAAGATTTTTCAAACTATATATAATATATATATATATATATACCCCAATAAGCATATGCATTTATACAAGGCGTCTTTATCGTTTTCTTTCATTTTCAGCTTAACTCTGGAGTATCCACTAGAAGATTCTTCCTTTTCTTTTCAGATAGTAGAATGATTGAAAATCCAACTGAGCAGGGTAACCAGGAAAGATCCTGGTACTTGCAAGAGTGGTTCCAATAGTACCTCCGTACTGTTGAACAGGTCCATGTTGTTAATCCTGCCCCAGCGGCTCCTGCAGCTCCCGCCGCTGAGTTAGCCTTTGACTTTTTTCGCTACTGTAAGACCTTTATGAGTATTGGAGGGAAATCATTTTCTGGTAAAGAAAGTTTTACTAATGCCTAGTCTTGGCTAATGGACTGTGAAAGAATTTTCGAAGCTACTGGCTGGCCTGATGAGGCGAGGAGGAGAATTATGACCTGGCATTTGAACGATGTGGCCCTTGAATGGTGGAACTTTGTATCGGCGGAGAACGAGGGTCAGATTTTTACATGGGCCGAATTCAAGACCTGTTTCGAAACAAAGTTTTTGCCTAGGGCAGAATTGACTGTCCAGCTAGAGAAATTCATCCACCTCAAGCAGGAAAGCTTGAGCATATAAGATTATGTATCCAAATTTTCTGAATTATGTAAGTTTGGGAGAGGATTGGTAGACACCCCATGAACAAAGCCCTCCGATTTGTTAAAGGACTAAACTATCCGTTGAAGTAAACTCTTTTGGCCCAAGTGACGTTTGGGGCAACTTTTGAAACTCTAGTAGAGACAACTACCTTATGCACGGCGAAAGGTGCCATAAAGGATAAAGAAGGTAAGAAAGGGGAAAGCTCCAACAAAAATAAGAAGAAGGAATGGTGGAAGAGCAAGAAGAAGAACAAATTCAAAAAGGAAGCAAAAACTTGTACGAGGTGCAACCACAAGGGCCATGAGACCAAGGGTTAAAGGACCTCTTTAGCGAAAAAGGAGTTCAACGGAAAATGTTACAACTGCCATGAAAAAGGACACATGTCCAAAGACTGCCCAAAGTTGTCAAGAGTGCCAGAACTATGCAATAGAGGCAGCACTAATTCAAACCCGACCCCCAAGAGACAAAGGGCAGCCCGCACTTAAAGGTGTAACCTCTATTTTAGGAAATTCAGTATACACCTTGTTCGATTTCGGAGCGACCCATTTTTTTACCTCCAAGCGATTAGTAAATCTATTGAATCTTTCCATATCTAACTCGAACAGTCCGATAGAGGTGGCCAACCCTATCAGAGGATCTAAGTATCTTGAGTTTCTGTGTAAAGACCTAGTATTGGAGGTCGACAATGTCGAGTTGCATTGCGAAGCATATGCGTTAGATTTTATGGGGTATGACCTTATCCTAGGTATGGATTGGCTATTGTTTTATAGGGCCGTCCTAAATTGCGATAAGAAGATTGTTCATCTTAGAAGCCGAGGAGGAAACCTAAATATTCCTTATAATGTTAGAAACAAGGATAAATCCTTATTATATTTCTTATCTCCTAGTTCTGAAGGACCATCTTCGGTCCCTATAGTTTGTGAATTCTTGGATGTCTTCAAGGAAGTTACGGGACTTCCGCCCCATAGAGAAAACTCTTTTCATATTGACCTAGAGAAGGACACTAGACCTGTAGCACTACCCTTGAGGCATATAGCGCCCAAGTAAAGAAGGGAGTTAGATAAACAGATTTCAAAGTTATTATAAAAAGGTTTCATTTGATGAAGTACCTCAAAATGGGGTACACCAGTCGTATTTGCCACCAAAGCAGACAGATCTTTGAGACTTTGTGTGGACTATAGAGAACTCAGTAAATTGACTAAGAAGAATAGGTACCCTTTACCTAGACTTGATGACTTTTGACCACTTGGGAGGAACCCGGGTATTTTTCCAACTAGAGCTTGCTACTAGATTTCACCAGTTATGAATTATGGAGGACAATAAGGACAAAACTGCATTTAGGATGCCGGATGGATTGTTCCAATGGGAAGTTATGCCCTTCGAACTAGCGAATGCACCCGCTTTCTTTGTGGACCTCATGAGTAGAGTGTTTAGGGGCATTCTAAATAAAATTGTGGTAGTCTTCGTAGATGATATCCTTATATTTTCAAAAGATCATGAAGAGCATGAAAAACACTTGAGACAAGTGTTAGGAATATTAAGAAAAAACCAATTGAAAGCAAAATTTTCGAAGTGCCATTTCTTGGAGGGAAGAAGTAAGATTTTTAGGACATATCGTGTCACTTAAAGGATTAGCCGTATACCCCGCAAAGGTCGAGGCAATCAAGGAATGAAGGAAAACTCGAAATGCTACGAAAGTAAGAAGCTTCCTTGGATTGGCCGGATATTATAAGAAATTCATTAAAGACTTTGAAAAGATTTCTACTCCTTTAACCCAATTACTAAAGAAGAATTTGGTGTTCTCTTGGAGTAGTAAATGTGATATAGCCTTTAAGAAATTGAAGGAAGTATTAACTAGTGCAACAGTCCTAGTTATACCCAACAGTTCAAAATTGTTTATCGTTTACACCGATGTATGTGGGACCCGGTTTAGGAGCAATCCTTATGCAAGTAGGAAGAGTAGTTTCTTACGCTAGTAGACAACTCAAGGATCTAGAGAAGAGATACCTAGTACATGACCTTGAGTTAACCGCAATAGTATTCCCCCTTAAGATGTGGAGGCATTATCTTTTAGAGGAGAAGTTTGAACTTTTTACCGACCATAAATCCAAGTATTTATTCTCTCAACGTGACCTAAACTTGAGACAACAACGATGGATGGAATAAATTGCCTCATTTGACTTTACGATTCAGTATACCCTGGGCAAGGGGAATGTTGTGGTAGATGCTTTAAGTAGGAAACATGTGACTTTGAATGCAATCCTAGAATGGAAACAATTAGAGTTCCTCGCTAATTTTAATTTGCAACCCTCACCAACCACTTCTAATGGTTTTCTTGGGGCTATTATAATTAGACCTACCCTAAGAGAGAGAATCCATAGCACACAAGAACTTGACAAAGAATTAAGAAGTATAAATGAAAAAGTGGGAAAGAAGGAGACCTTTCCTTATTCAGTTAGATATTCGATTGGCGATGATGGAAGTTTACTTTGGGATGGACTACTTTACATCCCTAAGGATGAAGGGTTGAGAAAAGAAATTCTAGAGGAGTGCCATAGGTCAAAATTGACCATACACCCCGGTGGGGATAAAATGTACAAGGATATGAAGAGGAATCTCCATTGGGAAGGAATGAAGAGAGATGTAGCTAAGTTCGTGGCTAAATGTTTGACATGCCAGAATGTAAAAGCGGAATAAGGGAAGCCAGGAGGACTGTTAATACCTTTAGAGATCTCCATGTGGAAGTGAGAAGATATTTCCATGGACTTTGTAGATGAATTTACTAGAAGCCAAAAGGGGAATGAGGCTATTTGGGTTGTGGTAGATCATTAAACCAAAAGCGCCCATTTTATACCAATCAAGAAGGCAAGGACTGCAGCCTCGTTAGCCCAATTATATGTCAAAGAGATAGTGAGACTTCATGGCATCCCACCGACTATCGTGAGTGAAAGAGACCCCTTGTTTGCGAGTGAATTTTGGAGAGCCTACAAGCATCATTGGGAATGACCCTTAACTTAAGCTTAGCTTATCATCTGCACCGACGGACAGACAGAAAGAGTAAACAAAATCTTAGAAGACTTGCTCAGAGCTTACATCATGGACTTTATAGGAGTTTGTGAAAAGCACCTACCGCTTGTGGAATTCACGTACAATAATAGTTTTCAAATGACGATTAGTATGTCCCCTTTTGAAGTGCTATACGGAAGGCCATGCAAATCGCCAACTTGTTGGTGGGAAACTACCAACAAGGTTCTACTCGGACTAGACTTCGTCCACGATTCCACAGAGAAGCTATCTTTGATTAGGCAGAGAATGAAGGCAGCCTAAGACCGTAAGAAATCGTATGTCGATAAGCGATGGAGGGAACTTGAGTTTAATGTTGGAGACTTAGTATTCGTAAAAGTATCCCCTCTTAAAAAGACTGTTCGTTTTGGGAGGACTGGGAAGTTGGCTCCCATATTTATTGTGCCTTTCCGTGTCATTGAGAAGATAGGATCTTTGGCTTATCGAGTGAATCTCCCAGAACGTCTATCGGGAGTCCATAGTGTTTTTCTTGTATCTCATCTAAAGAAATGCCTTCATGATTTTGCTATCAAACTCGAGCTTAATGAAATTGCAGATGTAGAAAACTCGAGTTGGAGTCCAGGGTGCCCTGTGCCACTGCAAGGATTGTAGAGCATGGAATCAAGAGACTACGCAACAAAACTGTTCACCTTGTTCGAGTACAATGGGGAAATTATACTGCAAAAAGAACATGGGAGACCGAGGATAAGATGAAACAGACTCACCCAGAGCTTTTCACGGGTAATTTTTCCTCAAAATAACGTTTATGGATGCATCGTGATTGCTAAATTGGATGTCAGTAAATGGATGCAACACTATTGCACCGAGCACTCATATAGAAATATATGCATATTTAGGTTGTTTGCATACATATTGCATTACTTATTACACTTACATGCTAGGGTAGAGCTCATTTTAGTGGGCAGCAATTCATAATCTCGACGAGTCATGCATGTTTATGGATGAATTATAAATAACATGGGTGTACAATGTGAATGTTTTAAGCGAGTTGTATTTTTCTCCCCTTAAACAGATTTCAGGACAAAATCTATTTTAAGGGAGGAGAATGTAACACTCCGTAAAATTCATAAGTATTAATAATAAATAAACAATTGAAAATAAGCAATTAAATAATATGACTAGAAAATGAGATTTTGTAGCTTTAGGAATTTGGCTACGAAAATCTTTTATTTAGATTCGTGGTGAAATACTGAATCGTTTTCATATATAATATGCCAAAAATGGTTGATGTATGAAGAAGTTATGAACAAATGAATTTGGACCGTAAAACGCAATATATATATATATATATAATTAAATGGATAATTTATATATATGTGTCCAAGATAAATTCAAAATAAAGAGAGATAGTTTGAAATTTGAATTAAAGATAAGATCATGGGGACAAAATATATTGTATATATGGAATAATATTAAGATATTAAGAAATATATTAATTAAAATAAACAACTCAGCAACGCTCCTTTATTGGGCGTTCCAGCCCCCAGGGGGTCGACCGCCCCCTTTAAGGGGTGTCGACCGCCGGTCGACCTCCTGGCGCCTGGACAACTAGGTTTTTTTCTAGGGATATATATATATATATGAATAAAAGGCTTGGATTAATTCTAAGTAATCCAACAAACCATGCGCACACGGGCAACTATATACAGCCCCTCCTATCACACTATGAAACCCTAATCATTATCTATTCCCACATCCATGATGCCTCTCTGCCATTACTAAATTCCAGAGAAAACTAAAAGAAAAAGGTTAAGGATTTCTTCTATTCCTCCAATCCTATTCTTAATCTCTCTCTATTTTATTTCATACAAGTTTAGTATTCTAAAATTTGGCATAAACATATATATATATATATATATATAAAAGATTCTGATATATGTCTTATATATATATATAATTCAACGGATTATTGGAGCACGTTTGACCACAAAGAATTAGTGCAGATCTAGATCTACTACAGATTTCTCTCTATTCTGCCTAGATCTGTGTGTGGAATATCGTTTACTTAAGACATATTCATATTTTTATTAGATTATCATGTTGATAGATATGCCTAGGAGGATTTGGAAATTCAATAACAAAAATACTAAAATCCCCAAATTCTCTATTTTATATTTGCGTAGAATTGTTATGATTATTTGGGTTTGTGGAATTTTTTATTTTAATATTGGGTTAAAAACGAAGATGGGTGTTGCTACTATTGTTTCTTTTTTGTGTGATTCACCATATTAAACAATTGATTATAACCTAAAATGGTTTAAATTTGGGTATTTCGTGCTTTGATTAGGTTTGGGTTTTATTTTGAATCCAAATGTATTCATATTTGAAACATGTCAAATGTAAACTTTTTTATGTGCATACTGCCAAAAAGAGGTGAATTAAATAAGGTAGAAATTATAAACATACATGTATAAATGTGTGTAATACTCTATTTTTAATCCAGTATTGAGATCATTCCAACAAGCCTAGGATGCAAGTTGAAAGTTTGTATGAATGTATAACATCCACTACTATATGTTATCTTGTTATTATGCCATCATGCCTAAGTTGTAGCGGTAAAAGTATAAAAAACTAACTTGTATGCCTTGATTTGGACAAATTGACAATTGCGACCTAATTAGAACTTTCTTCGTTTATACGAATATTTAACATGTTACGCGTTATTACTATATTATTAATATAGCGTAATCAACGTACTTAACGTAATATTACCGTAATAAGTGCGATTAGGATAAGGTTTGAATTCGAATTGTCCTCATATATGAATATATTGA
Organism: Allium sativum; assembly: GCA_030737875.1. Taxonomy (NCBI): domain Eukaryota; kingdom Viridiplantae; phylum Streptophyta; class Magnoliopsida; order Asparagales; family Amaryllidaceae; genus Allium; species Allium sativum. Next base: position 261,752,729 of record CM060923.1, read on the forward strand.
TTGCTTGTGTGTGCATAGATAGAATGGCTTTAAATATATATTAATACTGACACACGGACATGAGGTTAGTTTCCATTTGTGGTAGAAGTCTGCTTGGAACCGGCCGGCAAATCTAACAACCACAAATAGGCCCAACTAATGTGAGATGTTTAGGTGCCATGGGCCATTCAAAAACTTAGTACACTAGACATGAGGTTTAACCAATTTGTAGTAGAAGTCAGCCCAAAACCAACCGGCATATCCAGCCTCTATAGGTATACGTTTTTGATGTGAGAGGTATAGTGTGTGTGTGTATATATAACTATATATAAGTCTATTGTGTGTGAAAATAAGTAGGTTTACTACACCTTGAGAATGTCTTAAGTGGCTGACTCTCTTTTTATTTAGTTTGGGTCTTAAGTGGTTAGGACTAGAATCCCTCTGAAGGTTTACTCCTTGGAGTAGAACCAAAGTCATGGGTCCCACCTTTATTAGATTTATAGTAAGTCTTTGGGTCCTCCTTCTCTAAAAGTGATTAGGCATAAATGGTAACGGAGTAAGGTAGTTCACGGGGGATGTCTACTTCCTCTAGAAGCTTGTAAGGGCTCAATTAGGGACAGATTTGGCAAATAAAAGTTATATGGCCATTGCATGCTAACCAACTGTCTAAGGGAAGACTTAAGCATCATAGTCCTACCGTAATGTCAGTTAAGTAGTAACGTTCACAATATTACTTCTCATATTAAAATTGAGAGTATAGATTTAAGAACGTTAACATATTAGGACGGGGTATTAAGGGGTTAGGGATCTGCCTCAGGGCTATAAGAGATCATAAGAATCTACCTTTAGTAGGGCCATAAGTGACCAAGAATGCTAGCACGTTGGGTCTTTAACCTAAAAACACTAATGGGCGATTGACTTGGATATCCACCCCATTGGTTAAATATTTTGTGTTTGTAAATCTTGTGTGCCGTGTAGACATAGCTTGACATACGTAACCAGCTAAAAACAATAGGGTATGGACATTAAGTAACACCATATTTCAGTCACATAGAACTTTATGTTCTGATCTCTCTCTTTAACATATCCAACAGGTCGGGGTAAAAGCCATAGACGAAGTCATGATTGAAGCTGGTGAAGAAGACAAATTCATTATGCTATTATCAGTAGTTATTGCTTTACTTCTTTTGGAAAATTGTGAGAATGAACTATTTGATGTACCCATTGAACAGATGTAGTTGTGACTGTTGTATTTCTGTGATTTTTAATTAAGTGGTGCATCTTATTTCAGTATTATATTTTCTCCTTCCACTGTGTGAGATTTCCATTTGAAGTATCTGTGTATATATTTCTATGCAAATGTAATCCTTACATGAACCAACGACCCATTTAGATTGTTTTAAGTTTCGATGGGCCTTTCCTAGTTCGAAATTTAGGTCCATTCCAGGCGGGTTGTTACAGAATATGTACAAAATCTTATTGGATTTAGATTAGTGTAGCTCTCGGTAGGATAGGGTTGGTGCAAAAGAGAGATGCCCCACAATGCTCCTATGTAAACATACAATATACATACATATATACATTTTTCCACTATGCAAGATTCTGATTTTTCTACTTTTTATTTATTTTCTTTCTTACCACAAACGCTTCGCTTCTCCGGCACTTGGTTTTGTGGCGTGTGAATATCGTAAATGTATTAATGTCGATTTTCGAGGATCCAAGAAATATGTTGTTTCATCGTCTATGGCAATAATGCCAGTTTCTTATAGTTATACCAATTAAAGCTTTATAAGCTCTAACAATAGTCTAAAATGGATGAAAATAAAGAGAAACCGTCAACTATTCAGAAAAGAAACTGTGAATATCGCAAATGTTGAGGTAGATTGTTTTAAATGAGGAAAACAACTAAGTCCCACATCGCCAAGTTCTTTGGACTATTCCAATATATATAACAAAGCATTGTATATGATATTGTGAATTAAAATGACTTGGGCTTGAGCAGTGGCTTGGTTGTATGGGTATGCATATGGGCTTGGGCCTATAAAATATTTATAGGTCAAAGATTGGGCACTTGGGGCCCGTGGGCGCGTGCGTGACCATACAGAAGCGATATGGCCTGGACGCAAACGGTCGTATTTTTTGAATTTGAACAGATGGACCCGTCTGTTCGAGTGTAACTGTTCCAGAATGGTCATGCCTCTTTGCGTTTTATAAATATATCTCATTTCTGCCCAGTCCAGAATTAGCTTCGCCCTTCTGTTCTCTCCTCTTCTAAATACAGTTTCGGTTTTTATTTGCTTACCAATAATACATCTCATTAGGCTCACAGGCATTGCCACGCCTCTAAGTTTAGGTTTTGTTGTATCCTGCGAAGCAGTCTGTCGTTCAACCCGTTGGCAAACTCAGACGAGTGGGGGCAGATATTGCTTTAAGGAAAGCGAGACCGCGCCTCAAAACTATCTACGTCTGATTCTTCACTGTTACACAACAAACTTAAAGCAATACCCTCTATGGATAACAGTGCAGAATCTGCACTCAAATTGATGAACCAGGACTTTGTCTGCCTGGACAGAATGGATGGAACCAATTTCACTCGTTGGCAAGACAAGATGAAGTTCCTCCTTACTATCCTCAAAGTTTCATACGTATTGGATGAAAACCTTCCGTCGATTCCTCCTCCGACAGACAAAGATACAGAAGAATTAAAGAAAAAGAGGATGAAATGCGAGGAAGATGAACTACTATGTCGAGGCCACATTCTTAATACGTTGTCGGATCGCTTGTACGACCTCTACACTCCGCTTAAGTCGCCTAAAGAGATTTGGGATGCGCTAGAAGCAAAGTACAAAACAGAGAAAATTGGAACAGATAAGTTTCTTACACTACAAATATTTTGAATTTGAAATGAAAGATGATGTCTCTGTTATGGACCAAATGCATGACTTACAAGTTCTGGTTGGAAAACTTGTGGATTTAAAAGTGCAAATTCCAGAGTCTATTCAAGTAGGGGCTATTAATGCTAAACTTCCACCTAGTTGGAATAATTATCGTAAAAAGTTCCTACACATGACTGAAGAACTCACGTTGGAACGAATTGGAAAACACATACGGATTGAAGAAGAAAATAGAATCCGTGATGGTGTTTTTCCAGTAACTAACGTGAACAATGTTAACACTGGAAAGAAGAGAAAGACTGCTCAAAATCAGAACTTTAAACCAAATAAGAAAACTAAGACGGATGGCAACTCTAATCCAAAGGATAATAAAAACAAGGCTTGCTATAACTACGGCAAACTTGAGCACTTCAAACGCGAGTGCAAGGCATCTCCAAAACAAAAAGGCCAGTCTAAAAGTGCAAATATGGTTGAGAACGAGGAAGTACAAGAAATCATTGCTATGGTTTCAGATTTGCAGATCGGCATGATAACTGACTTGCACATGGCAATTGATGAAACAAAATCTTCGGATTGGTGGTTTGATTCTGGTGCAACAGTTCATGTTTGCTACAACAAAGGGTTGTTCAAAACCTACACAGAATCGACAAATCAACAGGAAGTGCTTATGGGAAATGGAAATGGTGCAAAGGATCTGGGAAAAGGAAATGTGGAGGTTCATTTTACTTCCAACAAGAAGATCACTCTCACTAATGTACTCCATGTTCCTGATATTAAAAAGAATCTGGTTTCTGCATCAATCCTATGCAAGAGTGGTGTCAAATCTGTCTTAAAGGCTGATAGTTTAATTCTGTCCAAAAATGGCATGTTTGTGGGTAAAGGTTATGCATGTAATGGGATGTTCAAACTCAGCATTAATGAAATGAATGAATGTTCTGGTTATACTGTTGATTCTTTACCATTATGGCATGCACGTTTATGACATTTAAATTATAGATCTTTGAAATATATGGCAAAACATGGTCTTATTTTTGTTACTGATGATAAACATGATAAATGTGAAATATGTATACAAGCCAAGATTACAAAGAAACCATTCCCAACGGTTGAAAGAAATTCAGAACTCTTGGATTTAATTCACTCCGATATATGTGAATTAAATGGAGTTTTAACCAGAGGAGGAAAAAGGTATTTTATTACCTTTATTGATGATTTTTCTAAATACACATGTGTGTATTTGCTCAGAAATAAAGATGAAGCTTTTGACATGCTCAAACGCTATAAAACAAAAGTTGAAAATAAAAAAGGTAGGAAAATAAAGGTTCTACGTAGTGATAGAGGAGGAGAATACTTCTCCACTGAATTTTCTATCTTCTGTGAAGAACATGGGATTATTCATCAACACACTGCGCCATACACACCACAACAAAATGGTTTGGTTGAGAGGAAAATTAGAACTCTGGTTGATATGGTAAATTCCATGTTATTAAATGCTAAATTACCACTTAACTTGTGGGGGGAAGCATTCTTATCTGCATGTCATTTGCACAATAGAATCACTTCAAGGAAAACTAAAGTTTCTCCTTACGAACTATGGAATGGTCGAAAACCTAATCTATGGTATCTAAAGGTGTGGGGTGTATTGCCTTTTATAGGGTGACTGATCCAAAACGGACTAAATTAGGTCCAAGAGCACTGAAAAGTTTGTTTGTAGGATATGCTGAAAACTCTAAAGCATATAGACTACTGGATTTATCCTCAAACACGATTGTTGAATCAAGGGATGTTGAGTTTATTAAAATAAATTCAAAGATGATTCAAATACAAATCAGTCATTAAACCCCGACATTACTCAAACAGCAACGGATGTTACTACATCTTCTGCTGGTAATAAAAGAAAAGTAACAAATGAACAGACAGAAATAAGAAGGACCCAAAGAATCAGAAACGAGAAATCCTTTGATTCAGATTTTATATCATCTCAAGCTATGGCATTCCTTGTAGAAGGAACTCGAGATGAAGTTACTAACAAAATTCCTATTGTGCTGAATATAGAAAATGATCCAAAAACATACAAAGAAGCTATAACTTCTAGAGATTCTGCTTTTTGGAAAGAGGCAATTAATGATGAAATGGATTCAATTTTATCAAATAATACTTGGGTATTGGTAGACTTGCCTCAAGGGTCAAAACCTATTGGTTGCAAATGGGTGTTTCGAAGAAAACGTAATAACGATGGTAGCGTGCAAACTTTCAAGGCTAGATTAATAGCCAAGGGCTTCCGGCAAAAGGAAGGAATTGATTGCTTTGATACATATGCTCCGGTTGCAAGAATTACATCAACTCGAGTACTAATAGCATTAGCATCAATCTATCAGTTGCATATCCACCAAATGGATGTCAAAACAGCCTTCCTTAACGGTGAACTTAATGAAGAGGTTTACATGGAACAACCTGAAGGTTTTATCCTTCCTGGGAATGAAAGAAAAGTTTGCAAACTAACAAAATCATTATACAGATTGAAACAAGCACCAAAACAGTGGCATGAGAAATTTGACTCAATTATATTTCAAAATGGTTTTACATATAATGGTGCAGACAAATGTATCTACTCCAAGTTTACAAAGGAATATGGAGTAATCATTTGTTTATATGTAGATGATTTATTAATATTCGGTACTAACATGAAAGGAATACAAGACACCAAGAATTATTTAACTTCAAAGTTCAAAATGAAAGATTTGAATGAAGTTGATACAATTCTGGGTATAAAAGTTAGTAAAGTTAGTGGGGGTTATGCACTAAATCAATCACATTACATTCAAAAAGTGCTACAGAAGTTTGAACATTTAAAAATTTAAGATGCTAGTACCCCAATAGACTCGAGTATTGATCTCAATAAAAATGAAGGAAGATGTATTGCTCAACTCGAATACGCAAGCGCTATTGGAAGTATAATGCATGCAATGCATTGTACAAGACCTGACATAGCATATGCAATATGCAAACTTGCACGATATACTAGCAATCCTGGTATAGAGCATTGGAAAGCAATTGGAAGATTACTTGGTTACCTAAAAAGAACCAATAATCTAGGACTTGTTTACAATGGATTTCCAAGTGTATTAGAAGGATATACTGATGCAAGTTGGATAACTAGCGCTGGAGATAATAAATCTACTTCAGGTTGGTTTTTCACATTAGGTGGAGGTGCTATTTCTTGGGCATCAAAGAAGCAAACTTGCATCTCGCACTCCACAATGGAATCAGAATTCATAGCACTTGCTACCGCTGGAAAAGAGGCAGAATGGCTACGAAATATGTTACTAGATATCAAGCTAAGGTCAAAATCAATGCCAGCCATATCATTACGTTGCGATAGTCAGGCTACTATGTCATGAGCATATATAGTAACATATACAATGGAAAATCAAGACATATAATGTCAGCATATAGTAACATATACAACGGAAAATCAAGACATATAATGTCAGCATATAGTAACATATACAATGGAAAATCAAGACATATAAGTCTTAGACATGAGTATGTTAGACAAATAATAAATGATGGAATAATTACTATTGTCTACATAAGATCTAGCGATAATTTAGCAGATCCATTCACAAAAGCTTTGACTAGGGAAATGGTAAGATCTACGTCAATCGGAATGGGACTTAAACCTTGTCTTAATCAATAATAGTGGAAACCCAACCTTAATATTAATAAGCTTAACTTTAAGGTTTAATGGGTAATAACAAACTATCATATGATTGGGAAGACACTAAGTAAAATTAGTGTAAAATGTTACAGGTATGAAGAGGCTGAGTTGAATAACTCTTAATAAAGTTCTAGCTAGTCTGGTAACAGAGACATTGAAAAGGAAAAAGAACTTTACCTTTATGAACTTGGAAGTGGTGTCGCTTCTAAGCAAGAGTTTATAAGGTTTGCTCTTGTAAAAGTGCATTAAGCTGGGATGGAGCACATGGTCATAACGGTGCTCACAGGTTGGGAAATTTATTGGTAAATTAAAATCGCGTGTGTAGTATTTCCGACTTTATAACTCAAAGGAGACTTGGTTTAAGTTAAGACCACCCAGCTCTTCTTTAAAGTCCTGAGATGCTTACACTAATACGTGGTTTAATCGAATAGATACCACATTTGATGAGTAATCTCTAATTAAGTTAAAATTGAACAACATAAATAAAACAATCTAGTGGGGGATTGTTGAGGTAGATTGTTTTAAATGAGGAGAACAACTAAGTCCCACATCGCCAAGTTCTTTGGACTATTCCAATATATATAACAAAGCATTGTATATGATATTGTGAATTAAAATGACTTGGGCTTGAGTAGTGGCTTGGTTGTATGTGTATGCATATGGGCTTGGACCTATAAAATATTTATAGGTCAAAGATTGGGCACTTGGGACGCGTGGACGCGTGCGTGATCGTACAGAAGCGATATGGCCTAAACGCAAACGGTCGTATTTTTTGAATTTGAACAAACGGATGCGTCTGTTTGAGTGCAACTGTTCCAGAACGGTCATGCCTCTTTGTGTTTTATAAATATATCTCATTTCCGCCCAGTCCAGAATTAACTTCACCCTTCTGTTCTCACCTCTTCTAAATACAGTTTCGGTTTTAATCTGCTTACCAATAATACATCCAATTAGGCTCACAGGCATTGCCACGCCTCTGAGTTTAGGTTTTGTTGTATCCTGCGAAGTAGTCTGTCGTTCAACCCGTTGGCAAACTCAGACGAGTGGGGGCAGGTATCGTTTTAAGGAAAGCGAGACCGCGCCTCAAAACTATCTACGTCTGATTCTTCACTGTTACACAACAGCAAAAGATATAATGTCTGCTCGAAATATAATATATCTAGAGAAAGGATTCGGCTGTAGATGATTATGACTGCACAAACATTGATAGACATTCATATAACGTACATACTTAACTTGCACTGCTCCAAAGGGTACCATCGACAACATTAGAAAGCTCCAACGATGATAAAATGATCAAAGAAGAGTCCTATTTCTAGTCAACTTATCAGCATTTAAAGTATAACTTAAGACAAAACAAAAATCTAGACCAGACGGTAAGACTTAAGACATTAGACAAACTCTCATTTATATTTTATTTGGCTTCCCTACACCATTTATTGCAGAGTCGTCTGCATCTAAAGTATCACTTAGGACATTTGAAAAATTCAGACAAGAAGGTAAAACTTCGGTTGTAGTTTTATATATAGCACGAATAGTTATGCTTTTCAAAAAACATCAAACGCCTTTGCACCTACACTAAATTCAGCAAATGGAATTTTCGAATTTTCTACTTTCGGCACTCAGCGCCCAATGTATGGTTTGAATTCTAAAGCACCTTAATCAAGTGCTTCAGTTAGTCAAAGTTCATTTTCTGGTTTTGCTTCTCAAGCAACTCATCCTGGCTTAAATAACAATACTCCATCTACAACTAATTTGTTCGGTTATGGCTCTCAACTAGCCTCAATAACATTTTATTCAAACTAGTGATCAAAGATTATGTTATGATTTTAAAGTTGTATCCTACAAATCTTCAATTCATTTAACTCATTTATAACGATGAATAGTTGATCGTCGGGGCAAACTTCAACGATAGATGAGTAGTGGTAGATGATAACATAGTTTAAACATTCGAGTAAAATTATATTTAGACTCCATACTATACCAAAATGCTTAATATTTAAACTACATATTATATTGAAATGCCATTAGGATTAATTTAATCAAACTCAGGTGGGCAATTTTGGCTACTGAAGTGAACCCTTATTTTCATTAACTATTAAAAGAGATTTTATGGTTGAATATCTCATAAGTTTGAATGGACATGGATAAATCTTTCTTATTATTTCGAAACAAAATTGATATTATTAGGTTTCACGTTGGTAGAACAAACACAGAAAGATAATAGTTTCAAAAAATAGTTAATGACATAATAATTTCCTTGTAAACTTCACAACATATACGTTTAAAGACAGAACTAGATCTCAAATAATAAAATCAAACATCAGAACATTATTACTGGACAAAATGATCCCAAAGCATTTACTACACAAGACGCCTTGCTCCATACTTCACCTTCAGTTACTATTTCCAATAGGGGATTGTTATTGACACACCAGTTTATGTTAAGGGGGGGTCATTTTTTAAGGGCACACCAACAATAATTAAATTGTTAAGGGGAGGTCTTAGTATTATAAAATTTGTTTGCCTCGTTCCTAAACTACCCTCAAATCAATTCAGCCTAAACCCTTTCTCTCTCGTTCGCTTCTCGTTCGTTCCCAAACTCACGCACGTCGTTCGAAAGGAAGCAAAACCCTAGTCTTTCGATCCCAAACTCTCGCACGTCATTCCCAAACTCTTGCACGTCGTTCCCAAACTCACGCACGTCGTTCAAATTTCAGATTTAAACATCAAATAGAAAATCGCAAGCAATGCCACGAGCTAAGAGAACGGGGAAGAAAGACACTGTTGATCCTAATCCGATTCAGAAGAAGATGAAGGGGTAAGCAAATTTATGTTTTAATCTCTGCGTTTTTCTTATGCGATTCAGAAGAAAGAAATGACCTTCTACTTTTGTTCTAATGCGATTCAGAAGAATGGTATATAATTGGTGAGAGTTGAGGGTGGTGTTACGTAGATTTTGGTTATAGGTAGTCTAAGACTGTCGGTCGGTAAAAGACCGTCGTATGGAGTTATACGACACATGTATGTCGTGTTAGTGTGCCTAATACAACGTAGACATGTCGTGGTGTAGTAAAGATTTTATATTTACACAATTAGATAATTCGGCGCACAACTTTCGTAGAAATACAATTTATATGACATTAACCTGCCGTATGAATCTATACGACGTATTCATGTCGTATAAAATATCATAATATTCCTGTTATCACTAATTTTATACGATAATTTGCTGTCGTATAAATATTTTTCATTTGATTTCTATCTCTCGTTTTAACCCATACGGTATCTCTTTTCCGTACAAACAGTATATTATGTTTAATTTTTATGCAAAAGAGATGAACTTAATTGATGCATGCTTTGTTTGTGCAAGAAACAAGGGACAGGGGCTTCATCTCGTAAGCCGATGACGGCTTCGGCCCGGAAACGGCTTCAAACCGAACGACAAAAAGAAGAAGAAGCAAAAAGGAAAAAAATTGTGACGGAAGAAGAACCTACTAAGTCCGATGATGAGGAGGATAGCGATGATCAAGAAAGTGATGATGATCAGGAGGGTAGTGATGAGGAGTGTACTGAGGAGGGTAATGATGATGAGGGTAGCGGTGACGATGAGGGTAGCGGTGATGATGATGAGGGTAGCGGTGACGATGATGAAGAGGGTAGCGGTGACGACGAAAGTAGCGATGACAATGAACAAGAGAGTAGCAAGGAACTAGAACCCGACGATGACGTGGACGAAACTAACGAGGATGAAGAACATGAAGAAGCCGGAGATTTGGAACCGTTAGCAAAACAATTCAAAATTGCGAAGAGAAAAAGTAAACAAGCATCTAGTCAACACAAAGGAAAAGACGTTCAACCGTCCCTCCTTTTTGCTTTCGAAGGACATATTGCTCATAAAATATGGAATTCCACGGTAAGCCGACAAATAACTTGCATATCTTCATTATCTTGATTAGTAGCACGATTTTCATGATTTCAAATAATGGATATATTGCATAGCTTGATTATGTCGATTACAAATACATTTCATATGTTGATTACAAATAACGAACATATTACTTTCGAATGACATTTAGTAAAACGATACAAATAACTTGCATATCTTGATTACTTTACTTATTCTTATGCAAGGCGTCGAAAGGGGAAGCTAGAATTGTAAGAATTCACAATCACGTGGGAACACATCGACATTGGGTGCTAGACGATGAATGTAAGTTTGTGCGGGATGTCGTAATTGGGTCAGGTTTATATAAGCTAATTTTACATTCTCACGACAAACTCGACAGAGTGCTTATCAATGCTTTTGTGGAAAGATATTATCCAGAAACAAATACATTTCATCTTCCATTCGGTGAAATGATGATAACTATCGACGAAGTTATTCACATTACCGGTTTGCCAGCAGAAGGACGAGTTGTTTCAGGATCTCTTGGTGGTTCTAGGACTATAAGTCCTGATCATGTTTATGGTCTGTTGGAAAAATATCTAGGGATAGATAGGCCAGAGGCTATTTTGATAATGGGAGGGGAAAAAAAGATACGATTGGAATGGTTGAGAAAGACGTTTGCAGGTTCGAAAGAGGACGACTCTGATGTTCGAAAAAAACAATGTGCAACTGCGTATCTCTTGTATACCATTGGTTTATTAGTGTGTGGTGATAAGTCGGGCAACAAAGTATCCGTTCAGTATTTACAGTGTCTTGATGATTTGAGTTCGGTGCATACATATTCATGGGCCACAGCTTGCTTGAGCTGGTTGTTCTACAATTTAGGTCAGTACAGCAGAAAAGATGTGCAGCAATTATGTGGTTGTATGACGTTGCTGCAGGTATGTGTTTGTAATTCGTCTTGTTTATCCGTTACGTGTAATTACTAATGCATAATGATGACATGTTGTAGGTATGGATTTATGAGCACTTTCCTGTTTTAAGGCGACATAATAGATGTGTTGGGGCAGTTGAGGGAGATGTGAGAGCATCATTCTACTTTGCAATTGATCAAGCTAAAAATCTGTCGTCCGACTTAATTAATTTGAGAGAGAGGATTGATGATTTAACAGAGTGTGATGTAGTGTGGGACTGTTACCATGGCAAGCGTGGCATCTACAAATTAGAGCGATGTTCTTTTTACAACGGCCCAATTGTTTGTTTTGAATCCGTTGAGCTATATCTTCCGCAAAGGGCACTTCGTCAATTTGGTTACTTTCAACCCATCCCTTCAACTACTTTCTTTGTCAATAGTAAGAAGTTCAAGCTGTCTACTACATTTTATAAAGCAACATACTCTAGTATCCAAGATCGTAGTTGGGAAGAATGGCCGAATCATTTGTTGAACGAGAGATTACTGTCTACAAAAGCTGTTCGTCCTTGGGATTGTGCCGACACTTACATGGAATGGTATTGCTCTGCTTCCCACCCTCTCGTGGCTAATCCTAAAAAAAGATTAACTGAACAAAGTAATGAACGTGACGCACCTGAACTACTTCGTCGTATTGTAAGCTGTATTTTTTTCATTTTTTATTACGTACTTTCCACTTTGACGTTAATCATTTTCATATGTCAACATGCAGCAAAAGAGGTTGCGACACATTACTGAGTTCATAAGCTCTTCTGCTCCTGATGAAACAATGAAGAAGCAAACACTAGAGAAGATTGCACAGATAGAGGGGCCAGAGCCGATGGAATTATATGGAGAGGATATTGCAGGTGGGGAACAAAGTGTTAGCAAGGCGATGCAGACGAAAGCAACCCAGAAGGTGGCAACCAAAAAGAAACCAGGGAAGAAGAGGAAGTAGTTGCATTACTATTTTGTGCACTTGTTTATATGTACTTGTTAATTATGTACTTGTCGTATGTGGTATTGTTTTGTGGTGGGTTGACTTGTTGTGTTTTGGTATGAAATTAATCCTGTGTATGGTATTATGGTGAAGAACTTGTGACTTGTTATGACTGCTGATTTTTTGGTCAATGTTATGAATTTTATGACTTGTCAAATTTTGTGATTTGTTTGAATTTGTGAATGTTGTGATTTGAGAATGGTATGAAAATGTTGACTTTGTGAGTTGAGAATGTTGTGATTTGAGAATGGCAAGAAAATTTGAGAATATAGTGAACTTGTCAATGTTGTGAAAGAATTGAATGGTTTGAAAATTTGACAATTGTTACACGACGAAAACTTGCCGTATGGGCCAAAACGGAGGGATGTTGTCGTATTGCATTTTTTATACGACTTGTCATTGTCGTATAGTTGCAGGAAAAATATTACAGGGTTGGTATACCATAATACGACGGTCACAGATCGCATGAAATAAGTTTAAACGAAAGAGCAATGTCGTATGGTTGCAGGAAAATACTACACGGTTGGCATAACTTAATACGACGGACACAAATCGTATGAAAAATTTTCATACGACATATCCTTGTCGTATAAAAAATTTTCATACGCTGCGTGGCCATCGTGTTAAGTTGTGCCAACCCTGTAATATTTTCCTGCAACTATACGACAACGCTCTTTCGTGTAAATTTGTTTCATGCGATCTATTGCTGTCGTATTATTGTATACCAACCCTGTAATATTTTTCCTGCAACTATACGACAATGACGGATCGTATAAAAAAATACTGTACGAAAAATCCCTATCGGATAATTTTTTTTCAAACGCAGCGTGGCTTTCGTATTATGTTATGCCAACCCTGTAATATTTTTCTGCAACTATACGACAATGCTCTTTCGTGTAAACTTTTTTCGTGCGATCTATGATCGTCGTATTATGGTATACCAACCCTGTAATATTTTTCCTGCAACTATACGACAACGACCCATCGTATAAAATATTAAAACACGATAACTTCCTTTCGTTTTATCCCATACGGCAAGTTTTCGTCGTGTAACAATTGTCAAATTTTCAAACCATTCAATTCTTTCACAACATTGACAAATTCACTATATACTCAAATTTTCATACCATTCTCAAATCACAACATTCTCAACTCAAAAATTCATCATTTTCATACCATTCTCAAATCACAACATTCACAAATTCAAACAAATCACAAAGTTTCACAAGTCATAAAATTCATACCATAATCATAAAATACCGTAGTCAATTAGAAGCTACCGTAATCACAAATACCGTAGTCATCAATTACAAGCAGCAATAATTACAAAATACTCAATTACCACATGATACTAGAAGGAAGACAAATCTACTGGTTTACTATTGTCCTCATCTTCGAAGTCTCTAGCAATCGCGCGGTACATGCTGATTCGGTCACTGATTCGTCGGACCCAATCTTGTGCATTAATGTTGTAGAATAGCTCAAAGTATTGAAATTGCGGTGGAGGAGGCAATGGACTTGCTGAAGTAAGTTTTAAACCAACAAAATGCGAATCGTCTACGTAGCCCATAACAACCATTCTATTTTCATTCATAAGGTTTACACGAACTGTAGTCGGAACAAAGGTACAACAGATCTGTTTACTTATCAGCACTACCATGGTGCCAAATGTTTCTGCTATTATAAATCCTGACTCTGGCATCTGCATCCACTTATCAATCCCAACAAAATCTGTATCTTGTATTCTATTTTTAATTTCGTCGAAACCACATTCATCCCACATTCTTTTATACATCTCCGAATTTTGTGATAAGTTGTCAAGCATTGACTCGCGGACAAACTTACACGGATTATCTGGTCTTCGATTATGAAGATTTAGGTGTTCAACAACAACCCAATATCCATAATTTCCGTCACTTGGCATGTCCTGTATATCAAGTATATATGGCTCCATATGTTTTGGAATTTGCGACAAATATTTGTGCTGAAATGGTTTGTTCTCGTACCCCTTTTTAGTAGAAACACCGAGTTTTTTTAGATACCGACTAACCGGAGCCACATGACAGTTGAGCATCAACATGTTCGTAATAAGAAGGATCTCGCTTAGTTGATCTATCTTTTTTGGACGGTCTTCCTTTTCGAATCATGGCCACAGGAGGTTCAAAAATATCGGTTGTCTGCGGAAACGCTTGCTTTTTCAAACCTTGTTGCATAACTAATCGAACGTTATCAGCGGAGTCATCGTACCTGCTCTTCAAGGGCTTGATTTCAGGCAAGTCATAAAAATCTAGAGTTGATCGATGTAACACAGGGGGAGTACAGGATAATTGCTTCCAATAAGCATCTATAGCGGTTAGAGGTATGAAACCGTGCGTGTGTCTAAAGTCCGCGAGCATATGACCACAGGGTAAACCATTAACTTGCCACATAACACAACCGCAATTGTCAGCAATCAAACCAACAGTTGAAATGCTTCCTAGTTCATCTAGTAACAAGTCCAATGCTTTATGCGACACAAACCCAATTAACTCCTTCAACAACGGTTTTTTTGAAATCGATGCATTGCATTCGATGTGCTTATTTCGAATGCATTTTCTATTCCGACAAATTCATTTTCAGAACACAGATGGGCACTATTCCAACATTGCACAAAACTTCCAGCAGCCGTGTCAAAGTACAATTTCAAACGGGCATGTGCACTTTTTGCAATGCTCGTAGACACGTTATCATAGTGTTTTATTTTGTTCGTCCAAGCCAAAACAAACATTTCTTTATATTTATTTAACCAATTTTTAATCACATAGGTGACGGATTTTTTTTGCTTCCCATCCCATTCAAGACGAAACAAGTTCAGATTGCGACAATACTCTTCTTCGGAAAGTGAATTTATTATATTTGTCCAACCTTCCCAAAAACGTTCATACTCCTTTTTACCTTCATCATCGTCAAGTACAACCTCTTTTTGTTGAATCATTACTCGCTTCTTTTTCACAAAGTTGGGTTTACAGTTTGCTTGAACGTTCTTCGAAATATGCCATGCACATAGGATATGTCGAGCTGCTGGAAATACATTAGCTACTGCATTTATAAGTGCGATTTCGACATCCGTGATAATAACACTTGGAATATCTTTTTCTCTATAACACTGTCTTACGCACTGAAGAGCCCATATATATGATTCTGTGGTTTCTCGGCTAAGAAAAGCAAGATGCCCCTGTCGATGTCTGAGAAACCATATGGAAGCACAGAAGCTTGTATCGATTCGTTTTGAACGTGCAATCTAAAAACAATATTTGAGGAAAACACTACGCTAGAAGGACGCATCTTGGATAACTGAAGAATAAATCTGTAACTTCATTACTTTTCTCATCAACTCTGTGTTGAACGGAATAAGAATGGTTGTAGGCCAATTTCATAAATTGCTGCATAACCGTCCGACCTTCTGTATTATTTTGTTTAATTTTGACTTTAGCATTGTACACAGTTCTTATGGTCGACTTGTTCTCCGGGTTGTCAATTCTTATAGCACTTAAAATATTTCGAGGCCTAACACCGCTATTCGTCATTGTTTCAACAGTTTTAAACTCTTCATCTTTTAGCCTTGCCACAAAAGGATGTCCAGTTAATACGTTTGGAATCCTATGATTATGTTGTCCATTAATAACTTTCAATGTCCATCTTCCATCTTCTTGACATCGAGCATGTAGACTAAATGGACATGCGCATTTTCTACTTCCCGACCGTCTGCGTTTTTTCCCAGATATAGGAACATAATTCTTTCCCTTATGATCAATATACTCCCCGCTTCTTTCGCAAACAAGATACATCAACGATCCTTTTCCATTTGCATGCAAATTTCGCAGTCTAATTCTTTTTGTCACAACAACACAGTTTGCAGCGATGCCACGTTTTACGCACCAATCTCGTACTATTTCTTTAGAATCAAACATCTGCAAAAAACAAATAACAAAAACTCAAACGTGCTTCAATTAATTAATTGAAATATATGTTTATCTTACCATATCCGTAGTGAAATGAGCTGTTAAATCGGGATATTCCTTGTTGTTACAATTGCCATTCTCCTTGTCATCCTCGTTGTCAGAATTGTCATTCTCATTGGCATCCAGATTGTTATCATCCTCACCGTTACAACTGCCATTCTCAATGGCAACCTCCATGTTCCAATTGCCGTTCTCATTGCCATCCTCATTGTCATTCTCGATGCCATTCGCAATGTCAGGCTGAATGTCGACACCATCACCAGTTTGTACATTGGTGACTGCTATTTTCTACAAAAGCAGCTGGAACATCAAAATATTTACAACACTAAAATTATACGACATAAAGCCTCCGTTTTAGTTTATACGACAAACATTTATCGTATAAAGTAAATCAGAACGACATATCCATACCGTATAAGTAAAGCTTTATATTCATCATTGTATATTGTTATACGACGTAGTCTTGTCGTATGCATGTCCTTTATACGGTGACGGGTTGTCGCCCGACGATGATACGCGACCTGTATCCCTTCAACCTTTAAAAAAAAAAGTGGGTAAAAAAAATATTCACCTGCTTGATTTCTTCCATATATTCTACATGATGTTCACTTTCTTGCGTAAGAATCATATTTGAATCTTGATTTGATGGATCATCTATTGTTGAATTAAGAAGTTGATTAGAAACTAAGTAGGGTTTAATCTTCATCTCACTAATTACATTGTTTTACCACAGTAGAAAAAGGGGCATTTTGGGAATTTTATTTTATATTGTTAAGGGGGGACTACTTGGGTTGACCTCCCCTTAACACAAATCTTTTTTTTTTTTAAAATGACCCCCCCTTAACAAAAAAATGGTGTGTCATTAACAATCCCCTTCCAATAAAGACTCCACCAATCACCATAGCATATTAAAACTCTCCTCTACCTTAGACAACACTACCTTACAATCTATCATTTTACTACTAGTCAACCTTTTACACTGCCCCATTTCAGATTTTATGAGCAGATAGTAAACAAAACCACACACGAAGTATAATTTTCATATATATATATATATATATATATATATATATATACATAAAACAATAGTGTCTAATAATGACAATGATCGGAATTATATGTGTTTATTATCTTTTGTGTTATTGTTTAGAAGAGTTTATTGCTCTTTATTTCTTAGAATAAAGTGAGTAAACAAAAGAAATTGTTTAACATTCCATCTTGTCATACAACAAATGCCATCTTGCAATTTCATCTAAAATTCAAAAACCAGTCTACTTAATTTATAAGAAATACCTGACGCGAACTAGCATGAAAAGTCACTTGTTCTTTTGCTATATTTTGTTTACATTAATATGCTTTTTTTAAGTCTGAAAAAACATGAATACCAAAAGAGGAAGAAAAAACCCATCACAAACGCAATAAAATCACGAATAGGAGGCTACAAACAAAATCCACACAACACAACAAAATCCACACAACCACCGAGACCCAACACCCCCTAATCCAAAAGACCAAGATAAAAAAAAAAAGCACGGGCCCGTACATCAAAACTGCCAGAAAGAGGGCATTCAAGGCCGTGAAGGACCACCAGAAAGACCCAAAAGAAAGCAAGCAAACCCAACCAAGCTGACGCCAAGCAAACCGTCAAAGTGCCTGCTCCAACTAGGGCTGCACACAACCCATATCCAACCCGACCCAACCCACATAAACCCAACCCAACCCATCTTAGTTCGGGTCGGATATGGGTTACAATTTGTAACCCATACTATATGCGGGTCGGGTTTGATATTTTGTTCAACCCAACCTCATTTTAACCCAACCCAAACCTATTTAAAATAAACTAATTTAATATCCATCCAATTAAAATTAGAATAGTATAATCCTAGAATAATGTTTATGTATTCTATAATAAATGTACAAAAAAATATTTCATGTCAATCCAAACTAGATAGAATTTGATAAATATATTTTAAAGGGCATTTTAATGTATTTTAAAATGAAACACTTGCTCAACTATGTACTAAATTAATTTCATATGATGTGTTTTACAATGAAATTTTAATTATATGTCTTGTAATGAATCAGTTATTTTAAATTCATTATGCTAGCTAAAATCTGATATATTATGCTGAATATTTTGATATAATTTTTAGAAAAAATCCCTCATATTCTCATTTTTTTATTGTATTCAAGTGACCCAACCCAACCTTACTTAACCCGACCCAACCCATACTTCAACCCAACCCATATCCAACCTCATATAGGGTCGGGTACGGGTTGAGCTACCTTAAACCCACATCTATGCGGGTCGGATAAAGTATTTGGTCTAACCCGACCCAACCCATACTTTGTGCAGCCCTAGCTCCAACCACATAAGCATGAAGGCTTGCAGCTCCAGCCAAGAAAACACCGGGCTCCAAACCCAAGCAGTCTGCCTTTAAGTACCATACATATTTATTTCTAAAAAAATCAAAAGGAAAGTGTATCCATTTACATTGATACCCTATTAAAAAAAGTTAGAGCACAACCAAGCATGGTTTGTTTAGTTACTAAACAAGCCACGGAGCAACCAGGTGTGGCTTGTTTACTTCTCCGTAGCTAGTTTGGAACCCGTTCGTGTCCAGTTGAGTAAATAGAGGCTAGTGGTTATAACGACGAAGTGTTTGCCGTTATTATAACGGCAAAGTCTTTGCCGTTATAAGTTTATAACGGCAAACACTTTGCCGTTATAAACTTTTAATAAAAAAAAAACATGCAAACGGTGTTTGGTGCGGTGAAAAGAGATATATTGGACTGAAGGGGTGTTTGGTGTTTTGTACTGTTTGTATTATATAATATATTTTTTAAGTGGTTTATGGCTGGTTGTGACTAGTTTTGTATTGCTGATTGCTTGGTGGCTTGTTTGAATGAAAGAGAAAAAGTGAACAAAACGGATGGCTGGTTAGCATAACCAACCATGGCTTGTTCAGTTACTAAACAAGCCACGGAGCAACCAGGTGTGGCTTGTTCACTCACCCGTGGCTGGTCTGTGGCTAGTTTTGAGCTACTTCGTGGCTGGTTCACTGAACATAGGCTAGTGCTTATAACGGCAAAGAGAAAGCCGTTATAAGCTTATAACGGCAAACTCTTTGTCGTTATAAGTTTATAACGGCAAAGAGTTTGCCGTTATAAAATAAAATGTGCGAAGTTTGATTATAACGACAAATTGTTTGCCGTTATAATTCCCATCTGTGGCTAGCCCCGTGGCTGCTTCCTCCCTTCTGGTTGCTCGGCTCGTTGGACCAGTTGAAAAACAAGAGAGAGAATAACTGAACAGAACGGATGGTTGGTTATGGTTTATGGTCTTATAGTGTTAAGAGCCAAAAATAAATACAAATGAATTCATAAGTGTATTTATGTTTTGTATATCTTTTTACATCAATAAAATTCAGTTTCCTTCTCCTTGATATTTCCAATAATAATACAAATATTTAAACTCAGCAAATTGCATCAAAATAATGTCAGCAAAGCCTCCAGCAGTACACTGCAGACTAAGAGAAGAAAAGTAGAAGAGCCTTCCTATCTGATCCTTCACTTGAAATTGCTATGTCCCCTTCCAACCTGGAGGAATTAGGCGGTTTGTGCCCAAGACATTTTCTTGCCATGAGGCACCCTTCTCTTGTATCTCATCCTTTCTGCAGAACGTTGAAATATATATATAAATTCAGACAGATGTTGTTAATAATACAAAAATTGAACTACAGTGGTTAGAATTAATGAGTAAAGGCTAGTCTAAATTGTTCTGTACTTTTGCAACTATATATAATTCACGTTAACATTCACAACAGGGCCAGAGAACAGATTATTATTCGCAATAACCTAAAAAACACTACAATTTAGAAGTTTACTGTATATCATGATAGGAGTCTATAAGTTACTACTCAATAACGACAACTGTATTCTTACCATGTGATGAGCAGAGGATCGTCGAAATTGTTCCGAACGTTTGCAATAATTCATGGTCACATTCACAGGGCTAGAGAACCCGATTATTGATTGAAATAACATAAAATAAGATACTACATTTCAAAGTTTACATTGTGAAATCTACCAAATTCATTTTCTTGATATTTTCTATGTGTATACCATCTTTGGCTACTGCTTTAAGACTTGCATAAATTCTCGAAGGATTTAGACAAATCAAAATGATTTCAAAGCAGAACCAACAAAGGACTAAAATGACTATTCTTAGATCTGGTTAAAAAAATAAGGACCTACTTGTGTTTTCTTTTTTTCTTTAATGCTAGTGTAGAAGTAGAACCAATGGGTAATTTTCCTTCTTTTATTTGTTATCAACTCATCGAATTGCCCTTTTGAAAAAAGGAAACAAAAAGGAATCATGGATTTGAACAAAGTCATTTGATTAATTCATCAAATAGCTATACATTGCTTCGAGATGTTGTTAGTCCATCAAACAGTGGTGGATCCAGTATTGCTTGGGTCATCTTAGTAAGTCATTCGACAAACCTTCTAAGAGACCAACTTATGGTAAAGATCAAAAATTAATATAACAGGATATCTGAATGTCTTCACACAACTCAATACTATAAAATTAAAGCTTTGCGCGATATTTAAATACTCCATAATGTTGGGTTTAAGAAAAACTAAGCATTGAGCATGTGCTCAGTTATGGAAAAGGCTGAAACTAAGAAAGATGAGGTAGTGTTTGTTTTGGACAATAAGTGCTGAATCAAAGTCTGAATTGATATATAATCAGTGTTCAAAAGAGATCAAGCTGTTTGATATAAAAATATATTCAGAAGTACCAACTCAATTCAACATTTTTGCAGTAAGCGATAAAATACCGCTTGTTTTAGATCTGATTTTGATTGATTATTATTTCCAGAAGTACACTTTTACTTTGCCTACTCCAGTTTTATTTGTGCGTCATTATCTCTTGTCAATAAATTCAGAAATCAGCTTGTAGATTCAACCCATTGGCATATTAAAGTAAATTAGCTCGTCAATTATTTCTTTGTCTATGCTGATAGTGGTAAATGTCGTTTATTTCATGCATGAGTGATGACTATTTGATTCGGTATCATTTTGTGAATTGATATTTTAAATGCTAATTTGTCCATAGCCTGGAGACGGTTGTGAAAATACAGAAGCAAAATCCTATAATAAACAAAGTTTTGAAAAAAGGATCTAAAAAAAAAAAAAAAAAATTTACGTAGTAATTTTGATAATTACTTTTAGATATATTTTTTTAATTGGACTTTTAGAAGTTTAATTCATGGTTTTCCGAATAATTATCCAACATTAGAGTTTCCACCAAACTCAAGTATTTTCGAGATTGAAAATTACAAATTTCAACCTATCAAAAAAAGTTCATAATTGAAAATTTTCTTTTGAATATTTATTACATGAATAATCAAATAATACAAAGGACAATATTATCAAATTAAACACTTTCACTAGTTCTAATCAGAAGCTTAAAAAACATGAGCAAACAACCTTTTACTATTCAACATCCAGCTTCCGCTTAAAACGATGACTTAATTTTGTCAAAACTGAGTGCGCTCATTTTAAAAAACAGAAAAACGTAGAGCACGCCGAGATTTTTCGATATTGATTCATAAAAGCCAGCATTTTAGTTTCAGACCATACTTATAAAATTACCTTACAAGAACCATACTAGTTTTAAATTATACCCAAATATATAATAGGATGCCCAAGAATCATGGAGGAAGATAGAGAATGGAGACAAAAGTAAACTTTTTGGTGGTTGACCAGGCTCAACGGTATGAATTCGTGTACAAGAGCAACTACCATCAAAAGGCACTTGCTTTACTTTTAGGATTTTTTTCGATTTTGCCCGCTTTTGGAAACTTATTACAAAAATAACTTGGTTTGAAAACTAATTACAAATGTAGTATGTTTTTGACCAACTCAGCACTAAATTGGTCAAAATGCACTGATGCAATCTCAAATTGTGCCAATACAGTGGAAAAAAATTATACGGACGCAGTTTGAGATTGCGCTAATACAATATTTTAAAAAAAAAATTGTATAGGTACAATTTGGAATTGCGTCAGTACAAATTAAAAAAAATGTACTGGTGCAATTTGAAATTACTCCAATGCAATATATTCTTAACATATTGACACAATAAAATTCCCAATGAAATTTTATTGTATTCTAGCATCCAAAGTAGTCTTTTATTCTTCTTCCGATCCAATTTTTTACGTACTAAATATCATTTGATACCAACATGGATCTTTTTTATGACACGTTCTTAGAGAACACACAGTTCCCTTGTAAAACCTTCTTCCTTTTGTTCATCGATTTGAAAAACTATTAGTTTACTGCTTAATTATCTTATAGTCTGATTACCTAACATGTTGAGATGCAATCATGCTAGAAATTATAATTTTGAACGGCATATATGCTACAAATATTTGGCCAAAGTAAGCTTGGTCATATATATAATATTAATGTGCTGGCGCAATTTCAAATTGTCTTAAAATGTGTGTGTGCACGCGTGAATTTGTACTGATGCAATTTCAAATTATGCCTTTACAATTTCTATTTTTTCTACCGTACTGGCGCAAGTTGAGATTTTATCAGTACATATTAACCAATTCAACGCTGAGTCGACCAAAATCAAGCTAAATTTGTTATTAATTTAGAAACTATGCTATTTTTGTAATAAATTTTCAAATGTGGGATAAATCGAAAAAAATCTTTACTTTTTTTTATATACTATTGCCATCTGTAATAATGACAAGTACATGAAAAGGTAATAAATGATTCATATATGGAAGACACAACTGGCATTAAATTGTATTTGCATGTGGGGAAAGACCATGTGTTGTTCAAATGGATAGCTTAGCACAAAGAAAATTATTAATCCATTGACCGGATAACGACAAACTAATAGCAACATTACCAACGTGCATACACAGCCCGCCCTGAAACACAAGAAATTATCATAGACCCTAGGCAAACTAGAATATAAAAGGACCTGGGCTATCAGACAATGTCCAAGTATATGCAGTGAAAGGTCGGAGGCCCTAGGCGACCGCCTTGGTGGCCTTACCCCAGGATCACCCCTGCGTGCATACATGATATCTCTAATTTGTCACTAACCAGTCAACATGTGAGCAAATTGCCATTAAAATAGCTTTATCTACACTTTTTTAATGCAACAAAACAACTTTATTCACCATTTCGGCTTGAGCATAATAGGTAATTACAATGAACATTGAGAAAATTCCTCTACGCGACTTTTCATGCAAACAAGGAGAGTAAGTTTTGTTCACGTTGTCCAAAACAGTGCAAACAAAATACTACCGTGCAATCCATAGTCATGGCTTTGGATAGCATTTCACTTAATTTTTAATATGTAATGTACATCCCTGGAAAAAGCAAAGTACTTTAATATGTACATAGAAAGAGAATTTCATTCCTTTTAACAAAGT
This sequence comes from Allium sativum, assembly GCA_030737875.1. Lineage (NCBI taxonomy): Eukaryota > Viridiplantae > Streptophyta > Magnoliopsida > Asparagales > Amaryllidaceae > Allium > Allium sativum. Next base: position 261,776,625 of record CM060923.1, read on the forward strand.
GACTAAGAAATCAAGGTAATAGAGATGGAAAACAAAACAAGTTAAATCTGCTAAAAAAAAAAAAAAAAACTAATGACTAAGAAATGTCAGCCGGAGCAATTTGTTCCGTTTAGCAAATAATTTGCCCAAACGACACCTAAGTGAAATAAAAATATATATTCTTCTACAAATACGTGCCAAAATAACATCCGTAGTGCACTTTGATAAATTCAAATCAATAGTAAAAAGTTACATGAAATAACACAATCGGAGTAGATAAAAATGGAAATCTTTGTAATATGAAAAAACTCCTAAACCTGCTGTACTAACTCTCGTCGCCAATCAGAAATTATACTCAAAACTCCAAGGTTGAGCCCTCAAAACGATCAAAATAGTAAGAATACGGTGGAATATGTTATGTTATCCAACAATGTATAATTAGAATCGAATAAATTTTTGATGCACCAACTGAATGACAATTCTGCAGTAACACAGATAGCCATCAGATCTCCATTTTGTCAATACATTGCCAGTGAGAAAAAAATATTTACATTTTATTCAGTACATCAAAATAGCATTATTTACACTGTCGCTTGAGCATAACAGATAATTTTTATCTACAACATAGGGGAATTTCGTCAAACATCTTACAAACAATGTTAGAAGTTGAAGTTTAAAACACAAAAACGGCTGCACTTAGCATGTAATTGCTTGGAATAGCGATCTTTGAACTCAAATGGAGTACAAAAGTGAACTAACTACGTAAATTTGGAAAGTATACAGAAAACAAGTATTACCAAAAGTTTACATATAAATAAGAAACCGAAACAATACAGTGATGTAATAACATGTGGCTGCGCCAAATTTGCAGGGAGCATAGCAGGAAGTAAAAAAATCAAGCACTCCCAACAATCGTGTAGCAGCTGAATAATTCAGTATGGGCACCGTGCAAAAGGCAGCATGCCATTTTAGGAACAAGCACCCGTTTTGTATGAAATGCCATGTACATACTTCGCTTTTAATAAACGAAAAAAAAAAAAAAAAGAAGAAGAAGAAGAAGAAGAAAGAAATGGGATCAAATTGTTGTTACAAAACGAGAAAGAAAGGGAAAAAAACCAATTGTAGTTTTATTTCACTCTCAGCCTCGTGCAGCAGTTAATTTGGCAGAATTGATCAGCAACTGTTGTGATTCTTTCTTGTTTGAATCCTTGCGAATTACGTTCTGGAAAGTTCAGATGACGAAAAAGACAGATGAAAGAGAAAGGTGATTGGAGGGAATGAACAAAATACTCGTGGCGGCCCGAGCACGAGCAGGGAGATTGGAATAAATCAGAAATGCTTTGACAATTGAAGTTTTTATCAAAAAATACACCAAAGACAAAAAAAATAGAAGGTCCATCCTTTGAATTACACAAATACCCCTTGAATTCAATGCTTACCCCCTTAAATTCTGGATTTACCCCTATTTCTTAATTTTTGACAAAAACTTTTTCGGGTATTCTAGCATAACTCGGAATAAATTAGCCTAGGGTTGGTCGAAACCAATTTGTAAATATGTGCACGAATGATAACCTACCACGTTGAAGAATCTATTAAATCATGTTAAAATAAAAGAATTTACTTCTACGATTTATCTTCATACTTCTTATTCCTATAGAAACTTTTCACATTATCTTACATTCAAAATTCTTTTTTCTAATATACAATTATTTGCAAAACTTAATCAACTAATACTTATGAATAAAACTAAAAGACGGAAGTTTCAATATGTACACCCCTTGCACATCAATATAATGGTTAAAAAAAATATTTGGATACCAAATACATATAAACCGCATAACATAAATTATGTATGTTAATGACAATAATAGTTTTATTAATAATATTTTATCAAGTAATGAATTTATCATACATTGCAGTGTAGAATTTTGTTAACTGCAAATTTTTTATAATTTTAAAACTATGTTGAAACCCTTCTACATTACTTTTAATATTTAACATTCAAATATGTACATTTAATTAACCATGTAATCATAAATTAAAAATATTTAACCATAATATGATTAACTGTCATTCGTTTAGCCATGTAATAAACCATAGAAACATGAGAGTTTCAACATAAACAATATATATATGTTGACGACAAAAAATGTCGTAACACCCAAAAATTCTCCGTTACCTAGAGAATTACATTTCGCGTGGAAAAATAAGTGCAGAAATTAGCACTGAATAACACAGTGGATTTATAGTGGTACGGTCCCGTGAGGGGCCTACGTCCACTTTGGAAGAGTTCGCAGATATTTTGTTGACGATAACAAGATACAAGCATCATCTAGGCATTCGATTACAAGTATTTTCATGTAGTTTGGAGTCATACTTGTCATATATGAATATTAGGAAAAAGTAACTTCTATGCTGCTTCTTCCTCAAAGGAAGGATGTCATTAAAGAGGTCACTTGAAGCTCTCAACATGTGTCAAATCAGCCAATTTCCAACCCGTTTGAAGTGTGAGTTTGCGTTATTTATAGTGGAGTGGTTAAGTGGAAGTGGGTAGGACTTGGGGACCACAACAGTACAATTTTGTATCCTTGAAGACCTGCACTTGCAGTTCGACCCCCTCTCCCTGAAACAGGCGGAAACTAGTACACCTTGTGAGAGATACGAACTTCATCTCCTAGGGGATACGAATTAACGTATCCCAAGGGGATACAGTTAATTCGTATCCTCAAGTGGTATGAATCTTTCGTATCCCCTATGGGGTACGAGTTCGTACTCCTTCGGGATATGATAGTGGGAGCCGAGCCTTTTAGTAGTGTGGGATCCGAAGTGCACAGTGTTGTAGGGACCCAAAGATTGGTGGAGGCCAAGGGAGTTAAACTTTTTGGTGAGAGGAGAGATTCGAAACGGGGGGGGGTCGAAGGGGTCAGATAAGAGAGATACGAACCGAAGAGGTTCGAAAAGTTATATAACAACCCGGAAAATCAGAACCAATTTAAAATTTTTATTTTAGCTATTTCGATGAATTTTGAATAATTAAAATAAATTATTTTAAATAACAACGATTTAAAACTTATTTAAATCGAAGTTAGAACGAATTTATTTATTTAAATTTTAAAAGGAATTAGAAATAGCACAGTAGTTTGAAATTTTGAATCTGAATGTACAGGATTCAAAATAAAACGTATTTTAGTGAAACTAAAAATATCTAAATCTGTTTAAAAATATCTTTCCAACGAATCCGAAAAATCGAAATTTCTTAGCGGGAATAAAAAGTTATGGCCAATCGAATATTCAGAATAGTCGCTATGGAATATAATATAATTTATAGCCCGTATAATTAGCCATTATACAAACGACCTCCGTTTTCGACGAAACCATTTTGTCGCATCCGGAATGTCAAATTATTGCTAAGTTTAATTTTCCATAATTTTTGGAATCAATGAGTTTTATTTAATAAATCATAACTAATGAGTTTTATGGAATCAATGAGTTTTATTTAATAAATCAAATTATTGCTAAGTTTAATTTTCCATAATTTTTGAAATCATCGAATTTAATTAATTTATTTTATTTAAATTATTATCGATTTAAAATAAATCATAACTAATGCATACGAACTCGAAATTGAATGATTTCAGATCCGTTATCGTAAGTCTGAGATCTACACTTCTGGACTGACTAGAACGAATTCTGAGCAGATCAAATTTTGGTCAAATTTCAGATCGGAATCATTCAGATTTAAAAGACTGTGAGAATTTTATTTTATTTCTTCTTCTTAAATAATTAGAAATAATCCTGATTGTATTATCACCAATCCGTAGTAATTTCTATTTGTTATGATTCATGACTTAATCTGTGATGGATGTGTATGTAGATCTGTTCATTTGGTGATATTGTGTTATGATAAAATAGTTAAAATGATATAGATCATTTTTTTGTAATAAAGTGAGTGAAACTAAAACATATAATTTTTGTTTAGATAAAATTGTCCAATTAGAATCATTGGACAAAATTCATCGTTTTGTTAGTTAAAATAGTGGAACCAAGAATTATCCTTTTTGGGTTTATTAGAATAGTTGGATTAAAGGAATTATCATTTTGTTATTTGGAATAATTGGACAATAGTTATCATTTTTGTCAAATTGGAACCATTGAACAAAAATTATCTTTTTTGTCAAAATTTGAATTGTTGCATTGGAATTGTCATTTTTGTTTAAATAAAATTAGTCAAAAATGAACATTTTTGTTTAAATCAAATTGTAAAAAAAAATCTGAAACATTAATTTTTGTCATTTTGTTGAATTAGAATTTTCAACAAATATGAAACATCAAATTTTTATCATTTTGTTGAACTAGAGTTTTCAACAAAAAGAAAATATCAAATTTTTGTCATTTTGTTGAACTAGAGTTTTAAAAAAAAATGAAATATCAAAATTTTATCATTTTGTTGAACTAGAGTTTTCAACAAAAAGGAAATATCAATTTTTTGTCATTTTGTTGAACTAGAGTTTTCAACAAAAATAAAATATACATTTTTGTCATTTTGTTGAACTAGAGTTTTCAACAAAAAATAAAATATACATTTTTGTCATTTTGTTGAACCAGAGTTTTCAACAAAAATAAAATATACATATTTGTCATTTTACCGAACTAGAGTTTTCAACAAAAAATGAAATATCAATTTCTGTCATTTTGTTGAATTAGAATAAAAATTAGAAAACTGTTCATGTTTTTCAAATAAAAACATGTTTACATTGAAAAATTCACTTTTTAATGTAATGTTAAAAATTAGAAAAATGTTCATGTTTTTAAAATAAAAACATGTTTACATTAAAAAATTACTATTTAATGTAATGTTAGAAATTAGAAGAATGTACATGTTTTAAAATAAAACATGTTAATATTAAAATTTCACATTCTGATGTAATGTAAGCAACTAGGAGAAATGATCATATTAAATATAGGAACATGATAACGTTAAAAACCTTATTTTTAATGAAATAATTGAATCACTAGAAAATACAAAAGCATGTTAACATTAAAAATATCATTTTTATAAAAGAATGATTCATATGAAAATTATTCATATTTGAATAAAAGTGTTGAAACATTAAAATCATATTCTTAGTGTAAAGTTTGATTCATTGGAAATATTGACTGTTTGAATAAAAATGTTGCAGCATTAAAAATTCCATTTTTAATGTAAAAGTGATTCAGTAGAAAACATATGTTAGAGAATATTTGTATGTTAAAACATTATTTTTAATATGCTAGAAAGGAGGAAAATGAAAATATCGTTTTCATACATTTTGTTTAAAATAGAATTGTTAACAAATTGAAATATCAAAATATGCATTAGAATTTGTGTATAAATCTATGGGTCATTTGTATTTACAATGCATATATTAAAATTTATATGCATAGTTAAAATTACATTTTGTTTGCAATGCATATACTAAAATTTATATGCATAATTAAAATTACATTTTTATTTGCAATGCATATACTAGAATTAATATGCATAGTTAAAATTACATTTTCATTTACAATGCATATATTAGAATTTATATACATAGTTAAAATTACATTTTCATTTGCAATGCATATACTAGAATTTATATGCATAGTTAAAATTACATTTTTATTTGCAACGCATATATTAGAATTTATATGCATAGTTAAAATTACTTTTTTATTTGCAACGCATATATTAGAATTTATATGCATAGTTAAGACTACATTTTTATTTGCAATGCATATATTAGAATTTATATGCATAGTTAAAATTACATTTTTTTATTGATAATGCATATACTAGAATTTATATGCATAGTTAAAATTACATTTTTATTTGCAATGCATATATTAGAATTTATATGCATAGTTAAAATTACATTTTTATTTATAATGCATATACTAGAATTTATATGCATAGTTAAAATTACATTTTTATTGATAATGCATATACTAGAATTTATATGCATAGTTAAAATTACATTTTTATTTGCAATGCATATATTAGAATTTATATGCATAGTTAAAATTACATTTTTATTTATAATGCATATATTTGAATTTATATGCAAAATTAAAATATCATTTTATGAACAATGCATATATTAGAATTTATATGCAAAGTTAAAATATTATTTATTGACAATACGTACACTAGAATCTGTATGAATTATTTTTATTGTAAAAATATTCACTGAAAACTTCATACAAATAAAACATTCCCTTTTTATTTGTTAAAGTTAGAAATAGAAATACAAATAAAAATCAACTTTTTATTTGTCATTGGCTCAATTGTCATGTAAATGAAATATATTTTGTTTGACATTATTAATATGTAGATATGATATGCCAATAAAAACATTCTTTCATTTGGCATGTTAAACACGTTAGTGGAATCGTCGAACGGTTTATATTTATATATAATTATATACATAAATTAAAATTAAAATTGAACGAATCGCACGTGGTAGTCCGCGTTTCAGAATCGTAACTTTAAACGATTATACCTAAAGATCCGACCGTCGGATTTTCCCAAAACTGGAATCGTTAGGACCGCTTTGGTAAGATCTTTCCAACGATATAAATTTTGTTAAAATCCAACAGTTAGATTTTGAGATATGCATAAATCAAATTTGATAAAAACAGCGCCAGGCTGTCTATTGGCCCGAAGCGTCGTTAAATTAATTGAGCTATTTTTATATAAATAAAAATAGCGATAAATCATTATTAAATACTATTAACGATATGAAATGGTTTTAAATTATATATGCGAGGATCATTTGAAAAGACCGAGTTAAATCTCATTTCAAATGATTATACGATGATTTAAATCAAAGATATTGAAGACGGCGATTGAAGACCGGCGATCTTCACATCAAATGGATAACTACTGATTCCCGATATTGGTTAGCTCCCAGTAAAGGGTTAAAGTGGTAGTTGTCCGGATGTACTTGTTGGTTGTCCGGATAAGCGAGCACCTCTCTTCCGTATTGGACATACGGGATGAGGAATAAGGTGACTCCGGGTTCGTTCAGACCCAGAACGGACTTGTAAATGGATGTGTGTCCGACATTGGATTTCATTCCATGTAAATTGATTTCTATTTAATATGTATCTGATTGGTGGCGTAGAATTCATCCTCTTGCTTAACACCCTTCTTTGAGACGCATGAGCTCAGAGGTTATATATTGGTAGTTATCGATCGCATGGCGTGGATTGCCAATGTGGCATGCCAAGATACAATTGATCAAGGCTTTTGTTGAAAAGCAGAGCCTTGTGGATGATGATCAAAGCATAGCCTATTCTGGCATAGCTTTGTGTATAATGTTACGTCGCGAGCCTCACACCCCGATAAGAGTCAGAAATGGGACAAGGGACCCAAGGAGTACATGCGTTTCTTTCTAGCTAGAAGTGGTATTAGGGTTTTGCAAGCCCTGACATTTTACTTATGTGGATGATGGAATGAGGCGCCTCGGATATATTGGTCGATAGTGACCAAATTATAGGTTTAATAGGACCGAGAAATGTGTGTTCAGGCATAACTAATCCACTAAAGTATTTATGGACCGGCCTTGGAGTGTCCAAGGGCTCGCCAGCGTCCAAGTCCCGAGACATTGCTAGAGTGTCTCGAATCAGTAAGGAGATCGTCCCTAGCCTTGACTCGTGACGGAAACCCAATTTCCAATACGACATTAGGGTTTTGATTGTAAACCTATATATGGCGACATAGTAGGATGGGGACTATGCCGTCTAGGATTGATACATTTACTTTGAAGTATTTTAAAACAGATTAGACAATAATAATAATATTAAAATATTATTTTCTACGTACCAAGCATGTTTGATCATTATAAGGTAAAATTCTATCCTCTGGTTTGCGTTGCATTGTGTGTTGGGACTTGAATCTTACAATGATTTCATTTTTCTAAAAAGCATTGTGTTGTTTTTGAATAAAATTTTATTGAACTTATGCACTGGCAATCCAATGGAGTAGCCCGTTCCGCTTTAGCAGCATGGTCCTGTGATTATCCATATTGTTAGTTAAGAAAGATTTCTCATACTAGTCCCATGACTGACTCGTAATTTGTTTCGCTTTGCAAACTCGGGTGCCCTCTTTTCGCACAAGCAGACAAGTGACATGTTTAGGTATGGGTACATTATGGATTGGAGCTTGCTTAAGGAAAGAAGATGAAGAACATTTTTCTTTTTATCTTTTTATTACTGCTTTGAGACATTTAGACATTATTGATCTATGATGTATTTGATGGAGTTAAGACTTATTTCCTTTTATTGAGACTTCTATTTGCTAAGTGTATCCTGTAACTGCGCACTCTGATGTATTTAATGTTGTGATGTGATGACATTCCTATTTCCGCTGCAATGATGTATGTGTTATGATGTTATCTGAGACCTGCTATTGTTGTAATTATGTTATATTCCTATGATTATTCTTGCTTTCGTACTACGGAAGTTTGGGGTCATCACAAGTTGCATGGCAAGGGACTCGAAGTTTCATGTGTTGAGGTTTACAAAAAATAGGGTTTCGAGTCCCAAATCTGAAGGGTACGAAAATGTGGATAAAGCATTGTTTTGTGCAGTTGTGAGGCTCCTGCTCGCATGACCTTTTCCAAGCTTGTTTCCTTAGCTTTTTGGCAACACTTCGATCCGTAACGTCACGCAATGTGTTATGCCGAGCGTGTCTGGTGTACCTTTGGGAACCAGACGAAAAAACCAGTTAACATTTGCCCTCCAAAGTACGTCTTATCTTGACCTGATATGCTTTGAGTTGGAAGAAAAATATTTGTTGAATCGCCTTATTCTTATTAACTCATGAATGTAAATGTTAGTCGTCGACGCTCATTTACATCGCGACGTAAACGAGTTGTTGTTGATATGATGTCGCGTATACGCTCACACGTTTTTATGCAGTTTTGCGCGAGGCAACTTGGAGTATGAAAATATAACAGAAAGTGGGCGCATTTATGAATGAACATGTGTACATATCTCAGTTCCCTAGTCGCCTGTTCATTGTCAGGGTTTCACCATCTCGGCTCGCTGATCGTTGATGCAACCTCAATAACTGACCTGGACCTTCTGCAAACTGCGTTGTCTCAATTGGATAGCTCTTGCTGTGTTGTTTCCTATCTCACCACCCATCCCTCATATTGATGCCTTCCCCAAATTTTTATGCCACAACCTTCTAGCTTCTTTCGATCCCTTCATGAGGTAATGCAATCTACTGCAATGAAATGTAGATTTATGTAAATTATGAATTTATGTTTGTTTGTTTCATCCTATATTCAATTTCCCATGCGTTATATTATCATTCGTTTTTACCCCTTTCAGTGCTTAAAATGTTAGTTTGCTTCTTCTATGATAGGAATGATTACTGTGCAGTTTTTATCCGTTTATTAATAGTTGAAAAGATACATAGTATAAATTACATTAATTTTACTGTGCTTCAGCCTTAGGCGTCCATGTACTTGGTTAACTCATGTATATCAGTCCTTATTTTGTCAGCTGGATAATGGTGGCATGGTCGTTGTTTGCCGCATGAATGTAATCACTTGAATACCATGTTGATGATATATTCCCATCAAGGTATGGATTCATCTAGCAGATTTAAATCCATCATCTTTTAAATCTCTACTATTTCGGAGGGTCATTTGGTCTTCCTACTGTTTTGATGCATGAATTTTGACCTGTAGCTTCGAATCTCAGTCAACTTATTGCATACCCAATTTAGTACGTTTGCGATACTTTTTTTTTAGGTACATATATCAAACTGGATACTTTCATACTAATATAATGGTATTAAAAAATTTGCTTTTTTGGTTCCAAATTGCTTATATCTACCGTGCAATATGTTTACGCTATACTAATGCTGCAAAGATTTGTTCCACACATATATTGAATTACTCTATCCTTTCTCTTATAAACGTTTATAATAACATTGCTTATTTTCGACTCATTCATACTCAACTATGTATACATCATTTCACATAGTTTCCATCGTAGGAGAGGTCAATTTAGGAAGTTATGTTTTGACTGTTACATATATAGTATATTGTAGCTTATTATCTTTACCATAGAGAATAAAAAGGGGAAGTTTCATCCTTTATTATCTTTATCACAGTTTCTACTGTGCAAATAATTAGGAATTATATGAGGTCTTTCTTTTATGAATTAAATTTTAGTTTCTTACATAGTTTTTGTATTTATTTTTACCGTTACAGGAACATCTTTCCGCTTTTATTTCAAAGTTTGTTGTCTAGCCTTTCAACGCCAGGTATATCTATCATGTTTGTTATCTTTTCATGGTTTTAATTGTTTAGTCAATTAGGTCTAATGCACAATTTTTCATTACTAATAGAAAATTTCCCAATTTTCACTGTATTTGTGTTGTTCGTTTGCATACGAACATATCTATCCATCTTAATTTTGATTTTTCAAGTAAAGCTTACAAATTCGGGTAGTTACATTTTATTTTTCAACCGTCTACTTAGAAACAATAGTAATCTTTAACCCGTGTGCTTGAAAGGAGAAGTATTACTAACAAGAATTGCATCATTTAAGGTGTTCTATGTTCAGTTTTCATAATCACTGATATATTATTTTCTCGGCTAACAAAATTTATAACAGTTAATGAAACTACAACAAATTGTCAGCTACATGTTTTAAAATTTGAATGTCAAATCAAATAATATAAATATACAACTTAAATATATAAGAAGTCTACTTAGATAACCAAAAAAACACAAAATTAATGACATAGTGGAGCTTCACCACTGTATTGCCTGCGATTTCTACTTCTCATATAAGGATAAAATGATCTAATGGTTGGGATCCTATGTTTTCTAGTTTATGTCTCTCTCTCTCTATGTGTGTGTGTGTGTGTGTCTGCATGTGTGTGTGTGTGTGTGTATATAGCAGCGCACTCTGATTTTCACCTTCCATTTCCCCATCTCTTTCCTTCCACTTACTCTCTCTTCTCCCACTAACTGAAATGAGTTAAATGCAATTTTGAACGCTATTATTAAAGTTTAGTATTTTCTTATTTATAATGACGTGTTTTCCAAAAGATCACATTATATTCAAATGAAACTATTTCATAAAATTTTGTTACTACTTTTTTAGAATTAACGCCAAATAATGTATCACATGCTTTGGTGTATAGGCTTATTGTGCTGTTGCAATGTTGGTACAAACTTTGCTTTATTAAAAGTTAGATTGGGTACCAATTTTTTTCTGTTGGTCACTAAGAAGGCAATAAATTTTTAGAATAATAACAACTTTTATAGTCTTTCGCTTGAAACATACAAGATATAAGAGAAACTCTTTATTGTTGGGATCCCTCCTTAATTGGAAAGTTTCTAGAAAATTCTAGATGTTTCTAGAGAAATCTAGAATTTTCTAGAATGTTCCGGAGAACTCTAGAGAAGTGTAGAACCCTCTAGAAACTTGTGGAAGAGTGTGGAACCCTCTGGAATATTCTGGAGACGTGTGGAACCTTCTGGAACCTTACAGAAGAGTATGGAAGAATAAAGAAGGGAATGAAAGAGTGTAGAGATTCCTAGAGAGTGTGGAGCATTCTAGAGAATCAAACTCTACCATCGATGCAAGTAATCTCCACCATTTATTATGGAGGTTGAGTAGCATAAATAGGAGAAGGAGCCCTATTACAAACCATCCAAGAATCCAAGAAAGAAATCCACTTCTTAGAGTGAGAAAAATACTTGAGAGTTAGTAAGCCTCTTTGAGAGAAAAGAGAGATAGCTTAAGAAGTATCCATCCTTAAGCTTCAGTCAAGTGTGAGTTACTTTTGTAATCAAATTCTTGTAATCCTACTATTCCTTTGTATAGTGGAAGAATCTCCATATTGGAGAATTATAAACTCTTGTGCACCCGTTGCTACTTTTAATCTTAATTGCCTATCTTAACTTCACGAAGCGGGAAAGACCGAGATTTCCCCAACATTTATTTCATATATTAGTACATTCTTTGATAAATGTAAGAGCTTTTATTGTTAAAGCCAAACATTTCAATAGTTTTATATTTTTCTTTCATTATGAAACACAAATGTTAAGAATCGAGTAAAATTAGATATGTTGTGCAGTGTAGACTAATTAGTTGTTTTACTTTTAAATCTAGCAATTTTCTATGCGAAAGTCAGCATTATCATGTTCTATTGCTATGGTGCTTATATGGGCCACTTCACACAAAAAGTGCTATTATTTCTGAACTTACTTTTTTGTTAAGTTCTGAATTGAAAACAAAAATTTGGTATGAACCACACATCAATCATAGTGCCTCCATGAATTCCCCCATTCTGCCTATTTTTACATTTTTAAAACGTTAAGGAATCGCTTTTCTACATTATACACTTTACTACCTTTCTCTCATAGCCATTAAGTTTTCTTATGCAGAAACACAGATAACCTTCAGTGCTAATGGTTACGGTAGTGATTCAATAAAGCATTTTTTTCCTACTTAGATTCTTTTGTCAGTGCAAAATTTCATAGCCAAAATTGATTTGTTTTTCTATAATTAAGCATAAGCATTTTAGATTAATGATGAAATGCTGCTTAATTACAATTTAAGTTTGCGAAATTGAAATAAAGAGAAGCTCGCCAAATCATAATTGATGTTTGATGCAGTGGTGAAAAACAAATGGAGATAAGCTTTAATTTAATTTTAAGTCTATGCTTGATTCAAAATGTTATTCTAGAATATTCACATTTTAATCTTTGAACCTTGCAATTTACATTTTGCATTTCTTGGAAATGTATAGTTTTTTCCTTTTTTTCTGTAATAAACAAATTTATTGGTAATTAGATTTACAATTTCTTAGGTGCACATATTTATTTTTCGACAATTATGGGTGAATTCATATTTCAAAGCAATACATTTGTAATTCCTTACTAAATTATATAACGATAATGGTTGCAAATTATGTAAGGGGTGATTAATCCCTTTCAGCGGAAAAACCTCAATAGGATCTTGTAATGATGTGATAGAACAAACAACTTGAAATAAATATCAATCTCAGATAATAAAAAAAATAAAGGCAACAGAGAACACACAAATTTATAGTGGTTCCACTATCGCGAGATAGTGTGCGTCCACTTCAATGCGGTAGAGATTTTATTAATATTCAAGAGATTACAGAGTTTTTAAAGTAGAGAAAGAAATGAAGAATACAAATGTTCTCACATATCATAGCATAACATCCTCTATGCCTCTCTTTAAATAGAGAAAAGATTACTTGGGGATGAGACAATTGATTTATGTAAAATACATCAATTTATGGAGAAAACTAATATCCCATTAATTAATTGTCATATGATTGATTGATGATTTTCCCTTTTCTCCATCAATAAATCCCTTTTCCAATTTTAATCTCTCTCCGTTTCTTTTCTTCATGAAACATGGAAACTAATTAAATGACGAATATTTCCAATATCCCCTGTTCATTAATATTCCTTCCATTTCTTTCCATTCATTTCTTGCACAAAACAGGTAACGAAATTACCACGAGTATCTCCAAAAAATCTAATTGATATTTGGAAATATTGTATCACCAAATTACAATAATCTCCACCTTGATACAATATCTCTTGCAACCAAGAGACTCCAATGTGAATGCTTCCCAATGAGTTCCTGCAAAAGCCACCCCTCATTGCACTTTGTCAGTGAACTCCAGCAAGGCCACCGCCCACCAACAAAGTGTTGGAAGCATTCAAAAACAAGGTAAACATTGTGCAACCAACTCCTATCTTTTCATACAAGAAGAATACCATATATTCTTTTGACTTCAACCAAGTCACTCTCTTTCCCATTGTGCCACCATGTGGCACCTAACACTTCATCAAGTGAATCAAGTTCGAGCAATGCTCGAACTTAGTAGCAGGTAATGCCTTCGTAAACATGTCTGCTGCATTTTCATTTGTTTGAATCTTCTGAAGACGAACTAGCTTCTCCTCATTCATAGAGATAAGGAAAGACTCTCTTACCGCTATATGCTTTGTTCTGGAACTGAAATCCAGATTTTCAGCTAAATTAATTGCACTTTGACTGTCACAATTCACCAAACAAACATCTTGCATGAAGCCCAAATCACACAATAACTTCTTCAAATAAAGTGCCTCCTGTTTACACCAAAAATGGTCTAAACACTCAAGGTACTAAACTGTACTTCACCAATTCGGTAAGAAATATATGGAGCCGTGTTTAATTAGCAATAAAAAATGAAAAATACGAAAAAAGTAAAGTAGAGACGAGATTTAGAGTGGTTCAGCCGTTAATGAGGCCTACCTCCACTATGAAGGTGATTTCCTGTCTTATAATGAGAATTACAGAACACATCAGCTCTCTCTCTTTTCATACATCTCGATATTCACTCAATATACCTTGTCTATGTATTTCAATCTAAGGAATCATACAAGAGAATATCAGAATTTAAGAAGAAGGAGGATGAATTAATGATTGAGAAGAAGGATGTCTTCGTCTTCCCTCTTCATCAGATCGTATTTGTCGCCATGCAAGAATTTGTGGTTGAGGATGAAGTTCGGCGGCACTTCGTGGTCTTTTTTCTCCCCCCCCTCTTCACATTGGTAGCCATGGTGTATTTATAGGTGAAACCCCCTTTGGTAAATGATTTGGAATCCCTTTATCTGGGCCATGATTGTTCATTCTGTTAATTACGACCATGCCACTGGCTAGCTGTAGCCAGCTGTCCGTGGCTGTATCCAGTTATCATGTGCGGGCGGCTCGTTGGAACGAGTATCTTGAATAGATGAGCGGATCCATGTAAGCAAGCGTCCTATGAGTGCCTCGAGAGATTCTGTAAGAGTGGGATGTGGGTTTGGAGTTGAGCCTCCTCTGTCCCTTGTGCGACCATCCTTATCAGTCCAAGGGCACTCGTCTTCGTATTGCCTTTGTATGATGTTGTTTGGCTTCGCAGCTATGTTATGAGGTCGCTCTTGCTTATGTTAAACGGGTGACTTGTTTGATGGCGAAATGAGGGAATAAGTCGGCCATGACACCTTAGCGTGGTTATGTTTGATTTGGTTAGCGAGTGATAGTGTTATGACTGACCGGGGCTGCGACTCTAAGATGTACAAGCGCTTCTTCCGAAGACTGGTGTACGGCCGATCAGTAGGCCTATGGTTTGAGTATCGTGCGACAGGTGTTTCCATATATGGGCACTTGTTTAGATATATACATATATGCGACCTGGATTTCCGTCCCTATATGCGTGACCGAGCTTTGATGCTAGGTCGAGCATTCCTTCTGGGCGAAGCGACTTCATGGGATATTCGATCCTTCCCTTTGTTAAGTCGTACCTCTTGTAATCATTTCGTGTCACCATCATCGGTTATTATGGCGGAATTTGACTTGTCTTAGGTTTGGCGTCTGCATCTTGCTTTGTGTAGTCGCACTCCATCCGTTGTGAGCCATTTAAGCGCTTCAGATAACCTTTCGCATGACCGGCCTTGATACTTTCTATTCAATGTGTGTATGGATTTTTTAGGGATTAACACTTGCCCCTCGAAGTCCGTGATTTCTTTTTAGTAAGGAATCACTGGCTTCGATATATTTGATCGCACATTGACTGATGGGTTTTGTTCTGACTTGTTGAGGGCTCGGTTGTGCCAAATATTAAGGTTACTTCAATGTTCCTGAGCGATATTATCTTTTCTTGTGTGCGAGAGGCCCGATGTATCTTTTTGATTACTGTGTGAATAGCTGAATTTCGAGATGCCAGCTGGGATTTGATGAGACACTTTCGTGTAGTCAGGCCCTTGGCTGATGTGGCGAGAATTCTCTAGATGAATGCTTTTTAGTCCTCCTTATTCATCTTTAACTTGCTTCACTTCGTTTTTACATATTTCCCAAAAAATTCTTTGGTCACAGCGGCGCTTCCTTGAGAGCTTAATCATGTAACTTATGTCCGAAATTTCTGCCTTGATTTTTTTTTGAAAGGTTTTGGCTTCCTCATTCCATCACTTTGCCTTTTATTTGTAGTAGCATCTGTCTGTCTTGAGCAATTTTCTTCCAGGTGCCATGATTTTTCTGGCTAAGATTTTTGTACAGCGCGGATTCCATTTTTGTATTTATCTTTGCAGAACATGAACCATCTGGTGGTTTTCTTTGGAACATCGATGCTTGGTATTTGTTCATAAATTGTTTGGTGAAATGCCCCATGCTTCTTTAGTTGAAATATTTTTTGTCTATGCTTGAACTCGACTAGGTTGTTCTCCTTTCCATGGTTGTCGTTTGTGCCCTTATTGGTCCATTTGAAGCAGGTCGCCCAAGGATGGAATTTCTTATGTCCAAGAAGCTCAAGAAGAAATCGGCGAGGATGGCTGGTAGCAAAAAGTTGCCCCCGGGTAAGGAGGCCTCGAGTGTGAATGATACTCACAGTCATTGTTCGCTGAATGGACTCTCTGACTTAGATATTCAGACCGCTGTTAGTCGTATGGTCTCTTCATCCATCACCTTTGATCCTGCAGCCGTACCAGAGCCTCTTCCTGTTCCCAACTCTTGCCATCCTGCATTCACCGAGGACTTTGTGGCCCAGTGTTCAGTTAGCTCGCGTTCTAGTGTGTACATAGATCCATTCGACAAATGGATTATAACAGGGAAGATGGATGCTATTAAGGACAACATATTGGCCGAATTTGATCAGTTGGAACACGTCTGCATCTGGTTGAAGGCCTTATTACAATAGTCAGAGACTATATTGTGGAGCAAATGGATGGCTGGCTTTCCTTGGTCGAAGATCTTCAGGAATCGAATAGAGAGAATATTGAACGACTTCATGCTCTGGAAGAAGATAGGCGCAAACTTGTCGAGGCCCGGGAATTTAGGGAAAGAATCATTTCTCACCTCATCTGAGCATTATGGCCTGCCAATGCTTCGCCTATTCAGTTATTTTGGTTTTGATTTTGGGTAGTTCTCTTTAGTCTGGCTTGTGTATGCGGGAGCCAACCTCGCTTATTCTCGTATGTCTTAATTTGTGTCTTTTAAGGTTTGACTTCAGTTTATTATTATTCTTCATCACGTACTTGGACCGGTTGTTTGCGTGAGTACCGACCCTCGCTAAATATTCTATATTTGCGGTCTTACGTTTATATCGCTTAGGGGCTATCATAATTTTATTACTTTCATTCTTATGAGTTGTCGTACTTTTAGTTTGTTGTTCGCGCAAATTTTATCGTTCGAATAGTTCTCGAATAGTTCTCGCAAATTTCATAAATTCTGTTGATTCTGCATCGTAATTTGGTTAATTTATGATTTCTTAGAAGCAACGTGTGGATATTATGTGTTTTCTTTTGGGTGCCCCCATGGGAGGTCTTGGGTTTCAATTTCGACCCAATTTTGATCCCGCCAGTCCTGATTTTTCTAGGATTGAAAGACCTTGTTGGATACCCCCAAATGGCTAGGATTTTTAATACCCCCTTTCGGCTAGGATTTCTTCTGTTGTAATCCATCCTTGGCTCTGTTTGACTTGGTTAACAACAAAGAACAAGGATGGACACCTCCTTTCGGTTGGGTTTTTGTTTTGTGCTGGTCCTTCCAGCATGTATAATCCTTCCCCATTTTATGCTTCATCACGAGGAGCGGACACTAATTCATCTCATCGAGCCTTGACTCAAAAGAGATATACTTCATGCCCTTCACATAACAAGGTGCCCCCCGTGATTGGCAATTTTTCCATTTCAGGACATGTCGGTTTTTCCGACTTTTTGCCTTGCCTTAGGACATAGCCATTGGTTTTCCTCATTGAGTTTTTTCCCAAGTTGGAAAACTTGTGTCCAACACCTAGGAAGGTCACCTAAGAAGATGCTTCTTCGGTGGGCTTAGCAATTTTAACTGTGGGATTTTTCGATGATATTTATGTATCTTCAATGAGGTCTGATAGCAGTCCTTTGAATGAGTGTTTGCCAAGCATTCAACATACTTAATAATGGGAGATGCATTCCTTCGTCTTGCTATCTTCCTCAGAATAGCTTGTTCCTAATGAGGCGATGAGTCAATTGCCGTTTGGTCTTGCTTGATGTCTGCGATTCCCAAACTATTTCTTTTGGTGTTTGCTCTTGTATTTCTCGTTACACCCCTTGTTGTGTATGGCGGATTGCTTTTGCTATACCTACATTCCAAGAGATTATTTTCCTTTTAGCACGGACCAACAAGTATGTTATTCAAGTAGGCATGTAATTAATTTCTGATGCACACAGTTTTTTTTAATTAAACCATTGCTTAACATGGACATAGTGAATAATAAAGCAAGTTAAAAAAGCTTTAACAACAAGATAAAATCAGAGGAACAAGGTAAAGTAATAAGAGCTTTAGTTTAATGCTCCATAATTGAAATATCAGCGGTTGGTCCCTATGATGAGCGTCCTCCTTGAATTGGTTTGAGCCCCTTCCCTTTTAGGGTGTATTGTACCTTGTTCGAGAAGAGTCGGGATGATCCTTATGATTTTGTATATACTGTCACAACCGGTTCTTCCTGATCAACCCTTCGATCACTGACTTCAGGTGCCTGCATTCATCGGTATCGTGTCCCGGCTGTTTGTGGAATTAGCAAAATTTTCCTGACCTCATGGCGGCATTTTTGACGTGCCTTTGTTTCAAAACCGGATATCTCTCAGTGCCTTTAGTTGCCATGAAGATATTTCCCACGGAATCGTTGAAGGGAGTGAACTCGGAATTCTTGAAAAAGCGTAACTTCTTTCTTGCTCGATCATCCTCCTCTTCGTTGCTCCTTTTTTGATTATCTGAGTTGCTTTGCACCTTTCCATTCTTTTCTGCCCGTGCATTTCTTTCTTCCATATTTGCATATTTTTCGGCTTTACTAAGTAACCGTTCGAGTGTACTTGGTTTCTTTTTCCCGATCCATCGCCCTAACTTGGTTTTCTTGCATATGCTCCCTTTAAGAGCCATTAAGATCGAGTCGGGTTCGAGATTCTTGACTTTAGCCAATGCCATATCAAAGCGAGTAAGAAAGGCTTTGAGAGGCTCCCCTGGTCTTTGTCGTAGTCCGTTTAGCTCCGTAGCATCTCGAGTTTTGAACGCCTGGGATCTGAACTGCTCATTGAATAACTTAGCCAAGGTCACGAAATCATCCACAGACTCTGGTGGCAGCTTCGTGAACCAAATATAAGCCACTCCTTCTAGATAAGTTGGGAAATACAAGCATTTGATTTCATCAGCAGCGCATGCCCCATTCATGTACTGGTCATATTTATACAAAAATATAATAGGGTCGCTTGCCCCATCGTAGGGCTGCAATGACGGAGGCTCGAATCTTTGTTGATGTAAAGTTTCCTTAATCCTCTTGGTAAGCGGGGTTTTAGCTGGAAAGGGCTCCCATTCTCTCTGATCATCCTTCCTCTTCGGGCTTTTTTCCACAATTGCTTGCGCCATTTCCAAGATGTATTTTCGTTCGTTGGTTGGACCCATGGGCTGATCATTTCTTTTACCATCAACCCTCGATCTAGATGCGTCTTCATGGACTGGGGATAAGGAAGTTGGGCATCTCTTCGGCTGGGTCGTCCTGTTGGTAGTAGGACGGTCATCCTGTTGGTAGTAGGACGGTCGTCCCGTCCTGCGATCGCATCATTAGAGTAATCGTGCACAGGTGTCTTAGCCCTTTCATGGTTTGGATTGATGCGACGCGCAACTCTCGGGGTGGAACCCCGCTGTCTTGAGTTTGGAGGGGGGAGCTCTGTTTTTGACTCGCGATTCATTCGAGCCAGCAAGGAACAAGTGGCGCTTATAGCGGCTTTTGCGGTAGCAGCTTGAATGGCGAGTATCGATTCGAGCTTCTTCATCATCGCACTGCTTGCAATAGCTATTTGACTCGTTAATCCTGTCACCGCTTCATCCAGATTTTCCTTGGTTACATTTTCCATAATTTCTGGTAGCTCCCCTTCCTCGAAGTCGCTATTTAGCGATGCGACGATGTTGATGCCGTCGTTGGGGTTGTTGGCTTCATCAGTGATTCTCCTTCGCATGCTCATGATCGTAAGCACAGTGCCTCCCAAAAAATCTCATCAGATCTAAAACGGAAAAAGGCAAAACACGGCCCCACGATGGGCGCCAAAATGTTTACACCACAAAGGGTCTAAGCAGTCAAGGTACTAAACTGTACTTCACCAATTCGGTAAGAAATAAATGGAGCCGTGTTTAATTAGCAATAAAAAATGAAAAATACGAAAAAAGTAAAGTAGAGACGAGATTTAGAGTGGTTCAGCCGTTAATGAGGCATACATCCACTATGAAGGTGATTTCCTGTCTTATAATGAGAATTACAGAACATATCAGCTCTCTCTCTCTCTCTCTCTTTTCATACGTCTCGATATTCACTCAATATACCTTGTCTATGTATTTCAATCTAAGGAATCATACAAGAGAATAGCAGAATTTAAGAAGAAGGAGGATGAATTAATGATTGAGAAGAAGGATGTCTTCGTCTTCCCTCTTCATCAGATCGTATTTGTCGCCATGGCAGAATTTGTGGTTGAGGATGAAGTTCGACGGCACATCCTGGTCTTTTCTGTCCCCCCTCTTCACGTTGGTAGCCATGGAGTATTTATGGGTGAAACCCCCTTTGGTAAATGATTTGGAATCCCTTTATCCGGGCCATGATCATTCATTCTGTTAATTACGACCATGCCACTGGCTAGCTGTAGCCAGCTGTCCGTGGCTGTATCCAGTTATCATGTGCGGGCGGCTCGTTGGAACGAGTATCTTGAAAAGCTGAGAGGATCCATGCAAGTGAGCGTCCTATGAGCGCCTCGAGAGATTATGTAAGAGTAGGATGCGGGTTTGGAGTTGAGCCTCCTCTGCCCCTTGTGCGACCGTCCTTCTCAGTCCAAGGGCACTCGTCTTCATGCTGCCTTTGTATGATGCTGTTTGGCTCTACGTTATGAGGTCGCTCTTACTTATGTTGAACGGGCGACTTGTTTGATGGCGAAACGAGGGAACAAGTCGGCCATGACACGTTAGCGTGGTTATGTTTGATTTGCTGAGCAAGTGATAGTGTTATGACGGACCGGGGCTGTGACTCTAAGATGTATAGGCGCTTCTTCTGAAGACTGGTGTACGGCCGATCAGTAGGCCTTTGGTTTGAGTATCGAGCAACAGGTGTTGCCATCTATGGGCAGTTGTTCTGATATATACATATATGCGACCTGGATTTCCATCCCGATATGCGTTACCGAGATTTGATGCTAGGTCGAGCATTTCTGCTGGGCAAAGCGACTTCGTGGGATATTCGATCCTTCCCTTTGTTAAGTCGTACTTCTTGTAATCATTTCGTGTCACCATCATCAGTTATGATGGCGGAATTTGACTTGTCTTAGGTTTGGCGTCTACATCTTGCTTTGTGCAGTCGCACTCCATCCGTTGTGAGCCATTTAAGCGATTCGGATAACCTTTCACACGACCGACCTTGATACTTTCTATTCAATGTGCGTATGGATTTTTTAGGGATTAACACCTCCTTAGCTGCCTCAACTGCAGCTATTAACTCTACCTCTGTAGTAGACAAAGCAACTATAGTCTGCAACCTCGCTCTCCAACTAATAACTGTTCCTCCAAGTGTGAACACATAGCCTGAGGTTGACTTCCTTCGGTCTCTATCTCCGACATAGTCTGAATCACATAATCCAACCAAGTTGAAATCCTTATTTCTACCACAAAAAACAAGCCTATAATCCGATGTTCCTCTAAGATATCTAAAAATGTACTTCACTACCTCCCAATGCGATTTTCTAGGATTTTCCTTGTATCTACTAACTATTCCAACAGCTTGAGCAATGTCAGGTCTAGTGCACACCATAGCACACATCAAGCTACCTACTGCACTGGCATAAGGCACCATCTTCATATAGGCCTTGTCCTTTTCTGAGATCAGAAATCCCTGATTAGAAAGCTGTATACATAAAGGCATGGGTTTACTGATAGCCTTTGCACCATCTGTGACGACCCCAAACCCCGATAAGACGGTGCAAGGGTAATCTTTGGAATATAACACATAAACAGATAACAGCAGAACAGAAATAATTAAATACACCAGATAATGTACAATAGAGAATACACTGGATAAATATAATCATCAGAGTTAAACAGTATATAGGATCATACCCAGAACAAATACAGTTCAACTATACATAAAATGTCTACAGTGGAAAAGAAAACATAATATGTACAACAAGAGCTGAACATCATAAAAAGAGATAAATGATAGAATCCATCTTCAGCTCCAGCTATCCAGAAAGAGCCTGCTAAAACCTGAATACAAGACTGCCCGTGTAGAAATAGGGGCACCCGAGTTTGCAAGTGAAACAAACTACGAGTCAGTCATGGGACATGTATGAGAAATCTACTTAACACACTTTCAAATATGGCAGATCACAGGACCACGCCACTTTCGTGGAACGGGTTTACTCTATTGGATTGCCAGTGCTGTAAAACAAGTAAATCTTTTAAACATCGCAATTCTTTTTATAAAAATGAAGCCATTATAAGACTCAGTTCCCATCACACAATGCAACACAAACCACACCAAAATATGCTTGATACGAGCAAAACAAATCATTTGATATTAATTCTAGTGTATATATATTTTAAAAACAATTTCAATCATAACTATCAATCATAAACGGCATGGGTACCATATATCATGTCGCCATATATATATACAATCAAAACCCACGATGTCGTATTTGGAAATTGGATTTCCACCATGAACCAAGGAATAAGATAGTCCTTACCGATTCGAGACAATCCAGCCCATGTCTCAGGACCCAGACACAGGTGGGCCCTTGGATCGTCAGGGCTGGTCCACCGATGTGGATTAAAATTCCTGAACACTGCGTTTCCCCGCCCTATGGGGCGTAAACTGGTCATATCTGACCACACCATCAGCTCCAAAGAGACCGAAGCAAACCGAGGCCTCGCTTTCCATCATCCACATAAGTAAAATACCCAGGCGTGTAAAACCCAAAGCACCACTCCTAGCTAGAAGGATACGCATGTCCTCCCTGAAGTCCTTCTTCCGTTTCTGGCTCATACCGGGGTGTGAGGCTCGCTAAACAACGCTATACACAAAGCCATGCCACACAGGCCGTGCTTTGATCATCAACCACAAGACTTTGCTTTTCAACAGAAGCCTTGATCATCTACCACTTAGGCGTGCCACACAGGCAATTCACTCCGTGCGACTGATTTCTATTGATATATAACCTCTGGGCTCGTACGTCTCAGAAAGGGGCGTTAAGCAAGAGAATAAATTCTCCGCCGCCAAACAGATATATATTTAATAGAGATCAATCAGCACAGAACAAAATCCAATGTTAGACACATAGTCCATTTACACGTTCGTTCTGGGTCTGAACGAAACCGGAGGCACTCAATACCTCGCATATCTGTACAATCAACAAGTACGTCCGGGTGGCTACTAATTCAACCCCGTTAAGGTAGCTACTCCTATCATGAGCATCAGTAGCACCCCTCCATTCGACGTGAAGATCATCGGTATTGCACCGTCTTCATATCTTCGACTTTCACTCGTCGATCAATTATTTGAAATGAGAATTAACTCGGCCTTTTCAAATAATTCACGTATATCTAGAATTTCAAATCAATTCATTTCAATGGTTAATTATTCAACATCACCAATTCTGTTCTTTAATGTAATTTTCACACCAAACACATTCAACCATCAAATATCACATAAACTGAGCAAATTCAGTTTATTTCCATTCCATATCGTTTATAATATTTTATCACGATTTATCGCTATTTTTATTTGTTTAAAAATAGCCAATTCATTCAAACAACGCTTCAGGCCATAACACGACCGTGGCGCTGTTTTTCTCCAGATTTGATTTACACATATCTGAGAATCTAACCGTTGGATCTTCACAAATTTTATATCATTAGAAAGATCTTTTCAAAACGAATCCAACGGTTTCAGTTTTGGGAAAATCCGACGGTCGGATCTCCCGCACCAATCGTTTGAAGTTACGATTTCAAAATACGAATTGCAGCGTTGTTATTTGATTTAATTTAATTATATATATATATATAATCGATTCTGGCGCTGTTTTTCTTAAGATTTGAATTAAACATTCCAGACAATTCCAACAGTTGGATCTTCACAAAGTGGGTTTCGTTGGCAAAATATTTCCAAAGCGAACCCAACAGTTTCACTTTTGGGAAAATCCGATGGTCGGATCTCCCGCACTAATTGTTTGAAATCACGCTTTCAAAACACGAACTGCAGCTTCCTTATTCACTATATTTTAATTATATTTATATAAATATATATAAATATAATTCTTTCATCGATTTCAAAATCATATCCACTTTATAGATTTGATAAAAATGATATTTTTATCATCAAAAATATTTATTTCACACATCACCATTTTTAACACTTCATATTCACAATAAAAAAGTAGATTTTAATGTTCAATCCATATATTCAACACATGAATGTTTTTGACTTCACACACACGATAAAAATATGATTTTTATCGTTCTAGTCCTTTATTCAACACATGAATATTTTCTATAGTTTATATATATAATAAAAATGTGATTTTTATTGTAAAACAATTTATTTCAAAACAAGATTATTTTATATAGTCTGTACTTAAGGTAAAAATGTTATTTTTGATGTTAAAACAATTTATTTAAAATACTAATATTTTATATAGGCTATATATAATAAAAATGTGATTTTTAACTTTCAAATAATTTATTCAACACGTGAATTTCTATTCAACACGTGAATTTCTATTCAACACACGAATATAGTTTCAACACATGAAAATAATTCTAACACATGAATATTATTGAAAATTTCGGCAGCATAACGGTAGGGTAGTTAAAACAGGGGCCGTCCCTAGTACGGCTCCTCGCTCTACCTTAAAGCCTCGCAGCTTTTGACAATGGGAAATTTCATGCATCTAGTTCGCACGCAGGCAACATGTTTATTTTTATTTCTTTTCCACAACTAATCCTATGTGGTTTCAACCAAATAATTCTCAACCACAAATGGGTATTTTTCAACCACAATCAATCAATTTCAACCACAAACAATTCTAATCAACCATTCGCTATCAACCAATTTTCACACCAATCACAACCAATAAATATCGTGCATGGTTTGTGGACGAGGGGCGTGTGTGTATATATATATATAAGTATATTTCAATTCACTTCAATTCATTTCAATGTCATTTCATCGCATATATAATTTTTACAACGCATATATAACTTATACATCGAACATACAACTTATACAACGCTTATACATGTGGTGTACAACGCTTATATAACTCATACATCGACTATATAATTTATACATCGTTGTTTTCCATATCGTTTATAAATTAGAAATCTCACATTGGGTTCCACTCCACCAAAAATAACAGAAGGCTCAGAAAAATATGCGGTCTCTTCTAGAATGTAGAAGACGTCCACACGATCCCGACGTTTCCTGTTTCATCGAATTTCGTTACTGTATGAGAAAGATATGATTTTATAAAGGTGGATCACTTTTTAAAGAGAAATAATAAATAAAATAATATAAAAACACCTTCTTCTTCCTTTACCCACTTCTGGCCGACGCTCCACTTCAACCCTTCAAAACTAGGGTTTTGTTTATCGATCCACATAATCAGCTTTGCCGCGATCGGGCCTCACCACGTCAAGGAGCAAAGAGAGGCGCACCCAACAGGGCCCACCGCGTCGAACTCGAAATCGGCTGGAGGGAGGATTCTGACTCGTTTCGGCGCAACTTCGGGAGGGTGGTTCTTCACGATTACTCAACAATAAATTCTGGAACCGATATGGATTTAACGGTGGAGGAGTTCTCTATAGATTTGCCTAAAGAAGCACTAAATTTCATTGAGTATTTTAGAAGAGATCGAGGAGGGAAGTGGAGAGAAATATCCGCCGATCGTTCTTGAAGGGTGTCGGGGAAGAAGAAAGTGAAGTGGCAAATGAGATATTTTTATTTATTTATTTTTAAATTTCCAAAAATACCCTCCTTCACACACGAACCCCAATCCAGACCCAACGACTGTCCTCCCTAGCTAAATACCCCCATTCCGAACACAATGGGATATGTTTCAAAGGCCCATTCGATTGTTTCAGTCAGTTTCCCTTCAAATTAAAATATAAAACATTCAATATTTGTTTTGAACATACATTTTAATTTGCTGGGGCCACATACTGATTCAAAAAATTCTAGAAAAATAAATCCAGCTATGTTTTGACGATACAGTCCCAACATAACTAGTTTCGTCGAATTCTGAGACCGTTTGAAAAATGGCCATTTTCTGGTCGATCCAATTTAACTATAATTGACCAAAACACATTTTTCTTTGCCACACTCACATACTAGCTTCAAAAATTATGAAATTTAAAATCTAGCAATAACTTCACGTCTTGGATCCAACAAAAGTGGTTTCGTCGAATTCCGAGGTCGTTTGCAAAATGTCTATTTTCACGGGCTATATAAATTCTATAGCGACCTTTCTGAAAATTCATTTGGCCATAACTTTTGACTCCCGCTACGAAACTTCGATTTTTCAGATTCGTTAGAAAGATATTCACTAACATATTTAAATATTTTTGGTTTCACTAAAATCCGTTTTATTTTGCACCCGGTACAGTCAGTCGAAGTTTGAATTGAAATTTCAAAACTGCCGCGCCATTTCAGGCCTTGTTTATAATTCAAAGTAATTATATTCAATTTCAAACATCGATTCAAACTACTTTTCGTCCTTGTTATTTAAAATATTTATTTTAAATACTTAAAATTCACTAAAATAGCCAATTTAAAAATTTTAAACTGGTTCAGATTTTCCGGGTTGTTACACTAAACCGAGCAAGCACCTTTTGAATATATTCTTTTTGAGTAAGTCTCAAAAGTCCAAGCTTTCTATCTCTTTGGATTTCCATTCCCAAACTTTTCTTTGCTTCTCCAAGGTCTTTCATATCGAATTCCGCTTTTAATTTCAATTTCATCGCATCAGTTTCAACTTTATCCTTGGAAACAATCAACATATCATCCACATATAAAAGTAAATACACCCAATTATTATTCTTTAAATGCTTAAAATAAACACATGCATCTTTAGTACTACGATTAAAGCCATCTGAAAGAATAAAAGAATCAAACCTTTTGTACCATTGTCTAGGCGAATGTTTTAGACCATAAAGAGATTTTTTCAACTTGCATACCCAATCTGACTTTCCATCTACAATAAATCCTTCTGGCTGCTTCATGTAAATGGTTTCCTCCAAGTCACCACGCATGAAAGCGGTCTTTACATAAAGTTGTTCTAACTCCAAATCGTAAGCGACAACTATTGCACGTAGGATTCGAATTGAAGTTTGTATAACAACCGGAGCAAATATTTCATCATACTCTAACCCCTTTCTTTGTGAAAACCCTTTGGCTACTAATCTTGCTTTGTATCTACCATCATCTTTTACCTTGAACACCTACTTGCAACCTATGGCTCGTCTTCCTTGAGGTAGTGGTACAAAATCCCAAGTCTTGTTCTTTTGCAAAGATTGTATCTCCTCTTCCATAGCGCAATTCCATTTCGAGTTGTTACTCGACTTCATGGCTTTTTCAACGCCCAATGGTTCATCATGAATTACATGTAAAGCATACTCAAACTGATCATCAAGGCCCAAATTTGCATACTGCCAATCTCCATATCTTATTGGATCTCTCTTTGGTCTCTGACTAGCCCGAATGACTATATCGCCCGACTCTCCTTCAACTCCACGTTGAGCTGGATCATCTCTAGCTTCATGACCATCACCATCACCACTAGAGGAAACCTGTGGACTATAACGTGATGTATCTTCAACTGCTTCGTCACTATTATCAATAGTGTTAGCTCTACTTTGGGTTTGAAAACTGGGAATCTCGGTCTTTTCAGGCTTCTCATCAACTGAGTCAAAACCTCTAATAAACCTTCCAAAGGTTTAAACATTGCTAACTCATCAAAAGTCACATATCTGGAATGTATAACTTTCTTCGTAATTGGATTCCAAATTCTATATCCTTTTATGCCATCTGTATAACCAAGAAAAACACAATTGGAGGCCCTGTGCTCCAACTTGTCATGTCCTGTACTGTGAACATAAACTGGACCTTCAAATGTACAAAAATAACTTAATAAAGTGTTTTTACCTCTCCATACCTCCTCTGGAATCTTCCCATCAATGGCTGAACACGGAATCCGATTAATAATATATGCTGCAGTCGAAATAGCTTCAGCCCAAAAACCCTTAGACATACCCGCCGTCAATACCAAGCAACGGGCCTTTTCAAGTAGAGTCATATTCATTCTTTCAGCAACCCCGTTGGATTGCGGATCACCAGGTGTAGTAAAATGTCTTCTAATACCACGCTGTCTGTAGTAGTTGAGGAACTCTTTGGAGACATATTCGCCACCATTGTCGGATCTAAGAATCTTCAATTTTTTTCCTGTTTGGTTTTGAACAAGAGCTAACAAAACCTTAAACTTCTCAAATACTTCCGACTTAGGTTTCATTACATACACCCAAACCTTGCGTGAGTAGTCATCAATGAAGGAAACAAAATAATATGCTCCACCAATAGAAGCTGTAGAGTATGGCCCCCAAACATCTGAATGCACATAATCAAGTACCCTCTTAGAAGTATGCACGCCATCATAAAACGAAACTCTGGTTTTCTTTGCCAATAAACACTCCTTGCAAAAGTCCAACTTGTTGATGATTTCTCCTTTGATCTTTTTCTTCTTACGAAGCAACTCTAAGTTATTCTCCGAAGTATGACCTAATATCATATGCCAAAGCTTGGTTGCAGCCAAACTTTTAGAACTATCGACTCCAACACATAATTCTCCATGGACAGTGGTACCCATTAGCAAATACAGATTTCGCACTATAACACCCTTCATCAATACAAGTGCCTCTCTAGAAACTCTCAAACCATCTTTAACAATGGTTATCTTGCATCCCAATGATGCCAATTGGCCTAATGATATCAATGACTTCTGAAGAACTAGGACATAGCGAACATTTGAAAGTGTGCGAATAATCCCATCATACATGCGAATGCGAACTGAACCAACTCCCATAGACTTGCATGTAGCATCGTTCCGCATAAGGATAGAACTAGGACATAGCGAACATTTGTGTCTGCATATGTACTGGATTTCTTGGTTCATTTCCATTCACGGTGTTTGACTGTATTGTACCTGCTTAAAAATATGTGTATATACATACACATGTATGTGCAGAATATATATATATATATATATATATATATATATATGTGTGTGTGTGTGTGTGTGTGAGAGAGAGAGAGAGAGAGCACTAGGAACACTGTCTACCTTATGGTATTTATATAGTATCACCGTGAATATCACAAGCTGTCTAGACAAAGATGAATGTCCATATAAATCAGATCAAGTCATGAAATATGATGAGAAACACACCAAAATTATGATGCAAATAAAATTTTAAAATAAAAATTATATCTGGTAGAATATAAAAATAATTTTTTCAGTTTACTATGTGTGTTTCTATGACAGGTAAGTAGAAGACTGGACTGATAGTGAAGAAGATATACAGAAGACAAGTGACAGTGTTAGTGTATGTGTCAATGAATGTATGAGTGTTTGCATAAATGAGTGAAAATGAAACTGAGTGATTGAGTGTTGTAGTAAGGAACAATGTAAGAAATGAAATTGGAAATGAATGTACCGTATTACAGTGAGATGCACAAATAGTGGAGTTATAAAGTTGTGTTGTTTGAAATAAAATATTATATTTAAATAAAATACTATTTGATATTTAAATTCTTGTGCTATAGTATTCTATTTAAATGTAAATATTTATTTCTGTATGTAATGTAGTATGACAGTACAATTACAAACACATTTATAATATATATATATATATATATATATATATATATTTGTTTGTTATCATCAAACAAAAATTATAGAATTATTATATACAACAATCTCCCCCTTTGATGATGAAAAACAAATAATAAGATTTTGAATATAATATTATAACAAATGTGTTTGAAAGTGAATTGTTGAACTCCCCCTAGATATATGCTCCCCCTACAACAAAATGCCCCCTAGATAATGTGCATGAGTGAAAAACAATAATTGAAACTTCAATATTAAAATATTCAAAGAATATCCATTTATCGATCAAAATCTTAACCCATTCTCTCTCTTTTGTTATCATCAAAAGGATACAAAAAATAAAATAGTGAAGAAAAATTGACTAAAAATATAATATCAACTTAAGAGGAAGAACGATAATCATAAATTTCAATCATCACACAAAAATCATAATATTCTATGAACTAGTGGCAAATTTCACATTGTAGAATAATGGATTTACGATGAATTTTATAAAAAAGGAGAGAGTTTTAAAATATATGATTTCCAATTATTTTCTAATAATATTTTTAAAAAGGAGCATAAAAATAGTGACAGATTTGGACTACGATTATAAATTCAATTTAAGTGACAAAATCAAATAATCTCAAATCCCAATAGGTATCAATCAACAAATCATAATATATCATAAAATATTGACACATTTCACAAATTAGAAAATGGATTGATATGATGGTTTTCACACCAAGGAGGATTTCAAATAAAATTTTTATTTATAGCAAATTATTTCCTTCTTTTTTTCTTTTTATTTAAGAGCACACTGACCATGCCTAACCAGAACTTGGATTTTTAAATGAGGTCAGTTGTAGCTTGAAAATAAGTAATTTCATAACCATGCATGACCAGAGCTTGGATTTTTAAATGAGGTTAGAGAAACACATGAATATTATATTTTGATTATTTTCTGTTCTAAAAGAAAAATTCCTCAGCATATAAAACCAATATGGATGATAGAAATGTGGTAGGTGCAGAAGTGGTTGTGAGATAAATTTCTAAATTAATCGTATTATGAAATATGCTCAACTGTACAGGGATTGTTGGAAATTTTCAATTGTATCTATTTCGAAAAAATAACGCAGTTACATTTCCATCACAAATTTGGCAATATAAATTTTTTAATATGACTTTAAAATATTAAACTCTTCACATTAATATAAAATCATTAATAAAACTGTTCGTAAATTTGAATGGCAGAATGATGATAGACTAGAAGATGTTCGTGAAATAAACGCCAATTCAAAGATATTGTAAAAACTGTTCAATCATCCTGAAAATAAAATAAAATTTCCTCTTGTTGTGAAATATACTATAATCACAACTCATCACAATTTCAAAAATCTGATAATAATTTTGATTAATTCTAAATACAGTTCAAGTTGGTTATTGATTTCATTTTCTGATTAAATAAACAATATATGATTTTAAAATTGAAAAAATCAATTACAAGAGGGAATCTGAAAGATTTATACAAGACAAGAGGGATTTAAAAAAATTTATACAAGATGATAAAAAATAGTATAAAGAATCAAACAGATGAGTGATAAAATTTTAAAAACTTCTGATACTACTTGTTGTCTCCATTAATTAGGATTTTGTTACCACCCTGATGGCTGACAAAGGTATACCAGACAACAATATACAGCCACCAAGCCCAAGCGGAAAATTTAATAAACCAATTCCATCTATCAGAGCAGCAAATAAAAACACGCAGTCATCAAAACATTTTCAAAATGATTCCTTTTATCAGAGCAGCACAATAATCAATTTCAAAATACGTTTCACAAGAGAGTTTTCAGAAAAAATTACAACAAGTCCAAGAAGACAAATCATGATCCAAGATTAAAAGAAATGGTTTATTTGAAATCACTTGAAGGGAGGTTAAAAATTCAAGATTCAATGAATCGAATACACAAGATTATTAATTTCAAATCCAAGAAGTATGTGGGATTCAAGGTGTTAAACAATATCCAAATGATTTCAAACAAAACAATATTCAAGTAAATGATCGTGATTTCAGAATGAATTTAAGAATGTAGCACAAGAATCTATTCCAAAAGATTTTCAATTCATAGTAGTTAAGCTAATCAAAAAACAATTTTGAACCTTTTATCAGAGCATCAGTCAACAAATTTCAGAACGAGATTTTCAAAGAATTTTTCACAATTATTTCTGACAAGAACAAGAAGAATTTTCAAAATATTTACATCAAGCTTGAGAGATATCCATGATCCAAAAATAGTTTATTTGAAATCACTTGAAGAAATGTAACTTTTGGGACACAATGAATCAATCACATAAGATTAATAATTTCAAATCTAAGTGTGTGAGATTCACAATATCAAAAATTTCGAATGATTTCAAACAATTAAATATCAAACCAAAATGATCATGAATAAAAATGAATTCCAAGATGTAACATAGTGATTCAAGTCAATGATTTTCAATTTAGAAATATCCAAGCCAATCCAAAAACCAATGAAATTATCACAACTGAATATAGTAATGTACTGTAATGAGTATAAATTTTCAAGTCTTTCTAAAATGAAGTAGAAGAAACTCAAAACAGCAAAGGTGTGTGAAATTTCATAAGTTTTTCAGATCTTTAAAAAAATTAGTATTCAAGATTAGTGGTGTTCAAGAT
The DNA here is from genome assembly GCA_030737875.1 of Allium sativum. NCBI lineage: Eukaryota > Viridiplantae > Streptophyta > Magnoliopsida > Asparagales > Amaryllidaceae > Allium > Allium sativum. The sequence continues at coordinate 261,809,277 of CM060923.1, forward strand.
ATGATAAGAATACTTCAGCACTGTTACAAATTCAAAAATCAGTAAACAAAAATAAACTTCAAAATAATTGCAGAAATTTACAATTTTGAATTCAAGATCAGGAAATCGTTAAAACATCAAAATTTTATTCAAATGAAGCGAATTTCCAGGAAGTCATGAATTCTGCAATTTGAAGTTAAGAAAGCTCGGTAGAAGGAAAAATATTGCACTGACAAATCAAATCAGAATAATCAAAAGAAACTAAAAGGAAGTGGTAGAAGGAGGAATAAACATAGAAGAATAAAAACATAGAATATTAACAGAGATGAGTTTAGAAATCATACCAGATTTACAATAAACGTTATGGATCTCCAACTCAGCAAACTTGGCTAAGGAACTCTGAATGATATCGAAATATGGAACAATTTGAATTCAATTCTCTTTTGCAAAGTAGTTCCTCAGCCTCCTCCGGTACCTAATAGTTAGAGGATTGAGTGGTCTAACAAAATTTGTAAAATCACTACTAACTTTGTTCACGTCTTTTGGTACCCAAACCTGTTTGTATAACAATCCATTGGAATTTACCTTTGTACCCTAAGGAACCTAAATCTATTTGAATTTAGTCAAAAACGTTTTATTTCAATTTGAGATCCAAGACAGTTTATATGGCTTGTTACCCAACACTTTCTCATTTCATTTGTTATTCAAAATCCATTGAAATTACCAGAGTTTAAATTTTCAAAACAATCTTTTCCAAAACAATTTGAGGGTTTTTTAAAACTAGTTGAATTCAGCTTTTGAGCAAATTTTCCAAATCCAAGACCACTTTTATTTCCAACAGAAATTTGGTTTTGTAACAACATATTCAACGATTTTCCCCATTAAAGAGTTTATCCAAAGTTGATTCTAATCGTTGAATTTGGATTTAAGATCACTATTCTCTTTTATCAAATTTGAACAATGATTAATATTGATCTTTCTCTTTTCAGCATCATTTTGTTCCAAAACCAAGTTTTCATTTTCAAGAAGTTTGATTTTTGCCTTGGAGTAAAAAAGATATCAGATTCAAACTGAATTTGTTTTTCAAATTGTTATCTCTCAAAACTCTTGAATTTTCCAAACTCGTTTTCAAGCTCATTCAAAATGGATTTAGTTTTCAGCAAATTTTCTTTTTCAAAAATTCAAGTTTGGAATTTTCAGATGTCTTAAAAATTTTAAATTCCTTTTGTAAAAGTTGTATGTACTTTTTAGCTCAATCTCATTGTCTTTTAAAATCATACTTTCCTCTTCAAGCTTTTGAATGTTTTTATTGAGATGAACGAGATCGGTTTTCAATTTCAAACCATTTTTACAATTAGAATTTTCAAATTTCCAGACATTTTCAAGATTAATTCCAAACCATGATTTTTGCTGGTCAACTCAAGATTTTTTTTATTTCAAAGTTTTATTTTTCCGTTGGAGTTTATCAACAAATTTAGTTAAATCAGCGAACTTATAAACTAAATCTTCATATGAGATATTTCCATTCTCATCGTCTATTGATTCTCCAATGTTTGATCTTTCTGAATCTCCATCTGTAACTCGTGTTAAACACAAATCTGAGACTGAATTGACACTTTAGGGTTTTGAGCAGTTGTCATTTCTTCCATACAGTGTATCGAGAGATTTCTAGATATCCTCTACAGATGAGCAATGAGAAATAAGGTTAAACTGATCGATATTAATGTAAGAATAAATAATATGCATTGCAATGTCCTTCCTATCTGCATCATTACCTCCATTCACATTAATATCCCAGTTTTTAAAATTACTAGATTTTAAGTAGGATTCCATCTCTGATTTCCAAATTAAAAAATCTATGCCATTAAAAATATTTGGAATATGACTGGACTGACTCTCGGTAGACTGACAATTACAAAACACTATGACTCTAGAGTTAACAGAATACCCATTCTAATACCACTTGTTGGATCTAGATTAACCGTAGAGGTGGTGAATAGGGTTTATTGAATTATATCGAGATATTAAAAAAAATATCATAGCACAAATTGCAGTAGGGAAATAAGTGCAGAAGTTAAATAACACAGATTTTATCCAGCTTCGACAACCCTGCCTACTACTGCGTTTCCCAAAAATTTTACTAGGTATTATACAGACAGTCGCATACAAAAACCTATAAACTCGCGAACCCCTCGCTTACCACCTATACAGTTTTGTACAACCGCAAAACTTGCTGCTGTTCTAATCCTACGCTCAAAACCCTACACTGATTTTTGTCCGCAAAACCAGATTTTCCCCTAGCTACAAACTTGTAGCTAGTAAACCTTAGTTACAATCCTATAATTAGAAGACCCTAGTTTTTACAAAAAAACTAGAAAACAAATAGATGATTTACAAAAGTAAAAGCAAAAAGGTTACAATCTAAAATAAAAAAGAAAACTCCCCTTTTATAAAAATTATAGCCGACCCCCTTTTTATTCCCCTTTAAAATCTTTGCTCCAAAAGAATGTCGATTGAACTAAAGTGAAATTAGGGTTTTTCTTGTTCTCCCAAAATTACGATCGATTATTCTAGGATTTGATTCTCTTGTGGCTTTGAATTCTTGTGGCTTGCTTCTCGATTGATTTGGGCTATCTGAGATCGAAACCCTTGTAAGTTTGACACTGATTTTGATTTTTTTTTAATTGATGCCGTCTTGTTTTTCGATCAATCTAGCCGATGATGTGTTAGGTGCTTAAATAGGATTTTTAAATCCTAATTTCTATGATTTCACTTAAACAGCTGATACTGATTGCTACATGAATTTATCCTCTTTGTTGCCTCGTTTTGGAATGAATCGGCTTTGAAAAATTGTTCATAAAATATGATTTGTGGCCCGTAGAATGTATTACGTGAATTCCTTGATTTATTGTCAGATTTGTTCTCGTGAATAAATTGTCCAAAATTGTGATTTGCAAGTTGTGAATCTTCTAATTGATTTTGGGAACAAAATATTTGTTTTTCATTGACCCTTGCGTGATTTCAGAAATATACAATTGTGATTTCTTGCCCAAAATGTTTTTGAAAAAAAAAATCTGGAAACAAATTGAAATATTCTTGCCGAATTTAATTTGTTTCTTCCTAAAACAGTTTTCAAAATTGTGGAAACAAAAATGCTTTCTTGCCAAAAACATTGTTTTGATTGATTTGTGTAATTCTGGAATGTTTTTTAAAATGTGAGTCAATCTTCAATTTCTGGAATCAATTTGAAAATTATCTTGCCCAAACTGTGCATGTTGAATAAATGAATTACGAGTTCTGTTTATTCTTGCATGCAAAAATTCACTTGCCATAGAAAATTGATTTTTCTTCATGACAAACATTGTTTGTTAATATGTACTCATATTAATTCTTGAAATATTTTAGAATGATCTTTGTGTATGCAGCTTTGATGTATTATGGTTATGTTGAGTAGTAGTTGAACCTTCCCGGCTTGCCATGTCTAGTTTTATGAGAATATATATATTCACACACACACACACACACACACACACACACATATATATATATATATATATATGACATGCTGTAGCACTTGTTGATCATAGCCTCACCGCATTGTACTGTTGCATGTCGCTAAATGAATATATGTTGACTCTGCCCCTACCGTCCACATTTGTTCCACGTTGTACTCAAACCAGTTTTACATTTCCACACTCTAATCATTCCTGATTTCGACCTGAGTTGTGAGCTTGAGCATTTATAAGAACACCCTCGTTTGACCTATTGTGATATAACTTGTGCACAAGCCTGAGTCTGTTTGTTTACACCTGCATTTGTAAATTTACAAGCACAATTTTCACTACTGTCGAGCTGAAATATGATTGCTGGCTTTCCTTGCAAATATGTATTTCTTGCATGTCAAAAATGTTGCCACTTATGCCAATATGTAGATTTGCATTTAAACTCTCGCACGCTGCTTGTCCATTTATGCACTATTTTCTATGCTGCTATGTTTCTGGCCATTTGTTGTGTAATTTACATGCTGTAAAAATAAGCATGTACATTCTACCCTGTTGCCTTAGTGAACTTTTTGAAATGCATTGGAGAACTATGTCCATTTTCATTTTGCCGGCCTTGTGCTTGTATTCTGGGTTTGGCGTCCTTGTTTATGCAGATCTTGGCTTGTACACACAGATATTTTGAGCTTGCCGAACCACTATTTCTACTATGTATATATGTATACATATATATATATATGCATAGATGTATATATGTACGTATATGTGTTTGTGTCTGCATATGTACTGGATTTCTTAGTTCATGTCCATTCACGATACTTGACCGTATTGTCCCTGCTCAAAAATATGTGTATATACATACACATGTATGTGCAGAATATATATATATAAGCACCAGTTGTCTACCTTTTGGTATTTACGGTGTATCACTGTGAATATCATAAGCTGTCTAGACATAAATGAATGTCCATATAAATCAGATCAAGTCATGAAATATGTTGAGAAACACACCAAAATTCTAAGGCAAATAAATTTTTTAAATAAGAATTATATCTGCTAGAATATAAAAATATTTTTATTCCAGTTTACTATGTGTGTTTCTGTGACAGGTAAGCAGAAGACTGGACTGAGAGTGAAGAAACAGACAGAAGACAAGTGATAGGGTTAGTGTATGTGCCAATGAATGTATGAGTGTTTGTATAACTGAGTGAAAATGGAACTAAGTGATTGAGTGTTGTTGTGAGGAACAACGTAAGAAATGAAATTGAAAATGAATGTACTATATTATAGTGAGATGTACAAATAGCGGAGTTATAAATTTGTACTGTTTGAAATGTTGAAATAAAATATTATATTTAAATAAAATACTGTTTGAATATTTAAATTCTTATGCAGTAGTATTCTATTTAAATGTAAATATTCATTTCTGTGCGTGATGTAGTATAACAATACAATTACAAAAACATTTATAATATATATATATATATATATATATATGTTTGTTATCATCAAACAAAAATCATATAATTGTTATATACAACATTATATACTTAGTATACTTTTTTATAATCTAAACTTCTTAATGATTAAAAGATTAGTAAACTTAGTTAATTTTTTGTAATAGTCAGTTAATTTTTATAATATTTAGTTAATTTTTATAAGTTTTTTTTATAAATCTTAGTTAATTTACTACCATTATAAATCTTATTGTTATTATTATTATTATAGAAGTTTTATTATATTTTGTATTTTTATGTACTTAGTTAATCCTACTATGGTGACATTCTTTATATGAGATAGTATTAATATTACATGACATTCTTTATATGTTAATACACAGTACTATAAATAAGGAACTTACAAAACGGTTTGGTGGTAATAGGCTTTGTAGTTTTTTCAGTTTTGTATTCCTTCATTGTAGAGTCTACTATCCCTGGAAATACAGAATAGTAATTATTTATAAAGTGCACATTTCAAGTGTCATTCTATCTTGAAACAACCTAAACTAGAAATAATAACAAATTACAGACGTTTGAACCTATTTTCAGACGTCTGACCTGGTTCAGACGTCTGAAAAAATTGGTTTCAGACATTTGAAATGGATTTTGACCAACACCCTGAGACCATTTCAGACATCTAAAATGGTCTCGGGCAATTTATAGGCCTGTTTTAGCTAAGCCTAACATCATGTGCTACTTCGGTATCTTTGATCAAAGCCATTACGTTGGGAGTGTCTAATACCTCTTTTTAAACTATGTATGTGGTACACAATTTGAGAAACAAACTACATTATAAAAGCTACTATGTTTTCAAATTCTAGAACTATATATGTTTATTTACGTGAATTGATTCTGTTTTTACATTACCATCTTCATCTGTTGTGAAGCATCTATAGAGAGTCCAACTATCCAAGGTGACACCGATCATTTAAAAACTTGTTTAAAAACTTCAGTTATTCAGTTCTACTATTATAAATACCCTATTGTTTCATGAATATGTCAAAGGTGTCAGCAAGTTTAAAAACTTCCCTAACTGTTGAGCCTGTTTATTTTCGTGAATAAGTCATTACTTGTACACTGATTGGGTATAAATACCTTAGGAAAATTAATAGGAGGAAAATAGAAAACAACAACAAAAGGTGCCAAACATATAATTAAATAACATTCTTTTACCTTAGCAGCTATAGTTCTCATGATTATAAATGTAAACAGGAAGTAAGATAGGTTTCTTATAGTTAATGCCTTTTGAGTTTCATGTTCAGTGGCAATAAGACCGTGATCTGCTATTTCATTGCATGAAAGCACAATGTGTTCGAACATTCTTTCAACAGGAATGGACTTCAATTGGATATACCCCACACATATGCATATCAAGAAATCATACCATTATTATTTTAAACAATATAACAACAATACATCACTAAATTTTTAGCAGTGCTTTACATAATGTAGGCAAATCAATCTAATAAAGCATGCAGCAACTTGGAAATTAATCAGCTATCATATGGATGCCTAGTTGTATCAGAATGTAACAGCAAATTAGCAATATAAACAAATATGGATTTCAACAGGATTCTCTTTTTACATGGAAAATTTTCATTCCTGCTGCATGTTTGGTATGATTTGTACACCCCTTGTAAATGGAACTGAATCTATTTGCATGAGTGGAAATTTAAAATTTCCTACATTTCAACACCATGGCATCATTATTGTAACTTAGCTTTACTGGTGATTTAGAAGAAAGTATTTCCTATAGACACGTGTCAATTATAGAACACCATTAGTATGCTTCGACAATTTTGAGGCTTCTAATTGTCATGAACATCAGCTGTACCATTTTATAATAATGCTATTTAGAAGTAGAGATACCTGCAAAAATTTCTCTCAGCAGTATGATACTACATTCTACCAGGTGTATAAAGCCTTCTTGGGTCAGTGAGTTTTCTCTTCTCCGGGATAAATGTATCTCTCAAACAAACAAGAAACAATAAACATGGCAAGCTTTCATAAAATAAATTTTATGCTAACATCAATGATACATGCCTATTATGTTGAAACAATTTAAAACATGACATTTTATGAAAGTGGAACTAAACATATCAAAATATTGATCCAAATATGTGCTCCAATGGTGTTGGTGTTCTGGGTAAGAAATCATCCTGCAATCATGATATAACATATCAGGTTTGGTGAGAAATATATCCCAACTGTAGAGTAAGAACTTCTACTGATACCCGTTCAGTAATTGTGACGACCCGAATTTTGGTACTCTTTGAGCTAACCAGATACAAACCAAGTTCAACCCAAACAACAATAAAACTCAAATGTCGAAGAAAAAAAAATTAGAGGATGATAAAAGATTAGATAGAAACTTAGAATAGAAGAAAATAGATAGAAGATAAAACTGAACAACAACACTGAATCTCACAATCGCAGCGGAATAAAATATTATATATATATATATATATATATATATATACGATCACTTTTGAAATACAAACTGGATTTGAATTTTCGTATATCATCATAGTGTAACACATACATAATACAACGAAAATAAACTCTATATATCTAATTTTGAAGCCTCCTGCTCCAAGCTCCTCCAGAAATCTATAAAATCCTGAACTACTTGACTGCCTATACAAATTTGGGCACCCAAGAGTTTAGGGAAAACATAAAAAAATTAAACTCTGGATCAGTCATGGGATTGGTTTGAGTAAACGATTTTAAAACAGCTTGATTTCAACTTTAAAAAAAACCTTTTGAAAGAAAAGATACGTAAGATCGATCCATACATAAATACATATGGTTTTTACCTTACGATAACCAAAACATTTTTGGAAAACAATATTCTTATGATATTATCACAGTGTCTAATTACAAGTAAATAGTAATCTAGCAAAACGCTTGCATCTCACACTCCACATACATAGTATTGAAACAAAACCACAAGAGCTTATTGGAGAATGGATTCAAACTATGGCAAGGTATGGGACCACCCTCCGATAACGTACCTCCGGAGATGAAAACATTGGGGTTCAACAAGAACATCTTGCAACTCAGCTAAACATGACCAGTCCCTCATTTTGCTTGAGAGTACCGAATATAACATTACCATGGTTAGGGGCCAGCCAACCGAATCGATAGCATACAAATAAATGGAACAACGGAAGGCATTTAATTTCTCCAGATCAGGTAATGATATACCCTTTTGATGTGAGCGATCCTCATAGCCATGCGACCAACCTGATTATATAACATTTCCTAGTTGATGAGGCTTGAGGTTAAAACTTACCACAAGACATATCACATTTTCATTCACTTTGAGTGCTACATCGTCAAACTGTGACACCCTACGCCCGTTATTGTCACTCACTAAGGGAATGCATTAAGTTTCGTGAAGCGTTATAGGTAAATAGACACAAAATAATTACAAGACAGATATAAATAAGATAACAGCAAAAATTTAAATTTTTATTTCAAACATAAATCATAATACCGTGGTCCACAATACAATAAGTCACAACCATTACAATAAAATAACTTCTGTCTTGCACCATCAGAGTACATAAGTAAATAAAAAGCATGTTTTCCCCAATTGAAAGAACTAAGCCATAGTAGTGACAAGAACTTGAGCCATACTTCAGAAATAGCAACTAGCAAGATGATATCTGAGTCCTGACTAAGCCTGAGTGTTTCCACCCTGAGAAACTGGGGGGGGGGGGGACGAAAGAAAGAAGGAGAAACAAAAGGGTCAGACATAAAGTCTGGCGAGTCTAGTTACTTTTAGCCAGTAAATAAATAAAAGCAACATGATAGGCATATAAAGTGGATGAGAGAGATCACTACATAAATAGCAGGTATGACAAGGTAGACAGGGTAAGTTGTGTGTACTTCACTAATGATTACTCTGCACTATTACTAGTATAACTAAAATGAGATGATCCCTTCCACTATAAGTTGGTAGACTTAGGGCATATGTCCGAGTGTACCCTAACCACTACCCTAATCGATCGGCTCCCTACTCTGTAGATATCCTGTGCTGGCCCCACAGTAGTAGGTGTCACTCCCTAAAGTGGCAACCCTTAAGGTGTGCACAACCATATCTACTGGTGTCACGGTCGTCTTATCCCCCTCTGCTAGGCTCATGCACGCACATGGCCTGGTCTGTTTGCGCCGCCCACACCGTCTGTCTCGTTTGGATCTCTTATAATCAATCAGTTAGCGTGCCTTTCTCCGCCTAGTACGGAGTTCTTTATTTGATACCAACTCCGGGTTACTAACTGAAATGGGTCCCACACAATATGATACAAACTCTCCCCTTTGTCTTGTATCCCCACTAGGTTTTTCACTGACTATGTATACACATAGGTGTCTTTAATTACATAGCCATATGTCAGTTATGCTTACCCTATAGGGTGTCTTTAATTACATAACCGTATCGGGTTAAATTCGTGGGCCTATATGTAAATATTACCTACACCCTCTAATTTACTTAACCCACCCACTACCCATCCAATTTTACTTAACCCTAACTTAAAGTTCATAATCATACAATCCTTATGGATCAAATTAGGTTAAGTAGTCCAACTTTTATACCATGTCCAATTATGGTTATAATGGGCTAGACCTCTCACTTTAGGCCTACAACATGTGGATGCTGGATATGACGGTCGGGTCTGGGCAGACATATTCCACAGTTGGGCCTAACCTCATGTCCTAGCCCGATTCGTATTTATGTACTTAGACCTCCTACATTAGGTTCAACATTAGTGGCTGCTGGATATGTCGGTCGGGTCCGGGCATACTTCCACCACTAATGCAACCTAACCTCGTGTCATAAGTACAATTACAATTCCTAATTGTAATTACTAAAAATTCCATTTTTAATTAATTAATTAATCATTTCCCTTTATAAGTGTTAATGCCCACTTTATCCAATAATTTGAATTATATGTCCCATTCATATAAATATTACATAAATTATGCCAATTATAAATCCCTTTTCCCCGTTTCCTAACTAACGTATTCACACGTATTTTAGCGGCATCTAGGCTATAAACTAGCCTAGCCATAACAATGAAAAAGGGAATATGACAAAGGTTCAACATATCTTGGCATAAACATAAACTAGCATGATAACGAGGTGAATGGTCATGTAATTAATATCATAACAAGGTGGACATAAAACTGATGAACTTGTGGCAACTACGATGTCAAAGAAAGCATAATGAGATCTAAATTAACCATTTAGGTGTCCAACTATTTAGATCTAGTATAATTAGGTGACATTGTATGTTTATATCTAAAGATGGATTCACATGTCAAGTTTACAACATATCCAAACTGATTACAATATGATAGGTGAAAAGTGATTTACATAAAGAACTAGATCCAACAAATGTTACAACTATCCAATTTAATAGATGTACATCCACCACAATATAGTTCCAAGTCAAGATCCACATAGGCAACATAATAGAATAACCACAATTCTATTAGATCTAGGGAAATTGATCCATATGACAAAGTATAGGGTTTAACACTTGCACAGAATCATACTTTACAACACATCCAATTCATAGCCTTTCACAATTTACTTTTATTTATCTAAACCTAAAAGCAACTAGAAACTCACAGTGTTAGGTTTAGAGAATTGAGAAAGAACAGACCTTGAATTTCTGAATTTGATTTGCAAAGTATGTTGTTATAGAAAACGAATCCGTCTTAGTTCGCATACCATCAACATATTGCTCCCATAGTTTTCAATTAAGAAATAAGAGAATTGAGCACATATTTATAACTGCAGAACCCTCTGAAACTGGTTGCCACCTCAGCCCTAGGGGTGTCGAGGCCCTTGTGGGTGGGTCGACCCCGGTGTCGAAACCCCTCTAGGGGGGTCGACCCCCTAGAGTGGGAATTCCGCCGCTACTTTTCAATTTTCGAATTTGAACAGTTCTGGATATAATTCTGACCCATCTCTGACTCATATGTGTATGCATAATATTTCTACGCGTATACAAACTTAAAAACCTCATAACTTCCTCATACAGTGTCCGTTTTACGCAAACCAAATGTTTATCATGACCAGAATTTTGAGATGGACGCAATGGTGCAGTCCGTTTCCTCTAATTCTAAATATTAAATTAATTATCTTTTAATTTATTCTCTTTAATGTCATTAAAAATTAGGGGTGTTACATTCTCCCCTACTCAAAGGATTTCATCCTCGAAATCTCTAAGTTGAGAAGAATGCATATCCTACCATCCTCATCCATCTACTCATCCACCAATCACTAGTATCCATTGTCCTTAAAGATTTCTAATGCTTATATGAATATATGCAAAGGTGTGTGTATATGTCCCAACACTATTGCGAAGATCAGGCGGTCTACTGATTCAGTTGACCTCCTTAATGCGATGTATGTTAGTGCCATGAATCCAATATATATGCAAATAATCCAGTTATATTATGTGAGTTCTATATGTGTGCACATTCATTCGTCCAAACGCAACATCCATGTGCTAACTCATCCATTTCCATCCACAAAAGAAAAGAAAATGCACACACTTCCATATGCAGTATGAGAGTGATTGAGCCGATCTAATGCCTAATGTGTGTGTACACTACTACAAAACAGGTCTGTTGCTTCGCCTCATTTGCTTCAGTTGTTCTTATAACAGAAGCAAATAGTATTGTTTGCTTCTGTTTTGTTAACAACAGAAGCAAATGCGGTGAAGCAAATGGTATTACTTGCTTCGGTTATGCCAATAACAGTAGCAAATAGTATAATTTGCTTCTGTTGTACCAAAAACCGAAGCAAATGCATCAAAGCAAATTGTGTTATTACTTCGGTTGCTTAGAAACAGAAGCAATTGCAGTGAAGCAAATAATGTATTCGCATCAGTTCCATAAGAACAGAAGCAACTGCACCAAAGTAACAACGAATTATTTTACCAAAGCAAATGCAAATATCAATAATCATAGACAACCTTATATATGTCATTATTTATAATTTATTACAACGAATGATTGTTAATAAACAATTTATAGTTACAAATTATTGTAAATAATCAATAATTATATTTTATATTTAATAATTTATTGTAGTTAATTACTAATATTTAGTAGATTGTAGTTAAATTTATTAATTTCATTTAATAATTAACAAATGAATTAATAATTAAACTAGATAATTAACAAATAATGTTTAATATTGAATGTCCAACATTTATCATTAAAATAATTAGTATTATTTAATAATTAAGAAGCAATATCTAATAATTATTATTTAATAATTACTATTAAATAATTAATTATTAATAATTATATATAATTAAGGCTAATTAATATTTATCAATCAATGTTATAATTTAACACTTATGAAATGATATTTAGTATTTCATAGTTAAATAGAATTAATTGTTGGTAACAACATGTCAATAATCATAAACAACTTTAAATAATTATTAACTAATAATGACATATTAAAAGTTATTATCAAATTATTTAAATCAAAGCAAATTGCACATATTAATAATCACCTACATAAGTCATTATTCGTAACTTATTATCATAAGCAACCTCACACATGTCATTATTCATAATTTATTTTAATCAATTATTATTAATAAATAATTTATAATTACAAATTATTCTCAATAATCAATAATTATATTTTATATTTAATAGCTTATTGTAGTTAATTACTAATATTTAATAAATTATACTTAATAAGTAATACTTAAACAATCAAGAGATACACGTTATACACGTTCAATTCATAGCCCTCATCATGATGCAGTTATATTGGCCTCGGTATACACGTTACGCAAATAGCGACCCGACCCAATGTACACGTTCAAAGCCCTCACCGTGCTGCAATTCTAGCCTCCTCCTAATCTACCTTTTAAAACCCTAGCAATGAAAATAATGGTGGCGTTCCTCGTCGAATTCGCTCACTCCGCCTGAAGCCTTCAGCTTCGCCGCTGTCCAATCTGCCTCCTTGTTCCTCGCCTCCGCTCGTTCAAGCCACTCAAGTCGCCGTCTTTGCCATTTGGTCCTCTGCCCCTTTTTGCGCCGCGAACCCTAAACCGCCTTCGTCCATTGTTGCCAACCTATCCTCGCGCTGAGCCCAATCTGCAAACGCCGCCTAACAGTGCTGTCATCATCGAGACTTCTCAGACTCCTGACTTTGCGCGTTGTCGCTGGATCTTGCCCCCAGTTTGCTGTTGCACTGCTTGTACCATCTTCCTACTGCGTTCAAGGTGAGTTTTGTCTTATGATTCGGCTTTCGTTCTAGTAGTTTAATATTGATAAGAACTAAAGTAGAATAGTCGGTTGGGTTCATTTTGTTGGCTATTTTACTTCAGCATTTCCGTCATTAGTATATGACTATATTGGTTGGTTACATTCGACTATACTATAGTTATTACAGCTGCCATGTATTTGCTATTTGTTGGCCCAAATTTGCATATATATCCTAGACTATATTTTCATTCTTGGATCATCAGTGTTAAACAAGTAGACATGGTAGTAGCTTTATTGCAAAATCTGCACTAGTAGCATTTCATTGGCATGATTTAACAGTACTGATTTTATGGGAATATTGCCACTTTGGTCTGCATTCATTGGCTGTCCCACTCCCCATGTATGCATGCCATGTCTCGTTGAATTAGAATATTTACCTCTACTTTAGATTTGGGAAAACTGAACACCAATGGGTCCTAAATATTTCAAACTGAGATCCCATATAGCTGTTGTGTAATTGATATTGCAAGTTGGTATTCAGCTCTACTGTTAAACGAATTGTTATCAAATTCAGTTTGCATGCAGTCCAGCATTGCATGCGACTAACAAATGAAACACATTAGATATATATACACACATACATTTTGGGTTTTGTTTGCATTGCACTAGCATGTTGTACCTGCTTGCTTCCTTGCTGTGTGCTTTGAGCCAATATTGCACTAAGCACTATTCATCTAACTAGTAGTTGGTATGTTGAATTGACTATGGGATGGCATATATGTATACGCCTTAGGATAAATATTCATACAGCATATTAAAATGAAAAAAAAAACTTATTTGAAAAATCTGATTTTTAGTATATGCCTGTTCTCTTTTTATTTTTATTGTATTTGTTGCTGCTAAATAAGTGTCTATTGCACTTTATCTCGTTTTCTTGCCATTTATGTTAACATAGTTTTAACCAAGATTTTTATTATTATTTTCATTTTTATTATTAGTGTTTTCTTACTGAGATTTCTCGATGGTGGATGACCTTTGAACAAGTTAGGATATTAATAGTATTGAAAATTGAGTTTGTATATTTCTATAAAACTCACCGTTGTACCATGCTTCTACACTTTCTTGGATGGTGCATTTCATGTTGTAGTTATGCTGCTTTGAATTCTAATCCATACTTTGTCCTATGCCTTGAAGATGATGTCATGCTATTGGCTCTAATCATGTTATGAACTTTGTGTAATTTCATTTTTCTGCTTTCCAAATTTGTTCATATTTTGTACTTTGTTTTAACCAGCAAGCATTCTTATTTTGTTTTATAACCTGACAAATATGGTAGACCTTTCATGGATGCCACACACTATTCTAAGTTCATTCTCCTCAAATAAGAAGTCTCCAGTTTTATTCTCTTTCTGTCATCTTCTTTGTTGGTCAGAAAGAAACCTTGTTTGGTTATGCTCTTATGATTTATTTCTAAATTTTTGAATACCTATGGTACTTTCCCCTGATATTTATGTTGGCATACATCATCCTAAATGCATATGATATATTTAGTTAGGTCCAGCCTTGTCTCATTTGAAAAACTATTTTATATGAGCACTAGAACACTTCCTTTGAGACAACAGTGATATTTTCAAAAAAATTCGAAAAGAAAATGACATAGGTACTTGTAACCAAAGATTGGCCGCATGTTTTGATCCGAAGGAAGACACAAGTAATATGGAAAAGATAGATGCAGATAAAAGAATTATAATTTTTCTTTTTAATAATTTGTTTTACTTTTTACATGTTTACTATTTTTCATTACCATGTTTTGAATACATCCAGATGTGAGCAAGCAAGCCTGGATCCCACTGATGACAAGGCAAAAGGTTAATGCATTCTATATTGCTTTGCAAGACTATGACAACAAGGTTGATGGGTTTCTACTAATGTTGCCTGGTAAATTCACAATTTTCAACTCTCATGTTTAAATAATGTTCTTATTGTTGTTTATGCATTTGGCATTGCATGTGTTTTATTTTCAATGCATATATAATATTCTCTATGTGGCTTGGACTTGCACTTCATTTTGCAGCACAACAGTAACTATTATATGTTCAACCCACACTTATAATGCTGCGTATGTTTCATTTTAAGCTCAGTAACAATAGCCATGTACATTATTATCTCAGTATGTCCAAACCATGCTACATTATATATGTTTTGTTTCCTGAAAGTTGAGCTTCATAGTTACATAATTTATCTTCTATTGTTTTTTTGGCATTATAGATCGCTAACATGAGTGACAAGAATGTAAAGGTGACAGGTCCTCAACAAAAACAATTAGTGCTGGGATACTGTTATGTCCACTGGAGCATTATTTTGAGTATTTTGCAATATTCTGCATGAGTAAGAATTCATTTACAATTGAATTTTTTGGATTTGGTTGGAATAGATGCGAGATCAGATATCGAATGTTTTTTGGATTTACTTAGCTTATACTTTTGTTTATGTTCACTTTTCACAAAATGTGTTGTTTATTATCCACAAAGTTGATGCATGCTCTCTTTTGCTTAATGTTATATCATATAGTACTCCAATTTTGTAATGGTTAGCTTTCAGTAGAATTTATCATCATTGTGTAATTTGTTTTATGTGCTTTCTATTCTGACTTTAAATGTTGTGCTTTCTATTCTGACATTAAAGGAAGTTTGACGCTATTTTAGGTTTTAATTAAAACCTGAGGCAAATTTTTTTTTTTTTTGCTTTATCCAATTTTTTGCTTCGGTTGTTTGGAGCAACTGAAGCAAAATATTGGTCATTTGCTTCCTCTGTAGAACCGAAGCAACATGTATAGATTTATTGCATCATCTACATTTTCTTCGGTTATTGAACTGAAGCAACAGGGGGTCAATAACTGAAGCAAAAAATTATTATTTGCTTCGGTTGTTTGTCCAAAGCATCAAATTTTGGTCTATTGCGTCTACTGCAGTTGCTTCTGTTCCAGAACAGAAGCAACAGGGGGTAAATAACCTAAGCAACAGACCTGTTTTGTAGTAGTGGTACATGCGTCCACATGCAACTACTAGCAAACACTTTCATCCACTTGCATCCATCAAATATAACATGTTTCAAATACATGTTTACATCCATAGGATTCTTGTCTAAAGGCCGAAAAATACTACAGATAAGATATAATCTATTGACAGAAACAGGCACTGATAAAACTTTGAAAAAGGAGTTAAGAATATGCCCTCGAAAAGAAAAGGGTATGAAGCATGAATCTTGCCTTTGGTCTCCCAAGTCGCATCCTCTGGGCTATCTCCTCGTTGAACCTTTAGCAACTTGATATCCTTATTACGCAGCTTCCTAACTTCTGACCCAAGAATAAGAGTAGGGACTCATCTGACTGTCGCATCCCATTCACCTCTACTTCTTCCAACATACTCGGCTCCACAACTTATGCGGTGTTATGCTGGCACTTTCGCAGATGAGAGACATGGAAAACGTCATGAATACCAGATAGATTTTCTGGCAGTTTCACTCTATAGGTTATTTGGCCAATTCTCTCGGTTATGGGAAATGGTCCCACAAACCTAGATGCCAACTTCCCTACTGCTCCGAAGCGAACCACATTCCTCAGAGGAGATACTTTGATAAAAGAAAAGTCTCCCACTTCGAATTCGATGTCAGTTCTTCTCTTTTCTGCATAGTACTTCTACCTATCTTGAGTGTCTTCATCCGCTGTCGAATAAGGTCGATCTTTTCGGACGTTTCTCTAACCATATCTGGGCCAAGTAATGATCTTTCTATAGATCCCCACCAACAAGTTGGCGACCTACAGGGTCGCCCATTCAATGCTTCGAAGAGTGCCATGCCGATGCTAGCTTGATAACTGTTATTATAGGCAAACTCTACTAAAGGAAGATGCTCGTCCCTCTGAAGTATAGGATACACAGCCTCAAAAGATCCTCAAGAATCCTGTCTACCCTCTCCGTCTGTCCATCGGTATGAGGATGATAAGCGGTGCTCAAACACAACTGTGTGCCTAATGCTTCTTGTATGCTCCTCCAAAATTTGCTGGTAAAGATGGGGTCACGATCGCTCATGATGCTGGAAAGTACTCCATGAAGACGAACTATCTCACGAACATAAATTGCTGCCAACCATGATGTCGTCCTCTTACTCTTAACTGGAATAAAGTGAGCGCTCTTAGTGAGTCTATCCACTACCACCCAGATACTGGTGTTACCATTCTTCGATCTAGGAAAACCATCTATGAAATCCATAGAGACGCTCTCCCATTTCCACTGCGGAACCTCCAACGGATGAAGTAATCCACCGGGCTTCTTTTGCTTAGCTTTGACTTGCTGGCAAAGTAAGCATTGGGAAACAAATTCGGCCACATCCTTCTTCATCCCAACCCAAAAGAAAACCCTCTTCATGTCCCTATACATCTTATCACCACTAGGATGAGTGGTCATCTTAGAATGGTTAGCTTCTAGTAGGACTGCCTTTATCAAGCTTCCAGTTTGAGGAGCACAAAGCCTTCCATCTCGTGACAACCACCCCTTTTCATCTATGGAATATCTAATGAGGTGACTAGAAGTCTCCCCTCTTCTGAGCTTATCCATGATGTCTAGAATCTGTGGGTCACCTTGTTGCGAAGCTCCTATCTGGTCCATAAGGGTCGGTCGTATCTCCAAGGATGCAAACATATCAGGCAAAACCTCGATGGAGGGTCTAAAATCAAAAGCTGATATGAACTTCAAGTTCTTTCTTTCCAAAAATAGAGGACACAGGGCCACCCTCTTCCTTCTTAGTACGTCTGCCACCACATTACCTTGCCAGGGTATAAGCAATATCAAAATCATAAGAAGCTAAGAACTCCATCCACTGTTGTTGCCTTAAGTTGAGATCCTTCTGTGAGAATAGATACTTGAGAGATTTGTGATCGGTGTATAACTCGAACCTTTCTCCAAGTAAATAATGACGCCACGTCTTTGACGCGAATACTATGGCAGCTAGTTCTAGATCATGGGTGGGATAGCGGGATCTACAGCTATCCCTTCTTTAGAGACCACATGCCCTAAGAATCTCACCTCTTTTCTCCAAAAATGGCATTTGAAGAATTTCGCCTTTAGCTGATGGCCATGGAGGGTTTTCAAAACTTCTTTCAAATGTTGGGCATGCTCTTCTTCACTTTTGGAGAAGATCAAAATATCATCAACAACGACTACGACAAATTTGTTTAGGAACTCCAGAAATACCCTACTCATCAGATCGACAAAATAGGCGGGTGCATTCGTCAGCCCAAAAGGCATCACTAGCCTTTCGAAGAAACCGTCCGAAGTTCTAAAAGCAGTCTTATCTGTGCTGTCCTCAGCCACCCTCAACTGATGGAACCTCATAGACAAGTCCAACTGAGAAAATACCGAGGCACCAACAAGTTAATCAAATAAATCATCAATCCTCGGAAGCGGGTGTCTATTCTTTTTGGTGAGCTTATTCAACTCTCTATAGTCAACACACAAACGAAGTGAACCATCCGCCTTAGTTGCGAATATTACTGGAGCACCCCATTTAGATATGCTTCGTCTGATAAACCTTTTCTCGAGTAGCTCCCCTACTTGCTTACTCAGCTCCCTCCTTTCTCTTGGAGCCATGTGGCGCACTGGTAATGTAACTGGCTTTTCATTGTCCACCGGATATATGCGGAAGTCGATATCGCGCCTTGGAGGTAAACCTCGTACCTCATCTAAAACATCGAAATAATCTCGAACCGCTGGAACAGATTGCAAATCATCTATGGATGCATCTGGAGACTCTAGGAAGCTAAGCATAACAGACCCTTGTGGGTCACAAGAAACTTCGAGGGTCTTCATGACAAGTCAGGAGTCTAACAATCCTCCTCTCACAATCCAGAATGGCCCCATACGTTGTAAGCCAATCCATTCCTAGAATTAACCCATAGCCCATAAACCCAAGCACATATGCATCACACTCAAACTCGATGCCTAACACAGATATTTTTAAACCCCGACAAATCATCGATAAATGAGCTGAGCCACAAATGGGGTTTGAAACAACTACGGGATCTACTACCATACTAGTAATTAAGTGCAGAGATTCAACCACAGAACTAGATATAAACGAGTGTGAAGCGCCAGAATCCAAAAGTGTTCTAACTGGATGGTTTGAAAGAGAAATTAAACTTTCTACAACAATTTTTCTACCTCTTTCAGGAGTACTGATCGCGAGAGCATGCACCTTCCCTCCAGAAGTTTCTACTCTTTTACCTTGTCCCTGAGATCCCTGTTTCTTTAGGCACTCTTTAAAGAAGTGTCCGACCTCTCCGCAGTTAAAGCAATTGGCCTTCCTTCTCTTACAATCTTTGATCAAGTGACCCTCCTTTCCACAATTGTAACATTTACTCTTATCCTTGCCTTTGTCATCTTTCCCTCCTTTCTTCTGCTATTGCTGTTGTTGCCGCCCCTTCTTGGGCTACGCCTTCCTATTCTGTAATGTCCCCTCAGCTTTTGCTTCCTTCTTTTCTCCCTTGCTCATGCATTAGGGCCATATCAACAAGCTTTTCAGAAGTGGCCCCCATTGGAATATAGGACATGGCGAAACCATGCAGTGGCTCATTCAGCCCTTTAGCCAACCGCAACGCCCTTTTGTGCGGTGTATCCACCAAATCTAACCCGAACCTTGCTAGCTGGTTGAACTTGTTCACATACTCCTTCATCGTAAAGTTTCCTTGTTTGAGTGGTAAGATCCTCTCCTTCTGTATGCTTCTCTCAGCTTGGGAAAGAAATTTTATCTCGAACCTCTATCTAAAATCTTCCCAAGTTTCCACCGGACGTCTAGCTTGGGTGACTTCCCACCAAAATGAGGCTTCGTCCTTTAATAGCCAAGCAGCTAACTGAATCTTTCTTTGGTCCTCCACTTCAAAGATTATGAATAAGTCCTCAGTATCCTTAAGCCAATTCCGAGCTTCTACGAATGTCTCGTTCCCATGGAATTGCTTCCCTCCCACAGCACGGAAGTCCTTGCAGATCTTGGCAAAGTTATCTTCTCTTGGAGGGGGAGGAGGAGGAGGAGGAAGGAGTGGTGCAGCTGGGGGAGGAACATTTCCTTGGCTTTCGGCAGGCGCCGTGGCCTCCAAATACCTACGGAACCATCTGGATATTGTAACGCCCTCTAGGATACTATGGATGTTTTGTTCCCCAGACATGCTAAAAAAGGAAAAAGGAAGAGATTTAGATAAATGACCGAGGAATACTACATATGGCTTCTAGGGGGAATATTTTTCAAAATAGACTTTTCTTTATGAAAATGCTTTCTTTTAAAACATACACAGAATAATTACAAGACAGATATAAATAAGATAGCAGCAGAAATTTAAATTTTTATTTCAAACATAAATCATAATGTCGTGGTCCATAATACCAAAGTCACAAAAACCATTACAATAAAATAACTTCTGTCTTGCACCATTAGAGTACATAAGTAAATAAAAAGCATAATTTCCCAATTGAAAGAGTTAAGCCATAGTAGCGATAAGAACTTGAGCCATACTTCAGAAGTAGCTCCTAGCAAGATGATATTTGAGTCCTGGCTAAGCCTGAGTGTTTCCTACCTAAGAACCCAGCGGAGGGGGGGGGGAAGAAAGAAGGAGAAACAAAAGGGTCGGAAAAAAGTATGGCGAGTCAAGTTACTTTTACCCGATAAATAAATAAAAGTAACATGATAGGCATATAAAGTGGATGAGAGAGATCACTACATAAATAACAGGTGTGACAAGGTAAACAGGGTAAGTTGTATGTGCTTCACTAATGATTACTCTCTGCACTATTACTAGTATAACTAAAATGAGATGATCCCTTCCATTATAATTTGGTAGACTTAGGGCATACGTCCGAGTGTACCCTAACCACTACCCTAATCGATCGGCTCCCTACTCTACAGATATCCTGTGCTAGCCCCACAGTAGGAGATCTCACTCCCTATAGTGGCAACCCTTAAGGTGTGCACGATCATATCTACTGGTGTCATGGTCGTCTTATCCCCCTCTGCCCGGCTCATGCACGCACATGGCTCGGTCGATTTGCGTCGCCCTCACCGTCTGTCTTGTTTGGATCTCTTATAATCAATCAGTAAGCGTGCCCCTTCTCCACTTAGTACAGAGTTCTTTATTTGATACCTACTTTGGGTTACTAACTGAAATGGGTCCCACACAATATGATACAAGCTCTCCCCTTTGTCTTGTATCCCCACTAGGTTTTTCACTGACTATGTATACCCTTAGGTGTCTTTAATTACATAGCCCTAAGTCAGTTATGCTTACCCGAAAGGGTGTCTTTAATTACATAACCTTATTGGGTTAAGTTCGTAGGCCTATATGTAAATATTACCCACCCCCTCTAATTTACTTAACCCACCCACTACCCATCCAATTTTACTTAACCCTAACTTAAGTTCATAATCATATAATCCTTATGGATTGAATTAGGTTAAGTAGTCCAATTTTTATACCATGTCCAATTACGGTTATAATGGGCTAGACCACTCACATTAGGCCTACAACATGTAGATGTTGGATGTGCCGGTCGGGTCCGGGCAGACTTATTCCACAGTTGGGCTTAACCTCGTGTCATAGCTCGATACATATTTACATACTTAGACCTCCCACATTAGGTTCAACATTCGTGGCTGCTGGATATGCCGGTCGGGTCCGGGCAGACTTCCACCACTAATGCAACCTAACCTCGTGTCATAAGTACAATTACAATTCCTAATTGTAATTACTAAACATTCTATTTTTAACTAATTAATTAATCCTTTCCCTTTATAAGTGTTAATGCTCACTTTATCCAATAATTTGAATTATATGCCCATTTCATATAAATATTACATAAATTGTGCCAATTATAAATCCCTTTTCCCCATTTCCTAACTAACGTATTCGCACGTATTTTGGCGGCATCTAGGCTATAAAGTAGCCTAGCCATAACAATGAAAAAGGAATATGATAAAGGTGATAGATTCAACATATCTTGTCATAAACATAAACTAGCATGATAACGAGGTGAATGGTCATGTAATGAATATCATAACAAGGTGGACATAAAACTGATGAACTTGTGGCAACTACGATTTCAAAGAAAGCATAATGAGATCTAAATTAACCATCCAACTATTTAGATCTAGCATAATTAGGGTGACATAGTAACATGTTTAGATCTAAAGATGGATTCACATGCCAAGTTTACAATATATCCAAATTGATTACAATATGATAGGTGAAAAGTGATTTATATAAAGAACTAGATCCAAGAAATGTTATAATTGTCCAATTCAATAGATGTACATCCACCACACAATAGTTACAAATCAAGATCCACATTGGCAACATAATAGAATAACCACAATTGTATTAGATCTAGGGAAACAGATCCATAATGACATAGTATATGGTTTAAAACTTGCACAAAATCATAATTTACAACATATCCAATTCACAGTCTCACAATTTACTTTTATTTATCTAAATTAAAAGCAACTAGAAACTCATAGTGTTAGGTTTAGAGAATTGAGAAAGAATATATCTTGAATTTCTGAATTTGATTTGCAAAGTATGTTGTTGTGGAAAACGAATCCGTTTCAGTTCGCACACCGACAACATATGGCTTCCATATTTTTCAGTGAAGAAATAGGAGAGTTGAGCACATATTTATAACTCCAGAACCCTCTGAAATCAACTGCCACCTCAGCCCTACGGGTGTCGACACCCCTGTGGGTGGGTCGACCCCTAGGTTGACACCCCTTAAGGGGGGTCGACCCTGGTGTCGACACCCCTCTAGGAGGTCGACCCCCTAGAGCGGGAATTCTACCGCTACTTTTCAATTTTCAAATTTGAATTGTTGTGGATAAAATTTTGACTCATCTCTGACTCATATGTGTATACATAATATTTCTACTCGTATACAAACTTAAAACCCTCATAACTTCCTCATACGGTGTCCGTTTTACGCAAACCAAATGTTTATCATGACCAGAATTTTTAGATGGACGCAATGGTGCAGTCCATTTCTTCTAATTCTGAATATTAAATTAGTTATCTTTTAATTTATCCTCTTTAATGTCGTTAAAAATTCAGGGTGTTACACAAACCCTTCGAATCACAAATTGATTTCCCTAATACAATGGGTATAAAGCTAAGAGGAATGAATTCCTCCTCCACCAAACATAGTTCGAAGAGATCAATCGTATGATCTGTTAAGTATACTCTATCAGATCCATACAAGTTGTCCTGGGACTGGACAAACAGAAGACACTATCCTGTAAATCCATCATGGGCATTTACTACCTAGGATTAACAGAACAGCCCTTGCATAAACTCCGTCTTCAATAATCCATGACTTGAAACGTAGAAATCGAATCGAAGTGGAATTAAATTCTGGACTCTTCGAAACGATAGCGTAAAGGTCAAGATTTGATAGTCGGTGATTTAACTATCAAACATAAAATAAAATGAATAGATTTACATCCATTGGATTAGCTAAGCCTTATTTAAATAATCTTCAATTATTTAAATTCAAGTATTAACTTTGTTTACATCCATCTGGAAATATAAGAATTTCTTTTAACTTCGAAAATTGTTATCAAAAATCTTACTTGATATTTTCACTCTTGAATACGCGTTTCATTGCTGAAAGCGATATTCGACTCTGACACTCATTTTGAATATGAAACAATACTATTTATCGGATAATAGCGAAATCATTCAGGTTGGGGTATTTTAATTACCTCTTACACCTTGAGTCGAAATCATTCTTATCGTTAAGATTCATAGAAGTTCGATATCCAAAACATTCGATAATCCAGAATTTGTAAAATCAATCGATTTTCAAATCTTAAACTATTTTCAAAACAATGTTGTTGTTTTGAATACATTCATTAGATTAACTTGATTAACTTAAATATTTAAAACCAAGGAATTTCATCAAATGAATCGACTAAATTTCCTTTTTTTATTAATTAAATTATCTTTAAAACTCACTTAATTAAGGGATTAATTAAGTTAAAAACATTATCTTGGTTAATTTTATCCAATTTCAACTTCTTTATTTAATTGCACAATTTGCTTAACCAAAACTGTTAATTAAAAAATTAATTAATTTATAAAACAATTCTACGTTTTTAACAATTACTTGTTAAAGCTATTATATTAATTAGAACAAATTAATCAATTTTCATTTAAACAGATGATTTAATCAACCCAAAACAGTCTGATTAACTGATTACAATTAATCTTCTCTTTTTGAATTAATTAATAATATAATTAATTAAAATAATCATCTTCAATTGTTTCTAAAAAACAATTATTCATACTATTAACAACAAATGTTTATTTTTGTTTTGTTTTACCTAAATTATAACATGGTAGTCTCAATGGCATACGACAATACTTCACATAAACAACATACAAGTCATTAACCCAATTTGTGCAGTTACCAAGTGAATACAATTCAACATTTATCAACTGATAATATAATATCTCAACAATATATATTTACTGATGAAATATATGCGGAACTGTGTTTATTTCTACCAGCACGGTGTCCAATAATTCAGTCAATTAAATTTTGTTCAATGACTAAATTTAAATTTATTTAAATATAAGCGATTCTTCTTTGGATTAAAGTCAATTTTAATTATTTTATTAATCGATTACATTTAAAGTTTAAAATGTAAATCAATTTCAACTCGATAATTCGTCACATTGCTTTTACTAAACAATCACTCGCTATTTCACTTATATTCGATCGAACTCGATAATCATACATTTACCTAGATTCGTATACACACGTATATATTCTAATAACTTCTATAATCCAAAAATATTTTTCTTTTATTTCTTTTAATATATATATATTTATACATATCTTTTATATTACATTTATATTTTAAAGAAATTCTTTTATTTCATTTTCTACCTATACTCTTCCCTTTTTATTTATCTTATTTACTTTTTCTTTACTTTGTTTCTTTTTTCCCTTTTATTTTTATTTCCTCAGCCCATCAGCCCAGGCAGCCCACTCCCCTTCTCTTTTCTTTTACTCTTTCTATTCCTACTTTCACTCTATTTTCAACTGCAGCCCAACCCCTTTCTTCCTTTTCTTTTTTACTTCTATTTATTCCTTCCTTTTCCCTTTTCCGGCCTATACGCCCACCTGCTCAAGCCCCCGTCTCTATTCTTTCCTTTTTTTTCTTAAAAAAATTGGGCCAAGCCCATTTGTGTAATACACCGGCACCATTTGGCAGGAAAGCAAAATGATCTGCTTCTGCTTTTCTATTTCTTTTACTTCCTTCTTTCTACAATTCTTCCCATGTTTCTTCTCCTGCTTTATTTTCTCTTTTCCTTTTTCCAGCGATAACTCTAGGCAATGAAAGTTGACAAAACATCAAACTGCTGCCTTATTTTTAAACCAGACATCACTACCCTATTGCCCATTAAAAAACGATGCCACTCCCTAAGTTTTTATTTTACAGGTAACCGCTACCTTTTATAACTCAACACCCCATGTGCACTGCCTATTCGTGCACATGCATAAGCGTTTTGGCCATCGGACGACAACCGCGTCTCCACCCACAAACGCCCCTACTATCTACAGTCAACAACGACCCACTGCCACATACCCAAGTCTCCTTCTTCTCGAAATCACCTTACACCGTTAAAGTCCCAAAACACCATAACATGTCTTCATGACAAACCATCCCCCTACAACTACTTCCGACTATCTGAGCACCTGCACTCGTCACCATAACGAACCTCACCTCCATGCGCTCCTCCTTACCAAAAATCAATGCACTCGATCCATTCAATCCCTCGGGCTATCCATTTAAAAACTGAGCCCAAAAACATTCTCAAAAACTTAATGTTGCCTCGTCCTCTCTCCTTGGACAACTAGAACTCGCCAGAGTTCGTGTGCATCTCCCCCTTGACACCAGGAACCTCCCACAAAAATAGTTTCTAATATCATTTACCTAATTTCACGTTATTAATTTTTTCCAACCCAATTTGAAAATAAATCCTAACTTGAACTATAAAGCATTTAAAATCATGATTTTTGTTTTAAAAATCATTATTCGCATGTATAAATCAGTTCATGTACCTGAAACTACAATTAACGATGTTTGAAAATTTGACTTTTTTAAACATCCTTTACTATCTTATGCATATATATTCAAATATATATATTCTTATTAGAGGTGAAAGTATTTTCATAATAAATTACAAAGGATTTGAAACATTGTTGTATTTATATTATCTCCTAACCTCAATCAGATTTCACGGTATTGATTTTTCAAGTTAGATGGTGGTTTAGAAGAAGGAAACAAAGCTCATTTGGCTACAGACTTATGTATTTGTTTTTCCCAGACTCACTACAGATTTAATCACTTAGGTACATCATTTTAAAAGCGTACAAATATGTATATATTTGCATTACAATATATAAACAGTAGTAATAGATGAGGGTGGCTTATTCACTTAAGCTTGTTCATAATGTGATGTTATTTCACTTCCAGGATTAACAGATAAGCTGTTTAACCTAATACGAATCATTAAAACATATATACATACCTTTCTATATTTCCTTATAAATAACTAAAGAGGGAGTTTACTCACAACATTTAGTCACTGTTTTGGCTATATAGTTCCAAGTTTTATATGTAGGTAAAATCCATAAATTCAGACAACATATACACATTATACATAAATATATATAACAGTTGGGAATAAAGGGCTAGTTTACTCACAATGAATGGTTGTTCACAATTTTTGGTACCAATCTTAAGTTCTTGCTCACGGGTTTTATGCAGTTGTTTCCAGATTTTACACTCTCCTATGCCATGATTTGCTACAGATTTTTTTTTCCAGTTTTAGCGCAAATGTAGTATGTTTATAAGCAGTGAGCTAATGTATTTTTATAGGTGCAAAGAATGAACAAATTAATGGGGAGTACATGTATGCATGGGAAAAGCAATGCATGGCTTGGAATGTGAAAACTGCTGCTATGATAGATGGAAGGAATGCGGCTATATGATTAAACAAGAATGCAGCTGCTGTTTGGTTTGTTTTGAGAGAATGTAGCTAGTTATTGAAAGAGGAAGCCATGTACTTGTTTAGCAGGCTCTAATTTATCCTAAGTGACAAAACATGGCAGCCTAGTTTGCTAGATGGTCTCGTATATTAAATTGAAATAACATTTCATGACAGTCCTATATGGGTACAAACAGCCATGGCCATGTTATGGTTGATGTGCAAAGTTTGAGTGACCGAAAGGAAAAACTATGTATGTATAGATGTATGAAGTAAGCTCAAGAGGATGTAACTGTGTATTGATGAGATGTGTAAGGCTATTTACCTAAGCATGTATGCTCGGCTGTGACTGTTGCAATAAGGCACACATGTTTGTGTACTTTAAAATGACCTGGTTGCAAAACCTATCAAATTAATGTGTTCAATTGTATTGAAATGGCACATCAAGTTACAAAAGCAAATCTTCTTATTTTAAAAATGGCACATATTTCTTGGAAATGAAGTATTTCTTGCATATGAAGCAATCTATATTTTACTTATTTTATTTACTCTAAATTATACTTAACTGATGTCCTTTTAAATTCGTATGAGTTTAGAAAATGTAAAACAAAATATATAAGATATTACTTACTTGTATACACATCCATATTCACTTGTGAAGGAAAATAATATAATAGGTTTTCAAAAAAGTTATTTGATAATTTAAATCCAATATTATTTATACTTTCACAAAATATACGAAAACATTTCTTGTTTGTTTCACATTGGTTAAAATACATTTAAACCTATTTAAATATGTATATATTATTGATTTTTTCCCAATATTTATTATTTTAGATCAATTACCAAAAAAATCATAATAAACTGTATTACAAACTCATTTAAAACCTGGGGCATTACAATCTACTCCTCTTAAAAGAATTTCGTCCTCGAAATTAAAGGGGAACGAGGAAATCACAGTTATATTTAAAGTCATAGACTTAAAACAAACACATACATGGGTAATACCCTAACAATTATAACAAACAAGCATCCAAAACACACAATTTACCTGCCAAAACATCCATAACAAGCAAAACATACAATACAAACATATTCATCGGTCGCTGACCGTAAATTCCTAAGAAAACAATCCTCTAACTATCAACCTCGAAGACCGAAATCAACATTAGGTCAAAACTCAGAAATCATTTAGCTCAACCAACCTCCAGTTAGGTTCCAATATCTTAACTCCATATCTTTAATTTGTTATCAATCTATATTATCCCATTTTCCATTTAAGAAAATATCCTTAATTATATTTGGAAAATAATTCCTAAACTATTTTACTTCATTAATCTGAACTAAACCCATTCAATAATATCTACCTGCTTCAAATTCTATTTTTAAATTCCAATCCAATTCAAATCTATTCGACTTAACCTCAGCCAAATCCTAAGTCATTTACTCCAGTAAAATTTGAAAATTCCAAATTTTTGATTCTCATTCTGACCCCGTTTGAAATTACATATCTACATTCTATTGAAAATTCAAAGCCTTTAAATTTTCCCAACACATTTTGTTTTACTTAAACAATTTTCCAACTTTCTAGTATTCCAAATTCCATTTCCGTGTTGTCTTATTTGGATACTCCATTCATATACCAATTCTAATTTGATTGTCGCCCATAATCACTGCAGGCTGTAAACGCGACTTGCTCTGCTCGTCCTAAAACCCTTTTCGATAGTAAGATAGATCAAAGGGCCTAAAAGGGCTAGCATGGACCGAATAAGACACATACTCTGTCTAGATAGACGATTTCTTCTTTCATTTCAACTCAAATAAAAGCACTTTCTTTCAAGCTTATTTGCTTGTGCAGTAAAGAAAAGAGCAAAGCAATTCCAACATAAACCGACACTTTAGGATCCTCTAAGGATATCTATACTACCCCTATGTAGGGAAGGTACTAAAAAGAAACTCAAAACTAACAATCAACACATCCTTATATAATAATTTCAGAAAATTATTCGTTTTATAACAAAATGTAATTTTAGGCAAAAATTATTTCTTTTACCCAGCTTTAAAAATATTACCATGTTGAATTACTCTGTTTAAGAGTTTATAAAAACTTTTCAATACAGTTTGCACTACCGTATTGACCAGAATTCATCAACTACTTGACAAACCAATCAGCACAATATAAAACAAACTTTTATATCATTATATAATACGCGCTCATATATATACACTCAAACTCAATCTAGGGTATTACTAACCCCATCTCTATCGAGTTACGCCACAAAGCCAAGGTAATTACTCAACCTTCAGCTCTGATACCAAGTGTGACGACCTGAATTTTGGTACTCTTTGAGCTGGCCGAATACAAACCAAGTTCAACCCAAAGAAAACTAAAACTCAGATGTCGAAGAAAGAAATTAGAGGATGAGAAAAGATAAGATAGAAACTTAGAATAGAAGAAAATAGATAGAGGATAAAACTAAAAAACAACACAAAATCTCACAACCACTGTGGAATAAAATATAATTATTAAATATATAAATGATCACTTTTGAAATACAAACTGGATTTGAATTTTCATATATCGTCAAAGTATAACACATGCACAATACATCGGAAATAAACTCTATATATCTAATTTTGAAACCTCCCGCTCTAAGCTCCTCCAGAAATCTGTAAAATCCCGAACTAATTGACTGCCCATACAAATTTAGCCACCCAAGAGTTTAGGGAAAACATAGAAAAATAAACTATGGGTCAGTCATGGACTGGTGCGAGTAAACGATTTTAAAACAGCTTGATTTTAACTTTCAAAAAGGGCCTTTTGAAATAAAAGATAACCGTAAGACCAATCCACACATAAATACAGATGTTTTTTACCTTACGATAACCAAAGCATTCTTTGAAAAAAATATTATTCTGATATTATCATAGTGTCTAATTACAAGTAAATAGTAATCTAGCACAACACTTGCATCTCACGCTCCACATACATAGTATACAAACAAAACCGTGGGCGCTTATTGGAGAATGGATTGCAACTATGGCAAGGTAAGGTATAGTACCACCTTTCGACAATGTACCTCCGGAGATGAATACATTGTGGGTTCAACAAGAACATCTTGCAACCCGGTTAAACATGACCAGCCCCCCTCATTTTGCTTGAGAGTACCAAATATATCATTTCCATGGTTGGGGGTTAGCCAAATAAATCGATTGCATACAAATAAAAGGAACAACCAAAGGCATTTGATTTCTCCAAATCAGGTAATGATATACCATTTTGATGAAGCGACCCACATAGCTATGTGACTTACCCAATTTTATGCCTTTTCCTGGTTGATGAGGCTTCAGGTCAAAACTTACCGTTAGACAGATCACATCTTCATTCAATTTGAATGCCACATCGTCAAACCCTTCAAATCACAAATTGATTTACCAAATACAATGGGTATAAAGTTAAGAGAAATGAGTTCCTCCGCCACTAAACATAGTTCAAAGAGATCAAACGTATGATCTGTTAAGTATACTCTGTCATACATTCGTCCATAAAAGTTGTCCTTGGACTGGACAAACCGAAGGCACTATCCTGTAAATTCATCTTAGGAAATTTCTACCTAGGATTAACAGAACAACCCTTGCATAAACTTCATCTTCAATAATCTCTGGCTCGAAACATATATATATCGAATCGAAGTGGAATTAAATTCCGGACTCTTCGAAACGACAACGTAAAGGTCAAGATTTGATAGCCCATGATTTAACTATCAAATATAAAATAAAAGGAATATATTAACATCCATTGGATCTGCTAAGCCTTATTTAAATAATCTTCAATTATTTAAATTCGAATATTAACTGTGTTTATATCCATATGGAAACATAAGCATTTCTTTTAACTTTGAAAATTGTTATCAAAAATCTTACTTGATAATCTCACTCTTGAATATGCATTTCATAGCTGAAAGCGATATTCGACTCTAACACTCATTTTGAATATGAATCAATATTGTCTATCGGATAATACTGAATTCGTTCAAGTTAGGGTATCTTAATTACCACTCAAACCTTGAGTCGAAATCATTCTTATTGTTAAGATTTATAGAAGTTCGATATCCAAAATATTCGACAAATTTGTAAAATCAATCTTTAAATTTTAAACTATTTAAAAAAAAAATGTAATCGTTTTGACACATTCATTAAATTAACTTGATTAACTTAAAATATTTAAAACCAAGAAATTTCAGCAAATGAATTGACTAAATTTCCTTTTCTTTTAATAATTAAATTATCTTTAAAACTCAGTTAATTAAGGGACTAATTAAGTTAAAACCATTATCTTGGATAATTTAATCCAATTTCAACTTCTTTATTTAACTGCATAATTTGCTTAACCAAAAACTGTTAATTAGAACATAAATTAATTTATAAAGCATTTCTATGTTTTTAACAATTACTTGTCAAAGCTGTTATATTAATTTGATCAAATTAATCAACTTTCATTTAAACAGATGATTTTATCAACCCAAAATAGTATGATTAACTGATTACATTTAATCTTCTCATTCTAAATTAATTAATAATATAATTAATTAAAACATTCATCTTTAATTGTTTCTAAAAAAATAATTATTCATATTATTAACAACTTCTGTTAATTTCCATAAATTATAACTTAGCAGTCTCAATGGCATATGACAGTTCTTCTCATAAATAACATACAAGTCAGTAACCCAATTTGCACAATAACCAAGTAAATACAATTCAACATTTATCAACTGATAATATAATTTCTCAACAATATATATTTACTGATGAAATATAAGCGAAACTGTGTTTATTTCTACTAGCACGGTGTCCAACAATTTAGTCGATTCAATTTTGTTCAATGACTAAATTTACATTTATTTAAATATAAGTGATTCTTCTTAGGATTAAAGGCAATTAATTACTTTATTAATCGATTACATTTAAAGTTTAAAACGTAAATCAATCTCTACTCGACAATTCGTCGCATTGTTTTTATTAAACAATCACTTGCAATTTCTCTTCTGTTCGATCGAACTCGATAATCATACGCTTACCTAGATTCGTATACACACATATATATTCTAATAACTTCTATTATTTTAAAATATTTTTCTTTTATTTCTTTTAATAGATATATTTATACATATCTTTCATATTATATTCATATTTTGAAGGAATTCTTTTATTTCATTTTCTACCTATACTCTTCCCTTTTTATTTATCTTCTCTTGCTTTTTATTTCTCCCTTTTATTTACTTTTTCTTTTATTTACTTTATTTCCTTTTTCCCTTTTATTTTTATTTCCTCATCCCATCATCCCAGGCGGCCCACTCCCCTTCTCTTTTATTTTACTCTTTTATTCCTACTTTCTCTCTATTTTTATGTAACAACCTTGATTTTCAGAGCCAATTTAAAATTTTTATTTTAGCTATTTTAATGGATTTTGATTATTTAAAATGATAATGACTAAAAATTTATTTTAATTGAGGTTTGAACGAATAATTTTATTTTAGTTATATAACGAGCCTGAAATGGCGCGGTAGTTTGAAAATTCGATTTCAAATTTCAAATGATTGTACAAGATTGAAAATAAACTGGATTTCAGTAAGAGCAAAAATATTTGAATATGTTTAATGATATCTTTCGAACGAATATGGAAAATCTAGATTTCATAACGGAAATACAAAGTTATGTCCAGATTGAAATTTAGAATAGTCGCAATAGAATTTAATATAATATATAGCCCTAAAAATAGCCATTTTGCAAACGACCTCCGTTTACGACGAAACCACATTTGTTGGATCTGAAATGTCAAATTATTGCTAGATTCCCATTCTCATAATTTTTGGAATCAATATGTGAGTATGGTGAATTTAAACGCGTTTGGTCAGTTCAGTTTGAATTTAATCGACTGTAAAATGACTATTTTTCAAACGGTCTCCAAATTCGACGAAATTAGTTTTGTTTGGACCATATCGTCAAAACATAGCTAGATTTATTTTTCAGGAATTTTTGGAGTCAGTATGTGGCCCCGATAAATTAAAATGTACGTTTAAATTCAAAATATATTAATTTATTTTTTAATTTAAATGAAAGCTGATCGAAATAGTCGAAGTGGCTTACATGACATATCCCATTGTGTCCGAAATGGGGGTGATAGTCGGCAGGTTTGATTTGGAGTTCGAATGGAATGATTATATATAAATTTCTAACCCTAAATTTTCATAAAAAAAGAGAAAACCCTAAAACCCGTCATTCTCCCAAAAACCCTCCCCCAAAAATTGCGCTACCGCTTCCCTTGGCTGCAGCCTCCCCTACCGCACCGCCGCCCACTTCCACGTCACCTCCAGGCCCGCTGCCGCACCTCTCTGGCTACCATCCGCTCCTCCCCGTCGCCTCCTCTTTCCCCCTCCATCTTTAAACCCCCAAAGCCCCAAATCGAGCCGTCACCACCATTGTAGGCCCCACACCGACCGGTGCCGCCCTCTATCGCCACCAGCACCTCACCCCCCTCCGGTCCACCACCTCCGACCGTAGGTCCCCCAATCACAAAAATCCAATTTTTAATAATTTCAGTATTTGCAAATAACACCCCAACCTGTTTCAGCCCATATCTTCCAAACCGAGCCATTATGGCCAAAACTACACAATGCCAATATCGAAGAGCATGATTTTCTCTTCGATTTGGCTATATGGAAGTCATGCTTTGGATTGCGGAGTAGTTCAGAAAACACGTCCAAAGTTTGCTGTCCGGATTATGTCTTTTCGCGAATTCTACGAAATGGACCAGTTTCGGGAAAAAGTCCATTATGCAAAAGTTGTCCGTAATGGCGCGCTTAGGCTAAAAAAAAGACGGCGTGAACATTGGAGCTCGTTTGCAAATTCTGGAACTAGAACAGCAAATCAGAAAAGCACGACGAAGTGGATCCGAATGTGAGAACTCCTTCTCACTAAAATTTAGTACAGTAGTTAATGTATTTTATAACTGTAAATAAATAGAAATTCCCAGCATAGATTTAAACTTGAATTACATGGAGTTCGACATTCGAATTCGCACAATCACAAATATTGAAAGCGATGCATGGATATTACCGACATACGGATTTCATACTCTGCGAATAGCCACTTATGGCGCCGTAAATGGCGTTGGGGTAGTTGAGTATTTATTTATTTGGATATTTTGTGTGATTTGATTGTGGTTGTGAAATTGACTGGATTGATGTTGTGTATGACGCGAGTCAGAGATAGTGCTAGACATTACTCCAATTTTAATATCGCGCCATTATAATGCCAAATTTTTCTAAAATAAATATTTATTCATTAAAAATATATTTTTTAATGTGTATATGAACTGTATAAAATATTCATGTGTTGAATAAAAATTTTGAACAATAAAAAAATTTATTTTTATTGAGTGTATAAACTATATAAAATATTCATTTACAAATCAGATGATTTGTTTACGGACACACATTTAACTGACATTGATTGGGACGATAAATTTTACACATCGCCCAACTGCACAAATAATATTCAGTGTTTGTTGATTGAAACCTCACACGGGTATTGGGATGATAATTGACGTACACTAATCCCAATTGTTTTGTTGTATGTCAACCGATTGGTTGACAGACTGTTGTACGTGTTAATTATTTATATTTAATGCTTATGAAGTTGTGTAATGCACTCTGGATGATGGATGATTGCTTATCATTGTAATTATATACATGTTTTGTATGGAATCCATATAAATAACATTATATGGTAACTGATTGGGTCTCATTCCAATTTGGAAAAAATAATGAATATTTTACAATAATATTCAGAAAAGGATTAAAAATATTCATGTGTTGAATAAAATGTTTGAATAATAAAAATATCATTTTTATTATATAAATGAAAGATTAAAAATATTCATGTGTTGAATAAAATATTCATGTGTTGAATAAAAATATCATTTTTATTGAGTGTATAAGCCATTAAAAATATTCATGTGTTGAATAAAATATTTAAATAATATTTAAAATAATATTTTGTAAAGGATTAAAATGTGAATTTGATATCCGATTTAGATTGGACATGAAAATATTTAAATTTGTGAAGCCATGTTGATAAGATATGCGCCATTTGGACGCGAACGATATTTATATCAATTTTATTCATTTTTATAATGAATATCGAAAAAGAAATGATTTCAAAATCAGATATTTTGAAAATATTATCATTTAAATATTAGAATGATAAGGAGTATTCAGTTTTGGTTTAAAATTGAAATGAAAGTGGGAATCGTTTTAAAATGAATTTATAAACGATTTATAAAATACGTTTTAAATGGAAATCGATGAAATACATATAATATATGTATTATACATATATATATATATAATGGTCTGAATAGAACGCACCGCGCCGCGACCGTTCGCGAATTTCAAACATTGACTTCGAATTGACATTACGGCAGATCAGACTAACGGGTTCTCCTAAAACCAAACCGTTGGGTCCGTATCAAAAAGAGCTTTCCAACAAATATAAGAGATTTGAAATCTAACGGTTGGATTTGGAATTATGTCCAAATCAAATTTGGAAAAGGTCGATGTAAATGCAGTTCGATGACCGTTTATGGAAATTGACTATACTAGCCTTGATAAATTATTAAAAATATTAATAATTTGTGTAAAATCATAATAAATGATTTGGAAAGAATTAGGATGAAAAATTCCACGTTTGTAAAGATAAAAATATACTTTTATCAAAATGAACTAGTTATTTACTGGATTTGAAATCCAATAATTTTTAAATAAAATAAATCGAATTTGTGAATGGTTTTAATATAACTAGAAATTTCCAACGAACGAATTAGAATGGATTTGGAATGGAAATAATCTTCGGAATATTTCGATATTGGATTCCGTGATTATACGGATATCGTTATGGAAATTCGAAACATATATATATATATCGTTGTTTCCAATATGAGATTTGTTGGTTTCAGAATTTGATAATGAATATAAGCCGATATAATTTCTATTCAGAGCCTTGTATTTAATATCAAATGGGATTTTGGGTTTGTCGTGAACGTTGTCTTTACTAACACTATTTTTAAACCCATTTGAGAAAACAATAAATCTTTTAATTAAGATTTACAGAAGTTTACCAATTAATTAATATTTAATTGGAATTGAATTGAGAATTGGATTTTTGGGTTTATCGTGAACGGTGTTTTAAATAACACTTGTTGTTTAACCCGATTAACAATGAAGTTAAGATTTGGAATTTATAAATCTTTGTTCTAAGATTTAATGGAATTTTCCAAAGTAAAGTTTTCCAATTTAATATAAATAAATTGGGATTGAATGGAACTCGATTTGGTAATAATCGAAGTGAACTTCTACGGAGGAAGAATGCTAATATATATATATATATATATATATATATATGGAATTTAAAAGGCTTTGTCATTATCCCATTTATATTATTAGTCGGATACAGAAACTGATATCGATTATATATTGATTTGTTTTTCCGTGAAGATTCCGTAATTAATGGAATGTGATTTTGGGATTATCATGAACTATGTTTTAAATGACATTGGTTCTTTAACCTAGTTAAAGATAGGATTTCATGTCTAACATTGTATTTCGAACTGTATTTTTGATCTCAGCTAAATATATATTTGTTTGGTGGCGGAGAATTTATTCTCTTGCTTAACACCATTCTCTGAGTTGTACGAGCTTAGAGGTTATATATCGGCAGAAATTAATGGTACGGTGTAGATTGTCGATGCGACATGTTTGGTTTACCAAAGTTAAACAATCATCAATATTGATTTTTGGGAAGATTAAATCTAGAATTAGTACTGAACATTCCTCTTGTAATAGTACAAGCTCCCATAGCAATGACATATTTTTGTTCAGGCATTTGTTCATATAACCGTACTGAAGATGAAGCCATTTTCATTGTTACGGTACCGGCTGTTAAAATTATGTCTACTTGCCTAGGGCTCGATCTTGGTATAATGAATCTTTAATTAGACTGAAATGAGAATGTGATAATTTAAATTATCAAATTTGGGAAATGCCTGAGAATGGCGTACCGCCGGTTTTACTCCAAGCGATAGTTAAATCTTTAATTAGATTTGAACGTGAAATGGTAATTAAATTTACCAATAACACCGTGGTGTTAGATATGGAGTATTACCAGTTTTGCTCCAAGGGATGAATATGATGGGATTGACAAATTAAACAAATGATTGACTCGGTAAGGTTCGCTAAACCCGACTAGTTTGGATCAACCTTAATTTGTTTTGAATTGATATCCAAAGAAAGATTAAGGAATAAATTTAAAGAATTTATCTTTGATAAAATTAATGGGAACCTTTCCCTGATGATGTGAATATCTGAATAAAAGAATATTCTGAATTGGAATGAGGTGTATGTTGTGTTTGTGTAGCACTTGTTTATAATTTACGCGAGTTATTCGGAAAGGCCGGGTTTATACCCAATAACTGATTCGACGATGAAGACGCCGGTTGAAAACCGGAGGTCTTCACATCGTCTAGATGATTACTGATGTCTTGATTAGGCTGTACACCCAAGACAAGGTAATAAGTGGTGATCGTCCAGATGTACTTGGAGATCGACCGGATATGCGAGGACCTCTCTCCTGTATTGGACATATGGGACGAGGAATAAGGTGCCTCCAGTTTCGTTCAGACCTAGAATGAACCAGTAAATGGATGTGTGTCTGACATTGGATTTTATTCTGGGTTGATTTATCTCTATTGAATATATCTGTTTGGTGGTGGAGAATTTATTCTCTTGCTTATCACCCATCTCTGAGACGTACGATCTCAGAGATTATATATCGATAGACATAAGTCGCATGGCATGAATTGCCTGTGTGGCATGCTGAGATGCAAATGATTAAGGCTTCTATTGAAAAGAAGACTCTTGTGGTTGATGATCAAAGCACAGCTTTAAGTAGCATAGCTTTGTGTATAGCGTTAATTCGCGAGCCTCACACCTCGGTATGAGTCAAAAACAGGATAAGGGACGAAGGGAGGACATGACGTTTCCTTCTAGCTATGGGTGATGTCATGGTATGGAGCCCATACATTTATATATTTTCTTACCTATGTGGATGATGGATAGCGAGGCACCTTAGATATATCGGTTACTATGGAGCCGATGGATAGGTCCTTTAGGACCGGGAAACGTGTGTTCAGGTATAATTAATCCGCTAAGTGTGAACCGGCCCTGCAGGATCCAAAGGTTCGCCAGCATCCGAACCCTAAGGCATTTGCTAGAGTGTCTCAAAGCCAGTGAGGAGTACATCCCTTGCCTCGACTCATAGACAGAATCCTATTTCCAATACATGACATTTCGGTTTTAGTTGTAAACCTATATGGCGATATAGTAGCATGGGATACTATGCCGTCTATGACTGATACATTTATATTTGAAGATGTTTGATACACTATGCACTTATAGTAATATCGAAATAATTTGTTTTAAAATGTACCAAGCATGTTTGGCTATTATAAGGTAAAACTCTATCCTCCGACTTGCGTTGCATTGTGTGATGGGACTTGAGTGTTATAATAGCTTCATTTTTCAAGAGACATTGCATTGTTTACAAACTGTTTATGCACTGGTATTCTTGGAGGTAAACCAGTTCCGTGTTATACGGCTTGGTACCTTGATATACCTGATTTTAAAGTCAAGTTTATAACTGTTTTAGTTCTCACACCAGTCACATGACTAACCTGGAGTTTATTGTTTTAACGTAAACTCTGGGTACCCCTATTTTCCATACGGGCAGCTAGTAGTTGGGTTTTTGCAGATATTATTTTCATAAGATCCTGGATTTACAGTTGGAGCTATATTCGGAACGCTCTGTATCCGTATATTTCTTACAGTTGTGTTGTGTAATTATTTTCCGCTGCTTTGTAATTTGACTCTCTAATATTTGTCAAATGTATATTATTTATTCATACTCTATTATATTCTTGTACTCTGATGTAATTGTTGTAATAAGCAATGAAATGTTCTTCTGTTTGTGTTCTGATTTGTCGCGTTCTCAACTTAATCCGGGCATTCCCGTAAGGGAGAGTTTGGGTCGTTTCATTGTGGTATCCGAGCTTTGGTTTACAGAGCTCGAGAACAAGACACATTAGAACCAAACAAAAAATTCATCAGAGATTGTATTAGTAATATCCAATGAGAATGACTTGTCAGAGATAGGATCAGTAGTATCCTAGAACGAGTGTGAAGAGTGTTATTTTTAAAATAAAAATGAAAACAAATTTTTTTTTGAAAATTTAAACCTTATTATGCATATTTGAGTATTTTATTTTAAATTGAATTTGGACAATTTATTATATGAAGATTTTGTATATACGCCTTGCAAACGTGTATACAAAGCCTCAAATATACTGGGTAGATATAGAATCACACTCTAGTCACCCGGAAATGATCCTGATGATTGAGGCCTCATCATCTATATTTATTTTCGAGCTTCTAAAGTGGGATATCTATATATTTCCAATAGAATGGTGTGTGAGAACCAAAACCTTAGATGGGGTTATTGTTGTGAATTGGTATCAAAAACATGGTTTTTTAGTATATAAAAATTATGAATTTGAAACGTTAATCAACCAATGATTGCTGGTTGTGTTGTTTGATTATTAGTTTAACTAATAAAAATATTGAAACCAATATGTAAATGTAAGGTAAAATTTATCCAAATTGAACGAATATTGAATTGAACTGAAAATTGTTTGAAATTTCATACATGTACATATATGTGTGAATAGGTCATAGCGAGGAAGCTAAGAAGAGGAATAAAATTGTATGCCCGATAAATAGGTAAATGTTTATTGTATTTATTGAGTTTTTGATGATTTTATGAGCCGATTGACTAGCCGCTTGGCTTTTTATTTTGGATTGATGAGGGCCCTATGAGGCCAGTTGTGGTTTTAAAGGTCTCCCCGTACAAAGGAGGTTATGGTGAAATTTTTCGAAAATTTAGGGTGTTAACAAAATTTTTGAAAAATTTGAAAATTCTTAAAAACTGAAAAGTTGAAGAATGAAAGCCGGAATGAAAATTTATTTGGTTAGTTAAACAGCTTTCAGCTCCGTTCTTTTTCGAGGATCAAAAGATTTTAAGTGGGGGAGATTGTAACAACCCGGATTTTCAAAACCAATTTAAAATTTTTATTTTAGCTATTTTAACGGATTTTGATTATTTAAAATGATTTATTTTAAATAATAATGACTAAAAATTTATTTTAATCGAGGTTAGAACGAATAAATTTATTTTAATTATATAACGAGCTTGAAATGGCGCAGTAGTTTGAAAATTCGATTTCAAATTTCAAATGAATGTACAGGATTCAAAATAAATCGGATTTCAGTAAAACCAGAAATATTTGAATCTATTTTATTATATATTTCTAATGAATGTGAAAAATACAGATTTCATAACGGGAATAAAAAGTTTATGTCCAGACTAAAATTCAGAATAGTCGCTATAGAATTTTATAAATATATAGCCCTAAAAATAGCCATTTTGCAAATGACCTCCGTTTTTGAAGAAACCACATTTGTTGGATCCGGAATGTCAAATTATTGCTAGATTCCCACTATCATAATTTTTGGAATCAATATGTGAGCGTGGTGAATTTAAACGCGTTTAGTTAGTTCAGTTTGAATTTAATCAACTGGAAAATGTCCATTTTTCAAACGGTCTCCAAATTCGTTGAAATTAGATTTGTTAGGACCATATCGTCAAAACATAGCTAGATTTATTTTTCCGGAATTTTTGGAGTCAGTATGTGGCCCCGGAAAATTAAAATGTATGTTTAAATTCAAAATATATTGATTTATATTTTAATTTAAATGAAAGTTGATCGAAACAGTCGAAGTGGCATACGGGACATATCCCATTGTGTCCGAAATGAGGGTAATTAGCTAGGGGCGACAGTCGGTGTGTTCGATTTAGAGTTCAAATGAAAAGGTTATACATAAATTTTCTAACCGTAAATTTTCATTAAAAAAAGAAAGAAACCCACAAAAACCCGTCGTTCTCCCCCAAACCCTTCCCCAAAAATCGCGTCGTCGCTTTATCCGGTTGCCGCCTCCCCCAGTGCGCCGCCGCCCACTGCCACGTGTCTCCAGGCCCGCCGCCGCACCCCTCTGGCCACCATCCCCTCCTCGTCGCCTCCTCTTTCCCCCCTCCATCTTTAAGCCCCCAAAGCCCCAAATCGAGCCGCCGCCAGCATTGCAGGCCCCACCCCGACCGACACCGCCCTCTGTCACCACCAGCACCCACCCCGCCCCCTTTGGCCCACCACCTCCGACCGTGGATCCGCTAATCACCAAAAATCCAATTTTTAATAATTTTAGTATTTGCAAGTAACACCCCGATCTGTTTCAGCCTATATCTTCCAAACCGAGCCACTTGGCCAAAACTCTACATTGCCAATATTAAAGGGCATGATTTTCTCTTCGATTTGGCAATATATAAGTCTTGATTTGGATTGCGGAGTTGTTCAGAAAACGCGTCCAAAGTTTGCTGTCCAGATTATGTCTTTTCGTGAATTCTGGCGAAATGGACCAGTTTCGAGAAAAAGTCCATCTGGCGAAAGTTGTCCGGAATGGCACGCTTAGGCCAAAAAAAGCGACGGCATGAAGATTGGAGCTCGTTTGCAAATTCTGGAACTAGAACATCAAATCAGAACATTAGAAAAGCACGGCGGAGTGGATCCCAATTTGAGAACTCCTTCTCACTAAAATTTAGTACAATAGTTAATGTGTTTTATAACTGTAAATAAATAGAAATTTCTAGTATAAATTTAAATTTGAATTACATGGAGTTCAACACTCGAATTCGCACAACCACTTAAATTGAAAGCGATGTATGGATATTACCGACACGGATTTCATACACCACAAATAACCACTTATGGCGTCGTAAATGGCATTGGGGTAGTTGAGTATTTATTTATTTGGATGTTCTATGTGATTTGATTATGGTTATGAAATTGACTGTCTTGTGATATGATTGATTGGCTTGATGTTGTGTATGGCGCGAGCCAGTATCAGGAGAGGGGTAGTGCTAGACATTACTCCGATTTTAATATCGCGCCATTATAATGCCGAATTTTTTTGAAATAAATATTTATTCATTAAAAATATAATTTTTAATGCGTATATGAACTACATAAAATATTGTTGTGTTGAAAAAAATGGTTAAACAATAAAAAAATTATTTTTACTGAATGTATAAACTATATAAAATATTCATGTGTTGAATAAAATATTTTTATCGTTAAAAATACAATTTTTAACGTAAATATGAATGACATAAAATTCTCCAGAAATGAAAATAAATATTCATTTACAAATCGGACGACTTGTTTATGGACACACATTTAACTGACATTGATTGGGATGATAAATTTTACACATCGACCAAGTGCACAAATAAAATTCAGTGTTTGTTGATTGAAACCCCACACGGGTATAGGGATGATAATTGACGTACAATAATCCCAAATGTTTTGTTGTATGTCAATCGATTGGTTGACAGACTGTTGTAAGTGTTAATTATTTATATTTAACACTTATGAAGTTGTGTAATGCACTCTGGATGATGGATGATTGCTTATCATTGTAATTATGTACCTGTGTTGCGTTGAATCCATATAAATTACATTATATGGTAACTGATTGAATCTCATTCCAATTTGGGAAAAATAACGAATATTTTACAATAATATTCTGTAACGACCCGGAAAATCTGAACCAGTTTGAAAATTTTAAATTGGCTATTTTAGTGGAATTTAAATATTTAAAATAAATATTTTAAATAATAACGACGAAAAGTGAGTTTAAATCGACGTCTGGAAATAAATATAATTATTTTTAATTATAAACAAGGCCTGAAATGGCGCGGTAGTTTCAAAATTTGAATTCAAACTTTGATTGACTGTACCGGGTGCAAAGCAAAACGGATTTGAGTGAAATCAAAAGTATTTAAATCTGTTAGTGAATACCTTTCTAAGAATCTGAAAAATCGAAGTTTCATAGCGGGAAGCAAAAGTTATGACCAAATGAATTTTCTGAAATGTCGCTATGGAGTTTATATAGCCTATGAAAATGGCCATTTTGCAAACGACCTCAGAATTCGACGAAACCACTTTTGTTGGATCCGGAATGTCAAATTATTGCTAGATTTAAAATTTCATAATTTTTGAAGCTAGTATGTGAGCGTGGCAAAGGAAAATGTGTTTGGTCGATTTCTATTAAATTGGATCGACCAGGAGAAGGGCCATTTTTCAAGTGGTCTCAGAATTCGACGAAACTAGTTTTGTTTGGACCGTATCGTCAAAACATAGCTAGATTTATTTTTCTGGAATTTTTCGAATCAGTTTGTGGCCTTGGCAAATTGAAACATACGTTCAAATCAAATATTGAATGTTTTATGTTTTAATTTGAAGAAAAACTAACTGAAATAGTCGAATGGGCCTACGAAACATATCCCATTGTGTTCGGAATGGGGATAATTAGCTAGGA
This sequence comes from Allium sativum, assembly GCA_030737875.1. Taxonomy (NCBI): domain Eukaryota; kingdom Viridiplantae; phylum Streptophyta; class Magnoliopsida; order Asparagales; family Amaryllidaceae; genus Allium; species Allium sativum. Next base: position 261,853,198 of record CM060923.1, read on the forward strand.
ATGACAGTCGTTGGGTTTGGATTGGTGTTCGGGTGTGAAAGAGGGTATTTTCGGATTTTAAAATTTATAAATATAAAAAAATCTATTGGTCAAATCTATTTCTCTCTCCCCGATATACCATCGCAAACGGCGGAAACCCCTCAATTGCTTCCCCCTCCGATTTCTCCTTCCACAATCAATAAAAACCCATGCCCCAGTTGAGGCTTTTATAGAGCTGGTTGAGATCTTCAAATCCATACCCGTTTCAAACCACCAGCGCCTGGTGCGCCTCTCCTCCCTCTTCCTTGTGGCGAAGGCCGATCGACGTATCGTTGCGCGGATTCAAAGAAAAATCAAAACCTAGTTTTGAACATTTCAGAAAGGTAAACGGCTATTTTAAAATAAACTATATTATAGCACTTTAAAGCGCTACCATTTTTGATTTCACTGTAAAAATCATATCTTTTTCGTTTGTTGACGAAATTCAGTGAAACAAGAAACAGTGGACTCGTGTGGACGTCTTCTACATTCTAGAAGAGACCGCATATTTTTCTGAGCCTTCTGCTATTTTTGGTGGAGTGGAACCCAAGGTGAGATTTCAAAACTATAAACGATATGGAAAACAATGATGTATAAATTATATAGTCGATGTATGAGTTATATAAGCGTTGTACACCTCATGTATAAGCGTTGTATAAGTTGTACGGTCGATGTATAAGTTATATATGCATTGTAAAAAAAAATATATATGTGTTGAATGGAAGTGAAGTATACTTATATATATATACATATATATATATATACGCCTCTCGTCCACAAACCATGGACGATATTTATTGGTTGTGATTGGTGTGAAAATTGATTGATAGCGAATGGTTGATTAGAACTGTTTGTGGTTGAAATTGATTGATTGTGGTTGAAAAATACCCGTTTGTGGTTGAGAATTATTTGGTTGAAACCACATAGGATTAGTTTGTGGAAATGAAAAAAATATACATGCCGCCTGCGTGCGAACTAGACGCATGAAATCCCCATTGTCAAAAGCTGCGAGGCTTTAAGGTAGAGCGAGGAGCCGTACTAGGGACGGCCCCGGTGTTAACTACCCTGCCGTTATGCTGCCGAAATTTTGAATAATATTCATGTGTTAGAATTATTTTTATGTGTTGAAACTATATTCGTGTGTTGAATAGAAATTCATTCGTTGAATAGAAATTCATTCGTTGAATAGAAATTCATGCGTTGAATGGTATTCGTGTTTGAAATAAATTATAATATAATAAAAATTATATTTTTATCACCTATATGAACTATATAAAATAGTCGTGTTTAGAAATAAATTGTATTGCAATAAAAATCACATTTTTATTATATACATGAATTGTTAAAAATAGTGAAGTGTTGAAATAAATGTCGGGTGGATAAAAATGTCATTTTTATCAAATGTATGAAAAGAATATAGTTTGGTAATCGAAGAATCGATTATATTTATATATATATATAATTGAAATATATCGAATAACGAAGCTGTAGTTCGTGTTTTGGAACCATTATTTCAAACGATTAGTGCGGGAGATCTGACCGTCGGATTTTCCCGAAACCGAAACCGTTGGGTTCGCTTTGGAAATATCTTTCCAACGTCACCAACTTTGTGAAGATCCAACGATTGCAGTGTTCTGAATTTTAATTCAAATCGGAAGAAAAACAGCACCAAAATCGATTATATATATATAAATACAATTAAATTAAATCGAATAACGACGCCGTAGTTCGTATTTTGAAATCGAAACTGCAAACGATTGTACCGGGAGATCCGACCGTCGGATTTTCCCAAAACTGGAACCGTTGGATTCGTTTTGAAAAGATCTTTCTAATGATGTAAATTTTGTGAAGATCCAACGGTTAGATTTTCAGATATGTGTAAATCAAATCTGAAGAAAAACAGTTCCACGGCCGCGTTATGGCCCGAAGCGTCGTTTGAATAAATTGTCTATTTTAGAATAAATAAAAATAGCGATAAATCATTATAAAATATTATAAACGATATGGATGTGAAATTTAGAAACTAACTGAAGGTTGGCTAAGTCGAATAGTTTCCTGGATTTTGATCTGATGTTGGTTTCGGCCTTCGGGGTTAATATTTGGGAAATCGTTCTCTTGCTGATTTACGATTAGTGACTAATGAGTTGGAATAAGGCGTATGTTGTGTTTGTTTAGCACTGGTTTATTATATACGCAAGTTGCTCAGAAAGACCGGGTTTATCCCATTCTGAATAACTGAATCGACGATAAGAAATCGAAAATGAAGACGGTGGTCGAAGACCGGAGATCTTCACCTTGTTTGGATGGTAACTGATGTCCTGATTGGGAGGCATACCGAAATATGGATAATGAGTGGTGATCGTCCAGACGTACGCGGAGATCGATGGGTCTGCGAGGTATATAGTGCCTCCAGTTTCGTTCAGACCCAGAACGGACTTGCAAATGGACTGTGTGTCTGACATTGGAATTCATTCTGTGTGATTAATAACCATCAGTTACATGGCGTGAATTGCCTATGTGGCATGCTAAGATGCAGTGATCAGGGCTTCAGTTGAAAAGCAAAGTCTTGTGGTTGATGATCAAAGCACCGCCTGTGTGGCGTAGCTTTGTGTATAATGTGAATTCGTGAACCTCACACCCAAGTATGAACCAGAAACGGGAGAGGACCTCAGGGAGGACATGCGTTTCTTTCTAGTTAGAGGTGGTGTCAGTGCTTGAACTGGCCGACATTTATATTATTTTCACCTATGTGGTTGTTGCGGTTGCGAGGCGCCTCGGTTATATCGGTCGATCCGGGACCGATGGAGTCATTCATTGGCTCACTTACGCCCCAAAGGGCGGGGAAACGCGGTGTTCAGGAATTTTAACCCACATCGGTGGACCGACCCTGACGATCCAAGGGTCGATGCGCTCTAACCCTGTGGCTCGGGCTGGAGAGTCTCGAAGTCGGTAAGGACTATCTTTTGCCATGGTTCATGGCGGAAATCCAATTTCCAAATACGTGATTGTGCGGTTTTGATTGCATACCTATATATGGCGACATAGTTGTATGGGGCATTAATGTCGTCTATGATTGATACTTATGATGTGAAATTGTTTTTGAAACATATAAACACTAGTAATAATATCAAATGCTCTTGTTTTACCCGTATCGAGCATATTTTGGCCGTTATAAGGTAAAAACTCTATCCTCCGGTTTGCTTGCATTGTGTGATGGGAACTGAGTCTTATAATGGTTTCATTTTTATAAAAAGCATTGCGATGTTTAAAAGATTTAGTTGTTTTAAAGCACTGGCAATCCAATGGAGTAAACCCGTTCCACGAAAGTGGCGTGGTCCTGTGATTAGCCATATTATAAATGTGTTTAGTAGGTTTCTCATACCAGTCCCATGACTGACTCGTAGTTTGTTTCACTTGCAAACTCGGGTGCCTCTATTTCTACACGGGCAGCCTTGTATTCAGGCTTTAGCTGGCTCTTTCTGGATAACTGGAGCTGAAGATGGATTCTATCATTTATCTCTTCTTATGCTGTTCAGCTCCTATTGTACATGTTATGTTTGTTTTACGCTGTAGACATTTATGTATAGTTGAACTGTGTTTGTACTAAGTATGATCCTGTATACTGTGTAACTCTGATGATTACGTTTATCCAGTGTATTCTATTGTACATTTTTTTTGGTGTATTTATTTAATTCTGTTCTGCTGTTATCTTTTTATGTGTTATATTCCAAAGATTACCCTTGTCACCGTCATTACGGGGTTTGGGATCGTCACATTTGGTATCAAAGCTTTGGTTAAGCTTAGCTCTGGTATATAACACATTAACGAACTCGTCAGAGATAGAACAAGTAGTGTTCTAGGACGAATAACTCATTACAGATAGGATCAGCAATATCCTAGTATGAGTATAGCAATATCAGAAGAACTCGTTAGAGATGGGGTCAGAAGTGCCCCAGAACGAGTTGAGAGTTATATGTTTATAAATAACGTATTTGTGATTATATATAAGTCTGGTTTTAGAAATATAATTTTTGAATATATAAAAGATGTATTCCTGAAAAGTAAAAAATAAAATTGATTGTTGTTTGTGTTGTGTGATAGTAGATTTGATTAATTAAATTATTAGAACGATAGTTAATTTAATCAATACGAGGATGAATGGTAGAATTTATTCGATTTGATCACACGTTGAACCGAGTTAAAAATAGATAGAAATATATACATGTGCATTATATATGTTTCAACAGGTAAATGGATTAGCTGTTGAGTAAAGATTTTTATTTGCGTGCCCGACAAATAGGTAAACCTTAATGAGTTGGATGCGAAATATTATTATATCAACTCCTGTGAATGCCATTGGATGCGGAGTGCTGGTTGTTCTGTGTGATATAATAAATGTCGCCATAGGATAGTAACAATTAATTTTGAACTACATTACATGGCATACTTCGGGAAGATAGGCATACTTCATCATATACCACATAAGCATTTGGAGCTTGTGTGACGAGGTTGAAGATTTACCATACGAGCGAGAGGCTTGTATGGCGATGACTATATATTACAGGTTGAACTGATGACTGATATGGACCATATAAAATGTAACGATAAATTGCCAGATTAATAAAAACCCTACACGGGTCTGGAGTTGACAATAATCACGTCTCTCTAGTATTAGATACGACACATGGATTATTTATTTCCCACATGGGACGAGGTGACGAGAATTTATTCTCTGGAGCAATTAAAATACACACTCCCTCAGGCTTGGACAGGGTGACGAGAATTTATTCTCTGGAGTTATTATCTATACACGCTCCCCTGTAAACACCAGAATATATCACTATAAATATGTGTATGCTTTATAGGATTTATTGGGTACCTAATACGGCCCAATAAATTTCCAAACCCCTCCCCGTACAAAGGAGGTTATGGCGAAATTTTTCGAAAATTCCAGGTGTTAGCCAAGTTTTTGAAGAATTTGAAAATTCTCAGAAACTGAAAAGTTGGAGAATGGAAGCCAGATCGGAAGTAGAGTTGATTAATCAAACCACTTACGACTTTGTTCCTTTTCGGGGACGAAAAGTTTTAAGTGGGGGAGATTGTAACGACCCGGAAAATCTGAACCAGTTTGAAAATTTTAAATTGGCTATTTTAGTGGAATTTAAATATTTAAAATAAATATTTAAAATAATAACGACGAAAAGTGAGTTTGAATCGACGTTTGAAAATAAATATAATTATTTCTAATTACAAACAAGGCTTGAAATGGCGCGGTAGTTTCAAAATTTGAATTCAAACTTTGACTGACTATACCGGGTGCAAAACAAAACAGATTAGAGTGAAACCAAAAGTATTTAAATCTGTTAGTGAATACCTTTCTAAGAATCTGAAAAATCGAAGTTTCATAGCGAGAAGCAAAAGTTATGGCCAAATGAATTTTCTGAAAGGTCGCTATGGAGTTTATATAGCCCGTGAAAATGGCCATTTTGCAAACGACCTCAGAATTCGACGAAACCACTTTTGTTGGATACGGAATGTCAAATTATTGCTAGGTTTCAAATTTCATAATTTTTGAAGCTAGTATGTGAGCGTGGCAAAGGAAAATGTGTTTGGTCGATTTCTATTAAATTGGATCGATCAGAAAAAGGGCCATTTTTCAAACGGTCTCAGAATTCGACGAAACTAGTTTTGTTGGGACCATATCGTCAAAACATAGCTAGATTTATTTTTCTGGATTTTTTCGAATCATTTTGTGGTCCTGGCAAATTGAATCGTACGTTCAAATCAAATATTGAATGTTTTATGTTTTAATTTGAAGAAAAACTGACTAAAACAGTCGAATGGGCCTACGAAACATATCCCATTGTGTTCGGAATGAGGGTATTTAGCTAGGGACGATAGTCGTTGGGTTTGGATTGGTGTTCGGGTGTGAAATGGGGTATTTTCGGATTTTAAAATTTAAATAAAAAAAATCTATTGGTCAAATCTATTTCTCTCTCCCCGATATACCATCGCGAACGGCGGAAACCCCTCAATTGCTTCCCCCTCCGATTTCTCCTTCCACACTCAATAAAAACCCATGCCCTAGTTGAGGTTTTTGTAGAGCTGGTCGAGATCTTCAAATCCATACCAAGTTTGATTTTTTTCGTTGAGTATATCGCCGGAATCACCTCCGTGAAGATCACCGTTTCAAACCGCCGCCGCCACCGCTACAGTGCGTCGCGCCTGACCGCACCACCAGTGCCTGGTGCGCCTCTCCTCCCTCTTCCTCGTGGCGAAGGCCGATCGACGTATCGTTGCGCGGATTCAAAGAAAAATCAAAACCTAGTTTTTAACATTTCAGAAAGGTAAACGGCTATTTTAAAATAAACTATATTATAGCACTTTAAAGCGCTACCGTTTTTGATTTCACTGTAAAAATCATATCTTTTTCGTTTGTTGACGAAATTCAGTGAAACAAGAAACAGTGGACTCGTGTGGACGTCTTCTACATTCTAGAAGAGACCGCATATTTTTTTGAGTCTTCAACTATTTTTGGTGGAGTAGAACCCAAGGTGAGATTTCTGAACTATAAACGATATGGAAAACGACGATGTATAAATTATATAATCGATGTATGGGTTATATAAGCGTTGTACACCTCATGTATAAGCGTTGTATAAGTTGTACGGTCGATGTATAAGTTATATATGCGTTGTAAAAAAAATTATACATGTGTTGAATGGAAGTGAAGTATACTTATATATATATATATATATATATATATACATATACGTCCCTCGTCCACAAACCATGGACGATATTTATTGGTTGTGGTTGGTGTGAAAATTGATTGATAGCGAATGGTTGATTAGAATTGTTTGTGGTTGAAAAATACCCGTTTGTGGTTGGGAATTATTTGGTTGAAACCACATAGGATTAGTTTGTGGAAATGAAAAAAATATACATGCCGCCTGCATGCGAACTAGATGCATGAAATCCCCATTGTCAAAAGCTGTGAGGCTTTAAGGTAGAGCGAGGAGCCGTACTAGGGACGACCCGGGTTTTAACTACCCTGCCGTTATGCTGCCGAAATTTTGAATAATATTCATGTGTTAGAATTATTTTTATGTGTTGAAACTATATTCGTGTGTTGAATAGAAATTCATTCATTGAATAGAAATTCATGTGTTGAATGGTATTCGTGTTTGAAATAAATTGTAATATAATAAAAATTATATTTTTATCACCTATATGAACTATATAAAATAGTCGTGTTTTGTAATAAATTGTATTGCAATAAAAATCACATTTTTATTATATACATGAATTGTTAAAAATAGTGAAGTGTTGAAATAAATGTCGGGTGGATAAAAATATTATTTTTATCAAATGTATGAAAAGAATATAGTTTGGTAATCGAAGAATCGATTATATTTATATATATATATATATATAATTGAAATATATCGAATAACGAAGCTGCAGTTCGTGTTTTGAAACAGTGATTTCAAACGATTAGTGCGGGAGATCCGACCGTCGGATTTTGCCGAAACCGAAACTGTTGGGTTCGCTTTGGAAATATCTTTCCAATGACACCAACTTTGTGAAGATCCAACGGTTGGAGTGTCTGGAATGTTTAATTCAAATCTGAAGAAAAACAGCGCTAGAAACGATTATATTTATATATGTAGCGACCCGGGGGCATTCGACACTCGAATTCAGACACTAACACGTCCCGTATCCAAACTCAAATATCAAAAACCCAGAAAGCTAATAGAAAGAAGTTAGAGGGTGAGAGTGAAAAGAAAGAAATATTATAATAGAAGAATAAGAAGATCAAAGTCTCACAGCGGAATGGACAAAATATAATAATCAGAAATACTTTATACAAAAATTGTATATCACAACATCAGAGTATACATTCAGATCAATACAACATACAACGGAAATAAACCAGTACCAGTATATATATGGAATACGTCTCGACTTCAACTCCATCTCTGTTGCTTCAAGCGGAAACCTGACCTGTAAATATGCTTGGTCTGACCCGAGCACATTTGATTTAAAACAAAATTCACCTGAATCAGTCTAAAATACTATCAGTGATAAATTTCATACAGCAACCAACTTGTTTAACTTTGAAATCCTTTTGAATCAAAAGATAATAGTAAGACCAACCCACACATAAACACGGACGGTTTTTACCTTACTATAACCCAAATCGTTTTAAAATCAATATCTTCTTCTGATATTATCATAGTGTCTAAATACAAGTAAATAGAATCTAGCAGAACACTTGCATCTCACGCTCCACATATATAGTATACAATCAAAACCGCGGGCGCTTATTGGAGATTGGATTTCCAACTATGACAAGGTATGGGACCACCTGCCGATAGTGTATCTCTAGAGATGAATACACTGGGTTCAACAAGAACGTCCTGCAACCCGGCCCACACATGACCGACCACTCATTTCTCTTGAGTGTATCGAGTATATTGTCACCTTACGTCTTTTTGTCACGCGACCACCGTAATCCCCGGATGATACAGAAATGAAAAGAAGTAACAAATATGAATATTCTCTAGATGGTGACAATACACCCTAATGGGTGCGACCCACATAGCCATGCTGCCTGCCCGATTTTTGTCATTTCCCAGTTGATGAGGCTTGAGGCTATAATCGACTTTTGAAACATCTGGCCACCATTCACATCGTCCATATATGTCATCCAGGAACAGGATGAACCGAAGGCACCCTCCTACCACATCCAATATAGGAATCACCCCATGGATCAGCAGCGAGAAGTCCTTGCAACCCATAGATTTCAATCACGACAGAATCACAGTATATCTCTAGGGATCAGCCGTAGATTGTAAGCAATTCTTCCGTTACATGAAGATCTGCGGTCTTCACTTGCTCCATCTTGATCAGTGTCTTTGACGTATTCGTATTTATTGGTCGGAATGGTTTTCGAATAAAAATTCGATCCTGGTCTTCTCGTACCAATAACGTTGGGTCAGATTTTGATAGTCGGTTATTTAACTATCAAAATAAACAACCATAAAACAAACAAATCCATAGGTTTATACACAGCATCACTTGACCGTTTAAAAACAATATCTCAGTTGAAATACCCGATATACAATATATTGGTTTAATATATAATTACACTCAAATCCTTTTACTTATATACTTAGAAAATATCTTAAAATCATATCTAATTTAACCTTCAACTAATACTTCAAATACTGCTATGATGTTTCTTGTTATCTTATCGATTCAACAATCATTACGACATCTTCTTTGGATTCGTTATTTGAATACCAAAGTTACCCGTTACCCTTTTAGAATAATCCCATTAAAATCTCCTTCTATAACTTTGAAAGTATCGTTATAATCCCACCAATCCTTTCATACCATCAAGCCCCTTATTATTTTCTTTTATTTTTGGAATCTCCTTTTAAATATATTTCCAAATCCTTCTAATAACGTTACACTAATATTTTTCCCAAAATATTTTATTCTAACACTTTCACCATTACAACTAACATCATCCTTTGATAGTCCTGAAGTTGTTCAAGTTGGGGTATTTTAATTACCTCTCAGACCTTGATCAACAACGTTCTTATCATAAGATAAATATCAGTTGTAATATAAAAACCAATTCTTATTTCCATATCACAACAAATCTCATTTTAACACCATCTTGATGAAATACTATCTTTTCTTTGAAATAATCTATATCGCATCTTTATAACTGATCCCGTTTAACTACTCTAATTCAAATTGGGTTTACCTTTGACTTCCCTTTTCATATCTACACTAGTTCTTAATCGTCAGAAATAATTCTCTAAATATTGACCCTGGAGGCCAAACCAACATCAAATCAACATTTAGAAATCACTCATCTCATCTGATTTCCAGTTAAACTCCAATACTTTAAATTCATATTCTGGCTCAAATGCCATTTCTAATATATTCAATACCCCTTGGGTTTCATGCTCCGTCGAAATCTTGGATTTCATAAATCTGATTAAATAGGATTTCAAATAAGGATTTCTCTTTAAGCCACGATTTAAACTTAACTTCTATTTTCATTAATAGCATTTATTTAAAATATTAATGAGCCTTATCTTTTCCCAAAATCCCATTTTTTCTTTTAAGTCCCAAAATTTCCAATTTAATTATTGTTAAAGGGTAATCAAACTTCACATTTAAAAATATGGTTTACTTAACCAATTATCATTTCCATTACATAAATATAAATTAATTTAACAAATCCATTTTTTTTAACACAGTTAACTTAGTCAACTCCTAATATGATTATCTCGTTAATCAAAACTTAATTTATCTTCCCCTTTAAATTAATCACAAAACTGATTAATTTAAAATAATCCCATTTGATTATAATCGTCCTTCAACCTTTTATCTAATTAAAACATGGCTTGGTTTACCATTAACTATCCTCATTAGTGAACTAATTAAATAAACAATTTCAGTTAACACCGTTAACTTTTTCAACTCCAAACACGATTTACTTGCTGGTCAATCGTTATCGATTCTGCCATTTAAATTAATTAATAATTAAATAATCTAAATAATTATTTCCACTTTGATTTTATTAAACCAATATCAATGTGAACCTGTTCTAATTGTTTTGTCATTTCTGGTCACTTGAATTAGCTAAATACAGTTGTTTACAAATCACTTAATAAGCACGTGTTTCGCGCACGGTAGAATTTGGCTAAACAAATCAATGTATGGATGTGGTTGTTTTATCCCCTTTTTAGAAACTTCATTTAAATAATCTAATTAAAATCCATATCGGTTATAAAATAAATTCCATACTTTATTTCTAGCGATTCACCTGACAGTGAATCGATCTTTAAAAAAACGGTGTGTATCACGGCTATCTACTATTTATTCCTAAATCAATAATATATATTGATTTAAAGCTTAACCACAATCAACAATCAACAGGGTTTAAAGTTAATGGGTTTAAACAGTTCATAAAATATGAAATAACATATTAAATATTTGAGGAACCGGTTTGATTCCTCCTACCTGTTCTTCCCTGTAGCACAGATCATTATAATATTTCATATCAGTACATAGAAATATTTTAAACGACGATAATATAATTAACTTCAGCCATTAAAGCAACCATAGGCATCCAAAGCATCCAATCAACCAATTAAATTAAATTATACGAATTTAGCACATCCTAGTATTTCAGAAATGTGTGAGAATTAACTCACCTTATTTCAGTCGGCGGTTCACGTTGTTCGTATAATTATATGAAATTCCGGTTGTTTTTGCTCTTTTCCGAATAAACACAACGGTGTAGTGTATTGTATTGCGATTCCAACACGTTCGGCTTTTCGTGATTCTGATAACGTGAGAACACATTATGATCGTCATAAGTTAACTAAATTTAATATAATATAAATTGAATAAAAACGTTAATTACCATTTTCCGTCAATGATTCACGGTTCCTTCTGCACACATGAACCCGCTATCTTTCCTTGATACCCTTTTCCCCCATCATAACCCCCTCACAATAAAACAATGCTGGCTTGACCACGTACCATCTTTTCTTTTTTTTCCTTTTGATTCTCCAAACAAAAGTAACAGTAAACCCCACATGATCACCTTCCACCGCACTTTCCTTGCGCTGCCACCTCCCCACACGTCTTTACCAAATTTTTTTTTATGCAACCGACAAGGCCCAAAGCCCATTCAAGAAATTTAACCGGTCTCCCTTATGAGAAAACTCCTACACCTGACAGTATTCACAACCGCAAACCAGAGAACCTTCTTCCCCTTGAAAACATCACGTCCTCCACGCACGAGTGCTTCTCCTGTCTTGCTTTCACTTTCAAAGCAAATTCCAAACTACCATACCATGCACACAGCACCCCCCTGTATCATCCCATTATTTCTCTTTTCGTGTCCCACTCTGTTTTGTTTCCCTCTCACGCTCACCTTACCTAACCCCTTCCAAGCTTCTTCCTTCTTAAACTATTCACTTTATTAACTATAAAACACACCATGAACCATAGAAACACCACCCATGCTCACCGTGCAAACCGCCACTGAGCTGCTGTCCGATCTCCGAGCACCGCGACAACCTTTTAGCCTCTTCACGACGGCAACACCATAGACCCCATCATTACACATCAGACAAAGAAAAAGAACATGCCAAGATCTCTTCAGTACACACCATCTTACCATGCGACAGACAACAATAAAATATACCCATCATTCTCCCAGCGAAATGAATTCCCACGATGATGAGCAGCTCGGTATAATAACAAATATGTTTGTTTGACTATTTATAGATGAGTATAAATATTTGTTTTAATTTTTGAAACCATGACTGCTATTATGTTTCTTCACTGTGTTACTACACAAAATGAACTAACACCCTCTATTTATAGGTGAGTAATCTTGGCAATCACGGTTTAGAGCTTGGAGAGCACGGCAATCCTTTGTTTGGCCATCACGTAAATGTTGTAGGTTAGGGTAGGTTGCTGTGTCTTGGTATGGCGGCATGCAGTTGTATTGTCAACGAAAGAGAGAAGTGATTGGATAGCTGATAAAAAGAAAATACATGATGTACATGACTGATAGGAACACACACAGTGAGTTAGTATTTGTAGTAGGGTGTTTATTCGAGAGTGCCATGGTTCGCAGAGAGTAAGATCCAGCATGAATTTTCTTATCATATACACAGAAGGTAGGCAGAACGGCAGAAGGTAGTTGTGTTGATTTGTATTTTCATTTGAAAGGAAGAAGAGATGGAGCAGGTAGCATGTGAATATATAGGATCGAAAATAGGCACACGCATGCACAGGTTAGCTGAAAAGAATTGTTTTACTGTGTACACTAGAGAAAGGCATCGGTGGGTACGATTTTAGTTTTAAAGTGAGCGTACTCCATCATATAAGAATCCGTTCTCATACGATTTGCTATCGATAGAAATAAATACATCATCGTGCTCAGCAGTGTGCTACGATCACAAATATATAATAATATCGGTAGATTGACTTATATTGTGATACCCTAAAATGTTGATATAGGGTGCAAAATACTCCAAATAAAAAGTTGCTTATTTTACGAAATAAAAATTACAGTAAAATTCTAAAAATTAAATTATGACCACGCCTCAAAAGAACCTTGTCCAAATTCGAAGCCGATATTTGAATATATTTAAATAACTGTTATGGTCATGGCGCTGCTTTTCTGTATATTTGATTTAGACATATCTTTCAATATATAATCCGAAATCTCGATTTTTCACTTCTGTTAGAAAGATACAGTTTAACAGATTCCAGTGTTTCTTGTTTCGAGGAAATCCGATTTAAAATGGATTCGATATGATCAGTTGAAGTTGAAATTAAATTTTACGAACTACCACGCTGTTTTGAGCTCGTTTTAAATTAAATATAAATATAAACGCTCGGTCGTCGTTTAATTAACGATTTTAATATTAAATCCCACAAATAGATCAAATAAAATATTTAAAATAAATTTAAATATTCGAATCAAAGCAACAGAAAAATCCGGGTCATTACAATATATATATATGTAATTAAATTAAATCGAATAACGACGCTGCAGTTCGTATTTTGAAATCGAAACTTCAAACGATTGTACCGGGAGATCCGACCATCGGATTTTCCCAAAACTGGAACCGTTGGATTCGTTTTGAAAAGATATTTCTAATGATGTAAATTTTGTGAAGATCCAACGGTTAGATTTTCAAATATGTGTAAATCAAATCTGAAGAAAAACAGCGCCATGGCCGCGTTATGGCCCGAAGCGTCATTTGAATAAATTGGATATTTTAAAATAAATAAAAATAGCGATAAATCATTATAAAATATTATAAACGATATGGATGTGAAATTTAGAAACTAACTGAAGGTTGGCTAAGTCGAATGGTTTCCTGGATTTTGATCTGATGTTGGTTTCGGCCTTCGGGGTTAATATTTGGGAAATCATTCTCTTACTGATTTACGGTTAGTGACTAATGTGTTGGAATAAGGCATATGTTGTGTTTGTTTAGCACTGATTTATTATATATGCAAGTTGCTCAGAAAGACCGGGTTTATCCCATTCTGAACAACTGAATCGACGATAAGAAATCGAAGATGAAGACGGTGGTCGAAGACCGGAGATCTTAACCTCGTTTGGATGGTAACTGATGTCCTGATTAGGAGGTATCCCGAAATATGGATAATGAGTGGTGATCGTCCAGACGTACGCGGAGATCGATGGGTCTGCGAGGTATATAATGCCTCCGGTTTCGTTCAGACCCAGAACAGACTTGCAAATGGACTGTGTGTCTGACATTGGAATTCATTCTGTGTGATTGATAACCATCAGTTACATGGCATGAATTGCCTGTGTGGCATGCTAAGATGCAGTGATCAGGGCTTCTGTTGAAAAGCAAAGTCTTGTGGTTGATGATCAAAGCACCGCCTGTGTGGCGTAGCTTTGTGTATAATGTGAATTCGCGAACCTCACACCCAAGTATGAACCAGAAACGGGAGAGGACCTCAGGGAGGACATGCGTTTCTTTCTCGTTAGAGGTGGTGTCGGTGCTTGAACTGGCCGACATTTATATTATTTTCACCTATGTGGTTGTTGCTGTTGCGAGGACCCTCGGTTATATCGGTCAATCCGGGACCGATGGAGTCATTCATTGGCTCACTTACGCCCCCAAGGGCGGGAAACGCAGTGTTCAGGAATTTTAATCCACATCAGTGGACCAGCCCTGACGATCCAAGGGTCGATGCGCTCTGACCCTGAGGCTCGGGCTAGAGAGTCTCGAAGTCGGTAAGGACTATCTTTTGCCTTGGTTCATGGCGGAAATCCAATTTCCAAATACGTGATTGTGCGGTTTTGATTGTATAGCTATATATGGCGACATAGTGGTATGGGGCATTAATGCTATCTATGATTGATACTTATGATTTGAAATTGTTTTTGAAACATATAAACACTAGTACTAATATCAAATTCTCTTGTTTTACTCGTATCAAGCATATTTTGGCCGTTATAAGGTAAAAACTCTATCCTCCGGTTTGCGTTGCATTGTGTGATGGGAACTGAGTCTTATAATGGTTTCATTTTTATAAAAGACATTGCGATGTTTAAAAGATTTACTTGTTTTAAAGCACTGGCAATCCAATGGAGTAAACCCGTTCCACGAAAGTGGCGTGGTCCTGTGATTAGCCATATTATAAATGTGTTTAGTAGGTTTCTCATACCAGTCCCATGACTGACTCGTAGTTTGTTTCACTTGCAAACTCGGATGCCCCTATTTCTACACGGGCAGCCTTGTATTCAGGCTTTAGCTGGCTCTTTCTGGATAACTGGAGCTGAAGATGGATTCTATCATTTATCTCTTTTTATGCTGTTCAGCTCCTATTGTACATGTTATGTTTGTTTTCCGCTGTAGACATTTATGTATAGCTGAACTGTGTTTGTACTAAGTATGATCCTGTATACTATGTAACTCTGATGATTACGTTTATCCAGTGTATTCTATTGTACATTTTTTTTGGTGTATTTATTTAAGTCTATTCTGCTGTTATCTGTTTATGTGTTATATTCCAAAGATTACCCTTGTCACCATCAGTACGGGGTTTGGGGTCGCCACATTTTCAAAAATGGATTAAAAATATTCATGTGTTGAATAAAATGTTTGGACAATAAAAATATCATTTTTATCATATAAATGAAAGATTAAAAATATTCATGTGTTGAATAAAAATATTTAAACAACAAAAATATCATTTTTATTGAGTGTATAAACCATTAAAAATATTCATGTGTTGAATAAAATATTTAAATAATATTTCGTAAAGGATTAAAATGTGAATTTGATGTCTGATTTTGAATGGACATGAAAATATTGAAATTTGTGAAGCCGTGTTGATGAGATATGCGCCATTTGGACGAGAACAATATTTATATCGATTTTATTCATTTTTAAAATGAATATCTAAAAAGAAAAAATTATCATTTAAATATTAGAATGATAAGGCGTACTCAATTTTGGTTTAAAATTGAAATGAATGTGGGAATTGTTTTAAAACGAATTTATAAACGACTTATAAAATACGTTTTAAACGGAAATCGACGAAATATATATAATATATATTATATATATTTAATGGCCTAAATAGAACGCGCTGCGACCGTTCGTGAATTTTGACCATTGACTTCGAATCGACATTACGGGAGATCCGACCATCGGATTCTCCTAAAACTGGAACCGTTGGGTTCGTATTTGAAAGAGCTTTCCAACGAGTATAAGAGATTTGAAACCTAACGGTTGGATTTGGAATTATGTCCAAATCAAATTTGAAAAAGGTCGCTTTAAGTGCAGTTCGATGACCGTTTATGGAAATCGACTGTACGGGCCTTGATAAAATTATTAAAAATATTAATAATTTGTGTAAAATCATAATAAATGGTTTGGAACAATTGAGATGAAAAATTTCATGTTTATAAAGATAAAAATATATTTTTATCAAAATGAACTAGTTATTAACTAGATTTGAAATCCAATAATTTTTAAACAAAATAAATTGGATTTGTGAATGGTTTTAATATAACCAGAAATCTCCAACAAACGAATTGGAATGGAAATAATCTTTGAATATTTTGATATTGGATTCCGTGATTAAATGGATATCGTTATGGAAATTTGGAAGATATGTATATATATATTGTTTTTCCAATACGATATTTGTTGGTTTCAGAATTTGATATTGAATATAAGTCGATTTAATTTCTATTTAGAGCCTTGTATTTAATATCAAATGGGATTTTGGTTTTGTTGTGACTAATACTATTCTTAAACCCAGTTGAGAAAAGAATATATCTTTTAATTAAGATTTAGAGAAGTTTACCAATTAATTAATATTTAATTGGAATTGAATTGAGAATTGGATTTTTGGGTTTATCGTGAATGGTGTTTTGAATAACACTTGTTCTTTAACCCAATTAATAGTGAAGTTAAGATTTGGAATTTATAAATCTTTATTTTAAGATTTAATGGAATTTTCCAAAGTAAAGTTTTCCAATTTAATATAAATAAATTAGGATTGAATGGAATTCGATTTGGTAATAATCAAAGTGAACTTCTGTGGAGGAAGAGTATTAACTTATATATATATATATATATATATATATGGAATTTAAAAGGCTTTGTTGTTATTCCATTTATGTCATTAGTCGGATACGGAAATTGAAATCGATTATATATTGATCTGTTTTTCCATGAAGATTCCATAATTAATGGAATGTGATTTTGGGTTTATCGTGAACTGTGTTTTAAATGATATTGGTTCTTTAACCCAGTTAAAAACAGGATTTCATGTCTAACATTGTATTTCGAACTGTATTGTTGATCTCTGCTGAGTATACATCTGTTTGGTGGTGGAGAAATTATTCTCTTGCTTAACACCCTTCCTAAGACGTACGAGCTTAGAGGTTATATATCTGCACAAATCTATGGTATGGCGTAGATTGTCGATGAAACATGTTTGATTTCCTAAAGTTAAACAACCATTAATATTTATTTTTGGGAAGATTAAAACTAAGTGGAGATTTGATGAATCTTTAATTAGACTGAAATGAGAATGTGATAATTTATATTATCAAATTCGGGAAATGACTGAGAACGAAGTACCACCAGTTTTACTCCAACCGATAGTTAAATCTTTAATTAGATTTGAACGTGAAATGGTAATTAAATTTACCAATAACACTTGGTGTTAGATATGGAGTATTACCAGTTTTGCTCCATGGGATGAATAGGTTGGGATTGGGAAACTAAACAAATGATTACTTCGGTATGGTGCGCTAATCCCGACTAGTTTGGATAAACCTTAATTTGGTTTGAATTGATATCCAAAGGAAGATTAAAGAATAAATTTAAAGAATTTATCTTTGATAAAATTAATAGGAACCTTTACCTGATGATGTGAATAACTGAATAAAATAATATTCTGAATTGGAATGAGGCGTATGTTGTGTGTTTGTGTAGCACTTGTTTATAATATACGGGAGTTATTCGAAAAGGCTTTATACCCATTCTGAATAACTGATTCGACGATGAAGGCGGTGGTTGAAGACCGGAGGTCTTCACATCGTTTGGATGATTACTGATGTCTTGATTGAGCTGTACACCCAAGACATGGTAATAAGTGGTGATTGTCCAGATGTACTTCGAGATCGACCGGATATGCGAGGACCTCTCTCCTGTGTTGGACATATGGGACGAGGAATAAGGTGCCTTCGGTTTCGTTCAGACCCAAAACGAACTAGTAAATGGATGTATGTCTGACATTGGATTTTATTCTGTGTTGATTGATCTCTATTAAATATATATCTGTTTGGTGGCGGAGAATTTATTCTCTTGCTTAACACCCTTCTCTGAGACGTACGAGCTTAGAGGTTATATATCGATAGACATCAGTCACATGGCATGAATTGCTTGTGTGGCATGCTGAGATGCAAATGATCAAGGCTTCTGTTGAAAAGCAGAGTCTTGTGGTTGATGATCAAAGAATGGCTTTAAATAGCATAGCTTTGTGCATAGTGTTGATTCACGAGCCTCACACCTCGGTATGAGTCAAAAAGGGATAAGGGACGCAAGGAGGACATGATGTTTCCTCCTAGCTATGGGAGGTGTCATGGTATGGATCCTAGACATTTATATATTTTCTTACCTATGTGGATGATGGATAGCAAGACGCCTTGGATATATCGGTTACTACGGAGCTGATGGATAGGTCCTATAGGACTGGGAAGCGTGTGTTCAGGTATAATTAATCCACTAAATGTGGATCGGCCCTACAAGTTCCAAGGGTTCGCTAGCGTCCAAACCCTGAGGCATTTGCTAGAGTGTCTCGAAGCCGGTGAGGAGTGCATCCTTTGCCTCGACTCATAGATGGAATCCAATTTCCAATACGTGATATTTCGGTTTTAGTTGCAAACCTATATGGCGACATAGTAGCATGGTATACTATACCGTCTATGTTTGATACATTTATATTTGAAGCTGTTTGATACACTATACACCTATAGTAATATCAAAATAATTTGTTTTAAAACGTACCAAGCATGTTTGGCTATTATAAGGTAAAACTCTATCCTCCGGCTTGCGTTGCATTGTGTGATGGGACATGAGTATTATAATAACTTCATTTTTCAAAAAGCATTGCGTTGTTTACAAACTGTTTATGCACTGGTATTCTTGGGGGTAAACCCATTTCGTGTTATACGGCGTGGTACCTTAATATATCTGATTTTAAAGTCAAGTATATATCTGTTTTAGTTCTCACACCAGTTACATGACTGACCTGGAGATTATTGTTTTAACCTAAACTTTAGGTGCCCCTATTTTCCACACTGGCAGCTGGTAGTTGGGTTTTGCAGATATTATTTTCACAAGATCTGGATTTACAGCTGGTGCTATATTCAGAAAGCTCTGTATCTGTGTATTTCTTACAGTTGTGTTATTTATTGATTTTCCGTTGCTTTGTCATTTGACTCTCTGATATTTGTCAAATGTATATTATTTATTCATTCTCTATTATATTCTTGTACTCTGATGTAATTGTTGTAATAAGTAATGAATTCAAATTTGCCGTGTTCTCAACTCAATACAGGCTTTCTCGTAAGGGAGAGTTTGGGTTGTTTCATCTTAGCTGCAGCCCAACCCCTTTCTTCCTTTTTTTACTTCTATTTATTCCATCCTTTTCCCTATTCTGACCTATAAGCCTACCTGCTCAAGCCCGTGTCTCTCTTCTCTATTTTATTTTATTTTTTTAATAAAAAAACTGGGTCGAGCCCATTTGTGTAATACACCTGCACCATTTGCGCAGGCAAGCAAAATGATCTGCTCCTGCTTTTCTGTTTCTTTTACTTCCTTCTTTCTATAATTCTTCCCATGTTTCTTCTCCTGCATTATTTCTCTTTTCCTTTTTCCGGTTCCAAGCAATGAAAGTTGCAAGAACATCACACTACTGCCTTATTTTTAAACCAGACATCACTACCCTATTTCCCATAAAAAAAACTATACCACTCCCTAAGTTATTTATTTACAGGTAACCGCTACCCTGTACAACTCAATACCCCCTGTACACTGCTTGTTTGTGCACATGCACAGGCGTTTTGCCCAACGAACGGCAACCGCATCACCACCCACATACGCCCTACTATCTCCAGCCAACAAAGACCCACTGCCACCCCCCCAAGTCTCCGTCTTCTCGAAATCACCTTTCACCGTTTAAGGACCAAAACACTATACCATATTGTCACCACAAGCCATCCCTCTATGACTACTTCTGATTATCTGAGCACCTGCACCTATCACCGTAACGAATCTCACCTCCATGCGCTCCTCCCTACCAAAAATCAATGCACTCGATCCATTCAATCCCTCGCACTATCCATTTAAAAGCCGAGCCCAAAAACATTCTCGAAAACCTAATGTCGCCTTGTCCACTCTCCACAGACAACTAGAACTCACAAGAGTTCATTCACACCTCCCCCTAGACACTAGGAACCTCCCACAAAAACAGTTTCTAATATCATCTACCCAATTTCATGTTTTTAATTTTTTCCATCCCAATTTGAAAATAAATCCAAATTTAGACTATAATGCATTTAAAATCATGATTTTTGTTTTAAAAATCATTACTCGCATGTATGAATCAATTCGTGTACCTAAAACTATACTTTACGATGTTTGAAAATTCGATTTTTTTAAACACCCTTTACTCTCTTATGCGTATATATTCAAATATATATTCTTATTAGAGGTGAAATTATTTTTAGAATGAATCACAAAGGATTTTAAATAATGTTGTAATTAATATTATCTCCTAACCTCAATCTAATTTCACGGTATTGATTTTTCAAGTTAGGTGGGGGTTTGGAAGCAGGAAACAGAGCTCATTTGGCTATAGACTTATGTATTTGTTTTTCCCAGATTCACTATAGATTTAATCACATGGTGCATCCATTTAGAAGCATACAAATATGTATATATTTGCATTACAATATGTAAACAGTAGTAATAGATGAGGGTAGTTTATTCACTTAAGCTTGTTCATAATGTGATGTTATTTCACTTCCAGGTTTGACGGATAAGTTATTTAAATTAATACCAATCATCAAAACATATATACATACCTATCTATATTTCCTTATAACTGACTAAAGAGGGAATTTACTCACAACATTTATTCACTGTTTTAGCTATACAGTTCCAAGTTTTATATGCTGGTAAAATCCATAAATTCAGACTACATATATACATTATATATAAATATATATAACAATTAGGAATAAATGGCTGTTTTACTCATAATGGATGGTTGCTCACTGTTTTTGGTTCCAAGCTTAAGTTCTTGCTCACTGGTTTTATGCAATTGTTTCCAGATTTTACACTCTCTTATTCCATGATTTGATACAGATTTTTTTCTAGTTTTAGTGCAAACGTAGTATGGTTATGAGCAGTGAGCTAGTGTATTTTTATAGGTGCAAAGAATTAATAAATTAATGGGGAGTACATGTATGCATGGGAAAAGCAATGCACGATTTGGAATGTGAAAACTGTTGCTATGATAAATGGAAGGAACGCAACTATATGATTAGACAAGAATGTAGCTGCTGTTTGTTTTGATTTGAGAGAATGTAGCAAGTTATTGAAAGAGGAAGCCATGTATTTGTTTAGCAGGCTCTAATTTATCCCAATTGAAAAAACATGGCAGCCTAGTTTGCTAGCTGGTCTCATATATTAAATTGAAATAACATTTCATGACAGTCCTATATGGGTACAAATAGCCACGACCATGTTATGGTTGACGTGCAAAGTTTGAGTGACTGAAAGGAACAACTATGTATGTATAGCTGTATGAAGTAAGTTTAAGAGGATGTAACTGTGTATTGATGAGATGTGTAAGGCTATTTACCTAAGCATGTATGCTCGGTTGTGACTGTTGCAATAAGGTACACATGTTTGTGTACTTTAAAATGACCTAGTTGCAAAACCTATCAAACTAATGTGTTCAATTGTATTGAAATGGCACGTCAAGTTACAAAAGAAAATCTCCTTATTTTTAAAATGGAACATATTTCTTGGAAATAAAATATTTCTTGCATACGAAGCAATCTATATTTTACTTATTTTATTTACTCTAAATTTTACTTAAGTGATATCCTTTTAAATTCATATGAGTTTAGAAAATGTAAAACAAAATATATAAGATATTATTTACTTGTATACACATCCATATTCACTTGTGAAGGAAAATAGTATAATAGGATTACAAAAAAAGTTGTTTAATAATTTAAATCCTGTTGTAAAATATATATAAATGTTGTGAATATGCTTTTATTAGTACTCTATTTAGTCCCACATCATGGGAATAAGTTAACCATCAGCTCCAAAGCCTATATATAAAGGAGCCAGTGTAATAGAAATAATGACACATCTGAATGAATAGAAATGTCCTCTCTCCCTTGTTTCTTCTGTTCTGTGTTCATTTTATGACATGTTATCAGCACGAAACTCTTGATACATATCAGATCTAAGTTGATGAAAGCAGCAATTATGGATTCAAATCTAATGCTTATGTCGGGTTTGACAATTAGATCCATGACTTAATTTGGTTAATCTTCTCTCTGTAAACATCTGGATTCAGGTATGGCTTCCACTAATTCATTTTACTTTCTCTCTGATTTATTCTCAATTAAATCAATATGGGGTCATCTATTCAAATATGGAATTTCATGATTTGTCAATCATCAAGTATATAGAAATTCCAACAAGTGGTATCAGAGCCACCCATAATTGATTTTATTGAGAAATTTTCTAGTTTGAAGAATATATGAAATTAAGGTTTTGATGTTTACAATTTGTGGTTTCATCCGATATTTTTTTTGGATTCAGATCTTAACATATAACTTATGTTTCCACTTGCAATCTTGGGTTTGCTTTTGCATTGAAAATTAAAGGTTGACTTATGAAACTCTTTTGATTTCAAAAGATAGATCTAGAAGATTAAAATTTTAAGTCATTTTTTTGGAAATAATCTGAATCACTCTAAAAATTGTAAAAAAAAAAATTGTTAGTCATAACATAAGTTATTGCATATTATTCTGAATCACTTAGAAAGAACATTTTGAATATGTTATGAACGATAGTTTTCCTCTACTTTTTATTGATTGAATATAATGGTTTGAATAATCTAGAACCATTTATGCAAGGAAATCAGCTCCTTGATTTAATTAATTTGGACATATAGTTTTATATATGGTATAAGGGATATTTTAGAAATTTTGAATCAAGTATGCATGCTAGATCTGAGATGGAATGTTTTTTGTTTTATTGTTTTATATATATTTGCAATTAAACCAATTCACTGTAATATTGGTTTACATTTTTTTTGGCCACATAACGGTCCATTGCATTTTTTTATTACAAATGCATTAATTGTGGTTGTTATGTTAATATCATAAATGCGTTAAATGCTTTGGTTATGGAAATTAAGTAATTCATCTTGTTTCTATTAGGAATAAGAAAATATTTTTTTATTTATTTAATGCATTTATGTTTAATAGATACATATATTTTATATGTATGGTGCTTGTGAAAGATATGCTGCACTTTCATGTTTCAGTCAGCATAAAATAAAAGGAGCAATAATTTCCATGTTTATCTAAACTGCATCATTTATGGCTTAATTAAGTATTCCAATAATAAGCCAAAGGAAAAATGACAAAGTGGCATTTTATATTGCTATACTATGGTCAGATATACATCATAGCTATTATTATGTTCATTAATGTTATTTAACACATTCGCTATGTCATTTATATGTAATTTTTATGTGGCACTAATTCTGGCATTAATTTACGATATTTTTTTATGTAATTTATTTATGACGCATTGTATCATATTTATTAAGGAAATGACTATCATATTTGAATAAAAGAAAATCTAGAGGATTTGCTTCCGTTTGAAATATACAATTATAATATGTTAATAATAATAAAACCTGAAGTTTTATTACAGTAATTTTAGAACATATCATATTTCCGGAAGAAATGTTTTTATTGTTTCTTAGGAAAAACTTTTATAAGGAAAATATGCATCTTGAAGATCATATTATGTTAAGATCTAAATATTGATCTTAATTCTGCACACCGGAAGTGATTGCAAAAACAATTTTTGTTATTACATGAAAATTTAGAACCTACAGTTTCTAAAAAGGCAAGAAGCAATTTTGAAATAAAAAGTAAGATCTAAAAGATCTTTATATGGGTTGTATATTTTGAATCAAAAAAATATGCAATTTTTATTTTTGTTAATTTTATGTATAAATTGACAAGTTTTTCAAATCATTCATATTGAAGAATGAGAAGAAAAAAATTGAATATGGGACATGTAGTTTATTTTTGTTTATAGTTGTGAATTTTATGTACATATCTGTAAATTTTTGAATCATTCACGTTAGGGAATGTAAAATGTTGATTATGTGATTGATTAATATATTATATTACCTTATTGTCATAAATGCATTGAATGTTAGAGAATGCATTGTTATGATAATATATTATATATTGTCATAAATGCATTGAATGCATTAGTTATTGTTAGTTAATTGATGTATGTTTGTATTTGTAATAAGAATAAGCATATGTATTATTATTCGATGTATTTAGCTAGTAATAGCTAATTTATGGAAGAAAGAGTAGAACCACAACCTGAAGTTGTGCAAAGAAAATATTTATACTGGAAGTCGTATAACTCAAAGTCTTGGACCTGAAGTCTTGAATTATGTATATATATATATGTATGTATGTATATGTATATATATATAAACATTTTTCATAAAGTATACATATTTGAAATCTTGTCAATTAGCAAAAATGTAAAAGCTTCTAAATTAATAGCATTTCAAAAGATTGAGAACCAGAAGTTAATCATAAATTTATAAAATCGATATACATTTAAAAAAATATGCATAGGAACTCGAGGTTCCTCAATCAATGAATTTGAAACAATTCATAATTTAAAAGCCTGAAGCTTTATTCAAACCGTATGAAATAATAACATTACACTTCTTAAAGAAGTTAAATCATATGCGACAATAATAATGCATCCAAAGATTGCACAATTTTCAAAATGAGATGTATCTTGCTTATATATTTATATTTACATATTGTATTGAAGAATAAATTTTAACAACTCGAAGTTGTTATATATTTTATTTGAACCAGAAGTTCAACACAGTGAACCAGAAGTTCAATACAATGGAACCAAAAGTTCAATGCAGTTGAACCAGAAATTCAATACAGTTTAACAAACTTGAAATTGTTTATATATTATTTGAACTAGAAGTTAAATATAGATTAACAACTTGAAGTTGTTCATATACTTCATTTGAACCAGAAGTTCAATACAGTTCCAAATAAGATATTTTGGATATTATGATGCAATCTTTAAGATTCGCATTGACATTGCTAGATAAGCAAAAATTAATGATTGGAAGCTTATGAAAAAATTGTTCTAAAATAGGTAACTCGAATAAGAAAGAATATGCAAATAAATTACATATGGAATACGTAGACGCACATATATACACATATAAGCGAATATTTAATTAACAACCTGAAGTTGTCATGAGCTCATATTATGAATTATGCATATACTGTTTAATATTTCAGAAATTCGATTGACATCAATATTGATTGACCTGAAGTTATGTGCATATTCAAATGATAGAAAATTCCTCCAAGTCATCAGATCAATGAAAGGGAATAAGCAATTCAATATGAATGCATCTTATCAACTAATAAGAGCATTATCCTCCTAAAATTGAAATACATCTAATGTATTTGCTAGCTATGATGCTATAATGGATCAAAAATGAATCCAAAGTAGGTTTATTATTAAAAGTGACAATGTTTGTCAACAATGAGGGGGAGGATAAAGGAATCATCGATGTTAAATATTTGCTAACATATAGAATTATGCAAAGTATTAAGTAACATGCATACATTATCAATTATGTCCCTAATAGACATTCTCCTATATACATTTTTTTGAACTATTCTCCAATATACATTTGAATCCCCGAAGGATCAAAAGGTGTAAATCACAGTTGAAATTGTGGTATAAAAGTCATTTCAAAATATCTTTGGAGTAAGTCATAAAGATGCAAAATAAAGGTGGTGAGTGTTCCTGAATAAACACAAAAGGTGCTTTGAAAGAAACCCATGACATGATTGTCAAAATAACCCCATGATTAGTTTAGGTACCTAAAGCAAGATAAGTTTTGAGATCTCAATAAATTATGTATAGAACTGACAAGAAATAATCATCAATGATAAATTAATAAATAATAAAGCGCTTATATTTATAAATGGATTAAAAATCCCATATTAGAGAGAAACATGATTGGCCATCATGAAATTCTCCTAAATAAGATATATGGACCTGTACTCCATAAGATATGAACATGTAGTCCATAAGATAAAAATAGAAATATATATAATGACAAAAACACACAGAAGTTACTAAAGCACCATAGAGTGTCAACAACATGGTAAGTGCCATGAGCATTGTATTTTCAGAGAAAATTGAATTGATTAAAGTGGTGAAAGTGTTTAAAATGCTTATAATACCCTGAAGGTATAAACGATGAAAGTATACAAATTCCAGAAGAATTTAAATAACTTTGGTAGTGATAAAGAGCAAGAAATATAGATTACGACATTCTTTTAAGTATTGTTGTGATGAAAATCTTGAAATAATTCATGATGAGTAGATCACTTCCTGCTTTCAAGAATTGTTGTAATGAAACTCTTAATATCCATTGAAGTGGTAGTTGCGATATGCAAAACTTATTATAATATATAAGTTCCTGAAGAACATTAATAACATTTGTTATTATAAAGAATACCAAGAAAATGGATGATAGATTGCAACCTTCTTCTAAGTATTGTTGTAAGAAAAATCTTGATATACTTCAAGTTGAGTAGATTACTTCCTGCTTAGTGTTGTTGTAATGAAAATCTTGATATACTTCAAGATGAGTAGATTACTTCCTTCTTAGTAATGAAAGTTGTCTTATTCATCAAATACGTATTGCAACATGCAAGTCCAATTGAAATAGATAATTATAAGCACCTGAAGTGTATTCATAAATGAATATTAGTATCATACAAATCACAAAAGGGAGGCGTTTTAAATAAGAAAGCATGCATGAAGCATGGAAATACAAATGAAGTTTTAAAAGAAAAACTTCATTAAGAAGAATATGTAAGCAATTTGAGTTAGAAGAATACGAATTCAGAGGAAATTATTAAATTAGGGGGATCATCCATAAGTATGATATACTGCACTCTTTTTCATTAACAAAGTTTTTCCCCACTGGGTTCTTAATAAGGTTTTAATGAGGCATGGGTCATGATCCAGAAGTATCAACCCAAAAGTAACATACAAAAATAAGTTATATTGTACTCTTTTTTCCCACTGGGTTTTTTTTATTAAGGTTTTAACGAGGCATAACATTGATCCAGAAGTATCACACTACTTTTGACGTAGTAAATATGACATTTTATATTGTACTCTTTTTCCTTCATTAAGATTTTTCCCATCGGGTTTTTCTTAGTAAGGTTTTAATGAGGCAACATTTTGATCCAGAAGTATCAAACATCTTTTGATGTAGTAAACTATTACTTATGAAGACAAGGCAATTTGCATGGCTCATATTCAAGTGAATTATATCGAGGCTGATAGGATATAGCAAATTTCTTCTAAATTTCTCTTCACACATGAATGAAAGGATAACAAGTGTGAGGAGAAACAAATTCAGTTCAAGAAAAGCGGGTAGATCTGTTCTCAAAGTTGATTCCAAAATCAACATTCCAGAATATGATGTACAAAATTGGCATGTGTCGACTACATCAATAGACTAACTGAATAATGAGTTATAAATAAGAGGGAGCATATAAAATTATGCTATAATGTACTCTTTTCCTTCACTAATATTTTTCCCACTGGGTTTTTGTTAGTAAGGTTTTTAATGAGGCATTATCTTGATCTTGAAGTATCAACCGTTACGGTAACATTGTAAAACATGTTACCTAAAAAGGAAATAAATTTGCACTCTTTTCCTTTTTTATGATTATTCCCATAGGTTTTTCAAAAAAAAAATTTTAATGAGGCATTGTTTTAATACTGAAGCATCAAACTCTTTTAAGAAATATCATTCTAATATGATATCCATAATGTCAAAGGTTGTGTACTTTTTTTTTCTCATTCAAGGTTTTTCCCACTGGGTTTTCCGGATAGATTTTTAAAGGCAATAGACGATAGTTGTACCGACTGGATGGATATATGTAATCAAGATAGTAATAAGAGGGAGCAATCATCATATATGTTTTAAAGGGGATAACTTCAAGTTATCAGAGCATTCAAGATTTTGAAGACGCATATTCAAGGGGGAGTGTTGTAAAATATATAAATGTTGTGAATATTCTTTTATTAGTTCTTTGTTTAGTCCCACATCATGGAAATAACTTAAACATCAGCTCCAAAGCCTATATACACAGGAGCGAATGTAATAGAAATAATGACACATCTGAATGAATAGAAATGTCCTCTCTCTCTTGTTCTTCTGTTCTGTGTTCATTTTATAACAAATCCAATATTATTTATACTTTCACAAAATATAAGAAAACGTTTCTTGTTTGTTTCACATTGGTTAAAATATATTTAAATGTAACAACCCGAAAAATCTGAACCAATTTAAAAATTTTATTTTAACTATTTTAATGGATTTTGAATATTTAAAATAATTTATTTTAAATAACAACGACAAAAAATTTATTTTAATCGAAGTTAGAACAAATATATTTATTTTAATTATAAAAGGAGTTAGAAATAACTCGGTAGTTTGAAAATTTGTATTTGAACTTTGACTGAATGTACATGATTCAAGATAAATTGTTTCAGTGAAACAAGAAATATTTGAATCTATTTAAAAATATCTTTCCAACAAATGTGAAAAATCCATATTTCATAGCGGAAATTGAAAGTTATGTCCAGTTTAAAATTTAGAAAAGTCGCTATGAAATTTAATATAATATATAGCCTTTAAAATTAGCCATTGCGCAAACGACCTCCGTTTTTGACGAAACCATTTAGGTTGGATCCGGAATATCATATTATTGCAAGATTCCAATTTTCAAAATTTTTGAAATTAATATGTGAGCGTGGAAAAGGAAAACATGTTTTGTCAATTTCAGTCAATTAGGATCGACCAGAAAATGGCCATTTTTCAACTGGTCTCCAAATTTGATGAAATTAATTTTGGTAGGACCGCATTGTGAAAACGAAGTCAGAAATAATTTTTCTGTAATTTTCGGAGTTAGTGTGTGGCCCCGGTAATTTAAAATATATGTTTAATTTAAATATATATTGATTTATATTTTAATTTTGATAAAAACTGATTCAAACAGTCGAATTGGCCTATGAAACGTATCCCATTATGCTCGGAATAGGGGTAGTTAGCTAGAGGCTACAGTTGTTGGGTTTGATTTGGATTTCGGGCCATAAACGAGTTATTCTTGAATTAAATAAATAAAATACAAATAAAAATACTATATAAATACGGTTGAAAATACATTAACCCTAATCCTAATTCCCGTTCAATTCAAGCAGCCGCCACAACCCATTTTGATGGCCCTCCTCATCCCAAATTTGACCCCAAATCGCTCTTAAAATTCAACAAATTAAATCCAAAATTCTAAATGAAAATCAAAGAGATTTTTCTGCTCTATCCTTCTATACGGTTGTGATGTATTTGTGTTGAGTGGATGGGCGGATCCAAGTGCTCGAAATTGCCTCGTTCGGGGCTGATTCCGGTGTAGGTGCGCCCACCGAGTGGCGCAACACCGTGGGTGGTGGAAGGGGGAGTGGAGGGTTGTCCCGTGGTGCAGTTTGATTGGGGTTCGGCTTGGTGGATGGGCGGTGAAATCGATACCTAGTTTGGAGCAGGTCAACGAAGAAGGAGGAGCACTATACATGAAATACCGTGAGCAATTCTTTATGTACTTAGTTAATTAATTTAGTAATTAAATTAAAAAAAATTAAAATTCATATTTATGTAACTGTTTTAAAAAAAATCTGAAATAAAAATATACAATGTTTTGAAATAAATAAATAAATAAAAATTACAATGTTTTGAAATAAAAATATATAATGTTATACAATGTTTTTGAAATAAAAAATACATTGTTTTTGAAATAAAAAAACATATAATGTTTTTAAAGTAAAAATATACAATGTTTTTGGAAATAAAAATTAACACTGATTTGAAAATAAAAAGAACATTATTTTGGTAATGAAAAAACACATCATTTTGGTAATGAAAAGAACATAATTTTGGTAATGAAAAGAACATCATTTTGGCAATGAAAAGAACATCATTTTGGCAATGAAAAGAACATCATTTTGGCAATGAAAAGAACATCATTTCGACAATGAAAAGAGCATTATTTTGGCAATGAAAAGAATATTATTTTGGAAATAAAAGACATGGTTTTGTAAAATAAAAAGACATTGTTTTATAAATATATATAAGCAATTTTTTAATCATATAAATATACATTGTTTTAATCATATAATTTGCATTGTTTTGATCATAAAATTAGCATTGTTTGAAAGCATTAAATTACCATTACTTTTAAAAATATATATAGAATGATTTTTAATATAAAATATCATTGTTTTCAAAAGAAAACATATCATTGTTTTTTAAAAAAACATATCATTGTTTTCAAAAGAAAACATACCATTGTTTTTAAAAGAAAACATATCATTGTTTTTAAAAGAAAAATAACATTGTTTTTAAAAGGAAACATACCATTGTTTTTAAAAGAAACATAGCATTGTTTATAAAAAGATAATAACATGGTTTCAGTTATAAATAACTTTAATAGGAACGTGATTTTTATCATGACATAATTTTAAACAAAAATATGATTTTTTTTTAAAATAAAACAGCGTGGTTTTAAAATGAAATGGAATTGTTTTAAATATAAATAACATCAAATAAAAATGTGATTTTTATTTAAATAGCTTTGAAATAAAAATATGATTTTTATATACATCGCATTGAAATAAAAATGTGATTAAAACTATACTATTAAAGGTGAGTTGTTTTTCGGTGGCTCTCAAGCACCCTCCAATTTCTGTGAGGCTCTCCCTGAATGTGACGCGTGGAATGTTTACTCAAGCGTCTCTCTTCTTTCCGAATCTTTCTTTCATGTTTCCTTCCTTCTTGTTCTCATCCACCTTTTTCCTTTCCTTTCGTTTTTCTCTGCATTCCCAAGCCCTATTTTCATTTCTACATACATGCAGTACATCTCCTTTTTTTTACTTTGTCCTCCGCTTATTTTCTCTAACCTCACCTGACACGAGCCGAACTTCCCCGTGAAGGAAAGAACGGATTGCTCTGAGGACAAGATGAATCAAAATACAAACAGAAGAATATTTCATTGCTTATTACAACAATTTACATCAGAGTACAAGAATACACAGAGTATTAACAAATAATATACATTTGATAAATATCAGAGAATTACAATTTACAATGCAGCGGAAAATAATACAAAACACAACTGAAAGAGATAAACAGATACAAAGCTTTTCGAATACCATTCCAGCTGTAAATCAGGATCCTGTGAATATAAATCTGCAAAACCAAAACCACTAGCTGCCCGTGTGGAAAACAGGGGCACCCAGAGTTTAGATTAAAACAATAAACTCCAGGTCAGTCATGTGACTGGTGTGAGAACTAAAACAATTATTTAAAACTTTACTTTAAAATCAGATATATCAAGGGACCATGCCGTATAACACGGAATGGGTTTCCTCCCAAGAATACCAGTACATATAAAAAAACAATGCAATGCTTTTTGAAAAATGAAGCTATTATAAGACTCAGGTCCCATCACACAATGCAACGCAAGCCGAAGGATAGAGTTTTTACCTTATAATAGCCAAAAATGCTTGGTACGTGAAATTTCATGTTTTATTATTACTATAAGTATAGTGTCAAAAACAACTTCGAATATAAATGTATCAATCATAGATGGCATGAGTGCCCCATCCCACTATGTCGCCATATTAGGCTCTATAATCAAAACCGAAATGTCACGTATTGGAAGTTGGGTTTCCATCTGTGAAGACTCTCTAGCTCGAGCCTCAGGCAAGTACTCATTCAAGCCTTTAGATCGTTAGGGCCGGTCCACTCAATGTGGATTAAAATGCCTGAACACTACGTTTCCCCACGCTATGGGGCGTAAATCTGGTCTATATAAAGACCATACCATCCATCGGCCCCACTGTGCCGATATATCCGAGGCGCCTCGCTATCCATCATCCATATAAGTAAAATACCTGGGCGTGCAAAACCCATACACCAATCCTAGCTAGAAGGAAACGTATGCCCTCCCTGAGGTCCTCTCCTGTTTCTGGTTCACACCGGGGTGCGAGGCTCGCGAGTTAATGCTACACAAAGCTATGCTATATTAAAGTTGTGCTTTGATCATCAACCATAAGACTCTGCTTTCCAACAGAAGCCATGATCATTTGCATCTCAGCATGCCACACAAGCAATTCATGCTATGCAACTGATGTCTATCAATCACATAGAATGAAATCCAATGTCAGACACACAGTCCATTTACAAGTTTGTTCTGGGTCTGAACGAAGCCGAAGGCACCTTATTCCTCATCTCATATGTCCAATATAGGAGAGAGATCCTCGCATATCCGGTCATGTCCAAGTACGTCTGGACGATCAACACTTATTACCTCGTCTTGGGTGTACAGCCCAATCAAGACATCAATAATCATCCAAACGATGTGAAGACCTCCGGTCTTCAACCACCGTCTTCATCTTCGACTTATCCTCGAATTAGTTATCCAGAATGGGATAAACCCGGTCTTTCTGAATAACTCGCGTATATAATAAACAAGTGCTATAAAAACACAGCATACGCCTCATTCCAATCCTGAATTTTCTTTTATTTAAATATTCATATATTTTGGGAAAGGTTATTCATCCCATGGAGCAAAACTGGTAATACTCCATATCTAACACCACGGTGTTATCGGTAAATATTAATTACCATTTCACGTTCAAATCTAATTAAAGATTTAACTATCGCTTGGAGCAAAACTGGTGATACTCCATTCTCAATCATTTCCCTAAATTGATAATTTTAATTATCACATTCACTTTTCAATCTATTCAAAGATTCATTAAAACTCCATTTAGTTTTAATCTTCCCAAAAATCAATATTAATGATTATTCAAAGCTAAGAATTAATCTTATCTTTAACTGGGTTAAAGAACCAATGTTATATAAAACACCTTCACGATAAACCTAAAATCACATTCCATCAGTCTCTAACCATAAATTAGTAAGAGAACGATTCCCTAAGTATTAACCCCGAAGGCCGGAACCAACATCAGATCAATACCCAGGAAACCATTCAACTTAGCTAATCTCCTGTTAGTTTCTAATTTTCTTAACTTCATTGGGTTTAAGAACAATATTATTAAAGATACCATTCACGACAAACCCAAAATCTCATTCCATTGTTAATCGGGTTAAAGAACAAGTGTTATTTAAAACATCGTTCACGATAAACCCAAAAAATCAATTTCAATTCAATTCCAATTAAATATTAATTAATTGGTATACTTCTCTAAATCTTAATAAAAAGATTTAATCTTTTCTCAACTGCGTTAAAGAACGCCATTCATGACAAACCTAAAATCCCATTTGATATTATATACAAGGCTCTGAATAGAAAATATATCGACTTATATTCAATATCGAATTCTGAAATCAACAAACATCGAATTGGAATAACGATATATATATATATATATATCTTCCAAATTCCTCCACAATATCTGTATAATCATGGAATCCAATATTGAAATATTCCGAAGATAATTTCGATTCAAATCCATTCCAATTCATATATTGGATATTCCAGTTATTTTTAAAATGATTTCAAATCAAATTTATTTATTAAAAAATATTGGATTATAATTCTAGTTCATAACTAGTTCATTTTGATAAAAATATTTTTTTATCTTTTCAAACGTGGAATTTTTCACCCTAAACTCTTTTCAAATCATTTATTATGATTTTACACAAATTATTGATATTTTTAATAATTTTATCAAGGCCCGTACAGTCGATTTCCATAAACGGCCATCGAAATGCACCTACCACAACCTTTTTCAAATTTGATTTGGACATAATTCCAAATCCAACCGTTAGATTTCAAATTTTATGTATTCGTTATAAAGCTCTTTTCGATACGAACCCAACGGTTTTGATTTTAGGAGAATCCGACGGTCGAATCTCCCATAATGCCCGTTCGAAGTCAATGGTCGAAATTCGCGAGCTACCGCGGTGTGGCGCGTTCTATTCAGGCCATTAAATATAATATATATATATATATATATATTATATATATATTTCGTCGATTACCATTTAAAACGTGTTTTATAAATTGTTTTAAATTCATTTTCAAAACGATTTCAACTTCATATTCAATTTTAAATCAAAATTGAATATTTCATATCATTAATATATAAATGATAATATTTTCAAAACATTATATTTTGAAATCACTTCCTTTTCGATATTCATTATAAAAATGAATAAAATTGATATAAATATCGTTCACGTCAAAATGGAGTTAATCTAATCAACATGGCTTTATATACTTAAATATTTTCGTGTCCATCCCAAATTGGACATCAAAATCATATTTCGATCCATTACAGAATATTATTTTAAAATATTCGTTATTTTAAAATATTTCTATTTTCAAATATTTCTATTTCAAATATTCTTTATTTTCAAATATTTCTATTTCAAATATTCTTTATTTTCAAGTATTTCTATTTCAAATATTCTTTATTTTCAAATATTTCTATTTCACATATTTCTATATCAAATATTTCTATATTTTCAAATAATCTTTATTTTAAAATATTTCTACTTCCAATATTCTTATATTTTCAAATATTTCTATATCAAATATTCTTTATTTTCAAATATTTCTATTTTCAAATATTTCTATATTCAAATATTTCTATTTCAAATATTTCTATATTTTCAAATATTTCTGATGTGGAATCAGACACAATCAATTACCATATAATGCTATTTATATGGATTTCACGCAACACATGTATACAGCAACAGTGATAAAAAATCATCTATCATCCAAAGTGCAATTTACAACTGTATAAGCGTTAAAAATAAATAATTAACGCTCATCACAGCCTGTCAACCCATCGATTGACATACCACTAATTATTGGGATCAATGTATGTCAAATATCATCCCAATACCCGTGTGGGGTTTCAAACAACAAACACAGATTATTATTTGTGCAGTTGGGTGATGTGTAAAATTTATCGTCCCAATCTATATCAGATAAATGGGTGTACATAAACAAATCGTCTAATTTGTTTATAAATATTTATTTCAGCACATAGATATTTTATACAGTTCATATATACAATAAAAATATGATTTTTATTGTTTAAATATTTTATTCAATACATGAATATTTTATTCAGTTCATATATACAATAAAAATGTGAATTTATTGTTCAAGTATTTTATTCAACACATGAATATTTTTTTCAGTTCATATATACAATAAAAATGTGATTTTTATTGTTCAAGTATTTTATTCAACACATGAATATTTTATTCAGTGCAAACCACAATCACTATCAATTTTCACACAATACAACGCAATCAAACAAGTCGTCCATGGTCTGTGGACGACAGGTGTTACGACCCGAACTTCCCCGCGAAGGCAAGCCCCGATTGCTTTGAGGACAAGCCACATCGGGACACAAACAGAAGAACATTTCAATGTTAATTACAACAATTCCATCAGAATACAAGAATATACAGAGTATGAATCAATATTAAACATATTTTATCAGAGATTACAATACATTACATAGCAGCAGAAAATAATACAAAACACAACTGAAGGAGATATACGGATACAAAGCTTTCCGAATATCATTCCAGCTGTAAACCAGGATCCTGTGAATATAAACCAAAACTACTAGCTGCCCGTGTTGAAAATAAGGGCACCCAGCGTTTAGGTTAAAACAATAAACTCCAGGTCAGTCATGTGACTGGTGTGAGAACTAAAACAGTTATTTAAACTTTGCTTTAAATTAGATATATCAAGGGACCACGCCGTATAACACGGAACGGGTTTCCTCCCAAGAATACCAGTGCATATATCAAAACAGCGCAATGCTTTTTGGAAAAATGAAGCTATTATAAGACTCGGATCCTATCACACAATGCAACACAAGCCGGAGGATAGGGTTTTCCCTTATAATAGCCAAACATGCTTGGTATGTTAAAAACAAATCATTTGATACTATTATAAGTGCGTAGTGTATAAAACACTTCAAATATAAATGTATCAGTCCTAGACGGCATGTGCACCATATATCATGTCGCCATACTAGGCTCTACAATCAAAACCGCAAAATGACATATTGGAAATTGGATTTCCATCTGTGAACCGAGGCCAGGGATCGTCCTCACCGCTTCGAGACAATCTAGCCTACAATGTCTCAGGACCCAGACTCAGGTGGGCCCTTGGATCGTCAGGGCCGGTCCACTCGATGTGGATTAAAACTTAAACCGTGGACACTGCGTTTCCTCGCCCTATGGGGCGTAAATGAGCCAAATGACTCTGTCGGCTCCACATAGTCACCGATATATCCGAGGCGCCTCGCAATCCAACAACCACACAGGTGAAAATAATATAAATGTCAGGGCTGGTAGGTCACTGACACCACCCTAGCTAGAAAGAAACTCATGTCCTCCCTGGGGTCCTCTCCCGTTTCTGGTTCATAACCGGGGTGTGAGGCTCGCGAATTAACGCTATACAAAGCTATGCCACACAGGCTGTGCATTGATCATCAACCACAAGACTTTGCTTTTCAACAAAAGCCTTGATCATTTGCATCTTAGCATGCCACACAGACAAACCACTCCATGCAACCGATATCCATCAATCACACATAATGATGTCCAATGTCAGACACACAGTCCATTTACAAGTCCGTTCTGGGTCTGAACGAAACCGGTGGCACCTTGTACCTCGCATATCCATCGATCTCCAAGTACGTCTGGACGATCACCAACTGATTCCCTCCTTTTGGGTGTACAACCCAATCAAGATCATCAGTAATTATCCAAACGATGTGAAGACCTACGGTCTTCGACCACCGTCTTCATCCTCGACACGTCATCGAATCAGTTATTCAGAATGGGGTAAACCCGGTCTTTCTGAATAACTCGCGTATATAATCAACAAGTGTTACACAAACACAACATACGCCTCATTCCAATTCAGAATATTCTTTTATTCAAATATTCTTACATTTTAGGAAAGGTTCCCATTAATTTTATCAAAGATAAATTCTTTAAATTTATTTTTTAATCTTCTTTTGAATATCAATTCAAACCAAATTACGTTTATCCAAACTAGTCGGGATTAGCGAACCTTACCGAAGTAATCACTTGTTGAATTTCCCAACCCCAACCTATTCATCCCATGAAGTAAAACTGGTCATACTTCATATCTAACACCACGGTGTTATCGGTAAATTCAATTACCATTTCATGTTCAAATCTAATTAAAGATTTAACTATAGCCTGGAGCAAAACTGGTGATACTCCATTCTCGATCATTTCAATCTAACTAAAGATTCATTAAAAATTCACTTGGTTTTAATCTTCCCAAAAATCAATATTAATGATTGTTTAACTTGGGAAATCATATCCTATCTTTACCTAGGTTAAAGAACCAATGTCATTTAAAACACGGTTCACTATAAACCCAAAATCACATTCCATTCCATCAGCCTTTAACCGTAAATTAGCAAGTGAACAATTCCCTAAGTATTAACCCTGAAGGCCGAAACCAACATCAGATCAATACCCAAGAAACCATTCAACTTAACTAATCTCCAGCTAATTTCTGATTTTCTTAACTCCGTTGGCTCTAAGAACAGTATTATTAAAGATACTATTCACGACAACCCAAAATCTCATTCCATTAACGATGGAATCTTCATGGAACACAAATCGATATATATAATCGATATAAACTTCCATATCCGACTAATAATATAAATGGAATAACGGCAAAGCCGTTTAAATTCCAGATAAATTAGTTGTCTTCCTTCACAGAAATTCACTTTGATTATTACCAAATCGAATTCCATTCCATTCTAATTTATTTTATTAAATTGGAAAACTTTACTTTGGAAAATCTCCTTTAAATCTTAACAAAAGATTTATAAATTCCAAATCACATTTCACTGTAAATCGGGTTAAAGAACGAATGTCGTTAAAACACAGTTCACGATAAACCCAATTCACATTCCATTAATTATTGGGTTAAAGAACAAGTGTTATTTAAAACACCGTTCACGATAAACCCAAAAATCAATTCCAATTCAATTCCAATTAAATATCATTTAATTGGTATACTTCATTAAATCTAAATAAAAAGATTTAATCTTTTTCTCAACTGGGTTTAAGAACAGTGTTAATGAAGACACCATTCACGACAAACCCAAATCCCATTTGATATTAAATACAAGGCTCTGAATAGAAAATATATCGGCTTATATTCAATATCAAATTCTACGACCAACAAATATCGTATTGAAAATAATGTTATAAATATATCTTTCAAATTTCCATAACAATATATGTATAATCATGAAATCCAACATCAAAATATTCCAAAGACAATTTCGATTCTAATCCATTCCCATTCAATTATTGGAAACTCTGGTTACTTTTAAAACCCTTTCAAATCCAATTTATTTATTTAAAAAATAAATGGATTATAATTATAGTTCAAAACTAGTTAATTTCGATAAAAATCTATTTTTATCTTTTCAAATATGGAATTTTTCATCCCAATTCTTTCTCAATCATTTCTTATGATTTTACACAAATTATTGCTATTTTTAATAATTTTATCATGGCCCGTACACTCGATTTCCATCATCGGCCATCGAACTGCACTTACAACGACCTTTTCCAAATTTGATTTGGACATAATTCTAAATCCAACCATTAGATTTCAAATCTCTAATATTCGTTAGAAATCTCTTTTCGATACGAACCCAACGGTTCTTGTTTTAGGAGAATCCAACGGTTGGATCTCCCGTAATGTCCATTAGAAGTCAATGGTCGAAATTCGCGAACTACCGCTATGCGGCGCGTTCTATTCAGGCCATTATATATATATATATCAATTTCCTTTTTAAATGTATTTTATAAATCATTTTAAATTCGTTTTCAAAACCATTTCAACTTCATATTCAATTTTAAATCAAAATTGAATATTCCATATCATTAATATATAAATGATAATATTTTCGAAACGTTATATTTTGAAATCACTTCCTTTTCTATATTCATTATAAAAATGAATATAATCGATATGAATATCGTTGGCGTCAAAATGGCGTAAATCTAATCAACACGGCTTTATATATTTCAATAACTTCGTTATTCTATTCAACAAATGAATATTTTCTTCAACACATGAATATATATTTTTATTCAACACATGAATATTTTCTTTCTTACAATAAAAAATGCGAATTTTATTGTATAAATATTTCGTTCAATAGATGAATAGTTTCAACACATGAATATTCTCAACACATGAGTATTTTCAACACATGAATGGTTTCAACACATGAATATCCTCAACACACGAGTATTGTCAACACATGACTATTTTGTTTATTCAACACATAAATATAATTTATTTTCTAAATTGGAATGAGACCCACTCAATTACCATACAATGTTATTTACATGGATTCTATACAACACATGTATATAATAGCAATGATAAATAATCAACCATCATCCAAAGTGCACCATACAACTGCATAAGCATTAAACATAAATAATTAACGCTTACACAGTCTATCAACCCATCGATTGACATACAACTAAACAATCGGGATTAGTATACGTCAAATATCATTCCAATACCCGTGTGGGGTTTCACTCAACAAACACAGATTTTTATTTGTGCAGTTAGGCGATGTGTAAAATTTATCGTCCCAATCAATATCAGTCAAATAAGTGTACATAAACAAACCATCCGATTTGTTTATAAATATTTATTTTATATACACGTTAAAAATTATATTTTTAACTATAAAATATTTTATTCCATTCCACATCACACAATCAACTTTCACAACACATCAATTAAACAAACAAGTCATCCATGGTCTGTGGACGACGGGTGTCGGGTGCTACTAAGCACCGTCTGCATCCTAGTATATATTTCAAACTAGAAATTAAAATAAAAGTGAGGAGTTCTCACCTAGAGCTAAACCAAACGCCACGACCCTTCATATGTAGGAAATCTTCATCTTGTTTCCAACGCAGTCTGTTTCACGAAGTTTATATTAAAAATCTCATTATTATAACTTTGCCAGATATATAAAAATCGGATTTTTACTTTCCTACCATATACATAAAGATTCAATTTTTATACGCTATTCACATAAAGAAAAAAATCTAATCTTTATATCGCTTCTTCCTATATATAAAAATCGTATTTTTATATAGATGTTCATATAATAAACATCATATTTTTCTCTCGCCATTCCCTATATAAAAATCAAATTTTTACAATGACATTTCATATATAAGAACTCATATATTTTTATCGCTTCTTTCTATATAAAATTATATTTTTATATATCTATTTCTTATATAAAGATCAAATTTTTATTTCGCCACAACATATATAAAATCCCGTCTTTCTGTATATAAAAATATAGATTTTCCTATGTAGAAATATCGAAATTTCGTATTTAAAAATATCGTCCTTACTACGATAAAAATATAATCTTTACTATGATAAAAATATAATCTTTACTATGAGCAAAAAATCATATTTTTATTACTTCTATAATATAAAAATCATATTTTTATTATCTCTATAATATAAAAATCATATTTTTACATATTTTTATTATCTTTATAATATATAAATCATATTTTTATTATTAGTTTCAAAAATCAAACCTTTCCTATTTGAAAATATATGCTTTCTATATTAAGAATCAAGTGTTTTCTAATCTAAAACATCGCACAAATGAAGATTAACAAAAGTAAATAAATAAAAAAGGAAAAGCTTACAGTTAAAACCGAGAGTTGAGGCTGTTGTTCATCATTGGAGGGGCGGAGGCTTGCGCAGGGGAAGGGTGTGGCGCACGAGGCGGTCGCGACGTCCTCAGTTGATCGAAGGCGCTATGGTTGTTTTTTTTGAATTAGGGCATGGGGTTTGGGGGCTCACGTATGAAAGGAGAGGGGAGGGAGGGAGGAGAGGTGGCGCGTCGCCTGAGGAGGGGGAGGCGTTCGTCGCCGGCGGTGGCTTGAGGAGGGGAGCGACGGGAAAAGCGGATCGGGTTTCTTTTTTTTTATTCGACTGAGCGTAGAGAGAGGGTGTGGAAAGGGAGGGTTATATAATATATATATATATATAATTTATTTAATTACTAAAATCAACTTTTTATTTCGACCTCGAAATCGAACCAATTGACTATCGTCCATAGCTAATTACCCCCATTCCGAACACAATGGGATATGTATCGTAAGCCAGTTCGATCGTTTCAATCAGTTTCTACCAAAATCAAAATATAAATCTATACATTGAATTTGAACGCACATTTCTATCTACCGGGGCCACATACGGACTTTAAAAATTCCAGAAAAATTATTTCTAGCTTCGTATTGACGATACGGTCCTAACAAAATCAATTTCGTAAAATTTGAAGACCGTTTGAAAAATGGACATTTTCTGGTCGATCGAAATTGACAAAAACCGACAAAACACGTTTTACTTTGCCAAGCTCATATATTGATTTCAAAAATCATGAATTTTGGAATCTAGCAATAATTCGACATCCCGGATCCAACAAAAGTGGTTTTGTAGAAAATAGAGGTCATTTGCAAAATTTCCCTATTTTAGGTGCTAGAATCCCTGT
The DNA here is from genome assembly GCA_030737875.1 of Allium sativum. Taxonomy (NCBI): domain Eukaryota; kingdom Viridiplantae; phylum Streptophyta; class Magnoliopsida; order Asparagales; family Amaryllidaceae; genus Allium; species Allium sativum. Next base: position 261,895,437 of record CM060923.1, read on the forward strand.
GACGAGAAGGAATTTCGCTCGGTCCTAACCAGTCGCTAAACCGATCCAGGCCGTTCGAAACGCCCTATCATTTGAGAACAGGACAAAACAGAACGCATACAGAAGAACATTTCATTGTATATTACAACAATGCATCAGCTTACAAGAATATACAGAGTATAAATGAATATTACACAGAAATACCAGAGATTTAAATTACATTTAAATACATAGCAGCGGAAAATAATACAATATACAACTAGAAGAGATATACGGATACAAAGCTTTCCGGATATCGTTCCAGCTGAAAACCAGGATCCTGTGAATATAAATCTGCAAAAACCAAAACTACTAGCTGCCCGTGTCAAAATAAGGGCACCCAGAGTTTAGGTTAAAACAATAAACTCCAGGTCAGTCATGTGACTGGTGTGAGAACTAAAACAGTTATTAATCTTTATTTTCAAAGTTAGGTAAATCAAGGGACCACGCCGTATAACACGGAACGGGTTTCCTCCCAAGAATACCAGTGCATAAAACAAACAGCGCAATGCTAAATAAAGAAAAATGAAGCTGTTATAAGACCCAGGTCCCATCACACAATGCAACGCAGCCGAGGATAGGGTTTTCCCTTATAACAGCCAAAGAATGCTTGATACGGTTAAAACAAATCGTTTGATACTATTATAAGTGCATAGTGTATAAAACAACTTCAAATCATAAGTATCAATCATAGGCGGCATGGGTACCATATATCATGTCGCCATATATAGGTTTACAAATAAAACCGCAAATGTCACGTATTTGGAAATTGGGTTTCCATCTATGAACCGTGGAAAAAGATAGTCCTCAACCGATTCGAGACTGTCTAGCCCGAGCCTCAGGATCAGAGCTCGAGTGACCCTTGGATCCTCAGGGCCAGTCCACCGATGTGGATTAAACTTAAACCCTGAACATGCGTTTCCCCACCCTATGGGGTGTAAGTCTGGTTCGTCTGCCGACCAGAATGCATCGGCCGAAACCGATATAACCGAGGCGCCTCGCAACAGCAACAACCACATAAGTCAAACTCATCAGGGCGTGTAAAACCACTGACGCCACTTCTAGCTAGAAAGAAACGCATGCCCTCCCTGACGTCCTCTCCCGTTTTTGGTTCACAACCGGGGTGCGAGGCTCGCGAATTCACGTTACACAAAGCTGTGCCACACAGGCTGTGCTTTGATCATCACCACAAGACTTTGCTTTTCAACAGAAGCCTCGATCAATTGCCACATAGGCATGCCACACAGGCAATTCACTCCATGCGTTTGATATCCATCAATATATAACCCCTGAGCTCGTACGTCTCAGAGAAGGGCGTTAAGCAAGAGAATAAATTCTCCGCCGCCAAACAGATATATATTTAATAGAGATCAATCGCACGGACTAAAATCCAATGTCAGACACACAGTCCATTTACAAGTCCGTTCTGGGTCTGAACGAAACCGGAGGCACCTAGTACCTCGCATATCCATCGATCTCCAAGTACGTCTGGACGATCACCAACTGTTTCCATCTTCTTGGGTGTACAGCCCAATCAAGATCATCAGTAATCACCCAAACGACGTGAAGACTTCCGGTCTTCGACCACCGTCTTCATCTTCAACACCACGTCGAATCAGTTATTCAGAATGGGATAAACCCGGTCTTTCTGAATAACTCGCGTATATATTATAAAAGTGTTACACACACACAACATACGCCTCATTCCAATTCAGAATATTCTTTTATTCGAATATTCCTATACTTTGGGAAAAGTTCCCATTAATTTTATCCAAGATAAATTCTTTAAATTTATTCTTTAATCTCCCTTGAATATCAATTCAAACTAGTCGGGATTAGCGAACCACACCGAAGTGATCATTTATTTTATTTTCCCAATCCCAACCTATTCATCCCATGAAGTAAAACTGGTAGTACTTCATATCTAACACCACAGTGTTATCGGTAATTCAATTACCATTTCACGTTCAAATCTAATTAAAGATTTAACTATCGCTTGGAGTAAAACTGGTGATACTCCATTCTCGATCTTTTCAATCTATTTAAAGATTCATTAAAACTCCACTTAGTTTTAATCTTTAACTGGGTTAAAGAATCAGTGTCATTTAAAAACACGGTTCACGATAAACCCAAAATCACATTCCATTAATTATCGGGTTAAAGAACAAGTGTTATTTAAAACACTGTTCACGATAAACCCAAAAATCAATATCAATTCAATTCCAATTAAATATTATTTAATTGGCACACTTCATTAAATCTAAATAAAAAGATTTAATCATTTCTCAACTGGGTTCAAGAACAGTGTTAGTGAAGACACCATTCACGACAAACCCAAATCACATTTGATATTCAATACAAGGCTCTGAATAGAAAATATATCGGCTTATATTCAATATCAAATTCTACGACTAACAAAGGTCGTATTGGAAATAACGATATAAATATATATATCTTTCAAATTTCCATAACAACACCTGTATAATCACGAATTCCAACATCGAAATATTCCGAAGACAATTTCGATTCAAATCCACTCCAATGCAATCATTGGAAATTCTGGTTATTTTCAAAACCCTTTTCAAATTCAATTTATTTATTTAAAAATAAATAGAATTATATTTCTAGTTCAAAACTAGTTCATTTCGATAAAAATCTATTTTTATCTTTTCAAATATGGAGTTTTTCATCCCAATTCTTCACAAATCATTTCTTATGATTTTCCACAAATTATTACTATTTTTAATAATTTTATCAAGGCCCGTACAGTCGATTTCCATCAATGGCCATCGAACTGCACTTACAGCGACCTTTTTCAAATTTGATTTGGACATAATTCCAAATCCAACCATTCGATTTCTAATCTCTAATATTCGTTAGAAAGCTCTTTTTGATACGAACCCAACGGTTCCGGTTTTAGGAGAATCCGACGGTCGGATCTCCCGTAACGTCCATTTGAAATCAATGGTCGAAATTCGCGAACTGCCGCGGCGCGGCGCGTTCTATTCAGGCCATCATATTATATATATAATATATATAATATATACTTCGTCGATTTCTATTTAAAACGAATTATATAAATAGTTTTAAAATTCGTTTCAAAATCTATTTCAACTTCCATCTCAATTCAAAGCAAAATTGAATTCTTCTCTATAAATTCGTTTTAAAATTCATTTCTATTCAATTCAAATTTCAATTCAATTTGAATTCATTTTCAATTCAATTCATTTCGAAATCGCTTTCAATTCAATTCATTTCGAAATCGTTTTCAATTCAATTCATTTCGAAATCGTTTTCAATTCAATTCACTTCGAAATCACTTTCAATTCAATTCATTTCGAAATCACTTTCAATTCAATTCATTTCGAAATCGTTTTCAATTCAATTCATTTCGAAATCGTTTTCAATTCAATTCACTTCGAAATCGATTAAAATTGATATAAATATCGTTCACGTCAAAATGGCGTCAATCTAATCAACACGGCTTCATAAATTTCTATTTTCAAATATTCTATTTCAAATATTTCTATTTCAAATATTTCTATTTCAAATATTTCTATTTCTAAACTGGAATGAGGCCCAATCAATTACCATATAAAATTAATTATATGGATTTTCATACAACACATGTATATAATAGCATTGAAAAATAATCAACCATCAACCAAAGTGCACTACACTGTATAAGCATCCAATAAAGATATCTAACGCTTATAACAGCATGTCAATCAATCGATCGACATATTTAATCAATCAGGATGAGTGAACTTCAAATTCCATCCCAATACCCGTGTGGGGTTTCAAACAATCAAACACAGATTTTATTTGTGCAATTGGGCGATGTGTAAAATTTATCGACCCAATCAATATCCTTCAAATAGGTGTACATAAACAAACCGTCTGGTTTGTAAATGAATATTTTATTTTATTCACTTTCACTATATTCATATTCACGTTAAAAATTATATTTTTAACGATAAAACATTTTATTCCAACATATGAATTTCTATTATTCATTTACACAATAAAATGATATTTTTATTTTCTAACATATTTTAGAAAATTTCGGCGGCATAACGGCACGATACTAGAAACGGGACGAGGCCTAGCCTTATCCCCGGTCTAGTGAAGGCCCACGCCATTCACACATCAATCATATCAATTTCATCTCACCAAACAATTCAAACAAATAATCCAACTAATCTATGCAACCAAACAAACAAGTCCATGGTCTGTGGACGATTGTGTCGGGTGCTACTAAGCACCGTCTGCATCCTAGTATATATATATATATAACTAGAAAATAAAATTGAAAGGTGAGAAATTCTCACTTATAGCTATCCTAGCTCCACGGCACTTCATTGATAGAAATCTTCATCGCTATCGCATCATCGCCATCTTCGTTGCCCGTAGTCACTACATATGTAAAAAATCGAATTTTTACTATGTTATTCAAAAAATCATATTTTTCTTTCGATGTTCAATATATAAAAATCACATTTTTACTTCGATGTTCAATATATAAAAATCATATTTTTAATTCGAAGTTCAATATATAAAAATCATATTTTTCCTTTTCTACAAATCTGATCTTTTTAAAGTTTAAACCTTTTTCTTTTAACTTTTAATTAAAATCAGTTTTAAAATTCAGTTTTTAAACCTAATTAAATTTTCAGTTTTTATAACTTTATAAATTCAGTTTTAAACCTAATTAAATTTTCAGTTTTTATAACTTTATAAATTCAGTTTTACTCTTTTTATAAAATCAGTTTTTTAAAGTAAATAAAATTCCGTTTTTAAACAAAATAAAATTCAGATTTTAAATAAAATAAAATTCAGTTTTTCTTCTAACAAAATAAAATTCAGATTTTAACGTTATAAAAAAAACAGTTTTAACTAAAGTAAAAATAAATAAATTAAAAAAAAACTTACAGGGGGGGTCCAACGTCGGGAATGGGGTGGTGGTGGGGTTGCTCAGGCCGGCGGCAGGGCAAGGGGGAGGTGGAGGTGGGCTTCGGTCCTCGTCAGGTGGCGGCGGCTACTCGCGTTCGCGAGGCAGGGGGGTGGACGGAGACGATGAAGGAGGAATGAGAAGAGGCGGAGGGCGCGACGGTGGCTCCGTCGATCGATTTAGGGCTCCGCCCTCTTTCCCCCCCCCCCCTTTTTTTTTATTTTATTTTATTTCGTTTTTTTCTGAGAAGATATCGGGGGGGGGCCTGGTTAAGGGAGGAAGGGGGGTTTTCCTTTTTTATTTATTTTTATTTATTATTTTATTATTTTTAAAAGTTGACTTTTACATACGTCATCAAAACGAGGCCCACCACCTGTCGTCCATAGCGTTTAACCCCCATTCCGAACACAATGGGATATGTATCGTCAGCTGATTCGGCTGTTACAATCAGTTTCCGTTAAATTTACATTTAAATCACTATATTGAATTTTAAACGTACATTTCAAATTACCGGGGTCACATGCTAACTCTATAAATTGCAGAAAGATATTTTCTAGCTTCGTATTGACGATACGGTCCTAACAAAACTAGTTTCGTCGAATTTCGAGACCGTTTGAAAAATGGCCAATTTCCAGTCGATTAAAATCAACTGAAAATGGTCAATCGCGTTTTCCTTTGCCACGCTCACATATTGATTCGGAAAATTATGAAATTTGAAACCTAGCAATAACTTGACACTGCGGATCCAACAAAACTGGTTTCGTCGAAATCCGAGGTCATTTGCAAAATTTCCATTTTTAAGGGCCTGAATTCCATAGCGACTATTCAGAAATTTTCAACTGGACATATCTTTTGATTCCCACTATGAAATCTTGATTATTCGGATTCGTTGGAAAGATATCATCAATTAGATCCTAATGTTTTTGGTTTCACTAAAATCCGGATTGTTTTGCAACCGGTACATTCAATTGAAGTTTGAAATCGAATTATCGAACTACCGCGCCATTTTCAATTCTATTTATAATTATATATAAATATTTATATTCTAACGACGACGCGTATAATATATACGTCGAATTATATTCAAAACATTTTTCTCGTCGATATTATTTAAAATAATTCATTTTAAATAATCAAAATTCGCTAAAATTGCCAAAATAAAAATTTCAAACTGGCTCGCATTTTACGGGTTGTTACAATCTCCCCCACTTAAAACTTTTCGTCCCCGAAAAGGAACAAAGTCGAAAGTGGTTTGATTATTCAGCTCTACGCTCGATCTGGCTTCCATTCTCCAACTCTTTAGTTTCTGAGAATTTTCAAAATTTCAAAAATTTGGCTAACACCCTAAATTTTCGAAAAATTTCGCCATAACCTCCCCTACACCGGGAGCATCGGGGAATTTCAAATAGCTTCCCCGGTCCTTCAGATCTCAAAAAGAAAAAGAAAAAGCCAAGCGGCTAGCCAATAGGCTCACAAAATCATCATAACCCAAACAAAACAGGAAATTATGTAGTAAACATGTACCTATTTGTTGGGCAAACAATTTTTATTTTCTGGCTCTAGCCTCCTTGCTATGACCTGTTCAAAAGATATACATGTATGCAAGCAAATGCGACCAAATTTCAATATAATTCAATATTTGGTTCAATTAGGCTAAATGGCTAAAAATTAGCAAACAAATAAACAAACAACCCAAACATCAATCAATTAGTGAATTAGAGTTTCAAATTCATAATTTTGATACATAGTCAAAAATCAGATTTTTGATGCCAAATCACAACAATAGGCCCTATCTAATTTTGGTTCTCACACCAGTCAATAGGAAATATATAGATATCACACCTTCGTTACTCGAACATGAATACTAATGACGACTAGTCAATCATCAGAATCATCTTCGGGCCACTAGAGTATGATTCTATATCTATCCAGTATATTAAAACTTCGAATACACGCGGATCAGACGTATACGCAAAATCTATATATACTGGACTGTCCGACTCAATACAAATAGATAATCAAATACGAATAATTGATTTAAATTTTCAAAACAAAAATTTGTTTTCATTTTCAAAAATATACTCTTCACACTCGTTCTAGGATACTACTGATCCCATCTCTAACGAGTCATTCTGATTGGATATTGCTAATCCAATATCTGATGGATTCTTTCGTATGGTTCTAATGTGTCTTGTTCTCTAGCTTTGTAAACCAAAGCTCTGATACCACGTGTGACGAGAAGGAATTTCGCTCGGTCCTAACCAGTCGCTAAACCGATCCAGGCCGTTCGAAACGCCCTATCGTTTGAGAACAGGACAAAACAGAACGCATACAGAAGAACATTTCATTGTATATTACAACAATGCATCAGCTTACAAGAATATACAGAGTATAAATGAATATTACACAGAAATACCAGAGATTTAAATTACATTTAAATACATAGCAGCGGAAAATAATACAATATACAACTAGAAGAGATATACGGATACAAAGCTTTCCGGATATCGTTCCAGCTGAAAACCAGGATCCTGTGAATATAAATCTGCAAAAACCAAAACTACTAGCTGCCCGTGTCAAAATAAGGGCACCCAGAGTTTAGGTTAAAACAATAAACTCCAGGTCAGTCATGTGACTGGTGTGAGAACTAAAACAGTTATTAATCTTTATTTTCAAAGTTAGGTAAATCAAGGGACCACGCCGTATAACACGGAACGGGTTTCCTCCCAAGAATACCAGTGCATAAAACAAACAGCGCAATGCTAAATAAAGAAAAATGAAGCTGTTATAAGACCCAGGTCCCATCACACAATGCAACGCAGCCGAGGATAGGGTTTTCCCTTATAACAGCCAAAGAATGCTAGATACGGTTAAAACAAATCGTTTGATACTATTATAAGTGCATAGTGTATAAAACAACTTCAAATCATAAGTATCAATCATAGGCGGCATGGGTACCATATATCATGTCGCCATATATAGGTTTACAAATAAAACCGCAAATGTCACGTATTTGGAAATTGGGTTTCCATCTATGAACCGAGGCAAAAGATAGTCCTCAACTGATTCGAGACTGTCTAGCCCGAGCCTCAGGATCAGAGCTCGAGTGACCCTTGGATCCTCAGGGCCAGTTCACCGATGTGGATTAAACTTAAACCCTGAACATGCGTTTCCCCACCCTATGGGGTGTAAGTCTGGTCCGTCTGCCGACCAGAATGCATCGGCCGAAACCGATATAACCGAGGCGCCTCGCAACAGCAACAACCACATAAGTCAAACTCGTCAGGGCGTGTAAAACCACTGACGCCACTTCTAGCTAGAAAGAAACGCATGCCCTCCCTGACGTCCTCTCCCGTTTTTGGTTCACAACCGGGGTGCGAGGCTCGCGAATTCACGTTACACAAAGCTGTGCCACACAGGCTGTGCTTTGATCATCACCACAAGACTTTGCTTTTCAACAGAAGCCTCGATCAATTGCCACATAGGCATGCCACACAGGCAATTCACTCCATGCGTTTGATATCCATCAATATATAACCCCTGAGCTCGTACGTCTCAGAGAAGGGCGTTAAGCAAGAGAATAAATTCTCCGCCGCCAAACAGATATATATTTAATAGAGATCAATCGCACGGACTAAAATCCAATGTCAGACACACAGTCCATTTACAAGTCCGTTCTGGGTCTGAACGAAACCGGAGGCACCTAATACCTCGCATATCCATCGATCTCCAAGTACGTCTGGACGATCACCAACTGTTTCCATCTTCTTGGGTGTACAGCCCAATCAAGATCATCAGTAATCACCCAAACGACGTGAAGACTTCCGGTCTTCGACCACCGTCTTCATCTTCGACACCACGTCGAATCAGTTATTCAGAATGGGATAAACCCGGTCTTTCTGAATAACTCGCGTATATATTATAAAAGTGTTACACACACACAACATACGCCTCATTCCAATTCAGAATATTCTTTCATTCGAATATTCCTATACTTTGGGAAAAGTTCCCATTAATTTTATCCAAGATAAATTCTTTAAATTTATTCTTTAATCTCCCTTGAATATCAATTCAAACTAGTCGGGATTAGCGAACCACACCGAAGTAATCATTTATTTTATTTTCCCAATCCCAACCTATTCATCCCATGAAGTAAAACTGGTAGTACTTCATATCTAACACCACAGTGTTATCGGTAATTCAATTACCATTTCACGTTCAAATCTAATTAAAGATTTAACTATCGCTTGGAGTAAAACTGGTGATACTCCATTCTCGATCTTTTCAATCTATTTAAAGATTCATTAAAACTCCACTTAGTTTTAATCTTTAACTGGGTTAAAGAATCAGTGTCATTTAAAAACACGGTTCACGATAAACCCAAAATCACATTCCATTAATTATCGGGTTAAAGAACAAGTGTTATTTAAAACACTGTTCACGATAAACCCAAAAATCAATATCAATTCAATTCCAATTAAATATTATTTAATTGGCACACTTCATTAAATCTAAATAAAAAGATTTAATCATTTCTCAACTGGGTTCAAGAACAGTGTTAGTGAAGACACCATTCACGACAAACCCAAATCACATTTGATATTCAATACAAGGCTCTGAATAGAAAATATATCGGCTTATATTCAATATCAAATTCTACGACTAACAAAGGTCGTATTGGAAATAACGATATAAATATATATATCTTTCAAATTTCCATAACAACACCTGTATAATCACGAATTCCAACATCGAAATATTCCGAAGACAATTTCGATTCAAATCCACTCCAATGCAATCATTGGAAATTCTGGTTATTTTCAAAACCCTTTTCAAATTCAATTTATTTATTTAAAAATAAATAGAATTATATTTCTAGTTCAAAACTAGTTCATTTCGATAAAAATCTATTTTTATCTTTTCAAATATGGAGTTTTTCATTCCAATTCTTCACAAATCATTTCTTATGATTTTCCACAAATTATTACTATTTTTAATAATTTTATCAAGGCCCGTACAGTCGATTTCCATCAATGGCCATCGAACTGCACTTACAGCGACCTTTTTCAAATTTGATTTGGACATAATTCCAAATCCAACCGTTCGATTTCTAATCTCTAATATTCGTTAGAAAGCTCTTTTTGATACGAACCCAACGGTTCCGGTTTTAGGAGAATCCGACGGTCGGATCTCCCGTAACGTCCATTTGAAATCAATGGTCGAAATTCGCGAACTGCCGCGGCGCGGCGCGTTCTATTCAGGCCATCATATTATATATATAATATATATAATATATACTTCGTCGATTTCTATTTAAAACGAATTATATAAATAGTTTTAAAATTCGTTTCAAAATCTATTTCAACTTCCATCTCAATTCAAAGCAAAATTGAATTCTTCTCTATAAATTCGTTTTAAAATTCATTTCTATTCAATTCAAATTTCAATTCAATTTGAATTCATTTTCAATTCAATTCATTTCGAAATCGCTTTCAATTCAATTCATTTCGAAATCGTTTTCAATTCAATTCATTTCGAAATCGTTTTCAATTCAATTCACTTCGAAATCACTTTCAATTCAATTCATTTCGAAATCACTTTCAATTCAATTCATTTCGAAATCGTTTTCAATTCAATTCATTTCGAAATCGTTTTCAATTCAATTCACTTCGAAATCGATTAAAATTGATATAAATATCGTTCACGTCAAAATGGCGTCAATCTAATCAACACGGCTTCATAAATTTCTATTTTCAAATATTCTATTTCAAATATTTCTATTTCAAATATTTTTATTTCTAAACTGGAATGAGGCCCAATCAATTACCATATAAAATTAATTACATGGATTTTCATACAACACATGTATATAATAGCATTGAAAAATAATCAACCATCAACCAAAGTGCACTACACTGTATAAGCATCCAATAAAGATATCTAACGCTTATAACAGCATGTCAATCAATCGATCGACATATTTAATCAATCAGGATGAGTGAACTTCAAATTTCATCCCAACACCCGTGTGGGGTTTCAAACAATCAAACACAGATTTTATTTGTGCAATTGGGCGATGTGTAAAATTTATCGACCCAATCAATATCCTTCAAATAGGTGTACATAAACAAATCGTCTGGTTTGTAAATGAATATTTTATTTTATTCACTTTCACTATATTCATATTCACGTTAAAAATTATATTTTTAACGATAAAACATTTTATTCCAACATATGAATTTCTATTATTCATTTACACAATAAAATGATATTTTTATTTTCTAACATATTTTAGAAAATTTCGACGGCATAACGACACGATACTAGAAACGGGACGAGGCCTAGCCTTATCCCCGGTCTAGTGAAGGCCCACGCCATTCACACATCAATCATATCAATTTCATCTCACCAAACAATTCAAACAAATAATCCAACTAATCTATGCAACCAAACAAACAAGTCCATGGTCTGTGGACGATTGTGTCGGGTGCTACTAAGCACCGTCTGCATCCTAGTATATATATATATATATAACTAGAAAATAAAATTGAAAGGTGAGAAATTCTCACTTATAGCTATCCTAGCTCCACGGCACTTCATTGATAGAAATCTTCATCGCTATCGCATCATCGCCATCTTCGTTGCCCGTAGTCACTACATATGTAAAAATCGAATTTTTACTATGTTATTCAAAAAATCATATTTTTCTTTCGATGTTCAATATATAAAAATCACATTTTTACTTCGATGTTCAATATATAAAAATCATATTTTTAATTCGAAGTTCAATATATAAAAATCATATTTTTCCTTTTCGACAAATCTGATCTTTTTAAAGTTTAAACCTTTTTCTTTTAACTTTTAATTAAAATCAGTTTTAAAATTCAGTTTTTAAACCTAATTAAATTTTCAGTTTTTATAACTTTATAAATTCAGTTTTAAACCTAATTAAATTTTCAGTTTTTATAACTTTATAAATTCAGTTTTACTCTTTTTATAAAATCAGTTTTTTAAAGTAAATAAAATTCCGTTTTTAAACAAAATAAAATTCAGATTTTAAATTAAATAAAATTCAGTTTTTCTTCTAACAAAATAAAATTCAGATTTTAACGTTATAAAAAAAACAGTTTTAACTAAAGTAAAAATAAATAAATTAAAAAAAACTTACAGGGGGGGTCCAACGTCGGGAATGGGGTGGTGGTGGGGTTGCTCAGGCCGGCGGCAGGGCAAGGGGGAGGTGGGCTTCGGTCCTCGTCAGGTGGCGGCGGCTACTCGCGTTCGCGAGGCAGGGGGGGGTGGACGGAGACGATGAAGGAGGAAGGAGAAGAGGCGGAGGGCGCGACGGTGGCTCCGTCGATCGATTTAGGGCTCCGCCCTCTTCCCCCCCCTTTTTTTTTATTTTATTTTATTTCGTTTTTTTCTGAGAAGATATCGGGGGGGGGCCTGGTTAAGGGAGGAAGGGGGGTTTTCCTTTTTTATTTATTTTTATTTATTATTTTATTATTTTTAAAAGTTGACTTTTACATACGTCATCAAAACGAGGCCCACCACCTGTCGTCCATAGCGTTTAACCCCCATTTCGAACACAATGGGATATGTATCGTCAGCTGATTCGGCTGTTACAATCAGTTTCTGTTAAATTTACATTTAAATCACTATATTGAATTTTAAACGTACATTTCAAATTACCGGGGTCACATACTAACTCTATAAATTGCAGAAAAATATTTTCTAGCTTCGTATTGACGATACGGTCCTAACAAAACTAGTTTCGTCGAATTCCGAGACCGTTTGAAAAATGGCCAATTTCCAGTCGATTAAAATCAACTGAAAATGGTCAATCGCGTTTTCCTTTGCCACGCTCACATATTGATTCGGAAAATTATGAAATTTGAAACCTAGCAATAACTTGACACTGCGGATCCAACAAAACTGGTTTCGTCGAAATCCGAGGTCATTTGCAAAATTTCCATTTTTAAGGGCCTGAATTCCATAGCGACTATTCAGAAATTTTCAACTGGACATATCTTTTGATTCCCACTATGAAATCTTGATTATTCGGATTCGTTGGAAAGATATCATCAATTAGATCCTAATGTTTTTGGTTTCACTAAAATCCGGATTGTTTTGCAACCGGTACATTCAATTGAAGTTTGAAATCGAATTATCGAACTACCGCGCCATTTTCAATTCTATTTATAATTATATATAAATATTTATATTCTAACGACGACGCGTATAATATATACGTCGAATTATATTCAAAACATTTTTCTCGTCGATATTATTTAAAATAATTCATTTTAAATAATCAAAATTCGCTAAAATTGCCAAAATAAAAATTTCAAACTGGCTCGCATTTTACGGGTTGTTACAATCCCATAACGACTATTCTGAATTTTCAACAGGGCATAACTTTTTACTCCCGCTATGAAATTTTGATTTTTCGGATTTGTTAGAAATATATTCTCAAATAGATTCTAATATTTTTTTGTCTCACTAAAATCCGGTTTATTTTGAATCCTGTAGATCCGTTTGAAATTTGAAATCGAATTTTCAAACTACCGCGCCATTTTCAATTCCTTTTATAATTAAAAATAAATAATTATATTCGAACGACCATTCAAATAAATATTTCCATTCTAACTCTATTCAAAATAAATTTCTCGTCGTTATTATTTAAAATAATTCATTTTAAATATTCAAAATTCATTAAAACTGCCAAAATAAAAAATTTAAATTGGCTCGGATTTCCGGGTTATTACAATCTCCCACTTAAAACTTTTCGTCCCTGAAAAGGAACGAAGCTGAAAGTTGTTTTACAAACCAACTCAACTTTCGTTATTTTCTTTATGGCTTAAGTTCTTCAACTTTTCAGTTTCTAAGAACTTTTCAAATTTTTCAAAAATTTGGCTAACACCCTAAATTTTCGAAAAATTTCGCCATAACCTCCCCTGCATGGGAGCATCGGGAAAATCCCGAAATTCCCATATAGGCCTCTCCAATCCAAAAATAAACAGCCAATCAGCTCATAAAATTATCCAAAACCCAAGAAATTAGTAAGCATGTACCTATTTCTCGGACAAACAATTTTATTCCTCTTCTCTTGCCTCCTTGCTATGACCTGTTCAATGGATACACATGTATATGCATGCAATTCCAAACAATTTCCAATACAGTTCAATATTTGGTACAATTTTGTTAAATGGTTCAAATTCTAATTAATCAACCAATAATCAAACAATACAATCAGCAATCAATTTGTTGATTATCATTTCAAATTCATAACTTTGATACATAATCCAAAAAATCAGATTTTTGATGCCAAATCACAACAATAAGCCCTATCTAGCTTTGGTTCTCACACCAGTCAATTGGAATCATATAGAAATCCCACTTTCGAAACACGAAAATAAATTTGATGATGACGCATCCATCATCAAAATCATGTCCAAGCGACTAGAGTGTGATTCTATATCCATCCAGTATATTAAACTTCGAAAACACGTGGATCAGACGTATACACATAATCTTTATATACTGGATTGTCCAAATTCAATATAAAATAAATAATCAAATACGAATAATTGATTTAAATTTTCAAAACAAAATTTGTTTTCATTTTAAAAATATACTCTTCACACTCGTTCTAGGATACTACTGATCCCATCTCTAACGAGTCATTCCCATTGGATATTACTAACCCAATCTCTGGTGAATTCTTTCGTATGGTTCTACTGTGTCTTATTCTCGTGCTTTGTAAACCAAAGCTCTGATACCAAGCTATTACGACCCGAACTTCCCCTCGAAGGAAAGCCCGGATTGCTTTGAGGAAAAGCCACACCGGGACATAAACAGAAGAACATTTCATTGTTAATTACCACAATTCCATCAGAATAAAAGAATATACAGAGTATGAATCAATATTACACATCATAAAATATCAGAGATTACAATACATTACATAGCAGCAAAAAATAATACAAAACACAACTGAAGGAGATATACGGATACAAAGCTTTCCGAATATCATTCTAGCTGTAAACCAGGATCCTATGAATATAAATCAGCAAAACCAAAACTACTAGCTGCCCGTGTCGAAAATAAGGGCACCCAGAGTTTAGATTAAAACAATAAACTCTAGGTCAGTCATGTGACTGGTGTGAGAATTAAAATAGTTATTTAAAATTTTCTTTAAATCAGATATATCAAGGCACCATGCCGTATATCACGGAACGGGCTTCCTCCCAAGAATACCAGTGCATATATCAAAACAGCGCAATGCTTTTTGGAAAAATGAAGCTATTGTAAGACTCAGGTCCTATCAGACAAGACAACACAAGCCGGAGGATGAGGTTTTCCCTTATAATAGCCAAACATTCTTGGTACGTTAAAAACAAATCATTTGATACTATTATAAGTGCATAGTGTATAAAACAACTTCAAATATAATGTATCAATCCTAGACGGCATGGGCACCATATATCATGTCGCCATACTAGGCTCTACAATCAAAACCGCAAAATGACGTATTGGAAATTGGATTTCCATTTGTGAACCGAGGCCAGGGATCGTCCTCACCGCTTCGAGACAATCTAGCCTACAATGTCTCAGGACCCAGACTCAGGTGGGCCCTTGGATCATCAGGGCCGGTCCACTCGATGTGGATTAAAACTTAAACCGTGTACACTGCGTTTCCTCGCCCTATGGGGCGTAAATGAGCCAAATGACTCCATCGGCTCCACATGGTCACCGATATATCTGAGGCGCCTCACAATCCAACAACCACACAGGTGAAAATAATATAAATGTCAGGGCTGGTAGGTCACTGAAACCACCCTAGCTAGAAAGAAACACATGTCCTCCCTGAGTTCCTCTCCTGTTTCTGGTTCACAACCGGGGTGTGAGGCTCGCGAATTAATGCTACACAAAGCTATGCCACACAGGCGGTGCTTTGATCATCAACCACAAGACTTTGCTTTTCAACAAAAGCCTTGATCATTTGCATCTTTTCATGCCACACAGGCAAACCACTCCATGCAACCGATATCCATCAATCACACCGAATGATGTCCAATGTCAGACACACAGTCCATTTAGAAGTCCGTTCTGGGTCTGAACGAAACCGGAGGCACCTTGTACTTCGCATATCCATCGATCTCCAAGTACGTCTGGGCGATCACCAACTGATTCCCTCCTCTTGGGTGTACAGCCCAATCAAGATCATCAGTAATTATCCAAACGATGTGAAGACCTCCAGTCTTCGACCACCGTCTTCATCCTCGACACGTCGTCGAATCAGTTATTCAGAATGGGATGAACCCAGTCTTTCTGAATAACTCGCGTATGTAATCAACAAGTGTTACACAAGCACAACATACGCCTCATTCCAATTCAGAATATTCTTTTATTCAAATATTCTTACATTTTGGGAAAGGTTCCCATTAATTTTATCGAAGATAAATTCTTTAAATTTATTCTTTAATCTTCTTTTGAATATCAATTCAAACCAAATTATGGTTTATCCAAACTAGTCGGGATTAGCGAACCTTACCAAAGTAATCACTTGTTAAATTTCCCAACCCCAACCTATTCATCCCATGAAGTAAAACTGGTCATACTTCATATATAACACCACAGTGTTATCGGCAAATTCAATTACCACTTCACGTTCAAATCTAATTAAAGATTTAACTATTGCCTGGAGCAAAACTGGTGATACTCCATTCTCGATCATTTAAATCTAATTAAAGATTCATTAAAACTTCACTTGGTTTTAATCTTCCCAAAAATCAATATTAATGATTGTTTAACTTAGGAAATCATATTCTGTCTTTACCTGGGTTAAAGAACCAATGTCATTTAAAACACGGTTCACTATAAACCCAAAATCACATTCCATTCCATCAGCCTTTAACCGTAAATTAGCAAGTGAACAATTCCCTAAGTACTAACCCCGAAGGCCGAAACCAACATTAGATCAATACCTAAGAAACCATTCAACTTAACTAATCTCCAGTTAGTTTCTGATTTTCTTAACTCCATTGGGTCTAAGAACAGTATTATTAAAGATACCATTCACGACAACCCCAAATCTCATTCCATTAACGATGGAATCTTCATGGAAAACAAATCAATATATATAATTGATATAAACTTCCATATCCGACTAATAATATAAATGGAATAACGGCAAAGCCTTTTAAATTCCAGATATATTAGTTGTCTTCCTCTACAGAAATTCACTTTGATTATTACCAAATCGAATTCCATTCCATTCCAATTTATTTTATTAAATCAGAAAATTTTAATTTGGAAAATCTCCTTTAAATCTTAACAAAAGATTTATAAATTCCAAATCACATTTCACTGTAAATCGGGTTAAAAAACGAATGTCGTTAAAACACAGTTCACGATAAACCCAATTCACATTCCGTTAATTATCGGGTTAAAGAACAAGTGTTATTTAAAACACCATTCACGATAAACCTAAAAATCAATTCCAATTCAAATCCAATTAAATATCATTTAATTGGTATACTTCATCAAATCTAAATAAAAAGATTTAATCTTTTTCTGAACTGGGTTTAAGAACAGTGTTAATGAAGACATCATTCACGACAAACCCAAATCCCATTTGATGTTAAATACAAGGCTCTGAATAGAAAATATATCGGCTTATATTCAATATCAAATTCTACGACCAAAAAATATCGCATGGGAAATAATGATATAAATATATCCTTCAAATTTCCATAACAATATCTGTATAATTATGAAATCCAACATCGAAATATTCCAAAGACAATTTCGATTCAAATCCATTCCAATTCAATTATTGGAAATTCTGGTTACTTTTAAAACCTTTTCAAATCCAATTTATTTATTTCAAAAATAAATGGATTATAATTCTAGTTCAAAACTAGTTCATTTCGATAAATATCTATTTTTATCTTTTCGAATATGGAATTTTTCATCCCAATTCTTTCCAAATCGTTTCTTATGATTTTACACAAATTATTGCTATTTTTAATAATTTTATCAAGGCCCGTACAGTCGATTCCTATCAACGGCCATCAAACTGCACTTACAACGACCTTTTCCAAATTTTATTTGGACATAATTCCAAATCCAACCGTTAGATTTCAAATATATAATATTCTTTAGAAAGCTCTTTTCGATACGAACCCAACGGTTCTGGTTTTAGGAGAATCCGACGGTCCGATCTCTCGTAATGTCCATTCAAAGTCAATGGTCGAAATTCGCAAAGTGCCGCTGCGCGGCGCGTTCTATTTAGGACATTATATATACAATATATATATATATTATTTATATTTCATCAATTTCCTTTTAAAACTTATTTTATAAATCGTTTTAAATTCATTTTCAAAACCATTTCAACTTCATATTCAATTTTAAATCAAAATTGAATATTTCATATCATTAATATATAAATGATGATATTTTCGAAACGTTATATTTTGAAATCACTTCCTTTTCTATATTCATTATAAAAATGAATATAATTGATATGAATAACGTTCGCGTCAAAATGGCGCAACTCTAATCAACACGGCTTTATATATTTCAATAACTTCGTTATTCTATTCAACAAATGAATATTTTCTTCAACACATGAATATATATTTTTATTCAGCACATAAATATTTATTATTTCTTTCTTACAGTAAAAAATGTGAATTTTATTGTATAAATATTTCGTTCAACACATGAATATTCTCAACACATGAGTATTTTCAACACATGAATGGTTTCAACATATGAATATTCTCAACACATGAGTATTGTCAACACATGACCATTTTGTTTATTCAACACATGAATATAATTTATTTTCTAAATTTTAATGAGACCCACTCAATTACCATATAATGTTATTTATATGGATTCTATACAACAAATGTATATAATAGCAATGATAAATAATCAACCATCATCACCACACAACTGCATAAACATTAAACATAAATAATTAACGCTTACACAGTCTGTTAACCCATCGATTGACATACAACTAAACAATCGGGATTAGTGTACGTCAAATATCATCCCAATACCCGTGTGGGGTTTCAGTCAACAAACACATATTTTTATTTGTGCAGTTGGACGATGTGTAAAATTTATCGTCCCAATCAATATCAGTCAAATGGGTGTACATAAATAAACCATCCGATTTGTTTATAAATATTTATTTTATATGCACGTTAAAATTATATTTTTAACTATTAAATATTTTATTCCATTCCACATCACACAATCAACTTTCACAACACATCAATTAAACAAACAAGTCATCTATGGTCTGTGGACGACGGATGTCGGGTGCTACTAAGCACCGTCTGCATCCTAGTATATATTTCAAACTAGAAATTAAAATAAAAGTGAGGAGTTCTCACCTAGAGCTAAACCAAACGCCATGACTCTTCATATATAGGAAATCTTCGTCTTGTTTCCAACGCAGCACGAAGTTTATATTAAAAATCTCATTTTTATAACTTTGCCATATATATAAAAATCGGATTTTTACTTTCCTACCATATACATAAAGATTCAATTTTTATACGCTATTCACATAAAGAAAAATCTAATCTTTATATTGCTTCTTCCTATATATAAAAATCATATTTTTATATCGATGTTCATATGATAAACATCATATTTTTCTCTCGCCATTCCCTATATAAAAATCATGTTTTTACATTGGCATTTCATATATAAGAACTCATATATTTTTATCGCTTCTTTCTACATAAAAATTATATTTTCATATATCTACTTCTTATATAAAGATCGATTTTTTTTTCGCCACAACATATATAAAAATCCCGTCTTTCTATATATAAAAATATCGATTTTCCTATATAGCAGTATCGAACTTTCCTATTTAAAGATATCATCTTTACTACGATAAAAATATAATCTTTACTATGATAAAAACATAATCTTTACAATGATAAAAATATAATCTTTACTTTGAGCTTAAAATCATATTTTTATTACTTTTATAATATAAAAATCATATTTTTATTATTTTTATAATATAAAAATCATATTTTTATTATCGCTAAAATATAAAAATCATATTTTTATTATTATTTTCAAAAATCAAACCTTTCCTATTTAAAAATATATGCTTTCTATATTAAGAATCGTGTGTTTTCTAATCTAAAACATCGCACAAATGAAGAGTAACAAAAGTAAATAAATAAATAAATAAATAAATAAGGAAAAGCTTGCAGTTAAAACCGTGAGTGGGGGCTGTTGTTCATCATTGGAGGGGCGAAGGCTTGCACAGGGGAAGGGGGTGGCGCACGAGGCAGTGGCGGCGTCCTCAATTGATCGAAGGCGCTATGTTTTTTTTTTTTGAATTGGGGCGTGGGGTTTGGGGGCTCACGTATGAAAGGAGAGATAAGAGAGGGAAGGAAGGGGGAGAGGTGGCGCATCGCCTGAGGAGGAGGAGGCGTTCGTCGCCGGCGGTGGCTTGAGGAGGGGAGCAACGGGAAAAGGGGTGTAATAACCCGGAAATCCGAGCCAATTTAAAATTTTTATTTTGGCAATTTTAGTGAATTTCGATCACTTAAAATGAATTATTTTAAATAATGATGACGAGAAATTTATTGTGAATAGAATTAGAACGTATACATTTATATAGATCGTCGTTAGAATATAAATATTTATTTTAAATTATAAGAGGAATTGAAAATGGCGCGGTAGTTCGAAAATTCGATTTCAAAGTTCAAATGAATGTACGGATTCAAAATAAACCGGATTTTGGCGAAACTTAAAATATTTGAATATAATTGAGAATATCTTTTCAACGAATCCGAAAAATCGAAGTTTCATAGCAGGGATAAAAAGTTATGTCCAATTGAAATTTCAGAATAGTCGCTATGGAATTCTAGCCCTTAAAAATGAAAATTTTGCAAACGACCTCGGTTTTCGACAAAACTACTTTTGTTGGATCCGTGATGTCAAGTTATTGCTAGGTTTCAAAATTCGTAATTTTTTGAATCAATATGTGAGCGTGGCAAAGGAAAACGTGTTTGACCAGTTTTAGTTGATTTTAATCGACTGGAAAATGACCATTTTTCAATTGGTCTTAGAATTTGATGAAATTTGTTCTGTTAGGACCGTATCACCAATACGAAGCTAGAAATTTTTTTTCGGGAATTTTTAGAGTTAGTATGTGACCCCGGTAAATTGTAATGCGCGTTCAAATTCAATATATAGAGTTATATTTTGATTTTGACAAAAATTGATCGAAACAATTGAATTGGCCTACGATACATATCCCATTGTGTTTGGAATGGGGGTAATTAGCTAGGGACGGCAGGCGGTGGGTCTCGTTTAGAGGTCGAAAATAAACGATGCTTTTTAGAAAATTTAATAATATATATATATTTATATAATAGCCCCTCCCTCTCCCTTTCTTCCTTCAGTTCAAATCGAATCGAAATAAAAAAAGAAAAAAAAACGACGGAGGGGGAAGAGGTCATCGCCGCTGCCACCAGGGGGTGCCGCCCCTCCGACGAACTTCCCCAACCACCCTCCGACCTCCTCGCGCCCGCTCCCTCCTCTCGAAAACCGCACCTCTCGAAAACCGCACCTCACACTCCATCGACTTTGACGCCGACCCCCCCTGCCTTGCCGCCAGCGTTTCCCTCTTCTTCTGATTCTGTCAGCAAACTCCACCCCTCCCCTTTCTCCTTCACTTGCTAAGGTGTGTTTTACTTATCTATTTAGTTTAAATAAAAATCAGTTTTAAATAGGATGGAATTTAAAAAAATCAGTTTTGCTATGTGTTTGAAGGCAGAGGAAAAGATAAGATTTTAATTATAGACAAAGTTTCGATTTTTACATAGGCAAAGTTGCAATTTTTTAAAAAAGAGAAAGATGCGATTTTGATTATAAAAGAGACATGATTCTCTATATTGAAAGTTGTGATTATTAAAAAGAATAAAGATTATATTTTTACATGAGATTCAAAAGAATAAAGATTATATTTTTATATAGGATTCATGTGAATCAAGATTAGATTTTTTTATAGTGTATTCATCGATTTAAAAATACGATTTTTACGTATAGAGATTTGAAATAAAAATTTGATTATATATGTAGCGAAATAAAAATATGATTTTTTAGTATATATATGTTGAAATAAAAATACGATTTTTACAGCAATGATATAAAAATTCGATCTTTATATGAGAAGTAGAAATATAAAAATATATTTTTTATGTAGAAAGAAGCGTTGTAAAAATATATGAAGTAAAAATAAAAATATGATTTTTATTAATTGAAATGAAGTGATAAAAATATAATTTTTATTATGAACAGCGGGGCAAGGACCACATTAGAATTTCAAACAGATCCAGACGGTTCAGCAGTTCAAAAGTAAAGCACGGCGGAGTGGAACCCTCAGTGAGAACTCATCACTTTTAATTTAATTTCTAGTCGAAATATATACTAGGATGCAGACGGTGCTTAGCAGCACCCGACACACGTCGTCCACAGACCATGGATGGCTTGTTTGTTTGATTAATGTGTTGTGAAAGTTGATTGTGTGATGCGGATTGAATAAATATTTTATTATTAAAAATATAATTTTTAACGTGTATATAAAACAAATATTTATAAACAAATCGGACGATTTGTTTATATACACTTATTTGACTGATATTGATTGGGACGATAAATTTTACACATCGCCCAACTGCACAAATAAAATCTGTGTTTGTTGATTTGAAACCCCATACGGGTATTGGGATGATATTTGACGTACACTAATCCCGATTGTTTAGTTGTATGTCAATCGATGGGTTGACAGACTGTGTAAGCGTTAATTATTTATATTTAATGCTTATGCAGTTGTGTGGTGCACTCTGGATGATGGTTGATTATTTATCGTTGCTATTATATACATGCGTTGTAGAAAATCCATATAATTAACATTATATGGTAATTGATTGGGCCTCATTCCAATTTAGAAAAAATATTCATGTGTTGAATTGAAAAATATTCATGTGTTGGATAGAAAATAAATCCATGTGTTGAATTGAAAAATATTCATGTGTTGAATAGAATAAACATTCATGTGTTGAATAAAAGACGTGTTGATTAGATTGACGCCATTTTGACGTGAACGATATTTATGTCGATTATATTCGTTTTTATAATGAATATAGAAAAGAAAGTGATTTCAAAATATAATGTTTTGAAAATATTATCACTTGCATATCGATGATGTGGAATATTCAATTTTGATATGAAATTGAATATGAAGTTGAAATCGTTTTGAAAACGAATTTAAAACGATTTATAAAATATGTTTTGAAAGGAAATCGACGAAATATATATAATATATATATTATATATATAATATGGCCTGAATAGAACGCGCCGCGCCGCGGTAGTTCGCGAATTTCGACCATTGGCTTCGAATGGATATTACGGGAGATCCGACCGTCGGATTCTCCTAAACCCGGAACCGTTGGGTTCGTATCGAAAAGAGCTTTCTAATGAATAATAGAAATTTGAAATCTAACGGTTGGTGTAATAACCTGGAAAATCTGAGCTAGTTTAAACACTTTATTTTGGCAATTTTAGCGAATTTTGAATATTTAAAATGAATTATTTTAAATAATAATGACGAGAAATTTATTTTGAATAGAAATAGAATGTATATATTTACATAAATCGTCATTAGGATATAAATATTTATTTATATAAAAGGAATTGAAAATGGCGCGGTAGTTCGAAAATTCGATTTCAAAGTTCAAATGAATGTACCGGGTGCAAAATAAACCGGATTTTGGCGAAACCAAAAATATTCGAATCTATTTGAGAATATCTTTCCAACGAATCCAAAAAATTGAAATTTCATAGCGGGGTAAAAAGTTATGTCCAGTTGAAAATTCAGAATAGTCGCTATGGAATTCTGGCCCTTAAAAATGGAAATTTTGCAAACGACCTCGGTTTTCGACGAAACCACTTTTTTTGGATCCGGGATGTCAAATTATTGCTAGGTTTCAAAATTCGTAATTTTTCGAATTAATATGTGAGCGTGGCAAAGGAAAACGTGTTTTGACAGTTTCAGTTGATTTTAATCAACTGGAAAATGGCCATTTTCCAAACGGTCTCGGAATTTGACGAAATCAGTTTTGTTAGGACCGTATCGTTAATACGAAGCTAGAAAATATTTTTGGGAAATTTTAGAGTTAATATGTGGCCTCGGTAAATTGAAATGTGCGTTCAAATTCAATATATAGATTTATATTTTGATTTTGACAAAAACTGATCGAAACAGTCGAATCAGCCTACGATACATATCCCATTGTGTTCAGAATGGGGGGTAATTAGCTATGGACGACAGGCGGTGGGTCTCGTTTCGAGATCAAAATAAAAAGTTGCTTTTTGAATTAATTTAATAATATATATATATATATATATAAACTATACCCCTACCCCCTTCTCCTTCTATGCCGTTCATTTCAAAAAAAAAAAAAAAACCCGTGCCCTAGAAAAACCCGACACCATCGCCCCCTCCCATTCTTCAAGCGTCGCCGCGCGCTGGCGATGCCACCTCCGCCTGAGATGGCGACGCCCCCTCCTACTTCGCTCGACGTTCGAGGCCCCCCCAAAATCCCTTCCGTCGTTCAAATCGGTGAGTTATGGACCCGCCACGAGCCCCCTTTTCCGACTGCGACAACCACTACCGCAATTCCAGACCAGCCCCCCCTCTGTTCTGCCGAGACCACTGAGCCATCCCGACCCCCTGCGCCGACGTCAGCAACCGCCACCCCTTGTCCTCCTCTTCACTTCGATTCGCAAGAAACCCCACCCCAAAAATGATGTTGTAAGTTTTATTACTTTATTTTGTTTATTTCTTTTCATGTTTCAGTTTTTATTTAAGGAAAATAATTCAAAAGAAAACATTAAATCAGTTTTCTTTTATAATATAGTAAATGGATGAAGTTTAGATTTTTATCGTTCAAAGATATGATTTTTAATTCAACAAAGCTATGATTTCGTTTAGCGAAAAGATTAGATTTTTTTTAGCGAATAGATATGGTTTTTAAAATGTTAAAAATATGATTTTTATATTTTTAGAAGAATAAAAATATGATTTTATATAATGTAGAGTAATAAAGATGTGATCTTTATAGAAGTAGCAATGTAAAGATATGATTTTTATAGTATTGAAAGTATAAAAATGCGATTTTTATATTATATAGAGAATAAAAATTTGATCTTTATATATGTAGCGAAATAAAAATCTGATTTTTATTATATATATGTTGAAATAAAAATGTGATTTTTATAACGATGATATAAATATTCGATCTTTATATTAGAAGTGGATATAAAAATATAATTTTTATATAGGAGCATTATAAAAATATAATCTTTATTGTATGAACACCGCTATAAAAATAGAATTTTTATCTATATAGCAGCGATGTAAGAATATAATTTTTATCTATATAGTAGCGGTCTAAAAATAGAATTTCTATCTATATAGTAGCGGTAAAAATAGAATTTATATATATATAGCAACAATATAAAAATGTTATTTTTATATATGTAGTGGCTACAGACAGTGAAATTGACAAAAGGAGAGCACGACGAAGATTTCTACATATGAAGAGTCATGGCGTTGGTTTAGCTAGTAGGTGAGAACTTCTCACTTTAAATCTTGTTTTCTAGTAAAATATATACTAGGATGCAGATGGTGCTTAGCAGCACCCGACACCTGTCGTCCACAGACCATGGACGACTTGTATGCTTGTTTGATGTGTTGTGAAGTTTGTTTGTGATGTTGGTGTGAAATAGATAATAAA
This sequence comes from Allium sativum, assembly GCA_030737875.1. Classification (NCBI taxonomy): domain Eukaryota; kingdom Viridiplantae; phylum Streptophyta; class Magnoliopsida; order Asparagales; family Amaryllidaceae; genus Allium; species Allium sativum. The sequence goes on from CM060923.1 coordinate 261,921,267, forward strand.
ACGTTCATGTGTTGAAATAAATTAATTATCGTTAAAAATATAATTTTTAACGTGAACGTGAATAAATAAATATTTATTTACAAACCGGATGGTTTGTTTATGAACATCTATTTGAAGGACATTGATTAGGACGATAAATTTTACACATCCCCCAACTGCACAAATAATATTCAGTGTTTGTGGATTGAAACCCCACACGGATGTTGGGATGATATATGCGTACACTAATCCCAATTATTTAGTTGTATGTCGATCGATTGGTCGACAGACTGTGTAAGTGTTAATTATTTATATTTAATGCTTATGCAGTTGTGTGGTGCACTTTGGATGATGGTTGATTATTTATCGTTGTTATTATATACATGCGTTGTATGTAATCCATATAATTAACATTATATGGTAATTGATTGGGCCTCATTCCAATTGGGAAAATAAAGAATATTATAAAACAACAGTCATGTGTCGAAAGAAATATAGATTCATGTGTTGAACGAAATATTTTAACAATAAAATTTACATCTTTATCATATTTAAGATTAGAAACTAACTGGAAACTAGATAAGATGAGTGGTTTCCTGAGTATTGATCTGATGTTGGTTTCGGCCTTCGGGGTTAATGCTTAGGGAATCGTTCTCTTACTACTCTACGGTTGGAGTCTGATAAAAAATCAAACGATAGATACCATAATTTTATAAAATATATTAAATAACAAAAATAGTCATGTGTTGACAGTACTCATGTGTTGAGAGTAGTCATGTGTTGAAAGAAATATAGATTCATGTGTTGAATAGAATAAATATTCATTTGTTGAATAGAATAATGAAGTTATTAAAATATATAAAGCCGTGTTGATTAGAGATGCGCTATTTTGACACGAACGATATTTATATCGATTATATTCGTTTTTATAATAATTATAGAAATGGAAGTGATTTCAAAATATAACGTTTTGAAAATATTATCATTTGTATATCGATGATGTGGAATATTCAATTTTGATTCAAAATTGAATACGAAGTTGAAATCGTTTCGAAAATGAATTTAAAACGATTTATAAAATATGTTTTAAAAGGAAATCGACGATATATATATAATATATATTATATATATATATAATGGCCCGAATAGAACACGCCGCGCCGCGGCAGTTCGTGAATTTCGACCATTGACTTCGAACGAACATTACGGGAGATCCGACCGTCGGATTCTCCTAAAACCGGAACCGTTGGGTTCGTATCGAAAAGAGATTTCCAACGAATATTAGAAATTTGAAATCTAACGGTTGGATTTGGAATTATGTCCAAATCAAATTTGGAAAAGGTCGTTGTAAGTGCAGTTCGACGACCGTTATTGGAAATCGACTGTACGGGCCTTGATAAAATTATTAAAAATATCTATAATTTGTGTAAAATCATAATAAATGATTTGAAAAGAACTGGGATGAAAAACTCCACATTTGTAAAGAAAAAGATATATTTTTATCAAAATGAACTAGTTTATAACTAGAAAAATAATCCAATATTTTTAAATAAAATAAATTGGACTTGTGAATGGTTTTAAAAATAACCAAAATTTTCAATATATGAATTGGAATGTATTTGAATCGAAATTATCTTCGGAATATTTCGATGTTGGGTTTCGTGATTATACAGATATGGTTGTGGAAATTTGAAAGATATATTTATATCGTTATTTCCAATACGATATTTGTTGGTCGTAGAATTTGATATTGAATATAAGCCGATATATTTTCTATTTAGAGCCTTGTATTTAATATCAAACATGATTTGGGTTTGTCGTGAACCGTGTTTTAAAGGACATCGGTTCTTTAACCCAGTTAAAGATAAAAACTAAGTGGAGTTTTAATGAATCTGTAATTAGATTGAAATGTGAATTGATAATTTAAATTATCAAATTTGGAAAGTGAGCGAGAATGGAGTATCACCAGTTTTGCTTCAAAGCGACAGTTAAATCTTTAATTAGATTTGAACGTGAAATGGTAATTAATTTTACGGATAACATTGTTGTAACAACCCGTATTTCAATAACCTGTTATAACGTAAATCGAGGCAGAATTTAATTTAGAAATCTGAATCAAGGGAAACGGGCTATGCCATTGCGTTCGTCTCGGAAAAATACGCAAAATAGAGTCCGAGTTTTCGAAAATAGGAGTCCGTATGACCCGATTAAGGCCCAATGAAGTTTTCAGAAAATTTCAAGTTCAAAACAGATTTGAATTTCAAGTTCAAATTTCGAATTTCGGGCCTGGAAGGCTAGGCGGGAAATTTCCCGCCAAGCCAACCAAGTCGACAGGCCTGTCGACTTGGGTGGACCCAAGTCGACAGCCCTGTCGACTTGGCTGTCGACTTGGTTCAGCCGGGCAGTTTTGCCTGGTGCACCATTTTGGGGGTTTGGTTAGGTTTTGGGGCCAGATTCGGTTTTAGAGGCTGAGATTGGAATTAGGGTTTAATCCTAAGGTTGAAACTAATCCTAATCTCTATAAATAAGCCCCTAACCTAACCCTAAATCATCATTATTCAACCCTACAACTAAACTATGGCAAAATTATTCCTCTCATGGCCTCCACTCCCTTCAAAAAAATTTCTAAGTTATTTCTATGAGAGATTTTCCATGCATACAAGTGTTTTCAAGCTTGTATGAGTGTCATTAGCTTGCATTCAAGTCAAGTTTCCATATTTACATCATAAAGCAAGGGTTTTGATCATTTTGGCTCAAGGGTTTTTCTATTGGAGCTTGCATTTTGGGTTTATTTGATTGCATAAGGGCTTTTCTCAATCTATATATATTTTTGTGTCTTCATAAGCATTGTAAGCCCTTTTCTACTTTCATATTTAAACTCTAAAGTTAAATGAATGATGCAAGTTTGGTTGATCATTATGATATGCAAGTTTGCCATGATATGCAAGTTTACTATGTCATGTTATGCAAGTTTGATATTTTATGATATGCAAGTTTGCCATGTTATGTTATGCAAGTTTGCCATGTTATGATATGCAAGTTGTCATGTTATGTATGCAAGTTTGGGTGCATCATTTTACTCATGTTATCAAGTTATGCAAGCTTACCTTGAGTATATGAACATAAAGCTTCAAGCTTTATGCTAAAGGTTGCATTTTGGCAACATGTAAGTTATCATATCTCTTATGATAACTTGCATGTGAGGCTAAATGCGAACTTATGGCCATTTCTACATGTCATTTATCACCATGTATCACTTATATGCTAAGTTTGGTTTTATGCATACTTTTGAGGCCTAATGACGCAATATGCGAGTATATGAACATATGTACATTTCATATGCCACCATGTTAAACTTGTGGCTTCAACACCTTTTGTCATCTTTATGCCAAGTTCCCTCTTTCTATCCTTTATGCGCTATTGCGATTATGTAAGCGATGGGATTGCGTTTGGGGTTGGGTAAACTTAAAAGACATGAAAACATAAGATTGGGAATTTACCTATTAAGTTAGGTCTACCCATTGGGAATTTACCTATTAAGTTAGGTCTACCCAAATTCTTGAAAAACAAACTTGTAATATGTTTTGGAAACATAATGGACATGACACTTAGAAAATATAAGTGTGGCCAACTCGAGGTTGGGTTGAGTTTGTAGCGTAAAACTACCCGGAACCGACCGGCTTAACTAGTTGCTACAAACAATAGGACCCAATGTGAGAAGTTGGTCATGTTGTACCTTGAACCCGAGGTTAGACCAAGTTGTGGTGTAAAGCTACCCGGAACCGACCGGCTTAACTAGTAACCGCAACAAAGTCTAATGTGAGAGGTTAAGGCACATTAATTAATTAATGCCTCATGATTAGGGTTAAGTCATGGTCCACTTAATACTTAACCAATTTGGACTTAGTGGATTAATCGGGGTTAAGTCGAGAACCCATCGTTACACTTAACCAAGTTAATCCATGATTAGTAAAAGGGTTAAACCGTACTTAACCCACTAGAAAATCCTAGCAAAGGGGGTCCACTCCAGTAGTAATCCCAAGTTTGTATCATCATGACCCTAGGGACTAGGCTAGGGTGGGGCACGATTACTGGACTGGTATAAGCGACCAAAAACGACGGCCGGGTGGTACGCCGATGTAGTTCCGGACGGACTGTGGTCGTGCACGTAGTCCGTATTTGGAGAAGTCACCCATGGGTACCAGTAGATCGAGACTGTGCACTCATGTTTATGGTGTCCAGGGGTTGACACCCTAGGGCTTGATACACCCGAAGGGTGGACCCAGCACAGTCCGACTACAATCATGTTTAGGCCGTATTGACACCAACACGTGACGAGTTAGGCTTATAGGGAGCCGATCGACTAGACCGTTTGGTTGGACCTCGTATTAGGGTCACTTCATGTTATTGGACCTCGTATTAGGGTCACTTCATGTTATTGGACCTCGTATTAGGGTCACTTCATGTTATTGGGCCAAAGCTTGGGCCAAGGGATCAATACTTGTTTATTCAAGTCATGTTAGCTTGCTAGTACACCTGTGGTGCAAAAACCTTAAACCTGATTATGCGATGACACCTTTATCTACCTTGTTAGTTAATTATCATGCTAGTATGTTGTTATCCTTATGTTCATCCCTGCTTCTCATGCCAGTTAACTTTATCAGTTTATATTGATTGTAGTAGGGCTTACTCAGTCTTTTTGACTGACCTGTTTTTCTTTCGCCTCTTTTCTTCCGTTCCCCCCCCCAGGTTCTCAGGGTGGGAATATTGGAGCTTAGCTTGGATTTCTGATCGCTTGCCTGTGGGATTTTAGCTCATGTACGGTCTTGACATGAAGCTAGCTATGGTTATCACTTATTTTGGGGATAGTACTTATGTATTTCAGTTTTTCAGTGATATTGTTTTTATCTAGACTTGTGTATTTGGAAAGTTGACGTTATGTTGTACCAGACTTGTTTTGAAATAGTTTGAAATCTTCCGCTGTTTTACTTATCTTATTTTCTCTGTTTACATATATACATATGTTCTTGTTCTGCCTTGATATATCATTATGCATGTTTACCTGATTCAAACACCCCTCCAAAGTAAGAGTGCTTGCAAGAGCCACCCTGGCGGAGGTGGGGTGTTACATTTGGTGTAACACCCCGTGTATTCTATAACTGTGAAATTCATAAATTAAAGTATAATTAATTGCAAATCAAAGAACTAAGGGAAACGGGATACGCCATTGCGTTCGTCTCGGAAAAATACGCGAAATAGAGTCCGAGTTTTCGAAAAACGGATATCGTATGAAGAAGTTATGGACGAACGAAGTTGGGCGAAAAACCGGAGAAGGGTCAAAATGCACTGGCGCACTTGGGAAGTGCGCCAGAACAAAAAAATGAACTGGCGCACCTGTGAAGTGCGCCAGTACATTTTTGACCTGGCGCACCTGCCAAGTGCGCCCAGGTCAAAAATGACCTGCTGGCCAGGTCTGGTCTAGCCCTGGCTGGCCAGGTCTGTGTTTGGCCGATTTTCAGAAGCTTGCTTTGTCATTAGGGCTAGGTGGCAGGCTCTAATTGGTCTCTCTTTCGAATGAATGGCTACGATCAATCCAAGCAACATCAATGGTCCTAATCAGTTCATAACCTCTATAAAAATGACCCTAGACTCAACCCTAATCTATTCATTCAAAAATAAGAACAAAGCCGTCATGTTGCTGAGGAACGACTAAGAGTAGCCGCCAATTGGAGAGAGGATTAGGAGGGCAAATTCTAAAGCATAAAGCAACCTAAACAAATCAAATCAACAAGGAATCGCATCTCCAAATCCCTAAATTGGAGAATTCGCCACACCATTGTAGTAGAGTATTATTTTGGTATGAACAAATAACTGTGTTGGTTTGTATACTTGATTGTGGTGATAAATAATTCATAATTTGTGCGTTACTATGATTCTTATCGATTTGGAATATTGTATACGTTTGGATATTCTCGAATTATGTTATTCATTATAAAAAAACTACATGCGGTAGTTTTATGCAAGTATACGTTTGGAATATTCGCAAATTATGTAATCCTTGTTGAGGCTACATGTATGTAGTTGTTTAATTGAAACTCATGCAAGTTTGGGGTTTTGCTACTATGCCATCATGATGTATATTTTTGTACATAAATCATTTTGTACGTAATTGGAACAAGTTTGGTTGTTATAGTTCATATGAAATTATGTTGAAATTTTGGCACCATGATTTATGTATTAAAACATGCTTTTGTACTAGAAAACCTATTTGCAAACTTATGAATATGACTAGGCTATGATTGATATTTGGTATAATTGAAATCCATGTTAAGTCTATATTGTTTACAAGAATTATATGATGACATATGTGGTACATAGCTAGGTTAGACTCAAAATCCCTTTTTGCAAGTTTGCATGACTAAAGTAAAAATCATGATTTCATGTTAGAAATATTTATGCCATGGTTATGTGGACAAATTTAACTATACTTTTGTATTAGTCACAAAAGTAGACACCTTTGTAAACATGTAGTAGTCTCATGAACATGATTTGCTTATGTTTGACATTATGCCTGAATAGAAATATAGGTTTATGTTATAGTTAAGCCTATGTGTCGATAGTGATATTCTTAACTTAACTACAAGTTTACATGGTTTGATTCATGTCACTTATGCTTTATGACCAAAAATATATGTCACTACTATGCAAGTACACCAGTTCTATTTTGTATTTCCAACGTCATATTGCAAGTTCATGCGTTCACATTCCCCTTTTGTGTATGTAATCACGCTTTAAGCCTCCCCTTTTCGCATGGCTAAGTTGGGCTTAAAAGGGCTAAGCCCAACATATATATAATAAACGGACGTGTTAAACGGGGGAAAATAACGTTGGGTTAAAATTACTAATGAATGAAAATATAAAATAGAAGGGCCCAAATTCAGGTATGGGTTGGGCCCATGATTGGTGTAACCTTTACACCATTAACTTAATAATGGGCCGCAAATATTTACATATAAGAAAATAAAGAAGAAAGACAAAATATGTAAATGTAGAACATACGATGTGTTTAACCCGAGGTTGGATTGAGTTGTGATGTAAACCTGCCCGGAACCGCCCGGCTGTCCAGTAGTCACAACAATACCTATCCAATGTGGGAGGTTAAACATGGAGCCCAATAAGGACCCGAGGTTAGACTGAGTTGTGGCGTAAGACTGCCCGGAACCAACCGGCAACAGGCAGCCACAACAATACCTGTCTAATGTGAGAGGTCAGGGCCTTAATAAGACAATTAAGGCTGAGTCAGGATTGTTAGGATTAAGTGAACTAAAGACTTAATCGAAATGGAACATGCTAAACTAAACGGACTGGTGGGGGTTAGGTTAGAAAACACTTAACCAACTTAGCATGTTGGCTAGAGATAGAAAACCTAGTAACGGGGGACCCTTTTCAGCAGTAACCCTAAAAGGTGTATCATGATACCCTGAAACTAGGCAGGGTGGGGCACGATTACTGGGCTGATTGTAAGAGGTCAAATCGACGGCGGTGGTGTAGCAGTGTAGGTTCTAACGGGGTGCGGGCGTGCACACACTCCGGCGCAGAAAAATAAGGCACTGGACACCAGTAGCATACCTGTGCATTCTAGGATTGTGTCGGGCCGCCACCATGGGACTTGATACACCCCATGGTGGGACCAGCATAGGTAACTACAACATCGGGGGCCGTAAGACACATGTAACTATGCGAGTAGGAGCCGATCATCATAGAATGGATCACATCACCCTGATTATGGGGTGCCAGTTGGAAACTAGTTTATATGGGTTCAGAGATTAACATGGGGTACGATAGTATATTCGACCCTAGACAACTTAACCAAGTTATAGTGCTTTCCCACTTCTTGTTTATACTTATCATACCCAGCTCTTTATTCATAGACAGAATAGTACTAGACTTACTCAGGCTTTATGTCTGACTCTACTTTTCTTTCGTCTTCTTTTCTTCCGTTCCCCCCCCCCCCCCCAGGTCCACAGGGAGGGAACACTGCAGCTTGACCAGCCTTAACATCCAGCTTGAAGAAGAGAAATGTATTGCTTGGACTCTTTCGTTTTGAACTATGGCTTTGGACAACCACTATGGGGCTTTTGCAGTTTATCTATGTTTTATTTATGCTTCTTTAAATAATGTAATCAAGACAGATTATGAAAGTGTTATGTTATGTTTTTGGAAAAGATGTAAGACAATTATGGTGATGTTGTTGTAGCACGTATTTGCTTTTATGAAATAAAAGTTGTTGTTTTTCCGCTGTTTACAAATATGTGTTCTTATATCTGTCTTGTATATCTGTGACTTATACTTATAAACCTCCACCAAAATTAGGGCATTCCCTTTGAGAGTGACCCTAACGGAGGTGGGGTGTTTCACTTGGTATCAGAGCATAGGTTTACCAGATAAGATAAAAAGTTTTGAAAAATTATTTTCAAAAAGGAAATTTAAAGAAGCATTTTTAAAAGAAAAATATTATCTTATTTTAAAAAGGCAAAGTCCACTCCCCAAAGCCATAGGTACTATCTCTTATCCTTCGTTTTGAATCTATCCTTTTTGTTTCAGCATGTCCGAAGATCTTAACTTGCCGGAAGGGGTGCCAATACCTGGTTGGTTTAGACGGTTCTTAGAAGCAAGAGCCACTCAGCCAGGTCCTACCGTTCCTCCTCTCCTAGCTGCCGGAAATCATCCAGCTGCAGCGGCACCTTTTCCTCCACCTCCTCCGCGGGGAAACACGTTTGCTAAGATATGTAAAGATTTTAAAGCTATGGGAGGAAAGGATTTCCATGGAATTGAGTCCTTCGTGGCAGCTAGAAATTGGCTGAAAGAAACGGAGGACCTATTTATCATCTTTGAGGTAGAGGATAGACAAAAAGTACAATTGGCAGTGTGGCTATTGAAGGGCGAGGCTTCCTACTGGTGGGAAGTCACTAATGCTGAAAGACCAGTGGAGACATGGGAGGACTTTAGGGCAAGATTTGAGACTAAATTTCTCTCAGATGCGGAAAGAAGTTTGCAGTTGGAAAAATTCTTATTTCTTAAACAAGGGGACAAGACAGTCAGAGAGTATGTGAATCAGTTCGATGAGCTGGCTAGGTTTGGGCTTGACCTAGTCAACACCCCGCACAAGAAGGCTCTCCGTTTCGTCAAAGGGTTGAATGAGCCATTACACAGTTTGGCCATGACCCATATACCCATGGGAGCCACGTATGAAAGATTGGTGCAAATGGCATTGCTGAATGAAGAGGATAAGGGCAAGAAGGAGACAAAGGCAGGAAGCTCTCAAGGGAAGAAAGAGGGTTTGCAGCCTAAGAAGACAGACTTTAAGAAGGGCGGGAAAGGCAACAAAGAGAAGAGGAAGTGCAATTTCTGTGGCAAAGTGGGGCACTTAGTAAAGGAATGCCGGAAAAAGAAGGCCAAGGAGAATGGTGGGTGCTTTTCTTGCGGTGAGACAGGCCACAGGGCTAAGGACTGTCCAAAGAAACGAGGACAGGGGCAAAGGGCTGGATCAACCCCAGGGGCACAGGTTCATGTGCTGGAAGCGCCACCTCTGCAACAGCGAGGTATAAATACTTCTGTAGAAAGTGTAGTTTATCTTTATGATCACCCCGTTCGCACTTTATTTGATTCTGGCGCATCACACTCCTTTATCTCGTCTGCTTTAGTAGAATATCTGCACCTAAAAACTAGTATGGTAGAGGACCCCTTAATTGTTTCAAACCCAATTGGGGGCCCAGCTCATTTGTCTATGATCTGTTTGGGATTGAAAATCTCTATTCTAAGTGTAGAATTTCAATGTAGTGCCTTTGTTTTGGGCTTTTCGGGTTATGGTTTGATTTTGGGCATGGATTGGCTATCCAGTAATGGGGCCATCCTTGATTGTGAGAAAAGGGTTGTTAGGCTCCTAACCCAGCTCGGTAATACTTTGGAAATTTCTTGTAATCCCTCGTATGCGGTTATGCTTAGTTATCTTGAATCGCTAGATGCCTCTGTTGAAAATTTGCAATCAGTTAGAGTGGTCCGGGAATATCCGGATGTCTTCGAAGAGGTGAAGGGCTTGCCTCCGAAGCGGGAAATAGACTTCCGCATATATCTTGTAGATAATGCAAAGCCCGTTGCGTTACCCGTTAGACACATGGCTCCACGGGAAAGGAGAGAGCTCAGTAAACAGATTAAAGAGCTTCTAGAAAAGGGGTTCATTAGGAGAAGTATTTCAGAATGGGGCGCTCCGGTGGTGTTCGCTACAAAGGAGGATGGTTCACTCCGTCTATGTGTTGACTATAGGGAGCTCAACAAGCTAACGAAAAAGAATAGGCACCCTCTCCCTAGAATTGACGATTTATTTGACCAGCTTGTAGGAGCGTCTGTTTTCTCCCAGCTCGATTTAGCAACCGGTTTTCATCAGCTAAGGGTGGCTGAAGATAGCATCGATAAAACGGCGTTTAGAACCCCAGACGGCTTCTTTGAATGGCTTGTCATGCCTTTCGGCCTGACAAATGCACCTGCTTACTTCGTGGACCTGATGAGTAGGGTATTTAGAGATTTCCTCAACAAATTCGTAGTGGTCTTCGTAGATGATATCCTTATCTTCTCAAAGAGTGAAGAGGAACATGCTCAGCACTTAAGGGCAATCATGGAAACTTTGCGAGTCCATCAACTAAAAGCCAAATTCTCCAAATGCCACTTTTGGAGAGAAGAGGTGAGGTTCCTTGGGCACATAGTATCCAAACAAGGGTTAGCAGTGGACCCTGCTAAAGTAGTGGCGGTACAGGATTGGAAGACACCAAGGAATGCAACTGAGGTCCGAAGCTTTCTAGGACTAGCAGGTTTCTATCGAAAGTTTATAAGGGATTTTGCGAAAATCTCAGCTCCACTCACGAAATTGACTAAGAAGAATCTAGTGTTCAATTGGGATTTGGATTGCGAGTTTGCTTTCCAACGACTGAAAAGGGCTCTTACAACAGCCCCAGTTTTGACGCTGCCGGATGGGAGCAAGATGTTCACTGTTTATACGGATGCATGTGGGACAGGGCTAGGCGCCGTCTTAATGCAAGAAGGAAGGGTAGTAGCTTATGGCGGGAGGCAGTTGAAAGTGCATGAAAAGAACTACCCAACCCACGATCTTGAGTTAGCCGCCATCGTCTTTGCACTCAAGTCTTGGCGACACTATCTCCTAGGTGAGAAGTTCGAACTTTACACTGACCATAAATCGTTGAAATATCTTTTCTTGCAGAAGGATCTTAATTTGAGGCAACAAAGATGGATGGAGTTTCTTGCCTCGTACGATTTCGAAATCTCCTACACTCCGGGCAAAGGCAACGTAGTGGCAGACGCGTTGAGCCGAAAGAAATTGACCCTAAGCCCGTTATTTGTTGAAAGACAAAAGTCCTATGCCGACAAGAGAAGGACCGACCTTGAATTTGAGGTTGGAGACAGAGTTTTTCTCAAGGTATCACCGCTAAGAAACGTTGTTCGTTTTGGAACCACAGGAAAGCTAGCGCCAAGGTTCGTAGGGCCATTCCCTATTATCGAGAAAATTGGGAAAATGGCCTATAGATTAGAGCTACCCGAGAAGTTGGCCGGAGTTCACAACGTTTTTCACGTTTCACATCTCCGAAAATGTCTACATGAGTCTGCTGAAGTGGTAGAGCCAAATATCCTCGAAGAGGCCGAAGTGGAACGCGAAGCAACCATAAGAAAAGTTCCAACCCGCATATTAGGAACGGAAGTGAAGAAGCTACGCAACCGCGAAGTCAAGCTCGTCAAAGTTCAGTGGAGCGACGCCGAGGGAGACGCGACTTGGGAAACTGAAGCTAGAATACGCACTGCCTACCCTTTTCTTTTCGAGGGTACATCCTTGATCTTTCCTTTTTCCTTAAGTTGCGCTTTTATCTATCTTTTTAGGTATATTTCCTCGACCTTATCTTTTAGGTAGAAACCCTTTGGATGGAAACATGTAGTTGAAACATGTTATGGATGATGGTTGCAAGTGGTTGCAAGTGATTGCTAGTGGTTGCTCGTGGTTGCATATACACACACAATCTAGGTTTTAGATCGGCTCAGTCACTTCATATTGCATATGCATATATGTTTGCATTCGTATATGGTTGAACTTTAATGTGTTGTCATGTGGATGTTGCATTTGTATTGAATGATTGTGCACTCATGTAGAATCATGAATAGGAAAATTTGCATACATAATGGATTCATGGCACTTACATAATTCGCATTAAGGAGGTCAACTGAATCAGTAGACCGCCTGATTTTGCATTAGATAAGTACATGTACACACACACCTCGCATATGATCATGAAGCATTAGAAGTCTTTTAAGGACAATGGATGCTCGTGTTTGATGGATGAGTAGATGGATGATTGGATGTTAGGATATACATTCCTCCTAACTTGAAGATTTCGGGGACGAAATCCTTTTAAGTGGGGGAGAATGTAACACCCCGTGTATTCTATAACTGTGAAATTCATAAATTAAAGTATAATTAATTGCAAATCAAAGAACTAAGGGAAACGGGATACGCCATTGCGTTCGTCTCGGAAAAATACGCGAAATAGAGTCCGACTTTTCGAAAAACGGATATCGTATGAAGAAGTTATGGACGAACGAAGTTGGGCGAAAAACCGGAGAAGGGTCAGAATGCACTGGCGCACTTGGGAAGTGCGCCAGAACAAAAAAATGAACTGGCGCACCTGTGAAGTGCGCCAGTACATTTTTGACCCGGCGCACCTGCCAAGTGCGCCCAGGTCAAAAATGACCTGCTGGCCGGTCTGGTCTAGCCCTGGCTGGCCAGGTCTGTGTTTGGCCGATTTTCAGAAGCTTGCTTTGTCATTAGGGCTAGGTGGCAGGCTCTAATTGGTCTCTCTTTCGAATGAATGGCTACGATCAATCCAAGCAACATCAATGGTCCTAATCAGTTCATAACCTCTATAAAAATGACCCTAGACTCAACCCTAATCTATTCATTCAAAAATAAGAACAAAGCCGTCATGTTGCTGAGGAACGACTAAGAGTAGCCGCCAATTGGAGAGAGGATTAGGAGGGCAAATTCTAAAGCATAAAGCAACCTAAACAAATCAACAAGGAATCGCATCTCCAAATCCCTAAATTGGAGAATTCGCCACACCATTGTAAGTAGAGTATTATTTTGCTATGAACAAATAACTGTGTTGGTTTGTATACTTGATTGTGGTGATAAATAATTCATAATTTGTGCGTTACTATGATTCTTATTGATTTGGAATATTGTATACGTTTGGATATTCTCGAATTATGTTATTCATTATAAAAAAACTACATGCGGTAGTTTTATGCAAGTATACGTTTGGAATATTCGCAAATTATGTAATCCTTGTTGAGGCTACATGTATGTAGTTGTTTAATTGAAACTCATGCAAGTTTGGGGTTTTGCTACTATGCCATCATGATGTATATTTTTGTACATAAATCATTTTGTACGTAATTGGAACAAGTTTGGTTGTTATAGTTCATATGAAATTATGTTGAAATTTTGGCACCATGATTTATGTATTAAAACATGCTTTTGTACTAGAAAACCTATTTGCAAACTTATGAATATGACTAGGCTATGATTGATATTTGGTATAATTGAAATCCATGTTAAGTCTATATTGTTTACAAGAATTATATGATGACATATGTGGTACATAGCTAGGTTAGACTCAAAATCCCTTTTTGCAAGTTTGCATGACTAAAGTAAAAATCATGATTTCATGTTAGAAATATTTATGCCATGGTTATGTGGACAAATTTAACTATACTTTTGTATTAGTCACAAAAGTAGACACCTTTGTAAACATGTAGTAGTCTCATGAACATGATTTGCTTATGTTTGACATTATGCCTGAATAGAAATATAGGTTTATGTTATAGTTAAGCCTATGTGTCGATAGTGATATTCTTAACTTAACTACAAGTTTACATGGTTTGATTCATGTCACTTATGCTTTATGACCAAAAATATATGTCACTACTATGCAAGTACACCAGTTCTATTTTGTATTTCCAACGTCATATTGCAAGTTCATGCGTTCACATTCCCCTTTTGTGTATGTAATCACGCTTTAAGCCTCCCCTTTTCGCATGGCTAAGTTGGGCTTAAAAGGGCTAAGCCCAACATATATATAATAAACGGACGTGTTAAACGGGGGAAAATAACGTTGGGTTAAAATTACTAATGAATGAAAATATAAAATAGAAGGGCCCAAATTCAGGTATGGGTTGGGCCCATGATTGGTGTAACCTTTACACCATTAACTTAATAATGGGCCGCAAATATTTACATATAAGAAAATAAAGAAGAAAGACAAAATATGTAAATGTAGAACATACGATGTGTTTAACCCGAGGTTGGATTAAGTTGTGATGTAAACCTGCCCGGAACCGCCCGGCTGTCCAGTAGTCACAACAATACCTATCCAATGTGGGAGGTTAAACATGGAGCCCAATAAAGACCCGAGGTTAGACTGAGTTGTGGCGTAAGACTGCCCGGAACCAACCGGCAACAGGCAGCCACAACAATACCTGTCTAATGTGAGAGGTCAGGGCCTTAATAAGACAATTAAGGTTGAGTCAGGATTGTTAGGATTAAGTGAACTAAAGACTTAATCGAAATGGAACATGCTAAACTAAACGGACTGGTGGGGGTTAGGTTAGAAAACACTTAACCAACTTAGCATGTTGGCTAGAGATAGAAAACCAAGTAACGGGGGACCCTTTTCAGCAGTAACCCTAAAAGGTGTATCATGATACCCTGAAACTAGGCAGGGTGGGGCACGATTACTGGGCTGATTGTAAGAGGTCAAATCGACGGCGGTGGTGTAGCAGTGTAGGTTCTAACGGGGTGCGGGCGTGCACACACTCCGGCGCAGAAAAATAAGGCACTGGACACCAGTAGCATACCTGTGCATTCTAGGATTGTGTCGGGCCGCCACCATGGGACTTGATACACCCCATGGTGGGACCAGCATAGGTAACTACAACATCGGGGGCCGTAAGACACATGTAACTATGCGAGTAGGAGCCGATCATCATAGAATGGATCACATCACCCTGATTATGGGGTGCCAGTTGGAAACTAGTTTATATGGGTTCAGAGATTAACATGGGGTACGATAGTATATTCGACCCTAGACAACTTAACCAAGTTATAGTGCTTTCCCACTTCTTGTTTATACTTATCATACCCAGCTCTTTATCATAGACAGAATAGTACTAGACTTACTCAGGCTTTATGTCTGACTCTACTTTTCTTTCGTCTTCTTTTCTTCCGTTTCCCCCCCGGTCCACAGGGAGGGAACACTGCAGCTTGACCAGCCTTAACATCCAGCTTGAAGAAGAGAAATGTATTGCTTGGACTCTTTCGTTTTGAACTATGGCTTTGGACAACCACTATGGGGCTTTTGCAGTTTATCTATGTTTTATTTATGCTTCTTTAAATAATGTAATCAAGACAGATTATGAAAGTGTTATGTTATGTTTTTGGAAAAGATGTAAGACAATTATGGTGATGTTGTTGTAGCACGTATTTGCTTTTATGAAATAAAAGTTGTTGTTTTTCCGCTGTTTACAAATATGTGTTCTTATATCTGTCTTGTATATCTGTGACTTATACTTATAAACCTCCACCAAAATTAGGGCATTCCCTTTGAGAGTGACCCTAACGGAGGTGGGGTGTTTCATTTGGTATCAGAGCGTATGGTTTACGAGAAGGAACAAAAAGGTTTTTAAAACTTTTGGAAAACTATTTTCAAAACCAAGTATAAAGTATTTTCCAAAGAAAAGTCTAGTTTATTTTAAAGGCTATTCCCCAAAAAGCCATTAGCAAAATTCCTTCGTTTTTCTCCATTCTGAATCTGTCTTTTTCTTCATTTTCAGTATGGCTGATAACTTTGCTATTCCGGAGGGAGTACACGTACCTGTTTGGTATAGGAGACTTTTGGAGGCTAGGGCGACCGAAGCCGGCCCCGCCGATGTTCCTCCTCCTCCTCCTCTGGTAGTTAATGTTCCTCCTCCTCCTGTCGCTGAGGTTCCTCTTCCTCCTCCCCCTCAGCATCCACAAGAGGATTTCGCGGAGATTTGCAAAGACTTTAAGGCGATGGGTTGCAAGAATTTTGTTGGGATGGAGACTTCTGTTGAGGCAAGAAACTGGTTAAAGGAAACTGAAAACCTCTTTGCTATCTTAGATATAGAAGATCGTAGGAAAGTTCTGTTGGTGGTATGGTTATTGAAAGAGGAAGCTGCTTATTGGTGGGTAGTCACCACCACTACTAGACCAATTGAGACTTGGGATGAGTTTAAAAGAAGGTTTGGACTGAGGTTTTTATCGTCAGCAGAGGAGAACCTTCAGATGGAGAGGTTCCTATCACTAAAGCAAGGGGACATGACCATTAGGGAATACGTGGATAAGTTTAATCAACTTGCTCGGTTCGGTTTAGACTTGGTTAACACAGCTCAGAAGAAGGCCATGCACTTTGCTCTAGGACTAAACGAGCCATTGCGCGGTTTGGCCATATCTCATATACCCATCGGAGCGACCTTCGAGAGTTTGGTGAATGTGGCCCTACTCAATGAAGAGAATAGGAGTGACAAGAAGGAAATCAAGGTGAATGAGTCTCAAAACAAGAAAACGGGGCCCAAAAAGGAAATGAAAAAGAAGGAGGAGAAGTCTAAAGATAAGAAGGAAAAGAAGTGCTTTACTTGTGGAAGTTCGACTCATCTTATCAAGGATTGTAAGAAGAGGAAAAGGAAGAATGGTGAATGCTTTTTCTGCGGTGAGACTGGACATTTCATCAAAGATTGCCCGAAGAAGCAAGGGCAAGGTCAGACTCAGTGTGCAAGACCGTCTGAAGGGCGAGTTCATCCCCTCAACATCGTTCTTCCAGCTTATGATCGAGGTAGTGTTTCTGTTAAAAGTCTTGTTTACATTTCTGATTTTCCTGTTTGTACTTCGTTTGATTCTGGCGCATCGCATAGTTGTTTCATCTGATCTAGTTGAAAGTTTGCACCTAAGTACTAGTCTAGTTTATGATCCCGTGTGTGTTTCAAATCCAATTGGGGTTTACGCCCATTTGTCTATTATCTACGTGGATTTGAAAATCTCTATCTTGAGTGTAGAGTTCTCGTGTGATGCTTATATTCTCGGTTTCATGGGGTATGGGTTGATTTTGGGCATGGATTGGCTGTCCAGTTTTGGAGCCATCCTTGATTTTTGAGCATAGGGTTGTGAGGCTCATGACTCACCTCGGTAATACCCTAAAAAAAAAAATTCTTGTAACCCTATGAGTCCCGGCATGTTGTGTTATCTTGAATCCCTCAATTCGTCTATCGATAGTTTGCAATCTATGAGGGTGGTCCGAGAATATCCTGATATCTTGGGCGAAGTGAAGGGGTTACCCCTAAACGCGAGTTTAATTTCTGCATTTATCTGGTGGATAATGCAAAGCTGGTTTCTTTGCCCGTTCGGCACATGGCTCCGCGTGAAAGACGGGAGCTAAGTAAGCAAGTGAAGGAGTTGCTTGAGAAGAACTTCATTCGATGAAGCATTTCCGAGGAAGGTGCTCTAGTAGTATTCGCTACTAATGTGGACAGTTCGCTTCGCCCGTGTGTTGATTATCGTGAGTAGAACAAGAAGAATAGACAACCATTACCAAGGATCGATGATTTGTTTGATCAGCTTGTAGGAACATCTGTTTTCTCTTGATCTTGCTACTGGATTCCATCAGCTCAGAGTAGCTGAGGATAGTATAGACAAAACTGCGTTCAGAACTCCAGATGGATTCTTAGAATGGCTGGTCATGCCATTCGGTTTGACTAATGCACCCGCCTACTTCGTTGACTTGATGAGTAGGGTGTTCAAGGAGTTCTTGAACAAGTTTGTCGTGGTCTTCGTAGATGATATTCTGATCTTCTCTAAGGATGAGGAAGAGCACGCAAGGCATCTCGTGAAGGTGATGGATACGCTTAGAGCCCATCAGTTGGAAGCCAAGTCCTCCAAATGTCATTTTGGAGAAAAGAAGTTAGATTTCTTGGGCACATAGTTTCTAAGCAAGGCTTAGCGGTGGATCCTGCTAAAGTGGTCGCGGTTCAAGACCGGAAAGCTCCGACGAGGACAAGTGAAGTAAGAAGCTTTCTCAGTTTAATTAATTAGTTAGCGTCCCTTGAGCTTAGACCTACCCTTCTGGATCAAGTAGGGACTTCACAGAAAGAAGACCCGCAGTTAGTCGAGATCATAGACAAGTTGATTCGAGGCGAGATGTTAAGACACCTCGCTATAGATGACAAGGGATGGCTATGACGCAATGAGAGAAAGAAGGCTCTTGAAGATGCACATCACTCGAGGAGGTGGCCGAGTTTGTCCCAAGGTGCATATTGTGCCAACAATTAAGGCCGAGTCATAAAAAGCCCGGTGGGCTATTACATCCATTGGAGGTCCCCGCAATGGAAGTAGTAAAGCGTCACGAAGGATTTCGTGGATGGACTGCCTAGATCAAGGAAAGGGAATACGAGCATGCGGGTCATAGTAGGTAGACTCACGAAGAGTGCTCATTTCACTCCGGTAAAGAGCGAAAGGACTGCATCATAGCTAGCGACAGTTTACTTTCAAGAAATAAAGCGGTTGCACGAGGTTCCCTAAAGTATAGTTAGTAACCATGACTCAATCTTCACTAGCCAGTTTTGGGATAGTCTACGGGAAGTCATGGGCAAGCAACTGAATCTAAGTACGGCCTATCATTCGCAGGCGGATGGTTCATTTCGTTCAAGCATTAGTTATAGAAAATCACGTTAGTAAGAGCAATTGGCAACGTGTATTGGTATTTCCAAGAAAAGTTCTGCTGTGTGGAATACTTTATAGTAAGTAAACGAGATCCAGGATTCACTGGTGAATTTTGGGGAGCTTGCATGAAACCATGAGGTCATAGTTATGTTTAAGCCAAGAATGATAGAAGAGTAAGTGAAAGAGGAAGACGAGAGGCGACAATGAAATGGGTTCCAACTCATATTGGGAAATAAGAGTTAAGAAGCCAAGAAATCATGAGATAAAAGACGGTCAAAACATAGTGGAGTCAAGCTCAAGGAAACGTGACTTAGAAGACTGAAGGCTAGATACGCGCATCATATCTCTTTCTAAGAGTATATCCTTGATCCTTGTTTTCCGGTGGAACTTACTTGCATGTTATCTTTTACATATATCCTCTCGGTCCCGTTCTCGATCCCATTTCTGTTGTAAACTCTATAAGGGGGTGTGACTCATCGGTTAGTAATACATGTCAAGGTTTAACGGGGTCCGTTAGGTTGACTAAACCTTTTGGGCTTTTATAGAATATGGGTTGGGTTAGGAAGGGATTTCTTGTAATCCAAAAGGAGTATATCTTGCCTATCTTCCCGATCTCTTTGTAGCATATCTTTCTTTCGCTATCTATATCGTGTTAATCTTGTCATGAGAACCTTAGGTAGAAACCCTTTGGATGAAACATGTGTTTGAAACATGTTATGCTTGATGTTTGCAAGTGGTTGCAAGTGTTTGCAAGTGGTTACTCGTGGATGCATTATACACATTAGGCACTAGATCGGCTCACACACGCCTCATATTGCATATGCATGAGTGTTTACGCTTATTCATGGATGAAAATTTTTGTGTTATCACATGGATGTTGCATATGGATGTATGTTATGTGCACACATATAGATGTTATACATTATGTTAGGAATTGCATACATATGGATTCATTCCACTAACATAATTTGCATTGATGATATTTGCATTAGATAAGTACATATACACACACCTTTGCATATGTTCATACAACATTTAGAATCTTGTAAGGACAATGATTGCTCGTGGATGATGTTTTGAGTAGATGGATGTTGGATGGTAGGATACGTTCTTCCTAACTTGAAGATTTCGGGGACGAAATCCTTTAAGGAGGGGAGAATGTAACAACCCGTATTTTCAATAACCTGTTATAACGTAAATCGAGGCAGAATTTAATTTATAAATCTGAATCAAGGGAAACGGGCTATGCCATTGCGTTCGTCTCGGAAAAATACGCGAAATAGAGTCCGAGTTTTCGAAAATCGGAGTCCGTATGACCCGATTAAGGCCCAATGAAGTTTTCAAAAAAATTCAAGTTCAAAACAGATTTGAATTTCAAGTTCGAATTTCGAATTTCGGGCCTGGAAGGCTAGGCGGGAAATTTCCCGCCAAGCCAACCAAGTCGACAGGCCTGTCGACTTGGCAGTCGACTTGGTTGGACCCAAGTCGACAGCCCTGTCGACTTGGTTCAGCCGGGCAATTTTGCCTAGTGCACCATTTTGGGGTTTTGGTTAGGTTTTGGGGCCAGATTCGGTTTTAAAGGCTGAGATTGGAATTACGGTTTAATCCTAAGGTTGAAACTAATCCTAATCTCTATAAATAAGCCCCTAACCTAACCCTAAATCATCATTATTCAGCCCTACAACTAAACTATGGCAAAATTATTCCTCTCATGGCCTCCACTCTCTTCAAAAAAAATTTCAAGTTATTTCTATGAGAGATTTTCCATGCATACAAGTGTTTTCAAGCTTGTATGAGTGTCATTAGCTTGCATTCAAGTCAAGTTTCCATATTTACATCATAAAGCAAGGGTTTTGATCATTTTGGCTCAAGGGTTTTTCTATTGGAGCTTGCATTTTGGGTTTATTTGATTGCATAAGGGCTTTGTCTCAATCTATATATATTTTTGTGTCTTCATAAGCATTGTAAGCCCTTTTCTACTTTCATATTTAAACTCTAAAGTTAAATGAATGATGCAAGTTTGGTTGATCATTATGATATGCAAGTTTGCCATGATATGCAAGTTTACTATGTCATGTTATGCAAGTTTGATATGTTATGATATGCAAGTTTGCCATGTTATGTTATGCAAGTTTGCCATGTTATAATATGCAAGTTGTCATGTTATGTATGCAAGTTTGGATGGATCATTTTACTCATGTTATCATGTTATGCAAGCTTACCTTGAGTATATGAACATAAAGCTTCAAGCTTTATGCTAAAGGTTGCGTTTTGGCAACATGTAAGTTATCATATCTCTTATGATAACTTGCATGTGAGGCTAAATGCGAACTTATGGCCATTTCTACATGTCATTTATCACCATGTATCACTTATATGCTAAGTTTGGTTTTATGCATACTTTTGAGGCCTAATGACGCAATATGCGAGTATATGAACATATGTACATTTCATATGCCACCATGTTAAACTTGTGGCTTCAACACCTTTTGTCATCTTTATGCCAAGTTCCCTCTTCCTATCCTTTATGCGCTATTGCGATTATGTAAGCGATGGGATTGCGTTTGGGGTTGGGTAAACTTAAAAGACATGAAAACATAAGATTGGGAATTTACCTATTAAGTTAGGTCTACCCATTGGGAATTTACCTATTAAGTTAGGTCTACCCATTGGGAATTTACCTATTAAGTTAGGTCTACCCAAATTCTTGAAAAAAAAACTTGTAATATGTTTTGGAAACATAATGGACATGACACTTAGAAAATATAAGTGTGGCCAACTCGAGGTTGGGTTGAGTTTGTAGCGTAAAACTACCCGGAACCGACCGGCTTAACTAGTTGCTACAAACAATAGGACCCAATGTGAGAAGTTGGTCATGTTGTACCTTGAACCCGAGGTTAGACCAAGTTGTGGTGTAAAGCTACCCAGAACCGACCGGCTTAACTAGTAACCGCAACAAAGTCTAATGTGAGAGGTTAAGGCACATTAATTAATTAATGCCTCATGATTAGGGTTAAGTCATGGTCCACTTAATACTTAACCAATTTGGACTTGGTGGATTAATCGGGTTTAAGTCGTGAACCCATCGTTACACTTAACCAAGTTAATCCATGATTAGTAAAAGGGTTAAACCGTACTTAACCCACTAGAAAATCCTAGCAAAGGGGGTCCACTCCAGCAGTAATCCCAAGTTTGTATCATCATGACCCTAGGGACTAGGCAAGGGTGGGGCACGATTACTGGACTGGTATAAGCGACCAAAAACGACGGCCGGGTGGTACGCCGATGTAGTTCCGGACGGACTGTGGTCGTGCACGTAGTCCGTATTTGGAGAAGTCACCCATGGGTACCAGTAGATCGAGACTGTGCACTCATGTTTATGGTGTCCAGGGGTTGACACCCTAGGGCTTGATACACCCGAAGGGTGGACCCAGCACAGTCCGACTACAATCATGTTTAGGCCGTATTGACACAAACACGTGACGAGTTAGGCTTATAGGGAGCCGTTCGACTAGACCATTTGGTTGGACCTCGTATTAGGGTCACTTCATGTTATTGGACCTCGTATTAGGGTCACTTCATGTTATTGGACCTCGTATTAGGGTCACTTCATGTTATTGGGCCAAAGCTTGGGCCAAGGGATCAATACTTGTTTATTCAAGTCATGTTAGCTTGCTAGTACACCTGTGGTGCAAAAACCTTAAACCTGATTATGCGATGACACCTTTATCTACCTTGTTAGTTAATTATCATGCTAGTATGTTGCTATCCTTATGTTCATCCCTGCTTCTCATGCCAGTTAACTTTATCAGTTTACATTGATTGTAGTAGGGCTTACTCAGTCTTTTTGACTGACCTGTTTTTCTTTCGCCTCTTTTCTTCCGTTCCCCCCCCCCCAGGTTCTCAGGGTGGGGATATTGGAGCTTAGCTTGGATTTCTGATCGCTTGTCTGTGGGATTTTAGCTCATGTACGGTCTTGACATGAAGCTAGCTATGGTTATCACTTATTTTGGGGATAGTACTTATGTATTTCAGTTTTTCAGTGATATTATTTTTATCTAGACTTGTGTATTTGGAAAGTTGACGTTATGTTGTACCAGACTTGTTTTGAAATAGTTTGAAATCTTCCGTTGTTTTACTTATCTTATTTACTCTGTTTACATATATACATATGTTCTTGTTCTGCCTTGATATATCATTATGCATGTTTACCTGATTCAAACACCCCTCCAAAGTCAGAGTGCTTGCAAGAGCCACCCTGGCGGAGGTGGGGTGTTACAATTGTGGTGTTAGATATGGAGTATTACCAGTTTTGCTTCATGGGATGAATTGGTTAGGATTGGGAAATAAAATAAATAAATAATTCGGTGTGGTTCGCTAGTCCCGACTAGTTTGGAAAACCTTAACATGATTTGAAATGACATCCAAAGGAAGATTAAAGAATAAATTTAAAAAAATTTATCTTTGATAAAATTAATGGGAACCTTTCCCTAAGAATGTGAAATTTAGAAACTAACTGTACGTTAGCTAAGAAGAATGGTTTCCTGGGTATTGATCTGATGTTGGTTTCGGCCTTCTGGGTTAATATTTGGGGAATTGTTCTCTTGCTAATTTACGGTTAGTGACTGATGAATTGGAATGAGGCGTATGTTGTGTTTGTGTAACATTCGTTTATTATATACGCGGGTTATTCAGAAAGGCCGGGTTTATACCCATTCTGAATAACCGATTCGACGATATGTCGAAGATGAAGACGGTCGTTGAAGACCGGAAGTCTTCACATCGTTTGGGTGATTACTGATGATCTTGATTGGGATGTACACCCAAGAGGAGGGAATCAGTTGGTGATCGTCCAGACGTACTTGGAGATCGATGAATATGCGAGGAAAGTGCCTCCGGTTTCGTTCAGACCCAGAACGAACTTGTAAATGGATTGTGTGTCTGACATTGGATTTTATTTTGTGTTGATTGATCTCTATTAAATATACATCTGTTTGGCGGCGGAGAATTTATTCTCTTGCTTAACGCCCTTCTCTGAGACGTACGAGCTCAGAGGTTATATATCGATGGACATCAGTCGCATGGAGTGAATTGCCTATGTGGCATGCCTAAGTGGCAAATGATCAAGGCTTATGTTGAAAACCAAAGTCTTGTGGTTGATGATCAAAGCACGGCCTACGTGGCATAGCTTTGTGTATAACGCGAATTTGCGAGCCTCACACCTCGATATGAGTCAAAAACGGGATAGTGACCGCTGGGAGAACACAACGTTTCTTTCTAGCTACGGTGGTGTCAGTGCTTAAACTGGCTGACGTTTATATTATTTTCACCTTTGTGGTTGTTGGATTGCGAGGCACCTCGATTATAGGTCTGTAAGGACCGGGAAACGTGTGTTCAGGAATAACTAATCCTCAAACGTAAGAGAGGACCGGCCCAGCCGATTCCAGAGGCTACCCAGAGAGAGTAGTCCTGACACATTCGCTAGAGTGTCTCAAAGGGGAGAGGAGCTTGCCCCTTGCCTCGACTCATGACGGAAATCCAATTTCCAATACGAGATATTCTGTTTTATTTGTAGAGCCTAGTATTGGCGACATGATAGATGGTACCCATGCCGCCTATGATTGATATTTATGATTGAAATTGTTTTAACACTATACACTTATAATAGTATCAAATGATTTGTTTTAAATGTACCAAGCATTTTTGGCTATTATAAGGGGAAACCCTATCCTTCGGCTTGCGTTGCATTGTGTGATGGAACATGGGTCTGATAATAGCTTCATTTTTCGAAAAAGCATTGCGTTGTTTATTCTATGCACTAGTGTTCTTGGGAGGAAACCCGTTCCGTGTTATACGGCATGGTCCCTTGATTTACTTAATTTTTAAAGTAAGGTTTTAATAGCTGTTTTAGTTCTCACACCAGTCATATGACTGACCTAGAGTTTATTGTTTTAACCTAAACTCTGGGTGCCCTTATTTTCGACACGGGCAGCTAGTAGTTGGGTTTTTGCAGATTTATATTCACAGGATCCTGATTTACAGCTGGAACGATACTCGGAAAGCTCTGTATCCGTGTATTACTTTCAGTTGTGTTTTGTAATATTTTCCGCTGCTATGTAAATAATTGTAATCTCTGATATTTATCGAATGTGTAATATTTATTCATACTCTGTATATTCTTTTATTCTGATGGAATTGTTGTAATAGACAATGAAATGTCCTTCTGTTTGCGTTCTGATTGGTCTTATCCTCAAAGCAATCCGGGCTTTCCTTACCGAGGAAGTTCGGGTCGTTTCAGTTGGATTTGGAATTATGTCCAAATCAAATTTGGAAAAGGTCGCTGTAAGTGCAGTTCGATGGCCGTTGATGGAAATCGACTGTATGGGCCTTGATAAAATTATTGAAAATGGTAATAATTTGTGTAAAATCATAAGAAATGATTTGTGAAGAATTAGGATGAAAAACTCCATATTTGAAAGGATAAAAATAGATTTTTATCGAAATGAACTAGTTTTGAACTAGAATTATAATTTATTTATTTTTAAATAAATAAAATTGGATTTGAAATGGTTTTAAAAATAACTAGAATTTCCAATAATTGAATTGGAATGGATTTGAATCGAAATTATCTTCGGAATATTTTGATGCTGGATTTCATGATTATACAGATATGGTTGTGGAAATTTGAAAGATATATTTATATCGTTATTTCCAATACGATATTTGTTGGTCGTAGAATTTGATATTGAATATAAGCCGATATATTTTCTATTCAGAGCCTTGTATTTAATATCAATTGTGATTTGGGTTTGTCGTGAATGGTGTCTTCATTAACACTGTTCTTAAACCCAGTTGAGAAAAAGATTAAATCTTTTTATTTAGATTTAATGAAGTGTGCCAATTAAATGGTATTTAATTGAAATTGAATTGGGATTGATTTTTGGGTTTATCGTGAACCGTGTTTTAAATAACACTGGTTCTTTAACCCGATAATTAATGGAATGTGATTTTGGGTTTATCGTGAGCCATGTTTTAAATGACATTGGTTCTTTAACCCAGTTAAAGACAGGATATTGATTTCTGTGAAGATTAAAAATAAGTGGGGTTTTAATGAATCTTTAATTAGATTGAAATGGTTGAGAATAGAGTATCACCAGTTTTGCTCCAGGTGATAGTTGAATCTTTAATTAGATTTGAACGTGAAATGGAAATTGAATTTACCGATAACACCATGGTGTTAGATATGAAGTATGACCAGTTTTACTTCATGGGATGAATAGACTGGGATTGGAAAATAAAATAAATGATTACTTTGGTGTGGTTCGCTAATCCCGACTAGTTTGAGTCGATATTCAAAGGAAGATTAAAGAATAAATTTAAAGAATTTATCTTTAATAGAATTAATGGGAACCTTTCCCAATGTATAAGAATATTTGAATAAAAGAGTATTCTGAATTGGAATGAGGCGTATGTTGTGTTTGTGTAACACTTGTTTATTATATATGCGAGTT
Source organism: Allium sativum (assembly GCA_030737875.1). Taxonomy (NCBI): domain Eukaryota; kingdom Viridiplantae; phylum Streptophyta; class Magnoliopsida; order Asparagales; family Amaryllidaceae; genus Allium; species Allium sativum. The sequence goes on from CM060923.1 coordinate 261,947,604, forward strand.
ATTCAAAAAGACCGGGTTTATTCCATTCTTAATAACTGATTCGACGTGGCGTCGAAGATGAAGACGGTGGTCGAAGACCGGAGGTATTTACATCGTTTGGGTGATTACCGATGATCTTGATTGGGCCGTACGCCCAAGAGGAGGGAATCAGTTAGTGGTCATCCAGACGTACTTGGAGATCGATGGATATGCGAGGTACAAGGTGCCTCCGGTTTCATTCAGACCCAGAACAGACTTGTAGATGGACTGTGTGTCTGACATTGGATATCATTCTATGTGATTGATGGATATCGGTTGCATGGAGTGGTCTACCTGTGTGGCATGCTAAAATGCAAATGATCAAGGCTTCTGTTGAAAAGCAGAGACTTGTGGTTGATGATCAAAGCACGGCGTGTGTGGCATAGCTTTGTGTAACGTTGATTCGCGAGCCTCACACCCCGGTTGTAAACCAGAAACGGGAGAGGACATCAGGGAGGGCATGTGTTTTCTTCTAGCTAGAAGTGGCACCAGTGGTTTTACACGCCCTGACGAGTTTGACTTATGTGGTTGTTGCTGTTGCAAGGCGCCTCGGATATATCAGTGACTGTGTGGAGCCGATGGAGTCATTGGACTCATTAACACCCCATAGGGTAGGGAAACACAGTGTTCAGGCATTTTAATCCACATCGGGGGACCGGCCCTGACGATCCAAGGGACGATGCGTTCTGTTCCTGAGACACGGGCTAGAGCGTCTCGAATTCGGTGGAGGACGATCCCTTGCCTCAGTTCACAGATGGAAATCCAGCTTCCAAAACGCGACTTTGCGGTTTTGATTGTAGAGCCTAGTATGGCGACATAGTGGGATGGGGCACTTATGCCATCTATGATTGATACTTATGATTGAAATTGTTTTGACACTATACATTATAGTAATAATAAAAGATGAAATTTAGCGTATCAAGCATTCTTTGGCTATTATAAGGTAAAACCCTATCCCCCGGCTTGTGTTGCATTGTGTGATGGGACCTGGGTCTTATAATAACTTCATTTTTCTTTATTTAGCATTGCGTTGTTGTTTTATGCACTGGGATTCTTGGGAGGAAACCCGTTCCGTGTTATACGGCGTGGTCCCTTGATTTACCTAACTTTAAAATAAAGATTAATAGCTGTTTTAGTTCTCACACCAGTCCCATGACTGACCTGGAGTTTATTGTTTTAACTAAACTCTAGGTGCCCTTATTTTGACACGGGCAGCTAGTTGTTTTGGTTTTGCAGATTTATATTCACAGGATCCTGATTTACAGCTGGAATGATATCCGGAAAGCTCTGTATCCGTATATCTCTTCTAGTTGTGTTTTGTATTATTTTCCGCTGCTATGTAATGTAATTTATTGTAATCTCTGATATTTTCTGTGTAATATTTATTCATACTCTGTATATTCTTGTATTCTGATGGAATTGTTGTAAATATACAATGAAATGTTCTTCTGTTTGCGTTCTGATTCGTCATGTCCTCAACTCAATCCGTGCTTTCCTTACTGGGGAAGTTTGGGTCGTTTCAAGGGGATCGGGTTTCTTCTTCTTCTTTTTTTCTTTTTATTCGACTGAACGTGGAGAGAGAGTGTGGAGAGGGAGAGTTATATTAAATATATATATTTAATTAATTTATTTAATTCATAAAAGCAACTTTTTATTTCGACCTCGAAATCGAATCGACAAACTGTCGTCCATAGCTAATTACCCCCATTCCGAACACAATGGGATATGTATCGTAAGCCAGTTCGATCGTTTCGATCAGTTTCCTGCAAAATCAAAATATAAATCTATACATTGAATTTGAACGCACATTTCAATCTACCGAGGCCACATACGGACTTTAAAAATTCCAGAAAAATTATTTCTAGCTTCGTATTGACGATACGGTCCTAACAAAACTAATTTCATCAAATTTGAAGACCGCCAGAAAAATGGTCATTTTCTGGTCGATCGAAATTGACTAAAACCGACAAAACACATTTTACTTTGCCAAGCTCATATATTGATTTCAAAAATCATGCATTTTGGAATCTAGCAATAATTTGACATCCCGGATCCAACAAAAGTGGTTTCGTCGAAAACAGAGGTCGTTTGCAAAATTTCTCTTTTTTAGGGGCCAGAATTCCATAGCGACTATTCTGAATTTTCAACAGGGAATAACTTTTTATTCCCGCTATGAAATTTTGTTTTTTCGGATTCGTTGGAAAGATATTCTCAAATAGATTCTAATATTTTTGGTTTCACTAAAATCCGGTTTATTTTGAATCCTGTACATCCATTTGAAATTTGAAATCAAATTTTCAAACTACCGCGCCATTTTCAATTCCTTTTATAGTTAATAATAAATAATTATATTCTAACGACGATTCAAATAAATATTTCCGTTCTAATTCTATTCAAAATAAATTTCTTGTCGTTATTATTTAAAATAATTCATTTTAAATATTCAAAATTCATTAAAACTGCCAAAATAAATTTTTTAAATTGGCTCGGATTTTCCGGGTTATTACAACGAGGAGCAGTCCATGTATGCAGTTATACAATAAATAACTGTACAAGAAATTTTTAGTGAGAAGTTCTCATATTGGGTTCCACTCCGTCGGTTTTATCTGAATTTCTGAACTGTTCCGATTTGAATTTGTCTAAATTTCTAACTAGCTCCAAGCTGGGCCCAATTAGTCTTGCTGTGAAGCTCTCGTCTCCACGATCGCAACGGATCCCGTTTCGCGCGATTCCGACCTCGCACAGAAAAGATATGATGGTATTTGCGTTATTTACTTTAATTAGAAAATTAATTAATAAAATAAACTCACCTTCTACTTGTTTTAGTCTCAGGCCATATTCAAACCCATGGAGCAGAAAATTTGGATTCGAAACTGGAGCCTCTATGATCGTCGAGACATCCATCAGCACCCACCCTGCGGTGCGCCTCGGAGTGTGCTACCCACGCCAGAGTGGGGCTCAATTCGGTGGTCCCCTCTCTTCTCAAACCGTGAGCGATGGCGTTGATTTGGAGCAACAAATTTGTACTCCATTCTCCACAAAATCCAACCTTGTTCATATGGATTTGAAGAGCGCTGGAATCTCTTCATAATTCTCCAAAGAACTAGGGTCTGATTTTGAGCATAAAAGGAGAAAAAGAGCGGAGATGGATTGAGCAACTTCCATCGTCAGTTTTGTGAAAAAGGGGCACGACGATGAATGAGGAATTTAGGGTTTTTTGAATTTAATTTATATATAATTTATTTTCCATAAATAGCAGGTTTTTCATTCGAACTCCAAATCGTACCCACCGAGTGTCGTCCCTAGCACATTACCTCCATTCCGAACACAATGAGATATGTTTCGTAACCCAATTCGACTGTTACGATCAGTTTCCGTCAATATATATATATATATATATATATTGAATTTGAACGCATATTTCAATTTATTGGGGCCACATACTGATTCTAAAAATTCCAGAAAATAAATCTGGTTATGTTTTGACGATATAATCCTAACAAAACCAATTTCGTTAAATTTGAAAACCGTTTGAAAAATGGCCATTTTCTGGTCGATTAAATTCAAACTGAAATTACCAAACACGTTTAAATTCACCACGCTCACATATTGATTCCAAAAATTATGAAAATTGGAATCAAGCAATAATTTGACATTCCGGATCCAACAAAAGTGATTTAGTCGAAAACGGAAGTCGTTTGCAAAATGGCTATTTTTAAGGGTTATATTTCCATAACGACTATTCTGAATTTCAACTGGGCATAACTTTTTATTCCCGCTATGAAATCTGGATTTTTCGGTTTCGTTGGAAAGATATTTTCAAATAGATTCTAATATTTTTGGTTTCACAAAAATCCGGTTTATTTTGAATCCTATTTATTCATTTGAAATTTGAAATCGAATTTTCAAACTACCGCGCCATTTTCAATTCCTTTTATAATTAAAATAAATATTTATATTCTAATTTCGATTCAAATAAATATATACGTTCTATTTCTATTCAAAATAAATTTCTAGTCGTTATTATTTAAAATAAATCATTTTAAATATTCAAAATTCATTAAAATTGCCAAAATAATTTTTTTTTATTGGTTTTGATTTTCCGGGTTGTTACATCACCACTTTTTCCCTCTCCAAACCCTAAATTAAATTTGGGCATTTCAAATTCGTGATTTAAGAGTTGGCTTACAAGCATGGCTATACCCTGCCATTTTGCCTTTGATTTTGTGTGCGCCTTTCCTCCACCATATCAAACTTATACCATCAGCCTTTGTCATTCTGTCCTCTAGACTCCGAACTCCCAGCTTGAGGTAAGAACCCTAAATTCACTCCGTTTATCTTACTACTACTTTTACAGTTTTCCCCGCCATCCAATTTATCTATTCATTTTTTTTTTGTTCGTATTCTCTAATTAGGACAATTTGATCTATTCCTACTCGCCAAATTAGGGCAATCCGATACTTCGACGTCACAAAATCGGCGAGGGTTACTGTCCATTTGTAAACTATTGGTGAGTTCCTGCGATTTACATGCTCTTTTGGATCACGTTGAAGTAATCTTCGTTCCTAACACTGTCATTGCACCAACTGATTTCATTTTTGTGTGGGATTTGTTCTCTTTCTATTTTTCCAGTGGTTAATTTATAGTAAGATATAATTTACTAATTTCTCAGATTTATTTAAATTTAGGACCTATGATTTCATTAGCTTTTTTATTTTGCCACCATGAATTTCTGCATTTATGGTTTGACTTGATTCAGATAACAGTAATTCTAAAATTATTCACCTTTTTTACATGTGGGTCTAATTTTGTCTTCATTCCGACCGATGTAAAAGGAGATTTAAATAGAATAAAAAATATATGCATTATGTGGCTGATAGAATACAACAAGATAGATTAAGACATGGCAATATTACCAAAGAGAAGATTACCAAAGTGAATATGATATTATTCTAAACTAATAGTACATCAATTTTGACTAATCATGTTTTGCTAATTTCTGGTACAACCTCAGTATGCAGTTCATAGATAAGTTATACGAATGGATATTATTCATGCAGATATGAAAGAAAAATGCTTGGCACATTTTTTAGTTGTTGAGCTCTATTCTTTACTTATGCCACGTAGGAGATTCCAAAAGCCTTTGGTGGCATATTTGCTACTTCGTAAAAATAATTATAGGTAAAATAATATTTCCCTACTGCTCTATTTAATCTGTCAAATATTGCATAAGTTTCACACATTTTTCATCGGTTATTATTCGTCTATTTACGTTGCAACTAGAATTATTTAACCAAGCTAATGATTTTTCTTAGCTTATCAAAGAGTATGCTAGCGTCTAACTGAACTTCAATTTTAACCCATGGTTCCTAACTAAAGCTAAATAAGGAAGTGAACTTCAGTTTTAACCAAAAGGTTGATGTTCCATTATTTTTGGTTTATCTACTATAAGATCAAGTGGAATAGTTTAGTTAAAATTCAGGCATTCTCACATTCTACTAATAAAACAAATATTTTTCCTCCTCTTTTGCCATAGCTAAAATATTAAAATTCAAGTACTTCCATTTACTCTTTCTTTCTCCTTCTTTGCTGGAAAATAATGACAGTATTGAGAATGATTTTTTTTCTTCGATATTATATTATTGTACCATTTCTTACTTTCTAAAACTTAACTGACGCTTATGTAGTTGGATACTCAATATTTAATTAGTTTTTTTTATATGTAATTGGTTGTAGATGTAATCTCAAAATTTATGCTTCATTTAAATGAAGGTAAAATATCCTTTATGAACCGATTTATATTTTTTAGATGTATTTAAGTTCGAGCGGGAAGCAAGAATAGTGAAATTTTCTATCATCTTTTTATTGAGAGAATTTATTTCATTGTTTTGTTCTTTGAAATAAACAAACAGCATTATGAGTCCTTTAATTATTTTTTTGCTCATCCAAGAGATTTTAAATTATTTGCATGGAGTAAGCGTACATATGTAAATAGGTTGAATTAAATGTTTTGAGCATTTTGCACACATGCTTTATACTCTATCTGACTTCCACATCTCGTCTAGCTTTCTCTAATCTTTGAATTACTGTATTCATTTGATTTACATTAAGTAATTATTACCTTATGTCCTTATCTAAATGTACTTGTTATATAATTTACTATTCTACATGAAATAAACTTTGATAATATGAATAACAGTCTGACTGAGCATTTAAAATCAAGCATATGTAATCATTGAACATTATGTTGAATATCTCGAAATATGAGACATAGAAATATAAAGTAACATATCATCATTGATACATAGGATTGCATTTAAATAAGTATATTCAATAAAATTTATAAATAAAGTAAAATTTCCTTCGGTTCAGTTTCAATATATGTATATCTATACCATTTTTCCCCCGTACGTTCTAACGATTATTAGCAAGTCCAGTAATCTTATACTAGGATTAACCTTTTTAATGATTTTGTTGGAATCATGGCTCAGTGAGTACAAATATAAAATAATATGTACTATAAAATGATTCTATTATTGCATGCATTGTCGAAAGTGCCCCTAAATAGCATTGTCAAACATAAACAGATGATAACTTCTGTCAATTTTTGCTCCTACCATAGTGAATGCTTACAAATAAGTAACAGGTTTCTAAATCATATAGTTGTTATCATCTTAAGGTTGGTTTAACACACAATTCTATGTCCCTCATCTTATTGGTTAATAATGTACCATTGATATGCTACCTTTAATTATAAAGCAGAATAGATGAGGGTGCTAATTAGTCAACCGGATAACTTTAAAACAAGCTATTAACAATTAGCAATCATATTTCTTTCTACGAAGGGTAATATTTCCGTTATGAATTATCTGTACTTCTCTTTCAAATATGTTTCTCATGTCAAAGAATTAAATGGAACACTTTTTTTTTTCTCGTTTCTATTTCAAGTTGCCTGGACTCAAAAAGTAATGTATATTGTAAAACAAAAGGTCATGCGCACCTATCCCTCTTCATATCAAAGCCTGTGCATTTTTCATGCGCATCTAGCATATTCTCATTTTTCGTGGTCTACATGCTGAAAATTTTGATCTCACATACCATTAAAGTATAATTATATCCTCTACAACACTAGGAAATTTGTGGATGTTTCTGGACTAAATTAGTTTAATCGTATATATGGCGTGATTGATATACGAATGATATATTGTATGCAATTGGGAAGTCAAGAGTTATCAAAACCTATACGTGCATTCATCTTATTCGTATACGTGTATTTGTATTAGAAATCTATTAGGAAATACCTCTAAATAGTTTTAAAACAGGTGAAATCACTCTTTCAATGGAAATTTCATAAACTGTGCACTTACCCTTCAAAACTCTCATAATCCTAGAAAAATGTGATAACTTTACACAACACCACACATTTCTTTAATTCATTATTCAGTTAATATATATTTCTTCTAAGCTAAGGATGAAAAAAAGAAAAACCAGTCCACCATTTTGATTTTTGTTACTATTAGAAAAATGTTAGATAATTACAAAAATTCTAGAATTTTATGTTTAATTTTCTGCATATATTTTTGTAAAATGCAATTTTACCTTCTATTATAAAATATTTCAGTACAAAATGCAATTTTGGAGGAAAATATTTAGATTTTTCATTTTTTTCGTAGATAAATGCAAATAAAAAGTTGTTAGGTTATTTGCCAAAAATTATAGTAGGTAATCTAAGATTTTGGATTGGGGGAGTCAAAATAAAGTTTCAAAATAGAAGTGTTTTGCTTTTGCCACCTTATATCATTCCTAATATATTGTTTTTTTTGCAAGGCTTACCGGTTTTTATAGTGTTATGTAACACTCTTTTATTCATTGCATAATAAAATACAAAGAGTTCCAGGTGATATGCAGTACACATACCAGCTATACCACAACAAAGCACTCCACTTTCCTAGATTTGACCTACAGTTACATTACATAATTAAGACTTCCTAAAACATGACATAAAGATTTGCTTACAGAGAAAAAGGCTCTCTTCTCTTCATCCCATATCATCATTGAGACCTTTAAGAAGCTCAATTTTCTTGCTTCTCGTATTAGGATTGCTTCCGGTCGATCTTCCAGAAGATGGGACAAATATCGGCGTGTTGATGATCGGGTCCGGAGGCGCTTTATAACCAGGAGGGGGTTGAATATGATCATAAGGGCCTGGTTTCCTCTTAGTTTTTTCTCTTTCTTTGTTAACCGTGAGAGGGGAAGAGGACATGACTTTACAAGCAGGTTTGGTGGAACTAATATCAACACAAAGGTTTAGAAAACCTGGTTTGAGCCCCGACGCCGATGGCTCGCACATTTTCATTTCATTTTGAATTAATCCCAATCTTTCATGCTCAGAAGCATACACCTCCATAGATTTTTTAATTATAGATCATAATGTCCATAAGCTTTAATTTCTCTACACAAACTAAGTGATCTAACTTACCACTCTTTATTTCAGCGCGCAACTCTTCAATAGACTCGCGAACCCCTTTGTCTTCTACCCTGCATTTAGCTTTATCCTTCATTTTCGTTTTCTTCTTGTTCACTTTGCTACTGTGATTGACACAGTCAAAATTCAATTGCAAGAATGAGTCAAGGTTCTTATCATCCCCGTTAGTGCGCATATCTTGGTTAACACCGTGTTCATCTATGTTTCCTTCACTGTTTTCATTTTGGCTTTGAACTTCAAGAGTATAATATATTGTATTTTATGCTTTAACTATTATTATATTCAACTTTCCCTAATGTATGTATTTATATCATTCCTAATATATTATATCGCATGTTATTCTTATTATGTTTACATGATATTTATGATTTCGTTTTTGTATTTTACGAATAGAATTATATGATGGTTGTACATGTGCTAAACATTTTGATATTATATACCATAAAATTTTAATCTTAAAATCTATATCACTGAGAAATTTATGGATATAATATATATGCTGCATTATTGAATTTCACAAAGATAAGTAATCATGTTTACGATACCTGACAGATACTTTTATATATGGCATTATTGAGTTCTGGACATTTGATTAATTTCAGAATTAGAACAGTTGAGAAATATACGAATCTATTTGCACATTTGTCTTATTCTTTATACATACGTATTAATATTAGTGAACTTTCGAAAACATACCTATTTTTTTCGAAATAGGTAAAATTTCATTTCAATTAATTCATATAAATTACATCTGTATCCTTTGTGACTTACATGAACCATGGGAGAGCAATGAAAATCAACATGCAATAACACTAATTTCTTCAATTCTAATTCATAATTTCAACTAAATGTAGAAAAGTATTCAAATAAAAAAATCAGCATATCGTTTTGTTTGTAAATATATATTTTCAAAAAAACATCAGGGCATTTGCAAAATTACTAAAAAGATCTACTGTTATCTACAATTTTACATATCTCCTATTCTTTTTTAGTTTCATATTTTAGAGTCGAGATATAAAATATCTAAAACTCTACAAATTTTCTATGTCCAAGAGTATATTTTAGATTTTCATGTTCTGTATTAGCAACAAAAATTCTTGGCTATGCACACACACACACATATGCATATTATATGTATAGATAGATAGATAGATACATATATATATACACACACACACATACACACGCACGCATACACATATATACATATTGATACACACACACACACATATATATACACACACGTATATGTTCCTACACAGGGCTAATAGTATAATACAAACTGGATTAGCAACCCCATTGTGTAATTCTTAATTTTTAGCAGTTGATAGTTTACACTAGAACTTAAATGTGAATTTATCTTTATTTTTACCATATGTCAATATATTATTCCCAATATGTTGAGATTTTCTTATTCCTGTTATATTTGATGTTGTTTATAATTTCATTTTTACGGTTTTCTTTTTAGGATTAGATTAATAATTTTAACACTGGGATAATTATGAATTACTGACCTCTCTTGTAACCTTCCACTTTTTTAGTAGTCAAGTGTTATATTAAAACTTACATGTAGATTTATCTTACTCCCAACATATGTGTGCATATATATGGTTCCTAATAGATTGTATTTAATCTTACGCCTATTATATTTGCTTGCTATTTATATTTTCATATATGTGGTTTGTATTGTAAACTTACTTATGTTATAGGTCTACATATTGGATATTTAATTTCATGTACCATAAAAATTATAATTATAGCCTTTATAACACTAGGAATTTTTTGGATAATTTGATATCCTTGGCATGAATGAATTTCTTGACCAAAATTGCTTAAACATATATATATATATATGGCATCATTGAAACATGAATAATATATTGCATCAAGTTAGGAAAGTCAAGAGTAATCAAAATCTATTCATGAATGCATTTCTTGCTGAAATATTTTATAACAGGTAAAAATATATTTTCATGGAAATATTTAGCGAAAATTAAACAAATATTTACAGAAATTTTGTACAAATTTCTAATATTCACAGAAATTAAAGTGGTGGATTGTAATATTTTTTGATTGTTTTTCTCCTTTTGTTTTTCATTTTTACGTTTTGATGAAATATGTTATGTGGAAAATAAATTGAAAAAATTTGGATCAAATAATTTCAAAAATTCTGAAAATTTTTGTTCAATTTTCTGCATATATATCTGTAAAAATATGTTTTTACCTTCTGTTGTAAAATATTTCAATACAAAATGCAATTTTGGAGGAAAATATTTAGATTTTTCATTATTTCTTAGACATAAATGTGATGTAGTGTAGATTTCAAATGCGAATAAAGCTGCTAGTTTTTTGCCAAAAATTATAGCAGGTAATATGAGATATTGGATTGGGAGGGTCAAAATAAAGTTTCAAAACAGAAACGTCTTTCTTTTGCCACTTTATATCATTCCTAATATATTGTATTTTATGCTTTAGCTATTATTATATTCATCTTTCCCTAATGTATGTATTTATATCATTCCTAATATATTGTATCGCATGTTATTCCTATTTTATTTGAATGATATTTATGATTTTGTTTTTGTATTTTACCTTCTGTTGTTAAGACTTTATCATAATATTTATCTTTGTTAGTTGAATTTGTTTCACATCTTGCAATGCCTGTTTTGGTTTTGATTTTGGTTTTGTGTTTGGCTAATTATGTTTTGAATCATTTAATTGGGGTGAAATACACGAGATCAAATCCTCTGTCCCTAAATTTCTCTATCCCTTTATACCCAACCAATTAAAACATCTGATTTTCACAATTTTGCAATTAAGTCCAAGATGAAAAAAGACTTAACTGCAAAAGGTGGAAATCAGGGGGTGTTGATTGGTTGGATACAGGGGATAGGGGGTTTTAGGTATAGGGTATTTTTCTGGTTTGGAATCATTGTTTGCCATTTATGATACCATTGCCTGGATTCTGTTTTCTCCTATAGTGAAATTTATTATGTTCCTTCTTCTGGATCCTTAAATTTGACTAGGTGATTGATTTGATTTTGGCTCCACTGTTAGTAACATTCAACGTCAAATGGTAGAAAATGTTGGACTTTCTCTGACCTACCACTTCTTTTAGCACTGCTGACTATTTCTCCCACTACATTTAAAATTTTAATTACCAACAATAACTAGCACAACGACTGTGTCAGAATTTTTTTTTCAGCAAGAAGGTTTTGCAATATGTATGAAGGTTAAATTCCAAATTCCTTTCAACTCAGCATAATTTACGTATATGTAACATAATAGCCGCAACGCCTACTATTTGAGTAATCGATACAACAACATTTGTCAGCCTATTTGAATTATATTCATTCTCTTCTGAATGGGTTGATTCTTCTATAAGGTACACAGTTTCGGCTATATCTTACTATCCTATTCCTTATAAAAAAACCTGTATATGCACAAAGCATTGACTATGTGTGACAACATATATGGCCTACATAGTTGAACACTGTGTAGCATGTAAATTTAATGCAAACATATCGATGACAGGCTACCATTTGCGTATCAACTTACATAAATAACTAAATTTTTATATTTCAACACATTGCTTTCTTATCCTAATAAGCAACTCAACTTATTTAGTTAGAACAATTAACCATGATTTTTTTTTTGGCATATATGATTTTATGTCTGCTATGGTGCAATTATAAAAATTGTTCTCCGAAAGGTGTTGTGTGATATTTATTAGACCAACTATACCATACAGCTAAGTTCTGACTATGTTGTGCCATATTTTCACATCATTTATAGGTCTTTCAGCAAAATCACAATTTTGAATAGTTATTGAAAAGGCATCCTAATATTAATATATATATATACACACACACACACACACACAGTGGCGTACGCAGACAATTGAGTCAGTGGGGGCGCAACTTAAAAAAAACAAGATTTTTACAGTTAAAATTAAACCAGTTTTGACCAACAAATCACGTATCAATCAACTTTCCATGCACGCATATATAATGCAAGTAAATTCTGTCTACATTGTTAAATATACAATCATGCAAGTTTCTGATTCTGATATAGTGTATTTCTCAACCTGTATATAAAACGAGAAACACGCAATAATACGGACGTAAAATTAAACTATGAAAAATCGTTAGCAATATTTGTTAAGTACATGCTATCCCTAATGCTATCCCTAAAGAAGAAAATCGGTTAGTACACATGTACAGTTTCTTTTTAAAAATATATAGGATGCTGACTTTGATAAAATACAACTCAAGTTCTGATCACCTAACCTCGTTGTAAATATCAAGTTCCATTGTGATTGTGGGATATAACTATTCTGGTTTAACGCATTCCACATAATACAAATTCTCCTCCCCTCATTTGTAATGTCATTGGCATAATGCGACCAGCTAGGGAAGCAACCTGTCAGCATTAGACATCTTATGTTCAAAGAATGCAACGTTGAAAGTTTATATATATGCAGAAATATGATCTAAAATTTCTGATTTCCATGCTTCATTTAATTGTTCCTTTTTCTTGATTAATTACTTCGGTCCATGAGGGTTACGTACTATACCATTTTCAGATCCAAACGCTTGGAAAGTGAAGCTATCATCACCTTGTCTACCATGTTGAGGGATTGGAAGGCTGGAAGTAGCAGAATCAGGCAATTTATAAGGATTTAAATATGTTGTGTGCATGATGACCATATCCCTAGTTGAACCTCCCTTTTCTAGCTTTGCACTATTTATCTAATTTGCAGCTTCTTCGTTTAACACTTGAGATGACTGCGCCTTACTTTGAGACAACTTCCTATGCTTATTGGCCTGCATCAGTTGATACAACTTATCAGTAAGGCCAAAGAATTGAAGGGCAAATTCCAGTGGAGGCGGTAGCCCCCACTGGTCCCCACATAGGTCCGCCACTCTCAATACTATTATATATATATATATATAATAGTATTGAGAGTAGTACTGGAAATATTTATAATATTGGACCAATAGTTAAACGAAGTATATGAGCTACTAGAGTCAACTCATCAAAACTGTTATTTTGTGTCATTGAAAATCTTTTGTAGTTTGATAATTTAAGTCATTATTAGTATCATCGATCATGAATACAAAGTTTTTCAAATACTACTTCCTTGTGATTTTTGTACTTTGGGAAAATTTCAACAATGGGTTGAACACTATACATTTTATAGCAAATATTGTTACAATTCTAATAGTACAGTTGGGTTACTCACAAAATGTGTACACAAGCAATTCAGTGTTTGAATTTATTTTGCACAGCAAGGCCTATTACAAAAGTAAGGAGTAGCCATACATTAACATATTAATCTATATGATCATAAATGATTAAATTTTAAATTTTGAATTATTTTTCATTTTAATTTCCAAAACGAGTAATACATCATCTCAACTTTGCCTAAAATATGGTACATGAATAGCTGTATTTTTTCTCAATGAAAATATTTTGTAGTAGTGCATTGATTGTTATCATAAGAGTAAATTTACTATTTCTTGGCTGCAATTTTTTTGGAGACACCTTTACAACTTCTCTTTAATAGATCTCTAGGCAAAAAATATTGATAAAATAATGGATAATTAAACATAAAGATCATATGAACAATACAGTGCTTCCAATTTTATAAAGCATTCGCATGTATGGAGCACCTATTGAAAACATTCATAACTACTGAATTAAACAGATAATTAAATTTTGTATAAATTATATAGACTTTATGTTTTTGTCCATAATTTTCTTTTTTAGTTTTCCATTCATTTATCATTCTAAATCATTAGTATACATCCAGGGGCATAGCTAGGAATTATACGTTGGGGGGGCCAAAAAATTCAAAACAAGTCGGAATCCCGTCACCGCTGACATTCTGAATGTGGACTTACAACAAAGATCTAGTTTGTCAACATTTTCAGTTTGCATAAGAAAAACCAACATCCGATAGTTTTTAGTGAAATAGGCACATGGATTCCGCTCGAGTGACAGATGTTGTAAACTGCAGATGCCTGTAATTTTTTGCAGGCATAACTACATTTTGGTTCTCCAGATTACATCCAAGAACCATTTCATCCTTTGATCAACTTGAAAGAAAGTTTATGGATCAATTTCGTATGAACCCGACGAGTCATTGGAGGATTTTCTAAAAAGTTGTACAATGCGTTGACCGAAGTTAGCAATATGCCAAGAGATACTATTTTGATGGCTTTGACTCATAGCACTCGCCCTTACATAGATTTTGGTTAATGACTTGAGATTGATATGCTGGAACATTTCTATGATAAGGATGCACAAAAAAGATACAAGGAGGAACAATGGAAAAGATGGAATATGCCATGAGGTTTTATGAAATCCAACAGGCTTGGGCTTTAAACCCATCTGTCGTTCATTCTTGTTAAAAATTACCATGAATTAAGTGGACTTGTTGATAGAGTATAATGTGTACATAATTACAAAGTAGCTGCTGCATACCAATTTATTAAGATGAAAACCATTATGTCTTCTTGTAGCTAATCTAATATGTAATGGACTTTTCAAATAGTTGCATACCAGTTTCTACCTTTTTCTTTCTAAAGATGCAGAATGTTTTTTTCTACCTTTTCTGGTAAAACGTGAAAGCTTGGGGGGGCCATGGCCCCCGTTGGTCAACCTTAAGTTCCGCCCCTATATATACATCATCAAAACATGGCCTCCACAATACCGTCATCGTTGGCTGATGTGGCAATTCAAGCGTTGTTGCTTTAGAAGCAGGTTTTTCCCACTGATGTGGGGTCACTAAATTCAATCAAGCTGTAGTAACCAAAGTGCATTACATCAAAAACTGCGAAATAGACGAAAAATGCGGAGACCCCACCCACAATATGAAACAAATTTACCCTCATGCATTCAATATTTTACCCGGATTCGCATTTTTTGACCGATTTTCCATCGGTCCGTCAAGCACAGCCCCACTAAATTTGTTTCATATTTAAAAAATACACCATCAACTATTTAGATCCATCACTTTGGTAATTTATATATCATCAATATCTGTTACGAAGTGTGCATCGGCATCATGAAAGACAGCAAAATATGGCGGAGTTGGAAGTAATGCATTTTGTTTTCCGTATGTGCCAATGGTTGCGAACTAGATTCCGGTACTGCTTTTGCTGTCTTCATAGACGATTGTGGAAAAATGGTACATTAACTATATCTCTTTTTATCTCTCAAATTATGTCACAAATATTTAGATAACCATCTGATAAAACAAAATCCATTCTTTTATATATGTCGGATTTGAACTTTGAGCAAATGGATTAGACTGTAACTTTCAATTGAAAAGGTATCTTCACCTAAAACCTTAAATACTTGATCTTTTGAATATGTTTCATTCTCAAATGAATTTTATATGAATGTACTTCTACGACCAAAAAGCTTAGCTGATCTTGAATGCAAATATATTCAAGGTATATAAATCGAATATACACTGCATTTACCAAGTAATTGTTGCACCTTGTATATGGTACTTAGGTTTTCCAGAATCATTTATTCCCATTATCTATTTGGACCAACAGTTGAAAATTCTATTGAACTATTAGCAAGTTAAAAAGTTTCCATAATCCTTGCTGTTCTCTTTAGAACGTTGTTTGGTAGGAAGAAGGTTGGGTTTATTGTAAAACTGCCATTGTATTTTTTTTTTAACTTGCATAAAACTAAATATCTAGAGCATAAAATATGAAATTTTAATTGTATTAATGCGGGTCAAACCAAAAACCAAGGCACTGGCCAAAAGTGAAATTGTTTCTAAGAACCAAAAACATGATTGGAACATGGGGTTGGTTAAAGATATGAGTTTTAATATGCAGTGAGTTATGAATCCAAGACTATTGACGTGGGTGACAAGGTTCTGTGTGATGAAACATTGTACAATGCAGTAGTTCAATGGACCACTGGATAAATTTAACTTCGTATTCAGATGAGATTGGTTTTGTGGACAAGTAAAGAGGAGCTTCGGTTGTATGAGAATGGTTAAGACTTAAGATATGAACAATATAAAAAAGACACATTTCGATATAGAAAGAAAATAGAAGGAAATTGAAACCGATCTTTTGCTGTAAAATAGATTAAATGGAAGGAAATCTTGCAAAGCGAAGCAAGGAATCAGACGCATGATCTTTCTCCTGCTACTCTTATCTCCAGGTAAATGGTTAAGAAATCACGTGCAATCTTCTGAGTTTCATTTTTTTCCTACTTTATTGTGAGTTTTGATGTGTAATCTTCTTTTTATATTGAGGAATGTCCATTATGTATATGATTTGTTCTCCTGTTGTGATATCTGTACACACGTTGATAACTCTATTGTATGTCTTCTCTTTGTAATGAAGTACCATTTCTATGTTAGAAAAAAAGGAGTTTTAGTTGTATGGAGCATCATTGCAACATTCTGAATACATGCTATACTAACTTAATTATGCAATTATTCACATGTACTTAACAGGATTGAAAGCATAGTGTAATATACATGAAATTATATTATGGTTAATTGCAAATATTTAGATGTGCATAACTAGATTAATTTTAAGATATGTAGCATCATTACAAAAAATAAAAAATAAAAATAGCTCATTCTAAAAAATAAGTGTACCAGATTTGAATCATTAGATGGATGTATATTGAAAGATTACATTTCAAAACATTGAGCTAGATGTTCGGATGGGAAGGATGATAAAGTGATATTAAATTAATGTTGAATTTTGATATGTGTACATGTTAATGTCAACTAATTGAAATTGACTAAATTTAACAAGCAGAAATTTAATGAAAAGTTATATTATCCTATTGTCATTCTAATTTGTGACCCACCTATTTTAATTTTAAATGCAATTCATTAAAATTTTGATTTTAAGAATTCAAACTAATCATGGGATTAAGCTTTTCCATTCTATATCTATATCACTTATATTCTAAATGATATTACAATAAAAAACTTTAAACCTTGAATTCAAATCACGAAATCTTAACTTATCCAACTTTTGGTTTATTTGAAGTTTATAAAATATATATAAAAGAAAATTTAACATTGGAAATATACATATATATATAAGTTTATAAAATTCTAAGATTAGTTAGAAAATATATTATAAACATATTTAAGTTTAAAATAATATGGAAATAGGTTTTAAAGAAATATTTATTATAATATAGAAGTTTAAAATACTTATCATTTACCATCTCTTACTTTCTCATGAATACAAGTGGTAAACTTCAAAGCTATCATCCTTCTACTCAGCAAGATCCTTGTAAATGAATGTTTATACTTATTGCAATGCAAAAACGCTAATTTTATCATTTAAGGCTTGTTTGTAATTTTTGAGAAAAAGCTAATTTGGAAAAAAATTATAACCTAAAAGTAATGTATTACATTCATGTAGTTAGCAAAATTTCAAAAAATATCTAAAGAAAAAATTATATGTACCCCGTGTGCGAAGCACGGGTTCACACTAGTTTTTATATATATGGAACCGTTTAAAAATATGATTTTAATATATATATATATAGCGTTATAAAAATATGATTTTTAATATATATACAACATGAAATAGATTGCGATGTAACCGACGGGAAGAAGAACGGAATCCAAATCGTCCGTTAAAGAATGACGGAGTGGAAACCAAAGGTGAGAACTCCTCACTAAAATTTCAGCACAGTTATTTATTTATTTTCATAACTGAAAGAAATATAGAATTGCAAGTGTAGATTTTTATCAGTGTAATCATTATAAATTGTATACGGTGTCTGTTAGATCACATTCCTCGTCCATAAACCATTGACGCTTTAAATTGACTGTATTGTGTGTTGTTTGTGTTGTTGAAATGTTTAACACATTAAATATGTTAATATTAATGTGATAGTGAAAATAAATTATAAATATTCATTTATAATTTGAATAGGGAAAATTGGTTAAATTTATTAATCAATGATTTATTTAAATAAACTGTTGTTGTTTGAAAACCCCACACGTGTATTGGGATGATATTTGATATACACTAGTCCCAATATTTAGTTATATGTCAATCGATGAATTGACAGGCTGTGATGAGCGTTAGTTATTTATTTTAATGTTCACACAGTTATAAATTTCACTTTGGATGTGGATGGACTGTTTATTGATTACCTATCATTATTGTTGAATACATGCTGTGTGTGAAATCCGTATAACTAAAATTATATGGTAATTGATTGAGTCGCATTCCGATTCAGAAATAAATAATGTTTTATAATAAATAATGTTGAATAAAATATCATTTTAGAGTAAAATATCATTTTAGAATGAAAAAAACATTTTTAATGTAATATAACATTTTAAAAAGGAATTTTAAATGTTAAATAGAATAAATAGAAATGCATGTTAAAATGTATTTGTTAGTTAAAAGTATCAATTTTATCCTGTTTATTTAAATAAAAAGAATTACTTGTCAAAATAGGACTTATAATTAGAAATGTTACACTTAACATGTGTATTTTAATAATAAATAATGTTACATAATAAAGAATGTTATAATAAACAATTTTTTATAAAGAATGTTTTATATAAGACATTTTAGATAAAAAGGACATTTTAAATATAAAATAAATTTTAGAATATAAATATCATTTTAGAATAAAATAACATTTTAGAATAAAAGAATCTGTGACGACCCGGAAAATCTGAACCAATTTAAAAAAATTAAATTGGCTAAAATAGTGGATTTTAAATATTTAAAATGAATATTTTAAATAATAGCAATGAAAAGTGAGTTTGAATCGACATTTGAAAATAAATATAATTACTTTGAATTATAAACAAGGCCTGAAATGGCGCGGTAGTTTAAAAATTTGAATTCAAACTTCGACTAACCGTACCGGGTGCAAAACAAAACAGATTTGAGTGAAACCAAAAATATTTAAATCTGTTAGTGAATACCTTTCTAATGAATCTGAAAAATTGAAGTTTTATAGTAGGAAGCAAAAGTTATGGCCAAATGAATTTTCAGAAAGGTCGCTATGGAGTTTATATAGCCCGTGAAAATGGCCATTTTGCAAATGACCTCGGAATTAGGCGAAACCACATTTGTTGGGTTCGGGATGTTAAACTATTGCTAGGTTTCAAATTTCATAATTTTTGAAGTTAATATGTGAGCGTGGCAAAGGAAAACGTATTTTGGTCAATTATAGTTAAATTGGATCGACCAGAAATGGGCCATTTTTCAAAAGGTCTCAGAATTCGACGAAACTAGTTTTGTTGGGACCGTATCGTCAAGACATAGCTAGATTTATTTTTCTGGAATTTTTCGAGTCAGTTTGTGGCCCTGGCAAATTTAAATGTACGTTCAAATAGAATATTGAATGTTATATATTTTAATTTGAAGGAAAACTGACTGAAACATTCGAATGGGCCTTTGAAATATATCCCATTGTGTTTGGAATGGGGGTATTTAGCTAGGGACGACAGTCGTTGGGTCTGGATTGGAGTTCGTGTGTGAAAGGGGGTATTTTCGAAATTTAAAAATATATAAATCAAAGAAAAAACGTGATTGGTCCACGCATTCTTCTCTCTCCCCGTCTTCTCTCCGAAACCCCCCAGGTCGACGGCGGTTTTTCTTCCAACCTTCCCAGCCCGATTCCTCTCTCCACAAGCAAAATTAGCCATAGCTCCAGTTGAAGTTTTTGAAGAGCTCCTCCTCCTCTCCAAATCCATACTTGATTCACCTCCCCTCGCCCTGTATTTTGTTCGAACGGAGGTCACGAAGTCGTGCCGTTCACCCTCGAAATCCTGCTCCCTGGCGCGTGCGAGTTCGACGCCGTCAGCACCCCAGGCGCGCCTCTCGGAGCTGGACGTCGTGGCATAGGTGGATCGACCCCAAGTGCTTCGGATCGAGCGCTAGGGCGAACCCTAGTTTTGAACCAACGAGATAGGTAACGGCAGTTAAAATTATTTTATATATTATAGCACTTTAAAGTGCTACCGTTCATGATTTCACTGTAAAAATCATATCTTTTTCGTTTCTTGACGAAATTCAGTGAAACAAGAGACAGTGGACTCGTGCGGACGTCTTTTACATTCTAGAAGAGACCGCAAATTTTTCTGAGCCTTCTGCTATTTTTGGGGGAGTGGAACCCAATGTGAGATTTCTAATTTATAAACGATATGGAAAACGACGATGTATAAATTATATAGTCGATGTATGAGTTATATAAGCGTTGTACACCTCTTGTATAAGCATTGTATAAGTTGTACGTTCGATGTATAAGTTATATATGCGTTGTAAAAATTATATATGTATTGAAATAGAAGTGAAATGCTCATATATATATATATATACGCCCTTCGTCCACAAACCATGGACGATATTTATTGGTTGTGATTGGTGTGAAAAATGGTTGATTACGAATGGTTGATTAGAATTGTTTATGGTTGAAATTGATTGATTGTGGTTGAAAAATACCCGTTTGTGGTTGAGAATTATTTGGTTGAAACCACATAGGATTAGTTTGTGGAAATGGAAAAAAAATATACATGCCGCCTGCGTGCGAACTCGATGCATGATTCCCTATTGTCAAAAGCTGTGAGGCTTTAAGGTAGAGCGAGGAGCCGTACTAGGGACGGTCCCGGTTTTAACTACCCTACCGTTATGCTGTCGAAATTTTGAATAATATTCATGTGTTAGAATTATTTTCCTGTGTTGAAACTATATTCTCTGTTGTATAGAAAACCTTCATGTGTTGAATAGAAATTCATTCATTGAATCATATTCATGTGTTGAATGATATTCGTGTTTTAAATAAATTGTTTTAACAATAAAAATCAAATTTTTACTCTATATATACAAACTATAGAAAACCTTCATGTGTTGAATAGAAATTCATTCGTTGAATCATATTCATGTGTTGAATGGTATTCGTGTTTTAAATAAATTGTTTTAACAATAAAAATCACATTTTTACTGTATATATACAAACTATAGAAAACCTTCATGTGTTGAATAGAAATTCATTCGTCGAATCATATTCATGTGTTGAATGGTATTCGTGTTTTAAATAAATTGTTTTAACAATAAAAATCACATTTTTACTCTATATATACAAACTATAGAAAACCTTCATGTGTTGAATCGAAATTCATTCGTTGAATTGAAATTCATGTGTTGAATGGTATTCATATTTTAAAAGAAATTGTTTTATAATAAAAATCCTATTTTTATCATCAGTATGAACTATATAAAATAATCTTGTTTTGAAATAAATTGTTTTATAATAAAAATCCTATTTTTATCACCTATATTAACTACATAAAATAGTCGTGTTTTGAAATAAATCGTTTTACAATAAAAATCACATTTTTTACTATATACATGAATTGTTAAAAATAGTGAAGTGTCGAAGTGAATGTATGTTGGAAAAAAATATCATTTTTATCAAATGTATGAAAAGAATATAGCTTTGAAATCAAAGAATCGATATATATATAAATAGAATTGAAATATATCGAATAACGAAGCTGCAGTTCGTGTTTTGAAACCGTGATTTCAAACGATTAGTGCGGGAGATCCGACCATCGGATTTTCCCGAAACCGAAACCGTTGGGTTCGCTTTGGAAATATCTTTCCAACGACACCAACTTTGTAAAGATCCAACGGTTGGATTGTCTGTAATGTTCAATTCAAATCTGAAGAAAAACAGCGCCAGAATCGATTATATTTATATATATATAATTATATATAATCGAATAACGACGCTGTAGTTTGTATTTTGAAATCAAAATTTCAAACGATTATACCGGGAGATCCGACCGTCGGATTTTCCCGAAACTGGAACCGTTGGATTCGTTTTGAAAAGATCTTTCTAATGATATAAATTTTGAGAAGATCCAACGGTTAGAATTTCAGATATGTGTAAATCAAATTTGAAGAAAAACAGCGCCATGGTCGCGTTATGGCCCGAAGCGTCGTTTGAATAAATTGGCTATTTTAAAATAAATAAAAATAGCGATAAATTGTTATAAAATATTATAAACGATATGGATGTGAAATTTAGAGACTAACTGAAGGTTGGCTAAGTCGAATGGTTTCCTGGGTTTTGATCTGATGTTGGTTTCGACCTTCGGGGTTAATATTTGGGAAATCGTTCTCTTACTGATTTTCGATTAGCGACTAATAAATTGAAATGATGCGTGTATATGTTTGTGTTGCACTTGTTTATTATATACGCGAGTTGCTCAGAGAGACCGGGTTTATCCCATTCTGAATAACTGAATCAATGATAAGAAATCGAAGTTGAAGACGGTGTTCGAAGACCGGAAATCTTCACCTCGTTTGGATGGTAACTGATGTCCTGATTGGGAGGCATCCCGAAATATGGATAATGAGTGGTGATCGTCCAGACGTACGTGGAGATCGATGGGTTTGCGAGGTATATAGTGCCTCCAGTTTCGTTCCGACCTAGAACGGACTTGTAAATGGATTGTGTGTCTGACATTGGAATTCACTCTATGTGATTGATAGCCATCAGTTGCATGGTGTGGATTGCCTGTGTGACTGCTAAGATGCAGTGATCAGGGCTTCTGTTGAAAAGCAAAGTCTTGTGATTGATGATCAAAGCACCGCCTGTGTGGCGTAGCTTTGTGTATAACGAGAATTCGCGAGCCTCACACCCCGGTATGACCCAGAAACGGGAGAAGGACCTCAGGGAGGGCATGCGTTTCTTTCTATCTAGGAGTTGTGTCAGTGTTTTTACACGGCCTGACATTTTACTTATGTGGATGATGGATAGCGAGGCGCCTCGGTTATTTCGGTCGATCCGGGACCGATGGAGTCATTCGTTGGCTCATTTACGCCCCATAGGGCGGGGAAACGCAGTGTTCAGGAATTTTAATTCACATCGGTGGACCGGCCCTGATGATCCAAAGGCTTGACTGAGTACTTGCCTGAGACATAGGCTAGATTGTCTCGAATTGGGTAAGGACTATCTTTTGCCTTGGTTCATGACGGAAATCCAATTTCCAAATACGTGACTGTGCGGTTTTGATTGTGTATATATATGGCGACATGATATATGGTACCCATGCCGTCTATGATTGATAGTTATGATTGAAATTGTTTTTGAAACATATAAACACTAGTAATAATATCAAGTGCTTTTGTTTTATTCGTATCAAGCATATTTTGGCCATTATAAGGTAAAACTCTATCCTCCGGTTTGCGTTGCATTGTGTGATAGGAACTGAGTCTTATAATGGCTTCATTTTTATAAAAAGCATTCCGATGTTTAAAAGAATTGTTTTGTTTTAAAGCACTGGCAATCCGATGGAGTAAACCCGTTCCACGAAAGTGGCGTGGTCCTGTGATTAGCCATATTTTAAATGTGTTGAGTATATTTCTCATACCAGTCCCATGACTGACTCGTAGTTTGTTTCACTTTCAAACTCAGGTGCCCCTTTTTCTACACGGGCAGCCTTGTATTCAGGTTTTTAGCTGGCTTTATCCGGATAGCTGGAGCTGAAGATGGATTCTATCATTTATCTCTTTTTATGCTGTTCAGCTCCTGTTGTACATATTATGTTTGTTTCCGCTGTAGACATTTATGTATAGCTGAACTGTATTTGTACTAAGTATGATCCTGAATACTGTGTAACTCTGATGATTATGTTTATCCAGTGTATTATTTGTTCATTATCTGGTGTATTCATTTAATTTTGTTCTGCCATTATCTGTTTTTGTGTTATATTCCAAAGATTACTCTTGCCACCGTCAGTACGGGGTTTGGAGTCGTCACAACGTGGTATCAGAGCTTTGGTTAAGCTTAGTGCTGGAGTATAACATATTAACGAACTCGTCAGAAATAGAACCAGTAGTGTTCTAGGACGAGTAACTCATTACAGATAGGATCAGTAATATCCTAGTATGAGTAAAGCAGAACGAAATGCACCCCACTAGACACATTTACATTTGAAGTATATGTTTCTATGTTTTGAAGTACCTTTTCTATGACCTGACACTTGATCTGCTATTTGCAGAAGTACTTGAAAATGAGTGTCAGAAACAGAAGAAATGCAGAACCCGATCTGGAGGCTCTATTAAAGAGATATCGAAATCTGGACGGAGCACAGTTCTCGGGCAATGAATCTATAATTCAGGCTCAAGCTTGGATGAGTTCCGTCGAAAGAATATTTGAACGTATCCAGTTGAGAGATGATGAGAAAAGATTAGTAGCATCTTGGGCGCTCAAAGAAGAGGCTTTAATCTGGTGGGAAACAATCATCAAGGATAATCCAGAAGGTGATATCACCTGGGAAGGATTCAAAGAGATTTTCCTAGAAAGATTTACTCCTCCTGAAGTGACTGAGCGATTATGTGATGAATTCTCTTATCTGATACAAGGAGATATGAACATTCCAGAATATCATAAGAAATTCAATGAACTTTCTCACTTTGCTCCTCATCTGTTTCAAGATCCAAAGAGGAAGAATCTGAGATTTATTCATGGACTGCAAAGGAGATATCAGAATAGTGTAATGAGGAATGTGAAGCTTCCTTTTTCAGAAATGATTTATATGGCTTATCAATATGAAGATCTCCATAAGAAAGGTATGTTGCGTGACGAAGAAGAGGTCAGTTCTAGTAACAAAGTGGAGTCTGTGACTGATAGTCCTGAGGTCAGTGAGAAGCCCAGTGCCAAAAGGAAAAGGGCTAAATCTAAGAAAGAACCAGTAACGACAGTTGTATGCAATAACTGCAAGAAACAAGGGCGTTTGACCAGGAGTTGTAAATCCTCGAAGAAACGAAAGGGGGATGAATCTACATCTGGTAAGAAGTTTCAAGAGAATAGAAAGTGCAGTCAATGCCATCAGACCGATCATCTTTCAAAGGCCTGCACGCTATTCAGAAAACCTGAAGCAGTACATGTAAATGAAGTAGCAGAAGCTTCTGAGCCCTCAGCCAGTCAAGAAAGGGCTGATGTTTTGGAAGGCACGCTTAATGTCAAAAATATTCTAGTTAAAGTACTGTTTGATACAGGCGCGTCGCGAAGCTTTATTGCAAAGAATGCGGTTAAGAAACTGGATTTGAATTTGAAGAAGCTCAAAGAACCAATGACTGTCCAAAATCCGGTCGGGGGTTCCATCGATCTCAGTTGGTTTTGTGCAGTACCTGTCTCTTTTTCCTGCTATAAATTCCCTACTATCTCTATCGTCAAGAATTTTACTGAATTCGATCTTATTCTGGGATTGGATTGGCTAACCAAATATGAAACAGAGGTTAGATGCGCCGAGAGAGTTGTTAAGGCGAAGGCCCAATCAGTGAATTATATAACCATACCATGCGAAGGTCCGAATTCCAATAGAAAAGACTTTTGGTCAGCTCTAGATGTTTCTCCTGCCCAAATTGAAAATATCCCTGAAGTCACAGAGAATATTCCCGACCTCGTAAAAGATATTCCTGTCGTCATGAATTATGCGGATGTGTTTGGAGAAGTTGTTCGCTTACCTCCGCAGAGAGAAATAGATTTCAAGATCTCTTTGATTCCGAATGCAAGGCTGGTAGTTCACGCTGTTCGAAGAATTTCCTTGAAAGAGAAAGAGGAATTAGACAATCAAACAAGACAGCTTATATGGAAGGTTCTAATCAGGCCTAGTTTCTCTGATTGGGGAGCAACAGTGGTGTTTGTCCCAAAATATGACGGTTCTCTACGGCTATGTGTGGATTATCATGATTTGAACAAGCAGACAATAAAGAATAAATATCCATTGCCGCGAATCGATGATTTATTGGATCGTCTGAATGGAGCACAAGTGTTTTCAAGGATGGACCTAGCTACAGGCTTCCATCAGCTTCGAATTGCCGAAGAGTGTGTTCCTATGACAACATTGGTCCAGACTTATTCTATGAGTGGTTAGTAATGTCGTTCGGCTTATGTAACGCTCCAGCATACTTCGTCGATTTGATGAATAGAGTGTTCAGAGGAGTCCTGAATAAATTTGTTCTGGTTTTTATTGACGATATTCTAATCTTCTCTAAATCAAAGGCCGAACATGAGAAGCATTTGGAACAGGTTCTGGAAATCCTCGGAAGGAATGTATTAAAAGCCAAACTATCCAAATGTATATTCTGGCAAGATGAAGTGAAATTTCTTGGCCATGTTGTATCGAAAGAAGGAATTGCTGTGGATCCAAGTAAAATCACAACAATTCAAAACTGGAAGCAGCCCAGTACTCCTACAGAAGTCCGCAGTTTTCTCGGACTGGCTAGTTATTACCGGAAGTTCGTTAAAAACTTTTCGAAGATATCTGGTCACTTAACAAAGCTTACAAAGAAGCACTCGAAATTCAAGTGGACTTCAGAATGTGAGGAGGCTTTTGAAGAACTAAAGTTAAGATTAACGACTGCTCCAGTGTTAACCATTATCGACGGCAATCAAGATTTAAAGGTCTGGACAGATGCCTCTAGAGAAGGCCTTGGCGCAGTGTTAATGCAAAGGGGTCAAGTGATTGCTTATGCTAGCCGTCAGCTGAAGCCGCACGAGAAAAATTACGTAACTCATGATCTTGAGTTGTTGGCTATCGTATTCTCTTTGAAAATCTGGAAACACTATCTTCTGGGTGAGAAATTCGAACTTTATACAGACCAACAGTCGTTAAAGTATCTGTTCACCCAGAAAGACTCGAATCTGAGGCAGCAACGTTGGCTAGAGTTCCTTGCAGCATATGATTTTGAGATTCTATACACTCCAGGGAAAGCCAATGTCGAGGCCGATGCGTTAAGCCGAAAGAATGAAATGATCGCCAGTTTTATTATCACGACTTCATTGATAGATAAAATATCTTCTCTTCAGGAGGATGATCACTTCATTCAGAAGATCAGAGATGTAAATCAGAAAGGCGAGCCCTCGAGTTTTCAAGTTGATAATTATGGAATTCTAAGGCTAAAAGGTCGAATCTGTGTCCCTAACATTTCTGAGCTCCGAAAGGAAGTACTGGATGAGTGCCACAATTCAAAACTTAGTATCCATCCGGGAGTAAGCAAAATGTATAATGACATCAAACGCACTTTCTGGTGGAAGTCGATGAAGAGGGACATTTCTTTATATGTTAGCCGATGCCCTACTTGCCAGCTAGTCAAAAGCGACCAACAGAAACTGGCTGAATTGTTGCAACCGCTTGACGTTCTAGGCTGGAAGTGGGAACATATTTCCATGGACTTCATTGATGGTTTGCCTAGAACCAGAAAAGGAAACGACAGTATTTGGGGGATCGTAGCTCGCTTCACGAAGACCGCCCATTTCATACCTGTCAGATCAAACAGAACTGCTCAGAGTCTGGCGCAGATATACTTCAGGGAAATTGTTAGGCTACATGGAGTGCCGCTCAGTATAGTCAGTGATAGAGATCCAATATTTACTAGCAAATTCTGGGAGGCATTTCAAGTAGAGCTGGGAACGAAGCTGAACTTGAGCACCGCCTATCATCCTTAGACAGATGGTCAAACGGAGAGGGTGAATCATATTTTAGAGGATCTATTGCGGGCTTGTGTTCCAGATTTCGGTGGATCATGGGAAGACCATCTACATTTGGCTGAATTCTCATATTACAACAGCTACCAGGTGAGCCTGACAATGTTACCATTCGAAGCGTTGTATGGTAGACCGTGCCGATCTCCTGCTTGTTGGGTCGAACCTGGTAATAGACTTGTATTGGGACCTGATATGATCCGGGAAGCTGCCGACAAAGTCGATTTTATCAAGAAACGATTACTCGCTGCTCAAAGCCGACAAAAGAGCTATGCTGATAAGAGAAGAAGAGATATATCATTTTCTATTGGCGACTATGTACATTTGAAAGTATCGCCGATGAGAGGATTTATCCGGTTCGGTAAAACTGGGAAATTGGCGCCCAAATTCATTGGTCCATTTCCTATTCTTGAACTGATTGGTACTCTCGCTTATAGGGTTCAATTACCTGATTGATTGCCCGGAGTGCATGATGTATTTCACATATCTCAACTTCAAAAGCACGTTCATGATCCAAACTTGATCGTAGAAGAAGCAGCTCAACAGGATATTGAAATTACTCCAGAATTGGCTGTGAGAAGAAAGCCGCTAAAGATCATCGGCAAAGAAACCAAAGAACTGAGGAACAAGAAAGTTCACTTAGTCAAAGTGCAATGGAGTGGGGATCCGCGAGATTGTACTTGGGAAACTGAGCAGAGCATTCAGAAAGCCTATCCTAAGTGTCGAGTAGACATCTCTGATTGACTCCAGTGCAAGGTACATTTACCATACTTTGCATTACCAATTAGTTCTCTACTCTGTTGTTATTTTCTTTCCATGGATGTGCACTTTTAATTCTATAGTCTGAATGATTTTAAGAGAGTATTGAAATTGATTAGTATATTTTTGAAAAGTTAAAAACAATTTGATTGTTGTTTGTGTTGTGTGATAGTAGATTTGATTAATTAAATTATTAAAACGATGGTTAATTTAATCAATACTAGAATGAATGGTAGAATTTATTTGATTAACTCACGCATTGAACTGATTTAGAAATAAATAGAAATATATATATACATGTGCATTATATATGTTTGAACAGGTAAATGGATAGTTGTTGAGTAAAGATTTTATTTGCGTGCCCGACAAATAGGTAGACCTTAATGAGTTGGATGCGAAATATTATTATATCAACTCCTGTGAATGCCATTGGATGCAGAGTGCTGGTTGTTCTGTGTGCAATAATAAACGTCGCCATAGGATAGTAATAATTTATTTTGAACTACACTACATGGCATACTTCTTGAAGATAGGCATACTTCATCATATACCACATAAGCATTTGGAGCTTGTGTGACGAGGTGGAAGATTTACCATACGAGCGAGAGGCTTGTATGGCGATGACTATATTTTACAGGTTGAACTGATGACTGATATGGACTATTTAAATTGTAACGATAAATTGCCAGATTAATAAAAAAAACCACACGGGTCTGGAGTTGACAATAATCACGTCTCTCTAGTCATTAGATACGGCACGTGGATTATTTATTTCCCACACGGGACGAGGTGACGAGGATTTATCCTTTGGAGCAATTAAAATACACACTTCCTCAGGCTTTGACAGGGCGACGAGAATTTATTCTCTGGAGTTATTATCTATACACGCTCCCTTGTAAACACCAGAATATATCACTATAAATATGTGTATGCTTTATAGGATTTATTGGGTACCTAATACAGCCCAATAAATTTCCAAACCCCTCCCCGAACAAAGGAGGTTATGGCGAAATTTTTTGAAAATTCCGGGTGTTAGCCAAATTTTTGAAAACTTTGAAGATTCTCAGAAACTGAAAAGTTGGAAAATGGAAGCCAGATTGAACGTAAGGTCGATTAATCAAACCACTTTCGACTTTGTTCCTTTTCGGGGACGAAAAGTTTTGAGTGGGGGAGATTGTAACGACCCGGAAAATCTGAACCAATTTAAAAATTTTAAATTGGCAAAAATAGTGGATTTTAAATATTTAAAATGAATATTTCAAATAATAGCAATGAAAAGTGAGTTTGAATCGACATTTGAAAATAAATATATACGGGGTGCAAAACAAAGCGGATTTAAGTGAAACCAAAAATATTTAAATCTGTTAGTGAATACCTTTCTAACAAATCTGAAAAATTGAAGTTCTATAGTAGAAAGCAAAAGTTATGGCCAAATGAATCTTCAGAAAGGTCGCTATGAAGTTTATATAGCCCGTGAAAATGGTCATTTTGCAAACGACCTCGGAATTTGACGAAACCACTGTTGTTGGGTCCGGGATGTTAAACTATTGGTAGATTTCAAATTTCATAATTTTTGAAGTTAATATGTGAGCGTGGCAAAGGAAAACGTATTTTGGTCAATTACAGTTAAATTGGATCGACCAAAAACGGGCCATTTTTCAAACGGTCTTAGAATTCGACGAAACTAGTTTTGTTGGGACCGTATCGTCAAGACATAGCTAGATTTATTTTTCTGGAATTTTTCGAGTCAGTTTGTGGCCCTGGCAAATTGAAATGCACGTTCAAATCGAATACTGAATGTTATATATTTTAATTTGAAGGAAAACTGACTGAAACATTCGAATGGGCCTTTGAAACATATCCCATTGTGTTTGGAATAGGGGTATTTAGCTAGGGACGACATTCGTTGGGTCTGGATTGGAGTTCGTGTGTGAAAGGGGGTATTTTCGAAATTTAAAAATATATAAATTAAAGAAAAAACGTGATTGGTCCACGCATTCTTCTCTCTCCCCGTCTTCTCTCCGAAACCCCCCAGGTCGACGGCGGTTTTTCTTCCAACCTTCCCAACCTGATTCCTCTCTCCACAAGCAAAATTAGCCATAGCTCCAGTTGAAGTTTTTGAAGAGCTCCTCCTCCTCTCCAAATCCATACTTGATTCACCTCCCCTCGCCCTGTATTTCGTTCGAACAGAGGTCACGAAGTCGCGTTGTTCACCCTCGAAATCCTCCTCCCTAGCGCGTGCGAGTTCAACGCCGTCAGCACCCCAGGCGCGCCTCTCGGAGCTGGACGTCGTGGCATAGGTGGATCGACCCCAAGTTCTTCGGATCGAGCGCTAGGGCGAACCCTAGTTTTGAACCAACGAGATAGGTAACGGCAGTTAAAATTATTTTATATATTATAGCACTTTAAAGCGCTACCGTTCATGATTTCACTGTAAAAATCATGTCTTTTTCGTTTCTTGACGAAATTCAGTGAAACAAGAGACAGTGGACTCGTGTGGATGTCTTCTACATTCTAGAAGAGACCGAATATTTTTCTGAGCCTTCTGCTATTTTTGGTGGAGTGGAACCCAATGTGAGATTTCTAATTTATAAACGATATGGAAAATGATGATGTATAAATTAAATAGTTGATGTATGAGTTATATAAGCGTTGTACACCTCTTGTATAAGCGTTGTATAAGTTGTACGTTCGATGTATAAGTTATATATGCGTTGTAAAAATTATATATGTATTGAAATAGAAGTGAAATGCTTATATATATACGCCCTTCGTCCACAAACCATGGACGATATTTATTGGTTGTGATTGGTGTGAAAAATGGTTGATTACGAATGGTTGATTAGAATTGTTTGTGGTTGAAATTGATTGATTGTGGTTGAAAAATACCCGTTTATGGTTGAGAATTATTTGGTTGAAACCACATAGGATTAGTTTGTGGAAATGAAAAAAAAATATACATGCCGCATGCGTGCGAACTAGATGCATGATTCCCCATTGTCAAAAGCTGCGACGCTTTAAGGTAGAGCGAGAATCCGTACTACGGACGGTCCCGGTTTTAACTACCCTGCCGTTATGCTGCCGAAATTTTGAATAATATTCATGTGTTAGAATTATTTTCCTGTGTTGAAACTATATTCGTCTGTTGTATAGAAAATCTTCATGTGTTGAATAGAAATTCATTCGTAGAATCATATTCATGTGTTGAATAGTATTCGTGTTTTAAATAAATTGTTTTAACAATAAAAATCACATTTTTACTCTATATATACAAACTATAGAAAACCTTCATGTGTTGAATAGAAATTCATTCGTTGAATCATATTCATGTGTTGAATGGTATTGGTGTTTTAAATAAATTGTTTTAACAATAAAAATCACATATTTTCTCTATATATACAAACTATAGAAAACCTTCATGTGTTGAATAGAAATTCATTCGTTGAATCATATTCATGTGTTGAATGGTATTCGTGTTTTAAATAAATTGTTTTAACAATAAAAATCACATTTTTACTCTATACATACAAACTATAGAAAACCTTCATGTGTTGAATAGAAATTCATTCGTTGAATCATATTCATGTGTTGAATGGTATTCGTATTTTAAATAAATTGTTTTAACAATAAAAATCACATTTTTACTGTATATATACAAACTATAGAAAACCTTCATGTGTTGAATAGAAATTCATTCGTTGAACCATATTCATGTGTTGAATGGTATTCGTGTTTTAAATAAATTGTTTTAACAATAAAAATCACATTTTTACTCTATATATACAAACTATAGAAAACCTTCATGTGTTGAATCGAAATTCATTCGTTGAATTGAAATTCATGTGTTGAATGGTATTCATATTTTGAAAGAAATTGTTTTATAATAAAAATCCTATTTTTATCATCAATATGAACTATATAAAATAATCTTGTTTTGAAATAAATTGTTTTATAATAAAAATCCTATTTTTATCACCTATATTAACTATATAAAATAGTCGTGTTTTGAAATAAATTGTTTTACACTAAAAATCACATTTTTTACTATATACATGAATTGTTAAAAATAGTGAAGTGTCGAAGTGAATGTATGTTGGATAAAAATATCATTTTTATCAAATGTATGAAAAGAATATAGCTTTGAAATCAAAGAATCGATATATATATATATATAAATAGAATTGAAATATATCGAATAACGAAGCTGCAGTTCGTGTTTTGAAATCGTGATTTCAAACGATTAGTGCGGGAGATCCGACCATCGGATTTTCCCGAAACCGAAACCGTTGGGTTCGCTTTTGAAATATCTTCCCAACGACAACAACTTTGTAAAGATCCAATGGTTGGATTGTCTGGAATGTTCAATTCAAATCTGAAGAAAAACAGCGCCAGAATCGATTATATTTATATATATATAAATATAATTATATATAATCGAATAACGACGCTGTAGTTCGTATTTTGAAATCGAAATCTCAAACGATTATACTGGGAGATCCGGCCGTCGGATTTTCCCGAAACTGGAACCGTTGGATTCATTTTGAAAAGATCTTTCTAATGATATAAATTTTGAGAAGATCCAACGGTTAGAATTTCTGATCTGTGTAAATCAAATCTGAAGAAAAACAGCGCCACGGCCGCGTTATGGCCCGAAGCGTCGTTTGTATAAATTGGCTATTTTAAAATAAATAAAAATAGCGATAAATCATTATAAAATATTATAAACGATATGGATGTGAAATTTAGAGACTAACTGAAGGTTGGCTAAGTCGAATGGTTTCCTGGGTTTTGATCTGGTGTTGGTTTCGGCCTTCGGGGTTTATATTTGGGAAATCGTTCTCTTACTGATTTACGGTTAGCGACTAATAAATTGAAATGATGCGTGTGTATGTTTGTGTTGCACTTGTTTATTATATACGCGAGTTGCTCAGAAAGACCGGGTTTATCCCATTCTGAATAACTGAATCGACGATAAGAAATCGAAGATGAAGACGGTGGTCGAAGACCGGAAATCTTCACCTCGTTTGGATGGTAACTGATGTCCTGATTGGGAGGCATCCCGAAATATGGATAATGAGTGGTGATCGTCCAGACGTACCGTGGAGATCGATGGGTTTGCGAGGTATATAGTGCCTCCGGTTTCGTTCCGACCCAGAACGGACTTATAAATGGATTGTGTGTCTGACATTGGAATTCACTCTATGTGATTGATAGCCATCAGTTGCATGGTGTGGATTGCCTGTGTGACATGCTAAGATGCAGTGATAAGGGCTTCTGTTGAAAAGCAAAGTTTTGTGATTGATGATCAAAGCACCGCCTGTGTGGCGTAGCTTTGTGTATAACGAGAATTCGCGAGCCTCACACCCCAGTATGAACCAGAAACAGGAGAAGGACCTCAGGGAGGGCATGCGTTTCTTTCTAGCTAGGAGTTGTGTCAGTGTTTTTACACGGCCTGATATTTTACTTATGTGGATGATGGATAGCGAGGCGCCTCGGTTATATCGGTCGATCCGGGACCGATGGAGTCATTCGTTGGCTCATTTACGCCCCATAGGGCGGGGAAACGCAGTGTTCAGGAATTTTAAATCACATCGGTGGACCGGCCCTAACGATCCAAGGGCTTGACTGAGTACTTGCCTGAGACATGGGCTAGATTGTCTCGAATTCGGTAAGGACTACCTTTTGCTTTGGTTCATGACGGAAATCCAATTTCCAAATACGTGACTGTGCGGTTTTGATTGTATATATATATGGCGACATGATATACGGTACCCATGTCGTCTATGATTGATAGTTATGATTGAAATTGTTTTTGAAACATATAAACACTAGTAATAATATCAAATGCTTTTGTTTTATTCGATCAAGCATATTTTGGCCATTATAAGGTAAAACTCTATCCTCCGGTTTGCGTTGCATTTTGTGATGGGAACTGAGTCTTATAATGGCTTCATTTTTATAAAAAGCATTGCGATGTTTAATAGAATTGTTTTGTTTTAAAGCACTGGCAATCTGATGGAGTAAACCCGTTCCACGAAAGTGGCGTGGTCCTGTGATTAGCCATATTTTAAATGTGTTGAGTAGATTTCTCATACCAGTCCCATGACTGACTCGTAGTTTGTTTCACTTTCAAACTCGGGTGCCCCTTTTTCTACACGGGCAGCCTTGTATTCAGGTTTTTAGCTGGCTTTATCCGGATAGCTGGAGCTGAAGATGGATTCTATCATTTATCTCTTTTTATGCTGTTCAGCTCCTGTTGTACATATTATGTTTGTTTCCGCTGTAGACATTTATGTATAGCTGAACTGTATTTGTACTAAGTATGATCCTGTATACTGTGTAACTCTGATGATTATGTTTATCCAGTGTATTATTTGTTCATTATCTGGTGTATTCATTTAATTCTGTTCTGCCATTATCTGTTCATGTGTTATATTCCAAAGATTACCCTTTCCACCGTCAGTACGGGGTTTGGGGTCGTCACAGAATCATTTTTATATTAAAGAAACATTTTTATGTAAAGGAATCAATTTTATATAAAAGAATCCTTTTCAATGTAAAGAATCATTTTTACATAAAAGAACATTCAATGTAAAAGAAACATTTTTAGGTAAAAGAACCATTTTAATGTAAAGAACATATTTATGTAAAGGAACATTTTGATGTAAAAGAACATTCTAATGTAAAAAATTATTTTAATATAAAGAATATCTTAAAATAAAGATTATTTTAAAATAACAAATATTTTAAAATAATATTCAGTGAAGAATAAAATCATGATTTCGATGTCCGCCTTTAGATGGACACAAAAATACCAAAATATGAAGCCGAGTTAAATAGTAAACGCCATTTTAACCCGAACGGGTTTATCAACCGATTTTATTCATTTTATAATGAATGTTGAAAAGAAGTGATTTCAAAATATAATATTTTGAAAATATTATCGTTTTAATATGATAAAGATATAGAATATTCAATTTTTATCTTAAACTGAAATGAAGTTGGAAGCGTTTCGAAATGAAATTATAAATATTTTATAAATACGATCCAGATGGAAATCAACGAAATATATATAATATATATATTATATATATTTAATGGTCTGAATAGAACGCACCGCGCAATGAATGTTCGGGAATTTCGACCATTAACTTCAATTTGAGGTAACGGGAGGATCGACCATCGGATTCTCTTAAAACCGAAACCATTGGCTTCGTATCGAAAAGAGATTTCCAATGAATGTAAGAGATTTGAAATCTAATGGTTAGATTTGGAGATATATCCAAACCAAATTCAGAAAATGTCACTATGGATGCAGTTCGGTGACCGTTATTGGAAACCGACTGTACGGGCGATAATAAAATTATTAAAAATATGGAAAAATTATGTAAAATCATAATAAATGATTTGGAAAGATTTTTGATTAAAAATTCCAGTTTTGAATAGATAAAAATACATTTCTATCAAAATGAACTGTTTAATGAACTAGTTATTAACTAGAATAATAATTTAATTATTTTTAGAAATAAATAATTTAGATTAGAAAATGGTTTTAAAATAAGCAGAATTTTTCCAATATATATTTATATATATATATTGGAATGGATTTGAATGGAAATTATCTTCGGAATATTTCGATATTGGATTCTGTTATTATACGAATATGGTGAGGAATTTGGAAGATATATATATATATATATATCGTTATTCCCAGTACAATGTTTGTTGGTTTCAGAATTTGATATTGAATATAAGCCGATATAATTTCTATTTAGAACCTTATATTTAATGTCAAATTGGATTTTGGGTTTGTCGTGAGTAGTGTTTTTAATAATACTGTTCTTAAACCCGATTTAGAAAAGAATAAATCTTTTAATTAATATTTAGGAAATTTTACCAATTAATTAATATTTGATTGGAATTGAATTGAAATGTGAATTGGGTTTATTGCGAACGGTGCTTTAAACGACATTTGTTCTTTAACCCAATTAACAGTAAAGATATAATTTAGAATTTATAAATCTTTTATTAAGATCTAAATGGAAATTTTCCAAAGTAAAGTTTTCCAATTTAATACACTAAATTGGAATTGAACGGAATTCGATTTGGTAATAATCGAGATGAGCTTCTGTGAATGAAGACTGTTACTATATATGGAATTTAAAAGGCCCTGCCGTTATTCCATTTATATTAGTAGTCTGATACATAAATTTATATCGATTATATATTGATTTGATTTCTATGGAGATTCCATATTTAATAGAAGATGATTTTGGGTTTGTCGTGAACTATGTTTCTAATGACATTGGTTCTTTAACCCAGTTAAAGATAAGATTAATTTATTAAATTTGAATAATCATTAATGTATCTTGTTAATTTCAGGAAGATTAAAGAATAAATTTAAAAGAATTTATCTTTGATAAAATTAATGGGAAGATTTCCCTAAAAAGGTGAATATTTTAATAAAAGAATATTCTAAATCGGAATGAGGCGTATGATGTGATTTTATAGCACTTGATTACAAAATACGCGAATTATTCGGAAAGATCTGATTTAACCCATTTTGAATAATTACTACGACGATCAAGAGTCGAAGATGAAGAGGCGGTTGAAGACCGGAGTTCTTCACATCGTTTGGATGATTATGATGTCTTGATTGGGTCGTACACCCAAGACAAGGTAATAAGTGGTGATTGTCCAAACGTACTTGGAGATCGACTAATATGCGAGGACCTCTCTCCTGTATTGGACATATGGGACGAGGAATAAGGTGCCTCCGGTTTCGTTCAGACCCAAAACGGACTTGTAAATGGAGGTATATCTGACGTTGTATTCCTTTATGCTATATTCGTTGATCTCTGCTAAATATATATCTGTTTGGTGGTGGAGAACTTACTCTCTTGCTTGACACCCTTCTCTGAGACGTACGAGCTCAGAGGTTATATATTGGTAGAAATCAATGGTATGGTATGCACTGACAATGTGGCATGCTAAGATGCAAATGATCAAGGTTTTATTTGAAAAGCAGAGCCTTGTGGTTGATGATCAAAGCACAACTTATTTAGGCATAGCTTTTTGTATAACGTTTCTTCGCGAGCCTTGCATCCCGGTATGAACCAAAAACGGGATAGTGACTGCATGGAAATGGACATATGTTAGTTCTAGCTACAAATAACGTCATGGTATGGATCCCAGGCTGTTTACTTATGTGGAAGTGCCTTATTATTTGTTGGAAAGCGGGGTACCTCGGATATGATTTGAGTCCCTAGTGGCTCTATAGTGGTCGACATTACTGACCCATTTTTATAGGTTCGATAAAACTGCTAACATATAGTTTATGGTATAACTAATCATCGTTGGATGACCGACCGTGTAGATCTAAGGGTTGCCCGTAGGTGTGATCCTGAGGATCTTGCTATTGTGTCTCAAAATCGGTGAGGATAATCCCTTACTTCAGTTCATAGATGGAAACCCAATTTCCAATACGCGATATTCGATCTTAGTTGTAAATATATATATATATATGGCGATGTAATATAATGGTACATATCCCGCCAATGATTGATACATTTATATTCAAAGTTGATTTCTTCACTTATAGTAATAATAAAAGTTGAAATTTAGCGTATCAAGCATTTTTGGCTATTATAAGGGAAAACTCTATCATCCGACTACGTTCATTATGTGATGGGACCTGAGTCTTATAATAGCTTCATTTTTCCAAAAAGCATTGCGTTGTTTTATTTTAACTAAGGTTCATGTGGAATAGACCCTTCTGTGATTTACCTAACTTTAAAATCAAGTTTAATAACTGTTTTGAGTTCTCACACCAGTCCCATGACTGACCTGGAGTTTATTGTTCTAACCTAAACTCTAGGTGCCCATATTTTCCACGTGGGCTGCTAGTAGTTTTGGTTTTGCAGATATTATATTCACAGGATCCTGGTTTACACCTGAAACGATGTTCATAAAGCTCTGTAGCCGTGTATTTATTTCAGTTGTATTTTGTATTATTTTTCTACTCCTATTTAAAATGTAATTTAAATCTCTGATATTGTATTTATCAAATGTATAATATTTATTCATACTCTGTTATATTCTTGTACTCTGATGTAAATTGTTGTAATAAGCAATGAAATGTTCTGTCATTTGTGTTTTGATTTGTTGTGTTCTCAATTCAATCCGTACTTTCCTTTATGGGGAAGTTTGGGTCATTTCATTTCGTATCAGGGCCTTGGTTTATAGAGCTCGAGAACTGTAACAACCCTGAAAATCAGAACAAATTTAAATTTTCTATTTTGGCAATTTTAATAAATTTTGGATATTTAAAGATTTATTTTAAATAATAGCTACTAGAAATTTATTTTGAATTGAATTAGAACATATAATTTTATTTAGATTGAAGTTAGAATATAAATATTTATTTTAATTATAAAAAGGAATTGGAAATGGCGCGGTAGTTTGAAAATTCAATATCAAATTTCAAATGAATGTGTAGGATTCAAAATAAACCAGATTTTAGTGAAACTAAAAATATTTGAATCAGTTTGGAAATATCTTTCCAACAAATACAAAAATTTGAAATTTCATAGCGAGAATAAAAAGTTATGCCCAGTTGAAAATTCAGAATAGTCGCTATGGAAATATAGCCCTTAAAATAGCGATTTTGCAAATGACCTCCATTTTCGATGAAACCACTTTTGTTGGAACCGGGATGTCAAATTATTGCTAGATTCAAATTTTCATAATTTTTGGAATCAATATGTGAGCGTGGTGGATTTAAATGTGTTTTGACAGTTTTAATCAATTTGGATCGACCAGAAAATGACCATTTTTCAAACGGTCTCCAAATTTGACAATATTAATTTTGTTAGGACTGTATCGTCAAAACATAGCTAGATTTATTTTTCTGGAATTTTTAGAGTCTGTAAGTGGGCCCGGTAAATTAAAATGTGCGTTGAAATCAATTTTGAACGTTATATTAATTTATATTTTAATTTTGATGAAAACTGATCGAAACAGCCGAATTGGCTTACGAAACATATCTCATTGTGTTCGGAATGGGGTAATTAGTTAGGGATAACAGTCGGTGGGTTAAGTTTGGAGTTCGAACGAAAAAGTATCTTTTTGGGATTTAATTAAATTAATTATATATAATATAAAACCAAGTCAACCCTTCTCTCTTCCCATTCCATCGTTCAAAATCAAAACAATAAAAAAAGAAACTGAATCCCCGTCCTCCTTTCAGAACAGCCATCGTCGCCCCATCTCATCCCCTTATCCAAACCTTCGACGATGGCGCCACTTCCCCCTCCTCTCAGCTCCTCCCCGTCGCTTCTCCCTCCCCCTCCTCTTATAATTTAGGCCGTGGCCTCTCCGAACCCAAACCTTCCCCAATCCCGCAACCACCACACCGAGCCCCACCAGAGCCGCCACGCTGGAAGCCTTCCCCCTAACCTTTGACCAACAACGCAAGCCCCCCTCCTCAGAGAAAACCAATTTTTACAATCTCGTTGGAGATACGGTGAAGAATAGAACGTGCGGAGGCAAATCCAAACCGCCGTTCGCTAAAGAATGATGGAGTGGATCCCAAAGGTGAGAACTCCTCACTATAATTTTTATACAGTTATTTATTTTATAACTGCATATATGAACTTCTCCCCGTCGTCTACAGACCATGGACGACTTGTTTGATTGTTTGGTTTGATTTATTTGTTTGAATTGGTTTGGGATGAGAACTGAATTGAATTGATTGAACTATTATGTGTGTATGGCGCGAGCCGATATCAAGAGAGGGTTAATGCTTGACATTAACCAATTTCATTATCGCGTCGTTATGCCGCCAAAATTTTCTAAAATATAATAGAAACATAAAAATATCATTTTTATGGTATAAATGTACTGAATAGAAAATTCATGTGTTGGAAATAAAATAAATATTCATTTACAAATTGGACGATTTGTTTATGTACACTTATTTGACCGATACGGATTGGGACGATAAATTTTACACATCGCCCAAACTGCACAAATAAATTCTTTGTTTGTTGTTTGAAACCCCATATGGGTGTTGGGATGACATTTGACGTACACTAATCCCAACTGTTTAATTGTATGTCGATCATTGTTTCACAGACTGTTGTAAGCGTTAAATATCTATATTTAATGCTTATACGGTGTAGAATGCACCCTGGATGATGGATGATTGTTGATTATGGTTGTTATTTACGTGTGTTGTATGAAATCCATATAAACAACATTATATGGTAATTGACTGTGCCTGATTCCAATTTAGAACGAATGAATATTTTAAAATAACGAATATTTTCAAATAATGAATATTTTTAAAATAATATTCAGTAAAAGATCAAAATATGATTTTGATGTCCGATTTGGGACGGACACGAATATATTAAAATATATATAGCCGTGTTGATTAGATATGCGCAAATTTGACGCGAATGATATTTATATCGATTTTATTCATTTTTATAATGAATATTGAAAAGGAATTGATTTCAAAAATCTAATGTTCGGAAAATATTATCATTTATATATTAATGATATGGAATATTCAATTTTGATTTGAAATTGAATATGAAGTCGAAATCGTTTTGAAACCGAATTTAAAACAATTTATAAAATATGTTTTAAATGGAAATCGATGAAATATATATTATATATATAATATAATGGGCAGAATAGAACGCGCCACACTGCGGTAGTTCACGAATTTCGACCATTGACTGCGAATGGGCATTATGGGAGATGCGACCATCGGATTCTCCTGAAACCAGAACCGTTGGGTTCGTATCGAAAAGTGCTTTCTAACGAATATTAGAAATTTGAAATCTAACAGTTGGATTTGGAATTATGTCCAAATCAAATTTGGAAAAGGTCGATGTAAGTGCAGTTCGATGGCCGTTTATGGAAATTTACTGTACGGGCCTTGGTAAAATTATTAAAAATATCAATAATTAGTGTAAAATCATAAGAAATTATTTGGAAAGAATTGGGATGAAAAATTCCATATTTGAAAAGATAAAAATAGTTTTTTATCGAAATGAACTAGTTATGAACTAGAATTATAATCCAATTATTTCTAAATAAATGAATTGGATTTGAAATGGTTTTAAAAATAACAAGAATTTCCAATATATGAATTGGAACAGATTTGAATCGAAATTATATTCGGAATATTTCGATATTGGATTCTGTGATTATATGGGCATTATGGAGGAATTTGGAAGATATATATATCGTTATTCCAATATGATGTTTGTTGAGTTCAGAACTTGATATTGAATATAAGCCGACATATTTCCGATTCAGAGTCTTGTATTTAATAATCAAATGGGATTTTGGGTTTGTCGTGAATGGTGTCTTCAGTAGCACTGTTCTTGAACCCCATGTGAAGGGAATAATTCTTTTTAATTAAGATTGCTAGAGTTTCCAGTTATATTTAATAATCAGAAGAAAATGGAATGTGAATTGGGTTTATCGTGAACTGTGTTTTTAACGACATTCCTTCTTTAACCCGATTTACAGTGAAATGTGATTTGGAATTTATAAATCTTTTGTTAATATTTAAAGGAGATTTTCCAAAGTAAAGTTTTCCAATTTAACATATTAAATTGGAATTGAATGGAATTCGATTTGTAATAATCGAAGTGAGATTCTGTAGAGGAAG
Source organism: Allium sativum (assembly GCA_030737875.1). NCBI lineage: Eukaryota > Viridiplantae > Streptophyta > Magnoliopsida > Asparagales > Amaryllidaceae > Allium > Allium sativum. Next base: position 261,990,092 of record CM060923.1, read on the forward strand.
ACTTCTAATATATATGGGATTTAAAAGGCTTGGCCGTTATTCCATTTATATTAGCGGTTGGATATGGAAGTTCATATCGATTATATATTGGTTTGTTTTTCCGTGAAAATTCCATAATTAATGGAAATGTGATTTTGGGTTTATCGTGAACTGTGTTTTAAATGACATTAGTTCTTTAACCCAGTTAAAGACGGGATTTATTTCCTAAATTAGAAAAAAAAACCATTAAGTAATGATTGTTGGAAATTAAAACTGAATTAGAGTTTTAATGAATCTTTAAATAGATTGAAAGGTGAATTTGATAACTAAAATTATCAAATCCAATAAATGATCGAGAATGAAGTATCACTAGTTTTTCTGCAAGCGTTAGTTAAATCTTTAATTTGATTTGAACATGAAATGGTAATTAATTTAATCGATAACACTGTGGTGTTAGATATGAAGTATTACCAGTTTTACTTCATGGGATGAATAGGTTGGGATTGGGAAACTAAAACAAATGATTACTTCGGTAAGGTTCGTTAATCCCGACTAGTTTGGATAGACCACAATTTGATATGGATTGATTTCCAAAGGAAAATTAAAGAATAAATTTAAATAATTTATCTTTGATAAAATTAATGGGAACCTTTCCCAAAGGATATGAATATTTAAATAAAAGAATATTCAGAATTGGAATGAGGCGTATGATGTGTTTTTGTATCACTTGTTTATTATATACGTGAGTTATTCAGAAAGATCGGGTTTATCCCATTCTGAATAACAGATTCGACGATATGTCGAGGATGAAGACGGTGGTTGAAGACCGGAGATCTTAACATTTTTTGGATGATTACTGATGTCTTGATTGGGCTGTACACCCAAGACGAGGTAATAAGTGGTGATCGTTCAAGACGTACTTGGAGATCGACTAGATATGTGAGGGCCTCTCTCCTGTATTGGACATACGGGATGAGGAATAAGGTGCCTCCGGTTTCGTTCAAACCCAGAATGTAACACCCCGTATTTTCAGTGGACATGAACGTAACAAATCAAAGTATAATTAATTTGTAAAAGAAGAATTAAGGGAAACGGGTTGCGCCATTCGTTCGTCTCGGAATTCTGCTTGAGATAGAGTCCGAGTTTGCGTAAATCGGACTCCGTACGAAGAAGTTATGGCCTTTAGAAGTTTCAGAATATAAAAACAGCTCGAAACTGAATTCAAAAATTCAAAACAGAACCCAGAAGCGGGCTGGGAGGGAAATTTCCCGCCCAGGACCCAGGTCAACCTCCCCCCTACAGGTCGACCTGGGGGTCGACCTGGGCCAGTTTTGCCAGATCTGGACTGCAGCGATTTTAACCTATTCTGGACGGACCGTATGGCTTCTAGGGCGATCTAATGGCTCTAAAACACGCTCTACACCTGTAAAAGAGTGCCTAGACCTAAGGTTTCTCCACACAAATTCTTTGAGGCGTCTGCATGTTGTTTCTCTCTATTCTGGCCTCCACTATTAAAATAAATCTTATTCTCTACTAAAACAAGTTATAGTTCTTCAAATTGGAGATTCAAATCAAGTTAAAGCTTCAAGAAGGGAATCAAAGGCTAATTCAACGGCTTCAAGCAACATCACACGAATCATAGCAAATCGCCACAACGCTATCTTATTATCCTTTTCTAAACCGATCACTATAAGTTCGGTTATTCTTTGGATTTGAACATGTAATTGGAATCATGAATGAAATAAATCAAAATATAGAACTATACCTATTTGCAAGTTAATTATCTCTGATTCATGCTTATGTCAAATCTAAAGTTATCCATGCCTTTGGATCTGATTCACGACTATGACTATGAGACTTTTGCCTAAGACTATGACCATAAACTGTTGCCTATGAAATTATTGCCTATGACTATGATTCGTGACTGTTGCCTATGACATTAATTAAGAAATTATTGTGATTAGTCGTCCATGACTATTGTGGTTAGTTGCCAATAACTATTGTAGTAGTTGTTTATGCCTATTCCCATTGTTACAATTAACCAATCATGTTGTACCTTGAACTGGCATTATGTTGGACCAAATCACGTATGCCTATTCCCTTAATTATGTTGGATCTCATATTTAGTGTGTAACTTGGCTAGTTTATTCCTATTCACTATTATGTACACCGAACCTGTTGGAGCCATTATTTTTGCATGCCTATTCTTTTATATCAATTCTTGTGTTTATCCCCTATTCCTTTTGTTAGTGCCATTTCATGAGTACATAGAAAACTTGTGAAATCATGTTATACGTACGTTTATGATGCGCGGATTGGGCGTAGCTTAATTAAGTTAATTTGGCATAATAAATATGTTGGCATAATCTAAATTGGCTATAATAGTGAATAATTTACATGCATATTAGACTTGGGCATAAATTGATAAATTTTAATTGGCCGCAAAGTATGTAATTGGCATGTAAACCAAGTTTTGGATATAAACGGTAAACTAGAATATTAAATCTAGTTTTGACATGAACTGTAAATTGGAATATTAATCTAGATTGGGCATGAACTGTAAAAGGGGAATATTAAATTCAAATTGGTATAAACTGCAAGTTGGGCTAATTGATAGGTAAATCAAGTTTTGGGCATAGAATATAAGTATGTTAATTGGCATGACAAATGAATATGATCTAGGCTAAATTGATTTATGGAAATTTTACATAAATAGTAAATATGTAGATTAGAGAAGAGGAAAATGCCTAACCCAAGGTTAGATTGAGTTGTGGTGTAAAACTGCCCGGAACCGTCCGACACATCCAGTAACCACAACAATACATGTCTAATGTGAGAGGTAAGTGCATCAAGCCCAGAAAGACCCGAGGTTAGACTAAGTTGTGGTGTAAAACTGCCCGGAACCGACCGGCATATCCAGTAACCACAACAATACCTATCTAATGTGAGTGGTTGGCGCTTTAATTAATTAATTAAAGCTCATGAACAATCAAGCTAGACATGGTGAGGATAAGTAATTAAGGAAACACTTAACCAATTTAACAAGTTAACAAGACAAGAAGGGTGGGGTTAAGTAATTGAGAAAACACTTAGCCAATTCAATATGTTAACTAGACAAGATTGATATGGGTTAAGTTAATTTGGACACTTAACCAACTTAACATGTTAACAAGGAAAGATTTGTGGGGGTTAAGTAACTAAGGAAACACTTAACCATTATAACATGTTAACTAGACAAGTGGGTAAGGTTAAGTAAATGTTTATATGCTAACTAGACTAGATGGTGGGGTTAAGTAAACTTAGAACACTTAGTCGTTATAGCATGATGAATAAACAGGGTTAAGTTCATGAGAGACATTTAACCAGTATAACCTGAAAAACGAGTAAGGTTAAGGAACACTTAACCAATTTGACATGATATATGGGTAGGTTAAGTCAACGTGAACTACTGGATAACACTTAACCAATTTAACATGACAAGTGAATGGTTTAAGTTAACTTGAATTGACTGATGACACTTAACCAACCCAACATGACGATAAAGAGAACTAAGTAGTAAACCTTAGTTAAGAGAACTAAGTAGTAAATCTTAGTCAAGAAAGCCACGTAGACACAGGAAGGAGTAAACGTCCGTCTGATCATGAAGAAGGCTCCAACGAACTGGGGTATGAAGCACGCGGCTTCGAGGGGACGTGAGGGTACTCTTGGCATCCCTCTGTGAGGCTGTAGATGATCCTCTTAGGCATACAGAGGTTAAGGTCTGCGTTAGAAGAGCCAAGGGTATGCCTTGGTTGCAATAATAAGGCAACCTAAAGACTAGGATGGACCAACATGATTCGACGAGACCAGTTTTTGCCCAGTGATAGCAACTCGTCGTCTACCTACCATTTTGAGTCAGTCGAGATACATGAAGTGGAAAGGCGGAGAACTCCAACAGACCATATACTTGCTATCTAGTTATGGGTGAGGTTGGCCCATAGGTTTGTGGGGGCATAGAGGGGCCTGCGTAATGTTCTCATTCTTGATTTTCTTGGGTGCCTTTCATTTGTTAGTTGAGGGAGGGGTCTAGTGGGACCATAGCCACTGTAAAAGCAGACCTTAGCATCTGTAATCGGCAGATATCTGAAAGCTCCCGACCGAGTTCCGTGTTTCTTAACTACCCTTGCCACGGGACTCAAGTCGCACATATAGAGGACATGTGCATCTAGACATCAATAACGATTCATGACACATACGTGGGGAAAGTCTAGGAACATATACCGCTCTGGGTAGTGTGTCGTAGCCTAGGGGGCATCGTTCGATAGGTAGCATAATCCCTAGTTGGACCTAGGTCGCATAAACCCTGAATCCAGGAAGCGTTCAATAGGTAGCATAAACCCCAGTGGCCCTGGGTAGCGTAAACCCTGGTTGAATCTCGGAAGCGTTCGATAGAAAACCCTAGATTAGATATAGGTAATAAATGGAATCCCCATAATAGATGTACACCTGAAGGCAACCACAATTACAGGGATTGGGATCACATTATCATATGATCATTTTATATAGATTATTAGTTTGGACACCAGTTAGGTATTGCAGAGATATAGAAATCCGTATAATAGGGTAGTCGCGAAGCAGAGAAGGAGTAGAAGCGCATTCAGTTTATCAGTATATTCAGTTTATCAGTATATTCAGTTTATCAATATATCCAGTTTACTAGTATATTCAGTTTATTCTTGCCATATCATATCCTATATTATCTTGTTACTATCGTTTAGTCTTATATTTAGTTTATTCATGTCATGACCCTTTTCCTCGTCTAAATGCTAAGAATCACTGAGCTTACCAGGTTTTATGTCTGACCTAGTTTTTTTTCGCCTCTTTTCTTCCGTTCCCCCGTAGGTAGTCAGGGAGGGAATAGCTCAGCTCATTTTGGACCATTACTCTTTTCGAGCATGAAGATTCTTTGACGCATTGCTTTGAACTCCATTTTCTACTGATATGGCTGCTCATGCTTTATTGGGGAATATAATTGTCAGTTTATGCTTCTTTATTTTAAACAAGACAGATGCTTTGTTGTAGTAAGTATTGATGTTGTAAAACAATCTTTGTACAAGCTATTTTTAATCAATAAAGGTTATTTATTTTCCACTGCTTTATTTGTCTGTCTTGTAATTTTTATGCATCTTGTACCAAAAATGCTCCACCGAAGTTAAGGCATTCCCTTTGTAAGTGACCTTAACGTAGGTTGGGTGTTACACTTGGTATCAGAGCTGAAGGTTACCGGATCATATAAAAAGATTTGTAAAATTATTTTCAAACAGTTTTAAAAGAAGCATTTTCAAAAGAAATTTTTTGTTTTAAAGGCATATTCCCCAAAGTCATATGCATTATCTTTTGATCCTCTGTTTGAATCCTTGTTTCCTTCTTTCCTGTGTCTCTGGGGCTCCTGGCTTTCTGGGAGGTAACCTCATCGCAACATGGTTCCGTAGGCTTGATGAGACTACAACACTTGTCAAAGGGCAAATAAGCGCCTAACTTCCACCTGTAGCCGTAATTTTTTTTCGAGCTTTGTAGGATTCTCCATGCGATGGATGCAGCTTTCGAGAGACACGTCAACAAGTTATACAAGGATGGCAAAGTTGAGAATGAGAGAGTTTGGCTAAGGAGCACAACACAAGGATGAAGAACCCATGGATATGGACTTGGTTCACATAGGAGGGGAGGAAAGAATAGTAAAACCTAAAACAAGAGGAAGTATCTTTATTTTGGTATAACGGGTCGTATAGTTAAGGGCAAAGGCAAGAACAAAGGACAGGATTTCCCGGAAGGCAAGTGCATGCTCCCACCGCCAGCATACCTGAGAGAGAGGCAGTAAGATTTCTGTTGATAGAGTTTTTCCACTTTGATCATCCTGTTAGTAATCCTTCTTATTTTAGCGCTTCACATTCGTATATATTTGCTTCCATAGTTGAGTCTCTGCACCCTAGATATTGTATAGTAGAGGATCCCATTATAGTCTCAAATCCAATTGCTGGTTCGGCTCATTTATCGTTGACTTGTGAGGATTTGAGAATAGCTATATTAATGCTTATGTTTTTGGTTTCATGGGCTATGGGTTGATTCTAGGCATGGATAGGTTAGCTAGTAATTGTGAAATGAGGGTAGTTAGACTTTTGACTTGCTTCAGGAATACCCTCGAGATTTCGTACGATCCTAAGGGATCAGTTTGTGTTAGCTACCAAGAATCACTTTATCTATCTATCGACGATTTTCGATCCGTTGGAGTAGTCCATGAGTACGCAAGATGTTTTGATTAGGGTAGGGGTTTCCCCCCTAAAACTTGAGACAGACTTCCGCATATATCTAGATGATACTGCAAAGCCAGTTATGCAATCAACGATAATTTTGGACCAAGATTGGCGAGGATAGCCAGAGTCGGTAAAGTTCTCAATTGTTTAGTTGTTTTGTTAGTATCATCTCACATAGATTGTCCAAATTCATAGGACATATCATTTCTATATGAGTGCACAACCATTCATCCAAATGCAACATCCATATGATAACACATTCAATATACATCCCTTAATTCAAATACGCACACTCATCCATATGCAATATGGAAGTGATTGAGCCGATCTAGTGCTTAATGTGTGTGTAAATGCATCCACGAGCAACCACTAGCAAACACTTACATCCACTTGCATCCACCAAACATAACATGTCTCAAACACATGTTTACAACCATAGGATTTTCTACCTAAAGATCGAAGATATAGTTGAGAGGATACACTAAACGATAGAACAAGTATAAACAAAGCGGTAGAAAAAGGAGAAGTTAAGAACATACCCTCAAAAAGGAAAGGGTACGACGCACGTATCTTGTCTTCCGTTTCCCAAGTCACGTCTCCTTGATCATCTCCCCATTGTACTTTAACCAACTTGACCTCTCTCTTGCGTAACTTCTTGACCTCTGATCCAAGGTTGCATGTAGGAACTCACCTAATCGTGGCATCTCGCTCTACTTCCACTTCTCTAAGCATGCTCGGCTCCACTACATCCGCGGTATCATGTAAACACTTCCGGAAATGCGACACGTGAAATACGTCATGAACACTACCAAGCTTCTCAGGCAACTTTACTCTGTAGGCCATCTGTCCAATTCTTTCTGTAATGGGGAATGATCCTACGAACCTTGGTGCCAATTTCCCTATAGATCCAAAGCGAACTACATTCCTCAATGGTGATACTTTAATAAAAATCGTATCTTCAACATCGAACTCAAGATCGGTTCGTCTCTAGTCAGCGTATGACTTTTTCCGGTCTTGTGCCGTCATCATGCATCTTCAAATCAAGTCTATCTTCTCTGAGGTTTCCATAACCATCTGGGGCCCAAGCAAAATCTTATCCGTAGATTCCCACCAACAAGTAGGTGATTGGCAAGGTCGTCCGTATAGAGCTTCAAAAGGTGCCATGCCAATACTTGTCTGATAGCTGTTGTTGTAGGCGAACTCTACTAATGGAAGGTGTTCTTCCCATGTTCCTCCAAAGTCCAAGATGCATAGCCTCAAAAGATCTTCTAGTATCCTATTCATTCTTTCTGTTTGGTCGTCCGTCTAAGGGTGATAAGCGATGCTCAAACACAATTGCGCTCTTACCGCCTCTTGCAAGCTCTTCCAAAGCTCACTAGTGTAAATGGGATCTCGATCACTTACGATACTAGAAGATATGTCGTGTAGACGAACTATCTCTCGGTGATAAACAGATGCTAACCATGCCACTGTTCTTTTACTCCTAACGGAATGAAATGGGTGCTCTTAGTAAGTCTATCCACTACTACCCAAATCCCCGTATTACCCTTCTTTGACCTTGGCAACCCGTCAACGAAATCCATGGAAACGCTTTCCCATTTCCACTGTGGAACCTCTAAAGGGTCAAGCAAACCACCAGGCTTCTTTTGCCCAGCCTTGACTTGCTGGCACACTAAGCATCTAGAAACAAACTCAGCCATATCCTTCTTCGTTCCGACCCAAAAGAAAACTCGCTTCATGTCCCTATACATCTTGTCACCACTGGGATGTATGGTCATCTTAGAACGATGTGCTTCTTCAAGGATTGTCCTTCTCAAACTCTCGTCTCGTGATACACAAAGTCTCTCATCCCTACACAACCAACCTTTTTCATCTATAGTATAACTACTAAGATGGCTCAAAGACTCCCCTCTTATGAGCTTGTATACTATCTCTATCAGCTGTGGTCATCTCGCTTTGCCGCTCCTATCTATCCCAAAAGCGTAGATTGCACCTGTAACGATGCCAACAAACCGGGTACATAATCGATAGAGGGCCTAAAGTCAAAGGTAGATATGTATTCTAAACTCTGCCACTCTACGAACAAAGGACTCAAAGTCAACCTCTTTCTACTTAAGGCGTCAGCTACAACGTTACCCTTGCCAGGGGTATATGCAATCTCAAAATCGTAGGATGCTAAGAACTCCATCCACCTCTGTTGCCTTAAGTTTAAATCTTTTTAAGAGAACAAGTATCTTAGTGACTTATGGTCTGTATACAACTCAAACCTCTCTCCAAGCAAATAGTGACGGCAAGACTTAAGCGCAAAAACTATGGCAGCTAACTCTAAGTCGTGGGTAGGGTAATTCTTCTCATGGACCTTTAACTGCCTTCCACCATAGCATATCACCCTTCCCTCTTGCATCAAAACTGCGCCAAGCCCTGTTCCGCAAGCATCGGTATACACTGTGAACGGTTTACTCCCATCTGGCAAAAACTAAAACTGGAGTTGTCATCAAAGCCCTCTTTAAACGTTGGAAAGCATCGTCATAGTCAACATCCCAAGAAAAGGTCAAATTCTTCTTCGTCAACCGTGTAAGAGGGGCTGATATCTTTGTGAAGTCCTTAATGAACTTCCTATAATGGCCCACCAACCCTAGAAAACTTCTTACTTCCGTTGCATTCCTAGGAATCTTCCAATCTTGGATTGCCACTACCTTCGCTGGGTCCACTGCTATCCCTTCCTTAGAGACCACGTGCCCTAAGAACCTTACTTCCTTCCTCCAAAAATGGCATTTGGAGAACTTACCCTTGAGTTGATGTGCTCGAAGGGTCTCTAAGACTTCCTTAAGATGTAGGGCATGTTCTTCCTCGCTTCGAGAGAATATCAAGATAGCATCCACAAAGACTACTAGAAACTTGTTTAGAAACTCCCTAAACACCCTACTCATCAAGTCTACAAAATATGCGGGTGCATTCGTTAAACCAAAAGTCATGACGAGCCACTCGAAGAAACCGTCGGGAGTCCTAAAAGCAGTCTTATCTATACTATCCTCAGCTACCCTCAACTGATGAAATCCTATAGCTAAGTCCAACTGCGAGAAAACTAAAGCACAACCAACTGATCGAACAAATCATTTATTCTCTCGGCAATGGGTGTCTATTTTTCTTCATGAGTTTATATAGTTCCTTATAGTCCATGCACAATCTATGCGAACCGTCCGCCTTCGTAGCAAAAACAACTGGAGTTCCCCATTCTGAAATACTTCTTCTTATGAACCCTTTCTCAAGCAGGTCCCCAACTTGTTTACTGAGTTCTTCCTCTCTCTCGGAGCCATGTGGTGCACTGGCAATGCAACTGGCTTTGCATTATCTACTAAGTATATAAGGAAGTCTATCTCGTGCCTCGGGGGTAAACCACAAACCTTATCAAAGACGTCATCATACTCACGGACTACTCGAACATATTGCAAATCATCGATGGATGCGTCAAGTGATTCTAGGTAGCTAAGCATCACTGAACCCCTAGGGTCACAAGAAATATCAAGGGTCCTTCCACAATGAGTCAACAATCTAACTACCCTCCTTTCATAGTCTAGGATGGCACCATACTTGGCTAGCCAATCCATACCTAGAATCAAACCATAGCCCATGAAATCGAGAACATAGGCGTTGCATTCAAACTTAATGCCCAAGATAGTCACTCTCAAATCCCAACAAATCATAGATAAATGAGCCGAACTACTAATAGGATTTGAGACTACAATGGGATCCATAACTAAACTAGTATTTAGGTGTAGTGTTTCAACTAACGAAGCAGATATAAACGAATGTGAAACGCTAGAATCAAACAAAGTTTGAACAGGATGATCAAAAAGGAAAATCAAACTTTCGGCAAAAATGTTTCTACCTCCTTCTTGCCCTAGCGCCATGAGAGCATGAACCTACCCTCCAGAAGTAGATCCTATCCTCTACCTTTGTCCTTGCCTCCTCGGGAAATCTTTAATTATATGTCCTGCCTCACCGCAATGGTAACAGCCAGGCTTCTTCTTCTTTCTACAGTCTTTCTTTAAGTGGCCAGGTATTCCATAATTGTGACACTTCCTTTTCTCTTGGCCCTTGTTATCCATACCGCCTTTCTTTTCTTGTTGTTGTGCCTTCTTTGGATCCACTTTCTTGTCCTGTTTCCTATCAATTTTAGCACCTTTCTCCTCCTCATTCATCAACGCCATATCAACAAGTTTCTCGAAAGTTGCCCCAATAGGAATGTGGGACATAGGCAACCCATGAAGTGGTTCGTTCAATCCCTTAGCAAATCTCAAGGCTTTCTTATGCGGCGTGTTCACCAACTCTAAACCAAATCTTGCCAACTGATTAAACTTGTTAACATACTCCTTGACAGACAAGTTTCCTTGTTTTAAAGCCAAGAACCTCTCCATATATAAACTTTTTTCTGCTTGTGAAAAAAAAATCAACTCGAACCTCTGTCTGAAATCCATCCAAGTCTTCATTGTACATTCTCCATTCGAGACTTCCCACCAAAAAGAGGCTTCATCCTTCAATAGCCAAGCTGCTAGTTGAACCTTCCTTTCATCGTCTACGTCAAAAATACCAAACAAGTCCTCCACTTCCTTGAGCCAATTTCTAGCCTCGACAAATGTCTCATTCCCATGAAACGGTTTTCCGCCCATCGCACGAAAGTCCTTACATATCTTAGAAAAAGCATCTGCACGCGGAGGAAGAAGTGGAATGACGGCTGCAGCTGGGGGAGGAGAAACGTTTGTTGGGCCTGCGGCAGTAGCCCTAGCCTCCAGATACCTTCTGAATCAGCCTGATATCTGTATGCCCTCGGGTATATCGGGTTCCCCAGACATGCTAAAAGAAAAAGGAAGAGATTCAAAACAGAGAATCGAAAGAAAGATATATGGCTTTTGGGAATTATGTTTTTCATAATAAATCTTTCTCTTGAAAATACCCTCTTTAAAACATGTTTCTGAAAATACTTCTTTTTAAAAAAAATGTTTTTGAAAACGGTTTTCAAAATCTTTTATATGTTCTGGTAACCTTCATCTCTGATACCATGTGTGACACCCCACGTCCATTAATGTCACTTACTAAGGGAATGCATTAACTTTCATAGAGCGTTATAAGAGTATAGAACAGAACATCACAAGACAGATATATAAAATGGTATTTAAAAATTCAAAATTTATTCATTGCAGTGGAAAAGCAAAACATGTCTGGTTACAACATCAAAACCACATACTAAAGCCAAGTATACAAATATCCATCATGAACAGAGTTATTATCTGAGTGCATAAAAGCAAAACCATAATCCCATTCCAAAATTCCATATGAAAGAGAAACGAAGATGAGCATTACATTCAGCACTTCAAAGCACTTCCAGTAGGGAGAGAGAGAGATTGATCCAAATCAAGCCTCACTAGTCCCACCCTGAGAACCTGGGGGGAAGGAAAAAAAAGGCAAAACAAAAAGGGTCAGACATAAAGTTTGGAGAGTCTAGTGACTTTAACAATATAATTCGTAAAGTAACAGGATAACAACATAAACTGATATCAGAGAAGACTGTAACATAAGCGAGTATGATAAGGTAAACAAGATGAACAAGGTATAACATCGATTGCGCTTCTAACCATTATAAGATATTTCCTGCACCGCACCAATACTAGTCTCATACTAAAAGGTGATCCCTCCCTACTAATCATAATAATGGTAGCTTCGTGTACTCCTAGCTGCTCTCGTAGGTGACCACTTTCTCCAACCCCCACTAGTTGTACCCAATACCCTCCCCATTCGATTGGCTCCCTAACTCGTAGATACCCGTGCTGGCCCTACAGTAAGTTGTATCACTCCCTAAAGTGGCAACCCGATACTACTAAAATGCACGGCTTATACCTACACGATGCAGCAACGTCTTACCTACCAGCCTGGACCCATGCACGCACATTACTCCGTTGGACTTGCGTTGCCTTCGCTCTTTACTCTTTTGACCTCTTACAATCAACCCCAGTAAGTGTGTCCCATCCTCGACCTAGTTAGAGCTCATATAGATACTTAAAATGGATTATTGGTTGAAAAGGGTCCCTACACTTGACATAAGCTCCCCTCCTAGGCTTGGTCCCCACTAGGATTTCCCATTAACCCCTTTTATTACGCCCATGTCTTACCACATGTCTCATTATGGTTAAGTGCTCTTAATTATGTTTCACACGCTACCCGTGTCACCCACTTAACCCCTTTACTATTCTCATGTCTTACCACATGTCTTATCTTGGTTAAGTGTTCATTAATTCATTATATTTATAATTGTGCAAGACCTCCCACATTAGATTACCGTTTGCGGTTGCTGGACACGTCTGGCGGTTCCGGGCAGACTTCTACCACAATCCGAATCTAACCTCGTGTCTTAGCACTATTACGCTTCTCATTTATGACTTCGACCTCTCACATTAGATTGTTGTTTTTCGGTTGCTGGATATGCTGGGTGGTCCGGGCAGACTTCTACCGCAATCCAAATCTAACCTCGTGTCTTAGGCGTTCATTATCTTTTCCTTTTATTCATGCCAAATTTCAAATCTTCAATTAATGTATTCCAATTTCCCATAATTTCCAATTATGCTTATAATGCTAATTCAAGTTATGCCTACGATTCCATGTATAAAAGTTATACCAAATTATGCCCAAATCAATTTCATAGTTAAAAACAATTTATGCCAAATCTCATTTTATTACATATTTCCCAAACTTTTCACAATCATCCTAACGTTATTCGTGCGTAAATCTCAACGTAATATGCTTAGGCACGAAGTTAGCCTAATCTCAAAAGGAAAAAGGAAAAGAAGACGGGAAGAGAATCAAACATCAAAATTGGCATAAACATATAAATAGGCATGTGAAATAAATAACAATAAGATAGATCAGACATGCATATGATAATAGCAATTGGGTATGAATCCGAAGGATAACAAATTACAAAACTTGATATGATTCATCTTATTTACAGGCATATACATTAGATCCAATTTACAATCCTATCACAATTACTTTTTAATTTAATTATATGTGAAAGTAACATAAACTCACAGCGATATGATTCTTAGAAAAGAGAATTAGGCGTTGTTGTAGCAAATATGATCTTGAATAACCTCTTCTTTGATTGTTGAAGAAGAAAAGCTAAATTAATTTGAGTTGGAGCAGCAGCATGGAGGCGCCATAGATTAGGGTTGAAGAGATTAGGGTTAGGTTTAGGTGTTTATTTATAGATGTATTAGGTGAATTAGGACCTTTAGATTTGATTAGGAAAAACCCGTACGACTCAAATTAGAAAGACACATCATCAGGAAACTATCCAGAATCAACCAGTCGACTGGCCAGTTTCAACCGGTCGACAGTTTTCACTTCTGCTTAAAAACGGTCAACTGGTGATAAATGGGCGGTCGACTTGTAAACGGTCGAATGGTGAAAAATGGGCAGTCGACTTGTTTTACAGCTTTAGCTTTAAATCTTTCGAGCTTCATAACTTCTTCATATGACGTCCGTTTTATGCAAACTCGGACTCTTTCTAAAGCAGAATTCCAAGACGAAAGCAATGGAGTAACCCATTTCACTTAATTCTTCTTCTAAAAATTAGGTATTCTTAAATTTGTCAGTTTTAATATTTTAAAATTATGGGGTGTTACAGGAGGCTTCCCACGTGATTGCTACAAGAAAGGGTCCGAATCCTCTAGAAATAAGACCCCGGGGATCACATTTTGGGGACTTTTCTCATTTCACAATCTTGTATCTATTTCTTAGAAAGAAAACCCTAATTTGTAAATCAATTTGGGGATTTTACTTAAAACCATTTATGTACTTATGCAAATGATCAATAAAGTGAGAATTACTACTTGTCGTCTATTTCACTTATTTCCTTGTTGCTATTCCACGATAAAGCCTTTTACTTTGGCATAATTACCGAAATAACCCTTTTTAAACCATTTAGCTTCCCAACTTGCGTTGAATTTATGAAACCCTTATCCTAAGCTAATTGTTAGTCCTTGAGCGTAAGCATGATACTCACCTCATGAAGGAAGAGTAACTAATCTTCGGGCTTAAGACCTTGATATCTAGGATACGGTGAACTAACTCAAATTTATAGGAACTAAATAATCCCTTGGTTCCCCTAAGTCCATATCCACACCCTTATTCCGATGTTGACGAAAAATAACGTTAGCAATCATCATCAGTTAAAGGAGGGTTAATATCATGATGAATTACAGCACACAAAAGCTCTTTGAGCTTTTGCTCCTTTTTCTGATCTCATTAGGGCTGTTTGTGGATCTAACTTGAAATTTTAGAGCCCTGTTTAAAGCTCTACTCATGGCCCTTAGAGTCTTGTTTTCCTTTTCTAAATCAAAGACACTGTAACAACCCGGAAATTCTGAGCCAATTTAAATTTTTTATTTTGGCAATTTTAATAAATTTTGAATATTTAGAATGAATTATTTTAAATAATGACGACGAGAAATTTATTTTTAATAAAATCGAACGTATATATTTATATAGATCGTCGTTAGAATATAAATAATTATTTATAATTATAAAAGGAATTGAAAATGGCGCGGTAGTTTGAAAATTCGATTTCGAAGTTCAAATGAATGTACAGGATTCAAAATAAACCGGATTTTGGTGAAACCAAAAATATTAGAATATATTTGAGAATATCTTTCCAACGAATCCGAAAAATTGAAATTTCATAGCGGGGATAAAAAGTTATGCCCAGTTGAAAATTCAGAATAGTCGCTATGGAATTCTGGCCCTTAAAAATGGAAATTTTGCAAACGACCTCGGTTTTCGACGAAACTACTAGTTTTGGATCTGTGATGTCAAGTTATTGCTAGGTTTCAAAATTCGTAATTTTTCGAATCAATATGTGAGCATGCAAAGGAAAACATGTTTTTGACAGTGTCAGTTGATTTTAATCGACTGTAAAATGGCCATTTTTCAAACGGTCTCAGAATTTGACGAAATTAGTTTTGTTAGGACCGTATCGTCGATACGAAGCAAGAAAATATTTTTTGGGAATTTTTAGAGCTCGTATGTGGCCCCGGTAAATTGAAATGCACGTTCAAATTCAATATACAGATTTATATTTTGATTTTGACGAAAACTGATCGAAACGGTCGAATCAGCCTATGATACATATCACATTGTGTTCGGAATGGGGGTAATTAGCAATGGATGACAGTCGGTGAGTTTGATTTCGAAGTCGAAATAAAAAGTTGCTTTTTGAAATTAAATAATTAAATATAAAAAATCCCTTTCATCTCCTATACCCTTAGCCCCCCCCCCCCCCCCTCCCGGCGTTACTTTTCAATCGCAAATGAAAAAAATGAAGAAGAGGGGAGCCATCGCGCGACGCGCGACAGCCCCCGCCGCCGCCAGGCGCGACGCGACGCCCCAGCCCCTCCTCTCGCTTCTGATCCCTCTTCTCTATTCTTCCTCCTCTTCTTTCCACGTGAAGCCCATCACCACCTAAAACCGAACGCCTCCACCCCTGGCTCACACCTCGACCACCGCACCCACCTGCGAAGCCTCCATACACCCCAGCGCCACCCCCACAGCCTCCAACCTCGACCATAGGCCCCGCATCAAATAAAAAATTGGATTTTTAACATTTTTTAGTTTTGTAAAACAGTCCCTGACCCATTGCCGCTCCTCCTCGAGCCTCCTCTGCCACCCGACAATGCCGATGAGCTTTTATTTCAATTCTAATCATTTTTGGCAATTAATAATATGATTTTTATGCTTTTGTTTTATTAAAAATGTAATCTTTCTATATAAACATCGTAGAAAAAATATAGAATAGCAATAGGCGGAAAGATGAGATTTTTAATCAAAGAAAGATTAGAATTTTAAAGAAAGATTAGATTTTTTTGTCAAAGAAAGGTTAGATTTTTTAGTAGTGAAAAGGAGGGATGTTTAAAGTAGAAAGGAAACGATTTTTAAAATAATAAAGTTTTGATTTTTATTATCACGAAGGTGGTGGGAAAATTTGATTTTTATTCATGTAGAGTAATAAAAATATAATTTTTATTATATTACTAGCAAGATAAAAATAGAATTTTTATCTATATAGTAGCGGTATAAAAATAGAATTTTTATCTATATAGTAGCGGTATAAAAATAAATTTTTTATCTATATAGTAGCGATTAAAAATAGTATTTTTATCTATATAGTAGCGATGTAAAAATAGAATTTTTATCTATGTAGTAGCAGTATAAAAATGTTATTTTTATATACATAGCAACAATATAAAAATGTGATTTTTATATATGTAGTGGCTACGGACAGTGAAATTGACAAAAGGCGAGCACGACGAAGATTTCTACATAAGAAGAGTCATGGCATTTGGTTTAGCTAGTCGGTGAGAACTTCTCACTTTAAATCTTGTTTTCAAGTTAAAATATATACTAGGATGCAGACGGTGCTTAGTAGCACCAAACACCCGTCGTCCACAGACCATGGACGGCTTGTATGCTCGTTTGATGTGTTGTGAAGTTTGTTTATGATGTTGATGTGAAATAGATACTAAAATATTCATGTGTTGAAATAAATTAATTATCATTAAAAATATAATTTTTAACGCGAATGTGAATAAATAAATATTCATTTACAAACCGGACGGTTTGTTTATGCACACCTATTTGAAGGATATTGTTTGGGACGATAGATTTTACACGTCGCCCAACTGCACAATTCAGTGTGTTGGGATGATATTGGACGTACACTAACCCTAATTGTTTAGTTGTATGTCGATCGATTGGTCGACAGACTGTGTAAGCATTAATTATTTATATTTAATGCTTATGCAGTTGTGTGGTGCACTTTGGATGATGGTTGATCATTTATCGTTGCTATTATATACATGTGTTGTATGAAATCCATATAATTAACATTATATGGTAATTGATTGGGCCTCATTCCAATTGGGAAAATAAAGAATATTATAAAATATATATTCATGTTTTGAATAGAATAAATAGTCATGTGTTAACGATGCTCATGTGTTGAGAATATTCATGTGTTGAAACTTATCATGTGTTGATTAAAATATTTTAACAATAAAAATTTACATCTCTATTATAATTTTGTAAAATATATTAAATAACAAAAATAGTCATGTGTTGAGAATATTCATGTGTTGAAAGAAATATAGATTCATGTGTTGAATAGAATAAATATTCATTTGTTGGATAGAATTACGAAGTTATTGAAATATATAAAGCCGTGTTGATTAGAGATTCGCCATTTTGATGCGAACGATATTTATATCGATTATATTCGTTTTTATAATGAATATAGAAAAGGAAGTGATTTCAAAATATAACGTTTTGAAAATATTATCATTTGTATATCGATGAAGTGGAATATTCAATTTTGATTCGAAATTGAATATGAAGTTGAAACCGTTTTGAAAACGAATTAAAACGATTTATAAAATACGTTTTAAAAGGAAATCGACGAAATATATAATATATATATATATATATATTAAATGGCCTGAATAGAATGCGCTGCGCCGCGGCAATTCGCGAATTTCGACCATTGACTTTGAATTGACATTGTAGGAGATCCGACCGTCGGATTCTCCTAAAACCGGAATCATTGGGTTCGTATCGAAAAGAGTTTTCCATAGAATATTAGAAATTTGAAATCTAACGGTTGGATTTGGAATTATGTCCAAATCAAATTCGGAAAAGGTCACTGTAAGTTCAGTTCGGTGGCAGTTATTGAAAACCGACTGTACGGGCCTTGATAAAATTATTAAAAATATTACTAATTTGTCTAAAATCATAATATATGAATTGGAAAGAACTGGGATGAAAAAGTCCACATTTGAAAGGATAAAGATATATTTTTATCGAAATGAACTAGTTTTGAACTAGAATTAAAATCAATTTATTTTTGAAATAAATAAATTGAATTTGAAAGGGGTTTTAAAAATAACCAGAATTTCCAATAATTGAATTGGAATGGATTTGAATCGAAATTATCTTTGGAATATTTCGATGTTGGATTTCGTGATTATACATATATGGTTGTGGAAATTTGAAAGATATATTTTATATCGTTATTTCCAATACGATATTTGTTTGTTTCATAATTTGATATTGAATATAAGACAGTATATTTTCTATTCAGAGCCTTGTATTTAATATCAAATGGGATTTTGGGTTCGTCGTGAATGGTGTCTTAGATAACACTGTTCTTGAACCCAGTTTAGAAAAGAACAAATCTTTTAACTAAGATTTAGTGAAATTGTCCAGTTAATTAGTATTTAATTGGAATTGAATTTGAATTGGTTTTTGGGGTTTACCGTGAGCGGTGTTTTGAATAACACCTGTTCTTTAACCCGATTAACAATAGAAAGTGATTTTGGGTTTATCGAGAATCGTGTTTTAGATGACATTGGTTCTTTAACCCAGTTAAAGACAGGATATTGATTTTTGAGAAAATTAAAACTAAGTGGAGTTTTAATGAATCTGTAATTAGATTGAAATGTGAATTGATAATTTAAATTATCAAATTTGGAAAGTGATCGAGAATGGAGTAACACCAATTCTTGTTGCAGTCATGATGGGGCTTCTCGCTTCGCGGTTTGGTGGCGAGCGGGAGACTCTTACCCCCACATGACCCTTGCGGGGGTTGGTTAGGCAGTGGCCGGGAGGCTCGAGAGGGTCGCCGTAAAACAAGTGTACTGGGGGACCATCTGTATGCCACGGTGGTTTTACCTGCTGCTTTGGGGGATGAAGGGATGGTTGCAAAGCTTACCGGATTTCGTCGGGCTATCACAGTGGTATCGGAGCTTTGGTTTACAGAGCTCGAGAATAAGACACATTAGAACCGAACGAAAGAATTCATCAGATATTGGATTAGTAATATCCAATAAGGATAACTCGTTAGAGATAGGATCAGTAGCATCCTAGAACAAGTGTGAAGAGTATATTTTTAAAATAAAACCAAATTGTTTTGAAAATTTAAACCAGAGTATACGTATTTGAATATTTTATTTATATTGATTTTGGACAATCAAGTATATAAAGATTTCGCGTATACACGTCATGAACGTATATTCGAAGTTTTAATATACTATATAGATATAGAATCACGTTCTAGACACCCGGGGATGATTCTGATGATGGTGCATCATCATCAGTATTCATATTTGAGTTTCGAAAGTGAGATATCTATATATTTCCACTAGACTGGTGTGAGAACCAAAACTAGATAGGTTTATTGTTATGATTTGACATCAAAAACATGATTTTCTGTATATAGATCAAAGTTATGTGTTTGAAATTCTAATCAACTAATTGATTGATGGTTATGTTGTTTGATTATTGTTCGATTAATTAAATGTTGAACCATTTAGCCTAATTGAACCGAATATTGAACTGTATTGAAAAATGATTACAAATGCATGCATATACATGTATATCTATTGAATAGGTCATAGCAAGGAGGTGAAAGCAGAGGAATAAAATTGTTTGCCCGACAAATAGGTACAGGTTTATTGTATTTCTTTGGGCCTGGATGATTTTATGAGCCGATTGGCTAGCCGCTTGGCTTTTTCTTTTTCTTTTGGATTGAAGAAGGCCATGGGAGGCTATATGAAATATCCCGAAGTCCCCGGTGCAGGGGAGGTTATGGCGAAATTTTTCGAAAATTTAGGGTGTTAGCCAAATTTTTGAGAAATTTGAAAAGTTCTTAGAAACGGAAAAGTTGAAGAAATTAAGCCGTGAAGAAAATAATGGAAGTTGAGTTGGTTAGTTAAACAACTTTCAGCTTCGTTCCTTTTCGGGGACGAAAAGTTTTAAGTGGGGGAGATTGAAACAACCCGGAAATTCTGAGCCAATTTAAAATTTTTATTTTGGCAATTTTAATGAATTTTGAATATTTAGAATGAATTATTTTAAATAATGATGACGAGAAATTTATTTTTAATAGAATCGAACGTATATATTTATATAAATTGTCGTTAGAATATAAATAATTATTTATAATTATAAAAGGAATTGAAAATGGCGCGGTAGTTTGAAAATTCGATTTCGAAGTTCAAATGAATGTACAGGATTCAAAATAAACCGGATTTTGGCGAAACCAAAAATATTAGAATCTATTTGAGAATATCTTTCCAATGAATCCGAAAAATTGAAATTTCATAGCGGGGATAAAAAGTTATGCCCAGTTGAAGATTCAATATAGTCGCTATGGAATTCTGGCCCTTAAAAATGAAAATTTTGCAAACGACCTCGGTTCTCAACAAAACTACTTTTGTTGGATCTGTGATGTCAAGTTATTGCTAGGTTTCAAAATTCGTAATTTTTTGAATCAATATGTGAGCGTGGCAAAGGAAAACGTGTTTTTGACAGTTTCAGTTGATTTTAATCGACTGGAAAATGGCCATTTTTCAAACGGTCTCAGAATTTGACGAAATCAGTTCTGTTAGGACTGTATCGTCGATACGAAGCAAGAAAATATTTTTCAGGAATTTTTAGAGTTCGTATGTGGCCCCGATAAATTGAAATGCGCGTTCAAATTCAATATATAGTTTTATATTTTGATTTTGACAGAAACTGGTCGAAACGATCGAATCGGCCTACGATACATATCCCATTGTGTTCGAAATGGAGGTGATTAGCTATGAACGATAGTCTATGAGTTCGATTTTGAAGTCGAAATAAAATTTGCTTTTTGAAATTAAATAATTAAATAAATAAAAAAATCTTTTTCATCTCCTATACCCTCAGCCCCCCCCCCCCCCCCCGGTTATTTTTCAATCGCAAATAAGAAGGGGGAAGCCATCGCGCCGCGCGCGACAGCCACCGCCGCCGCCAGGCGCGGCGCCCCAGCCCCCTCCTCTCGCTTCCGATCCCCCTCTTCTCTATTCTTCCTCCTCTTCTTTCCACGTGAAGCCCATCCCCACCGAAAACCGAACGCCTCCGCTCCTGGCCCACACCTCGACCACCGCACACACCTGCGAAGCCTCCATACACCCCAGCGCCACCCCCACAGCCTCCAACCTCGACCATAGGCCCTGCATCAAATAAAAAATTGGATTTTTAACATTTTTCAGTTTTGTAAAAAAGTCCCTGACTCATTGCAGCTCTTCCTCGAGCCTCCTCCGCCACCTGACAATGCCGGTGAGCTTTTATTTCAATTCTAAACATTTTTGGCGATTAATAATATGATTTTTATGCTTTTGTTTTGTTAAAAATGTAATCTTTATATATAAACATCGTAAAAAAAAATATAGAATAGCAATAGGAGGAAAGACGAGATTTTTAATCAAAGAAAGATTAGATTTTTAATCAAAGAAAGATTAGAATTTTAATCAAAGAAAGATTAGATTTTTTTGTCAAAGAAAGGTTAGATTTTTTAGTAGTGAAAAGGCGGGATGTTTAAAGTAGAAAGGAAATGATTTTTAAAATAATAAAGTTTTGATTTTTATTATCACAAAGGAGGTGGGAAAATATGATTTTTATTCATGTAGAGTAATAAAAATATAATTTTTATTATATTACTAGCAAGATAAAAATAGAATTTTTATCTATATAGTAGTGGTATAAAAATCGAATTTTTTTCTATATAGTAGCGGTATAAAAATATTTTTTTTATCTATATAGTAACGATGTAAAAATAGAATTTTTATCTATATAGTAGCGATATAAAAATAGAATTTTTATCTATATAGTAGCAGTATAAAAATATGATTTTTATATACATAGCAACAATATAAAAATGTGATTTTTATATATATAGTGGCTACGGACAGTGAAATTGACAAAAGGCGAGCACGACGAAGATTTCTACATAAGAAGAGTCGTAGCGTTTGGTTTAGCTAGTCGGTAAGAACTTCTCACTTTAAATCTTGTTTTCTAGTTAAAATATATACTAGGATGCAGACGGTGCATAGCAGCACCCGACACCCGTCGTCCACAGACCATGGACGACTTGTATGCTTGTTTGATGTGTTGTGAAGTTTGTTTGTGATGTTAATGTGAAATAGATAATAAAATATTCATGTGTTGAAATAAATAAATTATCGTTAAAAAAATAATTTTTAACGTGAATGTGAATAAATAAATATTCATTTACAAACCGGACGGTTTGTTCATGTACACCTATTTGAAGGATATTGTTTGGGACGATAAATCTTACACGTCGCCCAACTGCACAAATAATATTCGGTGTTTGCGGATTGAAACCCCACACGGGTGTTGGGATGATACTGGACGTACACTAACCCCAATTGTTTAGTTATATGTCGATCGATTGGTCGACAGACTGTGTAAACGTTAATTATTTATATTTAATGCTTATGCAGTTGTGTGGTGCACTTTGGATGATGGTTGATTATTTATCGTTGCTATTATATACATGTGTTGTATGGAATCCGTATAATTAACATTATATGGTAATTGATTGGGCCTCATTCCAATTGGGAAAATAAAGAATATTATAAAATATATATTCATGTGTTGAATGGAATAAATAGTCATGTGTTAACGATACTCATGTGTTGAGAATATTCATGTGTTGAAACTTATCATGTGTTGAGTAAAATATTTGAACAATAAAAATTTACATATCTATTATAATTTTGTAAAATATATTAAATAACAAAAATAGTCATGTGTTGACGATGCTCATGTGTTGAGAATATTCATGTGTTGAAAGAAATATAGATTCATGTGTTGAATAGAATAAATATTCATTTGTTGGATAGAATAACGAAGTTATTGAAATATATAAAGCCGTGTTGATTAGAGATGCGCCATTTTGACGCGAACGATATTTATATCGATTATATTCATTTTTATAATGAATATAAAAAAGGAAGTGACTTCAAAATATAACGTCTTGAAAATTTTATCATTTGTATATCGATGAAGTGGAATATTCAATTTTGATTCGAAATTGAATATGAAGTTGAAATCGTTTTGAAAACGAATTAAAACGATTTATAAAATATGTTTTAAAAGGAAATCTACGAAATATAAATATATTATATATTAAATGGCCTGAATAGAACGCGCCGCGCCGCGGCAGTTCGCGAATTTCGACCATTGACTTCGAATTGACGTTGCGGGAGATCCGACCGTCGGATTCTCCTAAAACTGGAACCGTTGGGTTCGTATCGAAAAGAGCTTTCCAATGAATATTAGAAATTTGAAATCTAACGGTTGGATTTGGAATTATGTCCAAATCAAATTTGGAAAAGGTTGCTGTAAGTGCAGTTCAGTGGCAGTTATTGAAAACCGACTGTATGGGCCTTGATAAAATTATTAAAAATATTAATAATTTGTGTAAAATAATAATATATGAATTGGAAAGAACTGGGATGAAAAATTCCACATTTGAAAGGATAAAGATATATTTTTATCGAAATGAACTAGTTTTGAACTACAATTAAAATCAATTTATTTTTGAAATAAATAAATTGAATTTGAAAGGGGTTTTAAAAGTAACCAGAATTTCCAATAATTGAATTGGAATGGATTTGAGTCGAAATTATCTTTGGAATATTTCGATGTTGGATTTTGGGATTATACATATATGGTTGTGGAAATTTGAAAGATATATTTTATATTGTTATTTCCAATACGATATTTGTTGGTTTCAGAATTTGATATTGAATATAAGCCGGTGTATTTTCTATTCAGAGCCTTGTATTTAATATCAAATGGGATTTTGGGTTCGTCGTGAATGGTGTCTTAAATAACATTGTTCTTGAACCCAGTTTAGAAAAGAATAAATCTTTTAACTAAGATTTCATGAAATTGTCCAGTTAATTAGTATTTAATTGGAATTGAATTTGAATTGGTTTTTTGGGTTTATCGTGAGCGGTGTTTTGAATAACACCTGTTCTTTAACCCGATTAACAATAGAAAGTGATTTTGGGTTTATTGGGAATCGTGTTTTAGGTGACATTGGTTCTTTAACCCAGTTAAAGACAGGATACTGATCTTTGAGAAAATTAAAACTAAGTGGAGTTTTAATGAATCTGTAATTAGATTGAAATGTGAATTGACAATTTGAATTATCAAATTTGGAAAGTGATCGAGAATGGAGTGTCACCAGTTTTGCTCCAAAGCGATAGTTAAATCTTTAATTAGATTTGAACGTGAAATGGTAATTAATATTTACCGATAACACCGTGATGTTAGATTGTAATGACCCGAAAATCCGGACCAATTTGTGCTGACCAAATAACACAAGTCCAACCCCAAATCGCACTGGAAATTGAAGAAACTAATAGAAAGAAGATAGAGGGTGAGAATAGATAAGATAGAACTTATAGAATAGAAGAAGAAGAAGAACATCATCATCAGAGTAAACACGAATCTCACAGCGGAACGAACAACATATAATAGAAAACATATCCTTGAAATAGAATCAGTATATGTATACAATAACATTATCAGAGTACAACACTTACAACACAGCGGAAATAAATAATAGCTATATGATCCTGAAGCCTCCTGCTCCAAGCCCTCCTGGTATATCTGTAAAATCCTGACTACTTGACTGCCCATACAAATTTGGGCACCCAAGAGTTTAGGGAAAACAAAAAAATAAACTCCGGGTCAGTCATGGGACTGGTATGAGTAAAACAGTTTGAGCAATGCAACGATATCTCATAAAACCACGCCGTATAACGGAACGGGTTTTTCCCTTATGAGAACCCAAAATATCTTTATATCAAAATCCTTTTGATATTATAATAATGTCTATCAATCACAATATATTAATCATCTAGCAGAAACGCTTTCATCTCACGCTCTACATATATAGTATACAATCAAAACCGCAAGCACATATTGGGTAACGGATTTCCAACTATGACAAGGTATGGAACCACCTTCCGATCAGTGTACTCTAGGAACGATACACTGGAGTTCAACAAGAACATCTTGCAACTCAGCCACACATGACCGACCACTCATTTCGCTTGAGTATATCGAATGTACATCACCAACGGTTGTGATCAGCAATCGTTCCCGTATATATATGGGACAGCATTGATAGATTAAAGAAGCAAATGAATATTCTCTAGATAGGTGATTAACACTGGAAAACATTCCCTTTTGTTTATTTACATATCACTATCCTTCCACAACTATCAGTCCCTGACTGTAAACTAGTAGGAGAACAATTCTCTAAGTATAAACCCCGAAGGCCGAAACCAACATCAGATCGATACTCAGAAAACTATTCAACTTAACTAATCTCTAGTCAGTTTCTAATCTTGTTTAACTCTATTTCGATTAACTCTAATTGAATAACTCTATTTGTTTAACTCTATTCGATCAACTCTATTTCTAAACTAATATCTATTTTTAACTTTATTTCGAATAACTATATTCGATTTAACTCCATTCGCTTGACTCTAGATCGCAGCGATCACAATGGTTACGCCTGATTCCCTCAGGAAACATCCGTCCGCCGTAGGCTATCTGCAGCCCTGCGAATTACGCTAGCAGTCGTGCTAAATGGCACTTATTCTGAATAACTATGTTTGACTAACTTCTTCAAATAAACTATATTTGATTAACTTCTTTGAATAAACTATATTTGATTAACTTCTTATCGACTAACTCTTTCCTATCTCGTTAATTTCCTTTTATCCTATTTATTTTCTAAATAGATATTCCTTTATTCTATTTATTTGTTTTATCAACATTTTCCCTTTTATAAAACTCTATTCGTTTTATAAATATTTTCCTTTTATTTATTTTCGAAATATTTCCGTTTATAAAATTTGTTGATTTTATAAAATCCCTTTATTTCAATATACATTGAAATAATTCTTTTTACATCCTAGGGTCTCTAATGATATTAAAATGTCGAATAACAAGGATCAATATCATTCTAACACACATAATCCATCACAGATTATATAGCACATCATATATTACAATATATGAACTGAACAGTATCATAAATATTAAGGAGTCCAGTTGGACCCCTCCAACCTACTTCCCTGCATCACAGATGTTAAACAACACATATATAAAATATTCTAATAAAACAGAATCAGTATTCGATTAACGATATATATATATATATTGATTTCTATGATTTCAATCAATACACAAACAATTCAACCAAACAGTTAACACACAGTAATCAGTCATTATTTATCATTTTTAAATATACATTATAAAAATAGAACTGTTCAGAGTTGGTGAATTTTACTCACTTTGGCAGTTCATCGTTAAAGAACGATAAACTTTTTGTTTTATTTGAATCAAACAATTTATTTCGCCATAAATTCATACGAGCCCCAATCCACTTCCAGTCAGCTTCGTTGTGAAGCTCTCGTCCATACGGTCCTAACGCAACTTACGGTTCGCCAATCTGACATCGTATGCAGAAGATACGAATTTATAAAGTTAAACGTACTTGAATTTTTGAAACCAAAACTTAAGTGAAATAAACATTGGGCCTCACCCTCTTAACCGGCCCAAACCACTTCAATTAAACAGACCCGTCCTCTTTACTTCCTTCCTCCATCGTCTGGTCCTCAAACCGAGTAGAACGTGGCCATTTCCCGTTCTTTCAATCCCAATCCTCCATCAATCACTCCACCGAACACCACAACATCACCACCATCTTTCTCCTCTTCGAAATCTCTATCAATTCATACCCAAAACCCCAAACTCGACACCATCCTTGTCTCCGCGGTTTCAGGCTTTCACCGTGACTCAACAGTGCAACCACCGAACTTCACTTGCACAGAAAAACCCAAAAGATCCACAACAGATGCTAAATCTTGTGCTTAACCCAAATACCAACCTCGTTTCGTGAATTGAAGTTCCCACCGATCCCAATGTGGAACCCTAATTTTACTAGTGAAATTTCGAACATCGTAAGACCCCGTCGAACATACAACGAAGGATACGGCTTTGAAGAACTACTCATGGTGAATCCATGAATACTTGCTTTGGATTTTTACGATTTTCCTTTGATTTTATATTGGGTTTAGAAGATCGATTTTCTTTTGTTTTGAAATGAACACCGACAGCAAGATAATTTTGACCAAACGAGAATAGGATTTAGGTTTAGAAGGAAAGTATAGGTATATATATAGGAAGTTTTTTATTAGTATTTTATATTCGAATATTTTTATTTGTTTTTAACCAACCGCTCTGTGTATTTGTCCTTTAAAATTCATATGATCACACGTGAAACCCAAAAATCACGAAACTGGACATACGACTACAGTTCGACATTACGGTCCCAACGAAACTGGTTTCGTCGAATTCTGGGGTCGTTTGCAAAAGTGGCTATTTTTAAAGCTCTGGATGACCCATTTAAATATATAAATATATTTAAATATAACTAAATTTAATATTTAAAAATAAATATTATCGTCTATATTCACAGTGGAATACCATACAGCTCCAGAATATTCCTGTATGAATTTTCAACTCGATATTACATCGTCAGAGTTATATCGATGTTCGATTTCTATTTAAATCCTTGTATAAAATATAATTAAATCATTATGGTCAGGGCGCTGCATTTCTGATAATTTGATTTGGACGTAACTCAAAATCTACACGACGAAATCCCGATATTTCTCTTTCACTAGAAAGATATACTCCACCGGCTCCACACGTTTCTTGTTTCACAGAAATCCGATTTAAAACGAACCATGTATACTCAGTTGAAGTTCGAATCGCCAAATAGTGAACTGCCGCGCCATTTCAAGCTCTATTTTTGTTATATTATAATTCTACGTTCAAACTAACGTCGATTGAATATATTCGTCAATATAATTCAATGCTAAGCTGAATTAAATCTTAGGGATGACCCAGTTCACATTATATTGTGATTTCCAATATTTTGATTATTTCTGAATTAATTATATTACTCTATTATTTAATTTAATTAAATATTCACTATAATTTAATTAATGATGATTTAATACCCTAAATCGCTATTTATATAATTAAATAAATTAATTATAATACCTCTGACAATGCGGGTCATTACATTCTTCCCCACTTAAAATAATTTCGTCCTCGAAATTGCTAAGTTAGAGGACGACCCTATCTGTTGGAATTCCTAAGATTTGTTTACCCCTTATTTCTGATTCCAACTGAACCAATTAATACTGACTAAAATATTTATTCATTCCGACTAACTAAAATTTTCAAAAATTCTGAAAATTTTCTAAAACTTTAAATTTTTGGAAAATTTTGCCATAACCTCCTTTGTACAGCCGTATCGGTAAAACCACAACTTGCCTCTCTAGGTCATCTCCAACCCAAAAGAAAATCAAACAGCCAAGCGGCTTTCCAATTCGGTTCATAAATCTCATGCTTATATCAAATATAAACTTGTACCTTTTTGTCGGGCATATCAACTTTACCCTTTACACCTGTTATCAATCCAACATAAACCAATATCAATCCAATCAACTCTAATCAATTTATTCTCAACACAACCATTCGCTTATACCTAAGTCGTATTCAATCTCAAATCAAATTTCCATTCTGGATTTCAAATTCTTACTTACCAGTCCAATATAATCCCAAATTATCTCTAATCAAGTCTAATTCTACTTGACACCAGTCTACTTCAATATTATTTTTTTACTTAACTGGCTTTTAATTCAATCTCAATTCTATTGGATGTTACAAATTTTACTTTAATTTGTTTAAATTCAAACAACCTTTTCTTCTTGGAAGTTTTTTAAATAGTTTACCTCTTTCAAAAATCAAATTTTCCTTTTTGAAATCCAACACAACTTGTTTTCCCAAAACAAATTCAAAACAAAATCCTTGGTAGTAATCCGTCACTTACATACTCAAAAATGAACACCGATGATGTCATGATCAACATCAGAATCTACTTTCCAGCTACCGAAGTGAGTTCAATACTATAGCACTTTCAAAATCCATTTTTTTAAACATTTCCACCTTGGAATCAATTCCAAATATCCTTTTACAATGTTGTAAACAAATTTAAAATCTCCCAGGATCTCAAAATTCACATATATTAAATCCAGATTCATTTACAAACACCTTTCCCATTTTTGGGATTTTAAATTCCAATTCTGATCTAAATTCAAATTTAATTCATTTCAATTTTATATAATTCACTTGTATAAATTTTGATTGGTTATATATAACCATTTCACATTTTATAATCTTATCTGATTATAATTACTACCAACACATCCTATATATGATAATATATCACATATCCATACTGTGTCGGTCCATCGTATTCAAGTGTTTATTTCCTCCTACCGATATAGTGGATCAAACTGATTGACCAGAACTCATAAACAACTCAACCAATGAATCTCCACAATATAAAACCATTTTTATATCAAATACAAATACGCACTCATATATATACACTCAACTCAATCTAGGGTATTACTATCCCTATCTGTACCGAGTCACGCCACAGAGCCAAGGTAATTCTTAACTTAAGCTCTGATACCAACTGTAATGACCCGAAAATCCGGACCAATTTGAGCTGACCAAATAACAGAAGTCCAACCCCAAATCGCACTGGAAATTCAAGAAACTAATATAAAGAAGATAGAGGGTGAGAATAGATAAGATAGAACTTATAGAATAGAAGAAGAAGAAGAACATCATCATCAGAGTAAACACGAATCTCACAGCGGAAGGAACAACATATAATAGAAAACATATCCTTGAAATAGAATCAGTGTATGTATACAATAACATTATCAGAGTACAACACTTACAACACAACGGAAATAAATAATAGCTATAAGATCCTGAAGCCTCCTTCTCCAAGCTCTCCTGGTATATCTGTAAAATCCTGACTACTTGACTACCCATACAAATTTGGGCACCCAAGAGTTTAGGGAAAACAACAAAATAAACTCCGGTTCAGTCATGGGACTGGTATGAGTAAAACAGTTTAAAACAGTTTGAGCAATACAACGATATCTCATAAGACCAAGCCGTATAACGGAACGGGTTTTTCCCTTGTGAGAACCCACAATATCTTTATATCAAAATCCTTTTGATATAATAATAATGTCTATCAATCACAATATATTAATCATCTAGCAGAAACGCTTTCATCTCACGCTCTACATATATAGTATACAATCAAAACCGCAAGCACGTATCGGGTAACGGATTTCCAACTATGACAAGGCATGGAACCACCTTCCGATCAGTGTACTCTAGGAACGATACACTGGAGTTCAACAAGAACATCTTGCAACTCAGCCACACATGACCGACCACTCATTTCGCTTGAGTGTATCGAATGTACATCACCAACGGTTGGGATCAGCAACCGTTCCCGTATATATATGGGACATCATTGATAGATTAAAGAAGCAAATGAATATTCTCTAGATAGGTGATTATACACCCTACTTCAGAGCGACCGACTTAGCCATGTTGCCTGCCCGATTTCTGTCGTTTACCGGATGTGAGGCTAGAAGCTACGCTTATCTTTCACATGCCACATCTTCATTCACTTTGAATGTCACATCGTCATACCTGCCAAATCACAAATTGATTTCCCCAAAAATACCATGGGTATACAGCTAAGAGAAACGAATTCCTCCGCCACCAAACGTGGATACGTTTGAAGAGATCAACTTACGCGATCTATTAGATATATTCAGTCAGACATTCTTCCATACAGGTCGTCCTGGGACTGGACAAACCGAAGGCACAATTCTGTAAACAGGATAGCCCTTGCATAACTCTGTCTTCAATTATCTTTGGCATATATGATTCGCAACCCTTGTGCCAATACAGAGTGGTTCTTCGGATAATAATCCAACCGGTCTCTCCATATTAACAACGTTAAAATGGTCGAAACTTTGATAGTCTGTGATTTAACTATCAAAGAAAAACACGTGTGCAAACAACGATATCATTTCCAAATGGAAATTCTATCAATCAATCATCAATCATATATATATATATCCCTTATTTTCTATATTTAGAAAATATATGTTATTAACACTGGAAAACATTCCCTTTTGTTTATTTACATATCACTATCCTTCCACAACTATCAGTCCCTGACTGTAAAATAGTAGGAGAACAATTCTCTAAGTATAAACCTCGAAGGCCGAAACCAACATCAGATCGATACTCAGAAAACTATTCAACTTAACTAATCTCTAGTCAGTTTCTAATCTTGTTTAACTCTATTTCGATTAACTCTAATTGAATAACCCTATTTGTTTAACTCTATTCGATCAACTCTATTTCTAAACTAATATCTGTTTTTAACTTTATTTCGAATAACTATATTTGATTTAACTCCATTCGCTTGACTCTAGATCGCAGCGATCACAATGGTTACGCCTGATTCCCTCAAGAAACATCCGTCCGCCGTAGGCTATCTGCGGCCCTGCGAATTACGCTAGCAGTCGTGCTAAATGCCACTTATTCTGAACAACTATGTTTGACTAACTTCTTCAAATAAACTATATTTGATTAACTTCTTTGAATAAACTATATTTGATTAACTTCTTATCGACTAACTCTTTCCTATCTCGTTAATTTCCTTTTATCCTATTTATTTTCTAAATAGATATTCCTTTATTCTACTTATTTTTTTATCAACATTTTCCCTTTTATAAAACTCTATTCGTTTTATAAATATTTTCCTTTTATTTATTTTCGAAATATTTCCGTTTATAAAATCTGTTGATTTTATAAAATCCCTTTATTTCAATATACACTGAAATAATTCTTTTTACATCCCAGGGTCTCTAGTGATATTAAAATGTCGAATAACAAGGATCAATATCATTCTAACACACATAATCCATCATAGATTATATAGCACATCATATATTACAATATATGAACTGAACAGTATCATAAATATTGAGGAGTCCAGTTGGACCCCTCCAACCTGTTTCCCTGCATCACAGATGTTAAACAACACATATATAGAATATTCTAATAAAACAGAATCAATATTCGATTAACGATATATATATATATATATATTGATTTCTATGATTTCAATCAATACACAAACAATTCAACCAAACAGTTAACACACAACGATCAGTCATTATTTATCAGTTTTAAATATACGTTATAAAAATAGATCTGTTCAGAGTTGGTGAATTTTACTCACTTTGGCAGTTCATCATTAAAGAACGATAAACTGTTTGTTTGATTTGAATCAAACAATTTCACCATAAATTCATACGAGCCCCAATCCACTTCCAACCAGCTTCGTTGTGAAGCTCTCGTCCATACTTTCCCAATGAAACTTACGGTTCGCCAATCTGACATCGTATGCAGAAGATACGAATTTATAAAGTTAAACGTACTTGAATTTTTGAAACAAAAACTTAAGTGAAATAAACATTGGGCCTCACCCTCTTAACCGGCCCAAACCACTTCAATTAAACAAACCCGTCCTCTTTACTTCCTTCCTCCATCGTCTGGTCCTCAAACCGAGTAGAACGTGGCCATTTCCCTTTCTTTCAATCCCAATCCTCCATCAATCACTACACCGAACACCACAACATCACCAACATCTTTCTCCTCTTCGAAATCTCTATCACTTCATACCCAAAACCCCCAACTCGACAACATCCTTGTCTCTGCGGTTTCAGGCTTTCACCGTGACTCAACAGTGCAACCACCGAACTTTACTTGCACAGAAAAACCCAAAAGATCCACAACAGATGCTAAATCTTGTGCTTAACCCAAATACCAACCTCGTTTCGCGAATTGAAGTTCCCACCGATCCCAATGTGGAACCCTAATTTTACTAGTGAAATTTCGAACATCGTAAGATCCCGTCGAACATACAACGAAGGATACGGCTTTGAAGAACTACTCATGGTGAATCCATGAATACTTGCTTTGGATTTTTACGATTTTCCTTTGGTTTTATATTGGGTTTAAAAGATCGGTTTTCTTTTGTTTAGAAATGAACACCGACGGCAAGAGAATTTTGACCAAACGAGAATAGGATTTAGGTTTAGAAGGAAAGTATAGGTATATATATATAGGAAGTTTTTATTATTATTTTATATTCGAATATTTTTATTTGTTTTTAACCAACTGCTCTATGTATTTGTCCTTTAAAATTCATACGATCACACGTGATACCCAAAAATCACGAAACTGGACATACGACTACAGTTCGACATTACGGTCCCAACGAAACTGGTTTCGTCGAATTCTGAGGTCGTTTGCAAAAGTGGCTATTTTTAAAGCTCTGGATGACCCATTTAAATATATAAATATATTTAAATATAATTAAATTTAATATTTAAAAATAAATATTATCGTCTATATTCACAGTGGAATACCATACATCTCCAGAATATTCCTGTATGAATTTTCAACTCGATATTACATCGTCAGAGTTATATCGATGTTCGATTACTATTTAAATCCTTATATAAAATATAATTAAATCGTTATGGTCAGGGCGCTGCATTTCTGATAATTTGATTTGGACGTAACTCGAAATCTACACGACGAAATCCCGATATTTCTCTTTCACTAGAAAGATATACTCCACCGGCTCCACACGTTTCTTGTTTCACAGAAATCCGATTTAAAACGAACCCTGTATACTCAGTTGAAGTTCGAATCGCCAAATAGCGAACTGCCGCGCCATTTCAAGCTCTATTTTCATTATATTATAATTCTACGTTCAACTAACGTCGATTGAATATATTCGTCAATATAATTCAACTCTAAGCTGAATTAAATCTTAGGGATGACCCAGTTCACATTATTTTGTGATTTCCAATATTTTGAATATTTCTGAATTAATTATATTACTCTATTATTTAATTTAATTAAATATTCACTATAATTTATTTAACGACGATTTAATTCCCTAAATCACTATTTATATAATTAAATAAATTAATTATAATACCTCTGACAATGCGGGTCATTACATAGATATGGAGTATTACCAGTTTTGCTCCATGGGATAAATAGGTTGGGATTAGGAAATAAAATAAATAATTACTTCGGTGTGGTTCGCTAATCCCGACTAGTTTGGAAATCCTAAATACAGTTTGAAAGGATATCCAAAGGAAGATTAAAGAATAAATTTAGAAGAATTTATCTTTGATAAAATTAATGGGAACCTTTCCCTAAGAATGTGAATATCTGAATAAAAGAATATTCTGAATTGGAATGGGGCGTATATTGTGTTTGTGTAACATTTGTTTATTATATACGTGGGTTATTCGGAAAGACCGGGTTTATACCCATTCTGAATAACCGATTCGACGATAAGTCGAAAATGAAGACGGTGGTTGAAGACCGGAAGTCTTCACGTCGTTTGGGTGATTACTGATGATCTTGATTGGGCTGTACACCCAAGATGAGGGAATCAGTTGGTGATCGTCCAGACATACTGGAGATCGACGGATATGCGAGGAAAGTGCCTCCGGTTTCGTTCAGACCCAGAACGAACTTGTAAATGGACTGTGTGTCTGACATTGGATTTTATTCTGTGTTGATTGATCTCTATTAAATATACATCTGTTTGGCGGCGGAGAATTTATGCTCTTGCTTAACGCCCTTCTCTGAGACGTACGAGCTCAGAGGTTGTATTTCGACGGACATCAGTCGCATGGAGTGAATTGCCTGTGTGGCACGCCTAAGTGGCAAATGATCAAGGCTTATGTTGAAAAGCAAAGTCTTGTAGTTGATGATCAAAGCACGGCCTGTGTGGCGTAGCTTTGTGTATGGCGTTAATTCGCGAGCCTCACACCTCGGTATGAGTCAAAAACGGGATAAGGACCAAGGAGTGCATGACGTTTCTTTTAGTGATGGTGTCAGTGTTTAAACTGGCTGACATTTATATACATTTCACATGTGTTGTTGTTGCAATGCGAGGCGCCTCGAATATATGGTCGATAACTGGCACTATGTGAGCCGACGTATAGACCATTATATAGGTCCTATAGGACCGGGAAACGTGTGTTCAGGAATTGCCAATCCTCAAAAGTAAGAGAGGACCGGCCTTGGAGGTTCCAAGGGATCGCTGTGTGTGGTCCTGAGACATTTGCTAGAGTGTCTCGAACGGAGAGGAGCTTGCCCCTTGCCTCGACTAATGATGGAATCCAATTTTCAATACATGATATTTAGGTTTTATTTGTAGAGCCTAGTACGACGGCATAGTGGTATGAGTCACTTATGTCGTCTATGACTTATACATGTTTTCTTCACTTATAGTAATAATAAAATATGAAATTTAGCGTATCAAGCATTCTTTGGCTATTATAAGGTAAAAACCCTATCCTCCGGCTTGCGTTGCATTGTGTGATGGGACCTAGGTCTTATAATAGCTTCATTTTTTCTTTATTTAGCATTGCGCTGTTGTTTTGTGCACTGGTATTCTTGGGGTAAAAACCCGTTTTGTGTTATACGGCGTGGTCCCTCGATTTACCTAACTTTAAAATAAAGATTAATAACTGTTTTAGTTCTCACACCAGTCACATGACTGACCTGGAGTTTATTGTTTTAATCTAAACTCTGGGTGCCCTTATTTTCCGCACGGGCAGCTAGTAGTTTTGGTTTTGCAGATTTATATTCACAGGATCCTGGTTTACTGCTGGAACGATACTCGGAAAGCTCTATACCTGTGTATCTCCTTTCAGTTGTGTTTTGTATTATTTTCTGCTGCTATGTAATTTATTGTAATCTCTGATATTTATCGAATGTGTAATATTTATTCATACTCTGTATATTCTTATATTCTGATGGAATTGTTGTAATAAACAATGAAATATTCTTCTGTTTGTGTTCTGATTGGTCTTGTCCTCAAAGCAATCCGGGCTTTCCTTACCGGGGAAGTTACGGGTTATCACACTCTTCTGCAAATCATGTCTCTCCTCCTGTAATTGCTTAATTTTGGAGACGCAATAATTTATACATCGAAAGGTGTCCTTATTACGTTGAAAAACTAACAACTGATTCATCGAAAGGTGTCCTGTCATAGAAACTCTTCATTTCGGCTTTGACCTTTCTACACTATCTACTAACAACTGATTCATCTAACCTGCGAGGAGGATTTATCAAATGGGAATATTTTTCAAGCACTGAGGCTTAGGACTTAATTGTGGCCTTGAAAAACTAAGGCACATGTATGTTAGTAGTATATCCAAAAGTAAATTCCCATGCTTTACAGCTTGCTTTCGTGTTATCTCGCTCAATTTCTAAATCAGCAGTCTGCTGGTGTAATATACTTATCTCTTCATCAGAGTCAATGGAGGGATTGGCTTTTATCTCTCTCTTTAACTAAAGGATAGTTCTATCCCTCTCTTTCAATCGACACTCCAATTCATTCGAATGATTAAAGGTCAATTTCTGAAGTAAATTTGTTTTCTCTTGAGTTATAGCGGGAATCTCTTTTGGAACATCCATCCGCTCGGCACTGATAGTGATTTATCCCTAGACTGGGTGTATGAAATTTTGGGTTGATTTCCTTATTTACAAAATGATACGATTATACATAGACCCTATTTTCAAAGAATGATACAGATAATATTATACTTTTTAGAAAATCCCACTACATAGACTTTTAAATTCATACAAACAAGCTTTGAATTTTTTTTTGTAACACACACATTGAAAATTACAAGCTTGGATTCTGTTTATCCGAACACCTATTGTTTATATTACATATCAAATTAGCATGTTTGGTTCTAAGTCTCTTCAAAATTATTTCTCGATCGTCACCCAAAAAGCTAAAGGGAAGCTGAGGGCATTCCATATACATGCACTGAAGGTCTTCTAGGAAACGATCTCTTCTATCTAATGATTTCGATGAATATTCTTTCCTTTAGAGAATGAGCGTAATTCATCATTTGGTACTACATCTTTGTGGAGAATGAGATTCTACCATAACAAGATAGAAAATCAAATATCATGAATAAAAGAAGTAATCATTAAAAATAAACATTCATGAATATATGGTTGTGACACCCCACGTCCGTTAATGTCACTCATAAGAGAATACATTAACTTCTGTGAAGCGCAAAAGGTAATCATTACAGGAAATTTACAAGACATAAAATAAAAAGAAGCGGAAAATTTTAAACTTCATTATACAAAATAAAGCATAGTTTCGCAAAACCAGTTACATCAAATTTGTCTCATAAACCAACTCACAAAACAAAATATCAGAGTACATAAAATCATATCCCTCGTCATATACCATACTAAAGTAGAGAGCAAATCGAAATGATACATCTCGAGAAATCCAAGTCCAAGCTGTAAGAGAAATCTTAGTAACTGTTGAGTGCTTCCACTTTGAGGACCTTGGGGGGAGGAAGAAAGAGGCGAAAGAAAAAGGGTCAAGCATAAAGTTAGGCGAGTACCAGTGATTTATAAATGTGCATAAAATAGAAATGTCGAGACAGGTAAATATGACTGGATGAGAAAGGTACAGTGTCATAGAATGTAAACTAAACTAAACTAAACATAATAGCATGATGGACAAGAATAACAGGAATAAACTTATGATCGAGTAATGCTTCATATTTATACCCTAAAACAGGTAATGTCGGCACTAATACTAGTATAACAAGTTCAACATGATTACATATCAGCAGGATCAATAGCAGGTTTAAATAGCAGGATTAGTCGTACCCTAATTACATAACCATATTAGGTGTTAACCTAATTATACAACAACAGGATTAGGTGTACCCTAATTACTACCCAAGTGATCAACTCCCTACTACGTAAATACTCTGTGTCAACCCGGACAATAGGTGTATCACTCCCTAACCCAACTATTATATAACACAGACCTATTTACTGGTGTTACAACATCTTATCTTCCCTAGTCGGACCCATGCACGCTCGCAACTCCGCCAGAATGTGCCCGTACCCACCCCCATGTGAACTTCTTACAATCTAGTTTAGTAAAGCATGCCCTAGCCTCCACCTATTATGAGGCCCCCTCTAATAAGATACCAACTGGGATACTGACTGATATGGGTTCTAAACAGCAGAATGACACAAGCTAAACCCCCTAAGCTTATGCCCCTAAAACTAGGATTTAAGAGTCCCCAAAACCCGATACAACAACAGAATGAGGGACCTCTTAGCATACTAATACTCATGTTTAACCTAGCAGGTTTAGGTTTACTAATAAGGGTGGTTGTAATATTACATGTCATTAAGTATGTACTACCCTTTTCTAAAACACCTACCCAGATGTATACAATTAACACATTATTTCAAGTCATTAATTGTGACAGGCATATAAATATGTAAAAGCATCATGATAGGCATATAAACTAGATGAGAGATAATAGTATCATGAAACGGGTATAAACAAGATAAGCATAATGAACTGAACAGACTACGCTTCTCAAATACTTTTCTCTGCACCAATACTAATATAACAGATATGATCCCTATAAAAACATATGGTAGACTTAGGTGTACTTCTAGTAACGGGTTTTACCCCAAACAGTAATAACAGGTACCCCAACAGAAATAACGGGTGTTACCCCAACCATGAACCACGGGCACCTAAACAGGCAGGACTATATGTACCCTAATTACTACCCCTAATGGATCGGCTCCCTATCCCGTAAATACCCTGTGTTGACCTCATAGTAGGATGTATCACTTCCTAAAGTGGCAACCTCCAGAAGGACAGAGACCTATTTACTGGTGTTACGGCGTCTTATTTTCCCAAGCAAGCCAGACCCATGCACGCACATGACTCTGTTGGAACGTGCCATCAGAACACCTCCACCCATATAAACCTCTTATAATAAGCTCAGAAAGCGTGCCCTGACCCCTACTTAGTTCGGGGTCCCCCTATAATACCAGAATGGGTTACTGACTGATATAGGTCCCATGCAGCAGATGACACAAGCCACCCCCTAGGCTGGTATCCCCGACTACTAGGATTTTGATAGGTTATGCCTAACAGTTTAACAGGCCCGCATAAACCCATCATATAAAATAGGCTCAGTTTATCGGGTTCATATAACCCCCCACAGATTTAACGTATTCACTTAACCCTCACCGATTCAAACAGGTTTAGTTAATCCCTACACAATTTATCAGGTTCATATAACCCCCACAGATTTAAACAGGTGAAGTATTACAGTTTCATTATGTGTTTCGTTTAATCTAATTATTAAGCCTATGGATTCACATCCCCCAACCCTTAAGTCATAATTCATAGTATAAGATATGCCCCAAATTTTAGTCATACATCATAGTATAGGTTATGCCCAAAAATCCCAGTTATAATTCACAATACATGATATGCCCCAATTTATCCTTCCCAACTATTCCCAATTTCGTTCGTTCGCATATTTCAGCGATAGGCCTAGGCTACAAAAATAAAAAGGGAAAGAGGGGGAGAAGAGGATAGAAATAGGCATAATAAAATAAATAGGCATATCAGAAATAGGTATATAAGAACTAAAGAGTAGATCAGATGTACATGTAATGACAGATCTGTTTAGGTATGAATTAGATTCTTAATAGGCATAGGTTTAGATCTAGATTTATAAACATGTCAGGATTACTTGTTAAATGTTAAATGTTTATATCTAAAAGTAACATGAACTCATAGAGACTGGATCTAAAGAACAAAGAATAACAAGAAGATGTTGTAGAAGAAATTCTTGTATGCGAATAGGCCGTTGAAGAAAAATAGGATAACTCAATCCAAGCAGGGGAAGCATCTTGTTCTCCATTGTTTTTTATGTGTAAAAACAATAGAAATGAGGTCCTATATGTAGCCTAACTCCAACAAATCTTGTTCAGAAACAAGTCCAGGTTCAAAAATGAAACTGGATGGATTTGGTGTGTGTCGACCCCTATGTCGACACTAAGGTCGACACCCCCTTGAGTGTATCGACCCATGGGTCAACACCCCTGGGGTATGGGTTGACCCTAATGGGTCTCAATCCTGCATCCCTTTCCTGCTTCGATTTTGAACTATTTTGAATTTTTTGGACTTGATTTGTTCATATATATTTCTCTTATACGTATACAAACTTCCAAGCTTAATAACTTCCTCATACAATGTCTTTTTTACGCAAACTCGAAGTCTATCTTAAGCATAATTCCGAGACGAACGCAATGGTGCAGTCCCTTTTACTTAATTTTCAATATTTAATTAATTATTCTTTAGTTTATCATTATTTTGTTCTTTAAATTATGGGGTGTTACATTCTCCCCTACTTAAAGGATTCCATCCCCGAAATCTCCATGTTAAGAAGATTGTATATCCTAACATCCATCAATCATCTACGCGTCCATCAATCACAGGCATCCATTGTCCTTAAAAGATTTTTACTGTTTATATGAACATATGCAAAGGTGTGTGTATATGTCCCAATATTAATGCGAAAGATCAGGCGGTCTGCTGATTTAGTTGACCTCCTTAATGCAATGTATGTTAGTGCCTTGAATTCAACATGTATGCAAATAGACCTAGTATATCATGTAAAACTCTGCATGTGTGCACGATCATCCATCCAAATGCAACAACCATATGATGATACATTCATTTCCATCCGTAAAATTTAAAATGCATACACATCCATATGCAATATGTAAGTGATTGAGTTGGTCTAGTGCCAAGTGTGTGTGTGTATAAGCATCCACGAGCAACCACTAGAAAACACTTCCATCCACTTGCATCCATCAAACATAACATGTCTCAAACGCATGTTTACACCCATTGGTTTTCTACCTAAATGTCGAAGATTCGATCGATAGGATATACTTACGTGACAGAAGCAAGTACGAATAAAAGCTTGGAAAAAGAAGTTAAGAACAACCCTTGAAAAGAAAAGGGTACGAAGCGCGAATCTTGTCTTTATCCTCCCAAATTTCATCCTCGCGGTCTTCTTCCCATTGAACTTTCATCAAATTGACCTCTCAGTTGCGTAGCTTCTTAACCTCTGATCCAAGAATACGGGTAGGAACTCATCTAACTG
This sequence comes from Allium sativum, assembly GCA_030737875.1. Classification (NCBI taxonomy): domain Eukaryota; kingdom Viridiplantae; phylum Streptophyta; class Magnoliopsida; order Asparagales; family Amaryllidaceae; genus Allium; species Allium sativum. The sequence continues at coordinate 262,031,364 of CM060923.1, forward strand.
TCGCCTCCCATTCTACCTCTACTTACTCAAGCATATTATGCTCAACTACCTATGTTGTATCGTGCAGACACTTCCTCAAATGAGAAACGTGGAAAACAACATGAACTTCCATCAATCTTTTTGGTAGCTTCACCCTATAGTTCATTTGACCTATCCTTTCCACTATGGGAAATGGACCAACAAACCTTGATGTCGATTTCCAAACAGATCCAAGCGAACCGCATTCCTCTGAGGTGATACTTTGATGAAAACTATGTCTCCCACCTCAAACTCAATATCGGTCCTTCTCCTATCTGCGTATGACTTCTTTCTGTCCTAAGCTATCTTCATGCGTCTACGGATAAGTTCAATCTTTTTTGAGGTTTCTCTAATCATCTCCGGTCCAAGTAGAAGCTTATTTGTAGACTCCCACCAACAAGTTGGTGAGTCGTCTGTACAATGCTTCGAAGGGTGCCATGCTAATACTAGCCTGATAACGTTGTTGTAGGTGAACTCCACCAACATAAGATGCTCCTTCCAAGTCCCTCCGAAGTCTAGGATATACAGACTCAAAAGATCCTCAAGAACTTTATTCACCCTCTTAGTCTGCCCATCTGTCTGAGGCTGACATGCAGTTCTCAAACACAATTATGTACCTATGCCTCTTGCAGACTCTTCCAGAGCTCACTAGTGAAGATCGGTCACGATAACTCAGAAAAGGTTTCAGGTTAAATAATTTGGATTCAATTGAAAAAAAACTCGTGGGAAGTAGACAGAAACTTGTTTGTACAAACTCCTGAATATGAAAACGAGGGTGGTGGATCCCTAACCTTTTTTGTCCTCGAGAATGGATGCTAAAGAACCTAAGTCTGAAGAAGAGTCTTGGTTCGAAGTAGAGAGAGAGGCGGATGTGGCATTATAAGATGATACCTTGGATTTTTTAAGCTAAGGCCTTCGTGTCCAGATGCGAAGATTGGGCCTCAATCCATTTTCCCTTAATAAAAAATCGTGACTGCTACGCACCTCGTTGGTTTGGCCATAAAGGCATTTTTCCTTTGGGTTGCTAAGATCTTAACTTATTTAGATTTAGCTACGGGAAATCAGTGACCTTTCATCGCTTCTTCTCATCTTTGTTACTTTACGGATTCTATTCCTATTGATTCACGCTTTGGGCATTCTGATGCATCTTTACTAGTTGCCTTTCAATCAAAGGCCATCTTCTCTTCCGTAAGCGCTTCTTATTCTAGAGATGAATGTGCAGCTGACTAGGTCCCAAATTAGGGCATTCTGTCAAAGAACTTATAAGAAAGTGCCATAACATGAATCCGTTCCTGCGTCAGCTATCCCCGGATTTGGTATAACACCGCCACATCACAGGGAAGGAATAATTCTTCTTTCGGCGGTCCCGGAAGATTGATTATTATGGAACGAATGAGCAATCCGGAACGGATAATTATTCTAGGGGAATAACCAAATCTCGGAAATCAAGCAATGGAATCGAATTGGGATTCTGGTGGGCTCAGACAGGAAGTTGGTTTTTGGTTACGTGATATCAGCCTTTGGGCCCAATTAATATATTGGCATTCCCGGAGCCATGCAACTTAATATACTGGATTCGTCTTGTAACATCTCGTATTTTTTGTAGTTAGATATTTATTTTATTTTATTATTTTAAATATTTATTTGGAAATATAATAATGAATTCGTTTATTAAATGATGATTAAACGTTTAATTTGTAATTTAATTACAAAACGAGCTGCAGCGGTGCTGTAGTTCATAATATAACGTTTTGAACTTTAATTGGTTATACAGGATCCAGTATAGGTCAGATTTCCTCGAAACACGAAATGTCTGAATCTGTTGGATAATATTTTTCTAATGAAAGAGAAAAATCAAGTTTTCATGTTGTAGAATTTGTTTATGTTCAAATCAAAATTGTAAAATAGTCGCTATGGAAATCATTTATAAACGTAATGTTTATTTAACAAATTAAAAGGGACTTCGTTCAAACAACCTCGAAATTCGACGTAACCAGATTTATCTTGTTCAAAATATTTACTTATGCACGGTTTCTAATGTCCTTTTGATCGAAGTCCGTATGCAATGGTACAAATTAAAAACATCGAACGTAAATCGTGCATTAAATAATTTCACGGTCACATTCAAGAAAATAAGATAAATATAAATACGCTATCATATCTTGTATGTATCTTCACAAATCCTTATCTAATCTTTAAAAGACACACTGCCTTATGCTGAGATTTCCGGTGAGATTTAAAATTTACAACGAAATCATTTACCATCTTTGGAATCAAGGTACGTTACCCTCTTAACGCAGCTGAGTCAAATATTTAAATCAAAAGGAAATCTCTTCAAATCTTTTGAATAATGGCCAACATTTTCAAGGCAGTACAATGCAAATCCTAAAAAAATTTCTACCGCAGGACTTATCCAATCCTAACCATGTGCAAGCCTTTATAATTTTCACGTAGCAATCTTTTCTACTATCCTAGCATATGTGCAGCTACCCCAAGTAGAAAATTATTTATTTTGAAATCAAGTAGCCTTTGACTTTAACATATTTTAAACCTATGGTTTGAAACTTCATTCTCCTAGTATGCTATGTCTACTGAAGTGGTTACATCATTTTGGTCTTAAGGGAAAGTGTGTCACGACACCCTATGCTATTATTTAAAAAAAAACTTAAATGTATAGGAAGAACATCACAATAGGGTATGGTACGTTTTTCCAAAGCTTACAGCTGCCAGCATAATTTAAATAAATAAACAAACCAAAAATATCATTCGTCAAAATCAGGCTCAAATCAACGAAATAACGTTGTACAACCTACCATTTGCACCACTCCTTTTTGCCATACTCGCACATGCATGGATCCGTAAAACCAGGAGAGAAAGGAAATAAAATAATACGCCTCTCCTATATAAACGCTGCACTCTTCCTCTTTTCTTACAGCAAACTAAAACAAACGGAGAAACCTTCTCTCCTCTTTCAAAACTAAACAAAGGATCCTTCTGAAATCAATATGAAATCCAAAACCAAAGGAAATCACGTGGAGCTGGGTTCTTTGAGATCGTGAGCTCACGCTCTTAGTGGTGGCGCTCGAAAATTTAAGTAGCAAAGTGGTGCTCAGTTTTTGTGATTCCTGAAGATGGAAGGAGGGTGACGACGAGGGGGACCATTTGGTGGTGGTTCGGCTAGCTTAGGTGATTGGACACTGGAGTTTAGGCCAGTTAACCGAGATCTGGTTATCCCCGTGTTTTTACGTCATTCGAGAGCCATCGGCAGGGATTGGAGATGGGACTGGTCGGAAAAGGAGCGTCGTGGATGAGCTGTCAGGGAAGCATCGGTTGTTGGTGGTCCGGATTCATCATGGTGGTGCAGCGATCAATCAAAGTCCAAGTGGTAGGCGGATTTGCAGTTGAGGTATCCAGTCTTTTCACGCAAGGGAAGAATGGGTTTCAGAACGAAGAAGCGAAAACGCGTTTTGTTTTAACAATGATGACGTGGATTACTCAAGCAATTAGGGTAAGCAAAAGGTTACAAGCTGAGTTCAATTTGGGGATGTGTTCAAAGCAGGGAATGAGCAGATCGCATTAATGGTCGTGATTAGGCGATGAGTAGAAAATGAATAATGAGGTAAATGGCTATTTAACATTTTAAATATAGTTAATTAATGTATAATTAAATTATCAGAAAGGGATCAAATATAAACATAACTTATAATTGGTATAATTCATCCGTTCTTAAACATAATCTGACAAAACGAAAGCCAATCGGATCGTATCAACGAGGGAAACGTGCTCAAACTAATTTGGAGAAATTCAGAAGAAAATAGTGTTTTATATAATTTCAAACGATGCATTTGAAATTATTTAATTCAATCAGAATCGATCACCAAAATAAAGGTGAGTTAATTCTCACACATTTCTGGAATTCTATGATGTGATAAATCCATATAATTAAATTTAATCATTGATAGTATAAATTGGTTGATTAGTTGCCTTGGATGCTATTTGTCTGTTATTAGTTGATGTTAAATATATTAACATTATTTGAAGTGTATTGGCTAAATTTTCCATATTATTATAAAAAAACGAACTATGATGCAAGGAAGAACAGGTTGGATGAATCCGACTGGATTCCTCAAATATTATGTATGTTGTTTATTTTTATATTGTTTATCTGAACTGATTTGACCCCATTAACAATAAAAACCTTTTTGAATGTTGACGTTGAATGGCGATTCAACGTTGTTGTGATTTAAATCAATAAATGTATTGATTGAGGGATTGGCAGCAAAGGGCTAGAATCCACATTTTTGTTAAATATTAATTTTCCATTAGGTGAATTGACGATGTTTAGTTATAGGATTTATATACCTGAAATAAGATTTTTTTTGTTTTTATTTACACATTATAATTAAGTTAATGAATATCAGTTAGCGAATAAACTGATGAGACCAAGTTGACTATGTCAACGGTTTGATCAAAAATTGGTATTCATGAATAGTTATTTAAATTTAGTACATATCTTAAATGTAATTTATTTTAGTTAGCAATATATAAATGATATTATTATAATTGTTTAAGAATTTCAAGGAAGAAATTAACTGATTTTCTAATAAATGGAACAAGTGAATTGTTTTACGTAAGTTAACAATGAAGTAAACCGTAATTAAAGAAATTACTTCTTAATCTAAGCTTTAAGAAGTAACTAGATATAAAGTGAAAGTTTAGCAAAGTTTTAAAAAGAATTTATGGATGGGTTTTCTAAATGAAAATCCAAGTTCATGAACAGAATTCTGGAAAGGAGATTTTTGTTATGCAATAGTTAAATTGAAAGTTTGAAATAAAGAAAGATTCTTTCTAGAAATACAAATTGACTTAGAGAGAAGGAATGGGTTAGTGGATTATTAATATAATACGAGTTAGGTTACAAGACATTAAATGGTTTGTACGTAGAAGTTAATGAATGAATTTTTAATTATAAAATCATAGAGTTTGTTTATAAAATGGACTGGGTATTTGGGAAGTAAATTCATGTAGTTCAGGTGTAAATGGAATTGTGTAACAAGCCGAAAGTCAAGATTTAGTAAAAGAAAGGGTCGTAAAGACAACAAAGGATGACATTAATGATTTTTAAATCGTTAAATGGATTTTTAATCATAAAAACTAGAATTTAGTTTAATATGATATTAAACAGTTTTAGCTAAATCATGTAAATGAATTGTCGTAGAAAAATCCGATTATAAGTGGAATGTGAATAATGAAGTTAAAGTGAAATGTTGATATTTTAAATGGGCATAGTCGATTGAGATTCTCAAAATTAACGATATGGTTTATAAAACCATAATTTAATTAAAGAAATAACATTTGATTCATATTATGAATAAGACGGGTTTTTGAGTTACGAACTTCTATCAATTCTGAGATAAGAACGTTGTCGATCAAGGTCTGAGAGGTAAATAAAATACCCCAACTTGAACGGCTTCACTATTATCGAGGAATGAAATTATTTTGTAATGGTAGTGGATAACGAGATTTGAAATGTAAACGTTAGCTGCGAGGTTTTGGAATATAAACAGGACCATTCGGTTTTGATGCAAAATATACATTAATGATTGTTTGGGCCCAAGTTTAAAATATGATACCAGTTGGTTATATATATATATACATATATTATATATCGCTATTTCTAAATAAAGAATATAGTTGTGTTCAGAAATATCTTTATTCAAATAGTAAGAAAAGGGCAACGAGGATTATTTTGGGATGAAATGAAATGTTGGAAATTTATGTGTATCCCATAAGTATTCGAAATAATTTATAACTTTGAGGTTTGGGAACTTAAAGAAGTCATCAAAAGTTTAATATAATAATAAGTACGTCAATTGACATTGTTTGGCCATATAAAAAATGACAATTGGTTTTTTACCATAGACTTAATATAGATCGATATTCTACGAAGTAAAGAAAAATAAGATATATTGAATAATAGGTAATATTCCAAGATTAAGGAAATGGAAAGGGTTTTGGAAATGTGGTGGTATTTTTGAAGTGAAGGAAATAAATGAGAGATCGTTGAATATGTTTATTCTTAAAAGACAAGAATATAGTTTATCGAGATATGTAATTAAAATCGATTTTTAAATCGATAAAATGATTCCAAGAGTTTTAATGAGTAAATTTTGGGATAATAAGACTTGAGCAGCCATGAACTTAATCGTGCCGTTATCATTAATAGTTAAAACACCAATCTATAAATGAAATATTATTGGACATTTTGACGTGTTGCTTCGAAGACCTAAATGGGAACTAGACTCAAAACCACTTCGAATCAATGTTGCATGCAAAAACTAATCTGCAGGGATATAGATGGGGCATTGAAGAACGTAAATCTTCATAAGCGGAAGAACTACTTGTTGAATTTCTCTAGCTGATCCCTAGAGATATTTCGGCTGTGATTTTGTCGAGATTGAAATCTACGAATTGCAAGGACTACTCATTATCGATTCTTTGGGTGATTCATAGGATGCGATAGGAGGGTGCCTTCGGTTCATCCTGTTCCCGGATGACTTGCATGGATGGGTGTCTTGCAGAGTATGCCTAAAAATCACGTACGTTGATCTCTTAAAGGTAATATGTCTGGTGGTGGAGGAGTTCATTTCTCTTAGCTTTTATATCCGTAATACTTGTAGGAAATCAATTAGTGGTTTGACGGATTTGACGCTGTGGCATTCAAGTAAATGGTGGTGTGCTGTTCTATAAGATAAACATAGTCTCAAGCCTCATCAACCGGGAAATGGAACAAAAATCGGGTAGGCAGCACGGCTATGTGGGTCGCACCCATTAAATGGGTATATCATTACCTGATCTGGAGAAATCAAATGACTTCGGTTTTCCCTTTTTGTTATTATATATATGTTGTCGGTTCGGTTGGCTGGCCCAACCGTGGTAATGATATATTCGGTACTCTCAAGAGAAATGATGGTCCAGTCACGTGTGGTCGAGTTGCAAGACGTTCTTGCTTGAACCCCATGTATTCATCTCCGGAGGTACATTGTCGGAAAAGGCGTTCTTGTTTGAACCCCAATATATACATCTCCGGAGGTACATTGTCGGAAAGGTGGTCCCTTACCTTACCAGGAAATCCATTCTCCAATAAGAGCCCACACTTTTGATTGTATGCAGAGCGTGAAATGAAAGCGTTCTGCTAGATTATTATTTATTTGTGGTTTGATAGACATTATTATAATATCAGAAAGATATTGATTTCAAAAATGTTCTGGGTTATAGTGAGGTAAAAATTGTTCATATTTATGTGTGGGCTGGTCTTACTATTATCTTTTTTTTCAAAAAGGATTTTTCAAAGTTAAGAAATTTATTGTACTATGAATTTATCACTGAAAGTATTCCAAACTGATCCGAGTGAATTTTTCTTTGCTTCAAATGTGCTCGAGTTAGACGGAGTATATTTCCAGGTTAGGTTTCGCTTGGAGTTTCAGAAGCTGGAAGTAAGAGGATTCACCGTTAGCTATATAAAGTTATTTTCCGCTGTGAAAGATATATGTTGTACTCTGATGATTGGTATGTATATACAACTTTCTTTTGTATAAAGAGATTTAATATATTATATTTTATTTGTTCCGCTGTAAGATTCTGATTTGTTCCCCTTTTTCTTCTATTCTAGCATTTCTTTATTTCTTTTCTCATCCTCTAACTTTTTTCTATTAATAGTGTGGGTTTTCGATACTTATATTTTTGGCATTTAATACGGAGTTATGTATTATTGTCGAAAATTCGAGCATCGAATTTTTTGGAACGTTACACATCTCTTTACCTATTTCCAGGGGATTGACTAAGCGTTGTCAATATGAATAAATTGTTGAGAAAAAAAATGAAATAAAAAAAATTACATGGTCCTATACATATGCCCTGCGATCAAGAAAAGAATTACAATAGCTAAATGATGATGAGCAATATCATTCAACCACAGACCTCACTATGCTAGAAGGTACTCCATGTAGACGGACTATCTCACGAGCATAAACAGATGCCAACCATGATGTCGTTCTCTTACTCTTAACATGAATAAAACGAGCGTTCTTAGTAAGTCTGTCTACTATAACCCAAATACTGGTGTTGCCTTCCTCGATCTAGGAAAACCATCAATGAATTCCATAGAGACGCTCCCCCACTTCCAATGTGGGACTTCCAAAGGATAAAGTAAACCGCTGGGCCTCTTTTTCTCAGCTTTGACTTGTTGGCAAACTAAACATCGTGAGACAAACTCCGCTACATCTTTCTTTATCCCAGCCCAAAAGAAAACCATATTCATATCTTTATACATCTTATCATCGCCCAGATGGATAGTCATCCTAGAATGATGGGCCTCCTCAAGGGCTGTCTTCAACAAATTTCCAACTCGGGGAACACAAAGCCTTCCATCTTGTTGCAACCACCCCTATCATCCGTGGCATATCTACTAAGGAGACTAGAAGTCTCCACTCTATTGAGCTTATCCAAGATGTCTGCTATCTGTGGGTCCTCTCGCTGCAAAGATCCTATCTGATCCATAACAATAGGTCGCACCTCTAAGGATTTCAAAAACCAGGTACAAGATCCGTAGATGGCCTAAAATTGAAGGTCGATATGTACTCCAAGCTCTGCCTCTCTACGAATAGAGGACTTAAAGCCATCCTCTGCCTACTCAATGCATCCGCTACAACATTACCCTCGCCTGGGGTATAAGCAATTTCAAAGTCATAGGACGCTAGGAACTCCATCCATCTCTGTTGTCTCAAATTGAGATCCTTTTGCGAGAACAGATACTTGAGAGATTTATGATCAGTATACAACTCGAATTTCTCCCCAAGTATGTAATGTCTCCAAGTCTTAAGCACGAATACTATAATAGACAACTCTAAATCATGGGTAGGGTAGTTCTTCTCGTGAACCCGCAACTGTCTACCACCATAACATACTATCCTTCCCTCTTGCATCAAGACGGCACCAAGCCCCGTACCACATGCATCAGTGTATACTGTGAACATTTTATTCCCATCAGGCAAAGTCAAGACTGGGGTTGTTGTCAGAGCCCTCTTCAATCGCTGAAAAGCATCCTCACAGTTAATATTCCAACAAAAGGTCAGATTTTTCTTCGTAAATCTGGTGAGTGGGGCTGATATCTTTGCAAAGTCCTTAATAAACTTCTTATAATAGCCCGCTAAACCAAGAAAACTCCTCACCTTCGTTGCATTCTTTGGAATATTCCAATCTTGAACTGCAACTACTTTCGTAGGATCCACTGCTATCCCATCCTTGGAGACCACATGCTCTAGAAATCTCACTTCCTTTCTCCAAAAATGACATTTGGAGAATTTCGCCTTAAGCGGGTGCACTCGGAGAGTCTTCAAAACCTCCCATAAATGTTGGGCATGCTCTTCCCCGCTCTTTGAGAAGATCAGAATGTCATCCACAAAGGCCACAACGAACTTATTCAAAAACTCACGGAATACCTACTCATCAGATCCACAAAATATGTAGGTGTATTCGTCAACCCAAAAGGCATGACTAACCAATCGAAGAAACCATCTGGAGTTCTGAAAGCGGTCTTGTCTATACTGTCTTCAGCCACCCTTGACAGATGAAAACCCATGGCTAAGTCTAACTGATAGAAAACAGATGCATCAACAAGATGGTCAAAAAGATCACCTATCCTCATAAATGGGTGCCTATTCTTCTTACTGTGTTTATTCAACTCCCTATAATCCACACATAAGCGAAGCGAGCCGTCCGCCTTAGTTGCAAAGACGACTAGAGGATCCCATTCAGATATGCTTCGCCTAATAAACCCCTTCTCAAGTAGCTCCCCGACTTACTTGCTAAACTCCCTCCTTTCCTTAGGAGCCATATGGCGCATGGGAAATGCGGCCGGCTTCGCATTATCCACCAAATATATCTGGTAATCAATCTCGCGCCTCAGAGGTAAGCCCCTAACTACATCAAAAACATCTGGATAGACATAGACTGTAGGTACAGATCGCAAGTTATCGATAGAAGCATCTAGCGACTCTAGGAAACTAAGCATAACGTACACCCTTTGGTCACAAGAAATCTCGAGTGTCCTCCTATGGCAAGTCAAAAGTCTAACGACCCTCCTCTCACAGTCTAGAATGGCACCATACATGGCTAGCCAAACCATCACTAGAATCAAACCATAGCCCATAAAACCAAGCACATATGCGTCGCACTCAAACTCGATGCCCACACAGATATCCTCAAACCTCGACAAATCATAGATAGATGAGCCATGCCCCCAATGGGGTTTGAGACAACAACATGGATCTGAAACCATACTAGTACTAAGGTGCAGAGACTCAACCACAGAATCAGATATAAAAAAATGTGAAGCGCCATAATCAAAAAGAGTGCTAACAGGATGATCGGAAAGAGAAATCAATCCTTCAACATAAACTTTCCTACTTCTGTCCGGTACACTGGCCTCGAGAGCATACACCTGCCCTCCATAAGATCCTACCCTTTGACCATGTCCTTGCTTCTTCGGGCACTTCCTAGAATAGTATCTGACCTCTCCACAGTGGAAACAAGCATTCTTCCTTTTTCTGAAACCATTGCTCGAATGACACATGCGTCTACAACTATGACATTTCTTTTTAGCTTTGTCGTTCTTCCCATCTTTCTTTTGATGTTCTTTCTTGGGCCACACTTTCTTGTTTTGTGTCTCATCGGTCTTAGCCACTTTCTTTTCGCCTTTATCCTCTTCGTGCATCAATGCCATATCAACAAGTTTCTCGAAGGTTGCGCCCATTGGAATACGAGACATAGGCAACCCATGGAGGGGTTCATTCAATCCTCTTACAAACCTCAAAGCTTTCTTGCGCGGGGTATTCACCAGCTCTAAACCAAACCTCGCTAACTGATTGAACTTATTGACATACTCTTTGACAGACATGCTTCCTTGCTTAAGTGCTAGAAACCTTTCCATTTTCATACTCTCTTCTGTCTGAGAAAGAAACTTTATCTTGAATCTCCATCGGAAATCATCCCAAGTATCAACTGGATGCCCTGCTTGCGTAACTTCCCACCAGAATGAAGCGTCATCTTTCAGTTGCCAAGCGGCCAATGAATCTTCCAACGGTCGTCAACCTCAAAGATCCCAATCCTCCATCTCTTTTAGCTAATTCCTTGCTTCCACAAAGGACTCAGTTCCGCGGAATGCATTTCCTCCCATAGCACAGAACTCCTTGCATATCTTGGAGAAATTATCCGCTCGTGGAGGAGGAACAACGGCTGCGGCTGGGGTAGGGGTGTTTGCTTGGCCTTCAGCAGGTGCCGTAACCTTGAGATATATACGAAACCAAGCCAGTATCTGAACACCCTCGGGAATATTTGGTTCCCTAGACATGCTAAAAAGAGAAGGAAAAGGGATTCAAACAGAGAACCAAAAGATATCATATGGTTTTGGAGAATATGTTTTTCAAAAACAGACTTTCCTTTGAAAATGCTTTGAAACCTTTTGAAAGCAATTTTCAAAATCTTTTATCCAATCTTGTAACCTTCAGCTCTGATACCAAATGTGACACCTTTCGTATGTTAATGTCACAAAAAAAATGCATTAAGTTCAATGATGCGTTATAAGTAAACAGAAACAAAATCTCACAAGAAAGATATATAAAAATAGCAACGGATATTCAAAACTTTATTTTCCAACAAAAAACATCATAGTCCAAAATCCAGTTACAACATTAATCTAAAATACTGAAAACCAACTACATCAAATAAAAGTATTTGCCTTGTACTAAAGCCATCTGGGTATGGTAATATAAAATCGTAGTCCCAAAAAGAGCCATAACAGAGTAGACAAATAGTCAAAGCGGTACATCTAAGCAATTTCTAAAATCCAAGCTGAACAAGAGAGAGAGAGAATCCTAATCAAGCCTGAGCATTCCCACCTAGAGAACCTTGGGGGAGGGAAAGGAAGAGAGAGAGAAAAGGAAACAAAACAGGTCAGACATAAAGTCTGGCGAGTCTGGTTACTTTTAGCATATAAATAAGTTGAAGCATCATGACAGACATATATACTAGATGAGAGATAACAGTATCATGAAACAGGTATGAATAGGATAAGCAGAATGAACTGAACAGATTACGCTTCTCAAATACTTTTCTCTGCACCAATACTAGTATAACATATATAATCCCAACAGAAACATATGGTAGACTCAGGTGTACTTCTAGTATCGAGTTTTACCCCAAATAGTAATAACAGGTACCCCAACCATGAACCATAGGCACCTAAATAGGCAGGACTAGATGTATCCTAATTACCACCGCCAATCGATCGGCTCCTTATCCCGTAAATACCCTATGTCGACCCCACACTAGGATGTATCACTTCCTAAAGTGGCAACTCCCAGAAGTACACAGACCTATTTACTGGCATTACAATGTCTTATTTTCCCAAACAAGCCGTACCCATGCACGCACATGACTCCGTTGGAACGCGCCATCAGAACACCTCTACCCATATGAACCTCTTATAATCAGCTAAGTAAGCACACCCTGACCCCTATCTATTTCGGGGCCTCCCTATGATACAAGAATGGATTACTGACCGATACGGGTCCCACGCAGCAGATGACACAAGCCACCCCTTAGGCTTGTATCCTCAACTAGTAGGATTTTGACATGTTATGCCTAACAGTTTAACAGGCCCGCATAAGCCGACATATAAAACAGACTAAGTTTATCGGTTCATATAACCCTCTATAAATTTAACATATTTACTTAAACCCCACGAATTCAAACAGGTTTACTTAACCCCTACACAATTTATCAAGTTCATATAACCCCCACAGATTTAAGCAGGTTAAGTATTATAGTTTCATTACGTGTTTCGCTTAATCTAATTATTAAGCTTACGGATTCACATGCCCCAACCCTCAAGTCATAATTCATAGTATAAGATATGCCCCAGATTTCATTCATACATCATAGTATAGGTTATGCCTCCAAATCCCAGTCATGATTCATAATACAAGATATGCCCAAATTTATCCTTCCCAACTATTCCCAATTTCGTTCGTTCGCATATTTCAGTAATAGGCCTAGGCTCGAAGATAGCCCAGACTATAAAAATAAAAAGGGAAAGAGAGAGAGAGAGAAGAGAACAATAATAGGCATAATAATAGAGTAGGCATATGATGACAGAAACAGGCATATCATAAATAAGCATATAAGAACTGGACAGTAGATCAGGTATACATGTAATGACAGATTTGTTTAGGTATGAATTAGGTTCTTAACTGGCATAGCTTTAGATCCAGATTTATAAACATGTCAGGATTACTTGTGAAATGTTTATATCTAAAAATAACATGAACTCACAGAGACTAGATCTAAAGAACAGAGAATAACAAGCAGATGTTGTAGAAGAAATTCATGTATGTGAATAGGCCGTTGTTGAAGAAAAATATGCTAACTCAATCCAAGCAGGGGCAACATCTCGTTCTCCGCAGTTTTTGATGTGTAAAAACAACAGAAATGAGATCCTATATATAACATACCACCAACGAATCTTATTCAGAAACAAGTCCAGGTTCAGAAATGAACCTGGATGGATCTGGGGGGTGTCGACCCCCGTGTCGACACTAGGGTCGACATCCCCTTGAGTGTGTCGACCTGGGTTGACACCCCTGGGGCATGGGTCGACCCCCAATGGGTATCAATCCCACGCCCCTTTCCCGCTTCGATTTCGAATAGTTTTTGAATTTTCTGGACTTGATTTGTTCATATATATTTCTATTATATATATACAAACTTCTAAGCTTAAGAATTTCCTTATACAATGTCTGTTTTACGCAAACTATGAGTTTATCATAAGCAGAATTCTGAGACGAGCGCAATGGTGCTGTCTGTTTTACTTAATTCCCTATATTTAATTAAGTATTCTTTAGTTTATCATTATAGTGTTATTCAAAATTACGGGGTGTTACACTAATCTCCATCTAGTACTTACCCTACTCTTAACATGTCATTTACTTAATGTCGGTTTTAAGTTAAATTTAACATGTCCAATTCATATGCATATTATTCATCAACTATGTTCCCCAAATTACATCATATATATAGGTTTATGCATATTATCCATTTCTACCAATTTACAGCAAGTATTTACACATTACCCTTTTTACCAGTTTAGAGCAAGTCTAAACATGTATATATTTATCCTTTTTCCTAAAGTATAGTCAATAAGTCACAATTTATTAATATGCCTAAATTCCTCTTTTTATATCATTAATTATTGCCCCAATTATACGCATACTCAAGTCGGGTATAGCCTAGGCTTCCAAAGGCCTAGGCTTAGCATAAAATAAGAAGGGAAAACAAAGGAAGAAGAATAGAACCTAATCACATAGGCATATAGGCCAGCCTCTTCCTTTAGATCCTAGGTTTTAAATCCAAACCGTACAAGTCATGCTGAGTCAGCAATGAATACAGTCCACAAAACAATCCAGGTTTGCACTCAGAGTTCGGTCGGATTTGGGATGGGTCGACCCACTTACCACCTAGGTCGACCCTAGGGAGGACCCAGCCCCCTTGTGTCGACCTAAAGGTCGGCCCGGGTTGACCATGGGTCACCCCTTAACGGGCCTATTTCCCGCTCGTTTTCCCGTCTCGTTCATTTGATTTTATGAAATATATCATATATATATATATGTATATAACACTTATACGTATACAAAATTCTAACGCCCATAACTTCTTCACACATTATCGATTTTACGCAAACTTGGGGTCTATCTGAACCAAAATTTCGAGACGAACACAACGGTAATGCTGGTTTCACTTAATTCTGAATATTTGAATAAGTTATTCTAATTTATTATTTTTAAACATGGTTATAGTGTACTAAATTTTTAGGGTGTTACATTCCCCCCTACTTAAAGGATTTCATCCTCGAAATCTCCAAGTTAAGAAGAATGTTACTATCCTAAAATACAACTACAACCATCTACTCATCCATCATCCACAGGCATCCATTGTCCTTAACATATGCAAAATGTTGTGTGTATATGTCTTACACTAACGCGAAAAATCAAGCGGTCGACTGATTCAGTTGACCTCCTTAATGCAATATATGTTTGTGCAATGAATCCAAAATGTATGTAAATAATCCTAATAGAACATATAAACTCTATATGTGTGCACAACGATTCATCAAAATGCAACATCCATATGATGATCCATCCATAGAAAAATTAAAATGTGCACACATCCATATGTAATATGTAAGTGATTGAACTGATCTAGTGAGTAGTGTGTGTGTTATGCATCCATGAGAAACCACTAGCAAACACTTGCATCCACTTACAACCATCAATCATAACATGTTTCAAACACATGTTTCCAACCATTTGATTCTACCTAAGTATCGAAAGGTTCGAACGATAGGATAATAGAAGCAAATGTAAAGCAAAAGCTTGGAAAAGAAGTCAAGAACATACATTAAAAAAGAAAAGGATAAGAAGTGCGAATCCTATCTTTGGGTTACCACGTTGCATCATCGCGGTCTTTTCCCCATTCCACTTTAACCAATCTGATTTCCTTGTTCCATAGCTTCTTGATTTCTGATGCAAGGGTATGAGTAGGAACTCGTCTCACTGATGCTTCCTTCTCAACTTCTACATCCTAAAGTGTGCTCGGCTCTACTATCTTTGTTGTATTATGAAGACATTTCCTCAAATAGGAATCGTAAAACACATCGTGTACGCCCTCCAGTCTATCCGGTAGCTTGATCATGTGGGCCATCTTACCTATCCTCTCTACTATAGGGAATGCCCCTGCAAATCTCGGTGCCAACTTCACTATTGAGCATAAATGAACTACATTCCTTAGCGATGACACTTTAATGAAGACCGTATCTCCCACTTCAAATTCAAAAAATCGGTCCTCCTTTATCGGTATAGAATTTTTGTCTGTCCTAAGCGGCTTTCATTCTTCGGCGGATGAGATCAATCTTCTCGGAAGTGTCTCGAATCATTTCTGGTCGAAGTAGAAGTCTGCCCGTAGATTCCTACCAATAAGTCGGCGGTCTACAAGGTCGTCCATATAATGCTTCGAAGGGTGCCATGTCTATGCTTGATTTGTAACTGTTGTTGTAGGCAAACACCACCAAAGGAAGATGCTCTTCCCAAGTCCCTCCAAAGACTAGGACACACAGTCTTAAAGATCCTCAAGAACTCTATTTACCCTCTCAGTCTATCCATCTGTCTAAGGGGGGTACGCAGCGCTCAAATGTAGATGTGTACATAACGCGTCTTGTAAGCTCTTCCAAAACTTACTACTAAAAATGGGGTCACGGTCGCTTACTATACTGGAAGGTACCCCATGTAATCGAACTATCTCTCGGAGATATACTGATGCCAACCAAGACGTCGTCCTCTTCCTCTTCACAGGAATAAAATGAGCGCTCTTTGTAAGTCTATCCACTATCACCCAATTGCTCGTATTTCCCTTCCTTGATCATGGAAAACCATCAATGAAATCCATAGAGACGCTCTCCCACTTCCGTGGGACATCTAGGGGCTGAAGCAATCCGCCAGGTTTCATTTGTTCAGCCTTTACTTTCTGGAAAGTCAAGCATTGAACTAAAAATTCTACCACATCTTTCTTCATGTCAGTCCAAAAGAAAACCCTCTTCATGTCTTGATACATTTTGTCACCGCCCGGATGGATAGTCATCCGAGAATGATGAGCTTCCTCTAGCACTGCCTTAAGCAATTCCCCAATCTTAGGGACACATAGCCTTCCATCTCATTTTAGCCACCCCTTATCATCGATGGTATATCTAACAAGGTGACTAGAAGCCTCTTCTTTACCAAGCCTATCCAAGATGTCTGATATTTATAGGTCCTCCCGCTGCATAGATCCTCCTCACTCCAATAGAGTAGGTCGCACTTCCAATGATGCCAACAATCCAACTGTGAAATCCGTAAAAGGCTTAAAATCAAAGGTCGAGATGTACTCCAAGTTTTGCCTTTGTATGAATAGAGGATAGAAAGTCATCCTCTTCCTACACTATAAGAAAATGGGGTTTTTACCTACCAATTGTAAGCGTAGGTAAAACTAACATATTGGTGGGTAATATATTTTACCTACCAATATTGAATAGGTAGAAATTGGTAGGTAAAGGTCAGTAAAGAAAGAGCTTTTACCTACACTTATTGATATAGGTAGATAAAAGAATCGCTGGATCCCACTATATTATGAGTTATGACTCAAATAATGAGTCATCAGTTGATGTGTATGATGATGTGTCATCCTACATGACTGCTGACATGGATGATGATGTGCCATCCTACATGGCTGCTGACATGATTGTTGTAGTAGTATACACACAGTATATATTAATGCCGACACTTGGCATTTATCGGTTGGTTCATGTGTCTAACAATAATTTGTCCATGTGTCATCATTTGATTAGTGCATATGACATTACTTTTTAGGCCACATGGTATTATTTACTATAAATAAATATTTTCAAGAATTGAATATTTAAACAGAATTTATTTTTAAACAAATAAAAAATATTTATTCAAATAAATATTTATTACACTTTCGAATAGTACAAATATTGTTTCCTTGATATTACACAATCACTTATATATACACTTCATCGCTACATTTCACTCGTATACATTGGCTCCATACTACATACTCATTCACTCATATACATGTACATAATCACTCACACTCTCACTCTAGTTTTAGTCATCGGTTTCTTACTCCAAATTTTGCCTAGTCGTCTGTCATACTTGTCATAATAAAATAGCACAGTAAATTGAAAAAGAAAAAAATTAATTCGCAAATATAAATTTGATTTACCACAGTAAGTTGGGTTGTTTCTCATCATTTTTCTAAACAAGGTCAAATGAGTATATGTGTGTGTATATATAAAGGCATACACACTCGAACAACGACAGTTTCCGCCAAATTACGGCTACTAGCTGTACTGAATAAGTTTGTGCAACCAATAACGGTCTCTACTGAAGAGTTTTTCCCTCAGTGAAAACATATACCTAGACCACCTTTGAAACTGCACGTGGTTAGAATTATAAGTTTTAAAAGAACCTCATTTTTTGTACAAATGACCACAGTAACAAACAAAATATTGCTTTGTTTCAAGGATTTTGGCCAAGAATAGGAGAAGCACTTGATGGGCTATATTATTATCGCTATCAAAAATACCTGTGTTAGTAGAAATATCAGAGGTAATAGCTTCTTATTTTAAGAGCTAAAATTAATTATGTTTGATTTTTATTTTACACATATAAATGCAAAACAAATTATCATAGTAGCATGATTTTGATACCATAGGGGCTTCAAACACTTCTTTCATAAAAGTGGACCTGTAACTAAAGAACACATTCTCGTCTACTTATAATTGTTTTCCTAAGCAATTTCACAATAAGAATGTGGAATAACATTTCACATTACGTATCATTCCCGCAGATAGGTTATTACTTTTATCACTACACCATAACAGCCAATTTGGCACAGATGGATGCAGACATATAATACGGGTTAAAGCCGTATCATATTTGATAGCGCTCAGATCCGTATCAAACTACATTTTGTGATCCGCACCACCCCCAAACACCTTAAATCCGACCGTCCATCAACGAAGCCCCGGATAAGTTAATTTGATACGGCTTTGGGCCAAATCATTCGTATCATATTGTGCATCACATTAGGCACTCGGAATAAAAAAAATGTTGCTCCCTTTTCCATTTGTTTTACTTTAATGGTGATCGAAAACCCAAATTAGGTTTTTCGGTGACCAAATCGTGCCTCCACCTTCGACAGAGTCGAACAACCCTCTCCTTCGGCAAAAACGCAGCAACCCTTGGTCTCCCTAGCCCTCCTTCGACAGTGCAGGTATGTGTTTTAATTGAATTTTGGCATGCATGATTGATAGTGGTGAACAAATTAAAATCTTTGTGTGATAGTTAATTGCTACTTTGTGTTAGTGCTAGTGGCGGAGCCACTGTGTCCTCGGCTAGGGCACAAGCCCTAGCTTAAGATTATACATCCTATTAAAAATTGTCATTTTTGTCCAACTGAAAATGATTTGTAAGCATTTTTTTATTTCTACCCTATCTGGAAAAAGCCCTCAGCTCGTGTGTTAGTTGTTTCAATTGAGTTGGTTTGTGTAAGTTTGTTAGTTGATTGCTACTTTGTGTTAGGGACGGATCTGTGGTTATACCGTGAAATCAGAAAAATCAAATTTGAATCATGTTTTGTGATAATGTAAAAAACATATGAATTTCTATTGGAAACATGTATGGTATAATTTTAAATTACGGTATATCCATGAAACAAAGAAATAACAATGAGTTAGTTTGCCATGATTTCATCGTCATTTGACTGTTTGTTTGCCTTATGCTTGAAATTTAAATTGGGTTGTCTTATAACAAGTTTACTCTTTTTAGAGAGATAACAAGTGTAGTGAAAATATTTTAACAGGTTTGTGGTTAATATTTTATTAGGCGATCCACCGTGTGGATGCATTTTAGCTCACGCGTAGGGTCGGGTATCCATGCTTATTAGGTTTATCCAAATGTCGGTTGTTGTTGCACTTAACCTTAGTAAAAAACTGCTTTCACTAGCAACTTTCCCCTATTAGTAGCAGACTGTAGTGTAAGTTAACTTACACTACATAGTCTGCTTCAAAGAAACTGAAAGTTGCAAGTGAAAGCATCTTTTTCCAAAGGTTAAGTGAAGGGGCATTCGACATTTGGATAAAGCTAATAAGCATGGCTTATTGACCCTGCACGTGAGCTAATATGCATCCACCTGGTGGATCACCCAGTAAATTCTTAATCAGAAAGTCTAGTATGTGTGTCATTCAAAGATGATGATTCGATATCTTTAGACGCTGGAGCAGGTATATATTATTTTACACTTAATCAGAAAGCCCAGTAAATTCTTAATCAGAAAGTCGACATTTGGTTTATTTGTTCCTTTTTGTGTGTATAGGAGGATGTTCTGTATGCTAGGGTACGACTAATGGTGTTGCAGATCGACTACAGTTCAGGTGATTCTTCTTTTGGGTTTGCATTTTCAATGACTATCAATTTTCCATTCCTATGTACAGTTAATTTCATTTAAAAGCCTATAGTCATAGAAAAACCAGTTTACAATGTGTATTCATTCATTTTTGAGACATATATACAGATCTAACCGAATGCTATTTTAGTTTCTCTGTATTCATGTGTACAATGTCGATCTCCTATATACGATGTTGGAGGTCATGTTAAACCACAAAGCATATGAGATGCTGGTATGTTTCTAGGTTGTCTATGCAAATTCACTGTTATCAGTACGACGCTCAACTAGTCGATTCGACTAGGTTGTTACTGGTGTCCAGTGAAGTATTTGTACACAAACACACTAATTGACTATTGTGAAATTACACAAACACACTGATCAACACTATATGCCCTTCACTGTCACTGGTGTTCAGTGAAATTACACAAACACAATGATCGACTGGTCGATCCGAACCCCTTATAGTAATCGACTACCGGTATATACAAACACACTGATCGACATACACTTATCTCTGTATTCATGTTTGCATCTCAGTCATAGTGAGTTATAATGTCGATCTCCTGTCCAGTGAAGTATTTGTAACTTGTTTCTTGTATTTTATAGGCAGTCCTGTTGGAAGTTTGGTGCTTTTGTGTTGCTGGAACTCAGGCTGCAGGCTATATATATATCACGATTCAGTTATGTTTGTGTGTTGTTGCTTTTGTTGCTGCTGGAACTCATAGTTGCAGCCATGTTGGGGATTTTGGTGCTTTTTGTTAATTCGTAATGTGATGAAAATCTTTGACAGTTTCCTTTTATTGTACATGTTTGTATGTACAGTGTTGGTATATATGCTCTGTGTTATGAAAGATATGTGCTACAGTTTCAGCTTTTATACATACACACATATATATATATGTGATATATATATACAAATATATGATATATATATATACACACACACATGTATATATATACATATATATATATATGTGTGTGTGTGTGTGTGTGTGCGTATACACATACATATAATTAGACACGGTTAAAGACTGTGTCTGATTAGACTTTAGATATGGCTAAGAGTCGTATGTTACTAGTAGTGAGACAGGTTTATAGTCGTATCTAATAATTTAACACGCCACTTTTTGATATGGATTTTTACTGTGCCTAACTGCTATAGATACGGCTAAAAACACGGCCTAATTACCATGTATGGTGTAGTGTATGCTTCATGCAACAAACCACGTTAAAAAAAATCAATTTTGATTGACAACATATGACCAACAAAGAAAATACGAAGGGAGAGCATGTTTAATAAACAATAGAAAAACTTCCCATTACCTGGCATAACCAATAGCCCCATCGTCAAGGAGAGGAGTTCTACAGCTGAGAAAAGAGAAGCCTGCATAAAAAACGACCCAAATTTAATCTTTTCATTCGACATATTACTTAGCTGTAAAAAAAATTCCATTAAAAATAAAGAGCCAAAAAAATAGTGAAACTTTATGAGATGTGGAACAGAATATTTACCAAAACCTAATAATTGAAACCAACTAGAGGATTTCGTACCCTTTTGAAATTCGAACAAAAGAAACAACCATGTCCATTGTTCAAAAGGATCGGTTATGAGAATGAAATATTTATAGCCTAAGATTATGTAAATTGAAGTTGATTTCTCCATGAATCCCATTTCTCTAATGGCTTGATCCATTGAAGTTCAAACAGATCCAGTGGCTTCTAGATCCAAAATTCAAAAAGCTTGGAGTGACTGGGATATGGGCTATACGGATCCCGCAAATCACCATTGCAGAACCGATTTTACTACTAGATCCAAACTACAAGGGATCGGTTGGAAGATATGGAACAAATCTAGCATAGATGTTGGAAATGAAGATCGATTTTTGTCCAAAGCCCAAATCTTTGATTTCTTGATCCCTTGAATATCAATGGAACTAGTAATGCAGAACCGATGATTCAAGGGTTTATTTGGAGATACTAGAAACAATAAGATTTGGGAGTGAATAGATTTGAAGATGATTATCTTTTTTCCTTCCAATAAACGGCAAAACATATATATAAGCTTTGAAATCCAACCAACTAGTTTTATACAAAATCAAATCAGAGATTAGTAGAAAGTTATCTAATGAGATTAGCATCAAATCAAATTAAATTAGCATCGAAAATGAAAAAAAAATATGAGAATTAATTAACATTGATATGAATCACATATTAAATGGTAACATATTAACGTTAGTATATACATATATGAAGTTAGTTAACACAAACATTAATATGTTACCATTTATTCCATACTTGTTTTAACATTAACTAAGATCAAATGGTAACATGTTAATTTACGTTAATTTTTACAAGTATGAAGTTAGATTAACGTTAATTTGTACAAGTGTAAGCAGTTATTAACGCTAACAAATGCTACCATGTAAACAATTATACAAATAATATGTTACCATGTAAAAAATGGTGTCATATTAATTTACGTTAATTTACATGTAAATTAACATGGTACCATGTAATGTTAACCATTTATTAAATAAATAAATTTATACAAATGTTACCATTTATAATTACTACCATGTATAAATTAACATTAATCAACAGCAATTAATTTATACAAGTATGAAATAAATTAACATAAACGTTAATATGTTGTCATTTATATCATGTATGGAGTCTACCATGTATAAATTAACCAACGTCAATATGTTACAATTTATTTCATGCAAATGTTAAACGGTAACTCTTGATAAATTAACACAAACGTTAAGCAAGGCTAATGTCAACCATGTTTTAACAAAACAAGTATGAAATAAATGGAAAAGGAATTAAAGAAAAGACGTACGTTAATTAACACAAACTCTTGATATATATATATATATGTATGTATGTATATGTATATGTATATATATTTGGAAATAATATATATATATAGAAACAAGATGGAATTGATTCATATGTCTGTAAATATAGATCTAATATTAAAATGGAATTGAGTGTATATTATATTATCCAAATATTATGTGTAAGAATAGCAGGGAATAAAAGAAAAGAAGAATAAGAGGATATAAATGAATGTAATTGATTCCTTTACATGCATGAATCCCTTCCTTAATCATTGAATCTATTCCTTATATGCATGAATGCAATTGACTCAGACATCTATTTTGGAGCCGAAGCTAGAAAATATACTAATTTGGCCTGCAAAATATAAAGATGCAAATTTATCAAATGCCCACATCATTATTATTTTGTTATTTTGTTGTTATTGTGTAGATTCATGTATGAATAAAAAGGTGAAAAAATATAGCTATTGGGGTATTTCATGAAACATGTTTTTAGAAAGAGAAGAAAATCAATTAAGTTTTAAAGTAAAAATGCCTCGCTTGTTTTAGAAAGGGATGTACACTGTGACGGCCCGCCTCGCACCAGCCTGCATTTCCTCCAAAAGTGCGCTGTACACATGTCCAACTAGCACAAGACGGTCGTCATAAGAAAGGAAAGAAGGGAATGAACTAATCAAAGAACCTGTAGAATGTCTCACAGCGCATGGAATGAAATATAATAATAATAATGTACTTGACATAAAACAGGCGAGACAGTGCATAAGCTGATAACTAAAACCAACATCAATCTCAAAGCAGCGGAAATCCAAATACAGCTTATTACAACTTTTCAAAATCTACTGTCTCTGAACAACAGAAAGTCAAAATAGAAGATACACCACCAATGCCCAAGTAGTGATCTTTAACAACACAGGGAGAATACTATATATGTATATTACGTGGAAGCCTCCTGCTCGTCTCCGGATCATCTACCCGTGCATCACCAGTTAACCTGTCTCTAGTCTGCTCGTGTGAGCACCCAGAGTAATAAGAGGAGACATAAAACTCTGGGTCAGACATAAAGCCTGGTATGAGCGATAAACATCTAAACAGAATAATAACAGGTATACTAAGCCATACCTGAACCTGGACCTGCAACCAAAGAGTTAGTACCACATACCGTACAATACCCCAAGGTGCCATAATAAATAGTGTAAGAATACGGGGGTGGGGTGTGCATGTCACAACGAGAGCAAGTAAATCATCCATAGCAACCATCCTCACATCTCTCTCTCAGTGCGTAAAGCGTACGATATCTACCACTTTGGAACACTAGACAAAATGAGGTAACGACGAATCCCGACTTGTAGAAACCCTGCTGTGACCAAGCCAAACACTTGGAGTCATGACCAAACATTTCAATGACCCACTTCATTGGTCATAGCCCTTGGTTCTACCAATGCCGTAATGGCCCTGAATCCGCCTTCGTACCTCCTACCATAGTGGTCCAAAGCTATAGATGTCGATAACTCCTTGGCACGCGTCCCGCAGCAAAGCCCAACCATGAAGTGAACTCGTTGATTCCCATCCGAATCGTAAGCTCTAACTTCTCATTTGGACTTCCTTTGCATCTCGGGTTTGGTCGAATTGGAGTGGGTCTTCAGAAGAGTTGTCGTGCAATAGTAGCTCTAGAATTCGGTTCGGGTCGGTAGTCATTACTCTCGTCGGTTCGGGTCGGTCCTCCTTATCATCTTTCCATTCGGTTCGGGTCAGGTAATTCACTTCGGGTCGGGTCGGTGTCCTCCTCCGGGTCGGGTCGGGTGTCCTTCCTTCCAGCGCTCCGATCCACTCCTTTATTTCTTCACGCATTCCGATCCAATCCTTCCTTGCCATCTGATCCGCGTAGCCTTCCCTCTTGCTAGTTCTCCCAAATGTTTACTTCCGATCCGAGCCCTGCATCTCCAAGTCGACCCGATCTGGCCTCCAATTATTCTTCCGATCCGATCCCCTTGTCCACTCCAACTCCAAGTAAACGGCCTTCCTTCTCGCCAAGCCTCCTCCAGTGACAAGTTCCAATCCAGTTTGAATTCCCTTGGTCAGTTCACAAATCCGATCCGACCCCTTTCTCCGATCCGAACCGGTTCGGAACCTGCACACTTCTGCAACTTTCCAGCGAGCTTTCTACGCCATTCGACGGCACTTTCGAGCAATCTAACTATTCTAATCAATCATAAAACATACCATAGAGTCATAGCAACATGTAAGAACAACCACAAACAGCTAACAACAATTCAAATAAACCAAAATGGATCAAAAGTGGCTAAAACCTCACATTTTCCTATAATCCCTCTTAATCATGTTTTAAGCATATGATTAGCAAAACACATCGAAATTAACCCAAATTTCTAACAGAGCCTTAAAACATTATTTTAGAATTTTAAGAATTTTTCCAGAATTTATTTACGTATAAATTCGCTAATCTTCACTAATTACCCTTAATTAACTGTAATTAGTGTCAAAACGATGCTATCACTCACCTTGGCCACAAAATAAAACACCAAATCTGAAATATCCTCTGTTTGGGTCGAATTCCTGTGTATAGCAGCAGCTCCAACCTTGCTTTGTTGCTATTTGGCCTTATTTTAATGTAGTTTAGGCTTAATCTTCACTAAAAATGTGTTTTGGAGTGGTTTTAGAGGATGGAAGTCATTACTAAGTTCTCCAGAAGGTTTGTGGCGGCTCAAAACTGAAATGAAAGTGATAACCTAACCCTAATCAGTCCTACTATACCTCTAAACCCGAAATTCCCCCCCGGGCCTAGCTGCTAATCACCCGGTTAAGCCCAATTAAGCTGTTTTTCACCATCTGAAACTTGTTTCAGCCATATCTCCCAAACGGTAAGCCCGTTTGGCTAATGTGGCCACTCTACGGAAAGAGAAACCATCATCCGGAGCCAATGGAAGTGGTTTCAGGTCAAAATTCCTTTCCAGTCAAAAGTTATGGCCAAAACAGTGCCAACTAGGGGTAAAATGGTCATTTAAAAATCGGGAAAAATCATGAACATGGGAAATGACCCCAATAGTCGTCTCCCAAAGTTACATGACCATACGACTTCGTATGTGAAAGAAATAAATATCCTACGATCCTATGATGCGTAAAATGCGGGTCGTTACACTCTCCCCCCCTTAAGAAATTTCGTCCCCGAAATTCTTTAACCCAAAACATACAAAGGATCCCGCATGCCTAACAACCACATACAACAATCAAACATGCAAAACAAACAAACAAACAAGCCTACCCTAGCATGCGGAAAACTAAATCGAAGTCAAAATCTTACCAGGCAAAGAGTTCCGGGTGTGTCTTCCTAATGTCCTCCTCTGTCTCCCAAGTACAATCATTCTCGTCCTCGCCCCCACTGAACCTTGACTAGCTTCACCGCCTTTCTTCGAAGTTGCTTCATGTCGTGCTCGACAATACGGGCCGGCTTGCGGTTCCCAACCGCCTCGGGTTCTACTTTGAAGTCCTCTAACTGATCAGGTGAAATAGTCATATCTGAGTCGTGAACGAACTTCCTTAGTTGGGAAACATGAAATACGTCGTGAACTCCCGCCATCTTCTCCGGTAAGTCAATTCTGTATGCCAAATTCCCGACTAGTTCAAGAACAGGGAATGGGCCAACAAATCTTGGTGCCAACTTGCCTCTCCTGCCAAACCGTATTACGCTCTTCAACGGAGAAATCTTGACAAACACCAAGTCACCAACGGAGAATTTTAGGTCTCTTCTCCTCTTATCAGCATAACTCTTCTGCCTATCTTGGGCAGCCTTCATTCGTTGTTGAATGATCTTAATTTTATTTGAAGTTTCCCTCACCAC